>OU426978.1:158510042-159907542 GCA_911387785.2 Aelia acuminata | reverse complement strand
GTTTTATTATTTATTTTTTTAATAACTTATATTCAGTCACATTGGGGCTGGGTTGTGCATAAATTTTGAAAGTTGTTGAATTAAATTAATTTTAGCTTATTATGAAAACCATGTTTGCAAAGTTGAATAATTATTATCGCAGCATTTCAACCCAATTACGGATCTTGGCCTCCACCAACAGCTTCCGCCTTTCATTGTGATTTTGTGCAGCTGCCATCCAGTTCTGTGCGCCCAGGAGATTCCTTGCGTCTGCATCTTGCCACTGCATCTTTCCACCTCAGCCAAGGTCGTCCTTTTCTCTTTTTTCCATATAAGGGCTCGATCAATATTTGTTTGGCACCTATGATTCTAGCATATGGGCTGCATGGTCTGTCCATCTAAGGTGTCCAGGTTTGATGATCTGTACTACATCGGGCTCCTTAAACAGACCATAAACTTCCTATTTCATCCTTCTCCTTCAGGTATTCCCCCTAAGTATACCACTGAAAATTTTCCCTAAGTATACTTCTTTCAAAAACCAGTAGTTCATTCTCCTGGGCCTTGGAGATTGTCCAGGTCTCAGAGCCATAGAGCAGGACTGGGCGGACAATCCTTTTGTATTGGTGTACTTTTCTACGTTTTGTATAGGTGTACGTTGCTCTGGACAAAATACGTCTTCCAAGCTGTTTCCTAAGCCCAAAGTAGCATCGATTTGTTGAGATTATGAACTGCCTTATTTCCACTGCAATCTCATTGCTTTGAGAAACTACTGATCCGAGGTACAGGAACTGGCAGACTTTTTCAAACAAAAAGGCTCCAAACCTCACCAATTGTCCAAGTGCAGGAACCTCATTAGTCACCATTATTTTGTTTTGGAGTGGTTTACCTCTAATCTCAATTCCCCTACTGGGCCCATGAGTGCCATAAATGCTTCCAAGACAGCTGTGTAGGAGCGCCTAACAATGTCCCAATCATCCGCATTAGCCAGCATTTGCACCGAGTGGTTGAAAATTGTCCCTCCGACTTGGATTCCTGAGTCTCTTACAGCCTTTTCGATAGCAATGTTGAAAAGTAGGTTAACAAGAGCATCACCTTGCCTCAGTCCCTTTGATGACTTGAATTCCTCTGACAGCTCACTGTTTACTCGTACTGAACACTTAGCTTCACCCGGCGAATCAGCTTAAATGGGATCATAAATTCCTCCAGAGCTTTAAAGATCTCCTCCTTATTAATACTATCGTAAGCTGCCTTAAAATCTATGAACAGATGGTGGGTCTTCAGCTTCTATTCATGCTCTCACTCTAATATACCTCTCAGGCTGAAGATTTGGTGGACTTATCTTTTCGAAAACCATACTGATATGCATCAATTATCTGTTCTGTATAGCGTCAATTGTACAGGATGTTGGATAAAATCTTGTAGCCACATGAAAGCAGGGAGATGCCTCTATTATTACAGCACTTCAGCGGGTCACCTTTTTTATACACTGGGCATATAATAGTTTTGTTCCAGGCTTTAGGCATCGTCTCCTCCATCCAGATTGTCATTAATAGGTTGTGTAATGCCTTCCCAAGCTCATCATCCCCTTTCTTAAACAGCTCAGCTGGCAGTCCATCACTTCCTTGAGCCTTATGACTTTTAGGCTTTTCTATTGTGCTTAATATCTCAACCTCGTCAGGGGGTTGAAATTCAGCTTCCATAGTCTCCTCTCTGGCTGCATTACTTTTTGTGCTATGGGTTTCCTCTTCCTGAATAGACATATCATCAGAAAGTAGTTCGCTGAAGTAGTCTCCATTTTGCTAGTACATCCTGTTTATTTGTGAGCAGGTTCCCTTTTTTGTCCAGGCATGACTTTTGAACAGGGTTGAATGGTTTCCTGTGATGGTTGTTGAATGGTGATCGAATGGTTGACCATGCGGAAAAAGTCCCTTAGTTCTTTGCTTTCGTATAACTCTTCTATCTTCTCTAGCTCTTCTTTTTCTTGCCTTCTCTTCTTTCTTCAATGGAACTTCTTCTCTTCTCTTCGCAGTTTTCTGTACTCCTCCACATTCGCTTTAGTAGTTCTCTGCAACATAGCTCTATAAGCTCTTTTTTTCTATTCTTCTATAATTATACTCAATCATTATAATAATAATATAATAGTAATAAGCATTAAACTATCTAGTATATTTGAAGCAGTCTGCAAAAATCATTCATTCTTCATTTATTCATTCCCTCTTTATTTTGTTTAATGTCTAAATATTTACTTCTTTTTAACAAAGTTTAATATATATTTTGTTATAAAAAAATGTTTTAGAATCTGTGGCAGTTGCGTGAGAGAATTCCTGAGTCCGTTGTTCGCTTTGGACATATGTATACATATGACATATCTTTGCCTCTCACTCATTTCTATGAAATTGTTCCTGAGACACGCAAAAGACTAAGCAAGCATGGCTTCACTAATCTTCCAGTGTTTGGTTGTGGTCACATTGGTGAGTTAAAAAGAATAAAAGAGATTATTTCTTATTACTAAATGTACCCAAATAATTAACCATATTCCCACGAAATATGTATATTTATGATACAGATGCAGTTTTGACTGCCATTTCGATAATGATATTCTAGGTGTTTGTGCCAGTCTATTTGGGAGCCATCTAAATATCGATGACACCCATAAAGAAGTTTAATTTGGATTTGATATGACAAAAATGTGAGAAAATCTCCTTTTTGTCATTTAAGCTTTTGAATATTTTCAGGTTTAAATTAGATAAGTTCCCAAACTTTAAGCTGTTTCTCTAAAGATAGGGCCACTAGAAACAATGAGATAACCAGACTATCAAGTGTTATTTATTGCTAAAGCGTTTAGCAGGAGAGAGCTTTTTGATTTTTATTGCCCTAAGTTATTTTCTTTTGTATAAAAAAAAAAAAAAATATATTTTTAATAATTATTTGTTATATCAGACATCCTCCATATCCAAAAAGATCATTATATTTATTTAAAGAAATAAAGACAAAATAAAATCAATTGAACATTTATTAAATATTTATGTGTGGATGAAGTCATTCTAAATTTTTATACCCTCTATAAATGGTTTAATCGTCTTCAAGTTAAGTCTGGTTTATTAAACAGCTTGTTAATTCTGATTTGAGCTTATGCTGCTTTAAGATCATTTTTCTATAAATTTCAAATCATAATAATATTGAAATGGTCATATCCATAAAATGATTTAATAAAATACAGAGGCAATTTTTATATATCACTTATTATTTTTTAGAATAAATTGTATTAAAAAATGGATGTTCTAATAAATACCGTAAAATGGGACAAGATTGTGCTAGGTGGAGTCAGAATAGGCCTATGCGGAATTTGTTGAACAGTTAAAATTTTTGTTTACTTTGAATTGTAAATCTGAAATTTGTACCTACCTTTCTGCACTGAATTCATCTGTTATGTTGATCAGGTAGGATAAAAAGAACCCTCAAAATGGCAATATGGCACAATCTCATCCAATTTTACAAAATATCATTATACGGAATTTTAGGTTACGCTCAATTTAAAATTAATTGGGATTATTTGAATTATTACTGCTTTATCGATATTATATCACAAATGACATAACTTTCATTCGCAACACAAAAGATCAACAAACCCTCCTTTAAGTAATGGTTGGGTTCCTTTATTTAAACGTATTCTTTTCTGTTCATGCATCATCAAACATCTTAAAATGAAATATAATATTTATTCAATGTTAGTTATTTCTACTCCATACGTAAATACTCAGCCACCAACTTGGTTGGCACACTGGCTGGTGCTCCTAATTCGATTAAATTAACCAATCAAAGTGCACTTTAATCATAGTTAAGATCTTAAATAGACTTTTTTTATCCTACAGGTGATGGAAACTTGCATTTACTTATTGAAGGACCTTCTTATCAAGATGAAGTGACAAACTTATTAGAACCGTGGCTGTTTGAATGGACTGTGAAGCATGGAGGTTCTATGTCAGCTGAGCATGGTCTTGGTTTCAAGAAACGTAAATATATTGGTCTTGGCAAAAGTTCATCTGTTGTTGATGTAATGCTATCATTAAGGAAACAATTTGATCCCACAGGAATACTAAACCCATATAAGGTCATCTGAATTCTTATTTCCCCATCACTCTTACAAAACTTAATGAAGCTATGTAATTAATAGTTTACTTTATCACAATATAAATATAGTCCCCAATTTTGCAACTGTTTTTTATTTTATTTCATCAATGACAAAATTAATCTTCATGAAGGTTTCAGAAGAGGGCATAGAATTGTTTCATGAGTAAAGTTATTGATCTAGATTGATTAACCTGATTTCCACCCTTCTCTTTATATAAGTAAATAAGTAAAAAGATACCTTTAGGAAATATATTAAATGGGAAAATTCAATATCATATATGAATCATGTATATTACATTTCATAGCATAGGGTCTATTAATTACTAACTTACGTTATAGTGAAAAAATGTCTAAAAAAAAACAAAACAGATAGCCATTATTGAAGTATACTCTTTCTTCAGGGAAAAAGATATCTGTTACAAGTATCGCACCTCGAGGAATCATCTGAGTGATATCATGGTTCCATTCCAAGCTTTTGCTCGTTCCCTGTTGAGATTAATGGCAGTGTTGACAAGGCCTGTACTTCTAAAGAAGTCAACAGTAACAATATTAGAACAGCTCGACCACTCCCTACATGATCTGAAGGATAGAGTGAGGTTGGTATTGATGCGGTTCGCAAGGTTCCTGAGTCCTCCGTACCAATCTGTGAGCACTCCCAGTGTTGTAGGTGTTAACTCTGCCATTGCTGCCCACATTTGTTTTTTGTCCTTTTCACACCTATCAACACATTTTTTATTAGGGAAATAGTTAATTTATGTTCAGAAGACTAGTGAACTGGACATATTTGTGGAAAAACTTTTTAATATGGTGTAAAATAATTACAATTAGCAAAGGAAAACAAAATACACACAGCAAAAAAACTTAAAAGGCCATTGGAAAAATCCCACAGTACATGTTAAGAAGAATAATAAAGCTGACAATACTTAGTAATTAATACAGAGAGGAGTGTTAATATTGATGAGAAAAAGAACTTTACCAATTTATGAGACTAATCGTTACAAAAGATGAGATTCATTTAAATAATATTAAAAAAATAAATCTGATGTGATGCACGAATCACACAACTTTCACTTACCACCCTTCTTTCTTTGACCAAAATTAGACTTTTTTTTTTTTTATAAATGGCATACTTAAGTGCTACAGGAGGGGGAAAACTAAACTTTCTTCATCAATGAATTTTTTTTTTTTTTAAATGGGGTCAGTAATTCATACAGTGGTGTACCAAAAATGAAGTTGGTCTTATTTACTCGTGCCCATAATTTCCAGGGATTGGTTTTGATTTCTTTGATTAAATATTTGATTAGGAGATTATACATATAATAATAATCGAGTTTTAGACTGAACGATCATGTTTTTCGATGATATATATCATTACTAAGAATCGAGAGAAATGGTTCATAAAAACAGCCGATAATAAATTGGAATTAAATTTTCAATTTTGAGCACCTTAGTAGTTTTCAGAAAATGACGGTGATATTTTATTTTTCACAGGCAGGGACATTTATTAGTACTTCATTTAAATAAATAGTTTACGTATATGTTTGCCTTTTCTTGTTATCAAGGAGCAGTTAGAGTATTGCGCGCATATATATATATATATACAGGCATATAACGTAACAGTTGTCATTCTGTTTTCACTATGATTCACTAGGGATTGTCATATGTTTTTTTCCGATTGGTAACATTTTGACCAATACGCACTTCGCCTTAACTCACTATGCTCACTCTCATTTTCTCTCTAAACAGTTCTCTCTTTTTTTTTTCATTATAAAAAAAATTAAAAAGATTGTTTGTAATACTTTTAGTTTTAATTTAGTTTTAAGACAGTTAAGATCAGTACCATGGAAACCAATAGTTTTTGTTAAATAATATGAAAATAGAAATTACTATCTTTCGATGCACCAATATTTCGTTTCAGCGACCTTCTACCATATTATAAACTAAATATTATTATTTCTTATTTTTTGATAGTTTATAACTTACTGGAAGACTTGGTCTATGTTATTCCAATTTTATGAAACAGAGAAAATTCACATCTTCCACTTTAATATATATATATATATATATATATATATATATATATATATATATATATATATATATATATATATTATATATATATATATATATATATTTTTTTTTTTTTTTTTTTTTTTTCAATACATTACAAATTCACAACTTTTCGAGGCTTTAATGCCTCATCTTTAGGTGTACTCCTCTCTAATCCAATTTAACAATATTTTAGTTAAACTATACATCGATTCCTCAAAAATCTCGTCAATGGATAATATGTCAAATTACACCTATCTCCTATGCCACCTCACTGTTACTGTTACTGGGCAGCCTAACCCCTGCTCAGAGAAAAAAACTGATTAAGTTTAAAGGCGAGGAAGGAGGGGAAAAGGTGGGAGTCAAGGTGGCCTGTGGAATCAGGATGAATAGAGAACTAGATATGGTCAGGATTGTCAAGCTTACCAGAGTTGGGGACCACAAAGAGAGTCTGGAGGAAATGTTTCATAAAAAAAGAAGAACTGTCTGGCCTCAGATAAGATGGACGGATGGAGTGACAGCAGATGCATCAAGTCACTTAGGGAACTGGAAGTGAGAGGTGGCAGCAGCATAAAATAGAGAAAAACTGTGGAGGCTCTTTTAAGAGGTCAGGACCCAGCCCAGTTGTAGGGCTATGGAGATATAAAGGGATAAAGATAATGACTAAGTAATAACAAAAAATCTGACTAAGTAATGACTCATAATATTGCTACTAGGCCATAGATATGTTGTTTTATTTTTGTAGCTTAATGCACCTCTGCCACTCCTGGCCCATTGTATGCTTTGATTACAGGCCTGAGTCTTCTAAATTAATTTTAAAAAATGTTGGTTAGTATATATTGATAACTATACCCATCAAATTGCTCGTTTAGAAAGGGATATAATTCACTGAGGGTTTGTTTGTTGCCCCATTGTTGTTTGATTGGTAGGTATAGCTTATAGGCATCTGCGATGATATCCTTATTATAAGACAGTATCAATCTTCTTCCTGAGTTCCAGATATTTCTCAGGGTCACTCCAAATTCTTTGTCAGTCCTCTTGTGTAGCAGATCTCCTAGTTCCTTTTGAATATACTTTACCAGTCTGTGGTGGATTTCGATGTCACTGAATCCTACAAAATGAATTGGAATTGAAGATAATAATTTAAAAAGTATATCAAACTTGTTAGTAATCTGATTCTAAGTAAGACATGGTAGGAAAAAAACAAAATAACCAAGTTACCATGAAAGGTTGCTTTTGAAATTACTGTGGCCTTTTCCTCACTTGGCTTTTGGTTTTATTCTGTGCAGCTACATTGTAGTAATTTGATTTGGAAAAAAAACTGCATCTTTGTTTAAATATATATATATATATATATATATATATATATATATATATATATTATTTTTAAATGAATATTCCACATGCTAGGCAGGAATAATAATAATTCCTAGAAGTTCTAAAAGGTGTAATCATCAATTTTGTCAGCTGTTTGGGATATTGTGTGTAGTCTAATGTGATGTAGTGCAGGGTGCCAGTTTTTGCTGTCTGTAACCATCTTCTTTGTTCAAATTGTTAGATTGTTATATGATTTCTTTAGCTAAGATAATGGATCTTTGGAGCTAGTTTTCAATCCTGGCTATGGCTTTGGTGTCTTCAAAGACAATATTGTGAAAGTGTTTTATTATGGTCGATTAGTTCTTTCAGGTGTATCATAGCCACACTTTTTCTTTCTGTATGTCCTATGTATGTCGGACTATACAGCCATGAAAGCCTTAAGGTCAAAGTCTTTCTTCAGTCTCCCTCCCAGAACCTTCCTCACGTTGAATACATGTCCGTTGAAATTTCCTCTTCCTCCTCTCCTCTTTTATTCGCCGTAATTTATAGACCTCCCCGCGCCCCATTCGACAACCTGTTTGAATCCTCCCTTGTCAATCTGGTCTCCAATTATTCCAATATCATTATTATCGGCGATTTCAATGTAAACCTACTTTCTGAATCCTCGGAGCAGTCCTTTCTAACTGACCTCCTGTATTCCCTCAATGTTTACCTACTTCCTTACTATCCAACACATCATACGCAATACTCTGATACTTTGCTAGACCTGTGCATTTCTGATTCTCCCATCAAAATCATTTCCTCTTCGCAATGTCCTGTTCCTTTTCTCTCATCACATGACCTCATCCAGATTTCATACGACATCCCCGTCATACGTTTCTCTCCTAAGGTCATATCATCTCGCAATCTAGACCACCTTTCCTACGAATCCCTTCAATCCGATCTCTATGCCGTCCAATGGGATATCATATATTCCTATGATTCTGTCGATTCCATGGTCTCCTTCCTCACCTCAAATTTGAAATCCATTTTAGATATCCACGCTCCAGTGAAAACCCGAACCCTACGCCCCGCTGCACCTTGGCTGACTTCTGAAATAAAGGATTTGATGAAAAGAAGGGAAGCTGCAAGACGCAAATTTCGGCGTAACCGTTTGGCAGCTGATTATGCGTCTTTCAAAAAGGAATGATCTTACTTTTTTTTTCGATGCTCCTTTTACGAATGGGATGACAACTATAGGCTTCTTTTATTTCATTTTCTTCAGAGGTCACTTGCTAGCTTGGGATTCTTATTTTATTAATTTGGACTTGACTATTTCATCTGATTATCCGTTCTTTTTGAAGGCAGTCCAGATATTTTGTTCTCCTTTATAGATTTTGGTGGGTTCTGTAATGGTCAAGGCTCTGTGTATGAATGTAGTGATGATTCCTCTTTTTTGTTCTGGATGATGGTGAGAATCTGCATGTAGGTATGTGTCTGTATGGGTCAGTTTTATGTAATGTCGTAATGTTTTCCTTCTTTTTAACTAGAATGTGGAAGAAAGGTTGTTTTTGGTCTTATTCAGTATTGATGGTGAACTATGTGTTGTTGTCATTGATACAATCCATACCAACATAAACCACCACACTTATTAACTGTTTCTCACTACATCCCTAAACTCAATATCACCATAAACTCAGAGCTGCTAAAAACATTATTCACCGATACCTTTCCTTATCTGACCCTCAATACCATCCAGCCAATATGCAATGCATCAAGGACATACATACTGATAAAAATTACCCATTAACATCACAAGTAAACTCATTAATACCAGCCCCCACTTAACCCATTACTGACCACAGCTTACATAGATCCCTCCCTTATATCCCTATCCTTTCTGACATAATGCCTTATTTTGCAGTCTAAACCACCAAATAAACTTTTGCATCTCTTTACTAACCTAAAGTATCCCCTTCTTACAAAATACCAATCCAATATCATTTAACATTTCCCTTGTTCAACCCCTGATTGCAATTCAGCCTCTATTGGTGACACCAAAAAACATCATAAAACTCGAATTTCCCTGCTAAAATACTCCATAATTTTGTGTAATCTTTTTGCTTCCAAACTCTCAAACACACCGTGAACATAAACCATCCCTTTGATTTTGATAAATACTCTACTCTCACCATGAAATCTCTAATCCCTAACCATGGAAAAAGATTTATATCCGAATCCATCCACATTCACCTTGAACCAAACCCTGTCAATCATAAAATAGACAAGAATCTTATCTGTCTTACATATATACACTGACCCGGGCAGACGGCCAAATACACCATTGCCTAATGTGGGTGAAACCAAAATTTTCTTATATTATCATTAGTATTACAAACATCTTATTATGTAATATGTTTCATTTTCATTAAAAAGAAATGTTGAATTTGTTTATTATAAATATAAAGCACACATTTATTATTATTATTATTATCATTACCATTACATAGGTACACAGACACATTTTTAATCTTATTTAACAGCAATGATTTTTTATATTTTGCCTCCACTTCCCTCCCAGTAGTACCTTTATTAATGTCTATCTTTTTGTTTCTGCTACCATCTCCCTATATATATATATATATATATATATATATATATATATACGTATTTTTTTTTTATATAGGGGAGAGTAGGGTAAAGTGGGGACATTTTTTTTATTTCTTTGTGAATTCTACATTTTTCACTAAAAATCTAAAATGATTCATAATTTTTAAACTTCTATTACTCCTCTTTACGTTTGTTAAGAGTTTTGGATTAAATCGGAACTGTTCGGCTGTTATTAAGAAAAATACTAAATAAAAAATATCCACACTTTAGACGAAGGTTCGGGTAATGTGGGGAACCCCTTCGGGTAATGTGGGGTATCCGTTTTGAATTGCATAAAAATGCTTTATTATTGCTATAAGTACTATATAAAGCATACATTTATGCATTAAAATGTTGGAAAATTTATATAGAACCAGATATTATAAAAATAATTCAGCATAGGATTAATAAAAAATTGTTTATTACAAATGAAATGGAAAACGTCCTTATCTGAACTATAATTATTACCACAATGACCAAAATTATTCATTTTAATATAATTGATCAAAAGATAATTAATTACTAACAACTAAATATATTTTAAAACATAATTCAGGGAACTTTGTGATCCTTAAAAATTCTGCAGAGCTGCTAGCTCTTTATTGATCACTCTCCCAACCAGTTATTTCCTCGTATGATAGGTACTGTTATCATTAAATCTTCGCTACCATTTTAGAATTATTATTCATCAAAAAATATTCATTAACATGTATTTCCATCTTATAAGATTAATATTTACCAACTGGGAAGTGGTGAAAGTCAACTATGATGATTTCATTGGTGTTGGTCACAAACTGCTTTATCTGCTTGATGACTCCTGATAAAGGCTGTACTGGCATGAAGTCGTGATTACACCACCAGTTGTGTGGTGGCTCTCCGAGGGTGTGATTGTAAAAGCCGATTCGGAGATCCAAGTAGCGCACACCCATCACTAGCTGCTCCAACACACTTACGTCCTATTAACACTAACTCATAGAAAAAAATATTTTTATTGTACTGTTTTGAGTATTCCTCATGAATTAGTGAAAAGAAATATTGCTTGGCATTTATGTCACTTATATTATTTTGTGACGGAGAAGGTAGTCTGAGTTAATACCCAGATTATTCTGTAATGGTTGGACTTTATGCAACAGTATCTGTGACATTTACTTTTTTATTCTTTTTTCTTTATCATATGTCAAAGCTGTTACTTTTTATTTTTATAATTTTTTTGCCTTAATAGATTATTTTCATGGATTTGACTAAAGGTTGGCTAAAAACACACTTGACTTTTGATATTCTAGATATAAACCATGAATGAATCTGAGGATTGTTTTGCTTTCTGCAACATGACAAATATTTCCTACCATAAGTAGTATAAAAGCAATATTACTTTATTTTACATAAAATTAGTCTTTATGGAGATATTATTTTGTTTAAGTTAATTAAAACAACATTAATAGATCAAATTTAATTGGTATTCTTTATGGGTGTATATACTTTTTTAAAAATTTATCTTAATTTCTATATTGACACCTCAAATAAGATTTGATTATGACCAAAATTTGCTAATTAAAGTATGACTTACCTGAGTGTAAACATATTTCTGTAAAATATTTTCAAAATACCCTGTCTTTGATATCACATATGAAGCTGAATCATGAGTTCCAGGTATGAAAATATCAACTAAGCTAAGGTTTTCTATGTCGTTTCTTATGTCATTCATCCATGTTGGTGAGTTTTGAAGGCATGAATAAGCCACTAGGTCATAAAACATAATCGATCAAGTCAACTGACATTTATTCTTTAAATTTAAATGAATTAAGTTTCACTGCTTAGGAGAATTTGTGATAAGTTGTCTAAATCATGAAATACATTTTAAAATTATTTATAAATTTACAACATAATAATTATTTAAAAGTACTCATTAATATTTATAGTATTTATATTACATATATAAATATATAGCATTGCCAAGTCTATTTCAGGTTCTTTTTTAAGTCATCTATAACCTTTTCCAAATCAACTGTAACCCTTTCCAAGTCACAAGAAACCCTTTCCAATTCAAATGTAACCCTTTCCAAATGTGTTTCACACCTTTCCAAAGCAAATGTAACCCCTTAAAACTCAATCGTCACACTTTCTATTTCAATTGTAACCAATTCCATTTCTATTGTCACCCTTGAAAAAATATATATACATAAAAGGTTCTTTGGGATGGGTGAAGTTAGAACTTGAAAGATTTTTTCAAGGGTTACATTTGAAATGGAAACAGTTGCAATTTAAATTAAAAAGGGTGACGATAGAGTTGAAAGGGGTTGCATTTGATTTGGAAAAGGTTACAGTTGACTTGAAAAAGGTTCAAATATGCTTGGAAATGCTATAGTATATTAGGAAAATTTTCAAGTTGAAACATTGAATCATTAATAATAATTTTTTTTAATTGATTATTCATGCTTATTGAGATTGCTGTCAAGTAAAAATGTTAGAGCCATTTTTTAACCGATCTCTTTGTCCCTAACAGCTTTGTTAATTTTTTGAAAAATAAATTTTTAAAGGAAATCCCGACTAAAGTTAATTCAACTAACAAAAGAAAAAACTTACTTGTCTGATTATCGTGAACATATGCTCCAGAGTAGATAGTACAATATGTTGTAAATGATTGGGTAAAATTTGTTTCACCAACAAAGGAACCAGTATCTATAGAACCACTGCATGTATGTGGTTCGTATTGGAACACCACATCCCCTGATCTGTAGAGGACAACACGATCTCCAAGTGTAAACTGTCTAGATTCCCATATCAGCCTGATCTCACCAATAATATCTGTCCTCACCATTGGTGATATCACAATTTCGATATAGAAATCATTGCTTGCTGGTAAACATATATTTTTTTATGTTACATAAAAGAATAAGTGCTTCTACTTATTTGAGAGTGTATTAATAGTTTATCTTAGACTGGATATAGTTAGTGTTTGTATATTGTTTATATTTGAAAAATATTCATGAATATTTCTATATAAATTTGAGTTTTTGTTCAAAAATAAAAAAAGAGATGAAACCTTTAGAAAATTAACTGCAATTTTTACTTCCAATGATTCAGTTCTGACATCAATGTTGTTCTTACATAATTTTAAGATCACCATTGTTCCCTTAATAATTTCATTAATAATTTTTTTTTCAAATATAAATTATCACTATCATTTATGAGTTAGTGAAATATGTAATGACAAAGTGAAATCATGTTTTATACAATGCTTAGTCATTTTACTTTTCACAAAGCATTGGCATACCTAAACAACTGGGGGCCCAGGGAGGATGTATTTTTTAAAGGCCCTCAGCAGCATGACTGACAATAGGTCTCCTCTCTCAACGTAACGGTACATTTCCTAAAATAGGCCCCTGGAGAGTGGGACACCTAGGGCATCCCAGCCCCACCTGCCTAGGTATGCTGCTGCCACAAAAACCAAAAGTATGGGAACATTCATTCTTATCATGCATCACACATATATTTTGTTGTCATATGTCAGTGGATCAGTTAAAGAGAGAAATGAAATTTGTCTAAGGAAAAGGTTTTTTTATTTAAATACTGTTAATTTAAAGAAATTTATTTGATGACAGGAGAACTATTATTGTTATTTCTAAGATCTAAAAACTCTAAGCTACTCATTAAAGCAGTGAAGAGTTTAATTAGAAAGGGACACTGTATGTTACACTTTCTTTGTTCTTTTACTGATTTTCACTTTTCATTATGGCAGGAGTACTTCACAAAGCCTTCTCTGTCTTTAAAGTCTCAAGAAGTCTTATAGAGTGTTAACAATTTAATTGAATGAATTAATAATATTTATTGTTACCATATTTTATGTCGGCAAGAAGATGGTTACAACTCAAAATATGTCAATTTTGAGTTATGCCTACCATTGGAATAACAATAAAAAAACCTACAATGCCAGAATATAGACATAATAGTATTAATAGTTTTGTTGGCGTAAGGCACAATTTACCATTTTCTTATATGGAGGGGATGATAGTGTTAACGCTGGTAAAGGGAACTAACTGCTCTAACGGCAGGCTATTTGTGATCTATCTAGACTATTTTCTCTTGTCACTGTTTGTAGGTACATAATAAAATTGAAAATGAAGTTGAAACTTCACATTCAAAATACAGTTTTTTGAGTTGTAACTATCTTCTTGCCAATGTGCGATATGTAGGAAAATGCCATATACAAAATATCTATGACAATGACAGAAGCCGTTATAATGTTGGAGCGATTTAATTAAATGTGTAATCAAATTGTTAACCAATTAATTGTGTTTTATTTGCATAATAATATGCTATAACAAGGCATTTTAAATTTTGAGCATAACATATCAAATACAAATTTAAGTTATTTATTATACAGTGAATTTTCAATAAGCAGAATAGAGGTATTACTTTTAGGGTCTGGCCACACATTTCTGCACCGCAGCACTAATATAGGTTATGTTCAGAATATTTTTAATTTAACTTACATATTACCTTTAGTTATGCCTAAAGTGGCCTGTGTCTGACATGTGTGGCCTGACCTTTAGGCATAACTAAAGGTAATATGTAAGTTAAATTAAAAATATTCTGAACATAACCTTTATTAGTGCTGCGGTGCGGATCCAGTGTGGACATGTGTGGCCAGACCCTTAATAAAATAAAATCAGAATGTAAGAATAAAAACCAGTAAATGAGTAAAAATAGAAAACTATGATAATTTAATGCCAACAAATTTGAATTTTGATTAATATTAATAAAATCTTATATGATAAAAATTTCATTTGAAAGAATGTAATGTCTATAATTTAACTTAAAAGACGCAACAAAACATAAAAACACTTAATTATTGAATAAAAAATAAAAATGTACATTAGATACTAAATGAGTTTTAAACCAAAGAATTTATTAAAACCTAAAGCTCTTTGTTATTGTTAAACACAACTAAAAACTTACCTATTATTGAGCTCAACAGTGTAACTATTAAAAGATGAAAAGGACCAATTGTGACTCCCATGGCAATGCATTCTTTATGCTGAGAAGGTAGGGCACCACGAGAAGACTCTGATAACAACTATCAAATCATTTCATATTTTGTTTTCTTTTAATATTACCAACTATAAATCTTTTTTGTATGTTTCCATAATCAGATAAGGGCCAGATTATTTGATTGAACAGGATTCCTTCATCCCAAGGACATATAAAAATAAAATAAGTTTTTTAAATAGAAAGTGATAAATAAATTATAGCAACTGATTTTACAAATAATCTTTTAATGAACAACAGTATCTTTTATTTCACTATAAACATGAAAAATCTTTCACAAAGTCTCAAATGTATATTTGTAAACATTTATAACAATTCCATTTAAAAGCAAATAAATAATATTATTTCCAAAAAGAAAAAAATAATAAGTTATTATAATTAAATGAACAATATAACTTACAAATGTCTGAATAACTAAGTCAATAGGCATTTCTATTATTTAATTTATAATTTAACTAGTTCATTCATTACATACACATACCAATTATAATTTTGTAATCTATAAATATATACAAATCATAAACAAAAACTGAAACAAGTAAAAAGTCTTTTATGGAATAGAAATGGCAAAACAATAACTTTAAAATTAATATGTTTTTTGAGATTTCTAAAACTTTAACAAGAAGCAAACAGACCTCATCACTATGCATTATAATTTGTTTTAAATAAAAAACAACAACAAAACAAACAAAAAATATTTGAGCATAATAAATATAATGTTGACAAAATGCGATAAAAATTAAATTTCTAAATTTTACAAAGAAAGCTTACGTAATAAGTTACTTATTAGGAACATAATTGTACATAATTAGAACATAATTTAATTTATCATTTACATTTTACATAAAAGTAAGAAAATAAAATACTTCATTGTGTTAGGAAAAGAAAATATAATTTAACAGATATACATCAATGTACAGGATTATATATATATAAATATAAGTGTATATGGATGTGTATACAATAATTTTATATAAAAATACAACCAGCAATTTCATTATTAGATTTATTACAAATATAGTTTATACATATATCTATATATATATTACAAAATGATAAAATTGCATTAAATATACACAAAAAGTTTGCACTTCTTGAGGAATTAGTGTCTGTTGAAACTAGTAGCTTTGATCAGCAAGTCATCTCAAGATACTTGCTTATAAGATATCAATTATTTCAATACATCACTTACCTCCGGTATAATGTGCAAACAGTATTTAAATTCAAAGACTAGAAGCAGTCATGGTACCCAACCACGTAATAACAATATAAATAATCTACAGAATTAGAAATTTCTTTTCTACAGAAGAGAGTAAAAATATACCTTCTACTATAAATATGTACAGAATGCATGATTTTAGTAATATTTATTTTTTATTAGTGAAATAATATCTTAATAAGATTATATGTTATTGTTTAAAACCTCATACTGCTACTACTACTACTACTACTACTGATATGGTGTTTTTCCAATAATTGAACAATTTTAAGATCTACTATGGACATAATCCACATTTCTTTTATAATATTTATTCGTAAAACAGATGAAATTAACAAAAAGAAATTAGCTGCAAAAAATTTTGAACAATAATTTTCTAGAAATATTGACTAAAACTCAGCCTTTTTGTATAATACATTGAAGATAATTTAAAATAATAAAAAAAAAAAAAATAATAAAATAATGAAGAGTTTAAATTTCGAAAATTACAGTTAAAATAAGCAATAAAGAACAAATTCAGTTCAGCAAGGCTTTCTTTAATTTCAAATGAATAGATTATGATAATAGAGGTTGCCAAGAACATTTTATAACATATTTAGATTAATAGAAGAAACACTAACAAATTGGTAATTGATAATTTGCAATGGTTTTAATATAGGATTAATTGTTTATACTGCATTTTTCTATACATTTTTTTAATAAAATTTATTATAGATATATTCAATGAGATCTCATATAATGTATAGTCTTGCAAGCAACTTTTAATCTTCTAAAGCTTGGATTTTTATTTAAATATTAAAAAGATGCTTAGTTATTTTTATATGCGAAATCACAAAAATTTTAAAAAATTTAGTTTATATCAAATATTCTCATAATCTAAAGTAAATAACTTTTCATTAGTACGGAATACAATGCAAAAATATTATTTGCATAGCGTTTGAATATATAGTAGAAAATAATTTAAGGCAACAAATACTCACAAGAAACTTGGAAAAATTAGTCAATGCTATCATTTATTCACCATAATATAATTCTCTCTAATGGTGATCATGCAGTATTAAAAACTTATATACCAATCTTTGTTAATATAAAATCAATTTCAGTTATCAAAGTTTATAAAAAGCATTTAATTTAAGATAACCTACGAACATCACATTACTCTTCTGTGATTGAATGGGTTAAATCTATCTTACATTTATTCAATTAATATATTCTAGGTTAGCATTTACACAAAGGTAAGGCCATTATATTTATATATATTGGAAATAATATTTTAATACTTCCTTTCTTGTATCACAGAGTGTCTGTCATAAAGTTTAGATTGTGACAGGTAATAAATGTTCATCGTTATATCATTTAATGAAAATCTTAAACTAATGCGATGTGCACTTAAAATTATCATCTTACTAATGTTGAAATAATAAACAGATTACTTAAACTAGCCATAGGCATTAATGACCAGAGGGTTTTATACCTCTAAATAAAATGAAATAAATAAAGTAAGCGAACATATTGTGATGTTAAAATTATGGCAACATCGACTTGATAATAACATGACTAGAGCCAGGATATGAAACGAAAAAATTAAAGTATCCAGCCTTCAAATTAAGTCAGTAAGAGAAAAACATTATTAACTTAAGACGATGAATTCATTAAACCTGCCAAAGAAGAATGTGGTTGGTTGAATCTTCCCTCCCGGCAAGCTCAGACACTGAGGCTGACCTGAAATCTTCATAGCCATCTCCTCCTGATATTATAAGAGGTTTGTCAGAGGTCTTTCCTCTCCTTACTTCTAAGTCAACTGTAGTCAGGAATCTAACATGGCCCGTGTGTCCATGAGGGACACCTGTGTAAATCATAATAAAAACATTAAAATTAATTTTTACACGATTCTATAAATTCATATTTAATTCTCTAATTATGAAGACGTATGCATTAATATCAGTTATTCAAACTTTAAAAAAATAATAATGGTGTGGTGCACACATTACACAACTCATACTTCAGCTAAATACAAATAAAATTTAAATCGGCTGGGTGAGAAAAGAAATTATGGTTGGCCTAACATATTATTTTGAAACTATTTATTCCCATATGCTTTCCACACTCATCTCATCGTTTGTTTATGAATTCATTGTTATACTCTAGTGTCTTCTACAAGTTTGTTTGTCGATTTATTAATATTTTTAAAACATTTAATTGGTTTTAGCTATGGGCTTAATATTACTGGTAGCCATGGGCCTCTACAGGGGGGGGGGGGCAGGGGAGGGCAGCTGACCTCTCTAGAAAATGCCAGAAACAAAAACTACAAATTAAATGAGTTTGTATACATGTACTATCTTTATTCAGTAATATATAATCAAATATTTTAATTTTTAAATATCAATAAGCTTTGTATGAAAGATTAATTGAGCCTTAGGTAGTCAGAATACCTTGAGCCCCTCCCCTGATCATCAATATTTTACCATTCTGCCCCTAGACAAAATCCTACAGATGCCCTTGGTACTAGATATTACTTCTAGGCATGGCCAATATGGCACTGTTTAGTGTGGTCCCAATCTCAACTGAAGAGGACTGTTTCGGGGTTTATTTATCTCTGACAGGGAGGGAAGCAAGCAGGAGTCTAAAGCTGGGATCTAATAAAACTGATCAAGCTCCTTTTTAACTGAAAAGGACACGATAGGAGTTCGCTTATGTAACGGTCATATAACATCCCAAGATAGGCCATGCCAAAAAGAAACATAGTGATAGATTTACCATTTAATTTTCTAACAGTGTAATAGAACTCATATTTCAGCCTAGGAAAACATTTTTTGTTTTATGCTTTAGCTGATTATGAAATTATTTCATAGTTTATATTTATTCATTCCTCATTGCTATCAATAATAAGTGATAGTTAACTATTTAAAAAAAAAAAAAAGGTTTCAGAAAAATTAATTTTGACAAAATGTGGCATTTAAGCTTTCAGATTATTTCAGGGATCTAGTTGATTATAAAGAACATTTAGTTATTTACAGATGTAATAAGTATAATTTAAATTTGTTTGAGCCATTTCTAAGAAATATATAAAAAAGGGTAAAATCTTTGATGAACCTTTTGGGAATTAGATTTTAACTTGATCAATCATTTCAGTCTGAATCTTCTTCAAACAGATAATTACAGTTTTGTACACATTTTGGGTTTGAGTTATATGATACACATACACACAAACCGGTTTCTAAGGCTAGATCATTTGGACTAAAAGGATGCTTAAAAGGTATATTTCAGTTGAAAACTCTGAATAAAAATTTTTCCTGATTACAACACTTTTACTTACATATTAAAATTAAAAGTTTTTTTGGTAGGAAGTAAAGAGAGACCAATGAAAGATTATTATTTCAAAATCATTATTTTATTTAAATTGAATTGGGAAGATGTAGTAACTAACCTGTGACCTGAGGTGGAGCTGCTAGCTTGGCTGTGGCTGCAGATAAATGAGGCAGTGGTAAGGTGAGAATCACACCTGCGCTGGTTCCTACCCACAACAGCTCTTTAGAAGCCAAGAGGGCCGTCACTCTGAGGCAGGCAGCCTTGTGCTGTCTTATAATGTCATCACAGCCTATAATTTTATTTTTATTTTAATTTCATTTAGAACAAGATTTGGGTGAGCAAAATGAGTTCACTTTTTCATTAACCCTCTGACAGAAAACTGTCATCGGGTAAATAAGGCCTAATATTGTTTAAAATAATGTCTATGATAGTAGGGTCCTAATTGAATAAATTTTATATATCACTATTATATATAAATAGTTTATATAATAATAAATTATATTATAATCATAAGAATAAAGTTTATATCATTTATATAACTTCATTTCACATCAAGAAAATAGTCATGGGGAATCTTAATATCTATCCAAAAAACTATGATCTATGATACCTACTGGCCAACATCTTGGAGACAGCGGGGGCAACACTGACCTCAGCCAAACATTCAAATGAGGTGGCATGGTAGAGGCGTACCGTCGCTGAGTTATGTAAAGATAACCAAGCTCCAAGACCTGCACCAACCAAACATGCGATGCTCCTGTTGCCCTCCCCACTCACAGCCAACGAATGCTAACAATGATAATGCAATCATTAATTTTCATGTTTACTTCATTGGTGCTAGAATTTTCTAAAGTAATGATTCTCGGTGGGTTAGTAAAACTATTTTAATACTACAAATAGAAGGGATTAAAAAAAATGTAAATGCTCAAAGTTTGATCAAATTATTCAGGTATTGCAATTTATAGATTTAATATGCTAGAAAATTGCCTTTGCTGCTTATTTAACCCTAAATAATAACTTTAATTTGTTTTTTAAATTAACGAAATTGAAAAATTTATCCTTTAAATATACCAAAAGTTGTGTTTAAATTTCATTCTTTCTTCTATTAAATATATAATTATATGTAAGTAAAATTTATGAATTTGTTCTTAAAATAAAAATATAACCAAGAACAAAATATAATTAATGAAAGAAGGATATTGTGATCAATATGTACGAGATTGCAATAAAGAGAGGTAAAGCTTGATAAATAATAATATAATAAAGAAGCTTGATTTTTTTTCCTTTTTTTTATAGTAACTTTTTAATTCTAAAATAATTTTTTTATATTTATTTTATTGTTTTTACTTATACTAGAAGAGCATTAAAATTACTGGTATTACATCGGATTAGGAGCTCTAAGATGTTTCGATCACGCCCTGCCCGATACCCACAGTTCAGTTCGGATTTACCAAGAGTCCCCCCTTCTTCCGATATTCAGGTGGTCTTTATACACATTTTAAAAGGGGAATTCATTCACTGTTTACATTATAAGGTTAGGTCTGATCCAGTCACAAACATCTGTACCTGATCGAAATTATTTATTTATGTTACGAATTTGCAACAGCTCGTCAAAAGTTTCTCTGCCACTAAATTAATTAATTCAGCAACTTACAGGTATTGATCAAAAAATGTTTTTATACATATATATGTATATAAATAAATATATATATATATATATATATATAAAAATATAAAAGGTGTCTGTATATATAGGTATATGTAGGTGTACATGTACAATCAACTATCAACCAACTTTAATTTGTATAATATCTATTTGCTTCGTATCATATTAACACTTTAATGTTCTAATTTGGATTTTCTCTTCTGATATACCCCTGCTTTTCACTTTCCTAGGTTAATTTCCAAATTAAACATTCCAAAATATCTCTGATTATTACTTCCCTCCCATCCTTTTGGTGAGGCAGGAGAGTTATCTCGACTACATATGGTCGGCAACTCTTAGTAAACTCGAACTGAACTCTGGGTATCGGGTAAGGCATGATCAAAATTCTTTGTTTTTTACTGATGCTAGTCACCATTTTGGAGTTCATAATCCGATATAGTGCTAAATTATCTTATTTAGCATTTATAAATTAATTATGATTGCATAGTATAAGAATTTCAGGAAGCAAACAAATTGTTCTTGCAGCTCAATTTTGAGAAATAAGAAAAACAGATCATCTATTACTGGGGATACACCAAACTATTACTATTAAACACAAAACTAATACTAAAAAGAAGTGTTGTAAGTTCAGTAAATGGAGGATAAACTGTTACCTCAATAGCAAAAGAATTTGTATTCAAGATCTTCAATGAGGTGTGGCAAGCACACCACAGCCTTCCAGATATCGGCACCATTTTGGTTACAGGTGCTGAAGGGGTGCTGACATTAATTGTTATTCCATCACTGGTCTTCCAGCTTCCATCTGGAATAATGGAAACCAATTATTATTTCCAATTATTTATTTAATCTGGAACCAATAATTTAAAATCTGGAATAATAGAAACCAATTATTATTATCCAATTATTTATTTAATCTGGAACCAATTATATAAAATCTGGAATAATGGAAACCAATTATTAACTAATGAAGATACTAGATTATAAAATTTAAAACTAAATTAATACGAAATCCACCAAAATAAATAGTTATTATGATAATTTGAGAATTTTACTGTTTTATTTTTATAATGTTGAACAAAACAATGCATTGTTGGTGAAAAATTGTAATAAATTCAGAAATTACCAATAAAGAAAATAGGAGATATGAGTTTTATCAAAATCATCGCTGGAAGGTTTCATAAAAACTTATTTAATCCTCTATTATCTGGTCGCAACCACTACAATCCCTTACTGGAATGAATATTTTGCATCATGCAATTGAACTTTAATTAATTAAAAATGTATATAGTTTTTCCATTGTATAGTCTAGATCATGAGCCACACAACTTAATAGGGGCTACATTGTAAATTCTAAAACTAATAGTTTGGCATGTTATATAATCAGAGTAAATCTTAATTTTATTCATAGTTTCATTATTCTGCCTTGGTTTCACTTTCAAATCAACATTAATTTATTTTGAAAACGGTTAAATCTTAGAATTAGATATAGATACAGATAACAAGTAAATATGAAAAAATATTTATTAATGCCTTTTGAAAGAATAATTACAGAAATATCTGCTAAAATAATTGAGTTCAAGAAAGTACATTTAAATACTCTAAATTCAATGTAAGATAATACTATTTAGTAAACTAATAATAAAAAGCATTTTATAAAAAAAATTAAACCGACATCGAAAACTAGGAACCAGTATAAAAATGCAGAAAAAATAAATGCACTGAAAAGTATGAAATAATTACCTTCTGATTTTTATGAATACGCAGCAAAATTGAAAATCGTATGAAAAGCGGAAAAATGCATTAAAACGGATAATTTTATTTTGATTAGTACGAATACATAAAAATTATACTGCTAATAAACAGAATACATAAAAATTATACTGTTAATAAACAGAATACATAAAAAATTAGTACTGTTAATAAAAATTATTAAATTCAAATATTAAATACGATTGATTAGTATGAATACATACAAACTGTTAATAAAAATTATTAAATTAAAATATTAAATACCATGTTCAATACTTGACAATCTTTCCGGAGGCGGCGCAAAGTATAAAATCTATAGAGAATTTTAAGATTTTTCTAATTTTTAGTGTTAACAATTTTAAATTTTGCGCCGCCTCCGAAAAAGATTGTTAAGTATTGAACATGGTATTTAATATTTTAATTTAATAATTTTTATTAACAGTTTGTATGTATTCGTACTAATCAAAATAAAATTATCCGTTTTAATGCATTTTTCCGCTTTTCATACGATTTTCAATTTTGCTGCGTATTCATAAAAATCAGAAGGTAATTATTTCATACTTTTCAGTGCATTTATTTTTACTGGTTCCTAGTTTTCGAAGTCGGTTTAATTTTTTTTATAAAATGTTTTTTATTTCATACTTTATAGTGGCAGAAGATAATTTCTAATATAAGGCGGAAGGAAGCAATGCGTTGATTTCAAAATCAAATTCTGTATGCTTTTTTTATTCAGATTTTAAGTGCATTTTGAACTGATTTCGGGTTTTCTAAGTCTTTTTTTTAATTTATTTATTTATTTATTTTTTTATTGAAGTGAGTTTGGTTCAAAGTTGGTGGTTCTATCCATGGTGGGAAGGACGAGATCTATTCCGTGGGTCCCTCGCGAAATAAAAGTCAGCCCACCAGGTAGTGCTATACCACGTTCGTCTATCCCGGGTCTTTATATTATAATTCTATCAATTTTAATCAACTTTGTATTATGATAGTCACATTATCAATTTTATGAATATGCACAGAAAATTGAAAATTGTTTGCGGTAGGTGCAGTACACACCTTTCAACACCCTGTCTACTTTGATTTTTTGTAAAGACCAATTTTTTTCTTCAAAGTTCCATCGGGAAGACACATAAAACTTTTTTTCCACAATGACAATCTTTTTCCTTAGCAGAATATTGTCTTCGGTACTTGTTTATTACATAAATACATCTGCGTTCAGAGAGAAGGTGTTCAGTTTTGCTCGGCTGTAACATGAATCCGGCAACTTCAAGATATCGTAGGGATGCTACTGAACAGTTGGGATTTTGGCCGTTTTTCGACCAATTTTATTAGTAAATATAATAAACAACATATAAGTACGTTTGTTATTTAGGTATCCGAGAATATGACTGCCTCGAAATGGAAACAATTCTTGACAAATGAGTATCTTTAAGATTTTTGTCTCTAGACTCTCTTATCGAGTGCCACCCTAGGGACCTTATCGTAACTTAAAGAAAATAATATTAAAATTTTTTAGCGGGACCTATTTATTTCATGACTGGAATAATAATAAGTCCATATTTTGGACATATCCATAATATTTTTCTCAATTTTCAAACCAAATTTAAGTTTAATTAATAGTTATTTGTTATCTCAAAATCAATAATTTGGCACTTACAGCAATTTTCATCTAAACACCTCAATAGTTGCAGAAACATAATTAAAAACCGATAATAGTAATCTGGATAACATAACAAAAGTGTCACTCCAGACTGAAGAATCCGCATAAGATTTTATGATTACATTGTATATTAATATCCGACAGTGATCGAGTGTATCCGGAAGCTGACAGAGGTGCCTGAATCTTTTGTTAAGGCCTCTAAATCAACTGAAAAAGAGCTTTTCCAGGAAGCATTGAATTCCTTTTTAATGTGCATAGCGAGTGGAAGTTGAAATCAAAATCTAATTTAAAACAATAATGGCTACGATTTTACGAATCTCTTTTAAAAAGGGTTATTAATGCTCGGCCTTTCTTTAAATTCTATGAATTTTGTGGTTTTATGATTATGCTGTCCATCCGTCGTTTAGACATTCATTTAGGATTTTTTACTGTTATCGGTGTTTAATGTGCTTTAATCTTCTTAAATCTATAAAAAAAATCTTTTAAGCAACCCAAAAAAAATGTTCTTGAGTTTTATTTATTGGCAAAATTTTCCAGGAACAGGGTCAAAACAACAATAACTTTGCCGGAACCATAAAGAAGTGTTTCATTTTTCAGAAAACGACAGCGATATTCCACTGATATTATATATCTTTATTAAAATCTATTGTTGAAAATTTACTTAAGGTTATGTATAAGGTTTGTTCAAACAAGCACTTAAACCACGTCAATAACTAACACAATTCACATGTTCTCTCCTACTCTATTAATTCTGAATTTGATTGGTTTGTTTTCCCAACCGATTCATCGACCATTAAAACATTATTGAGCATTGCTTGAAATAAACCAATCAAATTTAGAATAAAAAAAGCGAGGAGAGTACATGATCAGTTCGTTATTTATCAACGTGTTTAATAGTCTGTTGGAGCATACCTTATGATATATATGCCATATGTTTTTCAAATAAGTAAATATTTTGAGCGATAATTAAATAATTATTTTCATGTTTTTTCTCAATAACTTCTTTAATAAATTAAGAACCCAAAAAAGGTTTTAATGGGACCACATTGGGAAAATACTCTACAAGATGCAAAAGGTTTCGTTCCAATTGGTCCACCCATCTCGGAGTAATCGTTGAACATACATAGAAAAAAAAAAAAAAAAAAAAAGGCACATACGTATCAAATTGAGTAACCTCCTCTTAAAACTGCTGCCTCTTTGGCAAATCTGTTCCAGAGATTCTGCAGCAGCCATATACACTCCCCAAGAGAGCCCTAATAAATCCATCACTTTGCTGGCTGTGTACCTACCCTATGAGGATAAGGAGCCCACAGCAATGCTGGAGCGAGTTCGAGAAGCCACAGGCGAACAGCAGCTCATTGCTGCCCTCGACAGTAATGCCCACCACCATATTTGGGGCAGCACCAACACCAACCATAGAGGTGAGCAAATTCTTGAATTTATTATAAACTATGATCTTGACATTTTGAATAGCGGGGATAAACCAACCTTTTTTCAATAGGTCAAGATCGGAAGCAATTGATATAACACTAGCCACTAAACCAATCAGTAGGAACATTGTGGACTGGCACGTCTCAGACGAAGAGACATGCTCAGACCACAGGTACATCAGATTTGACCTAATGAATAGCAACGGTTATGCAGCTGAATACAGGAACCCCAGACTGACTAACTGGGAGACCTACTGCACTAACCTCGAAACATACCTAATTGATTGTCCAAACAGAATTAACAATTCATGGCAGCTAGACTGCCTGACCGCCACACTCACAGAGGCTATGATTAAGTCCTATCATAGCAGCTGCACGCTAAGGAAAAAGAAATCCAACAGGAAAGTCTCCTGGTGGAACAATGAATTGCAAAAACAAAGAACCCTTACTAGAAGGTTGTTTAATGCCTCTAAGAATTCTGGCAGATGGACTGAGTACAGGAAAGCCTTAACTGAATACCATAAATCTGTCAGAAGAGCAAAACGCAGGGCTTGGAGAGATTTCTGCTCTGATATAAGCAGCATCTCGGAAACAAGCCGCGTTAACAAAATAATCAACAAATACTCAGAGCGGGGTATGTTGGGCATGCTAGGGCTGCCTGAGGGATTCACCACTAATGAGGTGGAGACACTGGTGGCCATGGCGAAGACCCACTTTCCTGATTGTGAAATAATCAGCACAGCTGAACCCGTCACCTTGCACCACGAACGGGATACTGGATATGCAAGGTGGAGACAGGCAAAAGCTATCATCACCAGCAACAAACTTACATGGGCAGTTAACACACTGGCACCATACAAGTCAGCTGGAGTTGATGGTACATTACCAGCCCTCCTACAGAGGGGACTACACATACTCAGACCTTACCTCCTAGAATTGCTACGAGGGAGCCTCGCGCTAGGATACCTACCATATGAGTGGAAAGTATCAAAGGTTTGCTACATACCAAAACCCGGCAAAGGGACCTATGACAGCGCCAAAGCGTTCAGACCCATATGCCTGACTTCCTTCCTAATGAAAACATTGGAGAAAATGGTCGACAGGCACGTGAGGGAACAACTTGTGGGTACACACCCAATACATGAAAATCAATTTGCCTACCAAGCAGGAAAATCCTGCGAGGTGGCACTACACAATCTAGTCCCTAGAATTGAAAAATCTATGGACCACAAAGAAATCACGATAGGCACATTCATCGATATAGAAGGTGCCTTCGACAGAACTTCTCACAGGGTAATAGAGAAAACCCTGTTGGAGAGGAAAATTGATGAAGTTTCCGTCAGATGGATTATGACCATGCTGAGGGAAAGGCAAATACTTTCTGAACTAGGATTCAGCAAGATACTAATCAAACCTAAAGGTGGATGTCCTCAGGGTGGAGCACCACCCCGCTATTGTGGTGCTTAGTGGTGGACTCACTACTGACAAAGCTAAACACCTCAGGCTTTTATGCACAGGGATATGCTGACGATATTGCAGTCCTAGTTGGGGGTAGACATCAAAATGTCCTGTCTGACCTCCTAAATAACGTAACCAGAATTATAATGAACTGGTGCAAGAACAATGGACTTAAGATTAATCCACAGAAAGTAAGCCTTTGTATCTTCAGCTCGAAGAGAAAAATAGCCATTAAACTACCAACAATTGAGGGAGTTCAGCTGAGCCAAAGCAAAACAGTCAAGCACCTGGGCGTTACGCTGGACAATAAACTCAATTGGGCTAAACATGTGGAACACACGACCAACAAAGCCCTGAAGTGTCTATGGGCCTGCAAGAGGGCAATAGGCAAAGACTGGGGACTAAAGCCCAAAATGACATTGTGGCTCTACACCATGGTTATTAAACTCATGGTGTTATATTCCTCCCTAGTCTGGTGGCACAAGGCAGGGATAAGCAGAAACAAAACCCAGTTGAACAAACTGCAAAGATTAGCCTGCCTCATGACAACTGGGGCTATGAAAACTACGCCCACCGCCACCATGGAACTGATGCTAAACCTAGCTCCACTGCACCTGGAGGTGGAAGCGCAAGCCCTTAAGGCCTGCTACAGAATCGCGAAGCTAAATCTAACCTCAAAAGTACAAACTAACTGGGGACACTGGAAGATATTCCAAGAGCTTGAAAAGGATAGACTCCTATCCATGTTTTCTGACATTCAGATCAGGGGCTCATTGGAAACTAACTTTAATACCATTAAAAAGGTCAACACATCACATATACCAAACAATGGCATATGCTGTTATACGGATGGCTCACTCACCAAAAGCGGGTCGGGTGCGGGCATCTGGAGGAAAGATAAACCCAACGAAGGTATATATGCCTCATTGGGGAATTTTTTGGAAAGCCTTTGAGCTGTTGAGGGAACAACTGTCTGGGAAGACAATCACTATCTACACAGATAGCCAAGCTGCACTGGGTGCACTCAATAACATAGACATTAACTCCAAGGTTGTATGGGAGTGTAAAATAAGACTCAACAGCCTAGCAAACAATAACAGAGTGAACGTAGAATGGGTGCCAGGCCATACTGGCATACCAGGAAATGAGAATGCAGAAACTCTAGCTAGGAAAGGATTCAACATCAAACCCATCACTCCCGAACCGGTGTGTGGCATCAGCAAAAGCTCTGCCAAAAGGAGGATAGAGGAGATCTATGGAGCAAAAAGAAAACAATTTTGGATGACGCAAAACCTACGACACTCCAAATTGTTCCTAGAGAGTCCTTCTGCCAAGAGGAGTAGTGAAATTCTAAATCTTGACAGGAATGCTATTAAAAGACTTACAGCTGTATACACCGGACACTGTAAGCTTAGAAGCCATATGTACAGGCTCAAACTTGTGGCATCACCAATTTGTAGATACTGCGAGAAAGAGCGTGAAACAGCCTTTCACATAGTCTGCCTCTGTGACAGACTCGCAGCACTTAGATTCAGGCTGTTTGGCCTGGACCGCATTACTGACCCCAAGGCGCATGAGGTAATCAATCCAAGCAGCCTTCTTAAGTTCACTGAGGTTCTGAAAATTAGCCTCTAGGGCAGCTTGGAACCCAGGCAAGAATTTAGGCGCACAATAGGCCCATGTGGGCCGCGGTGCACTTGCCTCTAAATTGAAAAAAAAAAAAAAAAAAATCTCCTCTTTCGAAGTCGGTTAAAAATACTGCTTTTACAAAATATGACAAATTACCACAGTGTTAGCAAAAACCTCCTTCATGCTTTAAAAATGAATACAATGAAACCTCTCCTAATGGATAATTTTAAAAAATCTTGGCCTGGAAGTAGAGGAATTTTCGTCTTCCTCTCCAATAATGTTGTAATGTTATGTTAAAAATAATAATGTCTTCAATAATGACCCTTATAATGAATGCTGGTAATGAAATCTTAGGTATTGGCCCTCTATTATGGATACTTACAAAATTTGAAGATTAAAAAACCTATTAAGTTGTTTTTCGTGTTAAAATAAGCATGTGAATTATATTAAAACCAATGAAAAATGAATGGGATTTTATAAATTAAACCTGAAGGCACATCATTAGATCAAACAGAATAAACTCATCATTGTTTCAAATATTAAAATTTCTTCATTTATAAATAAATACTTACTCAGATCCCTTTGGTAAACCATAACATCACCATTTGCAAGAGCGACATAAACTTTCTTGTCCAGATGTCTAAAAATAAAAATAAAAACCTATTCTTAAAATTATGAACAGAAATAAATACAGCCAAGGAATACTGATTAGAGCGATGGCACTTACATGATAGTATGCACTGGTGATGTATGCTGGATCTTCACCTTGTTCTTTTTCGTACGTATATTGTCTGTTGAGTTATATATGAGTATACACCCATCTTCAGTGCCAAGCCACATTGTCCCTGACACTAAATCTTCGTTTGAATCCGTCTTGTTATCTTCCTTAGGATCTTCATCATCACTTGATGAGCTACTACTGTGGCAAAAAAAGTCAACAGATATGTTTAGCATAAATGCAATGTTTAGCATAAATGTGATGTTTAGCATAAATGCAAAAAAAAAAAAAAAAAAAATTAAAGAAATGTGGGTTAATAATTATCCTATCTAAAATTAAATTTAAAAATTTACCTTTTGCATTAAAATAATTGAAATACCTAACCAAACTATCCAAAAAAATATTTTACTTTTCTATTTTCTGAAGTATATTTCCAGTGATTTAAGAATACTTAATTTATTTCTTTTATCTGACTCAAGATGAATAGAATAAACAGAAATCAAGTCAATATATTTGATTTAGTCAATTAATCATAAGTCATTGGTTTTGTTCAAAGCTTATGTTTAATGTCAAGTGATGTGGTTTGATGACGGATAGTATTTTTAAACATATTAATTTAGAAATTAATTTAAACAATTTTGCTAAGAATTTCTCCTGAGTTATTAAATAACTAGATTTTTCTCATGAACTCATTTTGTTTAATCTTGAATTAATGAATTATTATGAGTAATGTAACAATAATGCCATTGAAACAATAATGATAGTGAAAATTATAAAATACCTTTACTTTCATACAGGGATGCCATTCAAGAATGATAAAAACACGTAAGAAAGAATGGAATGGACATTAAAAAATATTGCTTATCAGATTTGAGAGATAAGATAGCTCAAAAAGAAACCTCTTACTTGAAATAAAATACGGAAAGGGTAAATTCTTTCTATTCTTTATAAATTTTGCAAATATAAACATTAGCATAAAAAGATGATGTTATCAATGTTTAAACATTAAAGTTTGTAGGGTAGTGGTTATAATAAAGAAAAGAATTGTAAAGAGAATAACACATTATCATCACATGCACATACATCAGAACAAGAGAGTGGGAAGGTGATGGTGAAAAATAAATTACAAAGGGGACAGTGCCAAGGAGATAATTTATATACCCAAAAATGTTTAATCACATTACTTACATGTTTGTAGTTACAATTTTAATCTAAGTATGATTGCTTTGATTATCCAGACTAGAGACTTATTTCCGTCCAGATAAACAATGCTCAACTTTAGATTGAATGAAAATTCCCATTATATCTGATCTCGGATTTTATAAAATTATATAGTCGGCACACTGTTTAAGTCGTGAATCTGATATTTTTTTGCAAAAATTGGTTTTTATGTTAAATCTTACACTTAGAGCCAATAGTATACTTTGGTAAACTTATGAGTCTGCATCTTGACTTGTTAATGTAGAAATCGCAATGTAAACTTGTGTAACCGTTTGTTTGATTTAAAGTTACTATTTGCTCTCCGGAAATACTTAATTTTCACAGATTCGCAACTTTACAATTTTGTTGACGATATTTACCATGAAATATATTCAAATAAAGTCTACCTATCTAAATGTATACTCGCAGCTGACTTGTCCGTATCTTCCACTGATATACTGACCACACTGCTATTGCAATTGGTGCATGGAGTGCTGTCATTAGTTGAATGCCTAAACAAAAATAATGGTGTTTTCAGAGCTTTGTGTATATTCTAATTTATATTATTTAAGTTGCACTCACTGAAATTAGCTTTCAAGTAATATTCTGTTACAAATATTATATTCAGTTTAAGTTAATATAGGGTTATAATGAATTTTAACTTAGATTTTAAAAACTTCAATCACAAAAAATAAAACCTTTTCATAAAAAAAAACTTTCTACATTGATAACAGGGACTCATTGATACAACTATGTCTTCTCATTTTTATTTGTCTACAATGAAATACTGCATTGTGTCCAAACTTTAATTTGGTTCCAAAATTTCCTGGGATTAGATCTTTTGTAATGAGTTATCAATTTGCATTGAAGCAGTACTCTAGGAAATCATCTATTTCCTTTCTTAACTCATCTACATTTAGGCAAACAGCCATTTTAAAGTCTCTAATTTATAGTGACCGACCGAAGTTTCGGTTTCGGTTAGTTTCAGCCGCACTATCGGTTTTGGCCAAAAATCGGCCAAGCCGAAACTAGCTTTTGTGTCTGATATCTCCGAGAAGAAAAGAGGACTGAACAATTTCAGCTTGTAAACTCGATCTCTTTCATGGCCTTAACACCCTTGGAAAACCACTTTAGTTGTGCCAATTCCCAAAAAAACTAATAGCAATCAACTGTAAGATTTTTGACCCATTTCCTTTGTTCGTGCTTATCGAAACTTCAAGAGAAAATGATTAAATGATACTATAGTTGATATAGTAGAAAGAAAAGGATTGTTTTCCGACTATCAGTTTGGTTTTAGAAAAAATCTTTCCACGATAGATCCAATTCAAATACTACAGGGAGAATCAGAAAATACTTTCTCTCGTAAGGAATATCTGATAGCTGTATTCCTGGATCTTGAAAAAAACATATGACACAATGTGGAGGGAACGGGTGTTAAAAATCCTAAGGATCTGGAAAATAACAGGAAATATATACATTTATATAAAGAACTTCCTGCAAAATAGAAAATTCTGCCTAAGAATTGGAAACTCATATTCATTAATGCACGGAGGAACGGAGGAAGAACGGAACTCCACAAGGATCCCCACTTAGCGTTATATAATTCTTAATAGCAATTAATGAATTGGCAACAATTTTTGAAAAGACGGTAAAAGTCGTATTATTTGCAGATGATATCGTCCTCTTTGCATATACATTGACAGTTTTAATACTGTTTGTTTTTAGTTGTTTTTATAGTTTTTTTTTCATTTGCTTGCTTTACTGTTTGTAGTTGTAACAAGAAAGATCTTTTACCAATGTGGAATAGGAATATCAACTGTTTCAGCAATTCAATAATTTAACAATGAACAATATTTATATTCTCATAGTTCTTTAAGCACTTAACAACAACAACTAAAAAAAAAAAAAAAAAAACTTGTAGAGGTTTGTGGCACCCCAAATGAGTTTCTAACTTTAATAACAACCTTGTAATTAAAGATATTCAACCTTTATTTTAATAGATGCAATGATTTGGTTTTAGATCAATTAATAATTTAATTGTAAAATTATAGGAACATACTGTGATAACACTGACCCAGGGACTGGGGCTATGCAGAGGATTCGAGCATTACACACACCATTGCAGGAAGTTACAGTTGGTTCCGATGGACGAGCCAACGATAGCACGCAGACTTGTCCGACGTAGCCATCGCTGTTGCACACCCACACTTCAGCCGATGCTGGTGTGGGCCCAGCACAGGTAAAAGTGAGGCCAGCACGGGTCTTGCGGACCGGAACAGCTGCAACTAGCTCTGGGCATCCTCTCCTGTCTCCGCAGGCCGCTAGATACGATAATTGTAGCCGTCATTAACTCTTAAATATTTCTATGTTTTCTTATATTCATATACAAATGAATATTTCTAAAAAGAAAACAAAATAAATATTCTCAAGTAAAATTCCATATCATTTTTGTATTTCAATATACTTACTCCCCCTTCTTGAATGGTTTTAAAATTAATAAAATTCTTATAAAATCTCTCAAAAAATATGGGATAGTCCATATTGATTATCACTTTCTCATAAATATTTTTTATAAGAAGAGAATAAAAAAACATTATACTAAGAATTTTAATGTTATCATGACAAGAAAAAGAATAAAACTGCGAAATGAATAGTATGTATAAATGATGGTAAGGAAATACCATCCGTCTTTATTTAAAAAAAAACAACAACCCAGTGGGAGCTGACTCAATTTAACTCATTTTGGGTTTATTCAAAACAAGATCCGAAAAAGTAAAAAAAAAAAGAGGAGTGATTATCTTAATACTTTCCTTTAATGTTTTGTAACCTTTCAAATTTAGCTATCATTTATCAAAACATTGCTAACCTATTTTCAGCTTTTGCCATCTTAAAAATAAGAATACTTATCTTATGAAAATGCTATAATTGTTCTCACCTAAGCGATTTTTAGCTTCTGTAAAAACTTCTTCCCAGTTTGTCCTTTTTTCAGGCTTAGAGAAGATCAGGCCGATATTTTCAACACCGTTCCTGTTTGAGTTTTGGCATGTATATGAATATTCAAAATTAAAGTGATGGTGATATAATGCTCAAATATTAAGTATCATAGGTAACCTAATTTATTTAATCTTGATTTAATTTAATAGTCAATCAAAATCACAACCAATTACGTAAATTATTTTTTCCTTTTTTTAATAAAATTTAATAGGAGATACAAAAGTAGTTACATAGTATTCAGTGACAGGCACAAGATTGCCACATTGGGCGGCATGTACCACCAGAGAATTGCATAGGATTTGATGCTTACCACCAAAATTATAGATTGCTAAGCAACTAGAAAAAGTTAAGAAAGAAAAGAAAGAAAGGTATAATAATTGAAAATCTTCCTTCATAATAATAATGTTAATTAATAACCTATTATAAGCATCAATTTAATCAAATAACATGAACATAACTGTAATTCAACAGCATCAACATAATAATTCAATATTAGGAATCAAATTACATAAATATAAAAACTAAATATCATTGTATTTATTATTTATTATTTATTATTATTTATAATTAGTTGTTATTTATAACTTCATAATTCATTTGTTTTTATGTAATTTTTTAAACCATTTTTGGCAGAGTGGTGGCTGATCCTAACTAGGACCACAATAATTCCTGAATCATGTAGTATCAAGTTGAAAGGGACTACCTGTGGATTGCACCTGCACTAATTTTCAGAGAAATCTGACTTGACACTTCCTCTCCTATATATTCTATTCCTCTTATCCCCATGAGTAAACTTATCATAATCATTTTAGCCATTGTTCAATTATTTTTTTTACAGTGTTTGCTAAAGTTTAACTTTTATTTTTGTGTTTACTGTAATTTTTGAGCAAATAAAAGTGTTTTTTTTTTCTGATGAAAATACATGATTTTATATATGCTTCATTTATGAGTCTTTCTTGCAAATCATACCATTCACTCTTTTCAACATCATATTTCAAAATTGACTATTTTTAGTAATAAATTTTTTTTAATGTGCTGAAACAGTAGTACATCCTTGCAAGATCATCAAATCTTTAACTCAATTCAAGTAATAATATGAATTTGTTTATAAGAACCTCATAAATAAAAAGGAACTGATTAAGAAAACAGGTCATATTTATTCTTCTTCAAAAAAAGAAAAAGTCAGTTATTATCTAAAACGATCTACTGCATAGAAAAAGTTCAATTGGAGCTTTAATATCTATTGCGAATTTATTTCGCTCTTCTGAAAAATCTGGTTTCAGATATGGAGCTATTAAAAGGTATTGAAGAGAATGTGTACTGAACATTATTTGATTTCGATATGCCATTTTGTCTTTGGCCTTAACAAAAAAACAATCAACAAATCTTACCTAAATTTCGATATACATTTATATTTATGCTTTATTTCATTATTGAATTCACCTAAATAAGTTTATTTTATTTTCCAATTAACACTTTATATTAATAATATTTTTATTATTTTTTTCAAATCCCTTAGTTAAAAAACCTGTATCAATTCATTGATTCCTAAATCCAGTCATTTTTTCATATATTAAAATCAAATAAGAGGCTCCCAAAATTCATTTCACCAAAATTTACCATTTATACCACTCTTTCTTCGATAGGGCAAATATCTATTTTGCTTTATGTTAAAGTGTAGCCACCCATGCAGTTAAAAAACATGAATTGCAGTGCTGGTGTGAATTTGTTAATAAAATGTTTTTTATTTGTAAATGCCAATATAATAAGAAAATCTATATATAGCAACTTAAAATAATATTTTAAAAACCATTTTTAATAATAACTAACGGAGTGGTGATATTGAGATCAAGATGACTGAGCTGGGAGTCAGCCGAGTGTCGCTCACATAGCTGGCGGTTGAGAGCAGCCAACATGTCCCTGACTGTCTCCTCAAGGTGGGAATGTGGGCAATGAAGGTTGGCACACAGTTCAGACATCTGAGACAGAGTACCAACATCTGCTGAGAGCTGCTCCATCTCCTTCAGTAGCCGACGAACATTCTCATCTATAAAATATTTGAAGAATATATTGTAATTCTGCAACCTTTCCTCTAATTCTGGTTACCTTGTGCAACCTATCTTTGTTATCAGTTACATCTGTAGCTTGGCTTTATTTTCTTAGTGGCTATTGTCTTTTAATGTTTTTGTTTAGAGCTTATTGTGTTTTTGATATTTATTTTATTAATTAATGTGGTGGCATTATTATAAACAGGATGATGACATTTTCAAAGCAATTTTAAAGTATTTTTACATATTCGATATTTCATCATTGCTATAATTTTTAAACATTTTGATAAAATATTAAAATAGAATTTGAGCCGTTTTCCAAGGAAAATGAATCGTTTGGAATTCGGTATCCCTTTTGAAAAAGCGAGCAGAAGTCAAAAGCTGAGATCTAATGAAGCTAATGAAGGCTCTTATTAACTGAAAAGGATGTAATTGGGGTTCACATCCTTTTCCACATTGCATCATTGGAAAACAGCTCAAATTTCTCTTTCCATAGATAAAGATTCATCGAATAAATAAATGTTTCGTAATGTAATGAAAATGTCCTTTTCATTGTATTTAGTGCGTGATATAAAAATTGTCAATAGCAGGCAGTGGTCCCTGTATTTATTAAACCAAATTTTTTAAACAAATTTCCTGAATATTTATGTTTTTAGATAAAATAAAATATAAAATACAAAGATTTTATTTTACAAATTATGTTAAATAGTAATAGTTGGGTAGTTAAATTTTGAAATTATACCATTAAATGAATTTCAAGAAGCAAAGTCGCTTGTTCATATGATTTAGATTTTCACATAAGTCATTTTTTCAAAAAAATTGTCTGATTGATTAGGTAAAATACATAGAGGGAGGAGGAAGGGAGCTTGATCAGAGTATTTTAAAGTACGAGTATGTTTCTTAAATGCCAGAAACCTATACACATACACACTCTAAATAAAAGATAAAAAATATCAAAGGGTATTTTTATACACCTGTATTCCAGAGAAATAAGCATCACCTGCATCAAATGAGACTGCTATTATTTTTGGTTCAAGATACTTTTATCTTATTAAGAAAAGAAATAATAATAAAAACATAATGGGAGAGGAGATTAATTTTTTAAGGAACTACTTATGGCTAATAAGGAATTTTGGCAAGTGATTTGTGCTCAAAACTGACAGCAGACTAGATCACTAAAAAATGAAGGACAAACACACTTGATATATATGATTCAGAAATACGAACTCACCTTTTACGATTTCCAGTTCATCAAGTGGTATCTTCATGAGGAGTTTATATTTGTTACCCTCCAGACTACTTATGACGCTGCTTGGAGCATTCCTACCAACAAGGCAACATTGCTTACAACATAAATTACAGTACACTGTAAATTTTAGGCAGAGGACAGGTAAAATAAAAAATTACAATTGAATAGGTGAAATTAGAAAATCATGCACAATGTCAATGTTAGTGAAATAAGAGGTCATTAAAATAAAACATAGACATCATTGTTTAATGATGGTTTACTCTATTATAAAAAAGAATTATCATAGTAAATTAAAGTTTGAAACAATTAATAAAAGCCAAATCAGTTCAGTATACTTTAACAGCAGTCAAACCTTTACAAATGTGATATTTTTCTTCATAAATTAAAGTCAAAATAAATGATTATGGTGTTTATTTGATGTATAAGGAAATTGATGCTTTGAAAACATAATTATAAAAACTTACTGGATAGGTTTCTTAATTGTACCGCTTCTTCTTTTAATACTAGTTATAATGAGGAGGTCAGAGAACAAAAATAACGCTCGATCTTTACGTCCCTGAGAAGTAGTAATTGATACCTGAAAATAAAAGTTAATTGCTGGTGATAATCAGTAAATACAAACTATTTAATTAGAAGATAAAAGATTCCCAGCCGTGGTCGAATCTTTTATCTTCTAATTAAATAATTTAAAAATTATAACTTAATTATTCAACCAACGACTATGAATAAATAACATCATTAAATACATACAATTATTTGAAATTTTAAGCACCATGATTGCATATTATAAATATATGCAAATTTAGTAAATAACAGTTTTTTACCTGATCATGAGAGAGGAACGTACGTTCGGGAGATGCTAAACCAGCCAATCCTTCTATCAATGACTCAAGCTGACACAATTCTTGGCTAAGGCCACGGCCAGCACTACGCTGCCCGAGGTTGATTGTCACAGCTAAATCATGAATTGCTTGCTGGGCTTCAAGGAGAGTTTGAGCATCACTGTGGCATTCATCAGTGTGCTTCAGTAATGTCTGTAATTAATCAAGTACAGCTCGTGAATTTTATGTAGTACATACATTTTTAAAATCACAACGTATCAAAAATAAAAATGTTCTAACACTTTTTTATAATATACTATAATATAATGTATAATGTGAATGATATATTAATGAAACATAGATCTATGATGAAAGAGTGAATTGAGTATAAATGGCATTATGTTTTAATCACCTACTGATTAATGTTATACTCAAATCATATATTTATTATGACTTCATGCAACCTTCATTGGTATTGGTAATGGGGGAGATACAGTCACGGGCGTCACCAGCTCCAAATTATTGGGGGGGGGACGAATCAATATTAGGGGGTACAAATTCAAGAAGCTAAAAAATGTAATAAGAACAACTAAAACAACTGCTGGAACATTTGATTCCTCCTCCAATGATGTATTTTAAAGGTATTTATAGAAGTTGCCAAATTATGTCACAGAGTGTAATAAGTTGTCTCCTTCCAAAATATTGGAGGGGGACGCGTCCCCCCTGTCCCCCCCCCGGCAGTGACGCCCATGGATACATTTGTCTATGGAACAACATGTAATTATAAATTTTTTCCATTGAAGAGGCATATAATTCTCAGAAATTTTAAGGTAAAAATGAAGGATGTCACTTTTTGGGAATCAAGGGTATACATAGGCTAGAGAAACTTAAATGAGAACATTATTGGTGGTTCAATGTTGAAAATATCTAGACATAAGCAGGAAACTGGTAGATAAGCTTAGGCATATTAAGTAAATCTTTAATGAAGTAGCCCCATGAGAGATTTTATCTTTTTTTCTTATCTCTATCCCTATTTAGCAAAGGGGGGTCATTCTACAGGAATTAAAAACCTATTCTAACCAGGGTGGGAAGGTTGAGATTCATTCTGTAAGTCCACAAGAAAATAAATTCAGATTAGAACCACAGTTGCTATACTTGAAAAAGCTTAAGCAAGCCATACTCTAGCATGCTCAGCCATATCAGTCTCAGATGTTATCTTGTTCTATGACACTAGGCCTCATACCTCAACGTTGGAAAAGGAGATATTGGAAGAAAGGGATTAGAAAATTCTCGAACACTCACCCCTTGTCCCTTTGTAATTATTTTTTAACTAGTGAGTGATTGAATGAATCGCTTAGTAAAGAATGATTCAAAGAAAGAATCATTTGAAGAATGAGAAGCACATATGCAATTTATTGACATTTGGACCAAAAACTTTTATGAATATACAATACCAATGCTTTCAAAATGACGGAAGTAGTGTATTCAAACAAATAGGAGAAAAAAGGCATTCTAAACATAAATTTAATTAGATCTGAAATTTTAAACTGTATAACATAGGAACTACATTTTTCTATAATATTATTAATATAATAATACTATTGGGTCTTATGCAGAATCTGAGCACCAGTGATTTTCAAGTATTTACTGGTTCAAAGGTGCTTAGCATGGACTAACCTGTTTAATTTTAAAAATGAGAAAAAAAAATGTACTTATTTAAAATATTTGCATTGAGACATGAAATCTGTCTTTCCAAATCTTATCAAATTATATTTGATTAATTAATTTGATATATGTGTTACTATATCCTTGATGAGATGTAAAATTTCCATCTTGATAAACACAGAATTATAGTTGCAAATATTCATAGGTTAATTAACATCACATGAAAAAAGAATGGACAAGTAAGTAATATAGGTGATGTGATAACTTGTAAAGTAACTACTTAAAAATCACTAGTGCCCAAATTGTGAATAAGACCCAAAATTTATCTATTGGTACTCACCTGTATCAACAGCTCATACCTAGGAATTCGCTGGACTGGCATAATCAGCAATGAGTCTAGTGCCAGCTTTCCTTTGTGTTCCCGGGCCATGTTCTGTAAATTAGATATTTTAGGAGAATGTATTGAATTGATGATATATATATACACACATTTAAAATATTATTGTAAAATATATATATACCTCAAGGAACCTAGCAAATGCTGGCTTTGATTGAGTGGAAGCCTTGATGGCATCTTTTGCATTCTTCCAATTGTTAATAAATGCAGTATAAGTATCTATCACAGATTGCTTTGTAAACTGAAATAAATTAAGGTTAAACAATAAATGATTAAAATAATCCTCTAAGTCCTGATAAAATATTAATTTTCATTTTATGCATCATTTATGCTATTAAGGATCAAATTCAAATTATATTAAGTGTTTGGAAATTTAATAAAAGGAAAAACATACAAATTCAAAACTCTAAACAAATTTTTTTGTTATATTGAATTGGCACTGAGTCACTTATAAATTGTTTTTGAAAAATGTCTGACTCATTCGCCAAATGAGTATTTTAAAAAGTATTACCTCAGTCTCTTTTGAGAGAAAGGAGTTTCAAACTGCTTCTTTAGTATGTAATCCTGGGACATATTATGTCAATGATACGAGTATAACAATAGGAAATCATCAATATTAATGGACATTATTATAAAAAAATGTTTGCTCACTCAAAGAGGAAGTTATTTCAACTTAAATGAGTCTGATTGTTACTCAATACTGATTACAATACTACATACAAATAATCTCATAACCAGAAACATTCTAATACTTAATTTTGAAATAACATTTATACATTTTAACTAAACATACGATCGTTGCAGATACCTACAGTTTCTAAAAAAAGGTCTCCGACTTTCTGGTTGATGTCCCAAGCCTCCAATCTTCTACGCAGTTCTTCAAGGAAAATTTCATGGTGCATTAGGATCTCTGGAATCTACATAAATTGTGGAATCAATTTATTGCATGCACATAAAAAACATAATAATTTAAATATAATAATGTGATACATTAAGTGCCAGATAATTTTTCAATAAGAGTAAATGCAGTAGTGTTATTTAGTTGTCTATAAAATTTGGTATTTGTGTCACAACATGATAAATCGAGAACCGCCTGAAGGATTTTAAAAATTTTTTTTTGCTATTTATTACCTTATTAGTTATGAACAGCGCTATCTCATTTTCAAGCACCTAAAGACACGATATCATTCACTGAGGCACCAATCTTATCAGCAAACTTTCAGGATGCGAAATAAAATTGAGCCAGGAGTCCAAAGGGTAAAGGCAAAGTACCACAACAGTTTTTCCCTTTGTCACGCAGTTGTCACACTCCCTAGCTAGTTTATTTATATACCCACCAATCCCCTCAGAAAAGGAAATTTCAAGCTGAGAACATAAGAGATAACCTTTTTATAAACCCGAAAATATGCCGATTCATATCATTTTCCCCTAAGTTACTTCAGTTGCTTTCAGGACGTGGAGGAAAATGTAAAGCTAAACAATATTTTTATGGTGAGTCACTCCCTACACCTTATCAACATGATGATGATAAACAATATATACTTTAATACAGTTTTATAGAACTTTTGAATCTCTTCACAGCCATAACCTCCTTTAAGTAATTTTTGTACTAGTTTTGTCCAAATTTATGATAAATGGCCGATTTCTCCCTCTCTGACCTGTCACTCCCTAGCCTGATACTGATTTCGTTTTTTGCTAGGGAGTGACAATGTTGATCAGGGAGAGACATGAAATTATTCTATTTATAACAACCCTGCCATGCCTTTAAGGCAATGGTGTTTGTAGTTGTGGGGTGCTAGGCTTACCTAACCCACCGCTGTAATCAAAACAGTAGTCCATTTGGCGCTCATTTTCTTTGTTTCATCCGTATCTCTTCAATTGAGCCTCATTCTCAGCCACCGCGGTCTCCCACGTGCAATTCCTCTTCTCCTTACCAGAGTGAAGTGGGCTGGTCTTAAAATGAGGCTACCTGTCCTTCGTGACGAGCTGTGGGAGATCGCTCTCCGTCATAGCGTAGAGTCCTGTCTCCCTCATTAGCTTGGCCCTCAGTTAATACAAGAAAGTACGATATGCTCGGCGGTCTCCGGTACCCCGCAACTTGGGCACAGGGGATCAATATTTATACCGTGCTCTGCGAGCTTCGCTCGGAAACCCCTGTGCCCTGTGAGAATCTGTGAGATCCAGTAGTCCGGGAGGATCCACGTTGCTTCTAATCGCGATCCAACAGTGGGGAAGTATTTTCTCATGGTACCCCCTTTTGAGAGGTCGTCCACCATCGGTTCTATTCCTCTAGTGTATTCTCCCGGAGGATCCTCCTCCATTTGCTGGGATCATCTGCTATTCTCACTCGGAGGTTATCCAGTAGATCCGCTAAGCCTTCCCTTTTAACATTATATCTGTAATAGTCTTCTGTTAGCAGAAGCTCGAGAGGAATTCCTCCTGCCAAGACCTGCACCGCCTCATGATACACCGTTCTGTAAGATCTGGTGACTCAAAACAGAGCCATCCGATGAACAGATGCCAATTTGCACTGCTGTGTCTGTGAGAGAATTCTGTACCATGTGGGGGACACATATCTCAGTATACCCAAAATCACTCCTTTGTAAATAGTAAGTGTTATTGGGTATCTGATCCCTCAGAAGGCGCCCCTGATGGGACTGAGTCTATTAAGAGCAAGGCCCACCCTACTTTTCAAATAGTACAAATGAGGCGTCATACTGAAATTCTTTAGACATGTGATTTCATTTTTAACTTGGTTACGTTGATTACTAATCATTGTCAATTCAGAAAATTAGTTTTCGATTGAGTATATATATCTTAAAGCTCCCCCCCCCCCCCTGGAACTGCCGAATAAATCTGTATATAACGCAGTTGCTTATTGCAGAAAAATAGCATCGAAAAAAAAAATTGACTCAAGAAGAAATAAAAGCAAAGAGAAAGGAGGCGGTAAAGAATCAAAGGAGACCCGCTGTTGGTAAATTTTGGAATTTCAGTTCCTTTACACCTTTATGTTGAAGTACCTGAATATTAGTACAGTTTATAAGAACTAGAGAATCGCTTCATCTACCCATCTAAATGAGTCGTTTTTATGGTTCCTATTTGGAAGATCTTTTAAGTTTCAATAGTAAACTGTTAGTTCTTTAACTATTTTGATGATAGGGATCGAATTCATTATACCTATATAAGAACGAGAATGTAAAATTTAGAGAATTATCTTTTAAAAGATTTAAATTAATATAATGATATCATATGTTACATTTTGTAAATCCCTAGAACATTACATTCTTCGAAAATAATTATCTCCCGTATGTCACAGATGCGGTAAGGGTACCTAACAAAAAAAAAAAAAATGTATCTCGAAAACTATGAATATAAGTGTGTGCACACTTCACATCATTGCTAAGGAGCATGTCATCTGCAACCAGAAACATAAGAAAATATGACCTTGAAATTCCATAAAAGTTAAGAATCAAATACCACCAAAATTTTAGAATCACCCTTATATATGTATATATTCAAATGTTTTGGCTACAATTTAAAAAAAGCCTAGTAGATAACTAATATTCATTGAACATAGCTTTTGACTAATTGTAAATTATTGTGTAGGAAAAAAATAAATGTATAATAAGCACTATAAATAGATTGGATTTTGTAAAAAATGTTTATTTAAATAATATATATGTATTTGATAAACCTACTTGATAAAAGATCTCGTCAACGGTTGCTGCATCAATTAAGTAACTATTCTCAGACTTCTTCAAGGGTTGCAGATATTTCTATTTAAAAAAATAAATGAAATTTGATTAAATAATAATACTACAATAAAATAAAAATATACTCAATAATTATTAATCAGTAAAAGTTGCTTAATGTTTCTGAAGATATCTAAAAATGAAATTTAATCAACGCATTTCACTGCTTTGTTTTGATAAATGCATTTTTCCTGAAATAATCTGTTAAGATGGCAAAAAAGTTAAATTAATTTATAATTAAATTATTTATATATTATAATAAAATTTAATCATATATTTATTATTTCTATTTTTTTTTCTTTTTCTAATCATTCCATGTGGTATATTTTCTTTTTTTTATATTATTTTTATTGTATATTCCATTCTATTATTTTATTGTATTTATTCATAAATACTTAGTTAATCCCTTTTCCTTTTGTAAAAATATTATGACAAATAATATTTATGTAAATTATTTTTCCTGCATGCAGTATCATCTGATGGAAGATGCAGGACTTTATGTAACAATAAACTCCCCCATACTCTAGTAGGGAAAAAAAAAATAAGAAAAAAAAATTCAATGAAATATTCATAGTTTAATATATATTCATATTCATTGATGCAAATTTTCCAAAGAGAAATCTTATTTGCAGTGTTTTCTGCAAAATGTTGAAATTGGAGTCATTCCGTCAACTCAAAGGCTCATGTTATACATTAATCAATCAAAAATTAAAGAATTTTTAAATATATAGCCCGTTTTTTACTTTCACTTACCTATATATGAAATATATAGTAAGTGGAAGTATTGCGATCGTGAAAAATTTCGACTTCCGGTTTTCAACGGAAATACACGTTTTGGGGTCCCCTGAGTCCAAATAACCAAGTCCCGCGAAATGGTCTGTGTGTGTGTGTGTGTGTGTGTGTGTGTGTCTGTGTGTGTGTGTGTGTGTGAACAGACTAGCTCAAAAACTATAAACCGTGGGAACCTGAAATTGGATATTTAGTGTATGTATATGCCCGCGATGTGACAGCAAAAATTTCATCGAAATTGCTCAAAGGGAGGGGGTAGTTTATTTAATAACTTTTTAGGTTTTTTTCGATTTTCTCAAAAACGGCTCTAACGATTTTGATTAAACTGAATATTTGATCTATTTATATACCCGAGATATGACTGTAAAAATTTCATCAAAATTGATTAACCGGAGGGGGGACTTTACTTAATAAATTTTGTATCATTTTCACGTGTTTTTTTTATTTACTCAAAAACGGCGTTAACGATTTTGATCAAACTGGGTATATGATGTATGTATATGCCCGAGATACGACTGTAAAAATTTCATCAAAATTGATCAACCGGAGGGGGGACTTTACTTAAAGAATTTTATCTAATGTTTACGTTTTTTTTTTATTTTCTCAAAAACGGCTATGATGATTTTGATGAAACTGGGTATTTGATGTATGTATATGCCCGCGATGTGACAGCCGAAATTTCATCAATATTGGTGAAACGAAGGGGGTACTTCATTTAATAAACTTTTTCTTATGTTCACGTGTTTTTTTTTTATTTACTCAACATCGGCTGTAATGATTTTTATCAGACTGGATATTTGGTGTATGTATATGCTCACAATGTGGGACAACAGTTCATCAAAATTGGTCAAATGCAGGGGGCTCTTTATTTCATAACTATTTTTTCCAATTTTTACATTTTTTTGGAATATCTCAAAAACGGCTTTAATGATTTTGATTAAATTAATCATTTTTAATCAAAATCAAGTCATATTTTTTATATTATTTATAAAAATGGCAATTAAAAAAACATGCCGATTTCTAATGTAAGTAAGTTGGTAAGTGAAAGTTGTGTGTTGCGCGCATCGCACCAGATTTTTTACTTTCACTTACCTATATATGAAATATATAGTAAGTGGAAGTATTGCGATCGTGAAAAATTTCGACTTCCGGTTTTCAACGGAAATACACGTTTTGGGGTCCCCTGAGTCGAAATGACCAAGTCCCGCGAAATGGTCTGTGTGTGTGTGTGTGTGTGTCTGTGTGTGTGTGTGTGTGTGTGTGTGTGTGAACAGACTAGCTCAAAAACTATAAACCGTGCGATCCTGAAATTGGGTATTTAGTGTAGGTATATGCCCGCGATGTGACAGCATAAATTTCATCAAAATTACTTAAAGGGAGGGGGTACTTTACTTAATAACTTTTTAGATTTTTTTCGATTTTCTCAAAAACGGCTCTAACGATTTTGATTAAACTCAGTATTTGATGTAATTATATGCCCGAGATACGACCGTAAAAATTTCATCAAAATTGATTAACCGGAGGGGGGACTTTACTTAATAAATTTTGTAACATTTTCACGTGTTTTTTTTATTTACTCAAAAACGGCTTTAAAGATTTTGATCAAACTGGGTATTTGATGTATTTATATGCCCGAGATATGATTGTTAAAATTTCATCAAAATTGATTAACCGGAGGGGGGACTTTACTTAATAAATTTTGTATAATTTTCACGGGTTTTTTTATTTACTCAAAAACGGCTTTAACTATTAACAAAAATAAGATATGAATGTAGAAAAATGTGTGAATTTGGGAAATGATATTTAGCAAAACACGTCAATTTCTAATCTAAGTAAGTTGGTAAGTGAAAGTTGTGTGTTGCGCGCACGCACCAGATTTTTTTACTTTTCTTTTGAAGTTTTTTTTTTTACCATTTATAGTACACGAAAAATAAACGAAATATGTAATAAAAATTCTACGTTGATGGGACTACGGTTTTTACTTTATATTAGCAGTATGATTGAGATCTGTTTAGTTCGCCCAAATGAAGCAGTGCAATGGATCTTTAGGGAGGTTTAATTTTTCTATACCTTCAATGAAATACTTCAGGTAGTGGCGATATCCCAGCTAAAAAAATGCGATTACTTAAGTATTGAACATATATAATCAGAAATAACAGGAGTTTGGATTTTCATGTTTATTATTTGAAAAATCTGTGGCCAAAAATAGTGAGTAATATTTCTTAAAATAATCACAAAACAACGAGAAAGAAAGTTAACAATTATTACATTAAGAGGTGGGTATGTGTACATTTAATAAAAAGCTTCAGATATGCCTACCTATACATTTTTCAATAAATAAATAACGTTATAGGAAAAATGATCAATTTGAAAATAATAACCATGATTGTTTTGTAAAGTAATCGTCACCCCCAAGATTTGAATTTTTCTAACCCCAAATCAATGGAAAATGTGAGGTGAAAAACACGTTGATACACAGCTTCCGGCAGTTTTTACGCCGTTGAATCGAACTTGGAACTGCAATCTGTAATGTAAATTTATAGATAGCGGATTATAGATTAAAATTTTAAAGATACAAAGTTTATCGAAATGTAGATGAGGCAATCTCATTGATATTTTTTCTATATTCGTACAAGAGCGTCCGCATGATTTAAATTTATTAAAATTTAAGTTAAAAGTAAAATTTTTGCCAAGGGGGCCAGGATGGTAAAATTCTTATGACCGGGGTGGGGGGATCGAGCTATTATGACTATTTAAGGCCCAATTAATGGTTAAAATAAAACTTATAGACATTTGAAAATTAAAATATGTATACAATCAATATAAAATAAAAATGAAATGATGTTCATTGGTAACCGCATCACTTGAGAACGGCGGGACAGATTTGGCTCATTTTTCTTTTAAAATGTTCGTAATGCTCCAAGTTCATACGGTAACGAAAATTCCCCCTAAGTAGTTTAAATTCCGTTATTCCGGTATAACTCGAAAACTATCAATTTTATGCCAAGTGGATAAATGTAAAATAAAAATATTTTGTGATTCTCTACAAAAAGCTGAAATAAAAATTAAGACATGTAACAAAATAAAAACAGCAAAAAAAAAAAAAATATATATGCCCGTGGTGTTTCGTCAAAATTGAGTAAACGGAGAGGGCACATATTTGCATAAAATTTATCACACTGTTGGGTTTTTTGTGAATCGAAAAGCAGTGAGGATTTTAAGTTTTGCAATTATTATAAAATCTATACCTAATGGAGGATGACAAAATAAAAACAGGTAATTAAACGTGGAAAAAACCTGTTTTCATTGTAGAAGCTAAATGGCGTTTACATATTTATCTAAGTAGGTCGGTAAGTGAGTTGTGTGTAGCGCGCACCGCACCAGTTTTTTTATTCATATTTTCAAAACAAGCTTCTTTCCCTAATTCCCGAGAATTAAATTATATTTTTTTAAGTTTATATTAAATATAAACTTAAAAAACTAAGCTAAATAACTTAGCTATAAGATATATATATTTATATTATACATATATATACTGAAATACTAAGGATAACTATTTACCATGACTAGAGTCTGCAGCGATTCAACATAGGACCGCTCCGTTTCATATAATTCAACGACCACATGCGTCCGGGTGTCCTGAAACCAAAACCTAAGGTAAAATTAACTCATCCTTATTTAAATAAATTAACAAATTACTAATTTTAAAATATATTAATATATTATAAATATCTTTAAATAAACATATAAAAATTGTTATCTTTAAAGAATATATAATATTAGGATAATCCTGCGTGAACTCTTAAGTTAGATACCTTTCCCCCTGATAAATCCAGAGTGATATTTGGGAATCATTTTTATTTATATTAACCATGTAATGAATATATTATATTATACTATTAGTCTTTCTACATTTAACGTCTGGTTACATTAATACAATCTATAAAATAAATTAAAATCAAACTCACAAACGCACCTAAATTAAAGATCGGTCTGCAATACCTATTACTCTTTCTGAATTTGTTATTACAATCCTAAACTACTATTAACTTATTAAAGCAATACATTACTTAGCTTAGTAAGAGTCTAACTTAATTAATATCATAATAACTTAACTAGATCGAATAAGATCCAAAACGAATTTCTCTGACCACTTTACAAAACTAAAGAAATCCTCAAAATGCCAAATATATGTAAAAATCAATAGCGACGCCAAACCATTTGTCACCCGTTTTCTCGAAAGAACTAAAAATTGGACCAGAAAAAGAAAAAAAATCATGGTTATAAATTTCTGGGATTAGCGTCATTTCACAGTGCATTACATGCCACTTCATGTGACATACAACATTTTATACGTTGGTATTAAAGACATTTCTCAAAATCCGAATAAAAAAATCTGAGATGACAATGGCTTCAATTAAAAAAAAATTGATGAATAGCGCTATGATTCCAAATATTAAACTCTTTATTCACTATATGCCAATATTGACATTTTCATAAGGAAAACCATGAACACAGATAATAATAAGGATTCAACAAATAAGCCTAGAGGTAACTAACTACATTTTATAAGATAGGAATTGTGAAGCTTTTATATCTGCCATTCCAGCAAATAAGTAGTTACATCGAATTTCCTTACTTTTCATGACACGACACTTAAGTTTGGACGCTATTTTTTAAAAATCAGGTTTCCATTACTTAGTGTTGAAATTCGTCAAAAATACCGAAATAGTGAATGCTGATTAAACCAACTGAATTAATCTTTTTAACAATTGAATAATTTTTCACCGATCAATTACAACAGATTTAACGCAAATTATAATAACGCCTGACTTATTAACTTGTTCTCTACGAAGGAACCGCTAGTTAGGGGTTAGCCGTAGATTGCTTAATAAGGATTTCATTGCCTGGTTGCCATTCGTAAGCCGTGAACTAAAAATGAAATCTTTATAAAATATACTTTTGTATATATGACTTAAATGTGTACATAATCGTAAAAATATCAAATTTTCAATTGTGGATTAGCACTGTCTGCGCTAGTCCCCTTCAATTGAGTGGGGAGGACCCTTTGTGGCCTATTTTTAGTTTCACTTACCTATATATGAAAGGTATAGTAAGGGAAAGTATTGCGATTGTGAAAAACTTCGACTTCCTAACGGAATGACACGTTTTGGGATCCTCTGAGTCCCAATAACGAAGTCCCGCGAAATGGTCAGTGTGGACGGACTAGATAAAAATTTATAAACCGTACGAACCTGAAATTGGGTATTTGGTATATGTATGTGCCCGCGATGTGATAGCACAAATTTCATAAAAATTGGTCAAACGGAAGGGTTACTTAAATTCATAACTTTTTACATTTTTTTTTTTGGATTTTCTCAAAAACGGCTCAAACGATTTTGATAAAACTGGGTATTTGATCCATCAAAATTGATTAACCGTAGGGGGCACTTTATTTCATAACTGTTTTTCCCCATTTTTACGTTTTTTACGATTTTCTAAAAAATAGCTTGAACGATTGTGATTAAACTCGTCATGTTTAATGAGAATCAAGTATTCTTTGATATTAGGTAAGCTTTATCATTATTTAAATGTTATGAGGGGGCTTAAATGGGGAAGGGCGCTTTTTGTTTTCCTGAAGTACCTTTGTTTTTGTTTATATAGAGAAATTATCCGTCTCTCGTTTCGCCTAAATATGAAATATAAAAAAATCAAGTGAACATATACTGGACTCAAAAAACATGTTGAGTCACCACATGCGCAGTACACTTTTAATGGTAGACGATTGTTTATAATTAAAAATGTTCTATTCATTTAACGGAAATCATTCGTTTCATTGTAACTAAATGAAGTTTTCAACGACTACATAGAGAATTACAAAATCAGACGACTTGGAGCATTATGCTTGCATTGATGAATTATCACAAGTAAAATCTTTTATTTAATAAAAAAAAAAAAAAATTAAAAGTGTATTTAAAAGAGCAAACACAAACAAAAATAAGTAAATGAAGTCACTTTGAGGAATGGTATTTAACAAAACACGCCAATTTCTAATCAAAGTAAATTGGTAAGTGAAAGTTGAGTGCTGAGGGTATCGCACCAGATTTTTCAATACGTTATTTGTATCGTTATTTTTAAACGTAAAATTTCGATGGGGCTGTAAAAAAAATTTATAGGTCCATAAAAGTGTCTCATTATTATAAATAATAATTAAAACATGAAATAATAGATAGTATTTTATTAAGAACGAGAAATTCGAAATTATTAAGCAATAGTTATGATAGATGTAAATGAGGAATAGGTATATCAGCGCAAAGAATGCACTACCACAACTGCAATACATCATTCTATGTAGTCAACTGTCGTTGGAGTTGACGCGCAGCTAGTCTTATCGAGCGTGAAGAGCCCACCGAGATTAATGCGTTCAGGCGTAGAAATTCTTTATGACGTTATCAGTTGGAAAGACTACTTTTTTAGCTGCTGAAGTATATGTGGACCATACAAAAAAGTTTTCAAAGTGACTTTTGAAAAAATCGAGTTAGAGCTGGAATATGGCAGTAAATATGCAAAAAAACATAAAAATGTTAATAAAATACTATTTTATCCAATATTAACGAAATTAGAAACACATTTCATTCTCGGGTGTGATAGTAGTAAAATAAGTTTTTTTTTCCACATAAATATTATCGCGGTTAGTTTTTGGGCAAAAGAAGGGGGGGGGGTTGTAACTATCCAATCTATGCCTTTGATAAAAAGTTGCTGTTAGGATTAATTACTTGAATATTGTTATTTAGTTTTTTCCTAAATATGAAATATATAGTAAGGGAAAGTATTGCGATCGTGAAAAATTTCGACTTCTGGATTTCGATGGTAATACACATTTTGGGGTCCCTTGAGTCCAAATAACCAAGTCCCATGAAATGGTCTGTGTGTGTGTGTGAAAGAGTGGCATTTTTAACAATCGTGATACGCATCCGACTCGATTTTTTCAAAAATGTCACTTAGGCCCGTTGTCTTCTTAGGTCTACATATGTTATGTTACATCATCTAAGAGAATATCCCAAACTTCTCTCTGCTTTTAACCAGGACTAAAGGACTCATTTAGGGGTACATTGATTTTTCGATTTGATACATTGATTTGATAAATTTTGAAACAAATATTGTAAAGCAAATTTGTGTAAAATTTTATCCAGTTTGAATAAAAAAAGGTCGGTTCTAATTTTTCATGAACCGAAAGCTTCTTGTTGGATATCCAAGATAAAGTAATGGGCGCTCCTGCTGTCCACCTGAAGCAGCCACGCGACTATTTAAAGAGTTGAGATGAGATATAATCCAGAATTTGAAAGGTTGGGTTTTGGTTTGATAAGAGAATATCGATAACCGAGACCCGGAGCCGACAGGCAGTGACAGCTATCCTGGTGGCCTCAATCATCTATTCAAAGTTGTCATGGGAAGCATTCGGGACTATTACTTTCACTTAGCTATACATTAAATACTAGCAGACCCGGCCACGCGTTGCTGTGGCTCAGTATAGCTATAATGCGTTGAATTAATTATATATATATATTTTTTTAACACAGTCAAATCCACATTCACTGACATTGATAAAAACTTTTCAGCTAATCTAAAAATCAAAAGGATTTAAAAGTGTTTGGTAAAGAATTTAGAAGGGTTAATATCTTTATTTTTTACTACTTATATTTGACTATAGCAAGTATTAACGATTCATTTATTAAGTACTAATTTTTGAAACATTCAAAATAAAATATAAAAATTGAATTTTATGAACGAGTTTGATAACGTTAATTTATAACTATTTATAATAATTTACATTACTTTACTATTCATAATTCCTATAATTATTGCAATTCATAATTCCTATTTTCGGTGCGAATTGTTTTTGGTCAACCTGTCATTTGCTGACACAAATAGAGTTGAAACCACACGTGAAGTTATGGAAGATAGGTTAGATATGATAAAAAACTGACATCATCTGAAGTAGTACGTAACCATGCCTAATAAATGGTTCAGAATTTTTAGGTTCAAAAATTTCATCAAGATCAAATGGAAGAGGCCCTATTTTTTTTTTTTTTTTTTTTTTTTTATAAAATTTGACTTATTTCCACGTTTTTTTCTTTCTTTTTTCCGATTTTCTCAAAAACGGTAATAAGAATCAAGTATTCTTTAATATCAGTTAGGTTTTATCATCAGAGAAATGTTCTGAGGGAACTTAAATGGCGAAGGAAATATTTCTTCCAATAAAATAGGTACTTTAGATTTTTTACTATCACTTGCCTATATATCAAATTTATAGTAAGGGAATACAGGTTTTGGGGACCTCTGATTTCAAATAACCAAGTCCCATGAAATGTTCTGTGTGTATGTGAATTATGACAGCAACAATTTCACCAAATCGATCAATCGAGGGCACATTATCCATAAATGTTGCCTCATTTTTCTCAAATATGGCTCCAATGATTTTGATTAAACTCGTAATTTTTCATGAGAATCATGTATCCTTTAATATCAGGTAGGTTTTATCATGAGAGAAACGTTCTGAGGAAGATTAAATGGGGAAGGCCCCTTTTTTGTTTTCCTATAAAGTATCTTTGATTTTGTTTATATGAAGATATTGACTGGCTCTCATTGTCTAAAAAAAAAAAAAAAAAAAAAAAATGCTAATATATGAAACGTGAAAAAAATCGAATAAAAATAAACAGGAGAAAAAACAAAAATATTCCGATAACTCATTAAAAAACTGTGCCTGTGGTGTTAGCTTGCTAGACACCACTGCCGGTCCCAAGCCCGGATAAAGCAGGAGGGTTGAGCGAAGGGCCCAAAAAACTCCTGAATCTGACAAAAATGACTCTGACAGACACAAAATGTAGAGTTAAAATCCTCTGGAAGAGTTCGAAAGAGCAACTAAGGTGCTTGGCATGGTTATTAATGTGAAGAAAACCAAATACCTAAAGACCACAAGAGATGGTGCTTTTAAGGAAGAATAAGTCAAGATAGGTGAGCACTATTTCGCAGCATGCAGATCCTTTAAGTATCTTCGAGGGATTGTCACCCGAAATAATGACACAACAGAGGACATAAAGGCACGAATAGCAGCTGGTAATAGATGTCTTTATGCATTATGTAAAGCTCTAACATTCAAAAACCTCTCCAGGAAAGCTAAGATGCTAATTTACAAGACGGTAATTAGACCTACAGTACTATGGTGGTGAAACCTGGGTGATGACCTCGCTTGAAGCTTAGAGTGTGGGAAAGAAAGGTACTACGGAAAATATTTGGACCCGTCCGAGAGGCTGATGAATACAGAACAAGAACAAATTAAGAACTGAAAGAGTTATCAACAATGTCACCGAAGCGGACATAGTACAAGTTATTAAAAAAAGAAGACTGGGATGGCTTGGACATGTGGAAAGGATGCATGCTTCGAGGGTACCCAAACAAATGTTGTATGGTCACCCTGGAGGTTCTCGAAGAAAAGGTAAGCCTCGCAAACGATGGCTGGACGATGTGGAGGAGGACCTACGCCAGCTAGACGATGGCGCAACAAGGCTATGGATAAAGCAGAGTGGAACAAAGTAATGGAGGAGGCTTTGGTCCTCAATGGACCGTAACGCCAGGCAGTAAGTAACTCATTAAAAACAGAACCCACGCATCCGTAGTACGCCTTAATGACAGACCATTATTTATAAGTGAAGGTTTTCTGTTCGTGAGAAAGAGTTGTCAACGTGTATTGAAACATAGATATTTAATGGAAATTGTTTGTTTCCACGGTAACTAAATAATGTTTTCAACAACTAAATAGAGAATTATAAAATCAAACGCGGCGGAGTATTATGTTTGAATTCCCGTATTACCACAAACAAAAACATTTAACAATAAAACATTTTGTGTACTTTGAGAGCAAATACGTGATGCTTAAAGTAGGTTAAGGTAATATACGATACTATATTTCGGAATGAAGGTGGTTTTAGAGGAACAGTAATCGTTCTCGATTTCCGGAAAGGCATATGAGACAAATACTTTAAAATTAAGTTTTATTTTACTATTAACCACCATCTATCGATTCACCTCCACAATATATTAACAAAAATCAACTCCCAGTAAAAAACAACCAAGCAGTAAATAAGCTGATTCAATGCCTCCTCTACAACACGGACTGAATAGTGATATAAATCAATCCTTAACATAATTACAAATGACAAGCTCAGGTCGATAGTTTTCCCTTTCCACAAGCAGCAGTACGTGATAAAGGTCTTGTCTTGCTGGACAGTTCTCAACCCCGTGTTGTTTAGGGCTTCTGATTCGGGCTTTGCCTAGTTGTCTCAGCCTTACAATGGAAATACTGTTGTGGTGCCATCACCTAGGGAAGGCCTTCACAAAGCCTTACACCCGAAGAGAGGAACTAGCTGTCCCTCCTATCTGCCGCACTGTCATGGCTCTTCGCCGTGGCCGTTATCTTTAATATTCGATTCTGTTTTAGTCACCATGTCTCTTTACTTCTGAGATCTAGAGCAAGCTTTACTGTGGTTATATATCAATTACTGAAGAAATTCCCACATTCTATTTGTTTCTTTCGTTGGCTGATAAGTGAAAGCTGAAAATAGGTTTACTTGAGTTTTCAAACTAAGTAACACATTTAACAATATTATTGCAATTTTTGACTTTTTGTTTTTATATTAACTACGATTCTTTTTTTTTTTTTTTTTTAACTTCATACTTTTATTACTTCCTGCCGCAACTAAGCGATACGAGATAACGTAAACGATGTTATACTGACATTTTTAGGCATGAGGGAAGATGGTGCCCAGCAGCACATCATGAAGGTCCAGGAGAGGAGGTCACTCAACCAATTCATTTCGGTCGCCTCCTATAAGACCTTATTGTCATACATATTATGTCCATAGCCTTAGTCATGTCAATAATAAGTCTGTTGTTATGTCTGTGCAATTTGATAGCCAGAATAGAGGGTTCTTATTTGTTGGTTCCAATCATGTTGAAATGGCCTTTAGACTTTAGAGAGAGCCGGACATGCTATCCTTCCACTAAGGGTGGGGATAGATTTCATTAAAATGAAGAGATAGCAAGTTTGGTGAATACGTCAATGTAGAGTTAATAAAAAATCTTAAAATAGATTTGTAAACATTTAAAAGGAATCCTAATGTTTTAAAGAACACATTTTTAGATTGACTGAAACTTTTGTCCCAAAAATAAAATACATTACTTTATTTTTCCTCAGTGCTTTTGGAAAGTTAACTTAGCATTATAAATCGATTATAAAGAGCCACAATTACATAATGCTTCCCTACATCGTTATTTATTTACGGCCCTGGATATTATACAACCGTTATACAATCTTCCTTTGCCCTTTGGGAGCATCTCAAAGTAGCAATATAAGAATTCTCCATCTAAAGTAAAATATTTTATATTTAGCAAATATGTATTTATACACAAACACTCACATATATGTAGCGTGAAACTGTAAAACACTTAGGATTACTTTATGACCGAAAAATGAACTGGAAAAAGACACATTGACAATATATACAATCAGGTTTTACTAACGATTAATAGACTGACTTTAGCAGCCAGAGTCTCTTAGGGTCTAAGATCGGAGATTCTTAAGATTATTTATCGCGGAGCTATCTTGCCTTAAGTTTTATATGCAGTTCATATATGGCACAAAGGTATGCTTAGAAAAAGTGATCTTATGAAACTCTGAAGGCTCCAAAGACTTCTTCTTCTTCCTCTAACTCCTGTGTGCCGCTAAGCGTGGAGTTGCCGTCCCGGTCCAGCGAGCCCATTGGTCTCTGTCCCTTGCCATTCTTTTCATCTCCGGGATGGTTAGTCCTCTTGCTGCTCCCAGTTTCCCAATGTAGTCGGAGTACAAACATCTGGGTCTGCCACGAGGACGTCTTCCTTCCGGTCTGGCTTCAAAAAACCATCTGGCCTTTCGAGTATCGTTCATTCTACAGACATGCCCGAACCACTTCAATTGTCGCTCCTCCAGGATGTCCCGCACTGATCTTACTCCCAATTCCTCGCTGATCCTGTCATTTCTAATACAGTCCCTCCTGGTTTTGCCAACTATTCTTCGGAGGAATCTCATTTCAGCTGTTATCAACTTGATTGCATGTTTGTAGAGGGTAGTCCAGTTTTCAGATCCGTACAAAAGCACAGGTAGGAAAACAGATTTAAATATCCTAATTTTAGCCTCTCTGCTAACTTCATGTTTCCCAATGACAGTATTGGATATATGGTAGTATAGTCCATTGGCCTTCATCACCCGCTTTAGTACCTCCTGGTCTATTTTGCCATCTTTGCTCATGACTGTCCCTAGATACGTGTAGGCGTTTGTTTTTTCTAGGAGTTCGCCATTACAGAATATCCTAGACTCCAAATCTTCTCTACCCACACACATAGTTTTGCTTTTTGCCGGATTTATGCTCAACCCTCTTAGCCGGAGTTCCTCATGCCATTCGTTTAATGATGTTTGCAGAGCTTCCTGGGAATCCGCAATCAGTACTATGTCGTCTGCATAGATCATTGCCTGAGCAAGCACTGGTGTTAGATTCCAGTACCCAACCACAGCTCTCGGAGTTCTTCTTTTGCAGACCTTCCATACCTCATCCATAAGAAGGACAAAGAGCAGAGGACTAAGGCTGTACCCCTGCTTTACTCCTTTATAAAAGTGAAAAGGTTGTGATATTTGACCGTTAAGCCTCACTATGCCCTTTGGGTCCTGATAAACTGATTTCATGGCGTTCACTAGATTTGTTGGCACTCTTCTTCTAATCAACGCGTTCCAAATCTCCTGCCTCTGAACTGAATCGAAGGCTGCCCTTAGGTCCAGAAATGCCAGGTACACTGCCTTGCCACGATCCCATGCTTTTTCTACTATCATTCTGAGGGAGAATATGTGGTCCTGGGTCTGTCTACCAGGTCTGAAGGCGGCTTGCTCCTCTTCCAGATCTTGTTCTACCAAATTCCTCAGTCTTTGTTTTAGTATTCTTGTATATACCTTATATACTACTGAGGATAGACAAATCGGCATATAGTTTCCACATTCACTTTGACCGCCCTTCTTGTGTATAGGAACTATGATATTTTTCTCCCATTCTTGTGTTAAACGCTTAGAGTCCCAAACTCTTTGAAAAAGCATTTGGAGGTACTTCACCATTTTGCTCCCACCATATTTAATGAATTCTGGGGCTATACCATCTGGTCCTGGAGCTTTTCCTAGCTGGATTTTACCAACAGCTAACGCCACCTCATCTTCTTCAATTGCATCGTCCATGTCATCTGGGTATGCATCATCCGTTCTCCCTCTTCTTTGGCAGTCCCGGAAATTGCTGTTTCGACGTTCTTCCATGCAAAATTTTCCCTGGAAGAACTGCCTCCAGACTTCAAGTATTTCCTTTCCAAAGACTTATGGGAATTAAAATCTGTAAATCATTCCACACCATCTCTCATGAAGCAGCCTGCGTTCTGGTGGGAATGATTCCTATAGATTTGATAATCCAAGAGACAGTGAAACTTTATAATAGTAGAGGTGAGAGATAGTCAACTGTTCTTCAATTACAGGTTAAATGATGGTCAGGATTTTCAGTTTACAATGATTTTATTGTGGTAAGCCAACGTTTCGATCCAACTTGCGGATCTTCATCAGGGCTAAAAGAAAACAAATATATGAGTATCTATGCTAGAGGGGGACAATAGATGGATACATTACAGAACTGACAATAATATAAAAGATGGTGTATACACGAATATTAATATAAGTGGCTGGTTAACAAGATAAAATAGAATCTGATATTTACCTACTGAGTCCAGGTGGATACTAAGACTAAAGGTAAAAATAAGGTGAGAGGTAGTGGTAGGGGGTTAGTTTGCCGACTTCAAAGGTTTATGGCGGGGAAATCCAACGCTTTTGAAGTGAAGGCACATGACAACTGAGTGAACAAAAATATTTTAAAAACTTTGTTAGTTTTTACAACAAGAAACAAGATGGTACTAGATAGGACCTAGTCCTATTTCTACTTTCCAATATAGATCTATCCCACATATCCCCATTCTCTCAAACAAAATTAAAAATTTCAAAATTTCCCACACATGCGCCTAGAATTAAAAAATAACAATAAATTAAAAAATCTTTATACCAAACTCAAAGACCCAGTACCTCTCCTAGACAAGTGTAATGTAGTTTATCCTATCCAGTGCTCCACGCCTAATTGCAACAGTTGCTATATCGGCGAAACCAAAAATTATTTTTAAAAACGTATTTATCAACATAAATACAGTATTTCCACGCGTAATTCGTATACATCTAAATTAGCAGAACATGCCATTGCCCACAACCATTCCTTCGACTTTGAGAACCCCTCCATATTAGCTACTGTACCTAACCACGATAGACGACTCCTCTCAGAATCCATTTTCATCTATCTGGAAAAAAATAACCCGGTAAATCACAAAACAGATAAAGAGATAATTTCATCCACTTATTCTAACATCTTCCGCATCCTCAAATCCTAGTTTTGATTTCATTGGTACCTGCAATTATCTCTGTACCTCTTGTACTTTTATTATTTTTGTATTGTATACTTCTTTCTGTATATTTTCCAATATTTTATGCATTGTTACATTATGTATTATCTCATTTTTATGTTATTATTGAGTCCAGACACAACTATTTGTATACAGTACCATCTTGTTTGTTAGTTTTTAAAATATTTTTGTTCACTCAGTTGTCATGTTCCTTCACTTTAAAGCGTTGGATTTCCCCGTCATAAACCTTTGAAGTCGGCAAACTAACCCCCCACCACTACCTCTCACCTTTTTTTTACCTTTAGTCTTAGTATCCACCTGGACTCAGTAGGTAAATATCAGATTCTATTTTATCTTGTTAACCAGCCACTTATATTAATATTCATGTATACACCATCTTTTATATTATTATCAGTTCTTTAATGTATCCATCTATTGTCAACCTCTAGCATAGATACTCATATATTTGTTTTCTTTTAGCCCTGATGAAGATCCACAAGTTGGATCGAAACGTTGGCTTACCACAATAAAATCAGTGTAAACTGAAAATCCTGACCATCATTTAACCTATCGTGAAACTTTATAATATTAAAAAACGACGGACTAGTTACAAAGGTATAGAACACGACAGTATTGACCTCCCAACTAACTGTAAATATTGGACACACTCCGCGCTTACAACACAAGTAATGCCACACGAACAAATCTATAGAGAAACTAATACAGAAATCTATAATGACGGAAGCAAAGACGGAGAAAACGTAGGATGCGCCTGGTTACTAAGAAGTACCAATGAAAAAATGACCCAAGCTCAGTACAGGTTGGGTAAACATTGTTCAAATAACCAGGCGGAGAAGTTAGCCGTACTAAAAGCTTTACATTATCTCTTTGAAAATGCGACCGAAACAGAAGACAACATAACCATTTACACAGACAATATGAACATCATACATTCAATTAAAAATTCAAAGATACATGACGTACTTACTGACAAAGTCAGAAAACATTTGGCTACACTTCACAAACAAAACAAACACATAAACATAGTCTGGGTAAGGGGGCACTCAGGGATAGAGGGCAATGAGAGAGCGGACAGGCTTGCTAAGCTAGCGGCTCACAGCGACCTCCCGCTGACGTACGATAAGGTTCCGATATCCTACATCAAAGCGGACATTCGAAAGGATACGGTAGTTAAGTGGAACCTAGCCAGGACTGCTTCCTCGAAATCACCGAGTCTCCGTAGATTTGTTCCCCTCATCACATCCCACAATTATAAAAGAATACTGAGTACTGACTACAAACTGACACAAATCCTAACTGAACACGGACAAACTAAACAATACAAAATTTTCGACACCTCATATTTGACTACAAAAAACTAGACAACATTCGGGCAAAACTTATACAGAACATTCTTTTGAAACGAGGGACATGGCCTGAAACAGAACAGAGTCTGATGACAAAATTTAAAAAACACTTCCTGGAATTCATTCGGAAAATAGACTTTGACCGACTGACTGACGAATGTTGGAAGGCGGTTTAAATTCTCTGTATTGATTAGCTTTGTAAATAGCTTGTTGCGCTTTTTATTTCAGTTTAATTGTTTATTTTATTTGTAACTTCTCTTTTACATAATTATTAATAATGATTGTATATCATAAATCTTAATAATTTAACGTTACTTATATTGCTAAATTTGGTAAATTTTTCTTTTTTAGTTTCTGTTCATATTGCTACTTAGTAATTTATGTTTATATTGCTACTTGATTTATATTTATATTGTTTTTTAGTTTGTGTTTATACTGCTACTTTTGTAACTTTTCTTATTTTTATTATGTTTTTCGCATATAACATAATTTAGGTATAAACAATTATAATTTGTTCACTGTATAATGTAACATGTAATGTGCCTAATAAAATAGGCATGGAGCATGTAAGTCGTTCAATAAACTCTCGTTCTTTGGGGCTACCATAGAAGGAAAAATATAAAAAATAAATAAATAAAAAAACACACACAAACGCACACACACAGACACACACACACACACACACACACACACACACACACACACATATATATATATATATTTATATATGTCATCTTTTCTCTTCAAAAGTAAATTATTTATAAATTATTTTTTAGTAAATATATATAACTACATAAATGAAAATAATATAAATTGTTATAATGATTCCTAAACATTCTTTGTTTCTTCTTTAGGTTCTCTCAATCTAATCCAACGGTTTAAAGATGCATATAAAGGGTATACGGAAAAAAAAACCTAATAGAATAAACGAATAGAATTTGTGAAAAACCCTTTTTAAACTTCACACTTTGAGGGCTTTAGAGACCAAAATTCAAAAACGGGTTGACATATCTCAGTAATATTTCACAATTGTTCTAGTAGATACAAGTAGTACACATATACCAAAAGAAAATCTGATATGGTGAGGTTCAAAATGATATATTTTTGTGTTGATTTGACGTGGAATGGCCCAGCAGTATAATGTGACGTTAATAAACAAACAAGGCTGGACACAGCACCTGAAATAGATGCGACGTCAAGCCCGGAGGCCCTAACTGTAAGGAAGGTTAGCATACAACATACGCCTTGCCAAATCCTAACCTGGTTAGCTCACTTGACTAGTTTATATTTTATAAATATAAATGAGTATAATCTAAGTTTAATTGTATACTGTACTTTACAGTTATAAATTTTTTTTCAGTTTATGCATCTTATTATTAAATACAATAGTGTTAAAGTGGTTACTAAAAGATTTATGATTATGATTATATTAAAACGATATCATAACTTATGATTATACAAAAGTATTAACTATTGTCGTGTACTATACTGTAACTATTGCCGCCTGCCAATGGAATTATTTTTAATAGTTTCAAGTCGATGTTTTAAACAGAACATTGCGTTCTAAACCTACCAGACTAGAAAAAAAACAAACACGTTTCGGCCATGGGAATGCTTATCAGTGCCAAAATCATCTTTTGTTTTGTACGGTTACACAGAGGGGCGAATATCATATACAGCAGTTAAATTATCATTAAAAAAAAAATTAAGATGCCCAAAGACCTTTGGATGAAAGTGCTCACAGTACTTGATATTCGAAAAATTAATTTCTACAATATATTATTCATCCTTGAGAGGGGGGTTAGTAGATACAAATATATTTTAAATTACTATATTTATTGTAACCTAAACCTAATTAAAGTGAGCAAAAAATGAGCTAGCAAAACTGACTAAAGAAAAAAAATCACTCTCATTCAAATAAATATGAATGTGTATGGAACAATCTATATTTTTTACAATTTTACAACTAAAATAATGTGTTACGATTCAGAAGGATTTAGCATCAAAATTTTCAAACCAAATTATCGAATTCAAAGTGCTGATAATGGAATGATGGTTTATAAAATTGTACACTTTTATATTGGTACACTCAGTATATTAACACGTTAATTATCTTTTGTCTTGATGAAAAAAAAATACTAAAAAGGTTGGTGTTCTGTTACGTGAAAACAACGCTGAAAGTACCGTGTAGTGCATTCAGTCCCCGATCGTTTATTCTTTCTTTTTACCAGCTCGGTACGCTAGTCGTTCTGTAACTTGACCTATTGCTATCATTGTGTGAACATTAATTTTGTTGGTGCTTCTGTTGAATACCGTGGATATAAACTTAAGATCTGAGGATGTGAGAGAAGAGAACAATGAAGAGAGAGGGGACGGAGAGGCAGAAGAGAGAGAGAAAGAAGAACCGACAAATTTCATGAGACTTTTTTAAGGAATTTATTAGGTTCATTTAGGTGTGCATAATATTACGATTCCTAATTACAGTTTTATATTTATATCCATTCCCCTCCTGCTAGTTGTCACAATAGATAACACAGTAATATGAAATTACCCATCCCCATATTTTTAATTTATTTTTCCACATTTTCATTTTTCTTTAAAAAACAACATTGGTCCATTTTTGTATGGTGTTCCAATATTGTAACACAGACGTAAATGCAGAATCCCTTCTCATAGAAAAAAAAAAAATGGTTCAACATAATTTTTGGTCTGTCCAGGTCCGGATATTTAAATTATACATACCTTGGGTCTTGATTAAAGTCTGTGTATCAAATCGAGCAACATAATATTATAGAGCAAAAGTAAAAAATAATCGGAAAACATGTTTTCTGTAGTATCCCGAGTTCCTGAAACCTCCAAACCTTTTTCCTTCTTAGAATCAATCTGATTATAAGTATCACCTGAATCGCTTTAGATGTTATTAGTGAGTAAGTGAAATAACTGTTATAATATCTAGAAAAAAATGAAGAAAAAGTGCATACACAAACATATGTGAAATAATTTTTATGTCAAATTTTGCATAGAAGTCCAGAGTGGTAGGAAAGTCGAGTGAGCGGGCTGGGAAGGTTTTTAATTAATTAAGAGAAGGAAAAGTGGAATGGAAATTATGATATTTTTCTTGGGACACAATTTAATCAACCGAAGGATAGTCCAGTTCTAGAACAATTCGATAAAATGTCCTAATATTCTCGTTTATTATTTAAAGATTGAGAAACTGGTGATACCTACGAACCTGAAATTGGGTACATATTAGATGTATGTATATGCTAGCGATATGACAGCGAATAATTTATCTAAATTAATCAAATGTTGTGTACTTTAGAGAGTAAATACGCGATGCACAAACTATTTAAAGCAGTTTAGGGTGTGAAAAAAAATACGGTACAAGATAATATTTAATTACTTATTTTTTTAGTTTACAAAACTTAGTTCCATAATAGATTAATGTATGCAATATAAAGTGGTTTTAGAGGAACAGTAATCGTTGTCAGTTTCCAGAAACCGGAACAAAAAATCGGAGACAACTAAAATTAAGTTTTAATTTACTATGAGCCGTAAACACACTTTCTGTTGAATCGCCTTTACGATATATTTACAAAAAGCAACTCACAGTAAAAAACAAGCGAGCGGTAAAAAAACTCGACTGCCGAAGAAGTTAGGATTTTTTTTAGGCCCCTTCAAATAATAAACAAAAAATAATGAATCGAATAGTACTGAAAAATTTCAAGTTTTGCAATAGAAATTATAATACTCTGTAACTAATGGAGAAAAGAAGTTAATAAATGTGGGAAAATGCGTGAAATTGCTTAGTGGCATTTTTTTTTTTTTTTTTTTTTTTTTTTTTTTTTTTTTTTTTTTTTTTTTTTTTTTTTTGGCCTCAAGATTTGTTAGCAAATCCTATTTTGCTAGTAGCATTTACACATTTATCAAAACATGTCGATTTCTAATCTAAGTAGGTTGGCTAGTGAAAGTTGTGTGTTGCGCGTATCGCACCAGATTTTTTCAAACCATAAACAAAGGATGATACCGACAAGGAGCAACAATTGTCTTTCTAATTAAGAGATATTTTGTATTTTAAAAATTAAAAAAAAAAATGTAGTGTTTTTCAATACCGCGGAGACTTTCCTTTTGCAATTAATTAGACTAGTTGTGTTTTCATAAATATCAATATCAACATTCGACTTAACTCGAATTTTACCCAGGTGATTAACAACAATGTTTCCTTCCATTTTGGCGTTTGTAGCGTCTAATCCACCCCACAATTATATTCATAATATGATATAATTTTGTAATATTATGAACATAGCATTTATTTATTTTCACAGCATGAGCATATGACATCACCTTAAGCTGACCGCTGTTTTGGAATCCATCAACGCTATTACACACCCGAGATGACAAGATGATTCCTTAAAGACAGAAGACAGGAGGTGCATGGAAATCGATAGTCGAAAATCCACTCTCTCCTTGACCGTGCCCCCCCCCCCCCTCCTCTCCCTGAAATGCTGACGTGATAATAATTAAACTTTATGCCCTTATATATACCTAAAATGTACACGCAGCATATATTTTTATCTTAGGTAAAAATATATCATTCATTAGATAGTTAAGTAATCACTAATCACAATTAGTAAACCACCACAATTAAAAAAAGAAATTTCGGAATTTTAAATACTTGAAAATCTTTTTCCACAGCGATATCAAATTCTACTCAGTTAATATTTATTTCTTGAATTTCTTTGGAACATTAGTTCTTAATCTAACGTGTATTCCTTAAAGGTTTCAAGCATCAAATACTTCTTGCCTTCTACCGTAAAATTACTAATATTGGTTCTTATCTCAGCAAATTACAACATGCAATTATAAAGACATTTTTAGGTTGGTTCTCTGAAAGTTCTGATTTAATTTATGACAACTGCACTTAGTTGTCATGGAAACTAATAGTTTTCTTTAACCAATATTACATTAGAAATTCACTGGTGGTTGGTGAAAAGGGGTTGAGTCATCGAATGTGAAGCTTAAACAACGATTTACAAAGCTATTGAAAATCATTATAAATTCTTTCTGATTGTATTTCTTTATTCCAGAATAATAAATGAAACTATAGTCTTTCAGCAGAGACTGTAATAAATTATGAATAACGAATAAATTGTAGTCAATTATGAATTTTAAGAAGACGAGACAAAACAAATTTTTTTATGACTTAAGCCCTTTTGCCCAAACATGAATGAATTATTAGTTTAGTCACCTTCTACGAATATATAACCTCAAAATTTTTCTTTTTGAAATTCTCAGCTTCCCAACGATATTTTATATATAGGTACATATCAATACTCTCATTACTGGAAATAAAACTGTTGAATATTGAAACATATTTTCATTTTTCCTCCTTTAATTTGATAATAAAATTCTTTCATATGCCATTAGTCATTTCTAATAGCCAGGAATATTTGGAAACTGTTATTTACTCCAGGTAAAAAAAAATAAAGTTAATTCATAGAAAGATGGCATATAGGCCCCAACAGAACATTTCTATTATGATAAAACGATATGACATTAAAGTATACTTAATCATTAATCTATATGACGAGTTAAATCAAACTTGTTTGAGCCGTTTTTTTAGAAAATCGGGAACACGTGTAAAGTCGTTGGCATGTAGTCACTTTTCCGGTTCGTCAATTTTAACCAAAATGTTGTTTTCGCATCAGGGGAACATACTACCTTTAATATGATATTTTAGTTTCGTATGAAATATCGTTTTTGAGTTTGTCTGTTCACATACAAAAATACAGAACCACCCACACACGGACCATTTCGCAAATCTACAAACACACAAATCAGGTATTTGTATTGGTAACATTGGTACACATAAAATAAGTTTTTTTTTATTTGTGATAATGGGAATTGGGTCCGCCTATTGCTTTTTTTCAAATGATGATTTTTCTACCTGGATTCATGAGCTAAAACTGTGGGTTACCTGTTTTACCCATTTTTTTTTTTTTTTTATTTAACACAACTATTTTTGCTGATTTTGCCAGTGCTTTTACGACAAATCATATCAATGTCGGATTCAGGTTAAGGTCGAGAGGGACCAGCGTCTGTCATGGTCAAAAAGATTTTTTTTGGGCACGACCCAATCCACCGGGCGTTGTTTAGCAGCGCCAAACTAAAAAACAGCCGTGGATCCAACAAAACAGATTGGTCGCTATTGGTTTAAAGTAAGGTTTTTAAATAAAACTTCAATATTCAATTTTTTTTTTTTTTACTGAAATCAGAGCAGAAGTGATTTTTCAAACCACCTTTTTTTTTAATAACTTTTTTGACAAAATAATTTTCAAAATGGTTAGTTTTTATTACTTTATACCATCTGACATGATGGCAAATTTCAAAACAGAAAGAAAATGGAACTAATATGTTTTAATGGATGTGAAAATTGACGCGGATACAGTACATGCCGCATTCCACATTCATTTTTGAGTATTTTTCTCGAGTTAAATTTCTTGGAGATACACGAACTAAGAGATGGTTCTTCAGGAAAAATATATTAGTGAAGTCCTGATCCTGATAAAAACCGTATATAACTGATTTTTGCATAGTTTCGCTTCTTTTAAATGCTGTCCTTTGACCCTGTGTATGTATAATTTGGTAAGAGATGTATTGTACTGTTTAAATATATTTTAAATCCCGTTAATTTAGCTCTGATAAAGACCTGCATCACTGGTTCGAAACGTTAGCTACAATACACTATTTATAGATTGTTTTGGCCGAAACCCGGTGACTATCTATGGTTATTGACTATTATAAGTTACCTTTAAGAATAATAAAAATTATTCGAAACTAAAAACCGGAGTAGGATATGGCCCCAAAGCGGGACGAGACATCAAAGATCCCACGAGGTCAGTGGCCCGAGTAGGGACTCCTGGAGATGGGGGCTACCTGTTGTCCCTCCTGACCAGGCCAACCCTTTCGGGGCAATCGATGGGAGTGCTTCGGTGGCAGGACGTAAGGTGTATCCAGGAGTTGTAGAACAGGTGAGCGAGTATACAAAGGGATCGACCTTCATTGTATCGATGGAGTATTGTTGTATAAAGTGGAATATTATCACGTAGTAAGAGGAGGAATGTTTCCTAAGGGAAGGATTAGTCTGATTTGTAAATAATTAAATCTTAATATAAGACTGGAATGGTATAATTTTATGTCTTGAATATATGATTAATAAATAAATAAATAAAAAATCGAACTAAAAATTAAATACATGAATAATAATAAGTACCATACCAGGTTGGTACCGTTGACAGTACAGCCAGCCAGAGCACCGATACTACATACACCACTGTACACTACTGCTATGACAGTGATAATGAAGTGTGGAGACAGCTAGGTAGTGGAGGCTAGGCGGAGAACTGAGAGTAACAGGGGAGGAAGGCGCAGGTCTGACGGTCGCTATGGCAACCCTCTCGATCAAAGGCACGTGAGTCTTCTACAGCACATGGGATCTTATCTTAGATACATATCTCGCCCTAGATATAAAGATCTCGTATATATGAGTTTATATCAAGCGTTATATATGTTCTTATTATATTAGCTATAAAAGGATGGTTGCAAAATAGGACAAAAAAGGTTGTTGCAAAATAGGACAAAAAAGGTGGTTTAAGGTGTGATTAAGTTCTAATTTGAAATAGTTAGTTATTTTTTACCGAAAAAAATAGTTATTACGTTTGATTTCTAATTTAAAAATCATGATTGATGAACAAATAAAAAATTATATCTATCCTAATATTTATTGATTTGATTAAACATAATTATTGCAGTAATGAGTTAAGAAATAAATTAATAAAAATAAATTACAAAGACATAAAAAACACCAACTATTTGATACAGTATTTCATAAATAAAAATCTAAAGCGATGCGCGCATCGCAAGAAATTCGCTTACCACCTTCCTTTCTTAAATGGAGTATATGGAGAGGCAGTAAATAAAACCTTTTGACTCAATGAAGATTTCTTATTTTATTCTATTGCCGATAGTAGAATAAAATAAATAATTGTGTTGACACAATATCATTTTTGACCCAACCTGGGTCTTTCGGTCGGTACATATTTTGTTTGATATTAGATGGATGCTATGGTTATATGTCAAATATAATGTCGGCGTATTTTAAACCGAAGATTAATAGAATACAATTAGACGCAGAAAACCAATTATAATGCTTCTTTTTTCGGTCCAAAATACAACTAATTTTTTTTTAGGTTTTTCGCCCTTCCGACCTGGAACAACCTTAATATATCTTCAATTCAATATATTTTCAAGCCCTAGTTGAGTAATTAGGTGAATGATTTGAGGCACTAGACTTCAACAGACAAAAGGCCATGGGTCGACCGTTACAATGAAATAATGCCGTGATCTAATCAATAAAGAAAATAACAACTGCTAATTGCAGATGACTAGTCTTTATTTTTTTAAATAAACTTAACAAGACTATAGCTAGCTACACTTGTTAAAAGAGTTTTCCCTGAAATTCTTTGAATATGAGTAAATAAAAAACAAGCATGCGATAAATGAAGAACAAAAACAAGTTGTAAGCACTAGAAACTCTTTTTATTTGGGTAGATTGCTTTTATTCTGAAGGAATTCATCTCCATTAGTGAGGCTGAAGATTAAACGCCAACAACAGAGATTCGGAACAATGTAAAATATATGATGATTTCAAATGACACATTCTCACCTGAAAATCGGTTACGAGGCAAGAATTAGATAAGGCTATTGATAAGGCAATAATCGATATTAGCTGATAACAATATGTACGCAAACATGGAGAAACAATACGCTGTTTTGCTTTGATAATACATATTAAAAAAAAAACACTAATAGAAATTATATATACTTATGCGTAGGTGCTTCGAAATTATTATTCAAAATATTGAAGATATTCTAAAGATCATAAAGCTAATATCACACAGAACAGCACCACACCATTTGCACTAGTTAGTCACCGGAGAGCAATTGGATATCAACAGGTTTGTTTCAAGAAGTAGTCCTGGAGACGGTCATGCCCCCCTCTTTTGATTCTGAAGTTCGGTTGGCTTTCGTACAAGAGCAACCGAACAATAAAACTAACCAATTGATCTTAGAATCAAAAGAGTTGGGCGAATGGCGACCCAGTAGTGCTTGTTGGAATAAAGTTATCGTCTCCACAAAATTTAATCTGTTCACATACGAACATACACAAAGAACCCCCCACAAACGGACCATTTCGTGAAACTAGTGGTTTAAGGCAACTTTTTTTTTTTTTTTCGATCAGGGTACTTTTTATTACATTGCTTCACTATCAGTATGACATGCATAATGCTAAGCAAAATGAAAAACTAATATTCTTTTATATATTAACAGTAATGGTTCCGTCAGATTGAGGTAGCTCACAGCGACCCAGAAAGATAAATGCCTGTCCACTTCCACATATGTTTACCCTCACAAGAAACCACCTAAGTCAATATTTCACCATCAACACTGATTTAGGCTAGCCGCATACTGGCAAACTTTTTCCTCACGAAATTAGAATCTATTATTTGTTAAGAGGTCATGCACACATGTCACTATTTAGTTCCTGCAACTAAAAACTTCAAACTCGTTCGGAATTCCCGGAGACTCATATTATCGTCTGCAAAGAACGCACTTAAAAGAAGAGTCTCTCTCAATTTTTTTCTGAGAAAGTTAATTTATGAAAAAAGTTGAATTTAAAGTTGATATAAAAAAAAAAAAAAAAAGACAGTGAGATAAACTATTGTATTCTCGTAGTTCTGGCAATAAAATACTTTAACATCCTTGTTTCAAAAAATAAAGTATTTAAAACAAAATATTAACTTATTTCTAAATTCTATGTTTATAAAAAAAAAGAATATTTCGTCGTTGCCGCGGCGAAACCTCCTATGTGACAAAAGACAAAAAATCCAAAACGTGGTTTTGATATCATTGGAAAGAAGATTTTACCGCACATGGGCTAGTGGAAAGCACTCATTTGTAAAAAAAAAACGTAACACATTTTAAATTGATCAAAAAGATTCCTCCTATGTGTAAGAGTTTACAGCATCGCAAAAGGTACCATTAGAAATCACATTTTTTATATTGTACAATTTCGTGGCAAGAATTATAAGATTTTGTTGCGTTGGTATACATTGAATTGCCCATTTTTTCTGGGAAAAGATACAATTAAATTATTTACAAATCAATTTGCTTCTCCTGTAAAATCATGTTTTTGTCACTTAGAAGGTTTCACCGCAGCAACGACGATTTATTATTTTGTTATAAAAACAATGAAGAAACTTTAAGTTCAGTTCATATGTTTTTAATTTTTCTTATAAGTAAAAATTCTAATATTTAAAAATTATAATATAACAAAATTTGCTCATTGAATATCGTTTACATGTGGTAGCAAGCATTAGTCCTATTTTCGGAAACCACTAGAAATATTCCAGAAGAGAACAATTCTGAAATAAGTCGGATTATATATAATTCAAGCTGTTTTATACGAGAAGTTAAGTACAGTCAACTGGAGAAATAGTGGAGGTAGAATTGGTTGCGGCAATGGGTGCAACCATTTTTGGTACAATTCAAAGTTTCTTCACATTTCTTTCTACTCTTGATAGGTACTACTTTAAAATTCAATTTTTTTCAAGAGTTGAATTGATCAATTTTTAATTATTACGTCAGTGTGTAGCTTATTACACCTTCATTAGGTACGTTTTTAGTAATATTTGTGATTTTGAAATCAGTAATTTATAGTAAATTATTGCGCTTCGAGGGGGAATTATAAGATCTAAAAAGATTCTTTTCCGGAGGAATGACGACTTTATTGCTCTTAATTGCATATTGACCACAATGAGCAGTTAAAGTAGAGTAAAATTATTTTATTACAGCCTGCTCTATTAGAAAGATGTTTGCTTATTTAACAAATTGTTTCAGGTGAATAAACCGAATAGATAAATAGTATATCGTTTATAAGAATATAAAAATGTTTACGTAACTATTTCATTATTTTCTTGTGGAGGGTTATATGAAGAGGGTGCGCAAAAACTAGATGGTAAGAAAGCCGAATTTCAAGCCAGATTAACACTTCACCCAAACCAACAAGTTTGTAAACAAGCCTAGGGCAAGTGGTGCTCAAGGCACATCAAAGGAAATAGCGTTAGAGCTTGTGTTTGATATATAAAAATACATTGATGTTTATATAAATCTTTTTAGCATATTTTTTCATTTTTCTCGGTTATTCTTTAAAAATAATTAAAAAAAAATCTGGTGCGTGCGCGCAACACACAACTTTCACTTACCAACTTACTTAGATTAGAAATTGACGTATTTTGCTAAATATCATTTCCCAAAGTCACACATTTTTCTACATTCATATCTTATTTTTGTTAATCGTTAAAGCCGTTTTTGAGTAAATAAAAAAAACCGTGAAAATGATACAAAATTTATTAAGTAAAGTCCCGTCTCCCGTAGATCAATTTTGATGAAATTTTTACAGTCATATCTCGGGCATATAAATACATCAAATACTAAGTTTGATCAAAATCGTTAAAACCGTTTTTGAGTAAATAAAAAAAAACACGTGAAAATGTTACAAAATTTATTAAGTAAAGTCCCCCCTCCTGTTGATCAATTGTGATGAAATGTTGGTTATCACATCTTTGGCATATAAATACATCAAATACCAAGTTTGATCAAAATCGTTAAAACCGTTTTTGAGTAAATAAAAAAAACATGTGAAAATGATACAAAATTTATTAAGTAAAGTCCCCCCTCCGGTTGATCAATTTTGATGAAATTTTTACAGTCATATTTCAAGCATATAAGTAGATCAAATACTCAGTTTAATCAAAATCGTTAGAGCCGTTTTTGAGAAAATCGAAAAAAACTTAAAAAGTTATTAAATAAAGTACCCCCTCCCTTTGAGCAAATTTGATGAAATTTTCGCTGTCACATCGCGGGCTTATACATACTCTAAATACCCAATTTTATTTCAGGTTCGCACGGTTTATAGTTTTTGAGCTAGTCTGTTCACACACAGACACACACACACACAGACCATTTCGCGGGACTTGGTCATTTGGACTCAGGGGACCCCAAAACGTGTATTTCCGTTGAAAACCGGAAGTCGAAAATTTTCACGATCGCAATAATTCCACTTACTATATATTTCATATATAGGTAAGTGAAAGTAAAAAAATTCACGTCAGAATATGTTCCTATAACACAAGAAGATTTACAACTTATCTTACAAAGTTTATGTTGATTTTTTTTCTGTTTAAACAAAAAATCAATATAAACTTTTGATTTTTAAATAAATACACCATAGATTGTATTTTTAGCGATTTGTCAATATAAAATTCTGAGTTTACATTATTTATTGAATACTTCCCAATTCCATTTAAACACGTAAATGTAGGAATGTGGTGCCAAAATAAAGGATAGCTGGTTAAGGAAACATATTTCGTTAGTTTGTTTATATATCAGTATCCTTTCAAACTAATTTATATCTTTTTATTTTAATTTTTAGTTTTCACTACGTTATAATGTAAATCTTACTTACTTGACAGTAGATTTAAAAAAATAAAATGTAAAATATTATCCATATATTTTTCCATTCTGATGAAAAATCATTAAGTTGATTGAAAAAACAGGTAATAAAAAATACCTAAATAAAGAGGGAAATCTCTCATTTGGCTGTTTAAGTGACAATGAACTGTCAGTTTAGGTACCTATTCGTCTTTTTTCAAACATAGCGAAAATTGGCAAAATATCTTTAAAAACATATTCAATTCCATTTCTTATCAAACTTTACGTTTTTATTTTTTGGAAACCGAGGTATAAAGTTTACTGTTCTAAGAAAAAATGACATAAATACGAATTTAATGCAGATAATCGTAAATAAAATTAAAAAGATTAGAAAGATAAACATATTAAATACTAGTAGGACTCATTTTGGTTTATAAACATTTAAAAGTTAATAAAAACGCCTTGGCCTTTCTGAACCACTTCCAAGTTCAAACGTGGAGCACATGCTGACTAAATTAGGACAGGACCCTATTCGTCACCTTTGGGCGGGTATATATCTTGAAGGCTCGGCAAATATGTCAACGTCAATGTATTTTACTATTCTCGCTATGGTCACTTAAAGCAAGAAAGTTCTGAATATCCAATTTTTTAGGTTTACTGCATGAGGTAAGGTTTAGTTTAAAACAGCAGTGTAAATGGCATTATTACTTGAAAGTACTTAATCCATCCGATTTTAGAAAAGAAAGAACTTCAAATAATTCACTTTCCCATTTTAGTGGAAAGTGAATTATTGTAAGTACTATAGTTGCGAGAGGTTCTTCTTGGAGTTATCAAGATTAATATTAATTATTTTAGAAGATTGTACTTATAACGTGAGTTAGTCGACAAGGGTGTCTGTGCAGAGTTCTCTGAAACGGCTTCATAAGAAAACTTTCCTCTAAAGTCTGTAAAAAAGAAAAAAAAAATGATCTAGATTTTGCTATTATTTAATTTTAAATTTTCATGATTTATATTACCCATCTAGTCGGTTTTTAAAATTAAGAATCAATTTGGTTTTTAGTGCCCAGTAGGATAGATAGAAAACTAATTATAAGCAATTTTCCTCTAGTATTTTATATATATTTTATAAACTTAAAATTTAAAAATCCTTGCTAAATCTAGAATTCATGAAACCATGCAAAAAATTTATCAGCCTAATGAAAAATTAATTCTGAAGGTGAAAAAAAAAGAATGTTATCGGTGTAGATATAATTAATAACCTTAAATCTTGAACATCTACTATTTTCAACAGCACCAATAAACAACAAAAAAATTCCCTATAATTGTATGTAATTTATGTGTTTTTCTTTCTGATCACACCGTCAACAATGATTCCTACGGTCAAGAAATGTCCCACCATTAAATATTCTTAAAATTTAATGAAATTCACGTAATGAGTAGCATGGAAAATGGTTATGCAATATTCAGAATAAATTATGGGATTTGTAAAATCCGCTAGCCAAAGCTCTTGCGCAGCTTATGACGCAATTAAAAATCGCCTGCTCACCTACTAGGAAGTTCTGTATCATTCTGACGTCATATTGACGGCTACCGCTTCAATCTTGTCCCGAAGAAGATATTTGAGGGTTTGGACAGTTTACATCAGCCACGGATGCTTTAAAGTAACGACGGAAAACCACCCACCATTGCCAACCCTCTAAGATAATCAGTCGAAAGCTATTGATGAGCATCCCGGAGGAAATATGAGAAACTTCTTTACGGTACTTTTATGAGATACGAAAAAGGGATGCTGAAAATATTACAAGTAGTGTTAACGCAGGGGATAAACATAGTATATAACATAGTAGTAACTTATAGTTATCCTTGCGAAAACCATACATATGTTAAGTCAACATTCGTAACTTTCTTCCAATGCTTCATTTACGAGGCCGAGCGCACATCGAGACGCAGGCGACGCAGATCAGAGCAGTTTTTGTGAAACGAGAATTAGATAGGAACCGCGCACATCGGGACGCAGAGCAGGGCAGCGCAGCTACCTACCTACCTCGCGTATTGAAAAAACTGCTCTGCTTTTGATGCCTAATCGTAAGAGACAATTTCTTCAGAAATTTGGATTAGCGTCATTGACTACATTTTTCAAAATTGGTCAGAGCTCCTCCAAAGCTAAAATGCTTTTTCAAAAATGGCCCTTCTCGTGGAAACACTAGAAGGTTTTTTTTCTAATCTAAGATTAATACAAAGAAACAAGAAGGGTAAAATCTCGAAATAAAATACTTTTTAGGTTGGAATTATTGGCGGATTTTGACCCCTGCAGTATTGTAGATGATATATGACTTAAATTAACCCTGTTGCATAGATGTAGGGGCTAGGGAGAAGAGCAGCCGGGGCGGCAGACAGATAGACGTCACCGGGACCTGAATTTAGTCGCGGCTATAGATAGCGCTGGCGGCGGCAGTGCCCGCCTGTCTGTACCCGTCGCTCTATTCGTATTTAAACATATCTCCTTTCTTGGCTCCGCCATGCACCTTCCTTATCTGAACCATGAATGATGATAGTCATAAATAAGAGGCGTCGGAATGGTGAAATATTCCATGGCAAAACAGTCACCAATACGTAAACTTTTTTCCTGTGTTTTCCGAAATATAGAACATACTATTACAGTGTATCGAAAGTCATCAGCTAGGGGTGGAAACGCGGTTTTTATTTCACTTTAGCGAGGAAGAGTGATTTGCTTAAGGATTTTCGTTTATGAATGGGTTTGGACTGACTGGCAAAGCCATTGTTATGTTTAAAACTGAAATTTAAAAGATTGCTTCATTATGGAATTGAGGAAGGAAAAATCTAGAAATTTGTAAAAATTAATTAGGAAATTTTTTGAAATTGATATATCTTCAGTAAATTTCCGAATATGAAAAAAATAAAATAAATTTCGAAGAGATTGAAAGAGATAAATCCTACAATATCCTAAAATCCGCAACGAGACTCGCACGTCAGAAAGTTAAATGGAAACTATAACATTTTTTTTTAAATAACTAAGTAGAATAAAAATCAAACACTTTTATTAAAATTAGACCTAATCATGCCACATAAAAATAACTCATAAACAAAAACTACGCCCATGAAAAGTGACACCTCTTCAAGGGACGCTTTGCATCAATTTATGTACTATATGTGCCAGTCTCAGCCAACGGAGTTATATTAAAATTTGGCGATGCAGTGCTGGTGATGCTTCTAGCACCGGTTGAAAATAAATTGTAACCGGCCAAATATAGACGGTCACCGGAGCTCAATGAAAAATTCACCAGCTTCACTAGAAAACATTGCTGATTTTGACGATATAAGGTCAAAACAAATGTAAATACTCTGTGTAGAAATAAATACAACACCATTAACAAGGAGTGATGAAACTATGAAATTACAAACTATTAAATAAAAGACAAAAGTGGATTACAGAAAATTCAATATATGAAAATTTGTTATAAACCTACAATTAGTTGCTATTAAAAAATATAGATTGACAAAAAAGTTTACACATTTTTTCACATTTATTAACTTATTTTTGTTTGTCTCCATAAGTGATAGAGTAATATAATTTGGATTACAAAACTTGAAAGTTAGTACTATTCGATTCCTTACCGTTTTTTTTTTTTTTTTTTTTTTTTTTTAAGGAGCCTGAAACAAATCCTATTTTGATCAACAGTCGAGTTGTTTTTACTGCTTGCTTGTTTTCTACTGCGAATTGCTTTTTGTAAAGATATCGTGTAGGTGAATCAATAGAAGGTGTATTTAAGGCTCAAAGCAAATTAAAACTTGATTTTAAAATTTTTGTCTCGGGTACGTTTACGGAAACCGAGAACGATTACTGTTCCGCTAAAACCACTTTAAATTGAATTCAGAAATCTATTATGGAACTAAAGTTTGTAAACTAAAATATAATTAATTAAAGATTATTTTGTGCCATATTTCTTTCACACCGTAAACTGCTTTAATCAATTTGAGCATCACCCCTTTACTCTCTAAAATACAATTAATTTTATATTTTTAAATAAAAGTTTTTCTTTGTGATAATAAGGTATTGCAAGCATAATACTCCATCGCTTTTGATTTTATAATTCCCTATTTAGTTCATACTAAATAATTATAATTCATGTACTCACTATGGAAACAAATAATTACCGTTATGTTCCAAAATACGTTGACAGCTCATTCCCATGAACAGAACGCCTTTACTTATAAACAATGGCCTGTTATTAATGGCGAACTGCTATTATTTGGTGCTATGTATTAGGTTAAGAGGTAGTAAACATAGTCATATATCATTGCCATAGCTGATGATAGAGCCACTTACCAATTAGAAAACTTAATAAGTAATCAAATAAAATATATCTTGTTGGATATCAAAATTTTTCATTTTTAATAAAGAGTCTAAATTTAAAATCAGCTGATCAATATTTTAATGAATAACTAAATTAGTAGAAGGACTAGGTGAGGAAACTTAATTTCCTTTCAATTTCCTTTTTAGGGAGATAATGTGCTAAATTCAAGACATCCTGTTTTTGTTTACCAGAGAATAGCCGTTAAGACCGCCAACATAAATGCCGTTAGAATAGAATATAGTCCCCACGCTATCTGTTTTTCATTAATTACTATCTTAATAACAAGAACCATGCAAATTAAAGTTTACTGGTGTTCTCCCTGGTAGAGAACCTACAAATATATCATTTTTTTTTTCATTATAATGCCTTTTTAATAAATTTGTCAGTGGAGGAATATTTCCCCCTCCATTCTTTAGTTGATGGCTCCATGTTTGATTATTTTGTAATATAGTAGTTTTAGTATATTGTTGCATTTGGTTGAATCATATTTATTTTATTTGTCTATTATGTCTTATGTGTAATGGTTGTAAGCTATGACAGTGTTAATCATCAATTTCATTAAAATCTCATTTAATTCTTTTTAAGATACATAATAAATAAAATGTTTGTTACTTTCCTTTGACATGAATAACAAATAGTTAATACATTTTTTTAAATTATAATAGTAATATTACCATAAATACATATGCAGTTTTTATTTATTTTAATCATATATATATATATATATATATATATATATATATATATATATATATATTTATATATAATCTTATCTTTTGATTCATAAAAGGGGAATCATATTTTTATTTTATTATAAAAAGGGGAAGTTATTGTATGTAATCAGGGGAAGTAAATATTTTATTAGTTTGGGCATTTCCTAGAAAATGCTCTGGTATCCCATTAAATCATTAATCACTTCTTAATTAAAAACAATAATAAATTAACCCCCATTACATAGCATTGGGTTCAACGTGGTTTGAATTGTCGGAATGTCTCCGGTATATGTTTATTAGATTTTTTTTTTTTTTTTTATATTTATCCATTTCTTATTTATAGGCATAACGAGAGACAATTAATTTATCCATATAAGCAAAAGGAAAGTTACTTTATAGGAAAACAAAAAAATTTCCTTTGCCGTTTAAACCCCCTCAGAACATTTTTATGATGATGAAACTTACCTGATGTTAAAGAATACTTTATTCTTATTAAATATGAAAAGTTTTATCAAAATCTTGAAAGCAATTTTTTGAGGAAATCGAAAATAATAAGAATCGAAAAGTGAAAGACGAAATTTATTAAAAAAAGTGCCCCTCCGTTTGACCGATATTAATGAAATTTTTGCCGTCAAATCACGGGCATACTTATACACACATTACATGCCCAATTTCAGGTTCGTGCGGTTTATAGTTATTGACTAGACCCAAAACATGTAATTCCGTTGAAAACCAGAAGTCGCTATTTTTCACGATCGCAATACTTTCCCTTACTATATATTTCATATATCGGCAAGTGAAAGTAAAAAAAAAAGAAAGTTCAATTTATTAAAGAAAATTTTTTGTTAACAGTTAGATATATCTTAATATGATCTTAATTTTTGTTTCATTTTACATTTGTTAGTTCGTTGATATTAAAATAGTGTAATCCAAAATATATTTATAAGTGATTTGATTAGTTATCATTTTAATTATTTTTTTTATAAATATTTTGCTATAGTTATTTAGAGCAAAAATATTATATTCAATTTCGTTTTTATTAATTTAAAATAACTTCTTTTTAATAATATAAGCTATGTTTATGAAACTATGTTTACAAAAAAATTATTTTCATGCCAATAATTGTATGTTTATAGTTGTGATAATATTTGAAGAAAATTGAAAAAATAATATTCATTTATACACGTTGTACACTGCATAGAAATTTTTAATTATCTGAAATCTGAATTCCATACAATCTGAGAAGTACATTTGGAAAAAAAAAAAAAAAAAATCCTAAGTATATTATTTCACCAAGTCTCAACCAAATGAGTTAATCGCCAAATATAAAGTCATGTCCAGTCGTGGTCAAAAGCCGTAAATGAGGTTTTGTTTGATTCAGAATGTTAACGAGCGTTTGCAAATCGCGGTCTCATTGTTTTTCTTTTCATCAAAAATTAAGAAAATCTATTTATATTAGGAATTTTATTAAATTAACGGATCGGAATATGGGGCAAATCGCATTTTAATGCAATAAAAACAAAATGATTGATTAGGCTTCTTCGCTGCACAAGGCTACTTATATTTTTGTTGTATTCCCATGGATACAAACACATTTTATGTCCTTATAATCATTTAAAGATTACTTTGTCCTCCTGTGTCAAACAATGTCTATGAATAAACATCATGTGAATTGCTATTGAAAAAGAAACAAAAAACAAGGCGTGTAAATTGGGCGCTTTAATAGTAGCTATACTAATGATTTAATAGGCTTGATGTTTTTCTACAAATGAGAAAGGCTTCTTCATACACATCAAGAAAGGTATTTATTTGTTTTATTGAAATTTAACCTATTTATATTATATCTTTGTTCATTAATACATTAAATATTTAAATTATGTGTATCATAAGGGACGGTAGTTAAAATCAGGATATAGAAAGATTAATTTCCAGGTACAATGCTATATTCTTAGCGATTATACTGTTTACAGATTATACTTTTAGTGATTATTATTTCTGTTCGAGAAGAACGTCAGAAAATGAAGTCCTTCCTCAAAACTGCTGTAGAAAAATAAATTCCATAAAAGTTTATTTCATAGTTATGTTAAGCCTAGAAATTAATATCTTCGTGCGAAATATTTCGCACGGGTCCAGCTGGTGTTATATTAACATCGTTAAACCCTGATTTCTATATAAAAAAATCATTATTTCTCACAGTGAGGATATCAAGATAAACACTGATGAATGGAGATTAAGTAGAGGTTGAGAGCACAGATAGCAGCACCGGATATCAGCGATCCTAATGCCATCTAATGGCTGTTCGTATCAACTAGTCAATTTTCGATTATTGTTTAATTTTTATGGAAACTAAAAAAAAATAATCGAAATTTGATAGATAAGAGCTGATGAAAGCCTTGAGTAATAAAACAAAACTGACAGTGCGGAATGCGGACAAGTTGAGTGACAGCTGTTGAAGTATTTATAGCGAAGGAAAAACCTTCAGTAAATCCCTTCATTTTATTATTTTACACTTAGAAGTCAGGAACATTTTTCGTATCTCACGATGAGATAAATATTGCTGTAATAAGATATTCCTAGATAAAATAACTATATTATTAAATATTTATTTATGGAATATCTATCACTGTTATTAGTAATTATTTAGCCATACTTTGTGTGATAATTATTCTTAGAAATCACTCACATAAAATATGACTAATTTTTTTAATTTATTGGCGTTTTATTTTCCTGCTACAAATAAATAAGGAGTTAATAATCACACTTCATACAAAAAAAAAAAAAAAAAAAAGATAATAATAAGTAACTGGTAAGAAGGATTGGTGGATAGAAATCCACCACCTTGCTTTCTTATGGTTGTATTTATGACCTGGACGTATTTAACTATTGAGGTAATTTATTGTTTCTAAGATAACAAATATTTCCATCATGCCGCTTTTATTTCGATTGTACAAGAGAGAATGAGGATAGTTGCAATAATCTCATGGGCGTCATCAGCACCAAATTGTTGGGGAGGACGAATCGATATTCTCATAGAAAAGTAAAAATTTGAGAAATTCTAAGCAGAAAAAACAATGACTTAAAACAACTGTTTGGATATTTAATTCCTCCTCCAACGATGTAGTTTAAAGTTTAATTATAAAACTTGCCAGTTTATGTTACAGTTAGTGTAAGTAGTTGCCCCCCTCCAAAATAACCAGGTGGACGCGTCCCCTCTGCACCCCCCCCCCCCCGGTAATGCCCATGAATAATCTAATGCAAGATTTCTTAATATGGTAATCAATTTAGGATCGATGATAGATTTAAACATCAACAAACCGTAATTGAGTAAAGATCACAATATCTATATGTTTACTTCTGAATGATTATTCAATATAAAACTCAAAATGTTTTTAGTTTAGAGCAGTTCATAGAAAAAAGCACCCTTATTCCTTTTTAAACCAAAAAAACGCTCGAATTGTTAGATCCTACCTAAAAAGGTGTTGAGAAGCTTATAGCAGAGAGGTAGAGAAAGGAAGTGAGCTCACTCATTTAAAATATATCTCGGTGGCTTCTTTTGACGTCACTTCTCATTGAGGCTGCCCACGCTCTCCTTCCATTCATATCTCTATGCATCTCTGTCTTCTTTGCATTTTTTTCTCTTTTGTCAGTTGTCACTGTAACCGTTCGCATTTTTGAAGAATTCTTGTCCGATTAAATACACTCAATAACATATTCCGTCCTAGTTGGAGGCCATTAAAACCAAAAAATATACAATGATCCATTAATTTAGGATGAGTGTTTCAGGCAATTATCTTTTTATGTTATAAATTATCGGGATAAAACACAATTCACTTGAAGGCATTACATACTGCTCAAGAAACTCAGTGATGTAGACCATCCAGGGACTTGTCCTGGTTTATTCCATCCAGGTTTATTGAACTCGCTTGTGATGTTAATTCCTCCTCACACCGTAACAGATTGTCTTCGAAACTCACCGTTTCAGTGATTTTACTATAACTGCTTCTCTTTTCCTTTTCATCTCTAAAATCTTTCCCGCCCATCCTAAGTATACAGGTCAACCCTGGACTCATCGTTGAACATAAAGGAGGCCTTAATCAGGCTCAGCCCAGAAAGAGCATTATCGGCAAAATTGAAGGTTAGCAGTTCGGTGAACTACCGTCAGGTACCTGATGCTGAGGCCCTGGAATAGAAGTCTTAAGGGAGCCTCCTCCTTATTGTGCGTACAACCTGTTCACATGGCGAGCAATTCTCAGTCGTCAGGCAGTTTCTAAAATCGGTGGGCAGTTCCATAACGTGGAACCACCTAACCCATCAAAGTACCTTTGAACTGCACTTTCAGGTAGAAGATCCTGGCCATGTAATGTTGGCTATAACGTTGTCTTCCAGCAACGCTATTATCATGGTGACTGTCATAGCTTCTTAAACCACTGTATGTAAGAAGATTCAACGACAACCAAAATACAAAAATAAAGCCCTTTAAAAAGGAAAAAGTATAAAATTAAAGATGTAAGCAACTTAACTGAACAGAAATCTAGTATCCTGTGTATGCAATATTCTTAGTATAATCACGGTGCGCGGGGTTTTTGTCCGTCAGTTTATTTACGTTAGGAGGTCTTATCCCTTTGGCTAAGCTAAAATTGGAGACTTTAAAAATCAAAACACGAGAAAATGGTAGAAAGGCATTTAAATGGTTTCATTAAACAATTTGGCCGATTAACAAGCGCTTCGTTTTTAAGGAAACACAATATAATCACAGAGATAATTGTAAAATAGCTCAAATAGTAAATTAAAAAAACGAAATAGAAGAAGAGATCAGAGAATAACATTTTTCGCTCGTTTTTATTAAACAGTTTCATTATATTTTATTTAACTTTAAAATAGATTTGTATTTTAAGTGATAAGCATGACGAATGACAACCATGTGGGAAGCTATCGCAAGCAAACTAAATTAAAGATAAAGAATGGTATTCTTTACATATATACAAAATGCCACCCTTCTTACATCGCGCTTGATAGTTAAAAAAGGTTAACATGCGAGTAAAATTTACAATTTAGTATATATTTATCCCAAGGGTCTCACAGCATTTCCAAATACTATTTAAACTATTTCCGGAAAACTCATGCGTTTATTCATTCAGTCTCAACGCCATTCCGATCTTAAGTATGTGTATGTATCCTGTCACATGAGATATGTAAGCTTCTTTTTCCTAAAATATATAAAGTATAAACAGAGCTATTGAGATTAAATAGGAATAAATTTCTGGATCAAACCCACCTTCGTTTGGATTGTTTGATTATCTCGCTTCTCGATCTATTTTGAAAATTATAAAAAGAGCTTTGGGAACTCTCTTATCTCGAATAAGTTTATACGCTATTCATTACTCTCCTACCCTCACCTTTTAAGATTTTATAGGTTATTTATCAATTTTCATAAAATCTATAGCATCCCAATAAAATATTTAACAATTACAAAACTGCTCTTATTTTCGGATAAGCATTTTTAATCTCAAAAACTTACAATGATGGTTAAAAAAACTAAATTTGTTCTCCTGAAATTATTGAATAGCTTTAAAAAGATGGAATACATTCTATTTCTAGTTGAAAAACTTATATATATGAGAATTTTATTTCCGCACAGTCTCCATGACAGTAAGGGGGGAATAGGTGGAGAGAAGAGGTATGCAATGCGAAGTGTTATGCAAATCTGACAGTGCGACAGTTGTAAAGTTTAAACCCCAGCAGATGCTATCATGACTAACCGTAGTTACAATATAATAGAAAAAACTAATCTGCATTTTCACAATGATTACTAAGTTAATTTCTTTCATATAAAACCCATTTTTAGATTGATTTTCCAAACGAAACATTCCAATTTTTACGAAATTGCCATTTGGTACTGGTAGCTAACAATTTTATTAACATCACTTATCATAAAATATAAATGTTATGAACAAACTTAACGCAAGGACTTTAAGAATATCTACGAAGAAAGAAAAGAGAACGGAGACGAAGGTATGGACTTGGAGATGTTGCTATTTTTGCTCGCTAGAGGTCACCACTCGTGTGTACATATTTAGTGAATGGGATCCTATGACGTCATCTAACTCTTTAGTAAATATAACCTCTATGCCGATTCAAATAGCCGTTGCTGCCGTCAATAAGGAGTTGATTTTTAGATGGAATGTGATCTTCTAAACCGATTTTTTCTTTAGTTAAGAAAAATTAAATATTTCGTTAACTTTGTTATCTCTGCAGTCAACAGATAGATCTCGTGCTCAGGCTACAATTGATAGATAAATGGGTTAAAATTAATTAGGCGAATAAAGATAACTTCACGCAAATCAGAAGCGATATCGATCCGGAATGGTTCTATCAAACTGCAAATTGTCTTGAGAATGCAAAACATTATTGTAGCAGCACATCCACATAAAACACTTCTTATTTTTTTCAGTATGTCGCAGTAGCATAGCCGGGGGCGGTAGGTCTTCATAATACATCTCCGTGACCCAAAATCAGGGAATTCACACACACACCCATGGGCATCCGAACGGGGGGTGGGGGGAGCTGCCCTTTAAGTTTTATTTCAATAACTAATCGAGCCTTAGAAGGTCCAGAATAGCACCATTACCCCAGACATAACAATTTCACCGGTCTTTTGCCCCTAAAAGAAAATTTTACCAGCCTACCCCCTAGACGAAATCCTGCGGATGCCCTTGCACCCACCCCTCCGATATCATTGCCTGAGGCCTTCAACCACCCCCGAAGGAATATATGTCTATATCGCTATCCGTAAAAATGATTTTTTCAAGAAATTTACCTCGGATAGGATATGGTTAATATCTTTTCATAACACTGAGCCACACAAATTTAAAGTGTTACGTCCAGTGAAAAGAGAGAGTCGCGGTCGAATGGCCGTGCCTGCCTCCTGAGAGATGAGGAAAAAATTTACAGATGTTTACATTAATGTAATAGACCATACGTATGCAAAATAATTTTTTATAGAATTAGATTGCCTGTAAGCTATAACTTTCCTAAATAACTATACATTTTTTTTCATCATTAATCGTTTATTGGTGGCTTCAAGATTTGAAAGGATGATATTCAGTAGATAAAAAAAAAAAATCACCCCCTCAGACAATTTTTGGATCTGATAAATTATCTATACTTTGTATAAAGTGCCTCTAAGCAGGGTAGTACTACTTGTAACTATAATGACCATATCTGAACATCACGTTGAACAACTTTATGGTTGTCAAAGAACGGAACAAACAAGAAGAGGCCCCTGCTGACTACTACTACCGAAGATGAATGAGCCCCAAGATGGCAGGTTATTCTTAGCTAAGGTTCGACAGCTGCCCTAATCCTATTCCGAGTCTTACGACGGAAGGAATCAGTAGAAGGACCCTTCCTGGGTGACACCCATTTGGTCGCTAAGGAATGCCAGCTACCCTGTCGAGAACGTGAATCATAGCATTCCTACTCAAAATTTGACTTATTTTGAGAGCCTCCATATCTGTCTTCCTAGTTGGTTTTTCTAGCTCTTCGGATAGACACGTCATGAGGTCTAGGATACCACATAAATGATTCTGATTATGGACATCGATATTTTTTTATTTATTTTTTTTTTTTTACAGAAAGTTCATGAACGGTATTAATTTATAGGAAGGATTTATAAAATAGATTCAATATGGGCCATACAAAATATAAAGTTGGATAATAGCTGGGTGACGAGAAGCTGTTATTGATTGTATAATAACTTACCATAACAAATTCAGGAATTGAACTAGGGTCGGGACCACGGGGAAAAGCAGAGGTGTCACTTGCCTCGGACAGCAATTTTTTTTTTTGGTTCAATTAAGGTATAAAGTTTATTTATACATTTCAGATGTTCTAGTTAGCCCTACATCAGTCGCGCAAACATACCAGGCTAACTTGTTTACAATATATGAGGAGGTGAGGTGCAAAACTCGTGCGTTCCATTTTTTTGAGAAATTGAGATGGCAGTGGATTGTAAAAGATATTTTAATGCTCTTTCAACTTTCAACATGCTCTTCAACAAACTATCAGATTGAAGCAAAACTTGTTATTTCATATGGATTTTTCCTATACAAAATAGTGGTTTGTTGCAGAACTGATTCGTTCCTTAGCCCATTGTGTTTCAAAACCGGTTCGTTACTCTTGTGAAGCAAAACTCTTTGGTTCCTATCATAACTTCTCACATTGCATCCATCCTATTCGTTCACTTCAGCAGTTTCTGTTACTCTTTCTGAACAAAAGATAAGAAAGCTCATTAAACTCGCGTGTTTTATTTCAGTTTATACTCTATTCTTCTTACCAAGCTATAATCATAATTGATTTTCCGTGGGCTCAAAAAAAGCTGAAAGACGTTGATAATCTGCTGAAAAAGCATTTTGGTGACGAGTGGAGGGCTAATGATTCATTGAAGTATTACACACGAGTTCTCAATATTTCTGCCACAGACGAGGGAAACAATGAACAACAGAATGATGAAGTCGCTATTATTGAAGAAGGCGATGGCCTTAGGATCTAGTATTTGTGTGTGTAACATTTTTATATCAGTACGCTGATATTTTTGAAAAATTCATCAACAAAAAAATGTTTAGTCAAATGATTTAAGTCAGTGATATTATTTTGTAAAATGATACCGAATTTATTTCTAAAATGGTTGTGAACCTAAATAAATATTACTTATTAAAAAAAAATTCGCTTTTGTTTTCTTCACCTCGTATTATAATCCTTATTGGAAGATCATGATCAGTGTGAATTAAAACTCGTTCGTTCCAATGTGGTGTGCAGCAAAAGCCTTTCCTTTAAACATTTTGTTGCAAAACTTTCTCATGTCAAACTTTGTAAATTCTTTTAGTTACTTTTAAATCAGGAAATGTTTTCATTCCAAGCTCACTTCTACATGGTAGCTGTACCTTTCGAAGGCAAAAAAAATATTTTTTTTATCTGGCAACTTTACAAGACGTTGTAAGTTTTTTTGAGTTTCCTGAAAAACGTGTTCATGTGGAACGAATGAGTTTTGCATCTCATCTCTTCATATATTGCCTGATAACCTGATAATGAATTCAAGTCCCTCGCATGGGTATTTATCTGGCATCTGTAATCAATCACCCGCTCAAGAAAATAACGTATAGTCGAAGTCGAAAAAAAAAAAAGTGCATCAGGTTTTAAGAAATCAAAAGGTTTACCAGAAATGTTTTTGAAATGTTCAGAAAACATTCTCATTTATTTATTAATATTTTATTTTGAGAGGTGGGAAGAGGCTGTTCTTAACATTTTCATTTTACAAAAAAAAAAAAAAAAAATGCCAGTAATACTATTTTTTTTAAATCAATCAAAACAAATAGCGATTGACCAAATACCCACTTACACATATCTTCATTATTTGAAATCTATATGAAGACTACGTTTTATAAGTTACTAGCTGTATATCCCGGTTTCACCCGGAGAATTTCATTTTAATCTATAAACTGAGACTTTTATCGACTCCAATGGTCGATTTTGTAAAAACCAATGTAAAGCGAGATCAAAACGATTATTATAACAATAAAGAATATACCCTGAGATGTGTACGTAAAGAATATAGAAGAATAGTAAAGAATATGCACCTGGTCTGAAAGAACCACTGAGCAAAATTTGGAGAATTTAGGACAAACTGTAGGGATTTCTATACAGAACAAACAGAATTTCATCTTTATATACATAGATTATAGCTGTATATAAAGAAACGGTCGATTTGGGAAAAAAAACATTGTAAAGTGAGATCATTATGATTTTTATAACAATAAAGAATATCAGCTGAAGATCGGCTGAGGATATGCAATTGTAATATGAACAGGTGTTTGCACCTGGTTTGAAAGAGGCACTGAGCGAAATTTGGAGAATAATGAATATCAGCTGAAGATTGGCTGAAGTTATGCAATTTTATTATGGACAGATGTTCGCACCTGGTCTGAAAAAAACACTTAGCGAAATTTGGAAAATAAAGAATATCAGCTGAAGATCGGCTGAAGTTATGCAATTTTAATATAGACAGGTGTTCGCACCTGGTATCAAAGAACCACTGAGCGAAATTTGGAGAATTTAGGACAAACGGAATGGATTTCTATAAAGAACAAATAAACAAACAAACAAACAGAATTTCAACTTTATTTATATAGATTACATACATCATGTTAGTAAGTCATTCATTCTTTGCATGTATGATACATGCAAAGAATGAATCACTTAATATTCACTTTACGCTTTTTTTAACCGACTTCGAACGAAAGAGGAGGTTACTCAATTCGATACGTATGTGACTTTTTTTTTTTTTTTTTTTATTTTGTTCGATACCCCTAAGGCTTTTTTTTTTTTTTTTTTTTGTTCGATACCCCTGCGGCATACGGGGGTTACTCTACAGGTGTAACCAACCTATTCTAACCATGGTGAGAGGGTCGAGATTTATTACGTGGGGCCTCCACGAAATAAAAGTCAACCCTCCCAGGGCGGATTCGAACCGCCGCACAGTGGGACGAGTCCACACTCCCGTTGGACATCGGCTATAACTCTCGAAGGAATTTCGCTGAATTCCTCAAATTTTGTCAGTTTATGTTTTTGAGAATGCAGAATCTTAATTATTGTCATTTCATTCATAATCATCGCACACACACACACACACACACACACACACACACACACACACACACACACACACACACACACACACACACACACATATATATCGTACATACATTATAATTATAAAATACATTAGTATACATTCAAAATGCATTATCAATTTTATATTAAAATTTATAGCAATTACGTTAACAGTAGTATGTTGTAACAATAATAAATAGATAACTACTATGATTTAAAATTTAATTAAATAATAACAAATTTAATGTAATATACTTTTTTACAATTATGAAATTATTCATTAGCTTCACATTCTACCTTATGAGCAAGCTTCTTGCTTCCTGGGACATTTTACATTTCACAACTCTATTACATTGAGATTGAAATGAGATCGGAGTTTATAGCAAACTATCGATTCTTGACGTTTTTCTGGAATGCTGCTCTCTATAATCCCAAAAATGTTTCTGATTTGTTTCTTGATCCTTATTCCGAAGCCAGGTCGTATCAGTCAAATCGATCTTATTCTTTTGAAGAAAAGAAAAAGGTCATTGTTTCTTTTCATATTTATGATGTTAGCAGCACAAAAGTCGTATAATAAATACGTTTGATTTTGTTTGACAGGACTTAATAAAAAGGCTAACAAAATTATAACTTTAGTCAATTCCAAACTACCTACTTTAACCAAGCAACTACTGTCTGTTTATAATTTAATGTAAATTAAAGACAGTGAAATATTTTTGTTAACAATATTTCGTGCACACTGTGCATTACAATTACAATTCATTAGTAAGTTAAAAGAGTACACTGTGCACTGCACAGTGTACTCTTTTAACTTACTAATTATTATAGTGCAGTACAAATATAAAAAATTAGAAAATTCACAATTTTTTTTAATGTTCAAAGCTGTTCTATTGCAAATCGTAACTTGGTGAATAAATTGTTGCAGTTGCTTAGAAATATATTAATTTAAGGATTATGAGCTGATGAAAACCCTAATATGCTAAGAAGATGTTCTAAATAACCAAATTCACTCTTGAGTTTAGTGTTCACGCATGGTAAAATCTCATTTAAATGAGTATAGGCAGATTGTGGCAAGATCAGAAAACTGTTTATAAAAGTTCAAACCTTTGTTAACAATAGGGTATATGTAGTTTTCCGGGCAATTTCCGGCGTTTTACTATTTTGTACCAAATAGTTTACATTTGTTTGAACCGTCGTAACTGTTGCATATGTTTTTCTAAAACTATATTTCTGGTGTATTACAATTTAATAGTAATGCTTGATCATACTGTAAACATCCCATTAGGTTTAGCCAAAAAACATTAGCACACTAACTTTAAATATAAAAAAGATTAATGTCTTACTGTCATGTTTCAACTCATATTGTATCATTATTAACGCAAAGATTGAGTTAAAAATTAGTGCACATGACGGGGAAAGGATTCTAGTTTATTAATATTACAATGAAATCTCTAAATTTTAACTTTCATGTTTTGGCCAAATGTCCGGCCGGACAGAGGACTCGCCCCACTGTGCGCCGCCGTTCGGCTCGAGCGTGCAACAACGGGTCGTGCTCCTACACGCTCGGCTATCCCGGCCCCTATGTATGTTCACCGATTACTCAGAGATGGGTGGACCAATCGGAACGAAACCTTTTGCATCTTGAAGAGTATTTTCCCAAGGTGGTCCCATTTAAACCTTTTTTGGGTTCCTAATTTATTTAAGAAGTTATCGGGAAAAAACATGAAAATAATTATTTAATTATCGCTCAAATACTTTACTTATTGGAAAAACATATGGCATATATAACATAAGGTATGCTCCAACAAGTTATTAAAACTAATTGATAACTAACAAATCCCAGTAATGTATTACTGCTGGATGGATCAAATGGGAAAACCAACCAATCAAATTCAGAACCAAAAGAGTGGGGGGAGAACATGAGCAGTCTGTTACTTATCGATGTGTTTTAAGTACTTGTTGACACAAACCTACACATAACCTTAACTAGTTTTTCAACATTAGATTTAAATGAAGATATAAATATCAGCAGAATATAATATCGCTGTCGTTTTCTGTAGCAATATTAGCATAAATATTAGATAGATATATAATCACCGATAACAGTAAACCTTCTTAATTTAGATCTAATCGACGGTTGGACACCATAATCATAAGACAACGAAATTCGTGGAATTCCAAGAAAGACTGAGTATTGGTAATAGTTTTAAAGCAGAATTTAAGACTTCTTCAAGTTCCCGAAGGATCGTTTAAATTTAAAATCGTAGCTATTATTGTTTTAAATTAGATTATGATTTCTATCTTTTATTGACTATGCACAGTAAAAAATAATAAAATAATTCCTGGAAAAGCTCATTTTCAGTTGACTTAACAAAGGATTCAGATAGCTCTGTCTTCTTCCGGATACACTCGGTCACTGTTAAATATCTTGTCGGAGATCTTGTGCCGATTCTTCATGGGTGACACTTCTGTTATGTTATCCGGATTACCATTATCGGTTTTTAACTTTGTTTCTACAACTATTGAGGCTTTTGCTGATGTTCATCCATCAATAAAAACTGCAAAATAAAACTTGACAACTCCCCGAAAACAACCTCATAGTATGAAAGTCCCCTCAGCAAAAAATTAGGTCATGAAAATGATTGATAAAAATTATGATAAATGCTACGCCACTAGAATTGAAGCAACAGTGTTTAACAATTTAATTCTGAATAATGTTTTATTACGAAGGATATAATTCATAGTACTTCGTTAATAAATTTAGTCAAAAATTCATCGAAAGGAATTAGGAACATAATTGACCCAACTATTTGGATTACATCAGTAGTTTAATATCGAAAATAATAATATCCTTCGTAATAAGAAATTAACCATAAAATGAGTCCCAAACTCTGTTGCTTCTATCCTAGCGGGGCAGTCTTTTTGATATCGATCAATTTTATGGTTGCCCCTTTTTTGCTGGGACTTCTATCCAATGATGTTGTTTAATCTACTTTTCCAACGATCGATTTAAATGAAGCAATAATAACGGTCCCTGCCGGAGTAGTGTATAATATCGCCATAGTTTTCAGAAAGATATTCAAGCGATCATAATTCCAAAATTACTTTACAATTTATTATAGGCCATATTACCATCCTCATCGATCCTCCATTAACGACATATTGTTTAAATCCGGCCAAAATCTCGACTGTTCAGTGACGTAACTACATCATCTTGGAATGGCCCGATTTATGTATATTTAACTTAACACATCTCGAAACACTGATGATGTATGTAAATGACAAGTACTGACGACAATATTTAGCTAAGGAAAAATATTGTCATTGTGGAAAAACATTTTATGTGTTCCCTTCCCAATGGAACATTGATCTTTTTAAAATAAAAATCCATTTATAATCAAAAAACGTAATGTGTTGAAAGTTGTATAATACACGCACCGATTTCCCAATTTTCTGTGTATATTCATAAAATTGAAAAGGTTTATATAATTATTGTATAATAAAAAGGCCTGGGAAAGACAAACGTGGTAGAGCGTAAAAAGATTTCGAATTTTTTTTTTAAACCAACGGACGGTTTTCTACATTTGTTATCTTCTTCAACTAAAAGTAAAAATAAAAAACATTTTATAAAAAATATTAAACCGACTTCGAAACCTTGGAACCAGTAAAAATGAATTCACTGAAAAGTATGAAATAATTACCTTCTGATTTTTATGAATACACAGCAAAATTGGAAATGGTATAAAAATTGGAAAATGCAATAAGACGAATAATTTTATTTTGATTTGTACAAATACACACTAATTGTTAATAAAAATTATTAAATTAAAATATTAAATACTATGTTCAATACAACACAAACTTTTCGGAGGCGGCGCAAAATAGAAATGACATGTTACGTCATGACGTCATGAGAAGATTTTCATAATGTCTAGTGTTATAAATTTTAATTTTTGCGCCGCCTCCGAAAAGATTGTGTTGTATTGAACATAGTATTTAACATTTTAATTTAATAATTTTTATTAACAAGTAGTGTGTATTTGTACAAATCAAAATAAAATTATTCGTCTTATTGCATTTTTCCAATTTTTATACCATTTTCAATTTTGCTGTGTATTCATAAAAATCACAATCTTTTCGGAGGCGACGCAAATTTTAAAATTTTTAACACTAGACATTATGAAAATGGTCTAAATGGATCTCCTCTTCCCATCTATTGATTTCAATGCCTACTAATGGAATTGTATCAGTAACATGTCATTTCTATTTTGCGCCGCACAGTGGTTGAAAGGCGGAAAAAACCTATTTTTTGAAGGTATTGGAATATTCTTTTTCTTTCCATTATTAATGAATAGAATAGTTACTTTACACATTCCATCAATTTTTTCGGAGATAATCCAATTTTTACACTTGTTATGGCCCTTTGAAAATCGATCATTGAAAAACTTTATTTTTCAACGAAAAATTTGTAACACTATAATTATTTTTGCTTCTCGTATTTTTGTTCCTTGGTGCAATTTTCCTTCATAATCATGAAAAGCGATGACACATATTACACGATAAAAAAAAAATGGTGCTATTTTGTCCATGTTTTAACCCAGAACTAAAATCCCGAATAAATGCTATAAAATTAAGAATTTTTTTTTTTTATAATCCATATTTTTCAAGCGCAGCCGAGCGCAGTTTTATAATCCATTTTTTTAAGAAGAATACACCTCCAAGGAAATATTAAAACATATTCCAGCTGCGTCCACCTGCGTCTGAAAATGTGTGATTTTTTTTTATTGAATAACCTTTGCTATTTCATGCAGTTTATTCGATAAGGAGCTTGTGCTTCGAATTACGTTATTACTAATCGTTAATTAAAACATCATGTGTTACTTACCAGGTCTGTAGCGTGATTTATGAAGCCAGTCTGAATCGTTTTTAGATTGACGATAAATCAACTTTTTCACCTATGTGTTTGGAAATTATTAATAATAAGTTTATTAAAATTCCACCACGGATAGCTTGGTGGAAATAAACCGATTTTTCATGAAAACTGCCTTGCATCGTTTTAACAGAAAGTGGAAGGAAGTTCATAGGAATAAAAAAAGTTATTAAAAAAAAATTAAGAATGGCTTGCACAAAACCCAACTGATGACTCGGTACCACTTAATTACTTTCAAGTAAAGGCTTAATTCGGTTCAAGAAAATTTTTTCAAATACTTTCCCCTTTATAGGTAGAGTGCGATAGGACGTTAAATGAAGGATAGTTGTGGATTTAGAATCGTTTTTTGTGTGGAAAGTTTCCAAAGAAGAGAATAATAGGTTGTGTGTAAGATAGATTTATGTAAAAAACCAAACAGCTTTTCGTGGTAGGTAACGAAGGATTCAGCTGATATTTAGTATGAATTAGGGGACTGAATTTTCACAGAGTTGTAGTTATTAAACCTATACTGAACAATCCCACCATCTCCTTTCAAAATTATATTAAAGCCGGATAACCCCAATCTTATATTTTAATATGATAATACATATTGTAGTTAAAAATTAAAATATAACGAAAAAAATAATTAATTGCTCCTATGTATGATTTTTACGGTCGCAATGGTTTAATATGTAACTGTAGGTAGTAGAGGAACTGTGGTAAAATTTTCAGCGCCAACTTCGGCCAACTTTGGGATTTATAAGGATTTAAACCTTCAGCTACGGTTCGAGTGGCGAAGGCGGGTGACCTTGGGGAGGAACTATTAGTTAAGAAAAATCCTCCTACAGGTCTCTAAGGTAGGGGGGACTGACTTAGAATTAAAATAAAATTATTTTAATTTTAATTCTAAAACACTAAAAAAATTGTTTAATTTTGTATTTTAAATAATAAAACAAACTAAAACTACAAGTAGGTTGTTTGAAGTTTGGTGATCCTTTGCACTAGAGCTCTCACCCCTGAAAATTGAGGCGGTACATTTATTTCAGTTTGATGCTGTTATTGTTGCAAGTTTTTGAAAATCGTTTATTAACCGCGCAAATTACAGGGATAAATGAAGAATTAATTATGAGATTAAAAACAGTATTAGATGTGATTTGCTCTCTGTACCCGATTGATACTGCAGCATTTCGCAAGTATACAGCGGAAACGGCTTGGATGGCAGTGACTCGATACCCCTGTACTGGTACTATTTCCCATCGACCGTCCACGAAATTCTTTTCCATGTAGCAGACATGATTGAGCACGCAGCCCTTTGTATCGGTTCCCTGTCAGAAGAGGCTCAAGGAGAGTAGGAACAAATATTATAAGCAGTACAGGGAACATCATTCCAGCAAGATATCTCGAGTCGCAACAAATGAAGATGTTTTCCACCATTATTTGTAACAAGCGACCCATATATTACGGATTTAAGACCAGTATACAAATATAAAAAGAAAAAAAACTAACTGAGGGAGCATACAATTTATTTAAACAAGATTAAATAATTATATCTTATTTTTAATATTGTTCATCAAAATGTTAAAAAAAAAAATCTATTCAAATTTTTATTTTTCACGTCAAATTTTAACTTGATCTGGTGCTCTGATTTCGTTGATATTGATTTCATTAGATTCGGCTCCTCTAAAAACATATAAGACTATATCAAACACGAATTTTTGATATTTTTGACTTTTTGACCTCAAATTTGGACTTGATCTGGTGGTCCCATTGCACTGATTTTGATTTCATTAGATTCGGCACCTCAACAAATCAATACACGGGTGGTTTCAAGCCGCTAGCAAAGTAATTATAATAGATATTAGGTTTTTTCCCATTTTCAGCTTTTTTGTACCACTGTGCGCAGCCTCCGAAAAGATTGTGTTGTATTAAACATAGTATTTAATATTTTAATTTAATAATTTTTATTAACAATTAGCGTGTATTTGTACAAATCAAAATAAAATTATTCGTCTCGTAGCATTTTTCCACTTTTTATACCATTTCCAATTTTGCTGTATATTCATAAAAATCAGAAGGTAATTATTTCATACTTTTCAGTGAATTTATTTTTACTGGTTCCAAGGTTTCGAAGTCGGTTTAATATTTTTTATAAAATGTTTTTTTTAGTACAAATAAATTTGATTAATATGAATCAAATTTCTTTATTAAATTTAGTATGTTATTGACCAAGGAAATTCATTTCAAGATTTTAATCAAAAATCTTCGTAAACATTTCCCTTTAAACGTTATTCTTCATTGGGAGACAAGAATTTTAAAAATTAACTGAAATGCTAAATTTCGTTTCGATGTTTTGTAATTCAACAATACACATACAAATATATTTCATTGATACCCGCTTCTAGTCCCCAATTGATTAACAGACAAACAAACTGGGTTTATCAGACAATGTAAATAAACTTTTTAACTTCAAGAGATAATACAGTGCGGTGTATTCAGCTAGAACCAACCAATTGATTTTATAAGAAAAAACATTAACCTTGATTAATCTACATAAGCAACATAAACTTTGTTTATTCCAAACGCCAAAAACACCAGGAATAGATCAGATTAAGTCAGGTATACAAGAAATTGAAAAAAAAAATATATATAAAAATTACTACAGAAACTTATTTTATTATATTATTTGCTTGTTTTCTTTTTTTTTAGTTTATTGGCATAAAAATGCAATCTTTTAAATAATATTTTTCTACAGTTGCTAATGTGTTCCTTTAAAATCTGTAACAATTGATTTAATTATACTGTCAGATGTGGGATTCATTTAAAACAAGGAAAGTAATGAAAAGTCAAGTGAATATTTTAGTAACAATAAGTAAATAATACTGAAACAAATCATTTAATTTTTCTAAATTCACATTGTGGAAATCACAGTTCGCTTAGTTGTTTGTGGAATCTTGGTAACGGATATTCTTGATATATGTATATTAAATTGTACTGTTTCATTTATTTTATGCTTTACTTTCAAGAGTTAAACTGTAAATCTGTTGTTATTGACTAGATGATACTAAACATCATAAAATATAAATCTACAGTTAGGAACAAAAACCTACTATACAGTTTAAAATTTGATTATTTTTATATTAAGAAATTTTTTCAACAAAAAAATTTATCTGATTAAAAGATAGTTTAAAGTGGAGAAATTCGGCAGCATTTCCTTTAAAAAATTGTTCATTTTTTAGGTTTGTCTAATTTTTGAAAGATGGGATGCACTGAGATTTATTTGATCTTCAGAAATCATTAATCTTTATTAATACTTACATATGCATACTCATGGAGATACATATGTATTTTCAGCCAAAAGAACACTTGTAAACAGTATGTAAATTATCCGAAAGTAAACATTTAAAAGGAGAGAGCTTTCAGTGCATGCAAAGCAAAAGAAGACATGTCAGATCTTAAGACTAATCGAATTTAAGAAAAGAAGGAAAACATAATAATAACCCTATTCTGAAGAAGTTATGAAGGTATTTAATTGACTTAGATTATTTTTCATTTTTCTAGTTTAATATATATTCATATATGATGAGCCATAAAATGATTTATGTGCTTAATTGGACATTTATTTAAAAAAGAAAACAAATAATTGAATAAACAAAATCAGTGGTGAAACGTTATGTTTCAAAAGTCTCACGAGTCACTTGCATTTAAAAATAAATAAACAACTTACTGCCTGAACTTGAGTGGACTAACCCAAATTTTTTATGGTATATTAGTCTGCTAATATGTGAAATGTCAAAAGTTGAGTAACTCACACACACATGTGTGTGTGTTTGTGTCTGTGTCTGTCTGTGTGTGTGTATCTGTGTCTATTTACCATGCATATCAGAGCCAGAAATTAGGATGAAATAAGCCAAAATTTGGTGGTCAAATATATTACCAGTAGGCAGTGAGACACAAAATTTATTTTTTAATATTTTTCTTACTTTTTTTATAGTTAAAATTTTTGTGACTTATTACATGATAAGGAGTGTGTTTAACATTAAGAAAAAATACCACATCAAAATCATTGACATAAAGATGCAAACAGGCAAAAAACTTAAATCTTCTTGTAAAAGAAATTAAATGGAGGTGGGCTGGCCATCTGGCTAGAATCATGGATGGAAGATGGTCTTTAAAGACAACAGAGTGGACTCCTTATGACCTGAAATGAAGACGTAGGAGGCAAAGAAGGCGATGGAGCAACTACCTAAAAGCTATTGCAGGGCCAAAATGGATGAGGACTGCCAGAGATAAGCCTGGGAAGAATTGAGGAGAGCAACTGCAAACCCCACTTTCCAGTAAGAATTGGTCTCCAGGGAAGTTAGACCATTACTCCCTAAGGGGAAGGCCTACATATTAACAGAACAAAAATAAATAAGATGTTAATATTGTCTTAACGTGTGTAAATATTCTAAATAACATCCAAAAACTCTGTAAAAAAAATGTCTTGTGAAAACTGTTAATCTTGTAATAAAGGCTTTATTACTTATGTACTATCCATTTATTCATTCATGAATAATAAATAAACTATGTAAAATTTATTTATTATTAATTATATATTATTATACTCTTAAATAATTTTTTTTAAGGTAGAAACTATAAGTAATCATATATGAATGAAATAATGATATAACTATATTTTTAATACAGTGACTGAATTCCTTAATTCAATTGATGATTTCCAGAACAACCTAAATATTTTTCAACCTCAGAAATTAATAAGAACAAATACCTTTAAGAAGGGATAGAAAATTAAAAAAAAAAATTATAAATAATAACATGAGGTTTTAGAAGTTTACTTAAAGTTGTAGGAAAAGAAAAAAAAAGTGTTTGCGGAAATTCTACTAGCTATTTCAACAGATTTGTGACAGAAGCTCAAGAGAGATGCTATGTAGACCAAGGGCAAAGGTTATTATTAACAACTTCAATCTCCCATCTGGGTCCACCCTCAACTGTGTCGTTTCCAATTGCCTGAGTGCGAAGAAATTGGGCTTTTATAAAATCATTAATACTAATTAATTAAAAATATCAGTTGAAATTTGGAAGGCAATTGATGTCAAATAACAACACATGTTTTTACTTAAATAATAACAAGAATTACATACGATAAATAGTCATTACTGTTCAGAAATAAATTAATCTTGACACCTCAGTCTTATGTATTGCGTTATAAGTACTTGGAAAGTATAATGGTCAAATGTACTGTGTTGACTATTTAATTTATTATATATATTCATACCCTCATTCCGGTAGAACCTTAAATATAGAATAGCATCATTAGTTTTATTGTTTAATTCTTATCATCTGATATAAATTATACACTGTATTGGTTGTCTATTATTTTTTTATTTAGTCTTTCAATATTGATAAATGCCTGGCAGCAATTTTATGTTTTTAGATTTTATTGCTGAGATGACAAATCATTCTAATTTTCATGAATGTATTCACCTTGGAAATTAAGTAAAACTTTAACTCTTCCTAATTTAAGTCTTTGTAAAATTAATTGAATTGTGCAATAATATGTATAACTATGAAATATGTTTCTGTTTTCCTAATTAATATGACCTGTATTTTTTCTGAAATTGAGTAACATATAGTACACTATTGAGTTACACCCATAAATTTTAAAAGTTTATCATTTTTTGAGGCATTTTCTTCATTAACTGAATTTTCCGTCAATAGTACTATACTCTCTACCAAGGTTTTATATACTAATTCCATATATTGCCAAGAATATTTTCTCTCCAGAGAACTAAGTTTAATAGCTTTTCGTTCATTTGTATTATTTTTCCTATTTTCTGCATTGCACTTCCCATTGCTTATTTTTAAAACAGCGAAATCGGTGTAACCTATTAATCTTTGTCAATGTTTAGTCATTCATCCCATAATTTTCGTCGACAAATATTCTTTTAGAAGAACAGAATATTCAATTTTACTAATTTAATTTCAATTTATATTATTTATTTGTGCATTAATTGAAATAAGTATTGTACCATATTAATTTAAATTCCACATGTTTTCCCATAATGAGTTTAGTATATCCCTATACGATTAGTTTTGTACTATTTCTAGGTCTTGTACTTTAAATTGCCATACCTAAAAAAAAATCTAAAAAAAATTGCTGATCACTTTAAACTGTTATCAACTTATCCAAACATAACATTACTGAATATGTAACATGTTAAAATAATAATTAAATACTTAATCAAAAGTTATGTATATCCTCTTTCTCTTATCACTTGTAGAAAACTATTTTAAACTTTAACTTGAGAGAAGTACTTTACAACAGCAAATTTTAAGAGTTAGTAGGTTTGAACAGTTCCTGTAGAAATATAGCGCCTCTTACCAAAATCTATATCTTTGCAATCATGGAAATGAGACGATTAATTTTAAAAAGAGTGGAATGTACAACTCACCTTCCAAAGGCTAGGTGAGTTGAGAAGAAGCCTAGAGTCCGCACACCGTTCACTGCTGCCCTTAAGGAGCTGCGCAAGAAGTTGATGACTGCAGCCCTCTAGCTGGCTGGGACTGCTAGTAGTTCGTTGGTGCTCGCCTCGTTTGTTCTCTTCCTTCAGGTGGCTGTCATCGCGGGCCCGCCGCGGCAGCTCGTCCAAGAACTTAAGATCCTGGCTGATGGTGAACTTCCTAGCCTCAGGCTTCTTCATCTCCGCCTCCAACATCTGCCCGTATGGTCCTCGTAGAGGCCTTTTGGGGTATCTCCTAGGTGGCCGTGGGCTCCGCGCCTCACAGTCCGACTCTAGAGGACTTCCTCTCGAGCTGGCTTCCTCTTCTTTCTCTTCACTCGACTGGCAGACCAAGCGGGGCCACGGCCGCTCTTCCGGGCTCTGGGGTTCCTCTTGAGCACTCGAGCTCCAATCACCCCAGGCCCGCTTCTTCTCGGCCTCCAGGTCCTCCTCCGCGATATCTTTCAGGTCCTCCTCCTCTGGCTCGGGGTCCGGTTTCCTCAGGGCTGCCTTGTTGGCGAGCGCTATAGTCCTTGCGTTGCGGATATACTTGCCGTCAGTGGGGTTGAAGTCGACCTGGCTGAAGGAGGCGCTGCGGAACGGTATCGTCCTCTGGACGTAGCCCACGGCCGGCCTGAGCTCCGGCTTGCTCTCCTCATTGGTCGGCGGGCTCCTGAGGCGTTCGGTCAGCTGTCGCAGGCGGTCCGTCGAGCGACCCTTGCGCTCGCCCAGCCGCAGCTTGGGCAGCCGATCCAGCTCTGCTAGTCTGCGATCTCCATCTCGTTTGTCTGCAACCAAAATATACCTTGTATTAAGCTTCGGTAAATGTCGAAAACTATTTCGATTAATGGGTTTATGAGACTCTAATATAACATAAGAATAGATGGCGGTATGTTCAACCCAGCACTGAGTATGTTTTCCGGTAGGAAATGTAAATTAGTCATCAAACCAAGAGTTAAATTCTACGATAAAATAAAAACATGTAATTATACATTTTGGACTATTACGATGTTTCATTGTAAGTAAAAAGAATGAAATTCTGTGAATTAAATTCAATTCGATGTAACTTGGCAGAAAATGTTCCTAATGCCCTGTTGAAGAAAGAGTTATCATGATGAAATCAAGGAATCTTTTAATTCATCATGTATATAATGTGTAATAAATCGATACCACCATAAATATTATAGTATACAATAATACTATAATAATAAAATATAATACTATACAATAATGTACAATAAATATTATACATTAGATATTATAATAAATATTACTATAAATATCATAAATGAAAAATGCGGAAATAAAGTTCTCATTTCTTCATAATATTTTCTTGAGGATATGACTGCTTATTTTTTGAAGCTGGAAGAGAAGGATATATTCAAAGTGATCGCTCAATTATAGAATATAATTAATTATTTAAAAAAGATATGGTTTATCGAAAAAATAGTTTAAGAAATAATATATTCAGATATTTTGATGATTAAATGAATGTATGAAACCCAATAAAATACATCGAGAATGTTATCGTCCAATTATAATTTCATGGTTTATTAGCCAGCCATGAATGTGGGACTAAATAGCTTTATATGTTAGTACTTTAATGAATAAAAAATTGAAAATTTTCTCTACTCCGTACGTCTAATTAGCTAAATTTGCTAATGTATAATAATTTTTCATATGTATATATATATATATATATATATATATATATATATATATATATATATATGTATATAAATAGTATCTCAGAGTTTAGGTGCCAGCAATATGAAACCCGAAAAAAATATTTTGACAAAGAAAAGCAAGAAAGATTTTTTTTTTATATTCCTCATAATTAATTTAATTTATAGAAAAGTAGAAATGAACTATAAGTCGATGCCCAAACTCATAGATTTATACGGAACAACTTCATCCAGATTCCACTCATAATTTAGGATTGTTCCTCCTTGAGCTTGCTTTATTTTTGCCTATCTGGAGAGGTTCTTGAAGGTGATAAAGAGAGGCGGTTGAACCGGAGAGGCGGGTTCTGTAATTATTTTATCTATTTGATTGTCCGGACATTAATGCAGGCTTTCATGTTTTCATTAAATCATCTCTTTAGGTAATAAAAAAAATAAAAAATTTTTTTAAAATTTTTTTCAATAAATGAGTTTTCTTTAAGAATTCCACGAAACATGGTTTTCCCCTAATATGGGGGCCCAACGGGGAGAAACATCAACTATTTTTAATTATTAACTATTAAATTTTTTTCAATAAATGAGTTTTCTTTAAGAATTCCACGAAACATGGTTTTCCCCTAATATGGGGGCCCAACGGGGAGAAACATCAACTATTTTTAATTATTAACTATTAAATTTTTTTCAATAAATGAGTTTTCTTTAAGAATTCCACGAAACATGATTTTCCCCTAATATGGGGGCCCAACGGGGAGAAACATCAACGAAGTCTGGGATGATGGCAATGTGAGTGAGTGGACAGTTCAAAGAACATTTCAGCCTTGCACCCAAGGAAGGACTCAGTACCAAACCACAAAACAACTGTTTTATAACGTCCAAGGAATCTCTCAGTGACCAAATCGACTGTTGTTGACCACCTTAAGGCTACCGAAATGTAACAAAGCTTAAAAGTCGGGTATCTCATGGATTTACTGACTACACAAAAAAAAAAAAAAAAAAAAAAAAAAAAAAAAAAAAAAAAAAAAAAAAAAAAAAAAAAAAAAAAAAAAAAACGTTATGAAAGTTCGCACTGCACTTCTTAGCTTAAACAGAAATGAACTTTTCTAGACAGAATAGTCACTTGCGCATTAAGGTGAATTCTCTGTGACTATTAGTAATAACCGTTCTGGACCCTGGCGGAAACCTGGGGAAGCAGTACAACATTATCCAAAGCACCAACTCATGAACTGAAGGTAATGGCTACTGGTTCCATTTGGGATGATTCAGTACACTTTCTTGAATCCTGGGGAAGCATCATCAGAAACTTAATGTTCTAAAATTGATGATTTGCACTAGAGATTTTCCATAATAAAGTCATCTTGGGCCAATAATAAAGGCCGTAGGAAACAATTAGAATTCAGATTTCATTTTTTTAAATATAAATTTAGTAAAATATAGATTTATATAAAAATCTTTATACATTCTTACAAATGTTAAAATAATAAATAATACGAATTTCCACATTTATTAGATCATGATTAACACTTTTTTATCTCAAAGATATAGTCGAACAATCATCAGATTAAAGTGTGATAATTTGTGATATTAAAATAGTTCCAAGTTTTATTGCTTCATTTTCTTACTTATCAACTATACTAGTATTCGAGTAAGTGAATTCGTATGGAAATGTGATCATTTTATGTTTAATATTAACAATAATTATTTCGTACGATAATATGTTAAATGTATACTTTGTTCGAGTTAACCCTGTGTGTCCGGAGCCGCAAACTTAGTTGTGCTATTTGGAATTAAATTGTATTTTAACAAAACAAGCACCCAATTTAGATATTTTAAATTCAATTTGGTATGAATGGTATGGAACGATTTCAATATCTCCTCGAGGGTAATACTCCAGAAGCTCAAGTGACAGAGAGTAGGAATAAGAAAACAAATACTCAAGAGTGTATTTGTCCAAAGGGAAACCCAAAGCCGCTAGCGACGGATCAGCTGAGCGGGCGAGTTGGCCTCCCTCCAAAGAACTATTTCTGTTCACCGCTTCCAAACACTTTATTCCCCAAACCCACGGTTCCTTCTATATCACTACTTTTTCGACCAGTCAATCTCCGGTGTGGGCACAGATAAGTCGGTATTAAACAAAATATTGACACAGTGAATACTTATTTATTAAAAGAATTCGGACTTCATTAAATTCACATAAATACTACTATACTAGACTTTTAAGCATTGATGTATAAATTTATTCCACTAATCATTTCCCCCAAAATTTCCGGTGAGAGAGGGAATGGTCCACCATATCTCCCAGCAATAAAAGTAGATTTTAATACGTTGTAAGTTTGTTCATATAATGTCTGGTTGGAATAAAAGCCGGATAATGGCCCAATGCTGATGTTAAGAAAACAATTTTTAAATGATAGAACTGATAATAATACATACTTCGGAATATATAATAACCTTTTTAGTGATCAGAGGAGAATGGATTTTAATATTAAATTAGAGCTTAATATATAAATGTTTGTATGTAAGTTTATTTTCGAAATACTATGGGAATGGTCTCATTGGATTTAAAAGCATAAAAACTGTAAAAAACACTATCACCCGACGAACTTATAGCAAAATAATTTGTGGACCTTCCCACCTTCGACCCTCTCTCCTAAAGGGTGATTGTGCATTTAATTTGGGCAGAATCTGCAGATTTAGATCCCTGCTATTAACACGAAATTATGGTTAAAGTTTCAAGACTGTACAAACTTTCTATATATGGTCTATTTCCATACTAGTTCCTTTTAGTTTTTCGGAACACAGAAGTTGTGGTTTTTACATGAATAATCTAACATTATTTTAATAACAAAATGAAATGCAAATGTCACCATTAGATAAGTCTTGATTTTCGTAACGATAAAATTAATAAGACTCACACTTAGCTGAGGTACCATTACAGCTGTTACTTCTGGGTGTGGCCTATTTTGCGTCGTTTTAAAAAAGACTTTTTTACCCATTTTTATCCCTGATCGATCTTTGATAAAATAAAGCTAATCAAGGCCTTGGTTTTACCTGAAAAAGGATGCGATGGAAGTTCGTTAATAGTACCATCACGTGATATGTAAAAAAGGTCTTGGCCTGAAGTTAAAAAGCAGTGGTGCCCACACTGCTACTGATTTAATACGGGTATAGAATTTCGAAAATGATTATAGGTAACAGGAAACATTACAACCCATCTCTAGTTTACATAATCAAGGACGGGAGGAGAACTGTAAAGAGCTAATGACAGTAAAGAAGCAGCGTAAGATGAAAAGTTAGAGAGTCTCAAAGCGTCAAGGAGCTATTCCAGATGAGCGTCCAAGAGAAGACATGGCTTATTATTGTGAAAGGTCAATTAGAGAAGGGACATCTCACTAAGACGGTGAGGACAGGCAGACGCCACAGCAGACAGGATCCTATGAATACTAAGCAGCCTCTGTTTACAAACAAACTTCTTCATCGATCGTAGCGGCGGCGGTATCTTTTGTAGGATCAAGGATCCAAGCTGGTTGAAGACAACTGTATTAAATCATCCGAGTGATCCTTAAGGGAGAAAAATCATGTCCCGGTAAAGAAATATAAACAGGTAGTGTTTCAAAATTATCTAAATAGTTAATTCAGGTCTGAAGATTTATTTTTCTACCTCTCAAGAGAGATAAATTATAACCAATGAAGAGTCCAAAGATGGAAATATTAATAGTTTGTTGCTCTAAAGGGAGTGGGATCAATATCGAATGAAATCCACCCGCCAAAAGGACTCAAACTAGAGATTGCTAAAGATTTTCAGGTTATCTCGTATTTAAAACATATTTATGGCTAAAATTTCCCTAATTGTGACGTCTTACAAGTGGGACCAGGGTAAGATCGATCTATTCGCGGTACTACTATTCAATTAGACAATGGATTTTCTTAGGCTATAATAAAACTAGAAACACTTCATAAAAAGTGGGCGGAGTGGCCGAATGTTAATGCTTTGAATTGCGTTGCGTCTGACAACCATGATAAACTGAATTTAACGTGTTCGACTCCCAAGTCACCAGCCGGTCTTTTAACGAACCGATATTAATCCTCCACCGTCACCCTTGAGCTTGAAATGATGAGCAAGGAAGAAAATTTAATCCTAAAGATGTGAGGAACAATAGTACTAATTTTGTTTTCCATAAATTTAGTTTTGTACCATTTTTTAAATTTTTCTCTGTATACATAAAAATACGAAGGTAATTATTTCATACTTTTTAGTGCATTTATTTTTACTGATTCCTAGAATTCGAAGTCGGTTTAAATTTTTTTATACTCAAAACAATAAGTTTCTTGTACGTTGAAAATTTATCAATGATTATTTTTAAATCTATATAAATAAAGATGAAATTCTGTTTGTTTGTTTGTTCTTTATAGAAATCCAAACCGTTTGTCCTAAATACTCCAAAATTTTGCTCAGTGGTTCTTTCAGACCAGGTGCGAACACCTGTCCATATTAAAATGGCATAACTTCAGCCGATCTTCAGCTGATATTTTTTATTGTTATAAAAATCATAATGATCTTGCTTTACAGTGTTTTTTTACGAAATCGACCGTTTCTTTAGAAAAATGAAATTCCTCGTGGGTAACCGGGGTATACAGCTGTAATCTATGTATATAAAGGTGAAATTCTGTTTGTTCTTTATAGAAATCTATACCGTTTGTCCTAAATTCTCCAAATTTCGCTCAGTGGTTCTTTCATACCAGGTGAGAACACCTGTCCATATTAAAATTGCATAACTTCAGCCAATCTCTGGGTATATACTTTATTGTTATAAAAATCGTTTTGATCTCGCTTTAAATTGGTTTTTACGAAATCGACCGTTAGGGGCGATAAAAGTCTCATTTTATAGATTTAAAAAATGAAATTCTCCGGGTGAAACCGGTATATACAGCTAGTTGATTTATAATTTTTAAATTATTTCATAAGAAGATAAAAGATTCGACCGCGGCCGGGAATCGAATCTTTTATCTTCTAATTACTAATTTTCTTAATTGAAATGATTTATATTTTTCTTTTTCCAAACAAAGATATAATGAAATAAATAAAAAATGTATGACATGTATGTATATAAATTGTAAAAATCTGATGCGTGCGCGCAACACAACTTTCACTTAACAACTTACTTAGATAAGAAATTAATGCGTTTTGTTAATGCCACTTCTCAAAGTTACACATTTTACCACATTCATTTCTTATTTTTGTTTTTATTTGCTCTATAAACCCCTCAGAACATTTTAATAATGATAACGCTTACCTGATATTAAATAACACCTAATTTTCATTAAACATGACGAATATGATGAAAATCGTTAAAGCCGTTTTTGAGATAATCGAAAAATTGGAAAAAAAGTTAAGAAATAAAGTGCCCCCTCCGGTTGATCAATTTTGATAAAATGTTGGCTATCACATCTTTAGCTACATAAATCAAATACCCAGTTTGATCAAAATCGTGAAAGCCGTTTTTGAGTAAATAAAAAAAAACACGTGAAAATGATACAAAATTTATTAAGTAAAGTCCCCCCTCCGGTTGATCAATTTTGATGAAAATTTTACGGTCATATCCCAGGCATATTATTACATCAAATACTCAGTTAAATCAAAAACGTTAAAGCCGTTTTTGAGAAAGTCGAAAAAAACGTAAAAATTTATTAAATAAAGTACCCCCTCCCTTTGAGCAATTTAGATGAAATTTTTGCTGTCACATCGCGGGCATATACGTACACTAAATACCTAATTTCAGGTTCGCACGGTTTATAGTTTTTGAGCTAGCCTGTTCACACACACACACACACACACACACAGACACACACACACATACACACACACACACACACACACACAATTTCGCACATATTGCAATACGATCTCATCTGAAATGGAGCCATTGGGGATTTGTTTATCCCTTTTGAGCGAGCGGAAGTCGAGAGCGTTCTCATTACAGTTAATAAAAGCCCTGATTTCAACTGAAAAGTTGACTATAGCAGTTAACAAAAGCCGTAAATAGCGATCTAGTCGAGGGGATGTTACCCTCCTAAACACTTCGTCCATGCTTGACTATTCTGGGAATTCCATTGCAGTTCGATCATGTAATCTTTTACACTTCCTTCGTAGTGAAACTTTGGATAACAATACGGATTTTTCAAACAAGAGCTAAGATAATAGACAGTCGTGATAAAATTCGACGAATTTATAGGTACTTATGTAGTTTACGGCCAGTATTCACGGTTATCCGGATTGTTTGTTAACCTGACGCACACACACACACACACTGATAACACCTAGAATCTTTTTGATACACCAAAATTAAAATACCTTATACAAAATACTTTTAAATGACTTTGAGGAAAATAACTGGAATAATAAATGGACATTTTTATTAATTTCAGACATTGTTATATCATTAAAGTGGTGGAAATAGCGTGATGCAATTAAAAACACCAATCAATGGGAACTCTAATAATAAGAGTACAATATAAACAAACAACGTACTAGGATACTATAAAATAAAACTATCAACATACTAAAAGAAGAAAAACTAGCGCAAGTGATAAGAGAAGTAAAAGGACAGGTTACAACAGGAAGGGTCAACATCAACAAAACATTACGTTCTAGACCGTATGCTATGTATATTCCAATATTTTCAACATACTGACATTCTTCTGGTAATTAGTCAATACATTCATTTCCGTAAAATGGTAATTTCACCGCTTCACTGTGTTGCAAGAAGTGACGTAAATCCAATGCAACTGATGAGAGTTACATCATTCTGTGACGTAACCTGTCACTGATGTACAATAGATGATGACGACACTATAAATGGATGATATTTAACAGATGCCACAATAGAAACGCTCGTTATGGTAATAAGTCACTCGATTAAACGTGATTAACTGTCATATATTTTTATTGTAGTGTTAATTGAAAGAGGAATAATTTGGCCAATAAAGGATTAAACTCGTTAACTGAGCCAAAACAGCACATTTTTTGAAGTTTTGACGTCATTAACTACAATCAACAAAAGGTTGTTTTATTAGATCAGTGGCGATTCTGAAAAATTCTATCTAGGGGATTGGTCAGTATATAAAAAACAACGAATAAAACAAGAAAAAACGATACATAAAGCGAAAAAACAGCACACACTATTAATTTAAAAAAGGAATGAGAACTTAATTAAATTGATATACACAAATACTATTATACTAGAAAATTTGTAAGATTTCGATGCGTAAATCTATTTCATTAATCTTTTTACTTTCACTTACCTATATATGAAATATATAGTAAGTGGAAGTATTGCGATCGTGAAAATTTTCGACTTCCGGTTTTCAACGGAAATACACGTTTTGGGACCCCCTGAGTCGAAATAACCAAGTCCCGCGAAATGGTCTGTGTGTGTGTGTGTGTGTGTGTGTGTGTGTGTGTGTGTGTGTGTGTGTGTGTGTGTGTGTGTGTGTGTGTGTATGTGAACATACTAGCTCAAAAACTATAAACTGTGGGAACCTGAAATTGGGTATTTAGCGTAGGTATATGCCCGCGATGTGACAGCAAAAATTTCATCAAAATTGCTCAACGGGAGGGGGTTCTTTATTTAATAACTTTTTACGTTTTTTTCGATTTTCTCAAAAACGGCTCTAACGATTTTGATTAAACTGAGTATTTGATCTATTTATATGCCCCAAATATGACTGTAAAAATTTCATCAAAATTGATTAACCGGAGGGGGGAATTTACTTAATAAATTTTGTATCATTTTCACGTGTTTTTTTTATTTACTCAAAAATGGCTTTAACGATTTTGATCAAACTGGGTATATAATGTATGTATATGCCCGAGATAAGACTGTAAAAATTTCATCAAAATTGATCAACCGGAGGCGGGACTTTACTTCATAACTATTGTACCAATTTTACGTGTACATATTTTTTATTTACTCAAAAACGGCTTTAACGATTTTGAAGAAACTGGGTATTTGATGTATGTATATACCAAATATGTAAAAGCCAACATTTCATCAAAAGTCCAACTGAGGGGGCACTTTATTTCATGACTTTTTTTCCAATTTTTAACTTTTTTTCGATTATCTCAAAAAGGGCTTTAACGATTTTTATCAAATTCGTCATGTTTAATGAAAATTAGGTTTTCTTTAATATCAGATAAGCTTTATCATTATTAAAATGTTTTGAGGGGGCTTTTTTTGGGGGGGGGGGGCTTTTTTGTTTGTTTGTTTCTTTCTGATAAAGTACCTTTGTTTTTGTTTACATGGAGAAATTAACTGTCTCTCGTTACGCTTAAAAATAAGAAATGGCTAAATATGTGATATGATAAAAATAAAGAAAACATAAAGAGGAGAAAAAAAGAAAAATATTCAGTCAACTCATAAAACTCGTTGAGCCCACGCATACGGAGTACGCCTTTAATGACAGACCATTGTTCATAATTAAAGCCGTTCTGTTCATTTGAGAAGTGACAATTAACAAAACGCATTCATTTCTAATCTAAGTAAGTTGGTAAGTGAAAGTTGTGTGTTGCGAGCACGCACCAGATTTTTTATTAAATTTCGGATAGGATCCATCCCCATAATCTCTACCCCAAAGACCGACAATGAATTAGATTGCTTGTGATTATTATTCAACTTGAAATCTTTTTCACTTTTAATCTAAAAATATTTCATAACTAGCTGTATATACCGGTTTCACCCGGAGCATTTCATTTTTTAATCTTTAAAATCTATAAACTGAGACTTTTATCGACTCAAACGGTCGATTTTGTAAAATCCAATGCAAAGCGAGATCAAGACGATTATTATAACAATAAAGAATATATCCAGAGATCGGCTGAAGTTATGCAATTTTAATATGGACAGGTGTTCGCACCTGGCCTGAAAGAACCACTGAGCGAAATTTGGAGAATTTAGGACAAACGGTATGGATTTCTATAAAGAACAAACAGAATTTCATCTTTATATACATAGATTATAGCTGTATATCCCGGTTTCACACGGGGAATTCCATTTTTCTAAAGAAACGGTCGATTTCGTAAAAAAAAACATTGTAAAGTGTGATCATTATGATTTTTATAACAATAAAGAATATCAGCTGAATATCGGCTGAAGTTATGCAATTTTAATATTGACAGGTAGTTCGCACCTGGTCTGAAAGAACCACTGAGCGAAATCTGGAGAACAAAGAATATCGGCTGAAGTTATGCAATTTTAATATGGACAGGTGTTCGCACCTGGTCTGAAAGAACCACTGAGCGAAATTTTGAGAATAAAGTATATCAGCTGAAGATTGGCTGAAGTTATGCAATTTTAATATGGACAGGTGTTCGCACCTGGTATCAAAGAACCACTGAGCAAAATTTTGAGAATTTAGGACAAACGGTATGGATTTCTATAAAGAACACATAAACAAACGAACAAACAAACAAACAGAATTTCAACTGTATTTATATAGATTTTGACCATCATTATAAATATAAAAAAGGTAATTACTTTACTTGTTTATTAAAATTTTGATATATCCAGAGCAAACTCTTAAAAATAATTTATACCCATTTGTTGAAATAGTCGGACTGAGAAAGTACTTATGCGATGAAAGAAAATTGGGGGGGGGGGGGGTGACCTGTGGTATCGTGGTTAGCATGGCAACCTACAATAGTAAAGGTCGCGTCCCACGGTGGCCCTAGGATTTTTTAAAGGGAGTAAAAAATCCTTGCCTATGCCGTCCCCCGGATAGGACGTAAAAGGAGGTCCCGAACCTGTAAGATGTCAGGTACTCATTAAAGATCCCTATACTGATTATATCTGGATAGGCAAAAACTCCCACAGTAGCCTCAGTGGCATAAAGGGACGTTAAACAAGCAAAAAAAGAAAATTGGACCCGTACTCAGTATGGCGCAGTAGTAGTACGTATTAATTGAAATTTCTACAAATTTTATACGCCGCAAAACTTGTTGGTAATATTTTGGTCGGAGAGTAGCTGTGCGGAAAATGAGTTGATAAGTTACATGTAAAATAATCTTGTCTTACAAATATAGTACCACAACTGCTACTTCCCTTCTGGGCATGGTTTAATAGGAACAGTTTAGTGGAACAGGATAGAGAAATTCCCGCTTGTAATAACTATTTATGGTAACACTGATTGGCCATAACCTTCAATGTGTTAAGTGGTTAAAATCTGTGATTTCAAGGTTACTAATTATGAACGATTTATAATATGTAAAATTAGTTTTTGATTCATTCTGTGGGCTGATTTCTTGTTAAATATTTTACAAAGGTATTCATTGTATAACAATTTATTTAACAAGAAATTAGAGAACCTCATGGGTAAGTTTCTTAGGCCCGAACGACTAGACGTCGACCCATCTTCACAAAAGGCAGCTCAAGTATGGACGCATTGGTATGCTACATTCTCGAACTTTATAGGTAACCGTAATTGAAGCGTGGAAATGCATAAGGGTATAAGTGCCTTAGGAAATTTTTACCGAAATAATGTGATTTATACCCTCTAGGGTGAACTACGTTCAGTGCTTACACCCATGACATTTTTCATACATTCAATGAACTCTTTTCTAACAAGACAACATTACTTATACCCATTTCTAAAGAATGGCTTGGGCACATATAACAATTTAGCAAAAAAAAACTTTGTTTTATTTTTTTGGCACTTAGACCCTTATGCATTTCCACGCTTCAATTCTTTAGATATTACTAAAAAACAACAACTTGATGTGATGTTTCTCCTACCGTCACTATATATCACTATTCCAATAAATACACAGTTTTTGAAACAGTTTTAAAAAATCTTTACTTTAAACCGAAGAATATTCTGTAAGTCAGACACTGTTTGGCAACACGTAAGCAACATATTAATGAATCTATCGATACATTTCAACAAGCACTTAACCTGTTGAGTAAAGAATGCGTATTTCTTTCTGCTACAACTGAACAAAATTGTGAATATCGTATAAGGGATTAATTTATAAGTGGGTTACTAATAATCTGTCATTGGATGATTACATAAAAGATATTTCCCTGAAAATGGCTCAGATGCACTCAAAAACATCTGACTGTTCGAACTGAAAAGAATGCAGCGATCGCAGAAACTAACTACCCGAATTCGACTGAAAATACATCTGACCTAAGATCACCATCTCTTTTCAAGGCTAATTGTAAAAAATGTTATTTTTGCGGATATTCCTTTCACCAAAGAGCTAAGTGTCCCGCGAAAGAGTTACTTATAGAGCTTGTGGGAAAATCGGTCATTTTAATAGGGTTTGTAAATCGAATCCCGATCAACGGCATCTGCTCTTACTAACTTCATTGCCTCCGCTGTTTCGCCATTTTCTCCTGCCTGAGTAAGTAAGGCCGTGAAATCTATTAAAATAAACATATGACATGCTCTCATAGACACCGGGAGCTCTTTGAGCTTTCTTTACCTCAGTAAAGCTCGCGAACTTAATCTACAGATTTTACTTCAGAGTGGAAAAGCCCAGATGACCTCGACGACTCTTGTTTCTCCGATTGTTGGTAGTAGCTTAATAAATCTTCAGATCGATGGCAATCATTAGGATAAGATAAAATTATCTATAATAATGATCCCAGTGCATTTGTCTTATGGGGCATGACATTTTACAAAACCACCACTCTATTTTTCTAAAATTTCGGGGACCCCGTGAGAATGGTTATTGAAACCTTCTTTTAAATTCTTTTAATAAAGAACCCAGATAATGTCGGTCTATTTGAAAATAAACCAACAAGCCCAGCTCCCTTATCCATTCGGCAAAAACAAATAATCAGAGAAATAAATTATGATAACATCAATCACGCTATAGAAGGACCTCCCTGGAAAATACAACCTATTAGTATAGACTTCAGTTTAAAAAGGCTAATTAGAAAATCTAGGATTTGCGGTATTTAAAGTAGACGTAATAAAGAAGTACAAATTACCTTCATATTTTACAATTTATATGGCGGAACTAAAAGCAATGCTAGAGCCTTATGAACAGCAATCAACACCCATTCTAAAAAAACATTGATATGTGCAGACTCAATGTCGGCCCTGCAGAGTTTACAAAAGCCCAAAAAACCAAGACTCACAATACACAAACTCTACAACCCCGATAATATACTCCGAGACCTTAATAAAATGGAAAAATTCTTAATTATAATATATAATATATAATTATTAATAAATATATAATTTATAACCTTGCTAGTTATTTGAGCTTTTATTGTTTGCCTGACAACTTTAATTAAACGAAAACTATTTTCGTTTAATAAAAATGATTTAAACCCACATAACTGCTACGATATCGATCCATCTTTGGATCATAGTAACTTAATATTATCTTATTTTAAGATTAAGGTCAGCCTTAATTTTTTACTTAGAATTTATGAATACATCAGTAAGAAATATTAATGAAACATCCCTATACATATATATATTATTGAGTTTTCAGTTAATTAGGGAGAGATTGAACCCTCTTGCCCTACCTAATGACTTATATTAATCAAAGAGGATTATGTAACTTAGTGTATTTCGAAAACACATGAAAATACGTATAATATTATTTCTACTTCTTTGATCTGACGTAGCATATTGGATAATTGAATACCCCTGTTATGTGATTGCCATTTCAATTTGTACATTCATCACTAAAAGGAAATGGAGGCTAAATATCGAGTCCCCTACAGGAAGTAGTTAAAAGCGACAAAATGATCGTATGAAATCCGAATGGGAAATACACCAAACCCAACACACACTCCGTTTTAGTAACGCATTCCAATATCACTTCAATATTTTATTTTAATAAATATGAGATATTGATCATATTTATATAAATATGAGATATTGATCATATTTATTTGACGTATACTTCAGAATACCGGGAAGTCAGAATCATTCGTCTGATATTGACAAACGGTAACTTGGATTGATTGATTGAAGTCATTAGAAGGGGTCGATGATGGGACCACAGCAAGCCACCTTTCCAGCATTTAAAGTTGATTACTTGTCAATACATACTACTAAACAAGAAAAAAGAATACACCGTCCAGGTTACTAAACTAAATTATTACATACAAATTTCAAATAATAACTCTATTTATTCTTTTCCAGTTCTGGCAAAAAAATTAAATCTGATTTAAAAACTAATTACATAAAACAATTGTTAATTTGAAATAGTTGAAGATAAAACATAGAGATCTAAATGGTTCGGATGGCTAAGGAATTTCGAATTAAAAATGGAATATTAAGGTATTACGTACGATTCTGTTTGAGACATACAGCATTATGGATCGTACGGAGGATTTTACAGAAGAACTTGATGGTTTTGTGGAGCGAAAGAACTCGGAAATTTTATTGCTTTAAACCTTTGCTGAGTGTGTTAAATGCTAAAATTTGGTACATTTATTATTATTATATTTTTTAAATTATTTTATTAGAAGATAAAAGATTCGACCACGGCCGGGAATCGAACCCAGGTCCTCCGCACAGGGCCGTCTGGGACGCCCCACGGTTAGCTCAGTGGTAAGAGCGCCGCAACGTAGATGCGAAGGACCTGGGTTCGATTCCCGGCCGTGGTCGAATCTTTTATCTTCTAATAAAATAATTTAAAAATTATAAATTTAATATTTAACCATAAGACCATAAATAAATACATCATTAAATGATTATCTTCGACGTATGTCAATCAGATCCCGTTCGTCTGGACAATTGTTCAGCCCCCCGGTACTTCGCTACAATGTGGCGAGACCTGGTGGGAGGGATCACAGAAGTAAAAGATTCGATCACGTCTGGGACGGCCCCACGTTTAGTTCAGTGATAAGAGCGCCGCAACGTAGTTGCGGAGGACCTGGGTTCGATTCCCGGCCGTGGTCGAATCTTATATCTTCTAATAAAATAATTTAAATTTAATATTTAACCATAAGACCATAAATAAATATATTATTATTATATATTACTGCTTCTGTTTCTACCCTACTTTGCCTTTTGGAAACATGCCCCAAACCCACAACTTAATAGCCTTTTTGTCTTCAGCCTGGTAGTGTTGTCTTTATTCTCATAATATATTAAATACTGTTAGATTATAATAACTATTGTATAAGCCGAAATATAGGTTTTTTTTTTTTTTTTTTTTTGTTTCTCTTGGATCCACTTTCCCGTATTTTCGGCCATACTATGATTTTTTGCGTATTTGCTAACAAGTTAGCCTGCTCGGCCACTCTGCCCCCCCCCCCACCCCACCGGCTTCGAAACTCGAAAATGTTATCTTCAGGTTATCTGGCAAATTTCCAGAAGCGACGCATGTTGGTTAGCCCGAACATTGGTTAGCCCCTCCTGACGAGAAGTGGCTTATTTTCTCAGGCTTTCATATTTACCACCGAGTGTTTTAATTAGAATGGAGTGCTGTCTTCACTGATCTCTAAAAGTTTTTTCTTTCCTGATGATTCTTTTAGTTTTAGTTTAGGAACATTGATTGGTTAGTTTTTTACCTCTTCAATAGGAACTCGAGGTTACTAGTTAAGAACTTGCCACATTAATTCTAGTTAAACGCTATAACCCCGCTTTAATTTCAATGCTGGAGAGAAAAAAAAAAAGAAAAAAAAAAAACTAGTCCAGTACATGTCTGAATTCGGATGGGATAAAATTATCCGTGTAAGTTTAACCAGGCTGGTTTTAAAATAGAATTAGGTAAGAACCTGCATTAAACTGAGCAGCTGAAAGCCCATACAAGATGCTGTTACATGACTTCGCAAACCGTGATTAGATTCAACAACCTAGGTAGAGAACGAAGTTGTCCTAGTCTGTGCTGAATATCGAGGACGCTGGGGAAATAACATCTATTAGTGAAGACTTTGCAGCACTTTATGAACGAAATAAGTAAGTTTACCAAGTATAAAAATAAATTTAATGAGTGATTAAAATTTTATTTGAGCATTTGATGTCGCTGGTCTTAAAATTCGGTTTTCAAATAAAAGAAACTTTTTTTTCGTTTTTTGTGCTCTCCTTCGCCGTTTAGGTTATACCGGATTTCCCGGGCCAGGGGAGATGGTGGAGGATTAATTCCGAGTATTATTAAATTTCCCCCAGCTCCGGTTTTTAACTGGCTGTCTTCGGGTTCCTAACCACATAATGGTTGTCAGGGGCAACGTGTTTGCACACTTGGTCTCCACCCACTTTTTAATGAAGTAAAGGTTTTATTCAAACATCCTCAAAAAAAAATATCTCCATGCAAATTTAGAAAACTTTACAAGCGTTATGGTCCTGTTTACAATAAAGTTCTTTTATGTTGTACAATAATGCAGGCTGGATTGATTAAATTACGACTAACGTGACTTTACTGTATTACAATGGTGTTTTAAACTAAACGATACAGTAGTTAAAAATGGTGATAGCGGCCACTTGCTATCGCCTGTAAGAACCTCAACTCTTCAACGGTCATCGATTGCAGCCATTGAAAAGTTTGCAGCTAACAGGTCTACGAATAGGCACCTGAAAGCTATCCTTGAGTATATTGAGCTCAAAATAAAACTTGATTTATAAATGTACACAGGGTTGAGCAATGGGGCTCCATCAAATTCCTCTGGAATCCAGTCCGTACAAACAAAAATCCTTAATGCTCCTTATTTTGTCACCAATCAACATGACTAGAATGTCCCATATGTCGCCGACTTGGCCCGATCCATGTTCCAGAGCTTTCATAATAACCTCCCGAAACATCCGAACCCACTTATTTCCAATCTTGCTTCCTCCTCTTTTGCTGACAATTCTCCTAGGCGTCTGAAAAGAAAATGGCTTCGTGACCTTCTAAGTTATAAGTACTAGTTGAGTGCTACCAATGGGTAGTTCCTCTGCATGCCTTTCCATGACTTTATTTTCCTTTATTTATATTCCATAGCCAACACATTATTGGGTGTATTTTAATGTACAATACTAAATTTCAATAAATTTATATATATAAATGTATTGCACCACATCAAGCGAGATTAAATTATATTCCTCAAAACAAAAATATTAAAGTAAATTGCTTAGATCGTCATTTTACAATAAAGAATTTCTAACAAATCGGCCCACATCGTAAGTTCGGGGTGAAAGAAGATGGAAGAAGTTAAGACGTTTTGATACTTCCGATATATCGAAGTATCGATACTCTTGCTTCCCATGCAACCTACATTTGTATCGATACTTTTTCACCGCTACTGCACGATATTTTTTTCTGAAAAACTTGTAGATGTTAGCGTTCTTTATTTTTAGTAATCTGAAATACTCTTACGTTAGTTTTTACTCAATTTATGGCGTTATTATATGATTGAGTTGTGCTTAGTATTGTTGTTATATTTTACTGGTACTCGTGCGTTTTCATCTCTAGTATGAAGAGATTATATGTACTCTTTTTCTTAAACTTTGATTTTATTATTTTGAATATTATTTATAACCAAATTTCGTTCCTATGAGCCTTCTTCCACATTCATTATTCTGCAATAGTAATAAGCTTATGCCCCGGAAAGACACATTTGATTATTAAGTGCAGACTGCAGATTAAAAATTTTGTGAATAGTCGTTGCCTCAATACTTATCAAAAGTAAGGAATCAATACTTTAAGAAAAGTAAGGAAAATAGAAAGAAATATCCTTACTTAGTAGTTTCGCAATGTTCCTTGGCAGAATAGACCGAAGTTTCTGAATTTTAGAATTTAAAGAGACTTTAAAACTTGCCTAATCGAACGAAGGACTTCTATCATATCACTAAACCGTCCTCTTTAAGATGCTGGTGTAAGTTTTCGTCATCTATATCAGAGTTGGTTTAATTATAACACTGCGATGCCTTAGTTTGAATTTCTTGAACAATGTTATGGATTCCAGTATCCTCGAAACAGACAAGAAAGATATGTTTGCACACTAAACATGCATTATAAAAAATGTATTAAGGGTATAATGGAGCTGAGCCATTTGAATCTACCTACTTCCGTGCCAATTCTGGATAGATCCTCTTACTGTCATTTATATTTACGAAACGTAGGTATATAAAAAGCTGATTTGTCAATATATGAAATGAAGATTTGAATAATTTGATCATCACAGCTTTCCGGAATCGACTATGTTTTTTATTTAGAAGCGTAATCGGATCCCAATAAAAGCATAGATGTAACTTAAGGAGTCGCCTAAGGAAATCTTCCACAGCTATTATCTTTTTTCCGGTTTAATCCTTGCGAGTGATCGTGTTACTGAAACTTCGGTCGCCGACAAAGATATCCTATGTTGCTCATCTTAGGTTTGGAAGTCAATGCGAATCGGACATCATTATTTCTTGTGGCCATACCCACAAAACAAAAAATATTTTGCAAGATTTTAGAAGATCGTAACTTTTCGATTTATATCAAGATATTAGATCCTATTCAATTATTGAAGTGTGCATTCAAATAATCGTATTAAAGGATTTGTAAGAACTGTGAAAGTTCCTGACCAAGAAAGAATCTAGCAGACCTTACACTCACAGACAGATTTATTTTGATTACGAGGAAGATGATGATTATCAAGGGAAAATTATACATCAATTTCTAGTTTATAATGATAATGTATTAGGTAAGGTGCACATTGAACTGTGCCACGCAGGCGACGCAGAGCAGAGCAGAGCACGAAAAAAAAACTGCGTCGCACAGTTACCCGCGCACATTGAAGAGCAGTTTCTGTGCCGCAGTTTCGGGAAGGCAGGGGCTTTTTTAGTTAAAGTATGTTAGATTTCTTGGATTTAAGTTCAGAATTTGATTCGGATATAGAGTTGAACACAAAAAAATTTGCATTATCAAAAGTCGAGGTAAAAATTATTGTGATAAAATGAGGAAATGGAGAAAAAACCAGCTCACAAAAGAATTTGCAAACAGAATATTTCTAACAGTCTATTAACTATTTCCGCCTGAGTCTGGTGAATTACATAATTATATTGAAGTTACTATTTAGTCTGAGGGATCCAAAACCATTACAACCTTAAAATCATTACTTATCGTGATGTTATAAAATCAGGTAATGAGAGGTCTGGTTAAGCTCTAAGTTTGTAGAATTATATTAGGCACAAATCTCTTAAAATCCTTGGATACGATTTTAACAGCATAATATCATTATGGAATCATTTTTTTTTTTCATTAATTTCTTCTTTTTTTCCTTGGAAATTTATTTTAATTTATTACCGTTATTATTTATTTGATTAATGAATATATTATTCACTACTTTTGTATACTTTTAATTTTTTATAACAATTTATTACGGGTTTTTAATGTAAATATTTTCTTTAATTATCCACCATTACATTAATTATTTGACCAGTTGTAGTTTAATTTTTTGTTCTAGTCTGTTATTCTTGAGGGACCTTGTCCCAGAACAAAGTTATTTTCTCTTCTTTTCTATTTTGTATGAGGATATAATTAAATTAAGTAGATGATATAACAGAGAAGAGTTTACATCAAATTTCTTATTAAAAAAGTTCCTATCGACATATGGTCCATTCCCCACTCTTTTCGATTAATTGCGGTTTTCGATTTTATAAATAGCAAGTTTTTTTTTTTTAATCAAATATATTTTTTAAAAAGAAATATACCTACATTATTTGTTTTTTTAATCAACGTTTCCATAAAGTACATTTCCATTAAGTACATTTACATTAGTGCCTTTCAGCATAGGGTAGCTCTTTTAAGAGGGATTCAATTCCTCCCTGTTTTGTTTTTTTGCTTTTTTTTGTTTTGTTGCCTTTGTTTTTTTTTGGTGAAATAATATCAGTCAAATTGTCCTGAGATCATAACTTGTTGAATCGTTTAATTAACTTCTAGTATCTATTAGAGGAAAACTTGTTTTTCTATTTTTTAAACGTGCCACAGCAAGACGAATAAAAACGAACAAAAACCGGAATAAAGTATGACAAATAAAATAACAATATTAAAACTGTTACTGCAAAAGTATCTACTTTTAGAACTTCAGAAAGGCCCTAATCTAAATTTTAATATACAAGAATATATATATATATTCTTTTTTTTAAATAATTTTACAAATACATTTTTTATCTTGAAATTGTTTAGTTTTAGAAATTCAAAACACTCGCAACATGAATATTTGGATAGCGAGAAATTTCAAAATTATATTTCCATTTTGAAATCTAAAATAACAGAATATATATATATTTTGTAAATTATTGTATTTTTTCCCCTGCACTTATCTAGAACACTCTATATATAAAGAAGACCTACCTAGTTTTATTAACCTACTTTAAAAAGAAGTAGAATTTCACAAACAATATTATTAAATGATAATAATAGGAATTAAAATAATCAAATATCGAAAACTGCGTCGCATCGGCACAGTTTTCTGTGGCAGATCCACGAGTGCCACATCGGCCTGCTCTGCTCTGCGTCCCAATGTGCGCGGTTCCTATCTTTTTCACTTACCACAAAAACTGCTCTGCTCTGCTCTGCGTCGCGAGTGTCTCAATGTGCGCTCGGCCTTACTACTATCAAAAGTTATTTTAAAGCGCTAATATTTATTAAGCTATTAGTTTTGGTATTTATTATAAACCTGAATATTTTTAAAGGATAATAATAAAATTTCCACATCACCTTATTGCATATCGTCGGCACACACAGTGGGACCATGTGCTTGACAAAAATATACAGGCATAAAAATACGACATGAACTGATATACATAGTACCGCTAAATCCATACTGAATTTTACTTCTATAATATAACCATATTTTACTTCTGTATTAAATAAAAAAAAAATCGCTTTAGAAGAATCGCGTTTAGGCCGACGATATATTTTTTTTATTTCTGTACCCCTACCTGGCCATTTTTTGCACATGGGGGTTCACAGCTGAAGCGGGTCGCGCTCCAACAAGCTCGGCTACCCTGACCGATATTGCTTCTTAAAAAATGTTTGATAAAGTGGTATTTTCATTACTCCTTAACTATAAATCTGGTGCAGTGCGCGCAACATACACCTTTCCCTTACCAACCTACTTTGAGTAGAAATCAACGTGTTTTGATAAATGTGTCAACTTCACATAAAATAGCTTTTTCCACATCTGTTTGTTATTCTCCCTAAGTTTAGGAGTATTATCATATTTATTGAAAAAAATTAAAGTCCTCAATAGTTGTCGATTTATTATTTTTCATTTCGTTTTTAAAGAGGCCTGAAACAATCCTTATTTTATCAATAGTCGAGTTTTGTTTTTACTACGAGTTTCTTTTTGTAAATATATCGTGAAGGTGAATCGATATGTGGTTTACTTACGGCTCGTAGTAAATTAAAACTTAATTTTCAAATGTCTGTCCTTTCCCGGCTTCCCGGAAACCGATAAAGATTACTGTTCCTCTAAAACCACCATATATTTCATTCATAAATCTATTATGAAACTAAAGTTTGTAAAATAGAATATAATTATTAAATTACTCCCTAAACGGCTTTAAATAATATGAGCATCACGTATTTACTCTCTAAAGTGCAATAAAATCTTTCATTGTTAAGCAAAGTGCTTGAATTCGTTTTTCTTTATGAAACATACTCGTTCTTCATTTTCATGTTTAATTGTTTAGAATAATTAAGTCCATTATAATTTGTATAGATTGCTTTATAAATAGGTTTAATCCGAAGATAGATTTACTTACTAATTTTATAAAATTATTTGGAAAAAAATTGTTATATGTATTCAATTCTTATAAAATTATTAAAAACATTTAGGTGATGCCTAACTTAAAAGTTAATTATTTGATCATAGGTTTAGTAAACGATGGTAATAAATGACATTCACCAGACATGTTTATAAACATTGCGGCTAATAACTACAACAGATAGAACATCGCTGGCGTAACACTGTGTAAATACCAGCTCGATACGTGACTTCCATAGAATTCTTCCAGAGGCATTACCTTGTACGTGTTTTAGGGGTTGTATCAGTAGATATTTAATTCTACTGATACATTTAGACTTAAGTATAGTAACTTAAAATGTGTTAAATTCGGGGTTGTCGTTGTTTTTAAATATTTAAATTTACGACTTTGATACAAATTAACATACAACATGTAAACTGGAATAGAAAAAATCTGGTGCGATGCGAGCAACACACAACTTTCACTTACCAACTTAGATTAGAAATTGACGTGTTTTGTTAAATGCCATTTGATTTTATTCATATTTCATATTTAGCCAATTCTTATTTTTAGGCGAAACGAGAGACAGATGATTTCTCCATAGAAACATAAGTAAAGGTACTTTATAGGAAAACAAAAAAGGCCCCTTCCCCATTGATACCCCCTCAGAACATTTTAATAATGATAAAGCTAACCTGATATTGAAGAATACTTGATTCTCATTAAACATGACAAGTTTAATCAAAATTGTAAATGATATTTTTGAGAAAATCGAAAAAAAACGTATAAGGTAAACGTACCTATAGTAGACACTGTTCCAGTAGTGGCCACTTGGACAATTAAATTTTGAAAATAAGGCAGCTAGGCTTTTAATCAACTTCAAACTTTGAGTGAATGTACCTACTACTATCCAGTTCATTCACTCAAAGTTTGAAGCTGCTTAAAAGCCTAGCTGCCTTATTTTCAAAATTTAATTGTCCAAGTGGCCACTACTGGAACAGTGTCCACTATAGGTCCACTTTACCTTAAATGGGGAAAAAAAGTTATAAAATAAAGGGCCCCCTCCGGTTGATTAATTTTGATGAAAATTTTGCAGTCATATCGCGTTCATATACATACGTCAAATACTCGGTTTAATCAATAACTTAAGAGCCGTTTTTGAGATAATCGAAAAAAGTTATGAAATAAAGTACGCCCTCCGTTTGACAGATTTCGATGAAATTTTTGGTTGTATCACTGGCATATACATATACCTAATACGTAATTCCAGGTTCTTACGGTTTGTAGTTTTTGAGCTAGTCTGTTCACACACAGTGACCATTTCGCGGGACTAGGTTATTTGGACTCAGGGGACCCCAAAACGTGTAATTCCGTTGAAATTCGGAAGTCGAAATTTTTCACGATCGCAATACTTTCCCTTACTATGTATTTGATATTTAGGTAAGTGAAAGTAAAAATGTTTAACTAACGAACAGCCATCAGGATTCAGCAGTCCAATAATAGTATTTATAAGTTAGAAGGTCATGAGGTGGTATTTTCAGAAGCTTCAATAGATTATTACTTACGAGGTTGGAAACAAGTGGGTTTTGAATGGGTCCCAAAGATTCATTAAGATGATCATGAAAAGAATTCTGTGAATAAAGCTTTGCGACTACTCCAAACACTTCAAGTGCTTATATGAAGTCACAAATAAAATTTTCCTTAAGTGTCCTGATGTTCCAGGACCAAATTGTCAAAATATTGGATATCAGGATGATTTTATTTGTGATTTAAATAAACACATAAAGTGCTCAGTGTAGACGTAGAGCTTTATTTAATGAAAAGGCCTTTTAAATCAATTAAAAATTGAAATGAAGATGGAGCTCTGCCGAAGAAGTTGGACACGTCGAGCAGTTACTTGTTTAAGTATCGCATGAGGATGTTGTTTTTTTTCAGTTTCAGCCTACGACCCTTCCCCTCCCCCCTCAAGAGTAATTCTAGAATATTGTCCCGAACAAACTGAAGTTTTTGCAGTTAACATGGAGGGGGGTACCGGGCCAGGGGAGAGGGCGTAGGATTAATGCCAAGTAATTAAAAACCCCTCGAACCCGTAATTTTCAGGTTAACGCAAGTTCCCAGGGTATTGCGAGCGCGCGAGCCCCCTCCATCAGCCCCCATACTTATAGTGGAATTTTATTCCGTTCGATAGTTCACATATGAAGTTCTTATAAAGACTTTTTATTTTCTAATTTTTCAATAAAGCATTATTTATAAAGGTGGTGGACACCCCCTCCAGTGACCGCTTCGGGCAACCGATTTTGCATTTAACAAGAATTGACACAAGCTCATTCTACTTTTACCCTAGAAGCTGAGGGGAAAAAAAAGAGGAATGAATTTGCTTTATTTTACATCTCGAGACTGCAAAACGAAATTAACCTGTTCTACCACAATAACATGGGCTTATGAGAGAAGATAATAAAAAACCTAAAAATATTTTGTTTTTATTTCGAGAGGACTCGAGAGGAAGTTATGTTTTGTTTTGAATGTCTGCATCTTGAATTAAGTTAATGAAATTCTTAGAAGGCGGTAAGTTTCTAATAATAAAAAAAGCAGTTTATCCAAATGAACAGCCATAGTATTGTCATGAAAGTTTAATAACCAGTATTTAAAAAAATGACTATTAAATAAAAATGAAAGATTTGTTTTGTGCGGATAACTTCGCCAGTTCTTAAACGGCAATAAGCTTACCGGGTAAGTTAATCATGGAGTGCTGTTCCTGTGTTGACAGCTAAAATCACAGATCGCGTGACGCATACGGTTTAGTGATGAATCGAAGGTATATTTTGTAATTTTAACATAATAAAATCAATGAAAAAAAAATTAAACTATGCAACCAACCAACAGGATATAAAATAATCGCAAGGGAAGTTTTTAAGGCTAAATTCAAATCAGACCCTAAGAATTGTAATATTTGTTTGATACTTGAGTACCATTTATCGCACATCGAATTATATTTATATTTTATACAACAATCGTGTTATATTTATATTTTTATATATTGTTATTTTTTTTGTTGTTGTTTGTTTTGTATTTTAAATAATTGTATCCCATTTTATGCAAAACTTTGAGCTGTTGTTGAATATTGTTACTATTAGGTTGCTGTTGTTATTCCATATTATTAATATTTTACCTAGTTTTAAATTTTTTTATTATTACATTACTTAATTTTTAGAGGTCAGTTAAGCCTATAGAGAGAAAATTTATAAAGTTATAAATGAAAAAAAAAGAGAAAAAAAAATATGTTTCTTTATATATATATATATATATATTAGTTTTATTAGTATTTAAAATTAACAAATAGTCTGTATGAGATAAATGATTATGCTGTGTATTAGGAACCCGATATAATTATGCAGCACCACTATTTTCAATAAAGTGTTTCTCTTTCTTATTACCGCAATAAAAAAAACTTGCTCTTAGAGTTCGATTCCGTAGTGTCACCAATGTACGAATGTCACAAGCTAGAATAAAAAATTTAACAACCCAAATTTCTTTATATTAAATTTATAAGATTACCACTATTAGTTTTAAACCATATTTAACGGATTTAACGTTTCATTCAGAGAGCGAAAGTCATTAACATAAATAAAACCACTTAATTATGATATTAGGTAAGTACCTATGTAAAAGTGCATTTAGATATTTTATTAAACTTAAGCGCTTCAAGCCATTGGACAATAATAATCAAGTCTAACAAAATTTTAAAATTTATAAAGAAGATGAAGAAAAAATTTTGCATTGATAATAGAGAACAATTGTTTTTAAGTAGGCTCCATCAACTTCTTTTCATTGAGGAACTACTTTCTCAGGTCGAATCCACCGTTAAAGTTACTTAAATAGCTGTCCTTAAAACTTCGATTACAGTGTTAAAAAAAAATCAGATTTTTTTTATTTTAATTTATTGCTGCTCTATTTAAATTAAACTGTCCTTTTGATTTTTTTAATTAACTGAAATGAAGTTCAATGGCATTCTTGTTGATCCTATAATTGATGAATAATAATAAGGTTTTGAAATAAAAACCATTAAAAAATAAACAATTTCCAAGAAAAATCATAAGACACATTTTAGATTCTATTTATTAAATAAAGAAAATGGATTAAGATGAAGCCGGTTTTGGAGGAGATGAGATTGGCTATCAGAACTTTCGAACTTACAATCTTTACTTTAAAAATATTCAATAAAGATAATGTTTTTAATAGAAATATGCTAAACATTGTTAAGAGTCCGTTTTATAAGACTGATAAGATCTCGAAAGCGAGAATGAATATTTAATATGGCATATGACAATAACATCGCTAGCGAATATCTATAATGCACATAACTAACTTTTATAGGCGGATTATTTTTAAAATAAAAAGCATTGCTAATAGTTTAATAAAATAAAAGGTTTTTCTTAATAATGATTTTCCAGGATAAATAATTATGATTCTCACCTGTTAGTCTTTTCTTCTTAAATCCGTAATCCGGTTACTCTGTACACTGGATTTAACTTATGCTTAATAACTACGAGCACTGATACTTACAAAATAAAATAATTTTAAAAAAATCAACCGGTTCTAGGAAATGAAATTGAGAAAAACCAATAATTTAATATTTAAGAAATATATCGGAAAAAATATCGTTATTAGCAACAAAAGTACAATATTGTTCCAAATGTGACGACTTTTGAACTGAACAGACAAACCGAGTAGGCGGCCCCACAGCGTACACTGCTGGACCAGTTCGGAGTCTGTGCCCAGCTGCAATGTTGCCAGAGCCGTCAGCTTTGGCAACACTGCGGTGGATGTCAGAGTGATGCCCCCCTTCTTTGGAATTTTGTCAGCGTAGCAATTTACCATAATTCATATTGTATGATCGAAAACGAATTAACAGCATGGATTACTTTTAGATGAATTACTTTTAAGTTTGATGTATCACAAACATGTTTCTTTCTTATTGTCATAGTGAATGAGTTTTGCTCTTTTACCATAACTTTATTTATAGTCTCAAATTGCTTCTATTAGTCGGAGTCATGTATAAAATTAACACAAAAATAGAAATAATTGAATTAATTTATTCCATTATTCTATGTGGGTAACACTGTAGTTACTGAAGTAACCTTATTCTGAGTCAACTTACAAATCAAAACAAACTTTTTCTTTTTTTTTTTATGTAACTGGTCATTGGCTGATTCGACACACCTATTTTTACACGGCATTGTGGTTTATGATAGAAATTTAAAATAACGATATATTTACTTTAAATATAAATAAATAGTGGTTTCCATTGTTGAAAATGGGTATTTTTATATCTTGTTGCAAAGGTACATCAGAAGAACTTATCACTCCAGATAAGGTAATTAATAAAACTAATAAAAATTATTGCTTATTTTAAATTCTAGTATAACTGACATGAAGTAACTCAAGGCAATAACATGAAAAAACTCTGTCACTAATCTCTATTTACTACCGCGTTATCAGGAAACAAGAAGACGTCAGCTAGCAGAAGCTGCAGAGCGAAGATTACAAGAAAATCAGACTCGTGGAATCAAAGATCCTGAAAGGGTAAGGAGGATGGAGAAGAAGGCTGAACAACTTGAAAAATATGAAAGAGAAAATGCTTTAAAGGGCCCAGGAGAAGCCCCTCTCCGTGTAAGTTCCCTTAGATATTACATTTGTGATTCAAAATTAAATAACCTAATTGAACGGTATCATTTCCTTGTTTTAGTGCAAGCATTTAATCTTATTTAATAGCGATTTGAAGTGTATTTTATAATAAATAGCATGATTTCTGAATAATTTTAAACTTGCAAAGCTATAATTACATTTATTTTATCTATTGCACGGTTTTGTCCAAATACCATTATAATATTCTGGTATTGGATATTATTACCTGTCATTTTATTAAAAAATAAACAGAACAAGAATAAGATGAAATCATTTGGTGAAGCTTCCTTTATGCTGCTTCAGGCTGTAGCCAATTTTTGGAAGTTATTTGGCCTAATTTTCAGTTAAAAAGGGCTTTATTTGAGGGGGATCAGCTTTATATTATTCCAGCTTTTAGACTCCTACTTGCTCTTCCGGGATAAATAAACTGTCAAGTGGGTCCTTATAAGTCAAAATCGGTGCCAAACTGATTGGCACCACATTGGCCATGCCCAGAAATAACATACACAAACTATGAGAATGATAGTTTATTAACTTAGTGTATGCAGTTTATCAGAATATTTCATTATCTGAGAAATATCTAATTTTTGTTGATTTAATATTTTCATTGATCTCTGACAAAATTTGAATATTTGCGTTGTCAACTAACTATACGACAGTTGGTAGAGAAAGTCATTTTGGTTTGTTTTCATATTTATTCAGGACGCAAATCCAACATATCAAAGTATATACTGAACTTATTTACACCCTGTTCCTCCATACATTCTCTAAATACCAGATCCCAAACCTTAAACTTATACATCCCTTCCTACCGAACTGCCTCCTTTACAAAATTATTTATCATCTGTAGTGTCTCCTTTTGGAACTCCTTACCAGTTTCCATCCGTAAAAATTCATCCCTCACTTCTTTTAAAACCCAATTATTTCTCCATCTCCTTAATCTTCAAACTACCGCAACTATGTAAAATAGTGAAATCTGTTATAATTTATACTTATCTGTGTTTGTGGATATAAAATTTTGTTTTTCTTTTATTGCTTTATGTTCAAACGGTTGTAAACCAGTCAACTTATATTCTTATCTCTTTTTTGCTGTTTGTTTTATTTCATGAGGCTGGCTTTTATTTTATTTTAGTTCTTTAATTTCTATACCAACTTCGTTCTAAACTAGCCAGACAAAGGACTCAGGATCTGTAAAATCATTGTACATATACTGTTATTCTTAGGGGACAAATGTCCCAGAATAAAAATTCTTTCTTTCTTTCTAAATCGAGAAACTGAGTAAACAAATCCTGCCCAGCTTTGTTCTTACAAGATCTACATCAAATACGCAAAAAAAACAAATCATTGTATTCAATTTGCATCTTGACTATCATCTAAATGTGGAATTAATAAGTTTTAATATTCAAATATATTAATTTTGCCATTTAACTTTTATTATTATTAATACTTTATTTATAAATAATTTATTTTTTGAAGAGAAAAGATTTGGCTCTGCCGGGAGTCGAACCCGGGTCTCCTGCGTTACATGCGAGGATGCTAACCGCTACACCACAGAGCTCGGCTCAAGGCAGAGCAAATCCTTCCTCTTCACTGATACCTACTCAGGAAGAGGAAGGATTTGCTCTGCCTTGAGCCGAGCTCTGTGGTATAGCGGTTAGCATCCTCGCATGTAACGCAGGAGACCCGGGTTCGACTCCCGGCGGAGCCAAATCTTTTCTCTTCAAAAAATAAATTATTTAAAATTAATTTAAAATTGGTGGTCAGCCACAATTGAAGATTGGATTAATTAAAATACTTTATTTATTATTTTAATAATAAAAGTTTTTTTACTTCTGGATGAAAATTCAATCTGCCTTTAGTTGTAGGCTCCCTGCGAAATTTAGTAATGTAGGGAATCTGACATCAAAAGGAGCATATGGAAAATATCTTCGTTTTTTGAAATTCAATTTTGCCATTTAACTAAATATTCTATAGGCCAAGAGGCAGATAAGTTATTTCTATGTTGTTGTTTTTTTAAATTTTATTATATTGAACAATAACAATAAAAGGTTTTTTGAAACCAAATACCTGTACCATCATTGCTGGTATACCACTAATCCATAGTTCTCCCACTTTTGCTTGGGTTTTTTTTTTAGCTGAAAGTATTGATTGTATTTGAATGTAATTGGCCATGTTTCGCTTTCTAAAATTGTTAACATCCAAATTAGTTTCGGAACAGAAGCAACAAGTTTAGTAATTTTGCAACTGAAAAGCAACAAGCATTTTCTTCTTTTAACCTAGCCTTCATTAGTATCGTGTATTTCATTTTTTTTTTAGTTTCAGTAGACATTAAATACCAATCTTTACTATTTTTTAGTGAAAAGTAATTTTAAGAACCAATATTTCTATTTAATTTTAGGGTTTTTGTGTTATTTAATTTAAAGAAATTGAATTTTTCAGTGGCAGATGAATTGAGCTGCTGGAGTGTTTTATGTGGCAAGGGAATCTATGATGAGATTTATTATTCACCTTTTCAATATGCATGCATTTTAAACTAATTTGATGTGATATCTGAAGTTGGCGATCACCTATGAGTCAATTCACATTACCTGCTAGAAGTTTATCTCTTTCCCATTTTCAGTGTACTGCTTTAAAGCAAATATATATTTTATGTATACTACTTAATTATACAGTTACTCAATTGGTTTTTAATTGAGAAGTAATTGTGAATTTTAAGACTTATTTTTGAAACTAGTCGATAAGTTTGAAAAATTGTATCAGGTATAGCATGTAGTATAGCTTGCAAATTTGTTTTCTCCTTTTTTAAGATGGGCTAATAAGCTATCAGTTTGTTGAGGAATTCCTAGTATATGTTATAATTATTATTCTTGTAATAATTTGAAAATGAATTTAAAAGACAAAAACTATTTTATATAATAATTTTATAAAAAATACTTGTCTGATTATCCCTATAAAGACTGGAAATGGTATGCTTTAATTGGCTCTTCGAGAAATTTCCTGGAATCAAGTTTCCTGTTACTTTACCTTATAGAGATCAATATTATTTTTAAAAAAATAAACTATGTTTCAAGTTTTTGATGACTGATATCTGAAACATTTAATGTATGTGTCATTAAAATTTATTTACCATTTTTAGTCTTTTTGTTTTTTAAATATATCATATTTATACTTTACCTAACAATATGATATTGCCTCCTATTATATTTATACACAATGGTACAATAATATATAATGGCATGCATTTAAGCCATCTTAACATATGCTCGTTTCACGTGAATCTGTATAAATCAAATTAACTGTTCCTTTAAAATGTATTAATTTATCAGCCTTGAATAGTTAATACATAAATTCTATATTGATACAAATCAATTGTTATTATAGCATTACTGGTATTCTGATCATTGTTATCCTTTAAAAATAACATAACTAAGAAACATCATAGTTAAACGATCTGTTATTTTAAGGAATTTTATTTAAAAACCTGAATTTGTTGTATTTTATTTAGCTATATATTTTTATTGTAATAAAAAAAATGTTATAAATGTTATTACAAAATTACATGTATATTTGTAAAAAAAAAAAATTATAATAAAAAAAAGGACAACATGAAAAGAAGAAATTTAATTAGGTTTACAGTGTAATATCCCTCAAAATATAATCTGATGTAATTGAGTTTCGGTTTGAAAGTGAATACTCAATAATAATCTATTATCAATTAATAGTTAACCCTTTAGCGACCGTGAACTACTATAATAGTCCGAGCGCGCCGTGCCATGGGGACCGTTGACTACTATAATAGTCCAGTGTCAAGCGGGCTCCACGGACCATGGACTTCTATAACAGTTTTGCTTCTCCAGCGTTTCCAGACCATGAGCTACAATAGTAGTTCAGTTCCCAGAGCCATCTAGGTGTCCGCATAACAAGCTAAAGTATTTTTTCTTGACAACAGATGTCGTACGAATCCACTTTTGGCTATATTATTTTTCGTTGTGTGTCTTGCAACTTACTACTACTCTTTCTACCTATCCTCCTCTTTTCTACCTGCATCAACCCTTCTTCTTTGCCTTGTAGGTCCCTTCAGTCTATATTCTGGCTTCTTACTGTGAGTTTAATTTAAAAATATATGGAATTAAATAAAAAATCATGATTGCAGAGTCAAAAAGTAGTCGGTTCACCGGGCAGAGTTGACTTTTCTACCACTCAGTCCAGCCAGCCCGCTCTGACCCGGCTGTATTCGGTCGCTAAAGGGTTAAATACATCCTCATATAATCAAGAGTATTGTGGGTTTGAAACATATCATTATAAATCATGTTAATTTTTAACCGACTTCGAACGAAAGAGGTTACTCAATTTGATACGTGTGTGCCTTTTTTTTTCTATGTATGTCCACAGATTACTCCGAGATGGATGGACCAGTTGGAACAAAACCTTTGGCATCTTGTAGAGTATTTTCCCAATGTGGTCCCATTAAAATCTTTTTTGGTTTCTTAATTTATTTAAGAAGTTATTTGTGAAAAAACATGAAATTAAATATTTAATTATCGCTTAAAATGTTTACTTATTGGAAAAACATATGGCATATATAACATAAGGTATGCTCCAACAAGCTATTAAAACTATTGATAAATAAAAAATCTCAATATCTTTTTTATGCTGGATGAATCCAATGGGAAAACCAATTAAATTCCTGGAAAAGCTAATATTCATAATATATTCAGTTGATTCAAGGGCCTTAACAAAGGATTCAGTCAGTGACAAGTATTGACGACAATATTTAGCAAATGAAAAATAATGTCATTGTGGAAAAACATTTAATGTGTTATCCTCCCAATGGAACATTGATATTTAAAAAAAAAAATCCATTAATAATCATAGAAGGTAGGATGTTGAAAATTGTATAATACACGCACTTGATTTTTCACTTTTCTGAGTGTATTCATAAAATTGAAAAGGTGACTGTTTACGTAATTATAATAAAAAGGCCCGGGATAGACGAATGTGGTAATCCGCAAAAAATTTTAGAAATGTTTTTTAAACCAACGTGCGGTTTTCTACAAATTATCTTCTCCAAATAAAAAAAATATAAAAAAAAAAAAAAATTAAACCGACTTCGAAACCTAGGAACCAGTAAAAATAAATGCACTGAAAAGTATGAAATAGTTACCTTCTGATTTTTATGAATTCACAGCAAAATTGAAAATGGTATAAAAAGCGGAAAAAAGCTATAAGACGAATAATTTTATTTTGGTTTGTACAAATACACACTAATTGTTAATAAAAATTATTAAATTAAAATATAAAATTCGATGTTCAATACAACACAATCTTTTCGGAGGCAGCGCAAAATTTAAAATTTTTAACACTATGACATTATGAAAATCTAAAAATCTTCTAAATAGAGCTTCTCTTCTCATCTATGGATTTCAATGCCTGATACTGAAATTGTATCTAGTCATTTCTATTTTGCACCGCCTCCGAAAAGATTGTGTTGTATTGAACATAGTATTTTATGTTTTAATTTAATAGTTTTTATTAACAATTAGTGTGTATTTGTACAAACCAAAATAAAATTATTCGTCTTATTGCATTTTTCCGCTTTTTATACCATTTCCAATTTTGCTGTGAATTCATAAAAATGAGAAGGTAACTATTTCATACTTTTCAGTGCATTTATTTTTACTGGTTCCAAGGTTTCGAAGTCGGTTTAATATTTTTTATAAAATGTTTTTTTTTAGTACAAATAAATTTTATTAATATGAATCAAATTTCTTTATTAAATTTAGTATGTTATTGACCAAGGAAATTCATTTCAAGATTTTAATCAAAAATCTTCGTAAACATTTCCCTTTAAACGTTATTCTTCATTGGGAGACAAGAATTTTAAAAATTAACTGAAATGCTAAATTGCTAGGTTTCGAAGTCGGTTTAATTTTTTTTTTTTTCTATAATCTATAGCTTGAAATCTAAAACTAACTTATAGTTTTCCTATCTTATGATAAAAATGAATACCAAATAATAAAAAATAATGTTTTCTAATAAACAAATTGATATAATTACAAGTATTCGCAATTAAAAAAGAAAATACTATTTTTGGAGTGTTACTATTAACTGATGAGTGAACTTGGTCAATAAACAATGTTTTAGGAAGATATAAATTATCGGTTAGTTTTAAGGGATTCAAAGCATAAAACAAAAAAAATAAGTTAAAAATTGTTATTATACATTTGATAATAATAAAAACTAGGTTAATAATTAAAATAGGATATAATTTATTTGGATCCCGAGGAACCAAAATTTGTATCAAGGATTTAATTTTAGATTTCTATCAGTGATTCAATTTTAAAATTACTGAGAGGTTAATCAGGATCCAGATGAAAATTCCCTAAAAAACTATTCTCAAGTATAGGCTTCTTAAAATATAAAAAAAAAAAATCATACAGCAATTCATTTTTTAGTAAGATAAGTGTATATAATAGTAATTAAACTCTTGTATAATCATTCCTAAAATTAATAATATATTAGCAGTATTTGGCATATTATTCCATTGTATAAAGATAAAGTAGATTTCAAACATAGCATATTTTCAGATCATTTAAAAATATAAATTAGACATTAGAAATTATACATACATGTACAATATAAAAATGGTCATAAAAAATAATACAAAAATATAAAAAAAGTAATTTGATACCACAGAAGCACACAGTGAACAAACGTCTTAATTCTGAACAGTTAAAAGAACATAAATTTATATAATGTTCAGCATTCAAAAGTTTATAAGTTCATGAAACATTGGTAATTATTCCCACATTGGAGGCCCTTAAACTTAAAAAAAAACACACAACATAGGTTTCTGCTAACCTAAGGTATAATGCTATGACCTCCCATATATTATTCACAAAATTATAAATATTTTAATGAAATAAAAACATAACTCGACAACTTTGAATCTCATTCTTCTCTTACATAACTTCTTTGAAGGACGGAATATATCAGTCTTTATAAGGCTTTAAACTTTCAGTTTTGTGTTTTACTATTATACTTAGATAGCATAGATTATAAAAAATTATAAATAATCTTAAAGTAAACTATAACAGCAAAATGTTTTGTCATCTAGTATAAAATCTTTAAGTAAAAATATATTGTACTTTTTAAAAATTAACTAAAGTGAAGCATTTTTTCTCCTTCAAGTGCTAAGGATTCAAGGGTACAACAGTTCTATATTTGGTGTCTGCATCTCATAAATAATTTCATATTGGGAGTATACACATAACCAGCAATAAATCTGGAAAAAAAAAAACTTTAGTTTTATAATAGATTTCTGAATTAAATATAAGGGGGTTTCAGTTATCGTCGTCAGTTTCTGGGGAGCAGGAGACAAAAATTTGAAAATTAAGTTTTAATTCACTATGAGCCGTAAACACCCCATCGCTATATATTTACAAAAAGGCAGTAAAAAAGAAAAAAAAAACAATAATGAATTAAAAATTACTTAGGTAGGACTTTCAAGTTTTGCAATAATTATAATACTCTATACCTTAGTACAGAGTAGAGACGTTTTAGAGACAAACAAAACGAAAAAACAAAGGAAATAAATGTGAAAAAAGCTATTTTAGTTGAAGTTGCTAAATGGCATTCACTAATTTTTTTAAAATATTGATAAATGCATGGATTTTTAACCGACTTCGAAAGAGGAGGTTACTCAATTCGATACGTATGTGCCTTTTTTTTTTTCTATGTATGTCCACCGATTACTCCGAGATGGGTGGACCAATTGGAACGAAACCTTTTGCATCTTGTGGAGTATTTTTCCAATGTGGCCCCATTAAAACCTTTTTTGGGTTTTTAATTTATTAAAGAAGTTATTGAGAAAAAACAAGAAAATAATTATTTAATTATCGCTCAAAATATTTACTTATTTGAAAAACATATGGCATATATATCATAAGGTATGATCCAACAAACTATTAAAACACGTTGATAAATAACAAATTGATCATGTACTATCTTCGCTTTTTTTATTCTAAATTTGTTTGGTTGATTTCAAGCAATGCTCAATAATGTTTTAATAGTCGATGAATCGGTTGGGAAAACAAACCAATCAAATTCAGAATTAAAAGAGTGGGGGAGAACATGTTAAGTTTGTTAGTTATTGACGTGGTTTATGTGCTTGTTGGAACAAACCTTATACATAACCTTAAATAAATTTTCAACAATAGATTTTAATAAAGATATATAATATCAGTGGAATATCGCTGTCGTTTTCTGAAAAACACTTCTTTATGGTTCCGGCAAAGTTATTGTTGTTTCGAACCTGTTCCTGGAAAAATTTTCCAAGAAATAAAACTCAAGAACATTTTTTTGGGTTGCTTGAAAGATTTTTTTTATACATTTAAGAAGATTAAAGCACATTAAACACCTATAACAGTAAAAAACCCTAAATGAATGTCTAAAGGACGGATGGACAGCATAATCATAAATGTTTTCAATTGGATTTTGATTTCAGACTTCCACTCGTTATGCACATTAAAAAGAAATTTAATGCTTCCTGGAAAAGCTCTTTTTCATTTGATTTAGGGGCCTTAACCAAAGATTCAGGCACTTCTGTCAGCTTCCGGATACACTCGATCTCTGTCGGATATTAATATACAATGTAATCATAAAATCTTGTGCGGATTCTTCACTCTGGAGTGACACTTTTGTTATGTTATCTTGATTACTATTATCGCTTTTTAATTATGTTTCTACAACTATTGAGGTGTTTAGATGAAAATTGCTGTACGTGCCAAATTATTGATTTTGAGATAACAAATAACTATTAACTAAGCTTAAATTTGGTTTGAAAATTAAGAAAAATATTAAGGATATGACCATAATATGGACTTATTATTATTCCAGTCACGAAATAAATACGTCCCGCTAAAAAATTTTAATATTATTTTCTTCCATCTCCAATTCCATCTATGATGGTGAATTGTATAATTTTCTTTCTTTAAGCTACGATAACGTCCCTAGGGTGGCACTCGATAAGAGAGTCTAGAGACGAAAATCTTAAAGATAGTCATTTGTCAAGAATTGTTTCCATTTCGACGCAGTCATATTCTCAGATACCGAAATAACAAACCTATATGTTGTTTATAATATTTACCAATAAAACTGGTCGAAAAACGGCCAAAATGCCAACTGTTCCTATACCTACGACATATTGAAGTTGCCGGATTCATGTTACAGCCGAGCAAAACTGAACACCTCCTCTCGGAACACAGATGTATGTATGTAATAAACAAGTACCGAAGACAATATTCCGTAAAGGAAGATGTTTGTCATTGTGGAAAAAAAGTTTTATGTGTCTCCCCGATGGAAAATTGGTCTTTACAAAAAATCAAAGTAGACAGGGGTTGACGCACCGCAAACGATTTTCAATTTTCTGTGCATATTCATAAAATTGATAATGTGACTATTATAATACAAAGTTGATTAAAATTGATATAATTATAATATAAAGACCCGGGATAGACGAACGTGGTATAGCGTTACCTGGGTAGGCTGACTTTTATTTCGCGAGGGACCCACGGAATAGATCTCGTCCTTCCCACCATGGATAGAACAACCAACTAATGAACCAAACTCACTTGTAGTATCTAAAGAGGTAAAAAAAATAAATAAATACAAAAACGACTTCGAAAACCCAAAATCACTTCAAAATGCACTTAAAATCTGTAGAAAAAAAAAAGCATACAGAATTTGTTTTAGAAATCAACGCATTGCTTCCTTCCGCCTTACATTAGAAATTATCCTCCGCCACTAAAAAGTGTAAAATAAAAAACATTTTATAAAAAAAATTAAACTGACTTCGAAAACTAGGAACCAGTAAAAATAAATGCACTGAAAAGTATGAAATAATTACCTTCTGATTTTTATGAATACCCAGCAAAATTAAAAATTGTATGAAAAGCGGAAAAAAGCATTAAAACGGATAATTTTATTTTGATTAGTACGAATACATACTAACTGATAATAAAAATTATTAAATTAAAATATTAAATACCATGTTCAATACTTAACAATCTTTTCGGAGGCGGCGCAAAATTTAAAATTGTTAACACTAAAAATTAGGAAAATCTTAAAATTCTCTACAGATTTTCTATTTCAGCTTTTCATACAATTTTTAATTTTGCTGGGTATTCATAAAAATCAGAAGGTAATTATTTCATACTTTTCAGTGCATTTATTTTTACTGGTTCCTAGTTTTCGAAGTCGGTTTAATTTTTTTTATAAAATGTTTTTTTTACTCTAATTAGATTGGTTAACACGTTGAGCGCCAGGGAAAAGATGATGTACTTTTGCCTGGGGCCAAAGCAATTTTTCCTAATTTATAACTTTAATATGATTAGAATGATACAAAAATTGCAAAAGAAATAAATAAAAAGTTTAATTTTGGCAATTAAACAATAATTTTGTGAGCGGTACGTATGTACCGCCCAGCCCCAGGGTAAAGCCCGCTACCTATAGTAGTACGGGGGCTGCCCGGTTATGACCGCGACGTCAACCCTTGTCCCCTTAAAATATGTTATTTTAATAAATAAGATATTTTGTTTTGTAAAAAAATAAATAAAATTAATTCATTTTATTTATTTATACCACCCAAATTAAAAAAAAAAAAAAAAAAAAAAAAAAAAAAAAAAAAACATTTGGGCCAATTGCATTGGCGAATTGTTCGGGGCCGGAGCGGTCCAATATGCCTTGAAATCACGCTCGGCAGGCGGTCCCCTGGCCCAGAACAATCTTTTAGCTGGCGGGAGCGGGCGGTACCTGGGGACCGCCTCGGCCCCAGCCAATAGTCTAACAGCGGTACGATCGTACCGCTTGGCGCTCAACGTGTTAAGTGAAATTCGTGTGTTATGCACATCACACAAAATTTTTTCTTCATTCTTAATGCTTTGGGTACCTAAACAGGGGATTGGATATATTGCATAATCTTATTAATGATGATTAAACATTAATGAATTCAATATAAATAAAAATTTTTATGGAAAAAAATAATCTCTAAGAAATTTGGTGCACAAAATCTTCTATAGTATACATTAAATAGGTTCAACAGTGTAATTCCGGAGAGAACTATATATATTTTCCTTCATCATAACTGGATTTTACTGTATTAGCTAACAAAATGAAAAACCATTAATTCATTAATAGTATCATTCTTTTCTCTTCGAATAAAATTATTTAAATATTAATTCATAAAGTACAATACTTCATTTAATATTTTAATATAAACTAAAAATGTATACCCAAATAGCTTGCAAAATTAAGTTTTAATAACTTACATTGTATCCCATCCAAAGCCAATTTAACAGAGCAGGAACCACTACATCCAACTAAAATAAAACAACATAATAGTAAATAAAATAAGAATGAATGACATTAAGAAATATTTTTATATTGCAAAAATAAAAACAAAAAAACACACAAACTGATCTAGTAATTAATGTCAGATATATTTATATGATTTTCAATTGCATGATTAAAACTTACATAAATGTAATAGCCATAAAGCAACCAGATGCCGAACAGTGCTTGGAACACGATGGCGATCAACATGTGCACTAACCACGGCAGCAGCAGTCCACGGAGGAGGTGATGTATTCCAAACAACATTGAGATTGAGGATAGGATGAATAACAAAAAGTATATGATGAACACTGAACCCCACAGCTGCATGGCTAAACATCATACAAAATAAAAAATGGTACATTAAAATTTTAGCAACCCAAGAAATGTCAATATGACACAATGAGTCATTTAAAAGTGGATATTGTGTGTTTTTTGTGTGCTCTTGCTCTTGTTTCATATAGCTGAAAATTTCCTAACATTGGCCTAGGATTTTAGAAGACATAAAAGCTTTTTCACTCTCAACTATTCATGTAAGTAAGATATTTGAAAAATAATAAAAAGAGATTTTTTATATATCACTAAAGTCATATACAATTCATACAATATATTGTAAAATTTGATTTGCGTTGATTCCAGGGTTTTAAATTAACTCTTATTTTCTGGGAAAGAGAATAAAAGTCAAATCCAGACTTATATGATTCTAATAAATGAATGAAAATCACATCATGACTTTTATATTTCGGACCATAAAATAAAAGTCCTGACATAATCTTTATCATAAGATATCTAAAATAAGAGTCTGAGCTTGAGATTTTAATTGTTTAAATCTAAATATAGGTTTTTTTTTTTTCTATTTTTTTTTTTTTTTTTTTTTATTTCTCCAGATTGGCTTACATTATTGGGTAAACTGTATTTATGGAAACCTTTTAGGATATAATAAATTATTTTATATGATCCTAACATCGATAATTAGCTAATAAATCATGCTGATAATGAAAATAATATCGATTTGAAATCTTAGGCTCGCTTGATTTACTACAGCTTACACGATATTAACAATATTGAGGTTGACTTCTAAGATAATTAGGGTGCTAATTATGAGAATAATAAAGATTTTTCAGCAGCCTTCATATGCTAATTATTGATGTTATAAGGTAATTTATTATACCCTATAAGGTTTCCATAAAACCGGCTAACCCAATAATGTATATCAACATGGAGAAATCTGAAAAAAGCTTATATATTTATATTTAAATAATTAAAATCAATGTTAGACTCTAATGTTAGATATCATTGTGATAAAGATCATATCAGGACTTTTATTTTCTGGTCAGAAATATAAAAGTCATGATGTGATTTTTATTTATTTATTAGAACTATTAAAGTCCAGATTTGACTTTTATTCTCTTTCGGACAAAATAAGAGTCAATTTCAAATCCTGGTTGATAGACCTATTTGGATAATTTCTTATTATTATTCTAATTATTGAACATTTGTAATTGAAATATATTTCAGTTTAAGTTTAATTTTATATCAGACAGAGTGCTAGAATAGACAAGATGATACTAACAATTAGGGAATGGATTTTTAATTGCTTTTTATTGCAATGATCATGTAAAATAAACAGCCAAGTATGAACATATATATGCAACTATATTTTAAAAAATATGTAACAAAAAACTGTATATATGTAAGAAAAAATATTAAATTGATCAGAATATATGTATAAACACTTGTATATGTATATGTACAATCTTTGAGTATATATGCATGTATATAAATGAAAATCATAAAATTTACAAAAAATTAAAATTGAATATTATTACATAGTAAGTCATATTTTAAATGTTCAAGTGTCTCATATTCAATTGAAAAATAGCTTTCTGCTGGCTGAAAGTTCTTTCCACATCATCAGAGGTAATAGGGACAAATTTTAAAGATGCTATGTCTATTGGAGTTAAATCCACATCAAATCGCTCTAGTAACTTTTCTGTTGTATTATTGCCGATTAATACGCTGTCCACCAAAGGTATGCTCTGTGCTTCTACTTTTGTAATTTAATGCCCCACAAAGACAGTGTTAGCAGATATACAGCCTAAATCGTTTTTTAAGAAAGGTTCTTCCATCAAAAGATGTCCCTAACTACTTGCATTGGTTAATTCAGGATCCAGTTTTGAAATTAAATCTTTTATTTTGTAAAAATTATTGCAGTAATACTTCCAACCATGGCCCCATAATTACTGGTTGAGGAGGTAAATATTAGGAGACGTCTTTGTAGGAATATATTTCGCTAGCCATACTTTAAAAATAATTATCCCAAGAGTAGAGTGGGAAATTTATTACACCTCACCACGAAGTTTTGTATATCAATAATTTTTGAAGGTTCTACAAGACTTCCGGAAGATCTTCAAGTGAGAATTAGGAATGAGCCAAGTAAGTGGGAAAAGATAATTTGGGAGGACAGGATTGGGGAGTAGAGCCAGTGGTGGAGCACCCCCAATGGGAGTACACTGAGAAAATATTTCCCCTCTATCCAGTATCGGCTATCTGCTAAGTGGGTCCTCCTGGACCATATGGTTACCCCATTCCTTCCTGGACATGGAGGATTTCAAGCTAAGCTCCACAGTCTTGGTGTGGATCTTGAGTCTCTAATTCTATTTTGTGTGGTGTTCCGACAACTTTAGAGCACTTGATCACATCCTGCGTCGTGTTTGAGGCAATGAGGGCCAACTGATGAGAACTGCAGGGATCTAAATCCTTACTGAAAGTGAATTTCTTCAGTTAGTTACTGAGGAATTTTTTTTCAAATCATTATTAATGAATGGAAAACACCTGTGTGGGCAGCTCACTTTAACATACGAGGACAGGCACCAGGAAGATCACCATAAGATGAAGCCCACTCTGGGTAAATATCAACAGGAAAGAAGAGAAAAATGGCATCAGTGGCTCTCGACGTTTTAGCTTAGTGCTACAATTATAATACACAATTTGAATGGGGAAATGTAATTTTATTTCATTTAGTTATAGGAACTATTTCACGAATGTGGATAAAAAAGAATTTTATTCGGAATTTGTATCTTCTTGAAATCTAAACACATTACAAACCTAAGTTGGGATTCTTAGATATTTAAGAAACTCCATTTCAAATTTAAGCTCCATAAAGTATGCAATGGTAGCCATCTAAGAGTCACTATAATGGGATAAAACCAAAAGGTATTTTTCACTTACTTTGAGGCGAGGGAGATTTCCAAGAATATACAATTCAAAATTATAAACTAATTTCAAAAATTAATATAATTATAATTTGAAAAATCCGAATTACGAATTAAGGTAAGTTAAATGTTTATTTCTCTGATAAATAAAATAAAATAACCTGATTTGGAAATTATTTCCCTAAAATTACACACTACCTAGGAACAATAAAGGATTTCTCAACCAATCAAGATCAATTAGTATCTACTCTGGCATTTTTTTTTTACTTTATGAGATTGAAGAGAACAAAAATTAACTATTCATCAAACAGGAATTGAGTTTGACGTTACTCAGTCAAAAACTTGTAATTATAAATATAAAATAACAGTACAAAACCTGAATATAAATAACTATGTTGTATATCTTAAAAAAAAAGAAAAGCAAATTAGTAGTACAGTAAATAAAAAGATCCGACTTTTCATGATTTAAAAAGGTTACTAGGAATTTAAGGTTAAAAAATAAAATTAAAAATGCCCTGAAAAGATTTCCTAGTCGTTTTTAAAAATATAAAGACATCAACATAATTTTTGACATATTTATCAACAGTGTCTATCGATTAATTTATAGGTCTTACTTCCTCGAACATCAGTTTCGAATAGTGGCAGGTATAGTTGAGTGGAATCTCCTCCGCACATCATGTAAATAGTAAATGTCATGAGTATTACACTGACAGCCTGCAATTAAGAAATGAGCCATGCATAATATGAGGCATATAGGTATACAATAAACATATTTATTAGTTCTTATTTTAAAAACTTACAATTGTGTAAACAGCACAACACCGGCTGCCTGACTTAACATCATTATTCCATATAAATGGGGTCCAACAAGTCTCTAAGGCAACCATGGCTTATCTGAGATATAAAAACAGTATTAGGTAAAGTGAAAGAAACATCACAAACACCATAACCTAGATAGTGTGAGATTCTTTATACCTTTCTACCAACCACTATTAAGGTAACAGGTTCAAAATAAGAGTTATTGAGAAAAGTATAAATTTAAATAAAAATAATACACAACTTTCACCATACACTATAACATCACATCTAAAACCGTTGACACATTTGAATCACCAAGCTACACCTCCATCCACGCCCCTCTAAATTCATTTGCTGTAGTTCCTTGTTTCTGTTAAATCATTAGGCGAGTTTAACTACAGATAGCGCCACGGTACTGGTTATTGTTACTGTAATCGTAACGTTAACACTTGTATTTATAGCAGTTACTTTTGAGGAGGGAATTTTCAAGTTTGAAGATGTTTATGGAATTTAATTACATGATGTTTTACTGCTAACTTAGGTTAGAAAATACAGGCCATAACTTACAAACTACCCCAAATTAAAGTTGATTATTAAAAATAAACAACGTCATACAGGTATTGGTGTAATAGAGAAAGGGTTATTTAAAAAGTTCCTGGAAACAAAATCCCGACTATTCTTAAACTTTTACTTTCACTTACCTATTTATGAAATATATGTGTAGTAAAGCAAAGTATGCTATCATGAATATTTTCAGGTTTCAGCAGTAGATGTTTTGGGGTACTCTGAGTATAAATAAACAAGTCCCACAAAATGATCTGCTAGTGGGTATGAATGTGAACAGCCTAGTTCAATATGTTTTGTATTTAGGATATTTTGTGTATTTTTAAAGGAGCCATTATTACCATAGGGGATACACTTCTCTATCAATATTTAAACTAGATTTTAAATTGATATTAGAATTCAAAAACAAAGTATGTATTTGGTTTACATTGAAATGTAATTAATTTCTTAGCTTCTATACGGGCATATCTCGATGTTTTGTAGAAAAATGTATGCTTGTTAAATGTTTGGATTTACAGTCTATAAATGCAGGGAAGTTTCAAAATTTATCCAAGAATTTTCAAACGAAGTACATATCTCTTCTGAACAGGAAATGGTTGGGGTTGCGTCAAAATAAGTAGCACAAATATGTGAGATTTACATATTATTTATTGTAGCCGACGTTTCGACCCAAATTTTAGGTCTCACGCTATTTAGGAGTAAACGAGTATTTGGCCAGTTCGGTTTTTTTTTTTTGTTTTTCTTTGTTCCAAATTGTTATTCTTAATGGACTTCGTACCTTATTTCAACTTATAAATAAGTTTATAAGTGTTTTTTTTTTGCTTTTCTTAATTGTAGGCCTAAACAACTTTATGCATATTACAAATTTTTCATATGAATTGAATTCTGATAATCTAATGGGACCATAAATAAGAGTATACCGATGTATAATCAATTTTATCATTATTCAGTATGGTCTACAATCTGAACACCTTTTGAAATGGTCAGACTATCAAATACTATGAATACACTCTAATATTAAATTAAAAAGTTTTTCTAAATTTGTTATGATAAAATAATGTTTATGTTAGAAGCACAGTTGACATAGGGCAGCACAGTTTTGTAACTCCTGTACTAGCTAAGGGTGTTGCCTGTGCTGCTCTGTTCTGCAATGCCTCTAATGTGCACTGCCCCTTCTAATACACTTGTTACACAAACTATATCATTCCTGGTCTTAGAATCAACAATTGCAATAAACGAAAAAGAAATATAGTTTGATAGAAAATCTTACTATGTTTTATTTTATTTTATATTGGCTAAGTTTCAGTCATTCATCTAGGATAGGAGTAATAACTCATAGCGAATAAAGCCTAAAAAGCTGTATTAGTACTACCTAGATGGGCCTTGGATTCATTACTTTGTTAGAAAGCACTTTTTTTAGGCTGTTTAAGGAGGTGATTTGATGGAGGTCACGATCAATTGTCAGCTTCCTCCTTAATGTAATGCAATTAATGAAATTTCATCGAGAAGTGATTGATCCCGAAACTGATTCTTGAATTCATCCTGCAACTTTAATAAAATTAATTTAAACAAGTGATATTTTCTTATATGCCCTAGTTGGGATACAATCACATATTAATGAAGATTTAAAAGTCAAAATATCAGTACTTAATGTAACCCATGAGGATAAATTGAAAAAGTAAATAATGCAGAATAGCCCAAATACCAATATGGCACCTAGAATTCTCAAGGAAGAAAATTTTAAAGTAAAAATTGACAGGTTTTGAATACAGATATCAAGTACATTTTTTATATATTAGGAAGGAAAAGGATAGCATATGATGTAAGATTTTACTTTGGGACAGTAGCGGATCCAGAAATTTTCTAAAGGGGGGCGCACTTTTTTATTTTTTATATTTTTGCGTCATAAAGGACCTAATTTAAAATATTAGTGCACATTTAAGTATTAAATTTCTATTAAATGTTTAAATACAATTTATTTTTCACTTAAGGAGCCTAAAAAATAATTAAAGATAGCCCTTTTTATACAGAAATAGTAATTATTGATTGGTGTCCTCACCTCCCAGGGGGGGGGCGCGCCCCCCTCGCCACCCCCCTGGATCCGCCACTGCTTTGGGATATACTAGTTTAATCATTCATAAGAATAATTATTTCAATTATAGAAGTAATCCTTTTCATTTTTTAAAGAATATGATGTTCAACAAATTCTAAATATGTCTAATATCGAATGATATTTAATCAATTTCTGGTTTTTCCCAGTTAAAACTATTACATGCTACTAGATTTTAATTTATAAAACTGTACCGTTTTATTAGAATAATTTTATTAGTATAATTTTTAATTTAGCTTATAAGCAGAGATCAATGTTAATTTATCCATTAGCACTGCACAAAGCTGCGGAACGGGCGAACACTAGCGGCTTCACCATTTCGGCATTGAAAACAAATGCCAGGCATTTTTGCCGTTTAATAAGTTGCGCACGTAATCCCCAGCTTACTATGGGAACAAAAAATATCTTTCTTAATGAACAAAAATATTTGGAAATGCATCTAGACAAATGACCTACTTGGATCAAACACATCAAATATCTCAACAATATTTGTTCAAACAGATTGGGACTACTCAAGTGTCTTTCCACTTAAGTTGGGGGGCTGACAGGTCAAGCCTTTTAGATCTACAGGGCTAGAATAGGAAGCAGGATAGATTATGGTTTGATTGTAAATGGTTCTGCCAGGACATTTGCTCTGTGGACATGCCAGGAAATGCTGGACTTGGTACACGACACAGCTCTCAGGATATGTCCGGAACGTAAGCCTCAGAGTGCAGAGCCCTTGTTGATGTTAAGAATACGTCTATCCCTAAAATACATTGCGAAATTGGCATCACTACCAAAGCACCCACTGCACCCAGCTGCTGGGGAAATGGAATTTAAGATCCAGAGGGAGATGATAGCATGAATGATTACAAACTGAGACCCAGACCTCGGTGAGAACATGAGCTTGTATCACATTCTAAAATATCCAGAAGAAACTAAACCTCCCTGGTACCATAAATTAATACTAAACTCTCCAATGAGACAGGTATACCTCTTGAAAATTCAAAAAATGTTTTTAGAAATTTTAGAACAATTTCGGGACCACGAAATTATGTACACGGACACTTCGAAATATGAGGATTCAGCAGTAGGGTGTGCTGTTATAAAAGGAAAAGACTCTTTCAAAATTTCCTAGAGCTTGCTCAGTCTTTTCAGGATCAACACCTATAAAGGAAGCTCTGATCCATTGTAAAGTAGCCAACCACCAAAAATCAGTTATTGTCACTGACTTGATAAGTGTTCTACTGGCAATCCTGGAAATCTTGAACCTTATTTATGACATCCAGAGGGGAAGAAAAATAATAGTTTTTATCTGGGCTCACCCCAGTTTGGCATAGGAGGGAATGAAATGCCAAACGCTGCATCGAAACTGGCTCATACAGGAGATAATAGTTAGGACAAATTCATAGACCTCATTCCCCGAGAGGACTGGGTGAGGAATGTTAAGTCCTAAGTTATTGCTCAATGGAATGAAGCTCCTTCTCCAGGCTTCATTCCTGTCTAAACTGCTGCAAATAAAAGCAGAATGTAAAAAATGGGCAACTAGTTGTAGAAGATCGAGAAGAAAGGAAATAATCCTGTGCCGGATAAGAATTGGTCACTGTGAATTCTCTCATGCATACCTTCTTCACAACCTAGTACAACCTACTAGAGCTAAATGTGGTGCCCCAACGACTGTTTCACATATATTAGTGGACTGTGAGAATCATCAAGACGTCAGAAGAAAATCAAAGCTGAACACATCGCTGCCTGAAATATTGCAAGATTCTGAGGGAAGTGTGGAAAAACTTATGCGTTTCCTGAAAGTTATAGGAATTTGTAATAGAGTATTAAAAAACAAAACAAGAAACATTGCCAATGACCTCATCGGGAAGTGACGATTCCAACAACAATAAACAATTTATTCCAATATAGAATATTCCAATAGAGAAATTTAATTTTAAAAATAAAGAGGAATAATTTAGTTAATAATATAAACATAAAAAAAAAAAAAAAAAACATTTTATAAAAAAATATTAAACCGACTTCGAAACCTAGGAACCAGTAAAAATAAATTCACTGAAAAGTATGAAATAATTACCTTCTGATTTTTATGAATACACAGCAAAATTGAAAATGGTATAAAAAGTGGAAAAATGCAATAAAACGAATAATTTTATTTTGATTTGTACAAATACACACTAATTGTAATAAAAATTATTAAATTTAAATATTAAATACTATGTTCAATACAACACAATCTTTTCGGAGGCGGCGCAAAATAGAAATGACATGTTACTGATACAATTCCATTAGTAGGCATTGGAATCAATAGATGTGAAGAGAAGATCCATTTAGAAGATTTTCATAATGTCAAGTTTAAAAAATTTTAAATTTGGCGCCGCCTCCGAAAAGATCGTGTTGTATTGAACATAGTATTTAATATTTAAATTTAATAAATAATTTTTACTAACAATTTGTGTGTATTTGTACAAATCAAAATAAAATTATTCGTTTTATTGCATTCTTCCACTTTTTATACCATTTTCAATTTTGCTGTGTATTCATAAAAATCAGAAGGTAATTATTTCATACTTTTCAGTGAATTTATTTTTACTGGTTCCTAGGTTTCGAAGTCGGTTTAATATTTTTTTATAAAATGTTTTTTATTTCACAATTTTTAGTTGGAGAATATAACGAATGTAAAAAACCGTACGTTGGTTTAAAAATTTCGTTGGTAATTGATCGTTGGTAAAATAAACATTGGTTTAAAAATTTCGAAATCTTTTTACGCTCTACCACGTTTGTCTTTCCCAGGCCTTTTTATTATAAAATAATTGTATAAACAGTCACCTTTTCAATTTTATGAATAAACACAGAAAAGTGGGAAAGCGGTGCGTGTATTATACAACTTTCAAAACACTACGTTTTATGATTATAAATGGATTTTTTTTAAAAAAAGATCAATGTTCAATTTGGAAGGGAATACATAAAATGTTTTTCCACAATGACAATATTTTTCCTTTGCTAAATGTCGTCAGTACTTGTCATTTACGTAGAGTATCAGTGTTTCGAGATGTGTTGAGTTAAATATACATAAATTCATACATCCGGCCATTCCAAGATGAAGTAGATACGTCACTGAACAGTCGAGATTTTGGCCGGTTTTAGACAAGATATCGTTAATGGAGAATCGATGAGGATGGTAATATGACCTATAGTAAATTTGAAAGTAATTTTTAAATTTTGATTGCTTGAATATCCTTCTGAAAACTAAGGCGATATTATACACGATTCCGGTAGGGACCGTTAATATTGCTTTATTTAAATCGATCGTTGGAAAAGTAGATTAAACATCATTGGATAGATGTCCCAGCAAAAAAGGGGCAACCATAAAATTTATCGATATCAAAAAGACTGACCCGCTAGGATAGAAGCAACAGGGTTTGGGACTCACATATGGTTAATTTATTATTACGAAGGATATTATTATTCTCCGTATTTGACTACTGACTTAATTCCAAAGGTGGAGTCAATTATGTTCGTAATTCCTTTCGATGAATTTTTGACTAAATTTATTACTGAAGTACTATGAATTATATCCTTCGTAATAAAACATTATTCAGAAAATAAATTGCTAAACACTGTTGCTTCAATTCCAGTGGCGTAGCATTTATCATCATTTTTAACAATCATTTCCATGACTGCCAATTTTTTGCTGAGGGGACTTTTATACAATGAGGTTGTTTTCGGGTAGTTATCAAGTTTTATTTTGTAGTTTTTATTGATGGATGAACACCAGCAAAAGCCTCGATAGTTGTAGAAACAAATTTAAAAACCGATAATAGTAATCCGGATAACATAACAGAAGTGTCACCCATAGAGGATCGGCACAAGACCTCCGGCAAGATATTCAACAGTGACCAAGTGTATCCGGAAGAAGACAGAGGTATCTGAATCCTTAGTTAAGTCAACTGAAAATGAACTTTTCCAGGAATTATTGCATTCTTTTTTAATGTGCATAGTCAATAAAAGATAGAAATCAAAATCTAATTTAAATCAATTATAGCTACGATTTTAAATTTAAACGATACTTCGGGAACTTGAAGAAGTCTTAAATTCTGCTTTAAAACGATTACCAATACTCAGTCTTTCTTGGAATCCCACGAATTTTGTTGTTTTATGATTATGGTGTCCAACCGTCGATTAGATCTAAATTAAGAAGGTTTACTGTTATCGGTGAATATATATCTATCTAATATTTATGCTAATATCGCTACAGAAAACGACAGCGTTATTATATCTACTGCTGATATTTATATCTTCATTTAAATCTAATGTTGAAAAATTAGTTAAGGTTATGTATAGGTTTGTTCCAACAAGCACGTAAAACACATCGATAACTAACAGACTGCTCATGTTCTTCCCCCCACTCATTTGATTCTGAATTTGATTGGTTGGTTTTCCCATTTGATTCATCCAGCAGTATAAAAATATTGGGTTTTGTTAGTTATCAATTAGTTTTAATAGCTTGTTGGAGCATACCTTATGTTATATATGCCATATGTTTTTCCAATAAGTAAACAATTTAAGCGATAATTAAATAATTATTTTCATGTTTTTTCCCGATAACTTCTTAAATAAATTAGGAACCCCAAAAAGGTTTAAATGGGACCACCTTGGGAAAATACTCTACAACATGCAAAAGGTTTCGTTCCAATTGGTCCACTCATCTCTGAGTAATCGGTGAACATACATAGAAAAAAAAAAAAAAAAAAAAAAAAAAAAAAAAAAAAGTCACATACGTATCGAATTGAGTAACCTCCTCTTTCGTTCGAAGTCGGTTAAAAAAATGTTTTGCATCACTCCTGTTTTTGCTAAACTCTAAAAGATAGGAAATGAAGGAGTTAGGTAACATAAAGTATATCTAAATCATAGTGGAGCGACGATAGAAGGGACGACCAGAGCAACAAAACAAAAACATTGCTTAGATAGGAACCCATTGTCCCATTGCTAGCTTCCCCATTATGCGAGGCATTTGGAGATCCGGGTGGGCTGCAGCCTCCATTCGGAAAATTTATAGTCATATAAAGATAGAATTTAACTTAACTAAAAGTGGGATTAAGCTAAAGCAAATAATATGCAGAACAAGTATAATTTTAGCTATGGGAATGGAACATAAAGGTAAAAAAGCTGATTGGCAGATCCAAGGGAGGAGCTATAGGGCTGTAGTCTCCCCTTTGGGATTGCAGTCCCCCTTTACGGCTGGTTCCGCCCATGATGTGGTGTTCTTGTTTTTGTCACTCTTCTTGTCGCTCCACAATTGGTCAGCCTAATACAAACACCAAAATATTACTGCTTTTTTGAAAGGTCACAATTAAAGGCGTACTCCGCATGCGTGGGCTCAACGTGTTTTATGAGTTGACTGAATATTTTTCTTTTTTTCTCCTCTCTATGTTTACTTTATTTTTATCATATCTCATATTTAGCCATTTCTTATTTTTAGGCGAAACGAGAGACAGATAATTTCTCCTTATAAACACATACAAAGGTACTTTAAAGGAAAACAAAAAAGGCCCCTTCCCCATTTAAGCCCCCTAAACATTTTAATAATGATAAAGCTTACCTGGTATAAAAGAACAACTAATTTTCATTAAACACGACGAATTTGATGAAAATCGTTAAAGCCGTTTTTGAGATAATCGAAAAAAAGGTAAAAATTGGTAAAAAAATTATGAAAAAAAGTGCCCCCTCCGTTTGACCAATTTCGATTAAATTTTGGCTATCACATCTTTGGTATATACATACAATAAATACCCAGTTTGATCAAAATCGTTAAAGCCGTTTTTGGGTAAATAAAAAAAAAAACCCTGAAAATGATACAAAAAATATTGAGTAAAGTCCTCCCTCCGGTTGATCAATTTTGATGAAATTTTTACAGTCATATCTCGGGCATATACAAACATTAAATACCCAGTTTGATCAAAATCTTTAAAGCCGCTTTTGGGTAAATAAAAAAAACACGAGAAAATGATATAAAATGTATTAAGTAAAGTGCCCCTCCGGTTAATCAATTTTGATGAAATTTTTACAGTCATATCTCGGGCATATTAATACATCATATACTCAGTTTAATCAAAATCGTTAGAGCCGTTTCTGAGAAAATCGAAAGAACGTAAAAAGTTTTTAAATAAAGTACTCCCTCCATTTGAGCAATTTTCATGAAATTTTTGCTGTCACATCGCGGGCATATACATACACTAAATACCCAATTTCAGGTTCGCATGGTTTATAGTTTTTGAGCTAGTCTGTTCACATACACACTGGCCATGATACTGAACTAGCTTAATATAATAATATAAAATAAGTAAAGCATATCAAGTTTGAAGAGTGGTATAACATTAAGAGGGTATTGATGCACAGCCATTTTGTATTTAAAAATGGTGAAAAACATGTATGCTACTTTTAAAAAAATTATATGCCTTTTTTCATGTTATAATACTATCATTCCTTTCTTGACAAATCCTGCTTTAGCTACTGATATATTTATTCTAGATATTTATTTTCATGAAAGAACATTTTCAAAGTTTGAAGTATTTAAATCTCCTTGTTGACACATGGTGCCTACAATATATCCAAAATCTGCAATCAAGTAAGTGCTGATTGCAAAGATACATTCCTCTATGGTAATCTGAGCTAAGTTTTCCCTCTCTTAAAGACACATTGTATGTTACATATGTTACTCCATCCATCTGTTAAAGACATGACCTCAACACACAGATTTGATCTCAACCCTTCTCATAGAATCATCTGTTTTGAAAAATCCTTTCTTCCCACACGTTCTGGAATTCCTTACCAAACTCCTCCACCAGCTTCTCCCTAACCTCATATAAACACCTTCTATTGTAATAGCAGTTGGTTTCCTGGAATAGATTTAAGTATTTTTTGTACTTAGAGCTTCACTCCTTCTGTAAAATACCATCCATCCCTTGCTTGCAGCCTTATCTTAAATCCCTTAAACATTTTTTTATTTAAAGAATTAATAAATTCTGCCACAATCTACAGCATTAATATCAGTGCTGTAAGGAATCATCCACACAATAACTATATACAAATGTACATAAAAAAGAAAGTAATAATAATAAATAAAATTTAAACGTCGAAGAAGGAAATAAATAAAATAAAATAAATAAATAAAAAATAATAAAAATAACAATCACAAAAATAAAATGAAATTACAGTCTATATTCATACCTATTTACACCCTAAAAATTAGACGACATATAAATCTCAGGGAATTTCCTGATGCTCATATGAAAATAATTTATTCATTTAGATAGTCATGAAAAGCCATTTTTTGGTTTGTTTACTTTCACTTACCTAAATATAAAATATAATTTAAGGGAAAGTATTGCGATCGTGAAAAATTCGATCGCTATTTTGGGCTCTTCTGAATCCAAATAACCAAGTCCCGTGAAATTGTGTGTGTGTGTGTATGAGAGAGAGAAAACAAACCATCTCAAAAACTATAAAACGGACGAACCTGAAATCGGAATTTGATGTATGTATATGCCCCCGAAGAGACAGCAAAAATTTCATCAAAATTGATCTAACGGAGGGGGAGCATTATTCATAATTTTTTTTTTTTTTCGATTTTCTCTAAAACGGCTCTAAGGATTTTCATAAAACTCGTTCGATCCACATGAACACGTTTTTCAGGAAACTCAAAAAACTTACCATGTTTTGTAGAGTGGCCTGATAAAAATGTATTTTTTTTGCCTTCAAAAGGTACAGCTTGGAATGAAAAAATTGATTGATTCAAAGGTAACAAAAAAAAAGTAACAAAGTACTTATGCAATGAGAAAGTTTTGCAAGAAAATGTTTAAAGGAAAGAGTTTTGCTGTACAACACATTGGAACGAACGAGTTTTAATTTACACAGCGGAAGTTGATCTTCCAGTAAGGATAATAATACGAGGAAAAGAAAACAATAGCGAAGTTTTTTTTATAAGTAATATTTATTTAGGTTCACAACCATTTTATTAATAAATTCTCTATCATTTTACAAAATAATATCACCCACTGACTTAAGACATTTGACTTGAAACATTTTTTTTGTTGATGAATTTTTCAAAAATATCAGCGTACTGATATAAAACATCTGACTACAAAAAAGTTACAAAAAGACTAGATCCTAAGGCCTAAGGACATCGTCTTCTTGAAGGAGCTTTCGATATTTTGTTCAGAAAGAGTAACAGAAACTGCTGAGGTGAACGAATGTGATGGGTGTAAAGTGAGAAGTTATGATAGGAACCAAAGAGTTTTGCTTCACAATGAGTAAAGAACCAGTTTTGAAACACAACCTGCTATGGAACGAATCAGTTCTGCAATCAATAACCAACCACTATTTTCTATAGTAAAAATATGGTGCGTGCTCGCAACACACAACTTTCACTTACCAACTTACTTAGATTAGAAATTAATGCGTTTTGTTAATTGCCACTTCTCAAATGAACAGAACGGCTTTAATTCTGAACAATGGTCCGTCATTACATCATTATAACATTTTAATAATGATAAAGCTTACCTGATATTAAAGAACGCCTAATTTTCATTAAACACGAAAAATTTGATAAAAATCGTTAAAGCCGTTTTTGAGTAAATAAAAAAAACACATGAAAATGATACAAAGTTTATTAAGTAAAGTCCCCCCTCCGGTTGATCAATTTTGATGAAATGTTGGGTATCACAGCTTTGGCATATACATACATCAAATACCCAGTTTGATCAAAATCGTTAAAACCGTTTTTGATTAAATAAAAAAAACACGTGAAAATGATACAAACTTTATTAAGTAAAGCACCCCCTCCGGTTGATCAATTTTGATGAAATGTTAGGTATCACATCTTTGGCATATACATACATCAAATACCGAGTTTGATCAAAATCGTTAAAACCGTTTTTGAGTAAATAAAAAAAAACATGTGAAAATGATACAAAATTTATTAAGTAAAGTCCCCCCTCCGGTTAATCAATTTTGATGAAATTTTTACAGTCAGGCATATTAATACATCAAATACTCAGTTTAATCAAAATCGTTAAAGCCGTTTTTGAGAAAATCGAAAAAAAACTTCAAAAGTTAATAAATAAAGTACTCCCTTCAATTGAGCAATTTTGATGAATTTTTTGCTGTCACATCGCGGGAATATACATACACTAAATACCCAATTTCAGGTTCGCACGGTTTATAGTTTTTGAGCTAGTCTGTTCACACACACACAAACACGCACGCACGCACGCACGCACGCACGCCCGCACGCACGCATGCACGCACACACGCCCGCACGCACGCCCGCACGCACGCACGCACGCACACACACACAGACTATTTCGCGGGACTTGGTTATTTGGACTCAGGGGACCCCAAAACGTGTATTTCCGTTGAAAACTGGAAGTCGAAATTTTTCACGATCGCGATACTTCCACTTACTTTATATTTCATATATAGGTCAGAATCTTCTCACTGCTGCAAATCCGTATTGCCTTAAGAGGCAAGGTAGGAAGAAGAATAAATAAATAAATAAATAAATAAATAAATATAGGTAAGTGAAAGTAAAAATTCATATGAAATAAGTTTTGCTCCAACCTGATATGTTTCAAGAGCATTACAATATCTTTTAGGATCCACTGCTATCTCAATTATTCAAAAAAATGGAACGAACGAGTTTTGCACCTCACCTCTTCAAATAGAGAATTTTAAAATTATGCTTAATTAATTATGGAGTATTATGCTTACATTCCCGTATTATCAGAAATAAAAACTTTTATTTAGCAGTAAAAAGTTGTATTGTACTTTTTTGAGTTACTTTTTATCTAGAGAGTAAATACGTGATGCTCAATGTATGTATTCAAAGCAGTTTACGGAGTGATATACATATGGTACAAGATAAGCTGTAATTATTACATTTTAGTTTACAAACCTTTTAGTTCCATTATAGATTTTTGAATGAAATATAAGGTTGTTTTAGAGGAACAGTAATCGTTCTCGGTTTCCGAAAAGAAACAAGAGACAAACATTTGAAAATTAATTTTTAATTTACTACGAGCCGTAAATACATCTACTGTCAATTCACCTTCACGACATGTTTATGAAAAGCAACTCGGAGTAGAAAACAAGCAGAAATTAAAAAAAAAAAAAATCGACTGTTAATAAAATAAGGATTGTTTTAGGCCCCTAAAAATAAAAATGAACTTTTTTTTTTTTTAACAAGTTTTTCAAAAATTATATTCCACTAAACATATGGAGAATAACAAAAATATGAAAAAAGCTATTATCTGTGAAGTTGCTAAATGGCGTTTACACATTTATCAAAACACGTTTATTTCTACTTCTAAGCAGGTTTGTAGGTGAAAGTTGTGTGCTGCGCGCACCATCAGATTTTTTTGGTTCATCTGGCGCTACAGTCTTAGGATAGTAGGACTTTAGTGGTTTCCTTTGCAATTCGTACTCAAACCATGATTAGATTATTGTAATAAAGTGCACCAATATTTGATTAGCAAATTTTGGAATTCTTGCACATGGGACATTCTTTTACAAACCGAACAGATTTGGACAAAAATTGACCGACACATTTTAGATTTAACTGAAACTTTTTTTACGGGTTCTATATCGAAAAAAAAGAGATACGTGTAAGAGGATTTTTTTTTATTTTCGATATTTTAAAAAATAAACAAGATCGAAAATTCGTGAATTTGATGATTTATCGGTAATAGCCTATTTTTCAAAAATTCATAACCCCGGTTCTGTTTAAGCTAAAAAATCTAATTTTTTTTTATTTTGAAGGTAAAAAGACAAGCTTTAAGAAAAAATACTTTCAAAAGAGATTGTCGAAAAATTCAAATTGTTATTAACAATTTCAATGTTTAAATCGGTTTTTAACAGTGGCCCCACCCATGAATCAACTTTTTACTATTTTTATCGTATTCTGCGTCAAATTTTCTATCAAAAACGCTTTTAAAAACGATGGAGAAGTTATTTTTACTGTAAGAAAAAAATTAATTAATTTAGCGCGGTACGTCACATCGACAAGTGGGTCACATTTTACGGCTCATATTCTTGTTTTACACCGTTTATCTCTTAAATACAAATAATTGTTTCATTGTTTTAATTAAAAAACATATTTTGGTAGCCAAGAAGATGGGAAAAAATACATAAATAAAAAAAAATAAAAAACATTGTTGAAAATGAAATTTTTTTATTAAGATTTCGATAATGCATTAGTTAATAAGAACAATATTTGGAATGTTTACATGCAATATTTAAAAATAAGACAATGTTTACATTTTCTGTTTAAAATTTTTTACAATATCCTTTTTTTCGCAAGATGAAAACCGTTTTGCTTCCAATTGCTGTAAAGAAATCGGATTAATACAATGATATTTTAAAGTTTCTTTTATTGTTAAAGCTTTTTGGAAACGTTCTTGTTCTTATTAACTAATGCATTATCGAAATCTTAATAAAAAAATTTCATTTTCAACAATGTTTTTTATTTATTTTTATTTATGTATTTTTTCCCATCTTCTTGGCTACCAAAATATGTTTTTTAATTAAAACAATGAAACAATTATTTGTATTTAAGAGATAAACGGTGTAAAACAAGAATATGAGCCGTAAAATGTGACCCACTTGTCGATGTGACGTACCGCGCTAAATTAATTAATTTTTTTCTTACAGTAAAAATAACTTCTCCATCGTTTTTAAAAGCGTTTTTGATAGAAAATTTGACGCAGAATACGATAAAAATAGTAAAAAGTTGATTCATGGGTGGGGCCACTGTTAAAAACCGATTTAAACATTGAAATTGTTAATAACAATTTGAATTTTTCGACAATCTCTTTTGAAAGTATTTTTTCTTAAAGCTTGTCTTTTTACCTTCAAAATAAAAAAAAAATAGATTTTTTAGCTTAAACAGAACCGGGGTTATGAATTTTTGAAAAATAGGCTATTACCGATAAATCATCAAATTCACGAATTTTCGATCTTGTTTATTTTTCAAAATATCGAAAATAAAAAAAAATCCTCTTACACGTATCTCTTTTTTTTCGATATAGAACCCGTAAAAAAAGTTTCAGTTAAATCTAAAATGTGTCGGTCAGAAAGGTGTTCGGTTTGTAAAAGAACGTCCCACATATGCTTATCTTTATTCATATTTGTTTTATATGCGCAAATTCATTTAGCGTTTAAATTAATTAATATCTAAATAATGTTGTTTAGGCCGTAGCTCTCTTAATTGATATTCCAAATTTTATTATTATGTTTATTTTACGTTAAATTTGGCTATCCAGGTCTACTGAGGATAGGGATCTTTAGCGAGTACCTTAAAACGAGAACAGGCACGGGACCTTCGTTTTACGTCCTACCCGAGGGACCGCATAGCCAAGGATTTTTTACTAAAAAATCCTAAGGCCATCTAGGGATGCAACCTTCGACCTTCAGTAATTTGGTTTGCTATGCTAACCACTACACCAGAGATGACCCCTTTATGATTATTTTTAACTACGATAACAAGCGACAAAGCATAACAAATAAGATAAAATGATGTAATAGGTATTTTCATCTAGCGGTGTCTTGTAAATTACATTTATTCAGTATATATGTTTCTAACGTCATTTTATGTTGGACGTGTCTTGCTGAATGCGGTCTTATCCAGTTCGAGATCAGCTCGTAATTTAAAAGAGTTAAATTGGCTAACTGTTGAAGAATGAGAATACGTAAAAAGTTATCTGAAAAGAAGGTCCTCATGGCGATCAATCAGATTAAGCCAGTGTTAGTCATCGATGGTCAGAAACGTTTATAAATTTCGTTTATCAGTTTATTGAGGAAATGCCTTTAATAAATCCATCTAAATTTACAGTTAAGGTCAAAATCAAAAAATAAAAATATATTTATAAAATTTTTATTGAATCCTGATTTCAAATGTCGTTGTAAATGCGAAGAAATTATTGATATTTTTTTTTCCTCCTGTGATTATTATTCGATATATCACATTTCTCCTCTTATTTCTATGTAACTGAATCTCTTTGACATTTGATGTTTTATATGCATCTGCGTGTCAAGTAATTTTGCGGTATTGTTTGACAAAAGGAATCAAATCATTGGAGTACTGTCAAATCTCGATATGTCGAACTGAATCTATGGGCCCCCGTCAGGCCAAAAACCAGAATGAAATAAAGTGGAATATTATGTAAATAAGTTGAACTGAAAATAGAGGTCGTGGGAAGGGACTTCTAGGTCTTCTGACCCAAGGATTCGTACTTTTGAATGTCATCGTCTCTATATCTCGAACTCGAATTGCCAGCTTCAGAGAATTTCATGATCAATTTGATTTCCTGTTTCTTGTCAATGTTTATGTTTTCCTTTTACACGGCTGTGGGGTGTACCCATCACATGTTGCTTATTCAGTAGAGCGGTTATTAACAGTGGCTCAACGGAAGTTGAAAATTCTGTCGAATGGCGATATGGTAAAAATGATTCTCGAAGATCGTCAAGTCCGCATGGTCATGGTCATCCGTAGACCATAATACTACTTTTAGATGCCATCACAAAAATAAGCAGCACAAAAATGTTGAAAGCTGAGTGATTAAATTGTTCCGGAAAACTCAATCCGTTTATCGGGCCTCTTATTCAAGAAAAGAAACAACGAATTTTCTACTGCTTGAGGCTACAATTTAAATGCGAATAGTGGCTGGCTCTGAAATTTCATTTGACTTTATGTTTATGGATAATCAACAATTAAGAATATTTTTGTAAAATATACGTTAATTTTAGATTAAACATTATATTAATTTTTCCTATTGTCATATAGGTAAGTCGACATTCATGATAACCTCGATAAGTCTACATTCATTAAGTAGAAATGTAGCTAAATCGAACTTCTCTTAAACTTAAGTCGAGCTCCTTGAAGATCGACTTATCGAAGTTGTCTATATCACATGGAAATCAGGGATCTCCAAAGGCTGAGCGAAAGTTTATTGGTTTTAATGTATATGGATAAATTGCTTTAAATTAAAATCTTTCAATCTCATCCACAAATAATGTACTAACTTTAATAAATTTGTTTTTTATTCAATTTATTTAATAAAGGATTTAATTTATGTAATTAAGGATGTATCGTAAAATAATATTTGACGCATGAAAAACTTCGAATTTAACAATTCGAACACCTGGAAATAAGAAAAAAATAATCTTAGATGCAGTTTACATATAATGCATTTTTAGAACCTTATAAAGAAACCATGAAACATAGAGTATGTGTTTTAGTTTTAAAAGATTACGACCCCCCCCCCCGGACTACCACTGCCCCGACTCTATTCCCGCGAGCTGTAGATACCTAAAGTGCACACGTAAAGTTTCAAACTGTCTTTGCTATGATAGTTTTTTTTCCTACTTTTAAAAAATAAATTTTCCTATGTTATATTAATATAATAAATTTATTCCTTAGGAAATAGAAATAAATTTTATTCAAGAAAAATCTAATTAATTTAATACCAAATCAGATTTTTAGAGCAAATCCACAAATATTTTTGACATTGATTCCTCTCGAAGATTTTTTTCCCTACCATTTATAAAAACCTTTTCTCCAAATCCTAAAAATACTTTAATACTTGCGTTAGAATACCTTATCCATACATTATATATATATATATATATATATATATACACCTTAACCAGATCGATTATTTTAAGATAACTTACAAAAAAAAATATTAAATGCTTAATATTGATGGGCGTTACGCACTTCTTGTTGAAAAAAAAAAACGCATTCAAACTTTCATGAACTCATAAGTTGTTAACTCGTAGAAGAAACATGTTTTTTTTATTACTGCTTAAACTGCAGACATCAATATCTTTTAAACAATATGAAGAGTTGTCCTAATTTTCTAACCTTTCACGAAGAGATGGATAAATGGCTGTCAAGGAGGGAGGAAAGGCAACTTTTTAAAAATAAAATTTTTGGTATATTTTCGGCAATTTCAAATATTAATGTCGAAATTACTCGCTAATCAACAATAAAATTCAAATGCAAAAAAAACAAATATGAATATTTGTTGATTAAACTAAAGAGGAATTGATCATATATAAAGTATTGGATAGAAATATTGTCAGTTTGTTTATTTTATTAAATTAATTTAATTAATTTTTTACATAGGTAAAATATAAAGATAAAATAAAGGCTTTTCTTATTATTTAACTGAAGGAACAATGAAATACACATTTTTAGGAAGATGGAGGAGGGGTTTTTGCTTCCTCCTTGGTTCGCTGTTGGTTTCTTCATCGACCTCGTGGAATGGGCATCCCTTAAAACAATAGATAAACTTAAATTTTGCCTTCACTCAAATACGTTTCAAATGACAAATTAATAAAATCCCTAAAAGTTTTGAGGAACCATGGGATGGTGATGGTGACTGAATATGTATGTAGTAAAAATATAATCCTTGGACTCCGACCTTGGACTCAATTAACTACCGCCAACTAATATGAAACTTTAAACTTCCCACATAAAATGTCGACAGAACCTTTTATTCCGTAACTAAAATTTTCTCAATCATCCAACCAAAATAAACAAGCTGGTGTTTTTTGTGTTTCTTTTCCATCGTTGGATGCATCTTGAAACACTCCTCCATTGTAAATGGCCTCCATACCGACTGATAAATGAATCCCTGTATTGGCGTAATGATAGAGACACTATCTATCGGTAGCGAGCCTTACCAAATGGTCCATTGTTAGTACTTCGTAATTAGTCCCTGTCAGTACTAACTTCAATATATGCCCGTTTGTAGGTATGGTAATGGTGGATCGTTGGCACACTTAACGTTTGTATGGTTGATCTCATGCTACGCAAGATTTTTTCTTTTAGAAAGGACCGTTGTTGGGTGGCATCAACAAACACGTTTTGCAGTCTTGTAAGGATTTCAGTGTAAAAGGGTTATTATGCGGGCCAGGACATATTTTCTCAATTTGGGTTTTGATGACAGTACCCTCTCCTCTGTGTGACTTAGACTGGTCTGAGGCTATCAATTCTTTTTATTGCTCACATAGTTCTCGTTGCTTTTATTCGCAGCTTATTTCAACATAAAGTGCTTGGACTACTATTAGTAATACATTGTCGATCGGCAGTTATGGAATGCCTGTGTCTAATTAATCTAAATATAATAAATACAGGAAATATTTATGCATAAGGTATAATCAATAATAATAATATCCTACGGCACTTTCCACTAATCAGCTCAAGTGCTGCATCTATCCACTCTTCAACGTTAAAAAGGGTACCTACGTGCTTCCACCAGTCTCCCCTCTCCCCGTGAGATTCTTCTTGAAGTTCCGAGTGTAAATAATAAAATCCGATTCATTTCTTCCATTGCCAAAATTTGTTGTAAGTTGAAATTGTAATTCTTGTTGGTGTTACTTTTTTTGGGTCGTTACTTTTTTAAATAAAAATATTTTAAATTTGTTACAGCACATTTGATTGATTTTGTAACCTGTGATTGAAAACCATTAAATAAGCGTAAATCTTGCATACAAAATAATTAATTTAAAACATGATTATAGAAACTTATTTAATATAAATAAATATATTTAAATAAATAAATATATTCATTACTTAAAATAAATATATTTATTAACTCTATGAAATTTGGGCTTCATTAAAATTTTCCTAAAATGTCATGGTTTTTAATGACAGATTTGCTCATTTTTTGCAGTATAAATCACGATTTAAAAATCCGGTTGAAGAAAATTCCGTTTAAGAAACTAATTAAGATCCTGGAACCCATTTTTATTTTAGGAAAACATTTTTTTGAAATCTTTCCTGCAATAGTTTCATTAAAATTACTAAAATAATTCCGGTTTTTTCAAACGTTTTTGATTGGCAAACAAATTCGTTATGTGTCGATACTCTCGAATTAGTTGGAAGTTATAAGTAACACTTCAGAGATGTTACTCTGTAAATTTGATCACCGTGATCGGCCGTATGTGTTCAGAATTCACATGTGAGTATTATACTCAACATACATACAATTCACAGGAAAATTTACTGTCTCGATTCCGTACGTTTTTTGGTGAACAGTGCGAATTTATTCTTCAAGCAAGTATGGTTCCTTATAACACGAGCTTTATAATTTGATTTCTCTCTTGTTTTCTGTTAGAATATCAATACTTTCGTCACAGAGTTGAAGTTTTTACATTTGTTTTTGAATGTAAATTTTAATAATTTTAGAAAAAAAATTTTGAATTTTCTTTGATGGAAAACCAGGAACCAAGAATTGCCAAGTGAGCAATATCCAGAAATTACAGGAAAAAGGTCGCTGCAGGTGAGCCATGATATCAGAAAACGGTTTTATTCGAAATATAGTAAAAATATGAGATCAGCGAACAGCAGCAAGCAAAATTTTCTAAGAAATAATACAAGAGAGTGACTTTACAGAAACGTTTCAAGGGATTTCTTTAATCTCTTCCCACAGAAGAGTGTAGGCCTCTAAATTAATTTATTCTAAGCTAAATTATTTTTATTTTAATTATTTAAAATATCTGTTTTTAATTTTCCTTTATGACTATACGTAAATAATATAATTTAAATTTAATAGCAATCCTTGTGTTATTTTCATTTCTTAATTGAATGAAACCATTTGCATTTCGATAGGACAAACCGTTCTCGAGATGCAGAATTTTTACCCGCTATTTTTCCATTTTGTCACACTTTGCGCGGTACAGTCGTTCAAGGGCTGAAAAATATTATTATTTTTACTGTTTATTAATACAATAAAATAGTTTAATTTCCTGAAATATTTAACAATTTATTTCCAATTTTACACTTGCAATATTTTACACTAAAAATTTATATTTAGAGTCAATTTACACTCGAGAAAATCTGTATTCGATTTTCGGCTTGTAAATAAATTAAGTAAATATTATTGTCTTCGAATTGATAATTTCACATTAACTCCAGGTGTCTAACTGAAATAGTTGTTATTTTGAGAAGAAGCAAAAAATATACGTTTGTTAAAAAATATGTTGCCAGTTTTGTTAAGGCTATTAAAAAACAAAAACAGTATAAGTTATAAACTAGCCAAAGCTTAATGTAGGACTATCCACCATTTCACCCTCCCCTGATGACCCCCAACTAGACAAGACAGGATGAGGACCTAGGTTATTGATGAGGACCCCGAGGCTTCAATCAGCTTCTAATAGTGGCTGATTGAGACAGCCATCTTAAAGATTTATTAAATAGATGCAAATCGGCGATAATTTATGACTTCTTATGTAACTCCCTTCAAAAGGTGGGAGGCGAATCTCAAAGAATTCATAGTAACTATAGAGACGTGGATACTGTGCTAATAAAGTTACGGTATCATGGTAAGAGACTTCAGTGGGGTTAAGAAGTCGATGAAAAAGATTTTCCTCTCAACTAAGACTTAAGCGCTACTGTTTGTAATCCATTCTTTCTGGTTCAAATAAATAAAGAAGCATAGCAAACAATCATCCAAAGGTTTATAAATTTCAAACAAATCAGTTGTTGTGAATATTATATTTATATATATATAATTAAAGATTTTGGTGGAAGGTGTTAACTCACTTAAAAAACTATAAAAAACAAAAACGCTTTATTACTATTTTAAGAAGGATTTAACTAATTGAATTCCGAATTGGATAGAAGTGAGTTAACACCTTCTTCGACTAAAGGCTTCCGTTATAATATTCTCATTTAAAATTCCATAATTAATAATTAAATCTAAGGTATAGGTAGAACTCAGGAGCATGCATAATGGGACCGCCCTCCCTCCCCCGAAATTAGTGATATAAAGAAAAATTAAGTACGGCAATCTGAATTATGTTAATGGACCTGCAAAACCGATTAAAATAGTTAATAATGATATTAAGTTGTCATCGTAGCAGTACCAGATCCCCACAAAAATTCTTCTTTGGTCATTGTGATTGGCCGAAACCGAAATCTCCCGCTTCTGTTATAACTTTCCCCTGAGGACTAATCGAATTTTTTTTTTTATCAAACATATTGTTCAGTACTCAGGTAACCTGGAGTAAACCATAATATTGTTATGGATATAATATTTACTTAGCTGTCACAACATTAATTCCTGGTGTATATTTTTTTTTAAGCTATTTTTTTTATAAAACTATTATTTCAACTAGTGTGATTTTATTTATGCTAATAACCAACATATTTCAGGTTAATAGAGTGCTGCCATATCTTAAACCGACCTCCATTAAGCCCCAACATTGATAAATATTGTGGGGATCTATCATCTATTTCAGATGATTTGGCAGGGTTAGAATTTATGTAGTTAAACTCTATTCATCTTTTAGCCGCAGTTCTTATCTTATAACTTAATGATTCAAATATTGCCCGTTAAGTTGTATGCTAGGACATTACATTACATATAAAATAATCATAATTTTAAATAATCCAGTTTTGTCAGGTCTTTTGAAGTATAGCTATTTTTGATAAGAACTGTTGATCGAGAGGATTAGCCTTGTAAGAACGCTAATAGAAATGGAAGTCGAAAACTTGGGCTTTGCCTCAGCTCACATAAAAGATAAGCCGGCTTTATTGGATTAGAGTATCGAAGATATTGTCGGGGCCTGTGAAAGAGGCGCGGCCAAATAAATATCATGCCCATTTTTAAGAAGGGGACATTGAACCTCCAGATCGCTGGCTTGGCTCGGCTCTTTATCACGGGGAACTTATCGATGTTGCCAGCAGTGTCTTGAGTTTGGGTGTAATCTGGATTCTACCAAACCTTTTGTTTGGGAGCGAGATAAATAGATGGAGGTTCCTGGGTGGTGGGATGGCCGAGTGGGCAAACGCTTTAGGAAATATGCGTTGTCCCTTACAAGCGACATATGATTGGAAAACCGAAGAGAGCCAGTTCAAAACCTGAAACCAGGGGACATTTAATAACACACGACATTTATCCCCTACTCTCTCCCATGGCCCGGGTAACCCCATATAGGCTAAACGGCGAGGAAGGGTAGGACCAAAAAAAAAAAAAATAAATAAAAAAAGATGGAGGATACTGGCTTTGCGAGCAGCGGATATCCATTTAAAAAAAATAAGAAGTCTTAGTTTGGACGATGTTTTTTAAGGGGATGCTGAGTCAAAAACTCTTCAAATGGTAGTTAATAAAATTTTAATTTTTTAAAAAATCTTTGGCTTTTCATAATAAACAAAAGTGTGCAATTGATCTAAAAAAAAAAAAAAATAAATAAGTCATTACCATGTTCGAGCTCTACGGAGGACTTTGCAAGATGCAAAAACTCATTATTTTTCGCTATAAAAGCGTTGAAAGAGTCTTGCTTTGATATCGTTTTTTCCGATTTACTTTTGAAAGAAGCAATTGCTTCTCTTTTAAAAAACTACAAAATTTTTTCGAATTATTCAGATCGTCTACATCAACAATACGACAATGTGTTGAGTGTGCTCATTTTATTACATTACTTTTCAACAACTTCTTAATATTCCTAATATTTTCTACTTTATTCTTTTTATCTCATCAATGACGTATCATAACTTATTTAAGAAAAGAACAGAAGTTAATTAATATGTTGCAGATGAAAACAAAGAACAATTCCTATAAAGGGGAAGAGAGAGAGAAAAACAAAACAATTAAACAATCTGATTGAATCATCACTGTCACTTCTAGAGCCAAAGCTAATCCATCTTTGAATCTCTCATCTGGGTTAGCGTGTGGAAGGGGTTTGCATAAGGGGTTGAGATGTTTATCACATAATCTTCTTTATTTATTAAAAACATTGCTGGATAAAAAAAAAAATCTCTAAACTGGCTGACAGCTCTGTATGATTTCATAATTTAAGAAAAGCTGCCCATCATATCACAACAATTAATAATATTAATATTGAAAAACCAAGCCTAGGAAAACAATAGAAAGAAGTTTATATTTTTTTACGGGGGGAGTTCTAATCTTAGGATAGGGATCTTTAAAGAGTATCTGACATCGTAGTAGTAACATCCATTTTACGCCCTATCCGAGGGAGGGTATAGCCAAGCATTTTTTACACCCTTTAATAAATCCTAGGGCCACGATGGGACGAGAACCTGCGACCTTTAGAATTGTTAGTTGCTATGCTAACCACAGCACATACGTTTACAACACATTTAATTTACAATAAAAAATTTTTTTTTGTATTTAATCCCACGGAATTTTTATTCCTTTTAATTTCTTAATGAATAATGGAGTATGTAAGCTTGGTGATCCGACAGTCAATAATATGAAACAAAATGGGCAGTGTTAACGTCATGTTCCATGTAATAGCAGACTTGTGCTCGGCAGCCTCCCGGATAAAGTTTGAATATCCCAAAAAACATGACAATTTTTATATTTTCAATAGTCTGTCTGATATGAGATAACCTATTGTTCGTGGGTGGGTCACCGTTTACAATCTAAGACGACTGAAATTGAAGATACAAATTATTTAACAAACAATTAAGATAAACTTAAAAGTATAATTTAGTTAAATGAAAGTGTCGAAGAATTGTGAATAAGCTGTGGCCTCTGCTTCGAAGGACCAGGGCCAAGCTTATTCGCATCCTTGAATGTTTCATTTCATTTACTCGTCCTGTATGTATGTGTATGTTTGTGTCGGAAATCCCAACGTAAAACTTGTTCAAGAAGTCCTAATGTAAACGCTGCATACCTGTTGGTAAGCCGAAATTATGAGAAAGTTGCTACTTTATAACATGTATTTAATTATTGATTAATAGAAGTAATAGTGGCTCGTAACAAATGGTTGTTATAGGGATGAGCGTAACTATAACTGATATATTGCCTCTACATGTTCTACAGCATCTTTGGCGAGTTGGATGAATGAATATCCATATCTTCGTTATCGAGCTCTTAAAATTCGAAGGTTTTGACATGGAGGACTAGTTGGAGGACTGATGGACATACGTGATCAGAGAGGTAGTATCAGCATATAGCCATCTAGATCACTGTGGCTTTTATTGTTATTATTAATTATAATCAGATTCTCATTGTCCGTTTCGGAACTCCTAGGGCGTGATTATGATTAGTTGATTATGATCATAAACAGATTTATGAGAATGTCGCATTGTATTTAAATTGGACATTGACAGTATTTTACTAATGAAAAAATTAGTTATATTGGTCAGTGTTAATCGTCTCCACCAATGAGCATATGCTATCATTGATAAGGGTAAAATTTCGACTATTATTTGACAACCTAACAAAACAATCTAGCCACATTACTTTTTACCTATATATTGCAAGAGACATACGTATGAATCAAAAGAAACTAATTTATATTATTTTCTTACCGATTATTTTATTTGTATTTATTATTTTATATTTATTTTTATTTTGTTTTTATTTATTTATTATATAATTTTTTCACTGCGACTTATATAATATTGTCTAAAGATAGCTAAATATCGGAATTAGTAAATGAACATCGGCCTCCTCGGTAGATAAATAGAAACAAGTCCAGTAGTGCCAAGGTTATCATGACGAATTGTGATGTATTTATTTCGGTTAAGGGTTCAAGGCTACGTTTCGGCTTTTGTCTTATCTGCCGGCTGTTTAAATCATCACCGAGCTCCGCCATCTTAATAATCTTTTTTTAGAAAAAAAAAAAAATCAACGCACTTTATTACTATTATCGATTTTGCCTGACAGTTGAAATCTTCCAGTTGATAATTTTAAGGAATTTCAGAATATTATAAATTGTCTTATCAATGTGAAATATCAACGGTTGCTTAAAATTTTTTCGAATATGCTGTTTTTATTTGTAATTATTACTACCAAGTATCTGCTTTTCAGCACCTCTTCAATTCTCATAAGGCCGAACTGAATCTTTAATGTTTATTGTGGGTGGTTCACCTTTCATAACAGTTTCTTGGTTTACAATTAGACCTATCCCCCTTACAGCCTCTTTGCACTACAATCCGCTCTAGCTGATTAACAATTTTTATTTTTGAGGGGTGGGTGAGAGATTGTCGACTGTTAATCTTTACGATAGGTGAAATGGAGTTGCAGTCAGGATTTGCAGTTTGAAAAAAAAAAATTATTTTCGAAAGCCAACGTTTCGATCCAATAGATACAAAGAGTCTTTAGTAGATACATAGAGCCTTTGTATCTACCTTGACTTAGCGGCCCTGATGAAGATCCACAAGTTGGATCGAAACGTTGACTTTCGAAAATAAATTTTTTTTTCAAACTGCAAATCCTGACTATCATTTCACCAATTTTTATTTTTTTTAACTTTTAATCTTTAATCACACCTGTTAATATAATAATAACAACCCCTTAATTTGCTGACATTAAATTTATAACAATGACATGAGAGGCATGAGGGAGAGCATTACTCAGCGGCATCTCCTCCTGGCTTGAATGTTACTAGGTCTGATCACTAGACGAGGAGGTCGCTCATCCAGCTTCTTTTTAGCCATATACAGGCAGTATCTGACATGACTGTTGTGGCCATGTCATTATTGAGTGAGTTGGGGTGTACTTGTTATTTGTCATGGAATCTTTTGTAGAGGGTTCGTATGTATTCGTTGACAATCGGCATGTCTAGGTCGGTGTATAAAGTAATGTTCCTAACATACCATGGTGCTTTAGTGATTGATTGTTCTGAATATTTTTGCCTAAAATATTTGTAGTTTGTTTAAACGTTTCTTTTTTGCTGTCCCATATACCTGTGATGCATAGATCCAAAAAGGTTTCAATAAGTACGTTCAGGTGTTAAATTTCTGTCTTAGTTTTAGTTTTGAATGCTTTGAAAGAAGTGAGTAAAGAAGTTTTAATCTTTGGTTTAGAGTTTTTCTTGTTTTCTTAATATATAGACCCCATGTCATCCTTCGATCAAATGTCAAACTTAGGTAGTCTACTGTCTGTGATATCTGTGTATTGTCAAAGAAAACAGGAGGACACGTTTCACGTCGAAGAGTAAAGGTTGCTATGATGTGTGTTTAAACCAGTCATGTAATTTTTTTCAAATAATGTTGAAGGTTCTGCTCTTTAAATTTCAGGGCTGCAAGGAATATCGTGTGTGTACGTAAAGTAGAGTAATGGGGCGAGCACAGAACCTTGAGGTACTCCTGCTGCGCTTGGCCGTATAGAAAACATGTCTAAACCCTGTCTAACGGGCAAAAATCTGTCATTAAGGAAGGATTGAAGAATAAGACAGTAGGTAGGTGGAAGTATTATTTTGAGTTTATAAAGAAGTCCCTGGTGCCACACTCTGTCGAACGCTTGAGCAACATCCAGAAATACACAAGTGGTATATAATTTCTGCTCTTCCAGAGGATATGTACTCTGTTACTCTATGTAGTTGATGTATAGCTGAGTGGTGTTTCCTGAATCCAAATTGATGGTTTGGTATTATATCCAAGTTTGTTAGTATGCCAACAAGTCTTGGCTCAATATGCTTTCGAAAACTTTGGAACAGATTGGAAGTAAACTGATTGGTCGGTATGATGAGGTAAGTTTTTTCTTTGTTTGCATTTGAATCATTGTTTTGTGAGAGCATTTCCATTGAACGGGAATTTCGTGGTTCTCAGTAATTCATTGTAAATAGTCGTCAGAAAGACTAGAGCTTTCCTGGGCATTTGCTGGAGCACTTCGGCACTTTCATTCCTGATGAAAAGAGGAACTCATAGAGAGTTGTCTAAAAAACTTCTATTTGCGTCCCAATCCATTCTTCCGTTTATTAGAGACGGTCTCTGTTTAGCTTGGCAAGGCTCATCTAGTAAGATTAAATGCACAAGGAAGTGATCAGAACAAAGATCTGAGCTAGTGCTCGGTATGGCTCGGAGTCCTTTAGTGATGAAAAAGTCTAGTAAGTCTATTGTTTTCCTTCTAGAAGTCGACCAGTAAGTAGGTGAATGAGGTGATATGGTGTCTAATGAAACTCACGAAGAACATAACTTAGGTTTCTTCCTCTTGGGGTAGGCAGTCTTGAACCCCAGAACTCATATTTAGCGTTAAAGTCACTTCCTGCAATAAAGCATCTACCTAGACGTTTAAAGAAGTTACTAAACATTGCGGGCGACAAGGCATACCTAGGAAAGCAGTAAACCGCAGCAAAAGTAATGTAGTGATTTTTAGTGAATAGCGATATTGCTGTAGCTTGAATGTGAGGTGTTATGGGTATTTGTATCAAGTTGTGTTTGAGTGTTGTTCTGATGATTATGTGCCTCCGTGTGCAGTACCGTCCGGGTGGTCTGTCCGGTAGATTTTATAACCCTGAATGTTACCCCTGAAAAATTTAGAATGTGGTTTCAAATGTGTTTCTGTCATGTGTGTTATGTTAATGTGTTTCTCGTGTAAGTATATGTCCCATTCAGTCCTGTGCTGATTCAGTCCGTTTGCATTCCAGAGTACAACGGACATGGAGCCCACAGTTGTCTGATTAGGGGCATATTGTTCGCTCAGGGAGCGGTTAGCTTGGGAGAGTTGTTAAATGAGCTGGATGAGATTATTCAGTCCATTAATCAAATAATAATATCAGTGCCATTTTCCATTAGGGGAGCCGGTTGGATAACGTTCTCACTCATACCTGTAAATTCCTGTTGCGGTGGTGCTGGAGCTGGTCGCTGCCTCTGTTGTTGCAGTCTCGGGCCTGATTGAAGTGGCTGACGCTGTTGCGGCTGAGGTAGAACGGGAAACTCATCGAGGTTGGGTGGTGGTGGTGGGGCCTGCACTTTCGGGGGCCTCTGAAGAATGTTGTGGATGCTGCGACGTTTCCTCAGCTCCTTCAGGGTTATGCAACCCCTGTAATTAGTGGGGTGTGGTCCATTGCAGTTAACACATCTTGCCGCAGTTTCTCGGGTCTTGGTACATGAGGAACTTTCGTGGGCCATACCGCATCTCATGCACTTCGGGGAGTGGTTGCAATATGTTTTCGTATGCCCATACTCTTGACACCGCACGCAGGCATTGATCATTATTTTTTTACGTGGTTCTTCGATTTTCATCTGCCTATAGTATAGAGATTGGATTTCAAATATTTGAATGTTGCTTTGCCACAAAAAACATTGGAAGTGGAGTTTCGTAGCTTGAAATAACATTCGCTACACTTGTAGCTTCATACCCGTAGTTTGCCAGTTCTTTTTTGATGATTTCTACGGGTGTAGCGAAATGAAGGTTTTTTATGACCACTCGAGGGCTTTTATCTTCCTGGAGTTGGTACCTATGGAAGTCTGCACCTCCTTTTCTTAAACTGGTAACGAACTTTCAATACACGTCTGCATTTTCTGGATAGACACTAACTCCCCTCACTGATATTTTCAGCCTGAAGATGTTGGGACCACCTCCATTATGAAGAAAGGTTACTAGCTCTCTATAATCTTTAACATCACGTAAGTATATTGGTGGAGGTTTAGTGTTTAAATGTGGCTTATTTGTTGGCTGGGAATCTTCTTTTAGATTAGATAAAGGCGCGAAACTATTTTTTATAACAATTGTATCACTAACCATAGGGTGTTTCCGAGGGTCTTTTCCGATACCATTAGACGTTTCGTACCTGAAACAACCTCGCAAGAGATTGTTTCGTGCTCCGTACCGCCACTATTTTCTATTTCAATGGATAAACCACTAGAACCCTGCGGTTCATTCATTGTTTAAGCGGAGGAACCCGCATCACTAAAAGATTCACTTCCTTCAATCGCATACTTGTTATACTTACAAATACGAAGGAAAAGCAATAAAAATAACTACTTAAAACATTAAATAAAACATAGAGAGAAAATAAAACATGTGCATAAGCTTTTATTACAAACAGCTGTTTTTTTGAACCCGATTAACAATTAATTAAGAAGAACAACTTATTTTTTTATGACATACTTATTAATAATAGTAATAATAATAAGCGATTTTCCAATAGGCCAGTGAAAAATAAATTGCACTTTTAAAATATATACAGGATTGATATAAGACCTTATTGGTACTGATTTATTTATAAGGTCGTTTAAAAGGATTAAATTTATTCAAATCTTTATTCAGAATATTCCGCTATTTAATTCAAACTCCAATGCTCTCCTTTTCTCTCCTTTTTCTTATTTTTTTTTCTCTACAGCCCACACGGTGCCTTCATAGTGACCCTGAGCCTAATCCCATTTATACCAATAATGGAGTTAGGTCATTAAGTATGGATTAGTATAATATTATTAACAAAATTATATATTTAAATAAGACTAATGGTTCTATTCGAAGCAAAATGATATTTTTTTTTTTTTTTTTAATGTGACATATTGAATCTTTGCCTTACTAAGCATATTGTTGGCCATTTTGAAATTGACTGATTTGATTGAATGACATCCTAGTCACAATGTACTTGAACAGTTTGTTCCAACAACAAGTCATCTAATATTTAAAATCATATGTTTTGTCTTTTTTTTAGTTACAAGTTACAATACTATTGCATTATTAGCTAAGGTAAGCCAAAATTCGACTTAATATTCACCATTGATTTAGGTTTTAGGAGAGTAGAACCTTTATGTCAATTAACATGCGAAAATACCTGGAATAAAAGTTGTAGCATATGTCTGCAATTTCGAAATATCTAGCTAACATAATAATGGCCGAGTGGGCAAACGCGTTAGGAAATACGCGTTGCCCATGGCAACGTATGATCGGGAACCTGAATGTAGCAAGTTCAAAACCCAGAGCCAGGGGAAATTTAATAATACTCGGCATCGATCCCCTACCCTGTCCCCTGGCCCGGGAAACCCCGTATAGCCTACTAGGCGAGGAAGGGGAGGAATGAAAAAAAAAAGCTAACATAATAATATTTTGGAAGCGGAGAACGCAGGCAGACGAGAAGTAGCGAGCGCCCATCACTTGTCCATCAAGCGTGGTCGGATATAGCGCTCTTATTTTTGATTAATTTATCTTTCAAGTGATGCTGGATCATACAATCCAGGAACATGTAAGACAATCAAAATTGTATGTTCTTTAAGTCTGACATTACATTTCATATCAACCTAAATGATCGCCTACTGCCATTCTTTAGCAGTGCCGAGGAAGTTAAAATATAGCCTCCAAGGAGTTGTCTTTACCTCTCAATAGCACTTCTAATGAATTTATGTACACCCGCTAACCCTTTAAGGGTGAAAATATATAACATTAGAGGATGTGAACATTTAAGTAAAAGGAAACCAAAATGTGGTACCTGCAGAGAAATTCTGAATTCTTATTGACTACTTACCACAATATAATGGACTGTTTTTAACATTTGTAATATTAATATTTTTATCTTACCTTGATCGGATAATCGGAAATATACTACTAAATATAGGATAGAATTAAAAGTAAACGAAAGCGTTTAAAAGGAAAAAAGCAAGACATGTTATTTTCCTTTCTTTTTTTTCAAACCCTTATATGGATAAAATATTGTGAAATCTCACTTTCAGGTTCCCCTGATATACTGCAGAGGATATGTGTCAAGAGGCGACCTTGCCTCGAAGAAGAGATAAAACAAACTCCATATGGGACACGAAAATACCTGCACCCTTGGGTTCCTTGTTCTAATTAACATGTTACACCAAGACATGTCCTCCGCAGCAGGATGTACCATACCTGCGGGGATATGTACTCCAATCCAGGACAAGAGCTATCATTCTTGTCGACATCGCCGCGAGCCTGCCGACCCAGAAAGGGATCTTCATCGATGCTTATCGCGAGTGAATTTAATACTTTTAAATTATTCATGATAGGGTGAACATGTCGGCACAAAATATGAAGCAAGACAATTAAGAATATGAACGATCCGTAAAAGGGTTTTTCCTCTCCAAAATCGATGCCATGGACCAACGCTTCATAAGGACCGGACCTCGTTTTTAGCAGCTTGTCTTCTCTACACTTTTTACAGGTTTGGGCCCGATATATGTTTATAAAATGGTAGTACAAGTATGCCCCTTTTCAAGATCTCTGATGGATTAATGAGTCGAAAGTACCTTATATTATTTGGCGGAGAAATAACAAAGGTTTGTAAACAGAAGGTGGTATGTAGGAGGAGGTGCCTTTCTTTTTATAGTTTCTCTTATTTCACATTCATTACGTGAAATCGGCGATATTCATTTTTAATTTTGTGTACAAAATAATTTTTTTAAATAAAAATATAATTGAATTAAAATATAGAACGTTTTAATTACCTACATAAATATTTTTTTTAGGCGAGACAGCGGGAAAAAAGTATTCATTCATAATTCAAATGATCTGTTAATTAAAATATGTCCCATACTGGCAAAATAAATCGTCGATTTTAAAAGAAAATTCAGTTCAATTTATAGTGTCCTATAAATATGCTTTAAATCTTTGCTAAGTTTTGTCATAATCTGTAATGTATTTTCAAGTTGCTATAATTTTTTTTTTACAAAAAAAAGTATTTTATCACACTGCATCTTACATATTGATTTGAAAAAGAGGGTATTTTCTAATATCCCTTTTTTTAGTATCTGTTCTATCATTTCAGTGGCTACTTGTGTGCAAATATAATGCATAACAAGAGACCTAGGACAGGCACATGGGAAACTCGCACGCTAATAGGTGTTCTGGAAGTCTGGCAACAAACCTTGTCGCTAGCATAAACTTTTACAAGGGTGATGATGATACAATTTGATATTGATAACCTTGTTCTAGAACTCTGTTGACATTTTGATTACGAACAGGCTTATTTCGATTTTTATTCAAAAGTCGATAGTTTTAATTTGTAATTCAACAACCTTGAAACTGGCTGAACTGTCCGTCGCGGCATTAAGTAGTTATCTCTAAATGATACAATAAAAAAAGAAAACCGTTAAGTTGATAATAGGCGACTCATTTTCCTGTTCCAACTGCTACGGTTTAAATCACGAACTCGTTTTGAAATCGATCGGAATCATTTGCGGCTTCTCGTCGAAAGCCATCGAGATTTAGTCTTGTATATATTGACACTATATTTTATAACAGTCGCTGCGGCGATAATTGGATGAGTTAATAGGATTTGATACTTGAGCTTTACAGTTTGTGCGGTAGTATTTTCCGATGTAGTTGATAGGAAAACGCAAGTTAGGAACAAAGGCCTGAAAATTGAACGAAACAATGGTTTGTGAAAAGTAGGTTGGCTATTGTTTTCTTTGGGGAAAGTCTTTCCATTGTTCGGTTTTGGTAATTGCTTGAATACCTCTTTCTGGCCAGATTATTCCCGAAAGACAACATTACCTCCTTCGCCTGTTTCCGCCAGAACTCTAACGTTCTTGGTTACATCCTTAATATTCTTCCACCCATGTCTAATTTATAAATGTTCGATATTTATTATTTTTTTTTTTATATTTAACCTTATTGCAGTATTTTTTTTTTTTTTTTATTCCTTTACATTAGATATTAAAACCCTCTTGTGTGGTACCTTTGGAATTGCTAGTCATGGCGAAAGATATAATCCAATTTAAAATTTGAAATCGCAGAATATAATGAAAGTTCCTTTTACAATCGGTACTTATCCTTTCTTTTTGTTATTTTTTTTTGCTACGTCTTTCCATGAAACCTGAAATAATTAGAAAAACACCTTAAATCACCATAAAACTTCTCCAGTTTTTGCAACAATAAAAGCTATAGCTTGAGTAAACAATTTGACAAGTTATGATCCCTTAAAAATTTCAGCGTAATTTTTTTTTTTTTTTTTTTTTTTTTTTTTTTTTTTTTTTTTTTTTTTTTTTTTTTTTTTTTTACCAAAAAGCTTGTAACGCCCTATTAAATATTTAGTAAGGGAAACTATCTATAACTAACTAAGATCGTGAAAAATTTCGACTTTCGGTTTTCAACATATATATTTACCAAAACCACGTCAATTTCTAATCATTGTAAGATGGTAAGAGTGAAAGTTGTGTGTTGCGATCATCGATGATCGTTCAATCTAATACTCTTTTATTATTTATATATCATAAAACAAAATATATATAAGCGGCAAACTTCATTTTCGATATACCACTGCATGAATTACTCATACTACTCTCCAATAAAAAAAAAATTCAATGAGGATGAAAGTTTAGTATGCCTCCGAGAGCACTTCTGTACCTATGCCGTTTTCAGAACTTTGACTATTTCTAGTTGTGAAATAGTCAACAACTAAATAGTTGAATATTGAAAGTTGTGTGATGCGCGTACCACTCCAGATTTTTTCACAAACTAGTTAGCTACTCGTTGCGTCCAGTAACCAACTTAAGAACCTCGAGGCCGGTTCTGTAATTATGCGGCTCTAATTTACTTTCTTGAACTATTAAAATCGAATGGTCTATTTAGAAACCCGGCATTTCCGAATCGTCGAAAGTCGACTTTTGTTTCATCTATTTACTGGAGTAATATATGTATGTATTAATGTAGAAATGTATTAATCCGCTTTTGGTATAAAATAGCTTATAATCTTTACTAAATTAATAACTTAACTACAAAATTAGAAGGTTATACTCTTATCAATCTTCTTTGATTGGTTGTTCAGTTAAGGTGACCTTAAACTTGCACCTCAATAAAGGCATACTTAGTTAAGGATAGGAAATGTTAAAGAAGGTTCATAAAGTGAGAATTAACTAAAGGAACACTCAAGCTTAAAGGTTACCTTAACTGATTCCCTTAGGAACGTTCATAAATACGTCCCTTAGTGCAAATACCAAAAAGTTTTTATTACTTTTTTTCTATAAATTTGATTTTTTGGCGTGTAGGGTTTATCAAATGACTGATTCAATTGTAATCAATAGCTTTTTCCAAGAATTAATAGTCCAGCTCATACTTCTAAATCTGTATATGCATAAACTATAACTTATGGAGAATAAAAGACAAAAAAAATATAAATTCTGGTGGAAAAAGCAGTTTTATGTGAATTCGCTAAATGACGTTTATAAATATATCAAAATACATCGATTTCTACTTAAGGTCGGTACTTAACGTTGTGTGTTGCGCCTATCACTCCAGATTTTTCAACCTTATCGATGGCTTCGGATAAACTAAAATGAGTGATCAGAGAAAACTCATGACAATGATGAGACAGGCGTAATTTTGTCCATCTTTTACTCAAAACTTATATTCACTCACACCTTTTGAGCTTCAGGGTCAAACGTATTCTACATTGTTTTTAAATTTAAATTTAATTATTATTTTTATTTAACTGTTCTTCTAAAAAATGATTAGTGTCCTTTTGCACGTGGTTTTTACATGGTCTTATTAAGTTGAGAATGATATCAGTTAAGAGTCTTCCCGGTTCCTCTCTTTGGCTGGCCGAAATTCGATGTTCCTAAATTCGGTGGCTGTTGCTAATTGGGCCCAATGACTCATTGAATCAGAGCTATAAATATCGATGAATCTGCTGTCGATAACTTGAATTATTTAATAGCCGTTGGCTCTCCTAAATTCCTTCAACCATTCTGCCCAGAGCTCACTTAATGCGAGCATTCACAACTATGGTCACCATCGCAACAGGAAGGGGATTCATATATTACCGCCATCCGCTGGTGATTCAGCCACCACTGATTTCACTTTCATCGCCGGGGAATAATTAATTCCTTCTCCAAAACTGGGATAGAGAAGTGTCTCCAGGGATCGGAAGCACTAAACACATTGCCAAACTGCTGGTTGAACATAGATAATTTTAGAATGAATACAAGCGTTAGGAAACAATGCTCAAATGTTAATAAAAAAAAATGTGGATATAGCCATCATATTGGATGAATGGATAATGCCCCTAATGTTTGTTTTATTTTATGAATGAAATCTTGGAAATGAAACAATTTTATATCCCTCATTGTTCATAATTGACAACGATGTTAAATTATTAAGGACCCTTTTTCTTTTACACTTTCCTCACTTCGGAGTATTAAGGAATGACGCCATAACGAAATTGTGTTAAATAGTCGCGCAGCATGGGACCGATAATAAAAAATTATAGATTGTAGTACATTTTATGAGATTTGAAATAAAAAACCTCTGTTACTTGTCATAAATTGTTCATTACTCTTACTGAAATAACTAGCAAAAAGTCCCAAGGAATCCTGCTTCGCGGTTTTATGGGGAAGGTGGAAGAGAAGACAACCTATATGTTTTCAGTTTTCCAAAAAAATGATTCTTAGCTCATAACATTGTATCCACTTCATATTAAAAGGCTATATATTTTCGCGACGACTGACTTACTTCAGCTAAAATCGCTCAATTCGTTTCACTAAAATCGATTATCAAAAATTTGATGTTATCAAAATTTGCAGTTTTGTCGGAAATTACGCTCATCTTCTAACGCCTGCAATTCGAAATGGTCAACTACAAGTGAAAAATGTAGCAGCGAAAATTTGCAGAGCATGAGGATTTCCGTAGAAGTAAATTCTAATGTCTAATAATAGTTCAATAACCTGTAGGGAGACAGATTAAAAACCTTAAAGTATTTTTAATGCTTACTTCCAATTATGATGCTTGCAAGGATTTGTTTTTTAAATAAAATTACTTTTTACCTACTTATCATCGACCTTCTTCATTCATAAAACAGATTTTTATGCTTTGCAACTTTTATCTGTAACATTTTTCAAGTGAATCAGAAGTTTTTGGGTTGCACGCGTTGGTGCACGAGCTTAATTCATATTTCGGACAAAGTAGTAAAAATTGCCAATTTTCTAAATTAGATTTTGGCGAAACGGATTATCCAATTTTAACTACAATTCAATCTTTCGAAGCGAAATTTTACGTTTTTTTTTAATCTAGAGGGTTAAGTTTTCTGAGCTATGAATCGTCTTTGAGTTATAATTTAAAAAATAAAACAAATAAGTTTTCTTCGCCTTCTCCATTCCCCCAACAAAGATGGGCTCCCTGGGACATTTTGTTAGTTATATCCAGTGGTGGATCCAGAAATTTTCTGAGGGGGGGGGCGCACTTCTTTTTTTTTTTACATTTCATGAGTAATGAAGGCCCTAATTTAAAATACATATTAGTACATAATGATGTTGTAAATTACTGTAAATGTTTGAACACAATTCATTTTCAATTAGTGGACTTGAAAAATGACTAAATATAGCTCATTTTATATAGGAATAGTAATACTTTATGAGTGTCCTCACCTCTCAAGGGGGAGGCGCCCCGTGCCCCTCCACTGGATCCGCTACTGGTTGTATCAGGAAGGATTTTGAACCATTTGACAATGAAAACAATGTCAGACCTGTTTTATTTATTTATTTTTTTTTTTTTAAGGATTTTTGGGTTAGAGGTATTTTTATATTAAGTTTACTGCAGTAAAATTATTTATTTCTTATTAGTAGTTTGGGGTGTTAGGTTTTTAAATGTTTTTCTTTATACTATGTTTTTTTTATTTCCTGTTTTTGCTATAGAAACTATGGAGAATTCATAATATTAATAAAGCTAAGCTTCGATCCCATTTGGCCGAGAAAAGGAAATAGGACACTTATTCATATGATTAATACATATTCATATTTGTTCATAGCTCCGCATTAACATATAAATTTATTTAAAAATATCTTAACTTTTGTTTGTTGGTATTGAGTGTTTCTGTTTATTAATCTGAAGATTATTTTTATTAATTTTTTCCACCAAGTAGTTTTTCCACTGTTCTTTCGCAGAAAGAACATGCGTAATAAGTTTAGGATTATTTTTTAATATTATATTTTTATAGGTATCTAGTTATGTTGTAATCTAAATAGAATAATGTTGCAAGGAGTCAAACATTGATCCTTTATTGCCTTTTTTTCCCTTAAACAAGAGAAGTTTCAGGTAATCTCTTAATTGAAAATATTGTCTTTTGCTTCTTCAGATATACGATATGGCCAGAAAACATGGATACCTTCATTTCTTTTTTCCTGAATCTCAACTGAAATTAAAAATGATACAATCTTCTGATCTCATTTTCGCGAATCTCACATATAAACACCTGTGCAATAGAATGAATTTTTACTTTCTTAAAAAAAAAAAAAAAAAAAAAAAAAAAAAACTAATCTTAACTAATCATGAAAAAAATCCCTGTAGTCAAGTGATTATAACCAGAACTCTCTTTTTAGACGTCCTCAGTTCTCCGTTAGGTATAGGTTCTCCGTTACTAGTGTTATGAATGAGTTTATCTCCCCATCTTCTTGTTCCTTTAGTGTTCTATAACACCCACGGTTGGAAACAATTAACTACATTGATGCTGTCTAAAGGTTATTCATAGCCTCTTATAGGTACTTATTGTGTCCGTTACGGAAGATAAGGTAGAATGCAATCGGTCCATCTGCCCTTGTTTATTTATTCTAAAGAGATAGTTTTAAGTTAGAATGAGCCAATGGGAGGGTAGCCTAAAGGGAAACTGCGGCTCTCAAAACACCTCAAGAATCTTGCGATTTCTCGTTCAAGAAAATTTTGAGACACTATTATAAAATTATTTAAATACCATTATAAACCGAGGATTTAAGAACCCTCACAATTCTTAGATCAAATTTTGTGGAAAGAACAAATAACACAGAGAGCAGTGATCCCAGGAAATCGAAAATGATAGGTAATGCGATTCCATGTGAAGCAGTCGTATCACCAATTAAGAGGATGATTCGGTATTTGAATGTTGAATAAATTCGTATCTCTCATTAGATACAACCGTGCGAAACTGAAATTGGGTATTTAGTGTAGGTATATGCCCGCGATGTGACAGCAAAAATTTCATCAAAATTGCTCAAAGGGAGGGGGTACTTTATTTAATAACTTTTTACGTTTTTTTTTTCGATTTTCTCAAAAACGGCTCTAATGATTTTGATTAAACTGAGTATTTAATGTATTAATATGCCCGAGATATGACTGTAAAAATTTCATCAAAATTGATTAACCGGAGAGGGGACTTTACCAATAAATTTTGCCTCATTTTCACGTGTTTTTTCTATTTACTCAAAAACGGCTTTAACGATTTTAATCAAATTGGGTATTTGATGTATGTGTTTGCCAAAGATGTAACAGCCAACATTCCATCAAAATTGGTCAAACGGAGGGGGCACTTTATTTTATAACTTTTTTTTCAATTTTCACTTTTTTTTTATTATCTCAAAAACGTCATGTTTAATGAAAATTAAATGAACTATTGTTCATAATTAATGCCGTTCTGTTCATTTAATGGAAATTATTTGTTTCATGATAACTAAATGAAATTTTCAACAAGTACATAGAGAATTATAAAATCAGTCGACTTGGAGTATTATGCTTGCATTGCCGAATTATCTCAGATAAAACCTTTTATTTAATAATAAAAGAAATTAGTGTTTGTTATAGAGTAAATGAAAACAAAAATAAAAAATGAATTTGGAAAAATGTGTAACTTTGAGTAGGGGCATTAACACAATGTCTAATCTAAGTAAGTTGGTAAGTGAAAGTTGTGTGTTACGCGCACGCACCAGATTTTTTTCTTGCGTGAACAAGCACAAAAAGATAGCGTGGGGATAATACAATTTTGAACTCGTATCGTTATGTTACTTATGGCGTGGCAAATATGGCGTCGTTTATTGAGGGCTCGATCTGAACTGAAAAGGACCCTTTTGGGAGTTGTATTATCTTTGAAGATCGAGCCTTTTGAGTGGAAATAGAAAACTGAGATCTAATGAAGCCGATCAATCCCTTACTTAACTGAAATGGAATTGATAAGAGTTCGCATTATTACTGTCACATAGCTCCCGGAATATGCCATACCCTGAAGTAGCGTAGTGATAACTTTTAGCATAGATCATTTGATGCTTTAGGACTGGGGACTATGCATATTATGGTAGGGGCAATATAAACATCTTCCCTTTTTCATCAACGGAAAATTTTCAATGTTTATTTCCACGAAATCCTGATTCGTGTTATGAAGAACATTTAAACCAAAAAGAAGCCCAATAGGTATAACCGTTCTCAAGCCATTTCTTTGAACCTGTGTAATATTGACTTGCGGACAAGCATATGGTTAATAGTTATTAATAATAACTTATTATGAATAATAAATAAGGAGATTGATAAATTTGACTTTCTGTTATGTTTCCTAGCTTACCATTTCCATTCATCATTACCTCATATTCTAATCTAAATTATACTTGACTCTTACGCCAATGTAGATCTTACCTACTTCAGTCTCACTCACTTCATCTCACATCAGCATATCGCGAAGAACAATGGGTTTGGCTGACGACAAATGAAAGAAAACTTATAAGTAACCGGTCTAGGTAGTTGTGGAAGACTATACCTACTTAAACTTTAAGTAATGTTGTGAAATGGGGCATCTTGAATTGAAACCAAAAGTTTCTATAATCTTTTTCGGTATGCTGCTGTATTTATATTCATAAGTTTTAAATATACATTACTTTTAATCATTATTTATATATTTAACTTTTGGTTGAGCTTGTTTTTCTCTTAATTCATATCTATCTGAATAAATAAATGTTATTTTAATAAATACTTTAACTATGGAAAAAAATCTGTGTCTTTTTCTAAAGCGGACCTTACACGATCAATAATATTGTCAATATCAGAATTGTCAATATATTGTCAATAATGTCGTTTAGCCTTGAAGGCCGATTGTCAATACCGCCACACCTTAGACAGTCAATATTATTGACTATAATTGTATCGATAAAGTATCTCAGGGCGTTTGTTTCCACCATTCAGATAAGGTCTCTTGAAGTTATTTTTCGTGACATTAGGTGTTTTAACATGATCAAGCGAAAGAAAGCTTGTGTAGCCATAATTATGTAGGAAGTATTCAACGTGCTCGAAGAAATCGATGGATGAAGGAATGGTTGAAAAACGTGAAGAATATTTTCATATGAGACTGCTGAAGGAAATCAGATTGAAAGATGCAGAAGACTTTCACAAATATTTCAGAATGAAAGAAATGACTTTTATTAAATTATTATAAATGGTGGAACCATTCTTGATAAGGCAGAACACACACCTTAGAGAATGCTTCCCCGTTGATTTTGAAGGTTTTAAATTCTCTGTCATCATGTCACCTGCAAATATCAGCGGTGCTATAATTGAAACATGTGAAATTCTTATATATATCCTACGAGACAACGTGAAAATAATTTTTCAAATATTATATCAGTGTGGCTTAGTACCGAACCTCTTCACTGGATATAATAAAGTTGTAAGCAGGCCGTCCCGACCTTATGGTGCTCCCGATTTCGAGAAGCCAAGATGCGCTCCCTCCCACCATAAATATCCCCTCCACTTTTGGGTATTGACGCTCCGAAATCAGAATATCTAGATTTTCATCAAGATCGTCTCAATATTATTGATAGTGTATAAGGTCCGCTTAGTGATCACAACATTTTTAATGTTTGCTTTATTGCCTCTCGCTATAATATTAAACATTACAGAATATTAGTCAATGGGCACTAGTCGGCAAGAATGATAACACCAGATATTTTTTTTTTAAATTTAGCGCACTACACTACACTGATCCATTGTTTTTTCACTTCATCAACCTTTGTGTGAAGTGTAGCCCGCAATATTTCTAGCTATATTAGTTTCGTAGCTTGTCCAGTTAGCTCTGATGAAAAATGCAAAAGTTACTGGTTGCAACTTCGGTATCTTGAAAGTTATAGACTATTTTTAAATTCTTCGACCTTTCATAATTAAATTAATATTAGAGTATCTTTGAACCTTCAAACCTTCTGATGGTATTTTAATTTCTGTTTTATTTATTTTACTTGATTTGCTGAGACAGATGCATTTAAACGTTTGAATATGCATGAGGTGGGATTAGCTACCCCAGTGGCGGACCACAGAGGTAGCTGCTAGCGATAGCTAAATCGGATTAATGACTGTAATTAAGTGTTAATTTAAAAGTAAATATATAAGACATTTGTGTTGCGCAGTAAGTGCTGACCTTACACGGGGCGGGGCGCCCATCCCTTTTTATAGGCGCATGCATATGCAACATTATCAGGTAGGCCACCGTATCGGCTTCGATGCATAATTAACTTTTTCTGGAAACTGTTCGAATTGCGCCACATTAGCTATACAAAAATAAATTACTTTAATGATCGGGAGGGCAATCTGTCGTCCGCAGTCATTTATTAGCCATTCCAGCCAGGCGGATCTGTCAAGCGGAGGAATAAAATGGGCAGGAGTATACCGGAATGTAACAATACCGCACCTAGAGAGTATAAAAAGTTTATTCAAATTAAAAAAAAAAATTTAAATATTGTACGGAAAGTCTTTAATTGAAATGTCAGGGATAAATTATTGCTTGACAGATGAATAATGAATATTCATTACCTCAAGTGTCGATATAATTTTTAATTTCAAAGAATAAGTTATATGTCTTAACTAGTTGGCCCGTGCGAATAATTTGCATAGGATATTAATGGGTGACATAGTGGTAATATATTATGGGACTACCTAAGTAAAAGTGAAGATAAATGGTTGACGGCACGATTCGAAAATCATGTTTAAGTTCGATTTTTCATAGCGATAAAGTTCCTGTGCTCTGTGCTCATATTATCTAGACTTCAATTGAAAGTTAGGTTCTACTGTTTTATATTCCACAGCCGTGGATTGACCTTAGGGTCGAGAATCTTTCCTTTGGTACACCTAGCCCGTATTCAGTAGATGGCAAACTTAGTTTAAGTATTACTTCAGTTGAAAAACCTGGAGGTTGATTGTGATGTCCTTAACTACTAGCCTAACTCTTTACCTAAAGTGGTACGAAATACTGAAGTAAAGACTCAAACTGGCTTGGATTGTTACAAGAACTGGTAGACGTAGAATATTATGTATAGAATATAAAATGAAATATTTGAATTTTTGACCACCTTAAGAGAATGTCATAAGAAAGGTGAGCAAAAATGCTATAATACGATATCCCACAAGAGAGAAGAGGACGCCGAGAGAAAAGATGTGATAGGACATGGAAGATACCAAGGCAGCAAGAGGCCTAGGAAATGGAGAGGGCTTTGGCTGACCTAAGAGTTGCCAAAAAGTCTTAAAATAAAAATTATTTCCATTGATGTCATTATTTTTAGTATGTTTTTCTTTGTTCGCAGACATTTTCGCAGACGCTCAAAAGTTGTTCAAGGAAACATTACAGTTGTTCTGAGTTGAGTTTTGTGCTCCTCTTAATGGTCAGCGAACGCCTGGTGAACATTAACTCTACAATAAAGAAATAAATAATTCACTCGTTCCAGCTTCTCAGTCCTGTTGAAGAACTTGCTACTCCGGGGCACTGCCCTGAATCCGGGATGCCGAACTTTTTGGGGTTGTTTTCTTTCCTGCACTACAAGTCCTACATCTCTGGGGAGCTTATTCGATTACACAGACGTTGTTTTTTTGTTTTTGTTTTTTTAAGTGTCATTTCTTTCATTCTGTCATTATTTTCGATTCCGTGACTTTCCATAAGGAAACGAAAAGTCAAAATGAATATTTCACTTAAAGTATTTAATAATTTTGAATTGTTCCTCCATTTGTTACTAATACAACCTTCCATTTGACAGGTTAATTTACTAGACCCCCTTTTCATGGATTATATATCTGCCTGTTCTCAAATTAACTTAATACAGTTTTACGATAAAATATGCAAAGATTTCCCCCAATAAAAGATAATAATAATAAAAAAGTGCAGTGAACACTGTTGCTTATATACTAAACTTTTTTTTGGGGTAATTATATGTGAAGTTTCAACTGCAATCTCAATTTACTATGTACCTACAAACCAAACCTCTACCAACCTCTAATCTCCATACTCTCTATTCACCATACCAACCTCTATTCACCTTGTCTACAAACGGCGACTAGGGAAATAAATAGTCTTTGATCACACATAGAATACCATTAGAACTAACTCCAACTAAAAAGTAGTGATTGTAACTCTACCTGCGTTAACACGATCACCCCCTACATTAAAGAATATGGTGAATTGCGCTTTACGTGGAGACTAAAATATTAATACTATTGTGGCTGTATTTTGGGATTTAAGATTTTGTCGTTTTGATTACAAAGGTATGCATGCATAACTCGAAACCGGTATACTTTGAGTTGTTCCTTCTTCTTCTTCCCGACGTGCGACATAATTATAACACTTAAAATTTACTACATTTTATTTATATAAGTACTACAATTAAAAAAAAAAAACTTGTTTCATTATTCTTGCCGACTGGCGAAATTTAAAGAGATTGAATGCCGACATATTGTGTAATATTGTAACAAGCAGTTACTGATTTAGCACGAAATTTGGAGAGGGGGGGGTCATGACCCCCCCCCCCCTGTAATAGTATCAGATTATTACCTTGTATTAAGAAGGACTGCGATCTAAAAAACCAAAATGGTTATGTTTAGGGCAAAGTAACCACCTAATCGCATTGTTCGTTAAAAATATATAAAAAAAAATTAAAAGCCAAAATATTTGAGTGGGGGTCATGACACCGTGACCTCCCCCTGGATCCGCCCATGGTTCCAAGGAGCAATAATGTAAAAATGTTGTGACCATTCACATAAGACACCGGATTTTTTCTAAAGTTAAAGTCTATATTTTATATCATAATATTCATTCCTGAAGATACAAATGATTTAAGAGATACAAAATAAGGTCAATCAAAATTACATATGTAACAAACATTAAAAGTAATGATTATTTAAAGAAGGTCTCTATTGAAACAGTGGAGCGAAAAAGATTATAGAATCGGTTCATATTTCATTTCACAACACTACGCAAATTTTAAGTATAGTCTTCCACAACTACCTAGACCGGCTACTTTCTTGCTCTATCATTTGTCAAGTCAGCAAAACCCATTGATCTTCGCGATGTGCTGATGTAAGCTGAAGTAACTAATGTAAGATTAAAGTAGGTAAGATCTGCATTGGCGTAACAGGCAAGTATAATTTAGATTTGAAAATTAGGTAATGATAAATAGAAATGGTAAAGCTTAGAAAAATAGCTGAAAGCCAAATTTATCAATCTAGTCTTATTCTAAATAACTATTATTACATTGCATATATTATTGCAAGTCGGCATGGTGATGTTTACTACTCAAAATATATCAATTGAGTTGCGGTATATATTATCAATATTACATATGTGCAAAGAAATTACTTGAGAACGCCTAGACCGATAATAGCTACTTTTTGTTTTAGAATGTTCTAAATAGTCCGATTTAGATTTTCTGAAAATTGGAAAATTTTCAGGTGTTTTAATTGTCCTAGTCATAATTAGCATATGAACCCAGCACTGGTATCAATGGAACAAATATCATTTGTTCGTAATTTTTAACGAAGAAGAAAATTGTATAATGTTATCCTTATGTTACTTTTGGGTATGGCCTATTTGGCTATATGAAGCCATGTGACCCTAATACAAGCGAAATCCCATCGCGTCCATTTCTGTTATAAAGTGGTCTGATCAGGATTATTAGATCCCAGCTTTCAACTCCCGCTGAAATGGGCCCTTTTCAGTTGAGTTTGGGCCTCACTAAAAGGCGCCATATTTGCTACGCCTAGAAGTAACATAGAGATACTATTGCCGAAAATTGTATTGCACTCACACCACCTTTTATTGCGTGATCACCTTAATTGCTTTTTTAGGTATTGTTCCTACGCGATTTTTTTACATTCAGTGAACTGTCGGACGAACGAGCAATGTAATTTTCCGTTCCAAAACTTGCTTTGTTCATTTAAATTTGGAAATATGTTTACTGGTACTATCTTATTCAGATTTATTTGCTTCAATGGCTACCGAAAATTTTCTATAATTCAAAACTTTGCTTCCCTAAATTAATGGACTAATTTAATGGATAATTTAAAGCAAATTTTTTTATTTCACCCATTTAAGCCCACTCCTGAACAGTTTAAAAAAATGTTTAAAAAACGGCGATATATTTAACCTACTCTTCCTTTCCAGAGGTGGCAGTTAAAATAACTTAATATTTCTAGGCGCATTCATCCATTTCTATAAAAAAATTACAAATAAGCTACGTGGCATTAGTCTCGTAAACTGGACCTACATATTTTCCTCATGGGGAGTCCAAGTGTGTACAATAGACGACCAGACTACTAACATTGGAAATAGACGCAAGAGATGCTAAACCAGGTAAACTGTGACGTTATTAGAAGGCGGTGAGCGGTGAGCAATGATTCACTCCCCGTGCTCTTCATCACGTAGGTATAGCTCTCAGCTCTGCCAAATATAGTGACCCTTCGCCAAACTTCTATAGGCGTCAGTAGCGGTTAAAATAACTAGACTTCTATGGCTCGTATAGCCTCGGTGTAGAATTTTCAGTAAATATATAGACGGAGTTCATGACATTTTGACTGTTTTAATACTTTTCAGCAATAATTCGTGCTGTTACGCATTCAGATCATTGAGGATTGATGATCATGAGGCCCATAGAGGATTTTATATATATATATTGCTTATAAAAGCGATACACTGAAGAATACATATATGTGTAAAATAAACACAAACTGATGATAAAGATAAAAAATCTGGTGCGATGCGCGCAACACACAACTTTCACTTACGAACTTTCTTAGATTAGAAATCGACTTGTTTCGATATGTAAACGCCATTCCTCAGCTTCACACATTTTTCCCCATTTAAGTAGATACTTATATTTGTAGATCTCCATAAGTTATAGAGTATCTGTATAGCAAAATTTGGTAATTCTCAACACATTTCGATTCATTATTGCTAATTTATATATGAAGGGACTAATTTCATCAACAGTCGAGTTTTTTTACTGCTTGCTTGTTTTTTACTAAGAGTTGCTTTTTGCAAATGCATCGTGAAGGTGAATCGATAGGTGTATTTACGTCTCTTATGCCTTTCTAGAAATCAAGTCATTACTGTTCCCCTAAAATCGCTTTATATTGTTTTCAAAAATTGATTATGTAACAAAAGTATCATCATCACGGGCATATTCATACATTAAATACCAAGTTTGATTAAAATCGTTAAATCCGTTTTTGAGTAAATAAAAAAAAACACGTGAAAATGGGACAACATTTATTAAGTAAAGTGCCCCCTCCAGTTAATCAATTTTGATGAAATTTTGGCTGTCACATAGCGGGCATATACATACACAAGATACCGAGTTTGGTCAAAATCGTTAAAGCCGTTTTTGAGTAAACAAAAAAAAATGTGATAATGAGACAACAGTTATTAAGTAAAGTGCCCCCTCCGTTTATCCAATTTTGATGAAATTGCGGCTGTCGCATCACGGTCATATACATACATTAAATACCAAGTTAGATTAAAATCGTTAAATCCGTTTTTGAGTAAATAAAAAAAAACACGTGAAAATTAGACAAAATTCTTTAAATAAAGTACCCCCTCAGTTTGACCAATTTTGATGAAATTTTTGCTGTCACATCGCGGGCATATACATACACTAAACACCCAAGTTCAGGTCTGTGCGGTTTATAGTTTTTGAGCTAGTTTGTTCACATACACACACACAGACACACACAAACACAGACACACACACCCACACACAGACCATTTTGCGGGACTTGGTTAATTGGACTCAGGGGACCCCAAAACCTCTATTTCCGTTGAAAACCCGAAGTCGAAATTTTTCACGATCGCAATACTTTCGTTACTATATATTTCATATATAGGTAAGTAAAAGTAAAAAATAATAAGTTGCTGGTTGGATCGATTTAATTTTAATTTTCCAAAACTCAGCCTTGCAAAGCTAATGTGGGCAATAGAAGCTACGTAAAACGTTTAAAAGAATATATATATATATTTTTTAAGACGGTTGGTTGTGAAATTTTGATCAGACGACTATTTTAAGTTGAAAAAATTCATTTTCTTAGAAAAATTTAATATTTAACATTCATTAGAAATTTAATATTTGAAACTTAGTAAATTCCTCTCAAATTGAACCCTTATCAAAATATATCATCAAAAAGAAAAATATATTAGGATTGTAAAATTATTGCTTACTTCGAAATGAAATCTTATCTCCGGGTCGTCAATGATTTACTTTTAAAATATTGCCTTCAAGAGACGTGAAACTAGCAAATATTCGCGCGGCCTCATAAATCTCATGAATCTGACTTTTCATATTTTATAGTTTTTCTTCCAATCTAATCCCTCGAGATTTATATTTTATCTCTCTCTCTCTCTCTCTCTCTCCTGCTACTCTTCATTAGAGGATAAGAGCATTTGATTGGTTTTCCAAGAAGTTGAGCAAGGCTGTGAACAGTAAGAAGACTAAAATAAAATAAAAATGTATTTATTTCAACATAAGGACATATAACATGATATAAACTTAATTACAATAGTTACTATCCATCGACAGCACCTCTATAAATTTTTTAATCGAGAAATACCGTGTCTCTCTTCTTTTCAGGCTTATCAGAGAGTTGTCTAAAATAGTAAGGGATGAAAGGTTATAAATAGAGCTCGGATTCCCGTGCAATTGCATCTTTTTTTTGGAAAGTCAGAATAGAGCGAACTCAAGTTACTTATCCGAATCAAGCCTAATGGGATGTTTTAATGAAGTTTTATACTGCACGAAATTGCACGTTTTGGGGTTTACTGCACGAAATTGCACGTTTTGGGGTTTACTGCACAAACTTGCACGTTTTGAATTTTTATTGCTCGAAATTGCATCATTTGATATTTTGAAGAAAAAATATACCACAAATTGTAATTAACTTTAATACACATCAAAATAATAGTGGAAAAATAAATGTAAATATCATAAGGAATAAATGTAAAAAAAAATAAAGGGAACTTGGGAGATGCAAACCAACACAAACCTCCGACTTCCCAGAAATGAGGGTTCAGTGGTTCCTGGATGTTTACATTTTGTTTCTCAATTCCCATCGTTTTGTCAGTATCAATTGTTAATAGAAAAGCCTAAAATGGGAACAAGTGTGTCTTCGAAAACTGCGGGATGGATTGAAAAATATCCTGAACTCAATAGGGATGGTTGTGTAGTGTTCTGTAAATCTTGTGATACAAAATTGGATGTGAGAGGAAATCACAAATTGATACCCGCTGTAGCACAAGTAAGTACCTAATTTTTTTAACCCTAGAACGGTAACAGGGGTTATACGTGTCACCAGAGTGATTTAAAAATAAGCCTACGCACCGGTATTGCATCTAGTGATTCCATAATTTGATTAGTATGTTTCATTTTTTAAGATCTTCTTATTTCCAATATATGTAATTACAGCTCACATGCGAGTATTTTACTCTGTATTCCACATCTTCCACATCATACCGATTTTTTTTTTCAAAAATATATCAATAGTTTTATAAAAAAGATCCAAAATTCAATGATTATATCAAAACCAATATTATAAAAATAATCTGTAAAAATAAAAGAGTTTCTATTTCAATTTACTCTCCGCTACTTACTTTTTTCCAAAGTAGCTATTATTTGTTCACAATAATAATTTAATGCCTGATTTTCAAGTGGAATAAAAACATTTTTATTGCATGTTTTTGCAGGTTTTGAATTTTATAATGCACGTTTGGATGTTTTTATTGCACGTTTTCAAATGTTTACTGCTTTAGTTATAAACTAGGTGGGTTGGGTATTCGGAATTAAAAGAATGTATCTATTGCGGTTAAATCTAAATGCATTTTTAACAAAGAGGAATCCAAGGAAATTCCATTACTTATGTCCAATTGTGCCTTATGAAATTACCGAATTCAATATCAGTTTTTGTAGTAAATAACGGCTGCAATAATGGCACAAATCAAAATTTTCAATATTAAAATTTATCAACGGAACGATTTAAATTTTCATTGTTGCAATATTTATTAATATCAGTGAAAAGTATTATTAATATAATTATGAAACCTTCCTTGCATGAAATTTACTACGCGTCTTATATTAATGGCGCCATAAAATGATATATTGGCGCATAAATAAAATAAAAAAAAATAAAAAAATTGAGATTTTATACTATTCTTGCAGACCTGTGATATATAAAAAGTTACATTTGATCCCAAAATAATTAATAATCCCATTCTGCTCAGCATTGGTTATTTTGAATTTTCTCATTGATGTATTCATCACGACCTGGAACACAAGACTAAACTTCCCTGGGCTGAATGTTGTTGCAAGAAAGGTTTTCATAAACATTTAGAATGTAAATATGACCAATCAGCTAGCAGAAAATTAAGCATGAGTTTTTAGCAATACATTTGTTATTGGGTATTTGGTGGATGGTGTTGAGAAACTTAACAGATTCCATACTAGTGTTTAAAAAAATTGACCCTGTTTATCGGAGAAAAATTCTATAATAAATCATAAGAATGTTACGAATGTTATTCAAGGGAACGGATTTGGATGTCATGAGGGGTTTGACATAATAGTTAAATACTAATGTTTGGAATAACGTTTACTATATAAAAGGCGCATGAGCCTTGTGGGTCCCCCCACCTCCCTCCCCCCCAAAAAAAAACAAAAGAAAAAATCATGAATGTAAAATGATCTACGAGATGAGTTATGGACTCAGGGCACAACTCCTGGTTGCAACTTGAGGCTATTCCTCAAAGTTGCAATGACAATGTACATTGGATATAGGTACCCGTTGTTAAATTTTCTCATGATATAAGTTTAAAGAAGATACATTTCCTAGCAAACAATTCCTCTTTATTATGCGAAATCTTATTTACCGCGGCCTTTTTCATACTTCATTCCATTCTTTTCTCATTTTTTCTTTTTCAAGAGATTTCTGATGAAATATGATCCTTCCTATGTTTTGTAGGATTATGCGATTTATTCCCAAAGCTACTATTGCAATTTTCCCAGGTAAGAAAAGAGACAAAGGGAAGTATTTCATAAGCAACATTGCTATGTGCCAGCAGAAACATTTTGTACAAAGCATGCGGACTCATGTAGACGTATATTTCCGGGTCTAAACAGTTTTTTCTTGCTCATTATTTTATAAAGTATATTAAGAATAACCTTAAAGTCATAAAATAAAAAAAAGTTATGAAGAAGAAATTGAGAAGTTCAATAAATTTTAAAAATCTAATAATTAATCAAATGTTATCCGTTTTTAATACGAAAATAAGGAGGGAATAGGTCATCGAGATATTTTTTAAATGTTTATATATTTTTTTATGTTTCTCCCTGTTTTTTATTTAACTTGTCTTGAAGAACATAAGCTGTATAAATATTGTTTATAATTATAAATATTGTAATTTAGCATATATTACGAAAAAATTAAAATGTATTTAATTTTGTAATGGACTTGTTCCTTTTTAATTGTTTTTTTTATCATTATTTTTTTTTTTACGTCTGCTTAAAATGATATTTTAGTATATTTACTTATTTCGCCACTCTCTTTAGCATATAAGTATAAGCAGTGATGCTTGGTTAGGCCTCCTTTAGTTTTAAGTCAGTAATTACATTCCCATTGCTGATTAAACTTTTTAGTCATGAACTTAACCAAAAAGAGGGAGGTTACGACTCCTCAAGAAGTCAGGATTAAAATAATTGTTTAATTATTTTTTTTTACCTAAAACAAAAATTTATGAAAGAAATTTGAATATAAATCAAAACTATTAAAAGTAAGAGGGCAAACATTATTTTTTGAGAAATTTAGCGAAGAAACAACCCATAAAACCAGTTTAGTGTGAACTGGTATCTTAATACCATTAGAAATATGAGAGCATTGATCTATAATATAATGAGATATTTAATTACTTGTTAAAAAGAAGATGGTGCTAAGAAGGCGTGAGATAATCTCTACTCTGTTGCCAGCCCGACCTGTGAAGGAGCAGGGCTACACCGCCACCGAGCTGTATAATTATCTTCCGAAATAACAAGATTCGAGGATTATATAATATCGAATCTATTCTAGTCGGAGTAATGAAGACATTGAAGATTACCCCTTCAATAGTTCTTGATGGTCCCTTTTGTTATTAATTATGGGTTATGTATAACGAGGTTAGATCAGCGTTTTACGGCCATTTATTTTTGACAAACTAGCCATGGTTTTTTACTTGTATAGTTATGTTATCAGTTATTTCGGCACAGGTTTTAATATTTTAGTAATTTGTGGAATTAAGTAGCCTTTATCCAGGAATTATCGGAGGGAGTAACACTTTTTTTCTTTTATGAAAAAAGGATTCTATCATTTCAGTCAAGTGTTTATCTATGAAAGGATTTAGGTTACAATATTCTACACATAAAGTTACTGTATACACGGTATGGATGGTTACTGGAAATGTAGTCTAAATGGATAATGATAATTTAGATAAAAAGGATCACAATCACATAATTCCAAAATCAAATTTATAAATCCGTATCAATTTATAAGTATTGTATAAATCGATCAATTAAGAGCTTAACTATTTTTTTATTCCCATTCTTTGCCTTTTTGGCAATACAGAGAGTTTTAATGGGCCTTTGGAGAACTGGGGGGATTAATACCGAGTTAATGAAAGTCCTCAGATCGTCTATCACTTAATAGTAAATCGTATGAAAGAACCGATCGCGATAACTCGTAATGGGTTGTCATATTCTATTGTCATGGGCAACGCATACTCCATCGCAAACTAGGGATGCTACATCGAAGTCGATGTTTCTGAAATATCGATGTTATGCATGATATAATAGTTTAATTATTTTTTGTTTTACCTAAAACAAAAATTTATGAAAAAAATTTGACATGTTTTGTGAACATCAATATTAATGTGTCGATGTTAACTTCGATGTTTTAAAGACTTCAAAATTAACCCTAAGAGGTTTCGGAATCTTGGCGTACGTGAACCTTTCTTCGGTTTTCATTTATACTGGGTGTCCCAGATCTAGTGAAAAAAAATATTGGGTAATACTGCATGCTAAACGGGGTAGAATGGCGCAGAAACAAGTTTCCTATCTCAATCTGTTGAGGAAATAGAATTTTTTTAATAATGTTTTTATTTTTAAAATTTTACTTTTTTCTAAAAAATGGCAGTTTTATCTACTTCGGTTTAGCGTAGAAATCTAGTCTATAAAAAGCAATGATATTTTCTTAATCAGTATTAAATTTCCTAAAATATGAGTTAGGTTTGGTTATTTTAAATCCACTTTCAGTGGGCCTTTTAAAGCGCAAAACACGGAACATTTATTAAAAATTAAATTTGTAATAGATTTTGAAAATTCTTCGCTCCTCACTGGAGCACCCTATAAGCTGTCAAATTTCCTAAAACTGCGAAATTTAATTAGCTTTTTAATGGTGTAACCCATGATACAATTGCACTTCACCTTTTGAGTCTAAAAGAAGTTTTTCTGATGAAAAACACGCTAGAGAGTAAATACTTGATTGCTTCACGTACCTACTGGAAAAAATACTTGATCGGATAAAAGTATTAGTTATTTATATTCTTGTCGATATGCATGAGGGGTAAAGAAGGGGAAGGTGGCAAGCCCTCTCTCCCCCTCCCCCCCCAAAAAAAATAATAAACTTATTTATAGGGAGTCAAGGGGGGTAATATAAATATAATAATTTCATATGAGATTTTTGCGTTGTTGTTTGCAACAAAGTCAAGGATATTTACCAGTTTCTCCAGAAATTTAATTTTACGTTTAAAGAAATACTTAATAATTAAATTTCGATGCATATCGACAAGAATACATAAAGAATAAAAAAAAAAAAAAAAAAAAAAAAAAAAAAAAAAAAAAAAAAAAAAAAAAAAAAATAGGGTTGCATATTCTCAAAGAACAAACAAAACAACAATCTCTTATTCGCATTCCTTTTAATATTAAATGTTCGTCCTTTACGTCAGTAGAGCACTTATCGCACTTAATCTCAATCTGTTCATTATTTCAAATGATTTATTGGCTGCTACGCACCGATGTCCAATATTCTCAGAGGAAGAAGCAGCACATTTTTTTTTTTTTTTTTTTTTTTATGCCGATAATTTGTTGAAATGATTTAGAATTGCATAGAAAATGGAACGACTTTTCTTTGATACACTTTAAGTAGATGCACTTCAAAAGTACACTTCAAGTAGTGACACTTCAGAGATACATTGTTGAGATACACTTCAAGTAGTAACAGGAATTATATAAAAAAGCTGATATGTTTATGCGAACGTTTTTAATGTTATTAAATCAAATAAATACCAATAAAATTGTTCAAAGTGTATAATGTTATTAAAATGGTTACTTTTTTAATTGTTAAGAAAACAATCATCCCTTCCTTAATCCAATTATTTTATTAATATTATCTGTATAGAAGTAGGCATTTATTGCAGTGGAAGGAAAGTATAAATTACTGGAATCAATTATTTTAATTAAGCATGTCTATTCAATCGCTCCACGGAGGATATATTGCTCGCATATCAATAGGTCAGTTAGCGTCACCTCTCCTAGATAGCGCGATCCCAAGAACCCGGGTGGAGGACATCCCGAGAAGCGATGTTGAAGTATGTAGACTGGAAGCCTTACCTCCAAGTTACGCTGGCTAGGCCACGTAGGCATGGTTCTTGCAGAGTCCAGCCTCACCTTTCACTGGGCCCTGGGGGTTTCGCGAATGAGTCGGCTTCCTGGTGTGTGACTGCTAGCGCGTAGCCTTCCCCCGCGATCTGAATCAGTTATTTATTCAAGACGGATATAACATGATGAAGTACTTCCGAGAATCAGTATAAGTAGGCTCTTCTCTCGATTAGCAACCTGAATAAAATTGTAATTCTGAGAATGGCTTCATAATCAGCTACTAAATGTTTAATGAGATACCGCCTATCACAATTTGTGCCTCCCTCTATTTAAATTTTATTCAGTACTGTAACATTTGTGTTATCTAGTAATAATGCTGAGCTTTTTCGAACCGAGATTTTCAGATCACATTCTAAATGGAATTTCAAGAATGGCCGACTATTATGACATGACTAATAATACATCTCCTTTCTTTCATTGAAGCCTTGATTACATTGAGCGAGTTTAGAAGAAGCAAATAGAAAAACAACAGAGTTTAGCGAGCCAAAAGAAGCAGTTTAGAAGAGGGCATTTCGGTTAGTGGCATTGTATGATGGCATATCTAACCTCACACTCACTCACTTGCCAACTAGCCCGAAAGTAAATAATCAGTTGTTTTTCCATCCATTTCTCGAGTCTTTCTAAGTGTTAACATACATTTTTTTTGTAAAATCGGACAACGCATAACTACTTTCAGTAGTTGAAACGGGACCGTTGATCGGCTATGTTTGTTTTGGCTCAGGTAAGCTTATGAACGTATTTAAACTTCAAATTTTACTTTAACTTTAAATTTTATATGACATTTTAAAGTATTTAAGAATATCTTTTAAATATTAATACATCAGGATAGTGAAAAATTATCAGTATAACGGGTCCTTATAGTTAATAAAAGTAAAAAAAAAATCTACTACTTTCATACGTTTAATACGTTTCTTAAACGCTATTAGTCATTTATTTTTTTATTAAATTGATTAACTATCTCTTAAATTTATTGCAACGATAATAAATTATTTTTTGTGTGGTGCCTTTTATGAATGCCTTAGTCTGTCGTAAAAGTCTTTCATAAAATTATATATGTTTACTCTGGAATTTCATATCTATATTTATGGGCCCATATTGTTTTTATATATTTATTTCCGTGTCAAGCAGAAGGTTTAAAAAGTACCCTTTTAAATTTTTACTTGGTCATCTTGGGTGTTTAATATCCACTTACACCTAATACCTGTTATATACACACACCTTACACCTAATATCCAATTCCACTTTATGGTATCTTAAACTGTCAGAAGGCTACCTTTTAGAATTCACGCTTCATCTGAAATTAAGAGGATCTTCCTACTTGACATTTTCTTAAGAACGCTTTCTTTAATCTCCATTCGCCAGGGAGATGAAAATACCTGACTGAAGTATTTGTTTGAGCTCAGAGGCAATAACATAATTTACGATCCGCTAGAAGGGATATCGGTAGATGTCTGGACCTTCTGCACAGATAGCACATTCCAAATAACAAATGCTTAACCTGAACTAGTTAACCCTTCAACGTTTTACCGACTCATGGATCATCAGTACTGCCTAACAAGATCTCAAATTAGATTTATACGTTTATCGAAACTAGCTCATCTGGTGTAAACTTAAATGTAAAGCGCTACATCGTCACTTTACATCTATTCCCCAAAATAGATACTTTTCCCTCATTCAAGATAACCATTTACAGTAGTTTAATTTGTAGAATTATTTAGGTCAGAAAAAGTCTTCACGTACAATGAAACTGTCACAATTGTGTTTGGACAGTGATGTAGTGCACGTCTAAGTCTTTTTTCTTCCACTATAGACGAATGTATTTTATTTTAATTTATTTTTAATTTCGTTTTTTACATAAGACGATGAAGTAGACATAGAGGTAAAGGTTAAACCTCCCGACGAAAAGTACGCAGACGATATCATACTGTATTGTATAGTCGAATCCGTCACCGAGGGAAATACCATCATGAAAAAAACTTTAAATATCCCTTTCACTCGTAAAAGAAGAATAAATATGGACGATTTCAAAATCGGTTTGAATAATTACATAATTGAACCCGTAAACAAAATCAAATTTTCAGGAGTAATATTGGATAGAAAACCAAACTTTAGAGATCACATCATAAACACAAACAATAAAACCCCCAAAAAATCAAACATTTTAAATTTTCTGGCCGGCGTTTCGGAGGGTCTACACCATTTAAACATGAAGATATATGAATCTATTTTTCAAAGTGAGATCAGTTATTGATTACGCATGCATAATCTATCAAAAAATAAAGTCTCCATTAATTCAAAAATTGAATAAAATCTAAAATTTAGCTTTGCGTATATGTCTCAGAGTTGATAAAACTACACCTATAAACGCCCTGTTAGCTGAAGCCGGAGAAACTCCTTTAACTAATAAAAGCTGCTTCTGATCGGTCCAATCCCATAATCGAGTGGGAAAAAAAAGTATTTTTGCCAAATTTAAAAAAACTGCTGGCTCGAGTTACAGAACATATTTAACACAATCTATGTCTCCCGTGCTCCTCTAGATCTCTGCACCAATCCTCCAAAATCCTTAATTCGGGATTATAGTTTATACTAAATTGGCTTACATAAGTAAAAAAAATCCTTAGTACCATACATACTAAGACCTCATACCATCAGTGTAATAACTGATACATATGACAATCATATGAAAATTTACACTGTTGCCTCAAAGACTACCAATACATGTTCTATTGCCATTAACAACCCGAAAAAAAAATATCAACTTGTATTCTATCCCGAATAAATACACCATTTTCCACGCAGAGCTTCTTGCAGCATTTAAGGCTACTATTCTAATCTCAACTATGAAAATAGTAATATTGTACTTTTAACAGATTCAGCGTCAGTCTGCCAATGCATACAGAATGCACATAAGTCCCCTATTGCTAATCACAATATTGTTGTATATATACAATATTGTATAGATAATATTGTTCAGTGATCATATCAAAAAATACATTTTCCTACCAGTGGGTACCAGTATACGCGGAAATTAGGCTGCAGATCAATCTGCTCGTGGTTTCACCTAAGCATTGATACTTGAAGCTAAATTCCCCAAAATAGATACTTTTCCCTCATTGAAGATAACCATTTTAAATGAATGGTAAAGCTTGTATGATTGAGAACCCCAAAGTGAGGGGAAGGATCATTATTTAATCCAATCAAAACTTATTTTAAAATCTAAAAAATAAGAGAGACGCCGAATTGCGAGTCTTGCAATGAAGTCGAGGATCCTTTACACTTGGTGATATCTTGCAGGCGCGTTATTGATCTGAGGAGGAAATATATCGAGGAGACAGCTCTCAATATCCCAAACATAATAAAGAAAAAAATCGCAAACGTTATTACCAGCTAAGAAAATTGATTAGAAAAACTAAAATAGGACTTTCATGAAACATAGATTATTTTTACCTAAACCAAATTAAAATACATAGATTCCTGGCTAAAAAGGATTTTTGTAACATCTAAAAAAACAAAAAATGAAACGGTAATTCCTTACGAAGAATGGAATTACCTTAAAGCATAATGCAAGACTATCCATCAGCTGTTATGCTAAACGAAGATATCCCCACTAAAGTTACAACCATTACTATATAACGATAAGTCTAAATATTTCTAGAATACTTATTACGAAATCAAAAAAATCTATTAATTCTATATGCAAGAATTGCATATTTCACAATAAAATACATAAAATATTTCTAAAATGTCTATTGTTGTGGGAAATTTTCGTAATTAGAAATATTAATTTGTCCATGGGATTCCTAGAAAGTAGTGGAATATTTATTGAAGAGGCGATAGTGTTTCTATTTGTACAACATTAGTTAATCGATAAGAGAGCCAATTAATTTGAGAAGAGATTCCAGATTCATGAGGTGGTGGCAATAGATTTAGTATGTAAATGCTGGAGGAGAGCTTCACTAGCCGCTCCAGTTGCCCAACCAACTTAACGATCTTAAAACCTTACCTCTCTGCTCCTTTCTTCTTCGGTTTATCACCTCTTTGTTTTTGTTTCTTCGCAGCGTTAATAGGCTAGTTTTATTATTTGGAGTTTCCTGTGTATTATCTTTTGTTTTTGGTTTGTTTTAAGTATGTAATTAATGTTTTATTGGTTTAAAAATAATTAGAATTAAATGAAATTTTATTATTTCGATTTTAACATTATTTATTCACTTATAAAGTCCATGATTGTTTGTTTAAGAATGAGCTCTTTAGGTGCATTTTAAAAATAATCATTTGTAAACGATGACTTTTTTCTTTCATTTTTACATTATTTATTAATACGTACTTCTTACATATGGAAGGAAAATCAAGAAAATTACAGTTGTGGAAAAAAGGTTTTCATTTTTTTGCTACTTCATGTTGGCAGATGTATTTAATTTATGTATAAATTTAAGTACCTCAGAGTATGTTTTTTTGTTTGCTTGTTTAACTTCCCTTTATGCTACTGAGGCTAATCGGACAATGCTACAGTGGGAGTCCTAAACTTTGCTTGATATGGATCTTTCACGATCTTCTCGGGAACTCCATTTTACATCCTATTCGAGGGACGGCATAGCCAAGGATTTTTTACTCCCATTAAAAAATGTAATTTCTTAAGTATTTCTCTTTTTGGGTATATAAGGGATGTAAGTTTCTGTATTGTTTTCAATTTTAAGATTTTGAAAAGGGAAGTATTTTACATTCTCTGTTTTGTGATCTTTTACTTATGGCTCATCATTCTTTCGTTCGAATTTTAATCCAAAGTACCATACTTAATCTAACTGTAAAATTTAGCGTTATATTCGCTAAGAAATGCGCTAATGTATCTCCAATTAATCTCCTACAATTTGGCTTGTAGATGAAATCTGAAAAAAAAGAAGTTAAATAAAGTCTATCGAATTTCAGCCGATACTTTCACAGATACATAAATGCAACTATGTATTTCCATTGATTTCTTCGGTTATTTTTGCTGACCCTAAATGAACGAAAGTTTTGGAATGGTAGTTATTTTAGTTATGGGTTTGGTTATATTAAGTGAAATTGGAAATATTAATCCTTTAATTATTAAAGGGCAAATTAGGTAAAAAATCAACACAGATAGCTGGATTTGGATACTTTCATTTCATGGATATTTTTCTCTAGGACCTCCCTGTCCTAACACCCACGCGGCGGCCCTGATTTGTTTGTTACATTTAATAATGAACCTATTAAATATCCTTTATCACCCAATTAAATCTACCTTAGCTTCCAGATCTAGGACTCATAATGAACTTGATTACCATACTTAATATTTTATTTATATCCTTGCATAATAATTTTAAATTATCTAATGGATTGTGATCTACTCTAATATTAGGTACATCACACGCGCTCCGAAACCTGAGTTGAAAACCTCTTCGATTCACTCACTAGTTACAAACTGTTTCTCAATATCAGGTGCGGACTAGACGCCTTCCCAATTAGGTGGGTCGTTCCGTCATAGTTTATTACTGACGGCAGATACATCTCTCTGGAAATGAAGAAACTAGTTGCTCAGCTGGTCTTTGCTTTGTACATTCTCATTCAGAGTAATTGCGGTGTGTGGTAGAAAGGATTTTTTACTTTCCCTTACCTATATTTTTTTATATTAATTTAACCAGCTACATCATAACCGGTTAGCATACCGCGCATGTCACGCGGAAGACCCGGGTTCGATTCCCGGTGGAGCCAAATCTTTTCTCTTCAAAAATAAATTATTTAAAATATATATATATTTGTTTTTTTCGGTACCCCTACCTGGCCATGTAGGCATACATGTAGGCAAATAGGAGGGTTACTCTAGAGGTGGATTCAATCTTTTCTAACCATGGTGGGGCCTCCACGAAATAAAAGTAAACCATCCCAGGGCGGATTTGAACTACTCCTCGAAACGCGAAAACACGCTCGGCTATCCCGGCTATCACTTACCTATATAAATTAAATAGTAAGGGAATGTATTGCGAATGTGAAAAATTTCGACTTCCGGTTTCAACGGAAATACACGTATTGGGGTCCCCTGAGTAGAAACAACCAAGTACCGCGAAATGGTCTGCGTTTGCGTTTGTGAGTGTATGTGTGTGAACAGACTTGCTGATAAGCGATAAACCGTAGGAAAATGAAATTTGGTATTTAGGTTGGTAGGTATATGCCCGTGATGTGACAGAAAAATATCGTCAAACTTCAGAAAACGGGGGTGGTACTTTCTTTCATAAATTTGATATTTATAATTTTTTCGCAATTTCCTCAAAATCAGCTCTAACGATTTCGAATAAACTCTTTATGTTTAACTAGAATCAAGTATTTTTTAATTTGAGGTAGGTTTTATCATCATAGAAATGTAATGGGGCTTAAATGGCGAAGGATAATGTTCTTCCTATAAAGGACTTTTGATATTTTATATGAAGAAATTAACTGTCTATTATTATGCCTAGTGGTACGAAATAGCTAAATATGAAATATGAAAGATTTTGATAAACACACATTGCATCTTCATATTGTCAAAGATAAAAATAAAAACTACTTAGTTCTTTAGAGAGTGCATGCGTAGAATAGCAAGTATTTTTAAAAATATTTAAAGCTGTTTTTTAAAAAAACCTAGGATACAATATAATCCTTAATAATTGTATTTTAGTTAAAAACTTTAGTTCCATAATAGATTTATGTATGAAATTGAAGGTGGTTTTTGCTGGAACAATCATCTTTATCGGTTTCTAGGACGGCATTAGAGACTGAAATTCGAAAACTGAGTTACCAACCTTAAATACCGCTTCTATCGATTCCCATTCATGATATATTTACGAAAAAAAATTAACAAATCTCGACTGTTGATGGAATTAGGATTCTTTCTTCTTAAAATACTTAATGATACGAAAATTAGTGAAGACTTTCAGGTTTTGCAATAATTATTATACTCTAAGTTCTAATTTTTTTCCAAACTTAAATACCGCTTTTATCGATTCCCTAAAAACTGAATGACTTAATCCCTAAATACATAACTTTAAAAACCTTAATGATACGAAAATTACTGAAGACTTTCAATGTTTGCAATATTTATAATACTTTATACCTTATGGAGAATAACGAACAAAAACAAGAAAATAAATGTGGATAAAGGTATTTTCTGTGAATTTTCTAAATTGCTTTTACACAATTATAAAAACACGTCAGATTGTACTCCAAGAAGGTTGGTGAGTGAACGTTGTGTGTTGCACTAATTCAGATAAACTGAAAAAATGAGTGATCAGAGAAAAATCATTAAAATTATGAGACAGGCTTAATTTTACTTGTTTACTCAAAATCAATTTAATCGTTTACTCAAAACTTATATTCACTCATACATTTTGAGCTTTGGAGGTCAAAGGAACGTATTATACATTTTCTTATTAACTTCATTATTTAACAGTTCTTCTTGTCCTTTTGCACGTGTTTTTATATGCCCTTTTTAAGTTGGGAATAATATCAGTTTATTGAAAATATTATAACTCCATAGAGCCTCCCCGGTTACTCTCTTTGCTTGGACCAGATTTTTGTTTCGAATAGTTAAATTTATCGCAGTTACAACGAAACCTTTCTGATAGATTTACTGGGTGCGGAGATTTTTTTTTTTTTTTTTTTTTTTGGGACTTCAAGGCTTCCACTGAAGCCCTATACTGCCCATACTAACACCCATGGCACTGGGTGATACTTCTCCTACGAAAGAAAAGCACCACCCAGGGCGGGACTCGAACCCGCAGCTCCGGCATGGAAGTACGGCGCTTTACCGCACAGCCACACCGTGCCCCGGGTGCGGAGTTTAATACAGAAGTTATTTATGGCCTAGATATTTGCTTTAAAATAAAAGTTTCTATTTAAATTTTGAAAGAAAGAATTTTTTTTTGATAAATTGATATTTTTTAATTCTCTCTAAATAAGTACTTTTTAAAAGTAATGTGTTGAAAGACCATTTCTGTCTCTGGATGTAAGATCAGCAGATATTTAAAACTGTTTTAAAGCGAGCTTCCTTTTTTTTTTCTCTTTTTATTTACGTGTTTCTGTTACCGCAAGCACAGGAATAACAAAACATCCGCTTAAATGCAACAAACCTCGCGTTTATAATTCTTTCCTTGAAGTGCATTACCCTCTTTCTTTAGCTTACAATGTTACTTTTATTGAACGTTGAACTGCATCAAGGTCTGGCTAATTCCTAATATTTTTCTATTCTTTCTCCTCTTTTCTGCTGGATATCTTGTGAAAAAAAAGAACATTTTAAATATGTTAGTATTTTTTATAAAATTAAAAGGAATATTAATTTTTACTTAGGACTAATAGATATAGTAAATACAATCTTGGATCACGGAGATTTTCTTCCTATGGTTGGCTAAACAAAATTATAAGTAATTCAATACTCCGTAAAACCGTCTTGCAGATTAGCTGGAGTGTGGTAACGGCCTTAAGTCCTTTTTTGGCTGGGTGGTGTAGCTCGGTCAATGACCTGGGCTCAATCAATCTTTTATACTTAAAATATAAAGGGTCATTCAGTGCTTAGTAGTCAAATTTTGGGAGCTCATTATAAAAACGACTTCCAACAAAAAAGTTCATAATCTGATTCTGAACAGACAGACAACGAGTAAAGCACCATTTCGGTTTTTCTTCAAAAGGTCATGTTTTGTATTGAAGAAAAAAAATAGCTTTTAATAGACCAAGATAATTAAAAATAGCTAAGTGTGCCAGAATAAAGAAGATTAAATTTTCTTTGAGAAAACATTATTAACTTTTCTAAGGTTGTTGATAATAGAATTTTATTTGCAGCCCCTAAAGCCAACCTCCTGGATCCGCCGATGTGTCCAACGAGACCGAAAAGTCAACTAGAGTTTTATATTTTAATGGTAAGAGATTAAATTAAGGTTCTTTCCTTGCCAATATTGTTAGGAGTCAAATAAACTTCTATCGAAGTACCCTTGAGATAGTGTTGATTTTCTTCCTATATACTCTCGGACTAAAAGTAACGGAGCAAAGCAAAAGTTACTAACAACGTCAATCAGTAAATTCATTGATTAAGAAATTATTTCTATCCAATGTCGTTTATTGAAAAGTATTTTTACTTTCACTTACCTATATAAGAAATATATAGTAAGTGGAAGTATTGCGATCGTGAAAAATTTTGACTTCCGGTTTTCAAGGGAAATACACGTTTTGGGACCCCCTGAGTCGAAATAACCAAGTCCCGCGAAATGGTGTGTGTGTGTGTGAACAGACTAAAATTGATCAACCGGAGGGGGGACTTTACTTAATAAATTTTGTACCATTTTCACGTGTTTTTTTTATTTACTCAAAAAAGGCTTTAACGATTTTGATCAAACTGGGTATTTTATGTATGTATATGCGAAAGATATTTCATCAAAATTGGTCAAACGGAGCGGGCACTTAATTTCATAATTTTTTTCCAATTTTTACCTTTTTTTGATGATCTCAAAAACGGCTTTAACGATTTTTATCAAATTCGTAATGTTTAATGAAAGTTAGGTGTTCTTTAATTTCAGGTAAGCTTTATCATTATTAAAATGATCTGAGGGGGCTTTTTTTGGGGGGGGGAGGGTTGTGGCCTTTTTTGTTTGTTTGTTTCCTATAAAGTACCTTTGCTTTTTGTTTATATGGAGAAATTAACTGTCTCTCGTTACGCCTAAAAATAAGAAATGGCTAAATATGAGATATGATAAAAATAAAGAAAACATAAAGAGGAGAAAAAAAGAAAAATATTCAGTCAAATCATAAAACTCGTTGAGCCCACGCATGCGGAGTACGCCTTTAATGACTGACCATTGTTCATTATTAAACCCGTTTTGTTCATTTGAGAAGTGGCAATTAACAATAACGCATTAATTTCTAATCTAAGTAAGTTAGTAAGTGAAAGTTGTGTGTTGCGCGCACGCACCAAATTTTTTTTAAATTGTATAGTACTTGATCGTTCGATCTCCAAAAATAAAAATATGGTTTTTCATAAATGAAATGTAGATAATCTAGGCTAGTTACGTTGTGCAGTTTGAGAATGGAAATGTGGAATGTTAGTTTAAGGTTATTCTCATTTACAGTGTTTTTACTTTCACTTACCTATATATGAAATATATAGTAAGTGGAAGTATTGCGATCGTGAAAATTTTCGACTTCCGGTTTTCAACGGAAATACACGTTTTGGGGTCCCCTGAGTCAAAATAACCAAGTCCCGCGAAATGGTCTCTGTGTGTGTGTGTGTGTGTGTGTCTGTGTGTGTGTGTGTGAACAGACTAGCTCAAAAACTATAAACCGTGCGAACCTGAAATTGGGTATTTAGAGTATGTATAAGCCCGCGATGTGACAGCAAAAATTTCATCAAAATTACTTAAAGGGAGGGGGTACTTTACTTAATAACTTTTTAGGTTTTTTTCGATTTTCTCAAAAACGGCTCTAACGATTTTGATTAAACTGAGTATTTGATCTATTTATATGCCTGAAATATGACTGTAAAAATTTCATCAAAATTGATCAACCGGAGGGGGGACTTTACTTAATAAATTTTGTAAAATTTTCACATGTTTTTTTTATTTACTCAAAAACGGTTTTAACGATTTTGATCAAACTTGGTATTTGATGTATTTATATGCCAAAGATGTGATAACCAACATTTCATCACAATTGATCAACCGGAGGGGGGACTTTACTTAATAAATTTTGTATCATTTTCACGTGTTTTTTTTATTTACTCAAAAACGGTTTTAACGATTTTGATCAAACTTGGTATTTGATGTATATATATGCCCGAGATATGACTGTAAAAATGTCATCAAAATTGATCTACGGGAGGGGGTCTTTACTTAATAAATTTTGTATCATTTTCACGGTTTTTTTTTTATTTACTCAAAAACGGCTTTAACGATTAACATAAATAAGATATGAATGTAGAAAAATGTGTGACTTTGGGAAATGATATTTAGCAAAACACGTCAATTTCTAATCTAAGTAAGTTGGTAAGTGAAAGTTGTGTGTTGCGCGCACGCACCAGATTTTTTTATTTGTGTCCCTTCCCATTCTCAGTTTCAATTAAAAGAAAGACCACTGCCCAAATATTCATGGCATTCTTATTCGGCCTGAGAGAATTCGCAGAACTTTCTTAATCGGTAGCAATTAAATCACTATTTGACCTCATTTCACTTTGGTCGAATCAAGAAACCCTTTGCCGTGCTTCTACAGTCGGAACAATCTTACGGTCTCGCTTCAATAGGATCCAGTGTGGGTAACGAATTCAAAGCTTTTGATATAAATTGCTTTTGAATATAATTTGGATTGGTAAGGACTAGAATATTCCAGTAAAAAATGCAGTATATTAGTTTAAAATCTTTTAAATTTGTATTAACTCTTTTAAATTAAAAATGTTCAATAATAGTCAACATATTCCTTCTAATTATGTGATTTTGTTAAATGGAAACTGAAATCAATTATCGTACATTTTTAATGTAATACCTCCCAGTTTGAGCTTTTTACTTTCACTTATCTGGAAAGTATTAAGGGAAATTATTGCGATCGTGAAAAATTTCGACTTTCGGTTTTCAACGGAATTACGCGTTTTGGGGTCCCTTTTGTATTGTACCGCGAAATGGTCTGTGTGTGTGTGTTAACAGACTAGCTCAAAAACTATAAACCGTACTATCCTGAAATTGGGTATTTTGTAGGTATATGTATATGCCCGTGATGTGACAGCAAAAATTTTCACGGTTCTAACAATTTTGATAAAACTTGATGTATTTATAGGCCCGAGATATGACTACAAAACTTTCATCAAAATTGATCAACAGGAGGGGGCACTTTATTTCATAACTGTTTTCCCCATTTTTAAGTTTTATTTCGATTTTCTCAAAAATAGCTTTAACGATATTGATTAAACTCGTCATATTTAATGAGATCCAAGTATTCTTTAATATCAGGTAAGCTTTTTTATCATTAAAATGTTCTGAGGGGGCATAAATGAGGAAGTGGCCTTTTTTGTTTTCCTATAAATTACCTTTGTTTTTGTTTATACGGAGATATTATCTGTCTCTCGTTTCGCCTAAAAATCTGAAATGGCTAAATATGAAATATGAAAAAAATCAAGTAAAGCGCATCGCACCAGATTTCCTTTTTTTCAAGATATTGGGAATACATATACAAAGGATATAAATTTGTCCGAACTTTGGTGTGGAATTAGATGTAATTGACATGGTTTTGCCTAGGCACTAATCAGCATAACATCCTAAATCAGATTAACGTTGGTTCCGTTAGGTTGATATAATTGTCACACGAAGACTACGGACAGACACGCGGAACGAACAGACTTAGTCCTCTGTGTCTAAAGGAGCATTTCCACTTACAAAGTTTGTTCCTACAATCATTCCGGAATTAACTGTCATTCCCTACTCCCTACTAAGTAGAATCTTTGGTTCGATTTCGAAAGCCAAATGAAGGGGAAAACCAACCAATTAAATTTAGAATAAGAGTATCCGCTCCTTACTAAATATTAATCCTTAAATATCAATGAATTTCGTTACTACAATTTTAAACTAATATAAAATTATTCAAGCAGTAGTTACATTAGATAGTGTGTCAACGTTATTAATAATTTAAGCGTGGAAATGCATAAGGGTATAAGTGCCAAACAAATACATAAAATTTTTTTTTTGCCAAATTGTTATGTGTCTCCAAACCATTCTTCAGAAATGGATATAATTAATTTTTAGTTGTTAATAAGTAGTTCATTGAACGTTTGAAAGATAGCTTGGGTGTAAGCGCCGAACGTAGTTCACCTAGTCGGTATAAGTCATATCATTTCTGGAAAATTTTCTCAAAGGCATTTATACCCTTTTGAATTTCCATGCTTCAATTGAACACAACAGGAGATGAAGGTGTTATGTTAAAAACTTAAATTTTTTTAAAACTCAAAAATAGAGATTTTTTGTGTAGATTTTAAATGAATGATCTTCCTATGCAGTAAGGTGCCCAAACCATTGATATTCATGGCTTTTAGCAACTTATTGGCACTTCATCCACTCATGTCTTCAATTAGCTCGACATAATCGATAATAATGCATAACCTCTATCTCTTATAGCTTATTATATTATATCCAAAAATTCGTGATGAGAATAAATTTAGGAGCAAAAGAATAACTTATATCTTAAAGTTATTTTTTTGCTCCTAAACTCATACCAATTTACGTATCAACATAAACCATTAAGTATGAATTTGGCAAAAAATTTCCTTTATGCTTTTGTTCAGGATTCAGGATTTTTGTTATTTCAGTTTCAATATTTTAAATTTTCCTCAAATATAGGTTTCCATTTTTAAGAGTTTTTCGTTTACATGAATAGTGCAAAAATAAATATGGAAATTTATAATAAATTTTATTGCTCAATTTAAAAAAACAAAATCAACTGTGTCTGCTTTATTTTTATACTTTCCCATCCTTATAAAAGATCTTGATGTTGAATTAATGGTGATGATCATAACATTTTAAGAGATGTTCGCCATTTTTCATGGATAATTTATCTTCAAAATTTATGAGCTTTTTTTTTTTAAAGTGAATATCCTAATCATTTTGCCAAAAGTAATTATTTTTATTAATCGCCGCATATTATCTCCAGTATTTTTAATCTGAATCTATTTGGCAAATGGCATGAATAAAAAAAAAAAAATAAAAAAAAAAAAATAAAAAAAAAAAAAAAATAAAAAAAAAAATCTGTAACTTCATATCTCTTTCATAGTTATTATCTTTCATTCACTATGATTTATTTTAATTCTCTTGTAAGCATGTTTTGTTTTTTTCTACTATTCAATTCAGTTATGTTATTGGGGCGGTGGGTGGCTTATTAAAAATTAGGATCTATGTTAATTGGATAAACAGTGAAAATTTTCATTTATAATTCGAACACTAACTATAAATGGTTTTCTCGAAAAATTCGCTTTTTAAAATGTTAGCCTTAGTATCTAAGAATTCTAACTCCTTTCCTTATATAAATCGCACATTCAATCATCTATCATTTATGAAAACTATATTTTATTTTCTCTTTATTTACTACGTATTGTAATAAAAACATAATTAGCTTTTCATATTTTTCTCCTTACTATATAATTGGTCTGATGTATGTTGGAGTCGCGACTATTGTGACAATATCTATATGTCTATTCCTGGCGCTTAGGCTCACTAAAGATAATAAATGGATGAATTATTTTATCTTGCATATATTTTATCAGCGATTTAGTTCAGTATATCAACATTTTATGAGTTGATATTAGAAATGCCTTATTTCGAAGTCACTAGATCTATAGAAAGTTTATTAGAAAAAATATCTTTGGCTACTCATTTTCACCTTATTGCCTCAAAAAGATTACATTTCTCCCAACGCCCAAAAAGATTTTTTTTTTTGTCACTTTTAGATATTCAAGAAAACTTTCTGGCTTTCAAAAGATGAAAGTAATTTGGAAACAAGTTACGTTTAAATGTTCGATACATGAGTCATTATCATTTAATTTGACCATCTGGCTTTATTATTATTTTTTCGTATATATGAAAAAATATCCGAAAAAAGAATGTGGAGACCGGTGACATTAAATAGTTAATTTATATGAAAATCACCCACAAATTGTTGGACTTTATGTCTGTTGTATTATTGTTCATTTGCTTTCTTATTTATTTGTTTTTTTTTAATTTACTTGAAAAAGTTTCAAATGATTTTGATGTTCCTTTAACACCCGATTGTCAAAATCCTTTGCTCCCAGAAAAGGAAAAGGGATTCAGAATAATGAATATTCGGAATCAAATATTGAAATTTTATTTCCTTAGAAAGTCTATTATCTTGATCAATATAAGAAAACTGCGCCCAAAATGATATCCATTTCGATATTCCACCATTATATTTACCAAATTCTAATTTTGGATATCTCATTACCTTATATTCCTCCGGTTGAGGGTAACCTCCATTTTCAGGAGTAACAATCTTACTTTTATTGTAAACTATTCAACCTTAGATATTACAAGAAAATACCTGGTATCGTAGGTCTGTAAGGTTTTCAGTTCTGTGGCATACTTCTTCAGGTGCTCATCTTCTTCATCTGCTTGAAACAACTGCTCGGCTATTTCTTTATCTAAAAGTATTAATAATATTAATAAAGTATTCGTTGTGTCTTTGGTCTAAAACTGCCCACTTTGCATTGATGGTCTCTATATCACTTACTTCTTCCGTCAATAGCTCCTCTAACTGCTCACAGATTTAAAAAAAAAAAAAAAAAAATGTTTACCAATATAGAGAAATCCGAAAAAAGCTTATTCATTATTATTTAAAAATTACTATCAAGCTTAGACTCCTATTTTACTTTTTACTTTCACTTACCTATATATGAAATATATAGTAAGTGGAAGTATTACGATCGTGAAAAATTTCGACTTCCGTTTTTCAACGGAAATACACGTTTTGGGGTCCCCTGAGTCGAAATAACCAAGTCCCGCGAAATGGTCTGTCTGTGTGTGTGTGTGTGTGTGTGTGTGTGTGTGTGTGAACAGACTAGCTCAAAAACTATAAACCGTGGGAACCTGAAATTGGGTATTTAGTGTAGGTATATGCCCGCGATGTGACAGAAACAATTTCATCAAAATTGCTCAAAAGGAGGGGGTACTTTAATTAATAACTTTTTACATTTTTTTTTCGATTTTCTCAAAAACGGCTCTAACGATTTTGATTAAATTCAGTATTTGATTTATTAATATGCCCGAGATATGACTGTAAAAATTTCATCAAAATTGATCAACCGGAAGGGGTACTTTACTTAATAAATTTTGTATCATTTTCATGTGTTTTCTTTTATTTACTCAAAAACGGTTTTAACGATTTTGAAGAAACTGGGTATTTGAGATATGTACATACTAAATATGTAAAAGCCAATATTTCATCAAAATTGGTCCAACTGAGGAGGCACTTTATTTCATGACTTTTTTTCCAATTTTTAACTTTTTTTCGATTATCTCAAAAACGGCTTTAACGATTTTTATCAAATTCGTCATGTTTAATGAAAATTAGGTTTTCTTTAATATCAGGTAAGCTTTATTATTATTAAAATGTTCTGAGGTGGCTTTTTTTTGGGGGGGGGGGGGGCTTTTTTGTTTGTTTCTTATAAAGTACCTTTGTTTTTGTTAATATGGAGAAATTAACTGTCTCTCGTTACGCCTAAAAATAAGAAATGGCTATATATGAGATATGATAAAAATAAATAAAACATAAAGAGGAGAAAAAAAGAAAAATATTCGGTCAACTCATAAAACTCGTAAAGCCCACCCATACGGGCCCACCACGCAAACGGAGTACGCCTTTAATGACAGACCATTGTTCATAATTAAAGCCGTTCTGTTCTTTTGAGAAGTAGCAATTAACAAAACGCATTAATTTCTAATTTAAGTAAGTTGGTAAGTGAAAGTTGTGTGTTGCGAGCACGCACCAGATTTTTTACTTTGTTATAAAGATCATAACAGGACTTTTTTTTTTGGTCTGAAATATAAAAGTCATATTTTTATTTTTATTTATTTATTTAAACTATTAAAGTCCGGATTTGAGTTTTAATCTCTTTCCGAGAAAATAAGAGTTAATTTCAAACCCTGATTGAGTTCTATCATCTAGTCCAGTGTAGCAATGCTTAATTAATTCTTAATTATCATCCCCTGAGATCATACTCCAGCGTCTAGGAGGGGAAGAAGGAAGGTGAACTTCGGTTGGAAACAAGTGGGCGCATGTAGCTATGGAGTCTATTATGTAAATACAGACATCTGTATCAGGCCAAACCGGCGACCATATGGAACATTAGGGAGTATATATTTTTTTTGACACTTTAATTGGCGTAAACTAATTAGACATGAGGAATTATTTTCCAGTTTAAGTTATTGAATTTCCTAACCTTACATGACGCAACATAGCCAGCTGAGTTATCACCTAATTCAATTATCTGGCTCCTCGGCCCACATATATCATCCCGCTGGAAAATGATTTGGGACTGACCAACTATCGAAATAGGTAGTGCGATAAATATTTCTTGATACACCTTCCGGCGATTTCGTGTCACTTAAAGAACGGTTCTTCCATTCTTTACAGTTCCTGGGTGGCAGAGGATGATACAAAAATATTAGATCATCCACTTGCCATCCATGATATGCATTATTCAGGATGTTTAGGGTAACTAATGACGAAACAATACTTGCAATTTTACATTAAATTTCCTACCAAATATAAATCCTAGCCAAAATAAGGCCTGATCTAATTACCATTTCTGTGAATAGTTATTTTTTCATGAAATCTTTAATCAATCACTTATATTTTGACAATAAGCGGAAGTAATAAAAGAACATGTTACAAAGAATAAATCAATTTTAAACTTTAAGCTTATTTTTCAAGAAAAAATGTTAATCAAATGTAGTAAATGGAAGTAATCAGTTGATTTTTGCAAAACGTTTGCTGTTTCTTCTTAGGTACATGGTTACCAACCACAAATATGTATTTGTGTATATCTTACGACTTTTCGAATTTGAGTTAGGCTGTTAAGTTATACACCATTATGTGGAAGTTGATTATTTGTAATCAGGAGATCTTAGAACATATATATCCATTAAAACACAGAATCGAGTTTTTTAGTTCTGATCTCAGTTTAGTGAGTATCATTAACTAAATTTTTCATTTAACGGTATGTACTGATAAAAACCTAAATAAAAAAATAAATTCCTATCAGCGGAGCTAGCAAATATATTAATATAGACCTATCATCTATATTTTAATCATTATTATTACTCATATATGTTATCACTCTAGATCTACTCTACAAAAACATGAAATTTAACGTAATTCACTCCTAATGAATATAGCTTATATAAAAGAATCATTAATATAAATCGTATATAAAAATAAAATATAAACAGTAAAATACTGAACAAAATGTGGAGAGTAATTTGTAGGTATCGCGCTCTTACACAATACCTTTACTAGTGACCTCTACCGGAGGGTGCAGGAAGCTCAGGTATCTTCCAACTGCTGGTTCTCATTGCAGCTCATAGAGTGCTCTCTGAAATATTAACATCAATATTATACAGTATTAGTAAATAAAATTAGATAAAATAAAATCACTGATTACGTATGTACGAGTTGTTATATCATAAGGATCATCAAAATCGAAAATAAAAATATTTTACTTTTTCTTTATACCGGGAAAATGTTATATCAACTGTTAGATCGATTTTGGAATTTTATTAATTGGCATTGAGGTTCAACAAGTATTGAGCTTGGAAAATCATAAATTATAATATGAAAAAAAAAAGGCGAATAAATGCTGCAAGGAATAAAATTCTTAAACAACCCTACAAGAGCCTTAAAGTAGGTAATATAAAATTCTGAAGCATATCCGTCGATGCCAAATTTGTGAAATCTACTGAATGTTGAACTATAGAACTTTTTTTTTTGTATCTTCTTGATTTCGTGTGAAGCATATTGAATTATTTATCTTTATCAATTTGTTTTTAATTGTTTTTTGTTCTTATCGTAGTTAAGAAATTAAGGATTTCTAAAAAATATTTAACCCGTGTTTGAATAACAATAGTTATTTATCAACTATACATCACCTACTGTTTGCTCAAGATCAGATTTCTCTTTCATCAGATTCAAATAAGAAATCGTTCGTTATTAAATGAGTTTGTCAATATGTCCATGCTATGAGTAGAGGAAAGATATAATGAATAAATATTTTTGTCCATAATTCATAATTACGTCTATCCCTAGCGCCATCTCTTATAAAATGTTAGCTATTTATCTTTTGTGTTGTGTTTGCTTACTGTGGGTAGGTGGAAACCAGAATGTAGGGTTTTTTTAATCACCTCGTAAGATTTTTTTTCCCTACTGTTTGTACCGATGTTGATGGTAAACTTGAAGTTCTTGTAATTTTCTTTTTCTTGGCTTTACCGTCATTGTTAAGGAGCTTATCCATATTTGTTTTAGTTATGATTGTCCTATTTAGTTATTTTGCTTTTTCTTCGATTTCAGTTTTTATTATTCTTAATAAATGACGTTGTTGAGGGACATCCGTATTGTGTTATTAATTATGAAAGAAAAATTAATGCTCGATTATGATAGTTTATTATTTAAAATTATATTTGTCAAAATGAAATAAAAGACTAAATTTATTTTTAGTTATTATTTTACAGGAAGATCAACAATAATATGTTCATAGAATTGAGTGGTGAGATCAAATCCTCCTTTTGATAGGTTGTTCCTTACCTAGGATCCTGTCTTTGCAACAAATTAATTATTTACATAAAATTTATATATTATATTACATACAAATTAATAAGAGTTGGTTATAAAAATTAAAAAAAAAAAAGACCTATTATATAAAATAATGGAAAAAGACAAACTTGGAGATAAAATAGCTAAGATGTGAAAAGTAGAGACCCTGAGGCAAGTAACGAAACGTTTCCCAGAAAAAATGTAAAAAATTTTGGACTTGTTTTTTAATAAATTTACCAAAAATTATGGATAATTTGATCTCACCACTCAATTCTACGAAATAAATGACTTTTAACAAAATAACCAAACCAATTTATCCACTTTCTTTCGGAATACTCTAATCTGAAAATAAATCATGTAGAAAAAACTTTCTTAACTCCACACAGACATCCGGTTTTCATTACTCTAAAAACGAGAATGATGCAAAGGGATTGGACAGTAGTGGATCCAGGGGAGGGAGCGGAGGCGCCCCCCCCCCTGAGAGGTAAGGACACTCATACAGTATAACTATTTCTTTATAAAATGAGCTATATTTAGTCATTTTTCAAGTCTACTAATTGAAAATTAATTGTATTTAAACATTTACAGTAATTTACAACGTCATTACGTACTAATATGTATTTTAAATTAGGGCCTTCATTAAAAAAAGTGCGCCCCCCTCAGAAAATTTCTGGATCCGCCATTGGGACTGGATGAGAGATCTCCTTACAAAACAATTCAAGTTCAACAGTAATAAGTTCAGCCAAGTAAGGAACAGCTATATTGTAAATGAATACACTTTTCAAATGTAGTTATTATTTCAGTTGCCTACTCAGTTGTCAACTAAACGTTAAAAAAAAAGAACTATAAAACCAATACATTACTGTTATGCATATACGAATGTTTGTATATACTGGCATTCAAATCATGCCTTTTGTTGAATTATCTTGCCCACCTATAAGTTAAGGTTGGTACGTATATCATCCTAATTTCAACAGAGGCTGATCTGTTTCCAGGAGGGTGCTCCTTTTGTATACGAGTGACTGAGGATTGCTTCCGGCCCCTCGGGGGATCTCAGAGCCGGAAATAGAGGATGACTATCCCGATCTCGAGATATTAAGGGCCGTGGAATAACAAGACCGAGGGAGGTTTCCTTGCAGATTGGATTGACTCGGGCTTAATCTTTGGAGAAGGAAACTTTTTTTGTCTTGGTTTTGTTTTTCATTTCTCCAAATTTCGGTATTTTTAATGTTTTTTCTTGGCACAGTGAGTCCCGACTGAACAAGCCCTGAAGAAGGTTAAACATTTAAATTAAAAATCAAAGGTAACTAACTTACGAAAAAAAAATTGTTTTATGTGTATGTCTGTCTTTTTTCAAATGCATATGACTTACTACCTGTTACGTTCGCTTTCTGTTGAGGCTTTTTCTTATTGAAACTTCAAAGTAAAAGGGCTTCGGTTAGGGAGTCGAGGAACTATATCTTTATGTTGCTGGAATCGAAAATATCTAAATCATATACAAAGAGTGTAATAATAAGCTTCCCGAGAAGCTCTACACCATACATATTTATTAAAATAATACTTAAATGTCTTAAAGAGTTATTCCCTCATATTTTGATTTGAGAGGTTGAAACAAAAACAAAAACTAAAAAAAAAACAACCTAAAATAGAATTGAAAAAAAAAAATCTTGTAAATTGAAATTCCCAGGGACGTTTTTAGGAATGGATATTATAACCTGAATCTCATAATAGATATTACTTTCACTAACCTATAAATGAACTATTTAGTAAGGAAAGTATTGCGATCGTGAAAAATTTCGACTTCCGTTTTTCAACGGAAATACACGTTTTAGGGTCCCCTGAGTCCAAATAACCAAGTCCCGCGAAATGGTCTGTGTGTCTGTGACAGACTAGCTCAAAAACTATAAACCGCGCGAATCTGAAATTGGGTATTTAGTATATGCCTGCGATGTGACTGCAAAAATTTCTCAAAGGGAGGTGGTACTTTATTTAATAACTTTTACGTTTTTTTCGATTTTCTCAAAAACGGCTCTAACAATTTTGATTAAACTGAGTATTTGATGTATTAATATGCCCGAGATATGATTGTAAAAATTTCATCAAAATTGATCAACCGGAGGGAGGACTTTACTTAATAAATTTTGTATCATTTTCACGTGTTTTTTTTATTTACTCAAAAACGGCTTTGACGATTTTGATCAAACAATTGATCATTTGATGCATTTATATGCCAAAGATGTAATACCCAACATTTCATCAAAATTGGTCAAACGGAGGGGGCACTTTATTTCATTACCTTTTTTTGAAGTTTAAACCTTTTTTTTGATTATCTCAAAAACGGCTTTAACAATTTTCATCAAATTCGTCATGTTTAATGAAAATTAGGTGTTCTTTAATACCAGGTAAGCTTTATCATTATTAAAATGTTCTGAGGGGGCTTAAATGGGCTAATGGCATTTTTTGGTTGTTTGTTTTTTTGTTTCCTATAAAGTATCTTTGTTTCTGTTTATATGGAGAAATTAACTGTCTCTCATTACGTCTAAAAGTAAGAAATGGCTAAACATGAAATATGATATAAACCAAGTAAGCATATAGATGAAAAAAAAAGAAAAATATTTAGTCAACTCATAAAACAAGTTGAGCCCACTCTTGCTTATTACGCCTTTAACGTCAGATCATTGTCCATAATTAAAGCCGTTCTGTTCATTTAATGGAAATTATTGGTTTCATGGTAACTGAATGAAATTTTCAACAAGTACCTAGAGAATTATAAAATCAGTCGACTTGGAATATTATGTTTGCATTGCCGAATTATCTCAAGTAAAAACTTTTATTTTATAATAAAAGAAATTAGTGTTTGTTATACAGCAAATGAGAACAAAAATAAGAAATTAATGTGGAAAAATGTGTAACTGAGTGAGAAGTGGCATTAACACAACGCATTAATTTCTAAGCTAAGTTGGTAAGTGAAAGTTGTGTGTTGCGCGCACGCACCAGATTTTTTACTTCTGAAATTGCTATAAAAATGAATCCTTTGGCAAAATCATTTCCATTTAAATTTGATATATATATGTATATATTCTAGCAGCATAATATATGGATATATATTTTCCGACCATTTCACTTCGTGAAGATTCGGATTCTGCATACGATAGAGGTTATGAAGATGTGAATACAGCAATATAATCATTACGATTTTCCTCAATAGTCCATTAAACATTGAGACTACGATACAGCAGCCCCCCTAGCCCCCTCCCCCCCAGGATAGATGAGGAGGGCCGGAGGAGGTGGAGGGGGCCTCAGTGTGCCGGCGGCATGTCGAGTGTGTTGGTGCCCTCCTGATGCGGCTAGCTCTGATGCTCTGCCTCACCGCGTGCCTCGCAGCACAGCCCAACCTCCACCACATCGCAGGCTCCAGTCGCAAGATCCGCATGGTCGTATCCAACTTCTACCTCCGCCTCTCCCCGGATGGCAGGGTCGTAGGCACCCAGGAGGAGTCCAATCCAGAAAGTGAGTACTCCTTCATTGTCATCCCTAGGGGAAATCATCCAAAGATATCGCATACCATTAATGACTCACAGAAATAGAACTGATTAAAAGAAAAAAAAATCTGAAGAATTAAAAAAAAAAAAATGGTTTCGATATTTCAAAAATTACCGATTCGCAAGATAAAAAATGCTCTAATTTCTGACTAATCGGTCTTCAAGGTTAAATTTTTAAAAATAATGCTATATAATTACGATGGAAAAAATACTATATTTTAAATATACTAAATCCGAAATTACGAAATGCCATGATAAGCCCTTAATTAAAAAAAAAGGAAGAACATACAAAACATACCCTTCATTAAAAAAATTAAAAAAACAAAATTATATTACAATATTTCATAACGGACTATTCAGTGTCATTAAAATGGTATATTTTTGTAAAAGTATCTCAATTGAGTATTTTCAAAAAAAATAGAAACATCGAAAATCACAATGACATCCAACCGCTATAACTTTTGGAACTTCGAAATTTTTATACTAAAAATATGAAATAAATTAATATTTCAATAGTTAACGATACAATCGGTGCTGCTGTTATATTTTTGAAAAAATAATCCATTAGTGGATTTAGTTTGCTTTTGTTTACCGCTAATGAATCATTCAGTTTTCTTATGACAAAATGTATTACAGTCAGTCCCCTAATTGAATTTTTGAATTTGCCCGACGAAAAATTTCCTGAGTTGATATTTCATTATGTTAAATCTAAAAATTTATATTTTTATCAGTGTTGAATAAATAGTCAATGACCCTGCTATTTGTGCAAAAAGTAACCCAGTCGTGTAATCTTTACTTTACGCTAATAATTTAAATAGCTTCAACAACGCACTACCGAATCTTAGGGTCTGTTTTACTAAAAAACAAAAACAGATTGAGCTAAAAACAAATTATGCTCTAATCGTTACGGGTAAAATAACCAGTGGACCTGTCTTATAAAAAGTAATGTTAAAATTACCGTAGTATTGTCAGTCCTCAGACTCTAATGTCTACTAGGTACCTAAAATCAGAAGATCTTTCATTATTAAACTAAAAAATGAAAAAACAATAATTTTGTTGCTGATGAAATAATCTATGAAATAGTCACAGAACTATTAAAAAAAAAATCTGATAAAAACATTAGTAATATTTTTGTTAAAAATACTCTATTCCCGTGGTTTCAAATGACCTTTGATTGTGAATAGCGAACTCCGAAGTACCAGAAGTAATATAGTATCATAATGCAAGTTTACACAAATACGTTACTTTAAAAATAATATTTTTTAAAAAATATGTACCATAACTTTTTGTAAAGGATCAAAAACAAGTGACCAGTTTCATCGTTAGCAGATTAATACAAATTTTTTTTTTTATAATGTCCCAAAATGACTAAAAATTGGTTTCTTAACAAAATTCCGAAATTTCATCATTAGTGTTTTCATTCTATTCCCTTCCAAAAACGAAGAAACAGTTCTGTTTGAAAAATGATGTTATAGAGCATTTATATGTCTCGTACCCAGAAAATAGATTATTTACTATTAAAAAACATATATCATTTTGTATCGTCAACCTCATTGATACTTTTAACGTTATATGCATAGCTATGAAGTTTTGCTTAAAAGAAATTAGTTTGGTCATTATTGGATCAATGCTAGGTTTCTAACTAAATTTTATCTAATCCAATGAAATTTAATATCGGTTGTCATCTTATTCAAATAATTATAATTTCAAAAATTAATCATTCTGTTTGTTGAATTTTTTTAAAAATAGATATCAACGTTGCTAGGTTTTTGTTCCTGTACTATTAATTGTTTTCTGTTTCAAAATAATTCAATTTTTTTTTTCCGCTACGATATTGGATGAGAAACGGAGCTGTATCGATATATTTAAATCAGTGCAGGGGGATTGTTCAGGATTCCCTGCATTCTTCTTCTATGTATCTGCATTTTTAGAATCGAATCCTTCCAATTATCCGTCTTACCCACACATTAAATAAAAAGTTATAGGAATGCGTATCGATTGTATATAATAATAAATATATTTTGTAAATAATTGGCTTGCGATAGAGATGGGTTCGTCACTCTCTGAGGGCTTCTATAAATGGAGGAACGGGAGCAACCAGTTCTGTGGATTGTTACGATATCGCTAGGTACATATTTCTCTGGCATTCCCAACTCCCGGTGGCATTAACGGTTCATTAGCAGGATCAAATGTCCCTTTTTGTTGGAATATTAAAGAAATTATCGGCATGGATTCATCTTTTAAGATTAAAACATGCGGCTCTAGGTTTAATTGGAATTAAGACAGATTTTCACTTTCTGAGGTTAGGAAAATAAATTTTCTTTAATTTGCTTTAGACAAATACAATTGCTTTAGTTAACATTATACTTAATTACAACAATGTAATTGTAATTAGTTTTGTTACTTTTCAAAGTAAAAAAATAAATATTATCCTGTTAGTTTAATTTTTTTTTTTTTTCGGTTAGTTGGAATTTTATTTTTGATATGAATTTTATGGCATAGTAAAAAGTGTCGAGCTTGTTGGTCATGGTGATTTTCGACTATATTAAGTATCTTTTTCCATTAATTGTATAACGCAATATTTGTTAAAACATAATAGCGGAAATTTTTACTTTACATTTAATTTAAAAAATGATTTATTAATTTTATTTAAACAATAGATTAATTTATTTCAAAACACAAAAAAAACAAAACAAACATCTATGGATGATGAAATGTGGATCAATTTGGTTGGTAACTTAAAATAAAATAAAATTGGGTACACTAATTTTGAAAGCGCATATTTTAAGTTTTGACAGAACAAAGAACAAATAAAATGTCGATGAAATAGTTGGGATGTAATATTTAAGCAAATGCTTTTAGTATTATTTAAGCTTTTTATCATAAAAGTAAATAAATTGTAGGCCGTATAGTATATTTACTGTTACCTTCGGTACCATTTTTGTTTTTATTTGTTAAAATGATAATTTGACCTTTAATTTAAAAATTCATAATATATTTTCGGAGTTATTTTTATTTTTTAATTTTATTTAGAACTAAGCTATCACTGTGATATATTAACCAATGTAACGGAAACCGAATATATTTGTGACCATAAAATTATCCAATGGAGCGAAGAATCAAGAAAATTGAAACATTTATATTCTGAAACTTTCTTCTTTTTCTATTTAATTTTTTTTTTACATAAACTGGTTCCTATTCGTCGCCTTTCAAACAATACCCATAAGGATTCCATTAATAATAATAATAATAATTGAAAATACAAAATTTTCTTTATAAATTTAATTAAAAAAAAAAAAAAAACCTAAGGTTTGAGAAAGCTTGGGCCATAAAGATAAAGAGGGTCAATGCTTCCTTCGCGGGGACGTGTTATTAACTTCGCGCCACTCTTCTAGCCCAATTCTTTCCTCTTCATGGTCGCCTCTTCGGGTGAAATCCGTTGTAGAAGTCAACCTTGGAGTACGCTGTCAAGGTTGAAGATGTATTGGAAGCCTTAGTTCGTTGACATCCTCCTATTTTATATTAATTTCAAATAAATATAATAATGTATAAGAATATATTTAAAGTTTTTTTTTTCCATGCATAAATCCCTCCCAAGTAACAACATGTTGACAATCAGCCGATTTCTAGGTATATATTTTATAAAAATATATTTTTTATACCAGAATTTTAAAGTTATTTTTTATTTAGAGCGAGTTTCCTCGGCGCCGTTTGACCTCGCTCCCTGAAGAGTAGTATTATGAAACACCTGCGAGATAACGTTTCTCAAATATTTGTGCGATCATCCCTTTGAATATTTCAGTACTAGTGAAACTATGTTGACACCTTTTCTTTATATATACTCAATTCAGACGTGTAAACGTGTTCTGTACGGCTGCAAGAGCAAATTTAATTGATTGTTATTAATATTTCATTATTTATTAAAGAAATATTCTTCTTCTGTTAATTAAATAAATAAATAGAATTTTTTACCACTGATGTGTATCGTATAAGGAAAAAAAAGAGAATCTGATGCATTTCACGGGTCACAAACACAGGTATATATATATATATATATATTGATTTCGCCAATAATATTTGAATTGACATACTTAACTTCAAACGATTTAAATTAATTCATTTTGTAGTTCTATTTAACTTATTAAATATTAATTTTTATGAAGTTTTTAAAATTACACCAATATTTCTACTTTCACATTCGGAATTTGATTTTCATCATCATAGATATTTCTTCTTTAGTTAATTAAAAATTCTGTAGTAAATTCTTTACCAATACGCGACAGCTAATTATGAATAATAAAAAAAAAAAAATCTGCAATCGAGCCGTTTCTGAATAGTCAAGTAAAGAAAAAATATCTGATATTTAAGTTTTTTAATTGCAGATCTATATAACATATTAAATAAAAATAAAAATTATCATATTATCAAAAGAGTTGGTATCCAGAACTCATAGCATTATAAAAAAAATTAAACTAGAAATTTCACTTTCTCTTACGATTTTTACGAGTTTTTGTGCGATTTTGCTAACCTTGGTTGTTTTGAATCATGGGAACTTAAATTTTTTGTTTCTTTTTAAAACTTGTTGAAATGAATAATGTTTGCATTTCTGATCATTTTTAAAATGATACATTCTAAATTACTCGTGTAACTAGAGCTACCACCCTATTTATACATTACGTGTTGATAGATGATTTTCGTCGTTTTGAATTATTTCGTCAAATGACTAGGGTCTAATGAGCTAACATTTGGCGTCCGGCCATATTTCGCCTGATTTTGCGCTCTTGTTAAAACTCAGAAGTGCTACAAATTCTCGAGTAAAGTCAAATTATCTGTAATTCCCAACGATATGAAGAAATTAATATGAATTGTTAAAATTTTAAATTTCAAAAAGATAAAAAGGTTTTCTGTATCAATATTTACTTATTTAACTAATTTCAATGTTGATCGCTATTTTTTTAAACGAAATAGTATCATTCTATTATAAACCGTGATAGAACGGAAAATTTATATTCTCTGAAGAAAATATGATGCGTTTATTATTATATTTTAATGTTGCTCTATGTTGGATTTTCATTGTTGCTGCATATTCACTGCTCTTTGCAACGCCTACAAGAGAATAAAGATAAAATAGTTTTTAGCATTGCGAACCTTGAAGATCCCGTGATCAGATCGAGATTTTTTTTAGGACTAGAATGTTTGTATTTTTTATTTTCCCCAATATTTATTTGATCGCGCACCATTTATTTAATACTGGAACTGGTGTTCCTCTTTTGCTCTTAGGGTGGATTTACGATTCGTATTAATAGTCACTCGAGTCATTATATTGTCTTTCCATATTCTTTTATTTCTCTTTTTTTCTATTTTTTTTCCTGATAGGAATCCTGAGTGAATAAAATACTTTATTATCTAGCGAAACGTCAGTGTGATCCTCTTTATCATAGTGGCCTTGGGCGTGACTCCTGACCCTACGATGCGGGTTTGACACCGCCTCGGTTGATGACATCTCAAAGGGTTGCAATATGCGCATTGCCTATATAATAAATTTAAATAAAATAAAATATGTTGAAGAGTATGCAAATTAACTGTGATATTGATTAATACGCAAATTAATTTTTATTTTTTTACCAAAACGTATATATTATTTCTAAAGTAAAAATATATTTTAAAACACACATACACACACAGATATATATATATATATATATATATATATATATATATATATATATATATAGACTATATAGACTATATAGACTTACCTAACAGTAGAAATAAGAAAAAAAATTATCATAGAGTTGATAGATCAACTCGAGAATGTTGGATAGAATAAATTTTAAATATTGAAATAATATGATAAAAAAACAACATGATACGGCAATAATGTTTTCCAACGGTAGTTTGGGTTAGATACGGTAAGACAGTTCACTGGTCTGCACGTGGTAAATGTTAAAAACCATATCTACGATAGACATTGTCAAAAATTATTACAACATTGGAAGATAAGAAACAACTGCCAGGAAAGCAATTTTCGTAATATTGTTCAGTTTATACAATAAAAGTGAATTTTTAACAGGAAAATTCCGCGATGATTTATCATTTATCTTAGTAGTAAGAAAGATTAAAAAAAAAAAAAAAAATCTGGTGCGATGAGCACAATACACAACTTTCACTTACCAACTTGGTTAGATTAGGATTTGACGAGATTTGTTAAATGGCATTCCTCAAAGTCACCCTTTTTTCCAAATTCATTTACTTATTTTTGTTTGTATTTGCTCTCTAAAGTTCGCTAAATTTGTTTATTATTAAATAAAAGATTTTACTTGTGATAATTCGGAAATGCAAGCATAATAATCCTCCGCGTCTGATTTTATAATTCACTATGCAGCTGTTAAAAATTCATGTAGATACCATGAAGCAAATAATTTTCATTAAATTGAACAGAACGGCTTTAGTTATAAGCAATGGTCTGTCATTAAAGGTGTATTGCGCATGCTTAGGTTCAACGTGTTTTACGAGTTGGCGGAATATTTTTCTTTTTTTCTCCTGTATACGTTTACTTGATTTTTTTCATATTTCATATTTAGCCTTTTCTTATTTTTAGGCGTAACGAGAGACAGATAATTTCTCCATATAAACAAAAACAAAGGTTCTTTATAGGAAAACAAAAGAGGCACCTTCCCCATTTAAGCTCCCTCAGAACATTTTAATAATGATAAAGCTTACCTGATATTAAAGAAGACTTGTTTTTCATTAAACATGACGAGTTTGATCAAAATCGTTAAAACTGTTTTTGAGAAAATCGAAAATATCATTAAAATGAGACAACATTAATTAAATAAAGTCCCCCCTCCTTTTGACCAATTTTAATGAAATTTTTGCTGTCAGATCGCGGGCATATACATACACCGAATATCCAATTCCGGTTCGTACGGTTTATAATTTTTGAGCTAGTCTGTTCACACTCATATAGACGCAGACACACAGGCAGACCATTTCGCGGGACTTGGTTATTTGGACTCAGGGGACCCCAAAACGTGTATTTCCGTTGAAAACCTAAAGTCGAAATTTTTCACGATCGCAATACTTTCCCTTTCTATATATTTCATATATAGGTAAGTGAAAGTAAAAAAATAAATGGATAGAAAAAATGTTGGTTAATTCATACGGTTGAATTCTTATGAAGATGGGTAAGAACCCACCTTGGACCGGACATGGAATTCACTACCTTCGTTGTGAAGGTTGTAAGTTGCATTGGTTACAAGTTGTCTCTTTGCCCCTTTTAGTAATATATACATGCACATTTTTTAATGAATTACGTTTTTTACAAAATGATGTTCAAAATTTAAATTATAATTATAAAGATAATTCGCCTAATTTGATAAATTTAGTTAATTATGATAAACATGTTACTAAAAAAATTTTTGCAAGGTTATTTTTATTCCTACATTTTTTAAAATTTAATCTCTCGAGATTTGCATTAAAATGTTTTATATTGAGCCGGTATTCAATGAACCTGCATTTGGAAACCATAAAACTGGATTCCAGTCTTCCTTTTAATTGACTCTGACGCTATAAATTTAAATAATAAATTTGATAAAACATTTTATTATACGGTGGGGATGGTATTAACATGTGTGGCCGAACTGTAAAGTTGCTTACGACAGGCTAATTAAGATAATAAAAAAAGCAATTGGTTCGAATCCGTTGCGTGGCTTCTCGACGTCTCAAGAATTAGAAATACCTGCCGAAGAGTTGTGACGGTGAAGGTATTACTTACTTGGAACCCTCTCTAGTTACCTATCGAGTCCATCTTCTATTTAGCAACAATCCTTTAGGAAAAGCCCTATTGGTGGTAAATAGAAGAAAAAGGAAGGTAGATGGTAAAAGGTAAATTATCAAATAAGTATATTGTTCTTGTCTCAATTTGCGTGTTATACATAGGTTTTGGGGTGGAGCGTTACATATTAACGCCATATCTGATCGCCATGCAATATGAAACAATGATTGTTCATAGGTCAAATAGAAGTATAATAGTGCCGATTCCTCATAATTTTTACAATAAATAAGTTTTTTATGGGGGGGGGGTGTTAATAATTGACTTTTTACCGGTTTATTCGAAAGTAACAAAACCGAAATTAAGTTGGAGCCATACACGAAGGCTCAAACAGGACCCAAATTTGGAGAGAATACCAAAAAAGTTAGTAAACTTAGTTAAAATGTGTATGACTGTAATAATTTATAAGGTTCTAATTTTTTTTCGAAATGTGAAAGATAGTTTATTTTTTTAAAAAGTTTTTTGTGAACTTGAAAAGTTCAAATAAGCACAGTTCTGCAATGTATAAAAATCACTAAACTATTGATGTTTCCAGAATATCATAAAAAACTATTTTTTTATAATTTTTCAAATGTTGTGTATGTCTAATCTTGAATAGAGGAATGTAATAATTTTTTTTTAAAAATTGGTTCTATTTTGTGTTTTTTTTTACACTTGACCCCTGAATGTCCCAGGGTTCCGCTATCTAAAAATATGGTTCCCCAAAAACAATAAATTTAAAAATTACATATTTTGGATATATCTCTTTCCTATTTCTAAAGAATAAGAAAAAAATATCATATAATTTCTTCTTGCGACGAATGAGTTAATTACTTAATATGAATAGACGTATTAATATTTTATATCCCGAATATGTAGTATAAAATAGGATTTTATTTTAAGAGTGTATTAAATGTGTAATATTTTTTTTTTTTTTAAATTAGTAACGCTTCGGGTATGACATTGTTTTGGCCATTTTTAATTCGACATATTGCTATTAAACCACTATTTGTCTACCATACCAGTCTATCTATCCATACCACACCATCCATTTGTCTATCCATCACAGAATACCACAACTTTCTTTTATGGTTTCGAAACATTACAGGTTTCTAAAATTATTTTATTTTTTCTTGGATAAAAATAAAATAATTGCGTCAATTTAGTTCCGCTGTACTTAGTGACACGCATGGTCGGGTTCATGTGGCACTGATTTGCACCAACAGATTTTTTTTTTTTTTGGTTAACTCCGATAATTCTTTTAAATAAATAAGTATAAACATATCACAAAATGATATTTAATAATTATTCTAGTATAAGAGAAAAAATACGAGTTTCTATTACTTCTCTAAAAGTACTAGAAGGAGCGGCCTTCGTGATGCGATCTAATTGTTGTGTAGTTATAGATTACTATAATTTTAAAAAAATAATTAATTTGTTGCTTTTGTTAGAAAAAAAAATCACATCAGCTGTATTTATTTAGTAATTATTCAGCTGTTCATATCCGTAATTTTCCTTACTATCATTTTGTATACCTGCTTTCAGAGGTTAGAAGAATACTCAGGATAGAAAAATACTCTCGAATCATCCTTTAAATGGGATTTTAATAAAATAATTATATTATTATGATTATTTATTGCACCTGATAAACTCTAAGATAGGGACCAAATTCTACCAAAAAACTAGCCCTTGGTAGAGGGACTGTAGTGTGCGGCAATAACTGTTTGATTGTAACGTAGCAGCCTCTATTAACTAACCCGGTGTTAACCATCCATTAACTGCGCTACCTACTTCCTCTTTCATGCTTCCATGGTTAGGTTAGAGTTTACTAATGGGTCCCCCTCGAAGGTAAAGCTAGGTTATGTTTAGTACTTCTTAGTACTTTTTGTATACTACTAACTATGCCTAATTCTTCTTAGATTAATAAAAGTTTATTGAGAGAATTAAATCAAATTTAACTAATAATGTGGCCAGAAATCACAAATACGACACGTTTAATTATATATATTTATCAATCAATAAATATTATAAATATAAATATATAATTATGAATATATAAATCAATACTTTTTAGATAAAATGATTTAATATTTACCGGTGATATACATGTATTTTTACTTTGAGTAAATGTTTCGAATTACTAGTAGTTTTACATTCATTACCATGCTTACGTCTTGTCTCTCTGATTGGCGATTATATTATATTAATCGAAAACTATTATAATTGAGTTAAAGTGAGTTGTGAACTGATAATGATAAATGCTGATATGAAAACAATAAGTAACGTAAGAACACAAGGACAGTAACCTAACAAAACAAGGAAGGCAAAGTATGTAGACCGAAGAGTCCAAACATCAATTCGAAAAGGATATTATTATTAAGATTACCATATTCATTTTGTATGTTGTGTATTTTGTAATCAAAACTTCTATGTAGTTTTTATCTAGTTCATTTTGCCCTGATGAAGAACTTTTTTGTAGTTCAAAACGTTAGCTTCAATAAAATAATTGCAGTATATTTTTAAGTCAAGTATTAACTACCCTAAATTTATTATCATTCTCTATTTTAAGATGAGTGGCTCTGATTTCGGTTGGAAATTATTCGCTCTGAAGCAGTGATTTGGATCTGATATTGGACGTAGTGAAGGATGGTCTTGGCACCTAGGACCCTTCTACCAACAGGTTGATCAAAGTCGGGGGACCTCCTACCCGGGTGGGGTCCTGACACAGTGTCCTGCCTTATAGGATGAAAGAGGAATCCTGGCCATCTCCAAATTTAGTAAGGACCTTCCGAGGCCTACATCCAGGAGCGCCGGGAATGCAAAAGGAACGAGGTCCTTGCTCAGGAAGAAGTCTACAAGTGTAACCCCCTCCTGTCACTTATAAAATAACAGTAATTTAACTAAATTATTCATTAAATAAGTGAGCTGGTATACAAAAGTGGCAAAATAGGTGTATTAGTTAGTTTATAGGATAGAATGCCGGCCCCCCACTTCCTAGTACGGCTGGTGCCCGTGGGATGTTAGACCATGATACCTCAACTAATACAGCCCTAAAAGTTGAAATAATCTTGAAATAACAGGCTGATATTAATAAAAATTCATATTACTTATCGTGTCTAAATAATAAATAATGTAGTAAAACTTTGCCATAATAAAGCCGATAGAATACAAAATGACGGCCTATTGAATACGTAAAGCTGAATATCAGAAGCTATTTAATCTACCGAGTCAGTTTTGGTCTCAAATATTTGCGGATTTAATCTAGTTTGAAAATTTATAGAATAGCTTTTAATCAAAAACGTGCTTCTTCATGGTAAAAATTCAGACAAGTTTTAGGAATGTTATTGGTGAACCGCTGGGAGAAAGGGAGCTGCCAAGTTTGAAAAATTGGTTTTGCATCTGATTCCCATTCCATACAAAAACAAAGAACAAAACCTACTACCACAATTTGATGCAACTTTTAATGACAAGGTTAATGACTAAAATATTTTCTTCCCTTTTGAATTGAAGCTGGACATGTTGACTAATTTAAGTTTAAGTATTTCGAATATATATTCTTATTTATGTTAATCTTTTTTTTTAGAAATAAAATTTCATTATTAATGAGGAGATGATTAAAAGCACAAAAAGGTCTTAACGCTCAAGGTAAAGAATAAATACTATTCTTTACACTTAACTTAAAGAATTCTGTATGAAAAGCATGCTTTCATTACATTTTAAGACTTGATTTGATTTACGAGGAGATTTCTGTTTGTCACTATCAAATTTTCGTTTCCACGTCCAACTTAAAGTTTTTGATCAATTAAAGATACCAAAAGAATGAGAAAAATCTATGTTCTACCGAAATACAATACAAGTGTAATTAACTAAAATAACAAATACTTCCCACTATTAAATCCAAGGTTGTTAAATGCCATGAAAGAGATCGAGCTTACAAGCTGAAATCGTGTAGTCCAACTTTATTCTTGGAGATATCAGACACAGGAGCTAGTTTCGGCCTGGCCAAAGATTCGGCCAATTTTGGCCGAAACCGAAACTGCGGCCGAAACCAGGTTTTTCGGCCGAAACCGAAACCGAAACCGAAACTTCGGTCGGTCACTACTTTTAATGTATAAGTTCGTTACAATGTATTAGAATTCGCATCAATATATTCTTGCAAATACCTAGGTATACAATTTAAGGTATTACACAAAAGAAATGTCCACATCTTGTTATTCCTCGAATCTACTAAATGTTTTATATGTTTGTGGGAGCATCTTAGAATAAATTCACTAAGTTTTTCAATGCTGAGAAGTGTGTTAATATATGCCTATGATGATAAAATAAAAGTACCACTTTATCTCATCAATATAACCATTTTTTTTTTTTAATTTCCTTGAAAGCAAGCTGATGTATCATTATATAATATTTTTTAAGATATTTTTCGATTTTAATTATGCGTGTATGCGTTTTGAATTTGTGATGTATAATGTAGCATATTCCTGACCAGGTTTATGTGTTTCGCTCTACTTGGTTAGCGGTAAAGAAAACGTTTACATTTCTTATTCTGTTTATTCGGTTACGACACTTATAGGTGTGTTTTTTTTTAGCTACTAATGAGCAATCAACCATAAAATTTTAATTTTACCAACATAAGTAATACTTTTGGTCGCTGCCTGATTGAGACACAGAAGCCGACCCACATAATTTCGAAAGGGTTTTGTAAGAGGAGAGTGCTATAAATCCGTGGCGTGATTTTATTATGTCCCCCTGGCTATGTGGGCTCGGCTAAGTAGTTGATTGGTCAATTTCTTCGAGGGCTATGATATAATCGATCATTGTTTAGCTGAAATATCGATCATCATTAACCGTTTACGTGACAGGATATGATCGGTAGTTGCCTGTGGGATGAGGGTGCTTATAGAGCAATCCGTCATAAATCCTAAGGTGGTCTGAAAGTTTTTGATTCATTCACAAAGCTTCGTTCTGATACATTTATTTAAAACTTAATTCAGCTAATATATGTAAGATATATGAGGGTTATTCCAATCGATTGCCTAATGCTGCAAGTTCCCTACATCTTGGGAACTCTTGGAAATTTATTTAAAAAAACAAAAACTAATACAACCCTATTAGTACACAATCCATTCGATTGTGCTTCTGGTTGCTTGCAAATGTTGCCGAAGCTCGTGGATCCACCAGATTAGTTTAAAACCACTTTCGCAGGGCAAACTTTATCATCTATTCTATCAATGAGTAATACATGTATTCTCTTTCTGCATCTTTGTCGACTGAATTTAATTTTGTGTATTTTTTTTTTTTTTTTTTTTTTTTTTTGGGACTTTAAGGCTTCCACTGAAGTCCTATATTGCCCATAATAACACCCATGGCACTGGGTGATGCTTCTCCTACGAAAGAAAAGCACCACCCAGGGCGGGACTCGAACCCGCAGCTCCGGCATGGGAGTACGGCGCTTTACCGCACAGCCACACCGGGCCCTTTGATGTTGTCGCAACTGATAATCCTTAATGGAGGGATTAACCTTATACATATAATTAAATAAAAAATTCTTCCCTGAATATCGATATGGAAGAAGACATGACTTGGCAGCTGTGACAGTTGTTGTTATAAGATATTCGTAAATAGTGATAAAGCAGTTTCACTCCAGTTATCTGAACTTAAAAGTAAGAAGCGAAAAATGAAAAAATAAACCGAAATATATATATATATATATATATATATATATATATATATATATGTTTTGATTTTTCATTGATTCAAAAAATACTGTATCGAAATAATAATAAAACGCTTCGCACGTGATCTGAATAAACTTTGCCAGGCACTTTTTTGAAACAGTGCGAAAAAAACAAAACAAGTTTTTGTCTATCTTATTTTAAAAACAAAATTAATTCATCTCTTAGTTATTTTTATTTTTTAGAGGCAGTTTGTAAGGAATCCACTTGCGTGCAAATTTATTCACAAGATGATTGCAACTCTCTTCGATTACTCCCCTGTTACTGGTCTCAATTAACACAGCCATTAACCATTTAATTTTATTGCGATTTTAATAGAGTCTTTGCCATGTCTTCTATTCATTAATTTTTTTTTCTTCGCTAGTATAATCAATAAAGAAATTTTAAATGAGTAAAATATTAAGTTTAAATGTTTTTTATGGCTATCAAAAATTTTATGGTAAATTTTATTTTAATCATTAAATATAACTTAAAAAGAAAAAAAGAAGCTATTCTCCGAAGTTTTTTTTTTGGTTAAGTGAACCTGTTACAACAGTATTCCTGCAAAACATTTGAATAGCTTCTAAAAAATTAATATAATTTTATATATAAAATGGAAGGACGTGTGTTTTTTACTCACAACTCGAAACGTAACGAATGGATAAATCTTAAACTTTTGCAGAATGTTGCAGTTTAGCCAAAATCTATTTTTCATGTTAATATATCCAATGGAAAAAAAGTTATAGAGAAGCGAAAAATATTTTTTAAATAAATATAATTTAAAAGCGATAGAATTAAACATTAGGTAGTGTATTTAACAACTTTACATTCATTTGTCTCATAATTTGAAGTTTGGCGCTTAGTTCACTTTGGTATTACAGTCGACTCCGTTTTATTGGGCCATAAAGGGAACATTTGTTTGGTCCCGATTAGGCGGAGGACCCAATGTAGCGGAGATCATGAATCCACGTGTAAATGCAAATAAAATATGCCTAAGTACGCCTAATCACTGGACTTCGGTAAAAGTGTGGTATCTAATGCCCTAAAATTGGACCTATTTGTGGGGAAACCAAGTACATTTACGAGTGTTTAGGAGTGCTCGTCTATTAATTTAAAGATGGGGTAAAAATATTACGATTAATTTAACTGTTAAAATGTATTTTTCTTAAATAGATGTTTTAATATACGAAATATGTTTACTAAATGTAAACAAGTAAAATAACTATTAGTGTATAATATAAATTATACTTATAAAGATTACGAAATTTCGAAATAAGTAATGAATCAGAACATGTTTTTATTTAATTTTTTTTAATAGGAAAGAATCAACGAGCCTTGTCACTTTACTTGTAAATCTACGAGCCACATAATTAGCGCATTTAGGGTATCTAAATGACTCTCCACGATTCCTTAAAAAAAAAGCGACTAAACTTTTCGATGCAGTTTCTTGCTTCTGGTAGAGAAACAGGCGTGGTCTTAGATACTCGGGTTATTCGATTGACATTAGGGTACAGTCGTTGTACCAAACTTGCGTCATTAACTTAAAAGCTATGAACAAGATGAGGATATCAGAATAATATTTAGTGATTGGGATAATAGTAACTGAAAAATGTCAGTGAAATCCACTTTCCAATACGTTATTAAAAAACCGAACTAAGATCCTTCTTTCCTTTAGCATCTACAACGACACCCGTAAATTATAAAGCCATCTTCGATATTGGCTCAAATTGCATCCTTAAATGATTACCCCAGCAATCATCCACTTGTATAGAAATGCACTATTGCATCTCCCCAGCGAGTCCTTTGAAAATTCACTGCTAAGAAACTAGCCTATCTGAATAAAAATCCTTTATAGTGTTTAGGGGAAGTATTACTCTTAAAGAATCTGAGGCTATAATAATAATAATTAAAATATATTTACATGCCATTTATATAACTGAAGATTTTGTTGCATGAGCACTTTGATTACAGGAGCTACCAGAACGAATCGGAAAATTCTTACAGTGTTAAATTGACAATGATTTTAGTCTTAATAATACAATGCTACGATCCATTAATATCGATTAGATAGTCGATTGACATAGGTGTACCCACAATTGAAACCCCTATCATTTAAGTTTTAAATCTCAAGTAGCACCCTCTGCTCAAAAATAAGCCGAAGTATGTAGCCAACCTTCTCTCAATTTCATCATTTTTTAATTTTTTTATAAGTACTGTAATTCAGAAGAAACTTTTCATTGTTACCTTAAGCCGTGGCTCTTATGACCTATTTAAAGGAATATGCGGATCGCTCGCCAAAATTTTGTAATACAGAATTATATATGTATAATGTACTATATGTATATACATATACATATATTGTTTTTTCAAAAATACTATTTAAAAATGTATCCCTCATGCCCAAAATGCCTATAATATTTATTTCCCTCTATACATTACACACAAACACACATACACACATACACACACACACACACACACACACACAAACACACACACACACACACACACACACACACACACACACACACACATATATAAACAATGTTACTTTGAAGTTAAGAAAAAAAGATGATAAACTGATCCATCATCGGCCCTTTTGGTTCTTTATATCCTCAAAAAATCGCAGGCCCCACATTGCCACACGTCGTTCCTTAACTTAATAGCATTGTTGAATGCTTTGTGCATATTTTTGCATATATCCCCCACGATGAACTGCGGTCCTTAATTTGTTAAAATGATCAGGCTGAATGGATGAGCTGCTAGGAACGGAATCTGCAGAGCCATATATCCATTAGCAGCTACTAAATTTACGATGTTGTAAATCAAAGCGCTCGTTTCTCCTAACGTCTAAGCTGCCTTTTATAGTCTTAGGGATGCTGTGTCATAGTCGTATCTTCTACCGCGAATCAGCGGCTATTGTCCAAGAAATTAATAAGAAACGAAAACTTACTGATTGCACGGAGCATTGACTAGCATACTTTCAAAATAAAATTCTCGTTTCAATTTTCAAGTTTCAATTCGTTTGTTAAGTCAGTCCTCATATATTGATCAATATACACTAAATACTTTCCCTATTACCTAATTAGTGATGAGAAGACTTCGCGAATTTCAGAACTAACTAAGAAAAGTAGTCTTCTTTAAATTGCGAATTTCAGAAAAAGTATAAATTCAGTCATTAAATACATTCAGCCAAATGGAAAAAAAGAGCTAAATACAAAAATCTATTTCCATGCGAACAACACAAACCTTTTACTTACCAACTTACTTAGATGAAAAAATGACGTTTTTCGATAAATATGTAAATGCCATTCCTCAATTTAACACATTTATTTACTTTTTTTTATTTGCTCTCCAAAAAAACACTATATTTTTTATTATTAAATAAAATATTTTACTTGTGACAATTCGGTAATTCAAGCATAATAATCCATCGCGTCTGATTTTATAATTCTCTATGTAGTTGTTGAAAACTTTATTTAGTTACCGTGGAAACAAGTAATTTCCATTAAATATGTATGTTTCAAAACACGTTGACAACTCTTTACCATGAAATGAACCTATTTAACTATAAACAATGGTCTGTCATTAAAGGCGTACATCGCATGCGTTTTACCAGTTGCGTTTAATGTGTGTTATGAGTTGTTGGAATATTTATCTTTTTTTCTCCTGTATATACTTACTCTATTTTTCCATATTTGGTATTTAGCATTTTTTTATTTTTAGGCAAAACGAGAGACAGTTAATTTCTCCATAGTAACAAAAACAAAGCTACCTTATAGGTAAACAAAAAAGTCCCCTTCCCCAATTAAGCCCCTTAAAAATATTTTAATGATGATAAAACTTACCAGATATTAAAGGACACTTATCATTAAAAATGACGAGTAAGATCAAAATCGTTAGAGCCGTTTTTGAGAAAATCGACATAAACATACACCAAATACTCAATTTCATGTTCGTATATTTCATATATAGGTAAATGAAAGAAAAAATGTTTTTTGTTGTTAAGGTGGCAATGATATGATATAGAAACCGTTAATCAAGGATATTAGTTCCATTTAGAACGAAATGGCTGATACTGATATCGAAATTCTAGGATCCCCAAAATGACACGATGGATTTCCCCAACGAAGGGGGAACAATATTTCTTTTATTTTTCTTATAATTTAGGAATCCAAGTAATTATTTCCAAACATCTATCTTATCGGAGGAATTTATTTTAATTATTTTTTTGATACCGATGAAAATATCATCTATCATTGTAAATTTCTGCTGATTCACAATAAATGGCCCGAATTCTTCGTAATCGCCAACTGTTTGAATTATTTATAAAAAACAATTATCAGCATTGCTAGTAATTAATAGCAATAATCTATTAGAAACCCACCAACAGAATATTTTGAAGATATTTTCCCGTCATTAATGGACTTTTTCCTTCATTTTATTTTATATTCAAATCAAAATAGTGTTGTTATACCAATATATAGAGTAAAAGAAACTAAAAGTAGTGAATAGTAGAGGACCCTAAAAGTAACTATTTTTTTTTTTTTTTTTTGTCTTCAAACATTACTTCCCACCTGTCAGCGGTCTGCGACAATCAGCGAATTCGATGGCTGCAGCATCGCAATGATATGCATGTTATGGCATGAAGGAACGAAAGTGCCCAGCAGCACCTCATTCCGCGTTTGACAGTAATTCAGGAGAGGTGGTCTCTCATCCAGACTTCTAACAGGAAAGTCAACTGTGACCATGTCGTGAATTAATCTGTTGTTATGACCTACCAATTTAACAAAAAACGTGAGTAAAGCGTTCGTATATGTTGTTGGATAGTCGGTTGTTATAAGTCTGCATGTATAGTTACTTACGTACCTGGAAGCGTCCGTAATTAGTCTTAAAATTTTGGATTGAAAAGTTTGTAATTTTTGTAAGTGTGTCTTTTTAGCTGAGCCAAAAATCTGTGAGGCGTATGTCCAGATGGGTTTAAGTAAGTAGGTGTATGTATTCAGTTTTTGTCTAATATTCAATCTAGAAGATTTGGCAAAAAGGAAGTAAAGAAAAAAAAAATTTGATATGTATATCATTACTACTTTATGATGTACAAAAGTCCGTTACCTTGGACTTCTGTTCGACAGAAGGATGACTTGGGGCCCACATGTCAAAATGAAAAAAAAAGACCTTGAACATACACTTAAAAAGTAACTAAATTAAATCAAAAATAAAAAAAATAGAAAAAAATAATTGGACGATTCGGGGAAACACGGTGATTTGTAAATACTCATAGCTCCATTTTCCGTCTTATCTGATTACCCGTTTGAGTGAACCAGAACTAAGTTAAGATCATTCTTTAAAATCTTTGGATTAGTTAGTCTGAGTATGACAATTTTACTTCAATTCAATCAAATGCATTCAACTTTTAATTTTTCCTAGGGTGCCAAGCAGGGTGTGAGGCGAGTTATACTGTCGTAAATTAGATCCTACCATTGGCGCCCTCGCAAACTTTGATAAAACTTGTCGAGATCGGTGGATACAAAGGATTAGTGAAGAGAAATGAATGACATGGCTGGGACAACGGCCTTAGTAGCGTAACTGGTTTGCGCAGCCCGACGGAGATGGAGAACCTCGGGTTTGATTCCCGGCCCTTTTCTCCTCTAATAAAGAAAAATTTTGTTTCTTATTCGATCAGAATATCTTTGGATTTTTTAATAGCATACATTTTATCTTACATTTGGAAAACAATGTAAATCGAATATTTGAGCTATCTCTCTACTTCATATGGAAGATGATAAGGCTAAACCACTCAGGAAACAATAATTTTCAAAACACCTCAGACTTGAGAACCACTTAATCCCAGCTAGTGATCACATCTCAGGAGTTATTTGAGATACTTGGATGAGCGATTAACTCATAAGAATTTAAGAATAGGCAAGCATTTTATTATATTTATCTTTAATTGCAATACGCCTCTCAAATGGTCAATATTTCGAAACAATTTGTAATTGACTAATTATAGCGTAAAATAAATTTATTTCAATTTCAACCTATTAAATTTATGACTTTTTTTTCACTATTTGGTATTCAATTAATTCATTCATAATTTCGGCTTGTGGACTATATTGTTTTCTAAATGAAGAATATATCAGGCAAGAAACTAAATATACAGGTTTTATAATTTACACGGGCTTATTATAGGTAATTTTGTAAATTAATGTTTTGTAATTACTTGTATGCCGACCTGGTTAATTTATTTTTGTTCACTTCGATTAAATAATAAAGTAGGAATTTAAAACATTCAAAACAAATGGCCCTGCTGACCCAGTTTGGATACCTCTGCTGATTGAGGAGGCCAAACGTAATCCTCAATGGTGACGTAACCCGATAGTGAATGGACCTTGCAGTTTTCCTGTAATTGCCCCCCCCCCATTCATTCATAACGGACCATGCAATGCACCTTGCCATTGTATCGCGTCATCTTTCACTCACTTATTTTTAGGTTCGATAACCGGGATAATAACCAAGGAATTCGGATTCCGATTAATGTGATTGTAGCCACGTAGGTTGGTCAAATATCATAGAAGCAATCAGTGTTTAAATTTATATGTATATTTACATATATACATATTTGGTTAACCGCATAATTTAATTTTATATTAATTTTAAATATTTGATAATTGAAGAGAAAAGATTAGTCTCGGACGGGAGTTGAAACCGGGTCTCCCGCGTGGCATGCGATGTTTTCGGCATTAAAAATGTTTCGGCATAAAATTGTTTGGTTGGAAGAAAAAGTACCACGTTTTTATGAGATCATAACCTGGTTACACATTGAATCAATTAACAACATAATTTTTATGTGATTGAAAAACTGGAAAAATCAATATACTTTAACATTATACCTGTTTTCTAATTTTTGAAGGATTTGTGGAAATTAGATAAAAAACGAACAAAACAGGGGAGTGAGATGGAGTTTTAAAAATATTCTCTAAAATTTCAGTTTGAGATCTCATGATTTAATTTGAACAAAACTCGCTAATCTAAATATGCTCCATGCGAGTGTTTCTAAATTTAAAAATTTGTCTGCTTATCCGGAAAACCTGTATGTTGTAATATATACTAGGAAAGCAGAAGAATTAATTGTGGGTTACTCAACTATGATTTTTTCTTTAATGGTGAATCAGTTTCTTTTCCCGCATAGATTCTTTCTTGGTTTCTTGAATGGATGCAGACCGGGGCAGCACCGAACCTAGCAGACAAGACCCAGGAGCCAGTTTGGTGGACCAGGATTTAAGAGGGAATACAGCTAACTCCTTTAGTGCCAAAGCCCCTCCCAGCACTCTTAGCTACTTCGTTTTTTTTCTTTTATTTTTTTCGGAGAAAGCTCTCGGTGCTTTGGGAAGTCCCTGCCGAGATAAAGAGAAAAGTCTTTAAGGTCTCCAGTAGCTCTGTCCTCATTCTTACATCTACAATAGTTGGAATACATTTTAAATAATGGTATACCTAATTATTTTGTAACCTTCAAAGATTTTTTATAATTTTTTTTTTTACAAATGAACATTCGGCACCAATATTTTCTTGTGAGTTTTGTGATCAGGATATCAAATATTTTTAATGTTTTTTTTTTTGTTTTTTTATATTTTCCTATATTCATAAGGGTTACTTACGTATGTACTTATCTAATAATCGCATTGATGAACTGAAGCATTCATTTGAAGAAATGACTAACTCCAATTCAACATTTCTCAGGAAAGAACTTTAATGATATTTCTCTTTGGGAAATTCCTGCCTTTTTATTTTTTACTAATATGGCAGAAATATTAAAACATAACAGTTTAGTGTAATATGCTTAAAATATCTGTTCCGATGCGCGCAACACACAACTTTCACTTACCAACTTATTTTGATTAGAAATTGATGTGTTTTGTTAAATGCCATTTCTCTAAGTCACTAATTTTTCTACATTTATTTACCTATATTTGTTTGTATTTGCTCTTTAAAATACAATATTTTTTTTATTGTTAAATAAAATAATTTTAAATTTATTAAAAGTCGTTTGATTTTATAATTCTCTATTTAGTTGTTGAAAACTTCATATAGTTCCCATGAAACAAATAATTTCCATTAAATGAACAGAATCTTTAATTATAAACAATCGTATGTGATTATAGGCGTACTGCGCATGCGTGGGCTCAACATGTTTTATGAGTTGACGGAATATTTTTTTTTTCTCCTGTATATGTTTACTTGATTTTTTTTCATATTTAGCCTTTTCTTATTTTTAGGCGAAACGAGAGACAGATAATTTCTCCATATAAACAAAAACAAAGGTACTTTATGAGAAAACAAAAAAGGCCCCTTTCCCATTTAAGCTCCCTCAGGAACATTTTAATAACGATAAAGTTTACCTGATATTAAAGAATCAAGTATTCCTATTAAACATGACGAGTTTATCAAAATCGTTAAAGCTATTTTTGAGAAAATCGAAAATAAACGTAAAAATGGGAAACAAAGTTATGAAATTAAGTACTCCTTCCGTTTGAACAATTTTGATGAAATTTTATCCAATACCCAATTTCAGGTTCGTACGGTTAATAGTTTTCGAGGTAGTCTGTTCACACACAAACGCACACGCGCGCACACACACACACACACACACACACACACACACACACACACACACACACACACACACACACCCTTTCGCGGGACTTGGTTATTTGGACTGAGGGGACCCCAAAACGTTTATTTCCGTTGAAAACCGGAAGTCGAAATTTTTCACGATCGCAATACTTTCCCTTACTATACATTTCATATATAGGTAAGTGAAAGTAAAAATATATATGAAGTGCCCTGATAGGAGTGATTTAAATGTTGAAAAGTCTTATTTTGAGTGATATTTTGAATCAAACCTCCTCCCGTCCTTCTACTTCAATAACAAGAAATATTGGCGAGTATTGGCCAAATAGACCCCCATCCTCTCATTAAGGCATATTTCCACCTGGCCAATATTTATCAGGACAAGCTAAGATGACAGCTACAGGCTATAAAATGTAAATCCTGGATGCTAATCGGGGAGTTAAAGACAGGGCGAGCTAAAGCGCTCATTAGATATGCCGGGCAGCTGAAGACACGGGCGGTTTGGCGTTAATAAATCATACGTTTCGCCAGTATGCCGGGAATTCATCAATTGATTTAAAGTATAACTTGCACAATCTGTTTCACCACATCGAACTGATTAGAGTCTACAAATGAGGGCTTGAACACATCCAAAGAAATAAATATTTGCCACTTATACACCTGCTTGATCGTATCATTTTTTCAAATTTTCTAGAAGAGATGGTTCATTGACTTGAAGATAGCATTCTTTTATAATTTAGCGAAATCAATTATAGTAATTCGAATTAAACCATATGAAATAGTCAAATAAAATACACAACCGTGAATACGGGCTTCCATCCATATTTTTACTTTCACTTACATGAAATATATCTATAGCGATCGTGAAAAATTTCGACTAGCGGTTTTCAACGGAAATGCGCGTTTTGGGGACCCGTCGAATATAACCAAGTCCCGCGATATGGTCTGTGTGTGTGTGAACAGACTAGCTCAAAAACTATAAACCGTACGAACATGAAATTGGGTATTTGGGGTATGCATATGCCCACGATGTGACAGCAAAATTTCATCAAAATTGCTCAAAGAGAGGGGGTACTTTATTTAATAACTTTTTTAATTTTCTCTTCCGATTTTCTCAAAAACGGTTCTAACGATTAAAAATTCAATAACTAAGCAAAGAAAAAATAATTTTACGATTTTATATTATTTAAATTTATATCTTATATTTCGATTGGTGTGATCAAATTTAACGCTCGTACAATGTTGTACCTAAACCAAAAAAAAAATATCATTTTTAAATTAAATTACTATTATTTGAATTGTATTTGCCTTAATTGCAACTTTTGCTTGAAAATAATTATACCAAATAAATAAATATTTGATTTTTTTTTTTTTTATGTTCCCCCAAATTAATTTATGTTATTATTTATTTTGGCTTATTTGCCAAAGATGTTATGACACTTTAAGCGCAAATTAATCAAATACAAAACTAGCATGGATCTTGATGTAATCTTAATTGAAAATTCTACTTTAACACTATTGTAGCTATAAATATTTTTTATTAGCCGAAAATAACAATGTCAGACAAAGAATACAAACTCAAATAATCAACAACGTTACAAAAAGTATCAACTTGTCACGCCACATTAACACAAAGGTAATTCTCAGAACCAGACTAGCTCTCCAGTCGATCGCCCCTTATATTTAGCCCGAATTTAGAAGGTTCCCGACAAGCGTAGAAGATTCTCGATTCTCACGAAGATTCTCAATTCTCGCGAACATGCACTAGAACAGTTTGTTCTAACAAAAAGTCTAGCACTCTTTTCAATTATATGTCTTTTTGGTTTCACATCGGATATATGTGATACTTACAAAAATAAAATTATCTGGAGTATGGTATTAAACAGATAGACCGTTACGTTTTATAAGCTGCTTGTAGATTTCAGTTGAAGCGTATTATTATGGGAATGTCGAACGTCGGTCCCTGATCAAAGTATATGGATATAGTCACGTTTCTTAGGAGTTGAGGGGTGACAATCGGAGAGGTGATCTGTTTAGCCAATTAGGGACCTCTCGTTCCTTCCATATTTCCCTTCGAATCCTCTCTCTTATGTCACCTCCTAATGAGGATCATCAAATTCTTTCAAGTTTCCTAACTACTTCTTTGGACATAGGAATCGGTATAGCATGTTCTTTATATGGCTTCTTGTGCCAAAGGTTTCTAGAGATCTATCTATAAAAAAAAACAAAACAATATCATGTTTATTTATATAACTTTTATTTGCAAGGCTACAATGTTGCCGAAATGGGAAAGGTTTGATTTACTGATCCCCTTGTACATTACTGCTTGATTTGATGTACAAGTATTCCCTATATTGCTTAAGGTCTTTGCTGTAGGAAAACGTAATACTTTCCAGTTTCATTGTCCTTTTTTATTTTCATAAATTCTTTCTGAAGCCGGAATGAGAATAGTGAAATTTATATTTTAAAAGGTCGTGTTGAATCAACCCTCTTTAAAGCAGATTTAGCTCCAGGAACTGATCCCGTATGAATATTAATCGAGTTTGTTTTCCCTTTCAGTCGGTGCAAACCAGTCGATTTAGTTAGCCATTTTATATTTTAGATTATTGCCATATATGTTGAAGGGTCATTTGTTTGCTTGGATCGGATTGGCGATAGATGGAGGGTGACTAACGGTGTTCCCTTAAGCAGCCATCGTTAGGCTGCAACCTGTTCCTCATTGTCCTCCGGTTTCGCTAATGATAACGAAGACGGATGAACTTCCACTTCAAATCTTTAGTGACGTTGTACAACGACTTAGCACTTTGCTGAAACCGAACCTTATTGCCGTAGTATTCTTTTAATTTCAATAAGAAGGTAATATTAATAACTTCGCTGCACTGCCAAGTCTCTGCTTTTCTAAATTTTTGAAAAGGCTGCAAAATGTTTTCTTATAGTTTGTTTTTTGTATAACATTATTTTTTACTGAAAAAAAAGGTCATCAAAGACATCGATGTTAGTTTGGAAACTATGACATCGATATCATTTCCCTAGCAGTAGGCGGTAGACTGATATTTAGCGCGAAATAAAGGAGAATGTTGTACAGCACCTCTGAAACGTTAAGTAGTGCTATTTGTTGTTGTAAAAACCTGAGATCGGTGAAAGTAATATTTAAAAGCATTCGAATGGTTTGATATAAATGGTGAATATCTTTCATTTTCAAAAAGTTAATGAAATGGAATTTTTGTTCATATTTCCAATCTGTACAACACTTATTGTTATTAATTATGAAATTTTGCCAGAAACTAATGATAAGATTTGTTTTTTTCATTGAATATGTATGTAAGAAAAAAATGGCTTTTTATCAACGCAGCTTAACATTATAGATATTCGCCTTGATATGAAACCACTCGTATAATGATCAAATTAAAATTAAAATTTAACGATGGTAAAATTATAATTCCTAAAGTATAATGGAAGCAGACTGCATTTATCGAAATCATCGGCTTACAAATGCAGTAAATGTTTATCAGTTGATAAGTTAGTGTTGATGACGTTATCAGATATTGGCCACTCATGCTGTCACTGATTACGAGGGTATTACCTTGTCGCCTCTGATCATGGTTTGTATAGATGCAGAGTGAGGGGTTCATCAAAGCCTTCTTCTGGTGGATTCATGCTGAATACCCCTTTAAATAGTATCTTAGCCAAGGCAAACTAGCTTTATCTTCACCATCTGTTCACCCTTTGAATGGAAGTCAAATCGTTCCTCAAGATCTGAAGGGAGACTTGCCAAAAAAACTGGCCCCACGTATCCGACTCGAACAATCTGTCAGGTGACCTTGTCATTGTTCTCCTCGGGACTTGGGAGGAATGTCGGAAATAGCTCAGGAGAGATAAAATGTGTTCTAGTTCCGTAGAACCTTTTAAATTACTTCAGTTTTTGAAGTAGCTGATTTCCACTTGGTCAATATTTACTGTACCATAGACTATGTTCGTCACAAAAAAAACTATTTTAAAACACTTATTTTTTCTTACTTTCACTTACCTATATCTAAATATATAGGTAAGGGAAAGTATTGCAATCGTGAAAAATTTAGACTTTCCGTTGTCAACGGAAATACACGTTTTGGGGTCTCGTGAGTCAAATTAACAAATGGTATGTGTGCTTGCGTGTGTGTGCGTGTGCGTGTGTGTGTGTGAACAGACTAGCTCAAAAACTGTAAAGTCTACTTCTTAGTATTTGAGGTATGTATGTATATGCCTGTGATGAGACAGCAAAGATTTCATCTAAATCGAGGAAAAAGACGGGGAACTTTATCCCAACATCTATTTTTCTCTCTAAGATTTCTCAAAAACGGTACTACCGATTTCAATTAAACTTATCATGTTTAATTCTAATGAAGCATTCTTTAATATGAAGTAGGTTTTATCGTCATTGGAGAGGTCTGATAAGGATGGCTAAGGGAAGAACCTTCCTACAAAGTACCTTTAATTCTGTATATAGGTTCTATATTTTTTTCATTTCCATTAATTGGAAATCAATATTAAAAAACGAAAGAAACCTTTTTCCTATATTTTTTAATAGATTAACAATTCATAATAAAAATAACTTATAATATAAAAATGTAATATAAAACAAAAATATAAATATAAACAAAACATAGGTATGAACTTCTAATTGAAAAAAAAAACAACAACTTTTCTACTACAACTCATGGAGGTTAATGAGTTGAGCTCTCTGCCAGGAAGTCGAAGGTTGTCCAATGATCTTATCTCAACAAGATCACCCTCAATATGATGATAAATATTTAATAATAAAATAGTAATAAAAAAAAATACATGAAATAAGGGTGATTATACAAAGTAAACATTGAATATTCTGGTGGCACAGGGTTCGGAATGTTCGGTTTTGTTTAAAATTAAATTATTTACTTTTAAATTTAATCTCTTATTAGGTAATTATATTTAAATCTTAATAATTTACATGAAAAACTCCATTGGCTAGGACTAAATATTGTTCTTTAAATTAAGGTGATATGAAAAATCGTTATCGCTATTCTTATCTAAAGAATTTAATTAACAATGTTTAGCCTACGTTTATGGATTTTAAGACATTTTTTCTTTAACCGATGTTGTTTTCTTTCGACCTTCGAAACGTCAACAACTTTTAGTTCCTCTTTGCGATAAACAAGAAGAAGAAAGTAATGAAGCTCTCTTCCCGTTTAAGAAATGAGCATGGAACATGGAGACAATAAAATATTTGAAATAAGATTATTTCTTGAATTTTTTTAATATAGAGATATGCCTAACACGGAAAGGCTCTGACCATTATAACCGTAAAACGTGAGCACTTATACTTTTAAGCGATTTCCCGTAAATTGATTTTTTTAATTATTATTACGTTTAATGGCAACCGTATGTATACTTTATTACTGTTTTTCTTCTATTACAATCATATTTTTTATATTTCTGGCAGAATTATCTTGCAGTTAGTAGTTACTGCGTAATAACTTCCTTATATACCCGTACTAGGCATTATCCACTCATAGTCCCTTTCTACAGCAGCGAGTCTATTTTCCATTTGACAACAAATGGCGGACATATATCGGGCGGGTCCTTGGTTTTTTTTTTTTTTTTTTTTTTTTTTTTTGTTTGGGCGGCATATAAGATTCGGGAGGACCTCCTCGTGGGACAAAGGACTCCGGTAAAAGAAACGGAGACAAATTCCTTCGATGAAAATGTAAGAGGTCGAATCAAGCGGTCTGTGAGGTAGCTTTGGTATTATATGTATCTTCAATCTCTCCATGTAAAAGCATTTTTGTTGTCCTCTTATTCTCATTCCTTTAACGTCTTCATTACGCATTCTAAAATTTTAATTACAGCTTGGTTCGTTAACATTAGAAAAACTTCCGATGTCTTATAAATCTAACGACAACCTTCACGTATTTGACACGCATAAAGTAATATATTGGATGATGTTAAAAAAGGGATTCCCTTAATCATATGATACCTTTATTAATTATATATATATATATATATATATATATATATATATATATATATACATATGTATATAATAAAGGTATATATAAAAAAAAAACTAAAAAAAAAAAAACAGTAAAAACAAATGCAGTAAAAAGTATGAAATAATTACCTTCTGATTTTTATGAATATTTTTATTATGATCAATGAGGAGAAAAATGAAATAAAACGAATACCAATCTTCAAAATTACATCACACATTAGGTATAAGGTTTAGAAGCTGAACAAAACCCTATCATGTTTCATTGGTTTGAATGTTTCAATAACTATGTTGGTTAGTTTCGAGGATGAGTTAAGTATGATAAGTATGATATGATAATGTGACACTTTTTCCAAATTGATTGCCATTTATTGTTACTCTCTGTTCCTGTTGGTAAAAGCCTAGACTTCTTAGTCATATTATAAAGCTAAATTTAGTAAAATCAAACTAGTGTTTAAGATATCAGCAGTGGCTCGCGGACACGGCCCAGGAGCTAAGAACTAAGAAGATCTGAGTAGAGGAGTTGTAGCGGCTAAAAGATTACAGGGTATCAAACTGCCTCCATGGCAGGGGTGTCGTAGAACTTATCTTAATATTAATTCTTCCAATTGAAAATTCCACGGACACGGCTTCTTCACTTTTCATTTCTAAAACCAACGTGTTCTAAATCCTGTTCAGGAGTGAATTAATAAAGCCCGATTCAAAACATCACTCTACGGTCTGATGTTCTTTTTACTTTCACTTACCTATATATGAAATATATAGTAAGTGGAAGTATTGCGATCGTGAAAAAATTCGACTTCCGGTTTTCAACGGAAATACACGTTTTGGGGTCCCCTGAGTCGAAATGACCAAGTCCCGCGAAATGGTCTGTGTGTGTGTGTGTCTGTGTGTGTGTGTGTGTGTATGTGAACAGACTAGCTCAAAAACTATAAACCGTGCGATCCTGAAATTGGGTATTTAGTGTAGGTATATGCCCGCGATGTGACAGCATAAATTTCATCAAAATTACTTAAAGGGAGGGGGTACTTTACTTAATAACTTTTTAGGTTTTTTTCGATTTTCTCAAAAACGGCTCTAACGATTTTGATTAAACTGAGTATTTCATCTATTTATATGCCCGAGATATGACTGTATAAATTTCATCAAAATTGATTAACCGGAGGGGGGACTTTACTTAATAAATTTTGTATCATTTTCACATGTTTTTTTTATTTACTCAAAAACGGTTTCAACGATTTTGATCAAACTTGGTATTTGATGTATTTATATGCCAGAGATGTGATAACCAACATTTCATCACAATTGATCAACCGGAGGGGGGACTTTACTTAATAAATTTTGTATCATTTTCACGTGTTTTTTTTATTTACTCAAAAACGGTTTTAACGATTTTGATCAAACTTGGTATTTGATGTATTTATATGCCCGAGATATGACTGTAAAAATTTCATCAAAATTGATCTACTGGAGGGGGGACTTTACTTAATAAATTTTGTATCATTTTCACGTGTTTTATTTATTTACTCAAAAACGGTTTTAACGATTTTGATCAAACTTGGTATTTGATCTATGTATATGCACGAGATATGACTGTAAAAATTTCATCAAAATTGATCAACGGGAGGGGGGACTTTACTTACTAAATTTTGTATCATTTTCACGGTTTTTTTTTATTTACTCAAAAACGGCTTTAACGATTAACAAAAATAAGATATGAATGTTGAAAAATGTGTGACTTTGGGAAATGATATTTAACAAAACACGTCAATTACTAATCTAAGTAAGTTGGTAAGCGAAAGTTGTGTGTTGCGAGCACGCACCAGATTTTTTTTAATACTTTGTCGTTAAATTAGTTTGTCGTAACAATAAAAAGTTTTTATTATTATTATTATAATTGCGAATATTATCAAAATATAGCATATCTATAATTTTTTTTCTTTTACGTAGAGAACACATTTTTACTTTCACTTACCTATATATGAAATATATAGTAAGTGGAAGTATTGCGATCGTGAAAAATTTCGACTTCCGGTTGTCAACGGAAATACACGTTTTGGGGTCCCCTGAGTCCAAATGACCAAGTCCCGCGAAATGGTCTGGGTGTGTGTGTGTGTGTGTGTGTGTGTGTGTGTGTGTGTGAACAGACTAGCTCAAAAACTATAAACCGTGCGAACCTGAAATTTAGTATTTAGTGTAGATATATGCCCGCGATGTGACAGCAAAAATTTCATCAAAATTGCTCAAAGGGAGGGGGTACTTCATTTAATAACTTTTTACGTTTTTTTCGATTTTCTCAAAAACGGCTCTAACGATTTTGATTAAACTGAGTATTTAATGTAGTAATATGACTGTAAAAAATTCATCAAAATTGCTCAAAGGGAGGGGGTACTTTATTTAATAACTTTTTACGTTTTTTTCGATTTTCTCAAAAACGGCTCTCACGATTTTGATTAAACTGAGTATTTAATGTATTAATATGACTGTAAAAATTTCATCGAAATTGATTAACCGGAGGGAGGACTTTACTTAATAAATATTGTATCGTTTGCACGTTTTTTTTTTTTATTTCCTCAAAATCGGCATTTACGATTTTGATCAAACTGGGTATTTGATGTATTTATATGCCAAAGATGTGATAGCCTTTCATTTCAATTTCATCAAAATTGATCAACCGGAGGGGGGACTTTACTTAATAAATTTTGTATCATTTTCACGTGTTTTTTTAATTACTCAAAAACGGCTTTAACGATTTTGATCAAACTGGTTATTTGACGTATGTATATGCCAAAGATGTGATAGCCCGCATTTTATCAGAATTGGTCTAACCGAGGGGGCACTTTATTTCTTAACTTTTTTTGCAATTTTTACCTTTTTTCGATTTTCTCAGAAACGGCTTTAACGATTTTCATCAAATTCTTTATGTTTAATGAAAATAAGGCGTTCTTTAATATTAGGTAAGCTTTATCATTATTAAAATGTTCTGGGGGGGCTTAAATGGGGAAGGGGCCTTTTTTGTTTGTTTGGTTTTGTTTCCTATGAAGTATCTTTGTTTTTGTTTATATTGAGAAATTAACTGTCTCTCATTACGCCTTAAAATAAAAAATGGCTAAATATGAGATATGATAAAAACCAAGTAAACATATAGAGGAGAAAAAAAGAAAAATATTCAGTCAACTCATAAAACACGTTGAGCCCATGCATGCGTAGCTTCTTAACGCCTTTAATGACAGATCAGTGTTCCTAATTAAAGCCGTTCTGTTCATTTAATGGAAATTATTGGTTTCATGGTAAGTTAATGAAATTTTCAACAAGTACATAAAGAATTATAAAATCAGTCGACTTGGAGTATTATGCTTATGCATTGCCGAAATATCTCAAGTAAAAACTTTTATTTAATAATAAAAGGAATTAGTGTTTTTTATAGAGAAGTTGCATTAACACAACGCATTAATTTCTAATCTAAGTTGGTAAGTGAAAGTTGTGTGTTGCGCGCACGCACCAGATTTTTTTTCTATGTCGCTATATTTCACGGTAATAACATATAATATAAAATGTTTAAAATCTATGTTTATATTCAATTCTTAAAATAAATAATGGTTTTTTTTTGTTTTGTTTTTCATCTACTTGTCAATAATTAATAGGCGTGCAGTTAGATTCCCATTTCTATAGGAAATTTCTGAGTTCTCGCAGGTGTAAACAAGTTATTAATAAATATTATATTTAGTTTTTTAATTAAATTTGGGGAATAACCGTTACAGTATAATCGATTGTTTATAGAGAGGTTAGCCAGAAATATAGGTCATATAGAGTACAATAATTTTAAATATAAAAATCGTAATTGTTAAGTTTATATTTGTTCTATTTTCATTAGAATATATATTAAAAAAAAAAACAACGAAAACTATGTTATTCAGAAATACCGGGCATAAAGGTTGTAAAAGTCTTTATTAACGTCCATAAGCACCGGCTTTTAAAAAAAGGTTCCACATTTATTTAAGCATTATTTTATTTAATTTTTTTTTCAGTAAATATAATTAAAAAGGAGATAGTTAAATATAATTAAAATATAATATTTTAAAAGGAGATAAGATTTAAAATTAGTGTGATAGTAGCCTCGCACTTCTTTTCCTAATGATATAATCAAGCTTAACTAATTCATTGTTGCGCATGTGCTTCTATTTTTGGACTTTGAGTTTCTCTTGTTTATTCTCTCTCTCAAAAAAAAAAAAAAAAAAATTGAATTTTATTTATTCTTTTGAGTTATGGTCTAATATTGTCGAACTATTACTCACCTTAATGCCTTTTAGTTTACACTCGTCGTTTCCTGAACGGCTCCGTAAACAATCGCCTACTTCTGGCTAAGTTGCAGTCGGCTGCGGGGAACGTGTGCGAATTCAGCAGGTTGGTAATGTGTTTGTTATGCACTGCCTTCTTTCCGTGGGGGAGATGACGCGTGAAATTGTATTATCTTACTATAAACAGGAGTTGGATTCCGTAGCGGGGTAAAGCTATGCGAGTCTGTCAAAAGATGTATAAAGTTTAGTAGTTTTCTCCTCTGGTAATTTTATATCAAATCGCGTGGTTATTATCTCAAATTAGAGGGTTCAAGCAAAAAAAAAAAAAAAAAAGTTTGCTTTTTTAATTAGTTTTCACTTGTAATTTGTTTTAGGAAAATATAAATAAAAAAAATTAACTAACCCAAGGCAATACAAATTTTAGAGTTGGACTGGACTTTTTGTTTTTGTGGGTAGTTTTAATGAGTGAAGAAGTATACTCTTGATCCATATTTGGCTCGAAGAGCAGGATTGGGGGTAGGAGAGACTTCTATTTTGAACCATTATCTAATAATGAGGTTCGTTAGTGTGATTTGCATATCTAAGATATTTTCATTATATTAATTAACTAGCAAAGATTTATTGGTCTTGCCTATGATTGACGCTCCTCGACTATAATCTGCAAGTCTATATCTACCGACCTGTCATTGTCTTTTCATTAAATTTATCTGTCTGGAAATTATTGTAAAATGGGTTTTAGTTTACTTGTGGTAATAAATTAAATTTATCTATTCATCGATTTATAATATTTAGTATATTAGATTATTCGGAAAAGGTATTTGAAAAAAATATGTACTAAAGTATAAAAAATATTTGAAACTATTTTTATTACTATATACTACTTTTATATAGTTTATTACCTACTCTAAAAAATTATGAAAACTTATTTGAAATTGTTTATAAATATGTATTTCTTAGGTAAGTAAATATAATGATTCATATTAAGATAACTTCTTATTGTTTATATGGAAATTTATTTTTTCGATAAGTGATAGTATGGATTTCACCAAAATTGAATTGAATAAAATAAAGTTCCATCTTCCGTCCAATCTAGTAAGACCGCGTATATAACTCCATGCAGTATTTTTTATACTTTTTATATTTTTCCGATGTATGCAAAAAAATATATACACATTTAAAAAATGTCACTTAAGATGTGTCATGATTACGCCTACGATCTATAACCTATATGTATGCATAAAGGCTACTTTGAACCTCGTTTTAAAGTAGCTATACATTGATACCGTTAGTTAGACGAAAAGTTTCCTCGAGAGCAGTGTTGACAGAAGTAGGTCTTCTAAAAACAAAGTCACTATCTCCAGTTTCCCTTCTCACCTTTCATTTATATACAAATTAATTGGCCGGAAATCATTTTTTTAAATTAAAATTATCAGCAATTCATTCAACAAATTATGTATTTAGCAAAATTCAACTAATTATATATATTTTTTAAAATTATTCTAATCAGGAAATTCAACATGACATTCTGAAAGTTATGTCAAATCTATTGTAATTAACAATTTCGATGAGCTAGATTATATTTAATGAATAATTTAACATTTATGCTACATGGAACCCTATATTTGGGAAACTTTGGTCTCTTCTGCCAACTTTTTTTGGCCCTAATGATGACCTAAACCTTAGGATAAAGTAAAAATTTAACTAATTTGAAGTTTATATTTCTTTGCTGTTTTCATTTTTCAGAATATTACGACTGTTTGATACATGCATAAAAAAATATTAGTAAAGTTTTCACGTTTTCTTTTATTTAAATTTATTTTTTTGTTCTGGACGGTTTAAAGGTAAATCGTTGCCGGGAGATTTTTCACCTTTTGTCATTTTTTTTAATAAGTTTTAGAGAATATTTCTCCATATTACTATTTTTACTATATACTTCCTACTATTATATTTTTCTATTATTTAAAGATAAATGAAGAAATCCTTAAGTTTTTACCTCTTGAAAAATGCTGCCTTCAACATTAGCTCTTCATCGTGTAGTCTGCCCAGTTTTAGCCGGTCTGAAAAGGGAACATTAAGAATACCGCTGTTTGAGCAGTCCCTTCCAGTTTACTTGCTCTAACTTAGCTTTAATGTTTTACTTTTACTTTGTTATTGTTTTTTATTTTCTTGTATACTGCAATCAGTTTCCGCCCTTTTATAAATTTTTGCTTGTATAAATCCTTAAGCATCAATACTTAGAATGTGAAAAATAATCGTTTAAAATTGAATTCATGCTATGTATCCGTTTGAGACATGAATTAAACTTTCACGTTATTATTTTAATAACGATTAATCTACGTGTTCTAAACTCCGATGCTAGGTGATTTATAGGGACCAATGGATTCCGTCGACACATTTCATTAAGACTAATACCGATTACATTCTGTCATCGTCCATTTTACAAAGTAGGTTTATATTGAAGAATGAAAAAAAAAAAAACCATTCTTTTTCTGAGTTACGATTCTTTTGATTGTTGTAATCTGTAAAACACTGATAATAGTCAACGTTTGTTCAATTTAAGCAAAATGGGGACCCTCTAGTATGAGAGGGAAAATTGTACTTTCTCTTCTGAAAATAGGCCTCTTATTTTTTAAAACGACATTCTTCATAGCTTAAAAACAAGCATTGATTGAATAATTCATTACACGAAAACGAAAAACTATAAATGTAATTTTTGTAATATACCTATATTTATGCACCGAATACATATTAATTTTTTGTATGTAATTATAAATATCGAATTTGAGATAGTCACCCACATGAGGGACAATGAACACCTCATTAAAATAACTATTGTAATAAATAAGGATATTTTTTTCTATTTTCGCAGACGTCAGAAATTATTGATATACTTTGATTGGACGGTGTCTGACTTGGGATATGGGCATCCTATAAATGCGAGAGTTATGAATTGAATAAGATTATATGAATAAATCCTTTAGTTTATAACAACAGGCTCTGCTAAAATCTCTCTAATAACAACCCTTCCTTTTCAGTGCGATAACCCGTCATTACAGTTTTAATAAATGATTATTAAAATTCTAATAAAATTATCTGCAAGTTATTTGCTTCGTTAGTTTTCACGTAATATATAATTTTCATTAATATGTTAATGTATTATTTCGAGATAATTTTTCAGCGAAAAAAAGGTATTATCATGCTCATCATATATTATGATTTTTCTTGCATCCTTATTAATCATAAGTTAATGTATAAAAAAATTTGCTTATCCTTAGTGTAATTTTTGCGCCTTACAGACAGGTATTTAATAGATAACTAAAAAAGTCCATGTGTTAAATTTCCTTACAAGTTGACGTTTCGTTACCCTCTTGATTATTTGAGTTAATATTGTTTGTATGGATTTTTTTTTCTCCCCCAAATCCCCACAATAAATTGAACTATGTGCTCATTATGACAGTATATTAAATATTTCTAGAGCCTTTTACTGTAACATTTTACATTTTAAGACTATCTGATGGCTTTGATAATGTTTTGTTGTTTACAATATATTAAAATTATTAACATAGAGTGATGTAGCTGACCCATTTTTTGTGTTCAATAACTAATATAATAACTAATCTAATTGCCTTGCCAACTAGCATAATAATAAAGAAAGCGTATTTAAATAGCTGAGTATAATAGCTTTTCTCTGCTGAAAAGATAAGGTTCTGAAATAAACTATGATTCTCATGAAAATAAACTTCCCCCGGTATCGGGATTTGTTAAAATTTATTGATTCTCAATCATTTTCTTGTCTTCTATTTGTTTCTATTCAAAAGACAGTACAAAATATATCTCGGATTATAGAATGCCTGTTGTGAACTGCCAGCCTTCAGGACGTCTAATAGAATAGGAAGCTTTGCCTCGGCTCTCTCTAAGCCATGCGCAAATGATTTCTAAGGTAAAACTTTGCATAAATATGATGACGGGCTCAGCTGTAAATAACCCGCCTAGCTAACTAACTAATATTCTTCGCTACGTGACTCTGAATTAAAAAATTTTGCAGTTTCTGTAAACGTTGCTTTCCAAATGTGTGGAGTACTGGCTGCCTGGGTGGTTAGCTTCAATTGCATATAATTGCAATCGATAAATTGAATGAACGAGGAAACGTATCATCGGCTGTTTGCTTTTGGTCCTTAGAAAGTGTTTCAGTCGGTCTTTACCTTTCTTTTGCTGATAAAACTAGTTCAGATTATTGGGGAGTAACAAGACTTGGGTGACCATGTAGTTGTTGGGTTGATTACGAAAGATATTGTTATTGTTTAATTTGTTTTTAGATTTTATTTATATAAGGAATGAATGTGCTTATACTTCTGCTGTTATTATTGCCCCTTATCAAGAAATAATGAAATACGACTAAGAATAATTGATTTTCTTTAAAATCTTATACTTCATTATATTACCCCCAATTATTTCCTTAAGGTATAATAATTATTTTTTTTTTTTCAGGTAAGTCACCTCACTATATTGGATTATGAATTTTCTTGGAAACAAATACGGACGAGTGAGTAAACAGTATACTATTATGTTATTTTTTCGCAAACTGGTTATATACAATTTAGCATTATTATGGATTTGTGATATAATTAAGACCAGAATACAACTCAAGTATCCCAAAAAGTCTGTGGATGACTAGGTAGTACTGTCTAGAGTGTTGATTTAACATATTCTACATGTCTATATCTAATTTTTTAATATTTATATTGTTTTTATCGCTATAAAGTGAAAGTGCCTATATTGTATGGTATTGTAAAGGTCATCGTTGCATTGACCAAAGCTATTAATATTTTTTCGCACTTCCCAGCGATATGGCAACAATCTAATCTAAATCACGTTTGATAATATTGGATTAGGTTCAAAGATCTGAGCAGATTGATCTGATTACTATGTTTTCAACGTTTTTCATATTAAATATAGACGGCTTATAGCTGGAATTGATAGTATCAGTGAAAGGTTCCGTCGGTTTAAAAAAGATACTAGTTGTTATTATTTATACCAACTAAAAAGATATTCTGTATTATATATTAAAAAATCACAAGAGGATGTTGTTATATAATATCAGGTCTCACTAAAATACATTTTTAACTTTAGTCTTTCAGGAAAAAAAAATACAAGAACTGTTGTGTTATTCCAATTCAAATAGCTAGTCTTAATTTTGCCTCGCTTTTAAACTTATCCACATATTTTCTTAATTAAAATGTTAACGATTTGTATATTACTTTTTCGTTGTTGATGGAGAAGGTAGCTTTCTTCCTTTCGAAAATAAAAAAATATAAATGAAAATCAAATGTATTAATTATATAAAAATAAATAAATAACACGAAAAAAAACCCTGTTAAATTATTATTCAAATCATTGTATTTTAAAAAGTCTATTTTACATTTATTTTCCAAACATCGTGAAGGAAAAAATGGCCCAATTGCAAAGCCAATTAATTATTTCTTTTATTATTATTATTATTTTTTAAACATATTTTAATCTATTTCAAAGAATCCTGATGTTGAATAACGAATTAAGACTTTTTGTTAGGAAAACTTTTTTTGTATTTGCTAAATAGGTAGTTTATTTGGTATGAGTAAGCAGCTCATTTAAAGTCTCTACTCTTTACTTTGCCATCGAGTAATTGATATTGGTAGTATAATTGGGTCAATGAAATATTGAATAATAAGTATTTAGGAATCATGTTTATTTATGTTTTATTAATAATTTTTTAATTCTTATGATATGTTTAAATTTTTAATTGTTATAATCACTTTGAAGTGTGTTGAACTTAGACATGCGTAACCGGCTTGGTAATCAGTACTTTCTCTCCTATTAACTAACCGCGTTAGAAGTGAAATATATTTTTTGGGAGCGTCGTGAGTGTTTCCTAACTATATAATAAGACAAAAAAAGGTTTTCATGATAAAATATCATTAGTATTTAAATATATTTAAAAAATAAAAATAAATAATTAATGAAAGAAATCCTCGTTTTAAATATATCACTGGCTGACCCGTGCGAAACATGCGTTAGAAGTGAAATATATTTTTTGGGAGCGTCTGGAGTGTGTTTCCTAACTATATAATAAGATAAAAAAAAATAGTATTTTTTCATGATGACATATCATTATTTACATAGTATTTAAAAATATTTGAAAAGTAAAAATGAATAAATAATAAAAGAAATCCTCGTTTTAAATATATCACTGGCTGACCCGTGCGAAACATGCGTTAGAAGTGAAATATATTTTTTGGGAGCGTCTGGAGTGTGTTTTCTAACTATATAATAAGATAAAAAAAAAAATAGTATTTTTTCATGATGACATATCATTATTTACATAGTATTTAAAAATATTTGAAAAGTAAAAATGAATAAATAATAAAAGAAAACCTCATTTTAAATATACGTTTAAAACGATATATAAATAATATAGTATAAAATAATATAATATAATATAAAATAATATAATATAAAATAATATAATATAATATATAATAAAATAATATAATAAAATAATATAATAAAATAATATAATATAAAATAATATAATATAAAATAATATAATATAGTATAAAATAATATAGTATAAAAACTAGCTGACCCGTGCAAAGCATTCGCACTCTAACCTACTTAAGTCTCACTTGTACACACCGTATATTTAGTATTATATAGTGCGTATTTAGTGCGTCACGGGCATAGGTGAGGGTTGAAGGAAAGAATTGATGTATTTAAATTGTAGATTATTTATTTTTTGAAACATAAGTTTAAGGACCTCTTTGAATATTATGCATGAAGTTTCGATATGGTCATCTGTGATTGTTTGTTGTTTGTTTTGTTTTACACAGACATAGATGTCACTAAAAGAGCGCACCCTAGAAAACTTCATATACTTAAATACACATATCAGTATCACGGAGTGCGAGTGCGCTTATTCTATTGACTGAAATCGCATGTTTTTGCTCCTAACTCGCAAACGACTGCGACAATCGTAAAAGTGTATAGAACCAAAAATGTTCTTCTCGACAAAATGAAAATAATTACATCTTCGAAAAAGTCCTGCCACCATTTTCGCTGAGAATTGCAGTTTTTGCTTACAACTCGTAAACGAAGGTGTTATTCGAATGAAAACCTAAAAAAATGACACCATTTAGAAATTTCTACGACCATTTTGGTTTTCTCTCAAAAACCGAGGCTTATAACTCGCAATCGAAGGCGAAATTAATGATTTGTATATTTTTCCTGTTTAAAGGTTAAGGAAAGCTTTAAAATGATGCCTTATTCTTGAAATTTGATGAAGTATTAAGGAAGTTATGGAGTCCGACAAAAAAAAGGCCTTGAGAAATAATATACATGATAATATTACCGAAGGTTTATAATTATATTTATGTACATTTTTTATTAAAGCCATCTTTCGATCCAAAATTAAACTCTGTCTCCAATCTTTAGTATTTTTTTTAGTATTTATGGCAGTATTTTTACATTTGTCATTGTTATCCTTTCTACTGATATCTGAGCTGTGTGTGTATTAACAAATTTTCTAATATTTGATCATTTTAATACAGATTTTTTTATATCATGATCGATATTTCACATTTAAATTTTAAATATTCAACAAAGTTTTGCTTTTTACCCATATGCTACTTCACGAAGTAGTAAATTCTCAAATATAAAGAAATTGTAAAAGCGTTTTTTAGATCATTTTTTTTTTTTTTTTTTTGTTTTGTTTATAACAAAAAGTTATTATAGTTGATCTTACATTACAGTTCTTCGCGTTAGGGTAAAACGATTTCCGAAATTTCGAAGAAAAAAAAAATTATTGGAACAAATTTACGCATCTCATTCTTACAAAGTTTCTAGTATTATAGCATTTCTTCTTGTAAAAACTTACTTGTTATGGTTGTTTTGTTTTTTTCACTGCACATATATTCTATATAGTAATTAATCCCCCACACCCAAAATCTTTTCTGAAATAACACTGATTTAAACGTATGATATGCTAGCTTTTAATGATCTAGAGATCGTATTCGGGATAGAAAATTCTATTTTAAAATAGGCTTGAAGAATATTTTACCACCCTTTATTGTTTTTAACTATCTATAATATCATCGCACTGATGTTTTTATATTTTCCTGCTATCTCTTGCTATTTATATTGAAGAAAACTGAAGAGAAGTAGTATAGCTGAATTCATATTTGTTTTGTATTGTTTTTTCCAAAGATTAAAACAGCCCTTTCAACGCCCCTACCTCAAATCGCTCGTATTGTATGAAATGGTAGGGTTCTATTTATGTTTTAAATTTAAACTTTTATACGAAGCACCTATGTTTGAGGCGATGCAAATAGTGATCAAGGAGCGACAGTTTGACGGTTGCAGCGAGGTTAGGCTAGTTGAGTCTATAGATAGTCATTCCACGAGCTCACTGCCAACTGTTGTCGCCAAAGATAGGCTCTATAGTTCATTCTGGCTAATCATCATCATCAACAACATCATTCTGTTCAGTTAGTGAGGTGTAAAAATAAACCAAACTCTGCTCATTTCGGTATCTTCTACCATCTTGTGGAACAATGATGAAATATCAGATTTTTTAAGTTCCAGTTTCCATGGAAAGTCACCTTGATCTGTTGACAACGGCAAAGTGAATGATTTGAAGTCGTGCAGGTGTGAGATGCGATTCTAATAGCTGGTTGACAAAGTTTAAAAAAAAGAATACGAACACGCTATAATAAAGGTGTAAGTAAATGCCGTCTATTTCAGCTTATTGCGGGTAATCGCACTGTTCCACGAATGTGAGTGAATGGCGTGTTGATAATATCTCCGTTAGCTGAAGAGGTTTAGCCGCGAGTGATTGGTTTTAAAGCTTCACTGATTCACACTTTTGAGAGTTGTTTAGGCTTTGCCTTCCAAATGGGAAGATTGGTCGACTATCGATTTTTCTTCTTAACGCAATCAATACTATATAGCGATAATAGGGGAACATTAATATTTAAATAAACAATATAATATAACTAATAAAGTTCATTATTAATACGAATAGAGGAAACGGTGTTATGTACTATCCATGCAAATTATGTCGTTATTGAAACTTTAACCTTCCAGTCACTTATTAATTTCATAATTTATCAAGTGACGTACTATTAGACATTGTAACAATAGCAAAATTAATAATAAGCTTAATTTAATTGAAAAAAAAAATACGTGATCTCATTCTCTTATAACTACTAGAAATCTAATATAAAGCTGAATGTAATTTTCAATTTCCTCGAAAACAGGTTAATTACGGTGCTGAAGTTGCAAAACCCGTATCTATCCATAATCTATGAAAAAACAATTTATATTATTAGTATATTAAATAATATATTTATTTGCATTCTTGGCAAATCCCAATACAAGTAGAAAGTATGCTTAAACTACTAATATATAATAATTGATTAATAAACATATAGATATTATATAGCATAATTAATTATAATAGGTAATTAACCCAAACATATAAGACTATAAATATCACTCAGAAATAAAATGTTAAAAATAGGCACAGTTAAAGTATAAGGACATGAAAAATTGTGAAAATATAGAAAACTGAAAAATATCAATCTTCAGGCATAAACTTCCTGAAGTTAAGGCAATACAAAAATTTGCCCCGTTACGATCCAACGACATTACTATTTTCATAATTTTGAAATGTCCCACTTTTTTCCAGTGCTTTTATTTGACCATTAGCAAGAATTTTGAATCGAAATTACGATTCGTTACATACGTGAAATTCCAAGTCATTTGGTTTATCATTCATCTGTATCATAAGTGCCTCCAAAGGGCATTGCAGTAATGACTCATGAGTGCCTGAATACGGCTGTTGGTAGTTTAGGTGACGATTATGTGAAATTAAAAGTGACAGGTTTTGCAAACTTATCCTGAACTTCTTATAAATATAAGTTTATAAGTGAGAGAACTACAGTTCACGATCCCAATATTTTGCATAGGATGTTTATACATTAAAAAAATAAAAGGAAAACCATGTTTCATTACTTACATGTGATTACTGAAAATTATGACATATGAAGTTACATATGTCTTACTGAAAATATGAGTATTTCATTTATACTTAATGTATCAGGCTGCTTGGTGGTAAAGTAAGCTATCACTTAAATAGTCATTATTTACTTTATTGAATGTGTATTGCTTTTTCAATATTTTGCATTGAATAGATTTTATGGAAAATTATATCTTTTTAACATTTCCAAATGTTTCTAGCTTATAGTTGGAATGTATTAAGGAGGCAAAGAATAGGTATTTAATAAAAATTTGAGCGCACAGTATACCACCTGGTTACTAATTATTTATTTATTAGTTATATTATAGAGGCATAGAATTGCATAAAATGTTTACTAAATAATAAGAAAAAAAGTCTTTTGTTTGTAAATTATATGAGCATATTTCTGTGCCTTCGTACGCTGGGGACTCAGGGATGTTGTAGGTCGCATAAATATGCATTAGTTTACACCTATTTAACGTTTCAAAAGAAGAAAAAATACTACTCACAGCATTTATACTAACCAGGCACTAATAGGAATACTAATTTTTATAGTACACGTTCTTTAATGAAGGCATTTCAGTGACGCGTTTTTCTTGGTTTTTGGATGTTTATTATTCGATTCCATACTATTATTTCGAGTCTCCACTAAACTATAAACATAGATATATTAATTAAAATAAAATCTTTTGATATTTAATTAGTTTGATCGTATCCTTACTTGTGAGACTATGTTAATTCATAGATGTTCAGCAACTAACCGCTAATCAATCCTTGTTCAAACGAGAGAAAGACGTTTAAGAGAGAAAGAAATTTATTGATGAACTTATCACAAAATAAAAAATCTGGTGCGTGCGCGCAACACACAACTTTCACTTACCAACTTACTTAGATAAGAAATTAATGCGTTTTGTTAATGCCACTTCTCAAAGTTACACATTTTCCACATTCATTTCTTATTTTTGTTTTCATTTGCTCAATAAACCCCTCAGAACATTTTAATAATGATAACGCTTACCTGATATTAAATAACACTCATTTTTCATTAAACATGACGAATATGAAGAAAATCGTAAAAGCCGTTTTTGAGATAATCTAAAAATTAGAAAAAAAGTTATGAAATAAATTGTCCCCTTCAGTTGATCAATCTTGATGAAATGTTGGCTATCACATCTTTGACATATACATAAATAAATACCCAGTTTGATTAAAATCATGAAAGCCGTTTTTGAGTAAATTAAAAAAACACGTGAAATTGATACAAAATTTATTAAGTAAAGTCCCCCCTCCGGTTGATCAATTTTGATGAAATGTTGGCTATCACATCTTTGGCATATACATACATCAAATACCCAGTTTGATCAAAATCGTGAAAACCGTTTTTGAGTAAATAAAAAAAACACGTGAAAATGATACAAAATTTATTAAGTAAAGTCCCCCCTCCGGTTGATCAATTTTGATGAAATGTTGGCTATCACATCTTTGGCATATACATATATCAAATAACCCGGTTTGATCAAAATCGTGAAAACCGTTTTTGAGTAAATAAAAAAAAACACGTGAAAATAATACAAAATTTATTAAGTAAAGTCCCCCCTCCGGTTGATCAATTTTGATGAACTGTTGGCTATCACATCTTTGGCATATACATACATCAAATACCCAGTTTAATCAAAATCGTGAAAGCCGTTTTTGTGTAAATAAAAAAAAACACTTGAAAATGATACAAAATTTATTAAGTAAAGTCCCCCCTCCGGTTGATCAATTTTGATGAAATTTTTACAGTCATATCTCAGGCATATAAATAGATCAAATACTCAGTTTAATCAAAATCGTTAGAGCCGTTTTTGAGGAAATCGAAAAAAACATAAAAAGTTATTCAATAAAGTACCCCCTCCCTTTGAGCAATTTTGATGAAATTTTTGCTGTCACATCGCGGGCATATACATACAGTAAATACTAAATCTCAGGTTCGCACGGTTTATAGTTTTTGAGCTAGTCTGTTCACACACACACACACACACAGACACACACACACACACACACAGACCATTTCGCGGGACTTGGTTAATTGGACTCAGGGGACCCCAAAACGTGTATTTCCGTTGAAAACCGGAAGTCGAAATTTTTCACGATCGCAATACTTCCACTTACTATATATTTCATATATAGGTAAGTGAAAGTAAAAATAAATAAATCAATAAAATAAATACCTAATACTAATGTTGATGTCCTAGAATGAGAACCTCTTCTAACCTTCAACTAAAACTTGAATACCTTTTTTACTTTCACTTACCTATATATGAAATATATAGTAAGTGGAAGTATTGCGATCGTGAAAATTTTCGACTTCCGGTTTTCAACGGAAATACACGTTTTGGGGTCCCCTGAGTCAAAATAACCAAGTCCCGCGAAATGGTGTGTGTGTGTGTGTGTGTGTGTGTGTGTGTGTGTGTGTGTGTGTGTGTGTGTGTGTGTGTGTGTGTCTGTGTGTGTGTGTGTGAACAGACTAGCTCAAAAACTATAAACCGTGGGAACCTGAAATTAGGTATTTAGTGCAGGTATATGCTGGACATGTGACAGCAAAAATTTTATCAAATTTGCTCAAAGGGAGGGGGTACTTTATTTAATAACTTTTTAAGTTTTTTCGATTTTTTCAAAAACGGCTCTAACGATTTTGATTAAACTGAGTATTTGATCTATTGATATGTCCGAGATATGACTGTAAAAATTTCATCAAAATTGATCAACCGGAGGGGGGACTTTACTTAATAAATTTTGTATCATTTTCACTTGTTTTTTTTTATTTACTCAAAAACGGTTTTAACGATTTTGATCAAACATGGTATTTGATGTATTTATATGCCCGAGATATGACTGAAAAAATTTCATCAAAATTGATCAACAGGAGGGGACACTTTATTTCATAACTTTTTTTCTAAATTTTAGATTATCTCAAAAACGACTTTAACGATTTTCTTCATATTCGTCATGTTTGATGAAAATTGAGTGTTATTTAGTATCAGGTAAGCGTTATAATTATTAAAATGTTCTGAGGGGTTTATAGAGCAAATGAAAACAAAAATAAGAAATGAATGTGGAAAATGTGTAACTTTGAGAAGTGGCATTAACAAAACGCATTAATTTCTTATCTAAGTAAGTTGGTAAGTGAAAGTTGTGTGTTGCGCGCACGCACCAGATTTTTTTATTTATTTGATGGATGAGCTATTATAATTACATATCTGTGAAATAGAACAAATTTAGTTGCAGACATCTTTCTAACTGGAAATGGTCATAATTGACTTAGAAAAGATTACAATCGATTCAGAAATAGTTACGTTAGACTTGGCAAGGATACAATCGATTTAGATAAGGCTCCATTTCACGAGGAAAAAGTTATAATAGACGTGAATTATATATTATATAAACTATTTATTGCATATTCATATAAAATTATTATTTGTAGTTTTACATGTTAGGTTAAGTTGCTTCTTGTTTCAGATTTTTAATAGCTAATTTGGAATACGATGTATATTTTATATTATGTTATTAAAATAAAGGATCAGACAATATTTTTTAAACTATCGTTTTCGTATTGCTTATCACTTAATTATCGAGAACAGAGCAGCGGACTGAAGGGGTCTAGAGAAAGCTGTGGAAGTAAACGGCCTGCATTGAGCCTGAAACATCTAGGGCAGGTGCATTGTGCATGGTGCAAGGCTAAGCGTCACTTCTATGTTCTTCCACCTTTCTGAGCACCTTCATAACGCTCTCTGTTATTGGACGTCTCAAGGACCATATTTAATAATTTTCTTCATCAGTTACTATGCAAATAATTTTCAAGAGCCTTTCACCCCGATCAGATATTATCCTGCCTGAAGGGGCTCAAATTGGTTCGTGACCGTTGCAAAGAATCCCCCATCGCCTTTCCATATGGAGGAACGCTCGTTGGTTTACAATCGTTATGCTATCAATATGTCGGTGGATGGGAGAGTATTTATTTTAATATATGTCTGTTTGCTGGAACAGATTTGTGAAAATTGCTAGGAAGCGTGATGTGTTTAGAGAAATTAATAACCAATTATCTGCAGGGTGCCAAAGTCTAATTATCTAAGCTCAATTATTTTCTGAACAATTTGAAATGCTTGCAAAGAAGGCTCCGTCATAGTTTTAATGGAAAATTAACAGACATGAAAATAAATGTGTTTCTTAGACGTTTAAATAAGAAATCTTTCGTATATTTGTATAACAAGAGTGGCGGGAAAAGGTTTAAGTTATTCGAAGTACTCCCATCCATGGAACCGATTAGATTCACCTATCTATATAGTACAAAACCGAAACTGTGATTCATACAGGACCGAAATAATTAAAAACTTATCAACGTTATCGCCTATTTTACAATACTTGCAACATTTACTATAAAACGCTCGTAGTTTTCAATGAATTACAAAAGCCCTATTTTAATATTAATCCGACTTTACGTTTTTTTTTTGTTTTTTTTCCGGTACTGTCTAACCATTAAATTCCTCTCGCATATATCCTAACAATACAACTTGCTCCTTCCCCCCCCCCACAAATAAAATAAAATCAATCATTTAGTCCTGAATGAATTGGGTTGTCCGGAAATAAATGCCATCCTTAAGACGGACTCGCCATCCACCCTTATTGGCACTCCCCCCCTCCCGCCACAAAAAAATATTATTTACGCCTCGGCCTATACATATTACTTATATTTATGGTTAGCTAATTATTTACTATCTTTAATGGAGCAGTAATTCAAACAGTGAAGTTTAAGAACTGTAGCGAATTGGCCAAGAACCATGGATTATAGCCATTGAGAACGAAACCTGCAGAGACTATAAATGAATAGCCATTTCACCTCATCCGGTCTGCGAGCTGGTGTAAGTTCGCGTTTATCGATTCTTGTTTCATACAGAAAAGTAATCAAAATAGAAAATAAGTTTTAAATTTTAAACATGAAGACTCTTATCCGATTAATATTTTTTATATGAATCTCCTACAAACTCATTCGATTCAAAAACTTAATCGTTTAAAAAGGATTTGATCAAATAATCTTGAGCACTCATTGTATCGTCTAGATATACCAGCCTTAAATAAAAAAATTACCTCTAGTTCACTCACTTATCTTTTATTCTTAATGGGCAAAATAAAACATATATAACTAATTAAGTGTAAATTGCTCAGTTTAAATAATGCACTACAAATTTTAATTTTAGATTTCGATGACCTATAACATACATCCTTCCATGGAATAATTTATATCCTTATAATTAAATTGTTCACTAGAGGTTCCGATCTTCTAAATCAGAGGTTTTCAAACTTTTTTTCACCTTTTTCCCCCTACATGTCTTACCTTAATTTTGCGCCCCCTCTCACTTGTAAATTGATAGTCATTAATGATGCAAATGTATTTAACAGGTGCATTTTTAATGGCGCTTTTATTTTACTTGTAATTATTAAATCTCATTCCCATCAACCATCTTGTTTCAAATGCATTTTTCTTCTTCTTTTTTTTTTTTTTTTCTGAGACAGCATATCATTCTAAAGAGGTATGACTTTCCCCTTGCATAGCATGTTTAGCACTTTTCCCAAAGTTAAAAAGCTTTGCCCCCCTCCCTACACCATCATGGCGTGTTTATGAATCAGAAGATAAGTTGATCTGCCACTATCATGAATCTTGCTTAATTTCTTATAATTAACCCATTTTACTGTTTGGTGTCTAATAAGCAGAAGAAATACCAATCAGAATTAAATATGCCATTAACAGATCGGTCTATTAGCTGCAACACTGCAGTTTAATGGCTGTGATTCAAGTTAATGGCCCCGTTAAACAAGCCAATATTCGCATTATTATGCAAGTGGGAATTGCCGATTTCCGATGCTTTTACCTTATTTTCCCTCTATGCGTGCTTTTGTGTTTTTATCTATACATATATTTTTTCTAATTTATCAATTTCTGCAAGTCAACAAGTCTAAGATTTTATAAAATTCAGTTAACAAATAAATAGGCCAGATGAACTCGTCAGCTATGGGAATAGTGAGATGGGGAGAAAGTTTAGGGGATGACAACATTCTCAACATTCTGTGTTCAAATAAAAAACAAGAACATAAGAAATCGAAAAAACGGAACCGCAATTTTCTAGCTAGATCCTTGTAGATGGAATTGAGTAGGAGCCAAATAAGATTTAATCTTTAGATTTTGAACTTTTAAAAATGCGGAAGTAAGAAATAGTTATCAATTAATTTAGGTACTTTAGTTTGACACTAAATGAGAATATTCAAAGAGACCGTCAACTTATTTTTGAGGGGAAAACAAAATATATTGATTGACTGATTAATTTCACTTAGCGTTCTGACACACTGCTTTCCTGATACAAGAGATAAAATGGGACGTAGAATGGGTGAGACGCATTAAATGTTAAAAACATAGATCGCAGGTGTTTGACTAAGCTAAAACATTTTCGTTGATAAGGTTTCCGGTCATAATCAGATGTCACCTGTCCGCTGGCCCTACTCACCTCTGCTATTTAACATTTCATTTGTTTTGTTCTTGTAAATTAAAACTGCTCCGATAAACATCACTATTTACCATAATGGAAATGACATCTTTAATTTGGAACTACACTGGATTTAAAAATAAAAATAAGTAAAATTAAAGCATTAGTTCACCAATAATACCATCCGTTCATTAAAATAACCCAATCCATAAAAAATACGACTATCTCAACTTCGAAAATTACAGAGGTTTATTAACAACGACACTACACGATTATTGCAACCATAGCAAATATTATAAATAATAAGAACAGGTAATATCTTATCAATTTAATGGTTATTATATATTTTAAAAGATTTAAATAAAATGAACTACCATGTTTATTATATTAAGTTTATGCTTGTTATGCTAATGACCCACTATGGGTAGATGCATTTGTTAAATAAATAAAATAAAATGTTGTTGTTAATTGCAGAAGGTGTTGTTAATGCCAAAGAGAAGCCTTAACGTCTAATTTTTACAGTTTTTTTTTCTTTCGATTTTCTCAAAAGCGGCTCTAACGATTTCGGTAAAAACTGTCATGTTTATTGAGAATAAAGTATTTTTAATATCAAGTATGTTTTATCATCATAGAAATGTTCTGAGGGGGCATAAGTGACAAAGGAAATTTTTTTTTTTATACGAACCACCTTTGTTTTTATTCATTCGGAGAAATTAACTGTCCCTCATTACGCACCAGAAATGAAGAAATATGAGATATGAAAAAAATAGAGACAAAAATAAAAGAGAAAAATGACAAACTGGAAAACTTTAATATTGACAGACCACCGTTTATAAGTAAAGGCGTTGGGTTCGTGGGAAGGAGTTTTCAAAGTGTTTAGATACACACATATTTAATGAAAATTATTTGTTTCCATGGTAACTAAATGAAATCCTCTAAATAGAGGATTATAAAATCAGACGATTGCATTCCTCCATTATCACAAATAAAAATAAAAGTTTTTTTTAATGATAAATGTTTTTATTTTACGTTAGAGAGTAAATAACTTATACTCACATTAATTAAAGCAGTTGACGGAGTAAAATACAAGTGGTTTATGATGATCGTTAATAATTATGTTTTGGTTACAAACTTTAGTTACATTATAGATTTATGAATGAAATATGTATAAGGTGATTTTTAGGGGAACAGTAATCGTTCTCGGAATCCGGCATAAGGGAAAGAAAGGCAGAAGAGACAGACATTTGATTTTTTTTTTTTTATTTATTACAACCCGTAAATACAACTAGATTCACCTTCACCGGTATATTTACAAGCAATTTGTAGTAGAAAACAACCCAGCAGTAAAAAAAATCGACTAATCAGGATTTTTTTAGGCCCCTATGAAATAAAAATGTACCTAATAATAACGAATAACAAACAGAAATAAAAAAAACAATTTTCTGTGAAGTAGCTAAATGACGTGTACACATTTATCAAGACATGTTGATTTCTGCTCAGCTTATGTGATGATAAGTGAAAGTTGTGTGCTGCGCGTATTGCAAAAGATTTTTTAGTAGGTATGTTTTAGTAGATAATTTTTTTTTCCAAATGTGTAAAATTTGTTAATGACCCATAAACTCTTAACGAGCATCCTCGAAAAGCTCATAAGCAATCCCGATCATTATAAATTTGCAATAAATATCAAAGGAACACAATAATTGTCAGGTACCAAATGAAAAAATCCATTGAAAAATGTTAATAAGCACTCAGACTGTATAAGCGGAGAAAATATATGTTTATTAATTATTTTTTTTATGTATCTATGGAATGCAGCAGTGGTTATCATCGCCAATGGGAGAGTTATTTGATGTTTTCAATTAGGTTCATATTGAATTTGAACTGCTGTGCATTTTCCCATGGAAATGCGTTCATTTTTCATTATTTTCTCGATATCCGTCATTTTCAAGAAACATTGAAGAGCTTTATTTGAAAGATATTAGTTCCTAATATTGTATGAAATGAATATTAAAAATAAAAAATAATTGGAGGAATTTTATCAAGTTATATCGAATATTATTATTTATGAATTTATACAAGAAGTCACACTGGTTATATGTGTGATAAGTGGAATCTACTAAAATAAAAGAAATATTACATCCAAATTAGTGATAATCAGCCATATAATTATGTCATTTTAATTACTACAATTACTTAACGCAGGTGCTCAATCATATTTCAAAACTAGTTGAAAACATTGTAAAAGTGCAGGCAGCTATTTAAACGACATGTATCGATATATGTCACAAATATTATTAACTATTGCTATTAAACTTAGGCGAGAAGCAATTGAACATGATTATACTGTATATCTAGAATGAGGCCTAGAAAGTTGATCGCCAAAGCTCTCATTCGGGTTTTTATGCTCAGACATTTCCTACTGTCCAGACTGTAAAAAGAACAGTTCGATATAATGAGGAGTTTTGGAGTAATTTCTGTGATTTGGGTCCACCAATGTCGAATATTTATCAGTGTTATGCTTCAGAGAACTACTGTAAAGTTCATAAAACATAATAATCGTATAGTAATGAGCCATGCGTCCTTTTCTGGTTATTTTTTATATTAAAAAATTTAATAATTTTTAGCTGCATTACATAGGAGCAATAAGTTTTCTAACGCACGATATTGTAATGTGAAGCACGAAGCATATGATTTAAAACAGCTCTAGACTTTTTACACGCTGTTCTAGGACCTGTTCTTGATTGTTCTAGATCAATATACGCTATTCGGGACCTTGAGGAATGTTCTAATTCAGACTAAATTTAAGGAGCGATGAACTGGAGAGTTAATCCGGCTCTGAAGATCGTATCATTCGGTTACTTTTTGATTATTTCAATTATTATTGTTCGTCTGACATTTTGAATTATTATTTCCATCTAATAAAAATTATTTAAACCCATCTTATTGTTACAATATTTTCACATTGAAATTAATAAATGATTAAAAAATAAGAAGTATGTTAGTATATTAGAATTCTATTTAACGTTCACCTTTGATAATAACAAATATAATTGATACATAAAAGTACTGTTTACTGCTGAAAAAAAAAGCGATGGGTGCACAAGTCTCATCTAGCATAGGTTCATAGGGAAAATTCCTTAATAGATAAAACATTTTACAATCAACAAATGGTTGGGAAAGAAGTAGCTGAAGATAGACAGATAAAAGGCTGGTATTGTCGGCCAAACATTTACAAGCTCTGTGTGCACAGCCAGCAGAAAAATAAATAAAAATAAGATTGATCAAAACTATAACTGTTAATTTAATCTCTAATTGAAATCGCTATTAACACATGTATTTATTTATCATTTACATTGTATGGATAATATATTGTGCATTGGCTGTCGAACACTGCCATGTACACAAATAGCTGTGACGGTCTAATCTTACAGCCCTCACCGTGCTCGCATCAAGTGCACTTGATGAGTTCTAATGGCTTCTTTTTATTACACCAGTTAAGTCGGCTCTTTAATTGTCGATACCGCTTATTACGGTTATTGTACAATTACTTAAGTAAGGGGGGTGGGATAATATAGCTCGTTTGACTTCATATGGACCATGGATTGCTATACGATTTTTAATTATCTTAAGATGTTTGAAAGGAAAATGAATTTTTTTTTTTTTGTCTTCCTTGAATGAGGGATAAAAATGCCTTTTTGACATCTCATTTGTTGTGACAGGAAACATATGAAGGGATCGTAAATCTAAAGATACCCAAAATGTCTGATCAATGAAGCACTTTTTTCGCTACTATATCTGTTCAGATTCCGTATATAAAAAGAAAAACTAAACATTTATTTTCATTAATTCTAAAAATATGGACGGCTTACTTTTTTTAACAAACTTTTTTGTTGATAATTAAAAATTGATCAATTATTACATTTTTGTATTTTAAACCCAGTAAGATAGAGAAAGCATCATTATTAAACGCTGAAAGTGAAACTACTGGCATTCGATCTAATTCTATTATGGTATTTTAGCACCCTTCACCCTGTAACAGTATGGAAAAAATCAGAACCAACTATTGCCAATAATAGAAGTGATATTAATTTAAATACTTTCTTTTTATAAATTACATAGACATTGTGGATGAAATAAAAACCCATTTTTATCCAATAATTTTACAGCCATTCTTCTTATTTATAAAATATGTTTGGTGCATTAATATGAAAAGTAAATCTGAATATAAAAAAAAAAATAATATCAGAGTGATGAGCATAGATTTCGCTTAAAATAAATTCAATTTTTTTCCCTAATTAGCTTTACTTTTTACCAAACTAGTTTATTAATAAAAAAATTTTTTAAACTTTTATTGCCGTCTTTATTACCTCTTAAAAACCATAGGAAATTAAAAGTTAATGCTTGAGTCAACTTTAAAATCAACTTTCAACTTTCCAAACCTTGAAAATATCTTTTGATGTCTCAACTTCATTTTAGAAGTTTCTAAGGAATCATTTTTTATAAAAACCGTAAATTTTTACCACAGGATATTGTATTCTTAGTTTTCTAGAGGGATTGGCCTGACTAAATTCATAACAAAGATTATCCTAACATCAATATATTGGTAAACAGTGTCAATAATATTTTTTTTTTTCTTTAACAGTCAACTATTGGTACAGTTACCGTAGTTGGGAAAATGTTTTTAGCAGATTTACCTACATACGAAGATGCCTCATGATATTTTAATTTTTCCCGGATTTCGCAACGTGTTTCATCACCGCTCTTATCAAAAGCGCTTCGACTGATAAGGAAAGCTTTCGATAATGTGATTTTTTACGCGTATCGCTAATCCTATTGTATAAAATTTCATAATTTTGTCATAGTACGTTGGATCTTTTATCAATGATTCAATTGATAAAAAGAATGGAAAACTTAACCATAATGAATTATTGGATGCCATAACAATATCTGCTCTCTCTCTTTATCTCTTTTACTTCTTTCGTCACAATTTTTTTTTTCTTTCTAAAATGAGTCAAAATCATAGAGATCCTTCAAGATGTCGGGAAAACAAAAATCAAACTAAAAACGTTATCTTCTGGGACGTAACATAATAAAATTACTCGGAGAGACCAGACAGGTTTGAAATAGCTTGTTGCTCCTCATGTGCTGGCCGTAAAGTACCACTCGAAGGCTAACTAAAGCTAATTTCTTAAAATAGGTGGCAGCTGTTCGACAATCAAAGGAAAGCAAGTGATGGTTTCATTATCTCATTAAAGTGTAACAAACTTGATATGGTCCCAAGTTCCGAATAGTCTAAAAATGTCTAAATAGGTTGCAATTTTACCGTCAAATGAGTATATACTACAAAATCTATAAATTTTGTTAAGCAATCTTGTTTTACTTCTTCTAACAAGAACTAGAAAATAGAACATTTATTGGTCAATGAAGCTGTCTTCCTCACTTGTCTCGTCGTTGTTTGTTCGAATTAAATTAAATCTTATACAAAAAAATGGCCTAAAGGAGAGAGGAGTAGGAGGCTCAAAAGCAATTGGACGAGGGATCTCATCGGATAATTAAAATAGCCTCAACTCAAAATAGGGAGAGATGCAGCGGTACAAATCTCAACAATTTCACTAATCTTCATGCGTTAATGACATAATAGAGATTAAAAAAAAAAGGTGTTTTAGATATTGCCATAATGTAATTATTCCTTATGGAGAGAGCCTTTTGAACTTGGAAGAATCAAGGTTTTGTTGGATACTTGACTTCTTCTAATTTTAATCTTGTAAAGTAAATGTTAATAAATACCAATTACTCCAAATCCGATTGGGTTTTCAAGAGAATAAATTAGGGAAACAGATACCGCTTGGACAACCAGCGGTTCAAAAGAAAACAGAACTTATTGATTAAATCATTCGATATTCCTGGTTTTTATACAAGTGCATCAGAACGCGCGGGTTAATTTATGTTTCTTTATCTTTAAAGCATGCGCTACACGCTAAGCTCAATAACATGTCTTTTTCCAAGGGTGACATATGCTAGGCTTCCGATCGGAAAAATATATCGGCTTGACCTTTTTCATGCTCGAGTACGTATTAAGAAATTATTTTTTTGTATCTGCGGTTACTCGCTCTCGCTTTTATGGATAACACAGTATTGGAATGTCATTGCAGATTGATCGGTGACAAATTCGAAGGTTTTATTTTATGTCTGTATTGAGAAGATTCACTTAAAAAAAAAAAAAAAGTATGGAAAAATACATTCTTGCAGCATTATTTTTTCCCAGACGGCGAGAGCAATCCAATTGGTTTTCGCCGACAAACAGTTGTTTTTATAAAAGCTATATTTTTTTTTTTAGTAATACCTTTTTTTTTACTTTGACGTTCTGAAAGGATACTCCTTACTGTTAATGTCAATCCCTCAATCATTGACCGCATCATGACTCCGATATGACAAATGATGCAAGATAAAATATCGACGCTGTTATGATTCCGCTTGAATGTCATTTATCAAGATTGAAAGGAGATCCACCGGCAGGTTGTTCTTTGTACTTTGAGCTATTCCAAAGTCTAATTTACACGAGTTGTTTTTTACTCTGTTTTCTTTGTAAGCATATTAATACTTGCCATATTTTCCATCTCAATTGGCCTTTAATAAAGTTGAAAAATTACCATGTTCCTCATTATAAACAAATGCTAATAAATGGACATCAATGACATCCATCTCTCGTCATAAATTATCCAAATCCGACAGAGGTAGTTGTTACATCGGCTGCATCTCACATTCTTAATGCCAATCTTCTTTTTTAGTTGTTTAATACTAAATTAACTTCTGCTCACCTTTGTCATTTTGTTGCTTATTCTTACTTCGCAGTTGTTTTTGCGTTTTGTCCTTAGTTTATATTCATACTTTCTACTACAATTGCACTGTATTACACTCATCGAATAGGTTTGTGTCAGAACTCCTAAACCACGATTATGTAATGTTCGAGTATTTATTTTTTCTTCGCTACATCCCCGACCGCCTACATCTGGCCCGTGTGGTATTCAGGTTCTTCCGCTCCGAAAACACTCAAAATATTACCTACACTCATAAAATGAAATAAACAAAAAAACAATTTGAACTATTATACAGTATTGAAACATAATTACTAACTAGATTTTTATGGAGATAATGAATATACTTATAGAGTTCTTTCAAGGCCTTAAATATGCACAGAACCCTTTCGTTGGAGTCAAAAGGAAAGTAAAGGATATTCCATATTATGTTTCAATGGACTTCCTGCAAAAGCATACTACACAGCATGTTGCACGAACTCTCAATTTAAATTTCCATCACAAACGCTAATATACTCCCCAAGACCGTTCATCCCACGTCAACTTTTGGTGTTATGACCAAGAGTCTCCCTAGCTTGCGGGATAAAAGGATGAGCACGGATCCGCATAAATCAAATTTTCCAGATAGCACATCAAAAATTATGGCAATATTTTATTTATTTGATAAATGATAAACCTTCGCGGGGACAGTGTGTTGAAGATGTTACAGTATAGACGTAGTAAGTTAGCCTACAGATAGAGCAATGCCCTCAGCTAACCTTGCCCATGAAAAGATTGACATAAACAAAAAACCATAAATAGTGCATTGCAACCACTAGAGGTTTTTGCAGCGAGCACACTTGTGCGGCTGGCTCACATCTGTACCGGCTAAGCACATCATGGGAACTCATTCATCCTCTTCATTCCAGCTGTCATTGATAAATAGTTTCACGAGTCAGTGTAAGCTGTTTTGATTGCACCTTTATTCCTACTGTCGTTTCTCCATTTTACAAACCACTCATAATAAAATATTGCATCTAATATTTTTTTTTAATTATTATTAATATTGCTTAATTCGTTGATGAAATATAGTAAAGAACTAGGGCTGTATATAGAGATAATACTAATATAATATGGTTAACCGCAGAAACGGTAATGATTTAGGTGATTATAGATGAACTGCATTTCGAAGAAAGTTTAGGTATTTAGGATCTGTAACTAAAAATATTATATGGTGTAACTAAAAATATATGGCGATGAAGGGCGGAAAATACTAACAAATGAAATCAGTTTTCTAAAATAATGAGTTGAGTAGAATTGAAGGAAATTCGGCTCTGTTGAGCCGTCCAGAGTATCTAGCCGAAGCTCACTACTTTGGTCCGGATGATTGATCTACGAAATACTTTAGTTTCTAAAACCTTCGCTCATACTTGAGGGCGTTCATGATTTGCGTTTATAGCACGCTATTTGTGAATTTAATCAGTAATTTATTTTAATGCAGTAACTATAAGACATAGAAAGACTAATTATAGGGAACTTAGATGTTGGTCATCACCAAAAACTTAACCAAAAACAGTATAAGAAAATGTTACTTAAAACAAAGTACTTATGTGATCTTTGGACTTTCTTGGTTATATTCAATGGTTTAGCTATATACCTAAAAAAGTTTTCTTCATATCACATATATTTTAGATTTATCAAGAAGAAATAATATTGGTATCAAATGAGTGAGTATAAACGTTATACTGGTATGTTATTAAAGACTGAAAGTATAATTAAAGAAAACATTTTTAGTATTAATTTTATTTACCAAAATAGCTTTATATGTGCTATTCCAAGGAAATAAATGTCCCGGTTACTTGGCGCGAGTCGTGGAGGTTGGTGGCTCCCAGGTGAGATTAGCTTTCAATCAAATCCTTCCACGGGACTCGAACATAGACATTAAAACAGATTCGCAACGCCGCTGGTCCCTAATGGATATTTAATACCCGTCTAATTTACATAGGTGTTCATAAACCTGGCTGGCTTCTGGCCTGCCTCGAATCGGTATATTCTACTTTCCATACCAACTGTACTATTTATAAAGGATACAGTACAATTTATAAAGAATCTTTAATCGTATTAATATTCTATACCTCTAACAATTTTACTATCATATAAAAGAAGCTGTGTATTATATTTCGGTATCTTAAATAGGCAATCGCGAGGAAAACGGGAGGCATTTGCTTATGCATATTAGTTTTAGGAAAACATTTGAGTTGATCAGTGCCATTTTTTTTTCACCTTTTTTTTTTAACTTAGCTGCTGATGTATTAACCTAATATTATTCCTCTTCAAAAATTTCAATACTTCTAACGTTTTATTATCGTCATTGATGATGGTTCGGTTTTTAAATCAAATTGATGTGTGAGGTGAAAAATGACTGGACTATAGGTTGCAATACTTACATTTTCATTTGGCTTCTTCATTTCATTCTTTTCTTTTAGGCAGAAATGGGAAAGTGTAGTCTGCCTTAATGTTAGTTCGACCTCTTCTCTTCATCGGAATCGGCACCACAGGGCTTTTAGAATAACTTTGCACGCTCCGAGGAGCGTGATAGTTTTTGTATATATTTTTTATTTCTAAGTAGTAGTTTGAATAAAAACTCTGTTGGCTGTTGTTATTTGCTGAGACATGTTTAGACCCCGGATTTATATGCATTAAAAACTCCTCAAATATGCCATATAATATGCATGAAAAAAGTGGGAAATATGCAACAAAATATGCAATTAAATTTGTTTTAATTTCAAGTATAATTGATATGATGAAGTTTTTCTGTACATTACAACTACGAAAAAAGGTAATTCATAAAATAGAAAAGCAATTTTGTTGTAAAAATTTATTAGAATTAAAAAAATCAGTAATTTTTTTTTAACACTATAAAATAACGTTACTGTGAATTATTAAAGTTTACAACTAAATACATTTCTAAATTATTTTCTAAAAAACTGTGCCTCCGATCACTTAAAATACTCTTATAAACAGAAAATGATCTTTCCACGTCTGCCGAAGTAAATGGTGCGAACTTAAACACCGAAATAAGTTCAGGGTCTGTGAATTTTTCAATTTTTACAGATTTATCACCTTCTAAAATTTTATTTATGTCACTTAATACTTATAGACCAGTGTTCTTTAAATATATTTCACTTAACTTTTTTTTAAAGATGATTCCCACTTGACCTGGGATTTTGTTGACCTTGTCACTTATATCATTTATTAATTGAAAACTGTCAGTAAGAGACATGTTTCTTGTTTCTAATTTTGTTATAGCCTCTAAACGACATGAAATAAAAGCCAAGTCATTAAAAATCTCCCCCCTTCTAAAAACTGCTATCACTTTTTAGACGCTCAGTGCATCTGGTTCCTTTTCTGCTATTTTTTCACAAAACGGAAGAGTACTTGTCAAAATGTTTAGCATAAAACAGGGCTGCATTTCGCCAAGTACCCCAGCGAGTAACAACAGGGACTGGAGGTAATGGTATGTCGTCCATCTCTCCTCTGTAACAACATTTTCTTGCCGTTGCTTATCAGCTCATTAACGTCTGAAAATGTTTCTCTTATTTTTTCAGTGAAACGATTTAGTGCGTGTGGCACACAGGTGACATGTATCATGTTACTGTAAAACACACTTAGGTTTTGGTCATATATGGTGCTGCGTCAGTCACTGTAAGTAGCACTCTCATCTCAAACCCAGCAGCTGACCATAGCAGTTTCATACTGTCATTATCGAAACGACTAATTGTTTCAGCGTTAGTTTTTTCTAGGTGCTTTGATGCCAGTAAAAATAGCGGTCCTGGACCGCCTGTACTTAAAACACCCACTAATAAATTTGCGATATAAATGCCTCTTGCATCAGTGGTTTCATCAACTCCGAGGTATATGTAATTTTGCTGAACAGTATTCTTTATGTTTTTCATGGTTTTATTATAGCATTCTGACAGATAATTTTTACGTAATGTACTCTCATCGGGAATTCGAATTCTCACGGGAAGTGTATTTTTCCAAAAAGCGTTTAAAAGGCAGGTGATTTAATTTATTAAAAGGTATGTCGGATGAGGCCATTGCGAAACACAAATTTTCAAAAAAAAGTATCTTTTGTGGGTTTATAAGAAGCCGGCAATAAAATTTGTGTAGAAAATTTTGACGTTAGAGCGTTTATATGGGAACCTGAAACCCCATTCAAATTAATTAATATTTTTTAGAATAATGAATTAAATTTAAAAAAAGAAATAAATACCTGTATTAGCATGCTGAACTATTTGAATTTTTTTTTTCACACATAATTTGCTTTATACAAGAGTTAAATTAATTCACTTAATTTTTGTTTCAAAGAAGATGAAACTTTTGGCATGTTAATAACGACGTTTCCCCTAGGCTAAACGGAACTGTACTGACTTGGTTTTCAACGTAAAGGATAATCAAATCTATGGTGTAGGAAGAGGTTTCTCAGAACTCCCAAGTCTTCCATCAAAAGACCACAACTACTAATAAAATACTACTAAGAAAACAAAAGCCCTTGCTTTCTTGTTTTGACTGATATCACTGCAATATTAAAGTTTTTGAAAACGTAATTTATGAAATAAGAAAAATTTCCCAAATTACGATTTTTATTCAAATATGCAAATATATGCATTTATCTCCCAAATATGCAAAATAAAATTTGGAATATACCCCACATTTGACATGGTTCGTGTAGATCTGCGATCAAACATTGAAAAACTTCAAGCAGAAAAAACATGCAATTGCATACAAATCCGGGGTCTAGACATGTTAGAGTGGAATGATTTACTCTCGCTTGTTGAAGCCTCTTATATGAGGTACGTTTCTTCGTTGTTATAATCATTGTCTTCTCCTCTTATGATTTTATTATAATTTATTTTAATTTGTCCTGCTGAGCATAGCAAAATAAAGACTTGTTTAGAGGGATGTTTTTTTTTACGATAGGTCGATAAATAAACAGGATTTTCAGTTTGAGCTTTTTTTTTTTTTTTTTTTTTTTTTTTTTTTTTAGGAAATCCAACGTTTCGATTCCTAGATGCGGATCTTCCTCAAGGCTTCTGGGTCCAGAGTAATACACAGACCTGTCAGGGATCGTAACGTTGGCGTTCCTAAATAAAAAATAAAAATGATCAAACTGAAAATCCTGTTCATTTATCAACCTATAATAAACACTTATATTTTATCAGGTTTTATCTCAAGTCATGCTTACAGATTGTAACTCATTTTATAGAAGTAGATTTTATCTACTATATCATTATTTACATATACGTAACTTAATTGAAGCCTATGGTCGAAAAAGGTTAAAATACTTTTTTAAAAAAGTCCTCTTTATTAATATTATCATGATATCAGATTTCGTTTTAGAAAAGTATCGATGTCAACATCGGAGAGATAATAATTAAAATCAAATTTTGCAAAGTCTCTGGGTTTATAAGAGTTTTATTATTTTAATGAGTTATTATTGAACTCTGGGTTATAAGTGATTTAACACCTCCTTCACCCAAAGACTGCAATTATCATTACCATTTTTAATTGGATTCTAATTGGATTTTGTTAATTTTATTACTAATGAAAACCCGCAACTAAGTGTGAATCTTGTGGCATACAATGAAATATGACCTTAATCTCTAGGAACTTCATCAATGACTACTCCCAACCACCAGTCCATTGCTCACTTTTGCTTTCAAGTAGTTAAATTTAAAACATGATTTCTGTATTGTACGTTTATTTGATTTTTTTTCTTTCTTTCTTTTGAACCGTAGTACAATCGTAAATTACAATTATACTATCTTGCGTGAAAGTCACCTGTTGTCCTTCAGTTGTTACCTTCGCGAATCGGCCGACTTATTCGAAAAAGCATGGGACACAAAACTAAGAAAGATAGCGAGTAAGTACAATGCCAGGTTCCGTAGGTAGGTATTTCACTATTACTTCACTTACCCTATAAGGAGACAATGTATAACGAAATATTTTTGGGAGGATATCGTATAAATCTTTGTACCTTTGGACAGGATTTGTTAGGATGAGACTGGTGATGGTGTAAGGATCCGGTCTCGAAGAGGAAGGACAGCTTCACAAATGTTCCCTACCGGGGAGGACTACTGCACTGAAATATATGTGCACCTCTCAGGCCCACCAGGTTCCCATTGTTGAATAACACGACTTTACTGTCCTTATAAATATCTTATTTCGAAAACATTTGGAAGCTTATTCAAGGCTACTAAGGATGTATCGTTCGGGTTGAGTAATGAGTAGCCTAGCATCACTGGTCACAAGCTTAAAAAAAAACATTTTTTAAAATTCGAAGGTAACAATAAACATTTATTATTCCTGAAAATCATAAAGGTGTGTATTGTTGCATAACTAGTATTCACAAAGTTTAGGGAATTATTTTATTGATAAGGAGCAAAGTTAGTTTTTCGAAACATTTTCCTTTAACTATTTTCTTGAAAAATCTCTTAGGTCATTAATGGTAAATACTTCTTACAATATTTAAACTATATCAAAATTATGCCTATGACTTTTAAATTAATTCAGTGATGTTAAATAGGTACGCTATTTTGGAAGAGGGATCCAACTTTTTAAAAATCATTTTTTATTTATTTATTTTTTTATTTTCAGGAACATTAAATTTAGTTTTCACTGCTGATTTATTGTTCATAATGATTTCCTTTATATATATCACAGAAAAGTCGAGCTATTCTGACATTTTTTCGATTTAAAAAAAAAATATATAAATACGCTTTTATATTTTTTTAAGCCGAAATTTGTATGTGTATTATTTAGGTAAACTTTTAATCACGTTATCTCGGTCCATTATTAACCTAATGCAATTTAATTTTGTTCGTTGTTTAATGTTGTTACTGACACTAAATTGTATTATATTTTTTTTGGCTTTGAGACTATGTATATGCTTACGCCACCGTATAGCGAAGATGAATTTCAGCCTTAATCAACCGCTCTGGCTTGGTAAATTATTATTTTATTTATTTTTTAAATGTTTATTTTATAAGGTGAATAAAACGTAAATATATATAAATGCAAGGAGTCTGAAGCAAAATTTCGCTGACGAAGGGAATACCGTTACACTCATCTGTCTCACTTCGTTATTTCGACCAACATCTTTTTATCAAAGCAAAAATCACTTTACAAAATTTTCAAATTGAGATTTTTTATTTTTATATTAGAAATTCATTCCTTACTACCATATTCATTCATTCCACAAGTCTCATTCGGTTCCACAGTAACAGTGTGCTTTGAGTATATTTCGATAAAAAGTTCATATTTGAGTAACGATTGTGTACAGCTTATTTGATTGTTTGTTTTTGCTTTAAGGCGTAAAACATTTAAAGTCATCAGCGCCTAAAATAGCTTATTTATTGTTTGATGAGAATACCATCCGATGTTGTCTTAGGTTTCGTTGGCTTTTCCGCTTTAATTTTGTTGTTTTTATATTTCATGATACTTTTAGGAAACTTTGTTTATTCGGAAGGCTATCCCGTAACCTTGGTTTTGTTTTATTAGCATGAAAATTACTATTTCCTTCTTGAGCACGTTCACACTTCTAAAAGCATTGAACTATATCTGCTTTATTTTCCCTCAAACTAGTATTATATAAATAAAATCAGGAATACAACTTAAATTGATGAAATCGACAGAATAAAATCTGATCATTGTTATTTTTTTTTCTTTAAATCAATTTTGTAAATCTATAATGAATTTTTATTTTTCAAATTTTAGACCAAGATATAGCATGCAAACAACCAATAACAAATTTGACAAAGTTATCTTTTGAAAAAGTTCATTGAATGAAAATAGTTTTTTGAAATCATTGTATGACAAATTAACATAGTGTAACGTTGAAAAAAAAAAAAACACATATGGTTTAGAATAGTTTTAGACCTTTTGTTGGAACGAACTAACAGTTAGAACAAACTGTCGTAGTACATGTTTGCGACAACGATGTTCGAGTACCATCTAAGCTGGCCCAGAAGGTTCGAGGCTGGTCTTCTTACGACTAAACATAAGGAGAGAAGGACTTGAGAGATATTCTTGTTCTGAATTCAAGTCATATGATTATTTCTTGACTATTTATCAAAGTGATATTTTTTGTAACCTGTTTAAATATTTGTGTTTTAATTATTTGTGTGGCTTTGAAAATTGTTATTTCTCTTTCAAGAAAAATTGTTTTACCCTCGTAAGTGTTACAATACTTAAAAAATAACCTAACAATTATTAAAAATAATCTACGATAATCACAGTGGTAAGTATTTTCTTTAGTATTTAATGATGTAGAAGGGCTTAAGAATAAGAATTCAGTTTAGCATGATCCAGCTTAAAACTGATACTCTGATTTATGTACTAATATCAACGGTAAACATTGATGCTTTGATATTTTTATAGAATCTTAAATTTATACTTTTTATGGGTAAACTTTAAAATTATTATTTTAGTTTGTTTTGCTTTTTTTACTTTAATTTTTCTTTAGAAGCGAAGGGGGGAGAAGTTGAGGGGGGGAGGGTATGCCAGGCTCGGAGATCAAACTCGGTTTCGGCATACAATTCATTATTCAACAACTTAGGACTGATCGGCACAGGGGCCTGGAGATCCTCTAGGGGTACACGCAGCCTCTGTAAAGTGGAAACTCTTTAATAATAAATAATTATAGAATAGCCCTGCCAGTAAAGTGAGATCTCGGTCAAATTACCTGTAATCATATCCATTAATCATGAAAGAGTACTAGTTCATGATGTGCTAAACTGAAGGCTAATTATTATTATCGTTTTCAACCTATTGCTTGTCTTAATTGAAATAGATAAACTTTTATTATGGTTTTTTGAACTTTATTTAAATTATGATTTTTCGCTTCTTATTCATTATCATCATATAATTTTGTTTGTCGGACATTTAAAAAATGTAATTATGGATTCCAAAAAAAAAAAAAAAAAAAAAAATTATCACTGCAACGTAAGAATTCTTGGGTGCAGTACTGTTTCTTGGTCAGCGGTCGTGCAGGGAGGTGATTAGACCGTGATCACCCTTAACCTTAATTATGAATACAAACCTTTCAAAAACCGTATGATCAGAAAGTAAGTAGTACCCTCCCCCCCCCCCCCCCAGCTTTTCAGATAATTGGAAGTAGTCCACATTCACCTGAGCCTAGGAGTCGATTTATCGGGGTTAAGATTAAATTATACAAGAAATAAATGAGCGATGAAAGTGGAAAGGCTGAACACATTAAGTTGCCTTTGTCCAGTTTTTATGTATCCGGCGTTTTATGCATATAATTTCCAATTATACCTTAACGATTTTTATATTTGACAACTTACTTCCGTTGGTGAATTGACCTCACTTGTTATGTAGTAGTCACTTCTACATGAAATTCCATTTCTTTTTATTTCTCGGCTAATATAATCCAGTATTCTTCCAAGCCCTAAAAGAGATCTATAGAACCTGAATTTATATTTTTATATATTGATATATTACAGATCGTATTATATATTAATGTATAATTAATTTATAATTCGTGCATTCAGGAATGACAAATATAATTCTACAATAGATTGTTTCTCCAAGGCTACCTTCTAGATTCTGTTACCGATGAAATTTAATACTCATATGTACGTATATTAAAGAGTAGTGAAATCCCATTCCAAATAAATGTTTGCTAGTGCTAGTGTCTTACTTTAATCAGTAGAAACAAGTTAAAGAAAATATGTATTTTTTTTTTTACTCTTTACATATTAACAGATGTTCAATTGATGTGTGTTATAACTCGCCTCCATGAAAAAATTGATACATAAATTATGATTATTAATATAAAACAAAATCTAAATATTATGAAATGAAAATAATAACAATGTATAAATAATATAAAAACGAAAATGAGCAGTAAAACATCACGTTGTCCTACATATCAGTTTATTATTTATGACATTAAATTTAAATGAAATTCCTTTTCGTCTATTCAAACTTAAAGAAAAATGATTCAACAGCGGAATTGAGACGGCAGCTCTATTCGGTATTGCGTGAACTGTATCGTCGAGTAAGTAAAAATGGTGTAGGTTAATAAAATTAACCTTATCATCGGCGAATAAAATTAATACGTAAAATAGTTAGGCTATTTAGTTTGATCAGAGCTCATCTGGTATTCGTTTGAGGGGTTGGCTAGACGAAGGTGGGAGGATTGGGTCAAGACTGGTCTTACGGAATAGGATTGGGCAGGGGGAGGTGAAGGGAAAGGGGTTCATTCATTATTTTAGTAGGTAAAGCAGACATACTTTCCAATGCTCTCCTTTACACTCAAATTACTCCATATTTTCTATTTAATGTTTCTTTTTGTTTTAATTATACTAAAATTCCAAATGTCATTCACTTCGTTAAATATAAATACTAAATAGGATAATCCAAAAAAAACTTTCCTTCATAGAAGTTAAGGAATTCAAATACCTCAATCATTGCTACAAATAAACGAATAAAATCACCGGACTTGTAGGTCATAATCGAATCTTATATTAGTATACAAGTTTATATAACCCTTATGATATTTACTTGCTGATTTGAAGGTACTGTGTTGCTTATTATTTTATTTTATTTTTATGTTGTTTTTTTAATGGAAGCAGTTCTTTTGAAGAAGGTTTCATTGACATATTTTAATTGATTCTGAAGAAGCCACTTACAGGAAGTGGCTGGACCGGAGAGGCTCCTCGGCCTGCCTGATATGTTAGCCGCCGCCATTTCCTTATATAGGTGGCCGTGGAGGTTTTTTGCCCGGACCAGTTCGGCAATAGCTGAGGTGCTTCTGCCGGCTCCCGTCGCTATTTAGCAGGCAGTGAGGGGAATTAGTTACAACGATAGCAGCTTCTTTTATGACCTCATGTAGCAGTGGACTGTGGATTGGTTCCAGTACCTTCATGTAATAATGTCATACAGCAGTTCATCAATGGATATTTCCTCGGAAAGGAATTGGTAATCCTGTGTTATCTTTTATATATTTCTGAATATGAAGATTGAAAACAATAAGAATTTTTTTACAGAAACTGGTCCGCTTCTACCGCATCATATGAAGGCGACCACCTTGCCTTCATATGATGATTCAATATTCAATATTTATCTAACCGCAAAACATCACGCATTTTTTGCATTTTTTTTGTAATTGATTAAGCAAGAGAATTCTTAGTTGGCCAAAAAGTGAGCATAATATATGATGGTGCACTACTGAGCATATTAAAAACATATACTCGTAGGTATGTTTGTGTGTGTTTAGATGAGGCTATTTTTTTAGGTGTAGAATAAATAGTTTTTCAATAATTACGCATATACTAACATTTTGCATTTTGCATCACTACAAGGCTTTTTTTTTTTTCCTTCCCCTTCCTCGCTGTATAGGCTTTACGGGGTTTCCCGGGCCAGGGGAGAGGGTGGGGGATTATTATTACATTTCCCCTGGCTCCGGGTTTTTTTGAATTTGCTACCTTCTGGTTCTCAATCATATGTCCGGTTGTCCGTGTCAACGCGAATTTTCTAACGCCCATTCAGCACACAGAAGTCTCTGGCTTAATATAGAGGCAGTTATAATTGTTAGATGCTTCCTGTCGGATTGCACCTAGCTAAATCTTGACCACCTAGTCTTCAATCACGAGATAGCGTCTCAATAGTTTTTTTTCCAGAGTTCCTCAGACGTAATTTATAAACAAATAAAATTTGATTGACCCGTTCACGAGTTCATCTAGACCCAGACATTGACAAAAACCAGTTTTTTGTTGTTGACTTCCTCAACATCGCCATTCGTAGAAATAAAACGAATCTCAAAAATAACAATAATTAACATCCATAAATAACAGCAATAAATTATTTTTTAACATAATTTATTTCAATATTCTATTAATACTTGTCCATTTTTATTACAGGTAAGATATGGTATTCAGCTACTTTATGGAAACTCTCCCTATAATAACAAGGTAGATTTATTATCACAAATATATATTTATTTATTAGTATATTCCTTTACATTAGAATGTTTTAAGTATAAATAAAAAAAATAAAAAAACACAGCAAATTCTCCACTGCACAGACAGGTCGAATTCTTATTTCATTTGTTACAGCTGTTCAAGTTGATACTCTATAAATCACAGCTATTTTACATGTTTGATTTGATGGTCTTTTTTATTTTAAATCTGTTTATCTGAATTATTACTTTCACTTACCTATATATGAAATATATAGTAAGTGGAAGTATTGCGATCGTGAAAATTTTCGACTTCCGGTTTTCAACGGAAATACACGTTTTGGGACCCCCTGAGTCGAAATAACCAAGTCCCGCGAAATGGTCTGTGTGTGTGTCTGTGTGTGTGTGTGTGTGTGTGTATGTGAACAGACTAGCTCAAAAACTATAAACCGTGGGAACCTGAAATTGGGTATTTAGTGTAGGTTTATGCCCGCGATGTGACAGCAAAAATTTTATCAAAATTACTCAAAGGGAGGGGGTACTTTATTTAATAACTTTTTACGTTTTTTTCGATTTTCTCAAAAACGGCTCTAACGATTTTGATTAAACTGAGTATTTGATCTATTTATATGCCTGAAATATGACTGTAAAAATTTCATCAAAATTGATTAACCGGAGGGGGGACTTTACTTAAAAAGTTTTGTATCATTTTCACGTGTTTTTTTTATTTACTCAAAAACGGTTTTAACGATTTTGATCAAACTTGGTATTTGATGTATTTATACGCCCGAGATATGACTGTAAAAATTTCATCAAAATTGATCTACGGGAGGGGGGACTTTACTTAATAAATTTTGTATCATTTTCACATGTTTTTTTTATTTACTCAAAAACGGTTTTAACGATTTTGATCAAACTTGGTATTTGATGTATTTATATGCCCGAGATATGACTGTAAAAATTTCATCAAAATTGATCTACGGGAGGGGGGACTTTACTTAATAAATTTTGTATCATTTTCACATGTTTTTTTTATTTACTCAAAAACGGTTTTTTACGATTTTGATCAAACTTGGTATTTGATGTATTTATGTGCCCGAGATATGACTGTAAAAATTTCATCAAAATTGATCTACGGGAGGGGGGACTTTACTTAATAAATTTTGTATCATTTTCACGGTTTTTTTTTGTTTACTCAAAAACGGCTTTAACGTTTAACAAAAATGAGATATAAATGTAGAAAAATGTGTGACTTTAGGAAATGATAATTAGCAAAACACGTCAATTTCTAATCTAAGTAAGTTGGTAAGTGAAAGTTGTGTGTTGCGCGCACGCTCCAGATTTTTACTTTCACTTACCTATATATGAAATATATAGTAAGTGGAAGTATTGCGATCGTGAAAATTTTCGACTTCCGGTTTTCAACGGAAATACACGTTTTGGGGTCCCCTGAGTCAAAATAACCAAGTCCCGCGAAATGGTCTGTGTGTGTGTGTGTGTGTCTGTGTGTGTGTGTGTGTGTGAACAGACTAGCTCAAAAACTATGAACCGTGCGAACCTAAAATTGGGTATTTAGAGTATGTATAAGCCCGCGATGTGACAGCAAAAATTTCATCAAATTTGCTCAAAGGGAGGGGGTACTTTATTGAATAACTTTTTAAGTTTTTTTCGATTTTCTCAAAAACGGCTCTAACGATTTTGATTAAACTGAGTATTTGATCTATTTATATGCCTGAAATATGACTGTAAAAATTTCATCAAAATTGATCAACCGGAGGAGGGACTTTACTGAACAAATTTTGTATCATTTTCACATGTTTTTTTTATTTACTCAAAAACGGTTTTAACGATTTTGATCAAACTTGGTATTTGATGTATTTATATGCCAAAGATGTGATAACCAACATTTCATCACAATTGATCAACCGGAGGGGGGACTTTACTTAATAAATTTTGTATCATTTTCACGTGTTTTTTTTATTTACTCAAAAAAGGTTTTAACGATTTTGATCAAACTTGGTATTTGATGTATATATATGCCCGAGATATGACTGTAAAAATTTCATCAAAATTGATCTACGGGAGGGGGGACTTTACTTAATAAATTTTGTATCATTTTCACGGTTTTTTTTTTTATTTACTCAAAAACGGCTTTAACGATTAACAAAAATAAGATATGAATGTAGAAAAATGTGTGACTTTAGGAAATGATATTTAGCAAAACACGTCAATTTCTAATCTAAGTAAGTTGGTAAGTGAAAGTTGTGTGTTGCGCGCACGCACCAGATTTTTACTTTCACTTACCTATATATGAAATATATAGTAAGTGGAAGTATTGCGATCGTGAAAATTTTCGACTTCCGGTTTTCAACGGAAATACACGTTTTGAGGTCCCCTGAGTCAAAATAACCAAGTCCCGCGAAATGGTCTGTGTGTGTGTGTGTCTGTGTGTCTGTGTGTGTGTGTGTGTGTGAACAGACTAGCTCAAAAACTATAAACCGTGCGAACCTGAAATTGGGTATTAAGAGTATGTATATGCCCGCGATGTGACAGCAAAAATTTCATCAAATTTGCTCAAAGGGAGGGAGTACTTTATTTAATAACTTTTAAAGTTTTTTTCGGTTTTCTCAAAAACGGCTCTAACGATTTTGATTAAACTGAGTATTTGATCTATTGATATGCCCGAGATATGACTGTAAAAATTTCATCAAAATTGATCAACCGGAGGGGGGACTTTACTTTATAAATTTTGTATCATTTTCACGTGTTTTTTTTTATTTACTCAATAACGGTTTTAACGATTTTGATCAAACTTGGTATTTGATGTATTTATATGCCCGAGATATGACAGTAAAAATTTCATCAAAATTGATCAACAGGAGGGGGGACTTTACTTAATAAATGTTGTCCAATTTTTACTTTCACTTACCTATATATGAAATATATAGTAAGTGGAAGTATTGCGATCGTGAAAATTTTCGACTTCCGGAATTCAACGGAAATACACGTTTTGGGACCCCCTGAGTCGAAATAACCAAGTCCCGCGAAATGGTCTGTGTGTGTGTGTGTGTGTGTGTGTGTGTATGTGAACAGACTAGCTCAAAAACTATAAACCGTGGGAACCTGAAATTGGGTATTTAGTGTAGGTATATGCCCGCGATGTGACAGCAAAAATTTCATCAAAATTGCTCAAAGGGAGGGGGTACTTTATTTAATAACTTTTTACGTTTTTTTCGATTTTCTCAAAAACGGCTCTAACGATTTTGATTAAACTGAGTATTTGATCGATTTATATGCCCGAAATATGACTGTAAAAATTTCATCAAAATTGATTAACCGGAGGGGGCACTTTACTTAATAAATTTTGTATCATTTTCACGTGTTTTTTTTATTTACTCAAAAACGGTTTTAACGATTTTGATCAAACTTGGTATTTAATGTATCTATATGCCCGAGATGTGACTGTAAAAATTTCATCAAAATTGATCTACGGGAGGGGGGACTTTACTTAATAAATTTTGTACCATTTTCACATGTTTTTTTTATTTACTCAAAAACGGTTTTAACGATTTTGATCAAACTTGGTATTTGATGTATTTATATGCCCGAGATATGACTGTAAAAATTTCATCAAAATTGATCTACGGGAGGGGGGACTTTACTTAATAAATTTTGTATCATTTTCACGGGTTTTTTTATTTACTCAAAAACGGCTTTAACGATTAACAAAAATAAGATATGAATGTAGAAAAATGTGTGACTTTGGGAAATGATAATCAGCAAAACACGTCAATTTCTAATCTAAGTAAGTTGGTAAGTGAAAGTTGTGTGTTGCGCGCACGCACCAGATTATTTTTATTTATCGGCCATGGCCGAGATTCGATACGGGGTATCTGCGTGGTGGACGATTTTTGTCCAATTTGCGGGATCTCTTGACATCGTCAATTTTAAATATATTTATATTAATTTAATCATTTCTCATGGGTAAGGTGGTTACCTTATTTAATTTTATAATGATTTTAAATATTTTATTTTGTAAGAGAAAAGATTGGTCTCGACCGGGAGTCGAACCTGGGTCTCCCGCATGACAAAGCCGAGAATTATAGATAAAAATAGTTCAAATTCTAAATACTCGTTGTTCCTATTCAAACAAATTTTCTTAACATTCGGGGTGAACGCCACAAATCAGGCATTGCTCAGTGCATTGCTTGTGCATTGCGGTGGGACTTCTTTTTTGAGCTTTCTGCATCTCAGCCACTTTAGTTATTTAGATATAACCAATTTAGATATCTTCTTTGTTTTCAGAGCTGGGAAATGTGCCAGCAGCCCCAATGATGACATTAAGAATTGATCGGAACTATGGTAATGAATAAATTTTAATCATCTGCTTCCTAAACAGTTATCATTCGGTCAACCATCTACTCATTCAATAAGTAAAATATTTTTAAATACTTTTATCTGAAGAAAACAAAATGGCTAAGGTCGAGATTCGAATCCGAGCCTCTGCACTACCGTTGCAATGTCTTAACCACTAGGCTACCAGGGACCATGAGCTTCACTACCTACTCTATTCACTGATACCGTTGGTATGGAGATAGATAGATCGGGCCATGGCCAATCTTTTCTCTTCAGGAAAACTTATTTACAAAGACTATCAAATTCAACATGTAAAGTAGTTGTAATTTATATAGTTCCTACTTGAATAGCTGTAAAAAATGAAATAATGTTGGCCTGTCTTTGTAGTGGAAATTCTAAATGTCTTTCCGATGTTTATATATATAAAGACATTCGATTTTGAAATCAGTCCTATTATCTCTGGCGTTTCCCCTGATTTGGATGCGGGGCTCTTTTAACAGACCTCCTCCACACGTCCTCGGACATCCACTGCCGAAAAGATCCGTTACAGATCAATTAATAACAGATGCTCCGCCAGGAGAAACCTTTCCTAATTGGCCTCTTGTAGATGGCTTCTTGGAATTGCTGCCTTCAGTATTTCCGAAAGAATCATCTCGATATCTTGATTAGTTGCAGATTAGTAATAATTTATTGGGAAGTTGGTTGCATTTGCATGTTTCAGCTATCTGTATAAAAACGGAGAAAGGAAAGTTATTTCTCACCAAGTTTATTCATCACTTACGAAACAAAAGACTAATATATAACACCATATTCTGGTCCTACGGAGCAGAAATTTGGGATTCCTATAGATAAACCGTCACACAAAAACAAAATTCAAACGGCACAGTCAAAAATTCTTCGAAAAATTATAAACGCTCCTTGGTATATTTCTAACAACACAATACACAGCGACATGGACATTCCGAAAGTAAAATCATATTTTCGTGACAAATACACCACATTTCACTTCTCAACTCACAACCACTCAAACCCTCTTGTTTCTTCTCTTTGTCCCGAAGATTGAAAAGGCAATGGCCGATATTCTCTACCACAGCGATTAAATCAAGCAAATCATTGATAATGATCGGCATATGCTACAAATTTGCTATATGCGCTCCAGCGCAGGTGCATATTACGTTAAATTAAATTATTAAAGCATGGTGATCGATGGAGCAATGTGATATAGACTAATGACTACAAATTAATTTTTGTTTATGAATGGCATATGAATTATGAAAGATAGTTCACCATGACTAACACCCATCATTTGGCTAATAAAGATGTAACTGCATCAGCCAGATATTCCAATTATATCTTACTAGCTATTTCTTCGTTCAATTCATTTCCATCAGTCGAAATTATTCTGTCACCAATAAAGAAGTATCACCGTATGAAATCTTCAAAAACCATAAGAATATAACACTCGTTCTAATTTAGTCCTCAAACCAATATATATTTACACGAATATACCTACTGTTTGTAGCATTCTGTATAATCCGGCATACTAATAGGATATAAGAATTGTCGTATCATATTGTTAGAGTAATGGGCAAATCATGGAGGATGAACTGAACTACCTTAGTGGCCTTTGGGGAATGTTAATTTGACAGCTGTTGCATGTCCTCTAAGGACCTGTTGATCTGCAAGACAGGAAGGTTGGGTAGTGGAGGGGGGTATATTGGCCATCAACCTTTTCTGCTTTGTACATCTTTACTTCTCTCATTTGAGATAAAGCTCTCTTCCTTTTGTTTATAACTGCGAATCCGAAATTATGTATAATAGCGAAGAGTTTTCATAATAAAAAAAAATTAGATTTAGTCGCTGATAAAAAACAGATACGTCTTTTCACAATAACCTCAAGAACCGCCCGAAAATAATTGTATACCTTGCGTCCTCCTCTGCTCCTGAGAATTAGAAGAAAGAAGATGGTCTTGGAGTTTCTTATTTAGAATTATTATTTGAATACAAGCTATATGTAGTTTTTTAACTTCCAACGCCGCACTTGGACCACTTGTTGCCAGAGACGGCATTATCTTTGCTGCCAAACGGCGACGGAAAAGTTTGCTGACTATAATATTGCAGAGAAGTTGAAAGAGGAAGTGAAGTTGCACCGCTTGAACTATCGCTTAGACATAGCTGGAGGCTCTCCTATTAGGCAAGTATCCAAGCCTTTTATTATAGTCTATGACCGAAATAGTTCGAGGTATTTATTAATCAGAAGGCTTTATTTTTAATTCTGTTTTAGTGGTCCATCGTACATAATTATCGGACTATATTAATGGCAAGTGGGGCATATCATGTTTGAGACGAGAAGCCAATAGGTTTTGCAGTGGAAAGCATGTATTCTTCATTTGTTTTTATTTAGCGTCTTAGAGGTAAAACCCGATTGTTACAATATTGGAAAAAATAATGATGGTATATATCTACTTAAATATCATATTTATATATTTATGAAAATGTCAAGATTACGATCAGATGTTCATCGCTTTCGAAGCAAAGGATGTCGAATATGCTATGAGATATCTTTATTCAGGAATACTGAAATCTGGGGATTAGAAGTCAGCAAGGAAGAACGTAAGTATATGTAGCTTTCAATAGCCAAGGGATGGTTATCCATTTACTAAGGAATACATAAATAATGAAAGCTGAAGCTCAATTTACGTGTTTAGGATATTGAGTGAATATTTTGGATCAACAAAACAGGCATGAATATTGGAAAAATGTTGTTTAGCAACTGTGAGATATGAATTCTAAATTTCTGTAGAAATAAAAATATGTATAAGTCGTTGGCGAAAAGTGTAAGTCTATATTCAGTAGAATCATTGAACAATGAAGGGAAATCAGTTTTAAAAAAAACAACCTAGAAATGGATTATTGAATAGAAAAGATCTTGAAATACTTTTAGGGATAATGCTTGGATTACATAAACTTCATTTAAATATATTTGAATAACCTTAATTTTTTCTCTATAAATATAATGACCATTAATAAATGTATTGATATTTAGTTCAATTCAACTTGCTAATATATTCATTAGAAGGCTTATTTAGTTCATTGATTCAGTTGAAAGGCATAACTGCAAGACTGCACTGCAGCCTGCAGCTCTTCTCGTCTTTAAATAAATTTAGATTTTTAAAAAATGGTAGAATAAAGCGAAAAATTATTTTAAGATAAAGACAATTCCGGTGAGAAAAAGAAATTTGTATTGATTTAAGCCGACAAGCCGTAATTACTTTCAAATACATTTTAATGGCCCCCTAGCAATGAAGCGCAAGAGCTGTTAGGTAATGGTTCTGTAATTTACAAATTTATGAAACTTACTCTTTGCTATAGGATTTCAAACGGGAGCTATAGGAAGCTGTAACATTACTGCGAGAATTTGTTTTATTATGCGGATAAACAATAAAATAAGTGCATTGCCTAGAAATGGATTGGTTTGCTATTAAAGGTTATTTTTGATTATAGGTAGCATTTCATACAAATTTACTACATGTGCTAACGATTCGAAGTAATTTTTGAAAGGGTTTCAACAAGATCTGTCATTCCTTCCAGCACTCGTCCTCAACGTTGGCCCACAGGGGTCGCAACGCGGCACATTTAATAAATGTTTGGATGACGGTCCTGGCTGCCTATAATCCTAAAGAAAATACATCTGTTTGTTTGAATACTTACGTTGTAGGCGTTATTGTATCCTCACACGAGGATTATGTCAAAACTGAAAAAGTCTTATAAGCCTGAAAGTTTTATAGGCAGTTTTCCCGCTAGATTTAATTAATGTTTCATTGTCCTGAATTAGAAGGTAGAGGCTCTTCTGCCAATTGAAAAAAAAAAAAAAATCAACCATTTGCTTAGTTTACCATCTGCGTATTCAGCAATTATCAGAGAGGAAAGAGGAGATAATTCTTGTTAAAAAATGCTTTGGAATATCTTCCCAGTTTTAGAAACAATATGACAATAATGCGTATCGTTAAATATAACAATGATAAATATCTAAAACAGGTGAGGAGGGCCTGAAATATTTTCGCAGTGGCAATGCCAATGACCCTAGAGATGGATACAGGAATATATAGCCCGTGTTGGCGCTGGTGCGTCAGGTGTGTTGCGGTTGGCATGCTCTTACTGCACGCGTCTTACCCGCGTTAGCTAGATTAACACAGCCTATTGTATATGTTTTTGTTTGTGTTTGTGTTTGTGTTATGTCTTCCTCAAAGTCTAACACTAAGTAGTGGATACATTTGGAGCCGGTCTTAGGAAGGCTGTTTGGAAGTTAGCGTTTATCTTTATGGACAGTTGGTGCAGAAATAGATTGCACTTAATGCTCTTAGACTAAATTGTTTTCAACCCAACTTTTTACATTGTATTGGTAACGCTTAACTGAAAATAACCTAAGGAAATGTAATAATAGTATCTAAGGTATTCGGAGGGTGCATTTTGTATTTTGCATCCCATAAGGGTACGGATTTTGTGGTTTCGAGTGTATATCTGATGTATGCACGATATACGAAGGACTCCGGCATTTTTTAGATGTTAACTTTAAACAATTTGTTAATTATAATAGTTGTAATTTTTTTTTACAATTATCATTATTATTTTTTACGTACTACATAGCAATTATCATAACTTAGTGATTAGATTTACTCTTTTAATAAAATCATCTACCGAAGATTATGCTAACACTCTAAGAAATCAATTCGTTTGACAAATAATTAAGATATCTTTTTTTTATGATATTTTCTAATTGCCCTAAGTCTATGTATTTATAATTTTCCCTCTACATTTGATTCCTTTTAGGTCCAGTGACATATTTAGTAAGTATACATGTATTTTAGGCAAAACAGTACCACTGAAATGGGCAGTGTGCGTGAACATTGATCTAATACTTGCAAGTCTATGCCCGCAGAAGTCAACTTCTGTTTGTCTTAACTTCAACTACATATACAAGTACAAACAGGTTTCAAAATCCTACTTTAATCTGTTGGAAGGCATTCCGCTTCGTTTTATAGTTAGTATAATTATTTTAAATCTAGAAATAATATAAAATGATCCTCTTCAGAATTCCGTTTGATAAAATTGATAAAATAATCTAGGTGGATGGAATTAACAACTGTCGCGTTATTCCTTTCAAATATTCTTAGACGGCAGTAACGAAGGAAGTCTTTATCATTAGGTAATGATTAGGGAAACAATATTCCATATGATACCAACATAACAGATTTTAATATACTTGCTGAAGATTACTTACTTATATCTGAATGAATTTTTAAACCTAAGACATTTGCTCATAAGTTGTTGTTTTATCAAGATTTGAAGAGATTAAAGGTTCATTCACTTGGATAAATTATTTATTTATAATTATTATCGTTGATTAGATACGGTTTACAGCTAAACGACTACGTACATAAAGAAAAAGTCTTGGTTTTACATAACGTCATCACCATGCTAATGTAACGAATGTGCAAACGTTTTTAGTTGCACATTCGTTACTTTAGCATGGTGCCGACGATATATTTTATCAAAGTTTTTATCAGTTATTCCAGCTGGAAAGATGTAGAGGGGAAACGGTTTGCCGATTTTATGCATTCTTCATTATTTATTTTTTCGTGATTGATGAAATTTATTATTTTTTCTAACCCTTTTTAATGCTATATGAAAATGGTTTAAGAAAAAACTATTCGATGGGCTTAGAAACCTCGGAGTATATGGGAAATATTTTGAAAAGACCTACTTATATGCAAAATCTGGTAGTCAAGATGCGGCTTCTTTGATTCTTTAATAGATAGAAGTGGATTTAATGACAGCGATAAGATTAAATATATAATTGCGTTAATATTAATCGAAAAACCGGTAAAAAAATAAGAATACTCTCTCTCCCCTATCCAAAACCGTTGTTTCCAATTTCCCCTATCCAATTTTCACGATGTTTCAATACTTAATCGGCTATTCAGGGATTTATAAATGATCTATTAACTAAAACTAAAAATACTTCCCCCTACTATGATAACATTAGTCTTCGTATATGTGCATCGTCCTACGACAGGAATGACTCAAGGAAAGTAGCACTTCGGGGGGAGGGGAGGGAGAATTACACTCTTCAGCATGTTTACATCATATGATGACCCGAAATTAGTGAGTTCAGAGTTTTATAACAACTCTACATTAATCTCCGGACGTCAGGACTGGCCCAGAAAAACCTCCGTGCGGCCGTAAAGCCTCGGAAGATGAGAAAAAAATATATGCGATATTACATTCGTTCATTTGATTGAAGTATGCCAAAGGTTATATACTTAGTCCGTTTGAAGAATTTGGTGAGACTGCATATATAAACTAGATTTATCTATTAATAAAATTATATGGAGGTTGTAAAATATTTATACTTTTCCCACTTACTTCCCTTAGGGACAAAATTTAGGCCACTAAAAATAAAATAAATTATATAGCTAAGCTGTAGAATGTAAGTTAGGATACCCTAATAAGGTCTGGAAGCTAATCGGATTATTCCAGTCTAGACTTAGAGCTCGGCATCTCATTCCAAACTTCAAATCCAAATTTATATCAGATGGATTCCTCAAACGTCTTCATCTCGCCGCCCCGCAGTGAATCCTTCATCCGATAAATTACTCTAAACTATTATTGATTTGAATGTAATATCTATATAAATTGTTTAATAATAGCTTAGTTAAGTTCGAGTAAATTAAAATTTTGCTAAATTAATAATAGAAGCGATTTTAGTTAAACATTTTTATTTATATAACCATAAAGTATAATTAAATATGCTATTAATGAGGTTTATTAAATAATTTGTTTATTTATTTATACTTTTACATCTGCACCTGGGTTACACCGTATCTTGCAGATTTGTTGAACTATTTTTTTTGCTAATTGCAGAAGTTCTCCCCTTTAATTTCAAGCTTAGCAGGGCATCGGAAATGGAAGAGACAGTTGTGGTGTATAGTTGTGGAATGAAATTTGATTAATTTGTCATTAATGTTTGATTTCACGGTTGGAATGCCTTGTCCTCGTGGATAGTGCGATTTGAGATGAACCAATGTTAATGTTTTTGCTTAATCTCTAAGTTCTACTCCTACTGCCGCCATAACAATAAAATTAACAATAACGACTCTGTTTAAGCAACTTTATTTTATATATTCATACATGTACATATATATATATATATATATATATATATATATATATATATATATACTTTATCATCGCGTTGCATTGAAGACATTTTTTTGTATTTAGATGATTTGAGTACGATAGAAAAAAAAATCTGTTCAAAATACAGCTTAACATTTCCGTACACGGACGGAAAAATCAATCTGTAATAAAACTAGCGCCTTTTAATCGTGATGTGGTTGTAGATACTTACCTACGACATGTGGAAGGAAAGCTTGACTTAAGGAAAATTTAGGTGCGGTCCTTCTCTCCTAGTCGCACCACTGGTACTAAATAAATACTCATTCTACTAGTGTTTAATTCTTTCCTGTCGACTTGAGATGAGCTTTATTAGGATTTCATTATTTGTATTTGTCTAATGACGTTTTTGTTCACCGGTTCAGAGATTTTATTTCAGAGACTCAAGTCTTTCAATTATTCTTGGAGAGGAACTTCGAATGAACTTCTGAAACTTGAATAAAATTTTCAAGTTATTGCATTTTAAAGAAAAAAAAATCGAAATACCGCAGGGAAACGGAATAGGAGTTATAAAAACTTGCGTGTTATGATCGATTCCGCTATAGCCGGTTCTAAAAGAACTTTCACAGGATATATTGAAAAATTACATTCCTTCCCAACTAATAACATTCCAGACGCAAAGTTGCGAGGAAGGTTGGGGAGCCTGTTTAGGCTCAGAAACGGACTGGAAGATATTTACAAATCCGCTTGAGATATAGTAGAAACAAATTGGACAACACAAAACGAGAATAGACACACAAGAGTACAAAAATAGAATGGCTCTTATTCCAGACGTGGGCTACCTTAGAGAAATATCCCCGTGCCCCTACAATTATTTATACTGGCAGAGGATAACGTTCTAGAGGTGCCTAATGGTCTTACTGAAAGCTTTGGAGTTGGTTCCTAATATGCCGAAATTATTTTTGGTGCTGAAAAAATCTTTGAAGGCATGATAACCTCAACTGAATTGCCGATCTGTGTATCAAACCAGGCCAAATATTAAAAATCAAGATGTCTTGATTTAGACCAAAGCATTAATATATTTCTGCTTTTATTTAATTAGGCAGGTTTCAACAACTTTTCTCCAAGAATAAGAATGATTGTAAAGAACATTTCCGGCATATTCATTGATAAAGAATTCCTATATTGGATCAAGTAACATTTTTACATTACATAGACTTTTATGGCTTAGCCAGTACCGTTGAAATAAAAATATATAACTCTATAACCAAGTACCAAAATAGTAATAGAAGAAATTCCTTTAGATAACTGTGACGATTATTATTGGGGCTTATAATTTGATATTAAATAAAATATTTCTTACTAACTTCTGCGGTCTTGTCATATGGAACTGAGTGGTGGACAAAATCAGAGGACGTCTTGGGAATAAATTTGGTTGGAGGCTAATGTAAAAACTGGAGAGTTCCATTATAGGCGCCCGGCGCTTTCGTTTTCTTTGCCAGTTCACAAGTTACGGCAGCACACAGGGGTATTTGACTTAAAAAACTGGCCAAAACCAATTTTATGAAATTTGGAATTTTTATTAAAAAATAGTAAAATAAAGTAGAGGACCTGTCAGATCATGGTAGGCGACTCTAGTCTCCTCTGGCCATATATTCAGTTGCTGTGCTTATCCAAATCTGTCCCTCGCCCTCGTACAGTGCCGTACAGTCCCTCGACCAAGTAGTATGGTGTTTTAATAGAAAAAAAAAAGTTGTTTAGAAGCTTCTGTGTATCGAACAATTTCTTTTGAAAATTTGATTATATTTAGTTTTAACTATTACAACAACATGAACAATCATATACTGCAAAATTTCGTTCCAACTATTAGATTTATTGTTGTCCAAATTCCTACTTTTAAAAATATAATGTGACGTGTCAGCTTGTTTCTACAAGATATCTTTTAAGATACGATAATTGTATGTAATGTATCTATATCTATCTTCCAATGTATATGTATCTCGCGCTACCTTTTGCCAACTCCGAGGAGTCGATGAATGAATATCATCGATTTTAGGCATTCAGGATGGAGGGGGAGTAGGAATATACTCAAATAACATATCCTAACTTTATGAGGTTTAAATTGGCCGATTTCCTAAAATAATGCTGAAATTAGACCGGTTTTAGAAGTTTCAATCAACATCGGACCCGGAAATCAAATCAAATACTTCTTTTTTATTAATATTTTTTAATTTTTTTTGGCTCAATTCCGAATCGGTTCTATTGACTTTCCTATTTCCTTCTCCTCTCTTCTTTTTATTTTTTGGGTAACTTCCTTAAAACTCCTAAAATTTCTAAATTCTGCAAACGATTAAAGTTACCGGAGAAAAATATCTGACCTGAAAAGTAAAAATGCATATATTTGTTTGTAAATATATTTAAATGTTAATTTTGAAATAGATTTGGCTTCGATTCAAAATTAAAAAAAAAAAAAAATAACTCGTAAGCTCATCAGTTGAAATTTCAATGAAATACGGAGGAAGTTGAATGAATCTGTATCAATAAATAAACAGAGGCTAAAATTGGCGGGTTTGTTGACCACTGATAAGAGAGGCACTGATACTCAGCATTCTGAATTGGGATTCTATCCTTTGGAAGATAAGATAACAAGATGCAATTTTTACAAAATTAATTATTATGTAAAAAAAAAAATTAAATGAATTTTGCAAAAAAGTAAAATGAATTTTATGCTGTCTCAGTTTCCTAATTTTATTTCATAAATAAATTTTTCCCATTAATTCCTACAGAATATTAAATACTTTGTTGGTCCAAACAACTATATTAATTTTTTTAAAGGAAAATAATTACATTTTTAGTGTTTCGATCATTATTATTGATGATAGCAACAGTTAACTGTGTAACGTAATGCGATGCCTCTTAATCTGATTTAAGGTATTGAAAAAAATAAAATATTATTATTCAATGCATAACTTGTTCAGAGTACCTAAATTTACAAAAAAAAAAAAAAATGATGGAATAATTTTGCAAAAACTTTAATATTTAAAGTATTAAAGTAATAAAATTAAAATTAAATAAAAAAGTTGCCTACATACTTCCAATTTTAGAAAACTTTTAACTTTTAAACTAAAGAAAGTTCCAGTTACAGAAAACTGTAATATACAAAACTGAATTGAACTCCCTCAGATCATCTTTGACGCAAACCTTCAACCTTCTTTTTGCTTACTATCTGACTTAGTTCATTTAAATTTGTAAAAAAATAAAATAAAAAAAATAATAATAGTAAATAAATTAGTAATTAACTATACATGTTAAAGTATATATTTTTTATAAAGAAAATAATGATGTTTCTAATTCAATCGGTGAATAACATTCTTTCATTGATTTCTTTATTGAAACGTTACCTGTATTATTAAAATTAGCCTAACACCAACATTTTGGACATTACATGTCCATCCTGAGGATATTTTTCAATTATTCCATACATTCTTCTCGTTTTTTGGTGGTAATGGTCATGATGATCGGTGAATATCATTGTATTAGTAATTAATTTTTTGACATAAAAGTTGTTTGTGTTCACATAAAGTGCATATGTATTCTGTTTTCTATATAGTGAAAAGTTAATAGGCGGAAAGATACAAGTAGTTTGATCTTTTTTTTTAATATTGTCTCGATGAACCCTCCGAATTCGACAATTTTTCCATGCATATACATCGTAGATTAACCTTATTGATGCTGGTAATGAATATGTGAAGTCAAGACTATGTCGGAAAAAAATGTCTCAGAGGTTTATATGATATTAAAAATTCCTTTGAAATGGTCTAAATTTTAGATTCTAGTAGACGTAATGAATTTCTAAATTTATTCTTTGTTAACAACTATTTCAACAATGGCTCTTCTGTTTTTTAATCCACTTTTCTGTACCCATTCCTTCTACACCATTTCGCGTGCTCTGTATTCTTCAGTTCTTTTCTTTGAGGATGGACTTGGCCCCTTCATTGACGACAGTCTCTTGAAAATGAGAATGAGTCGAAAATAGCAGATAAGAGTGTCCAGAAGTTGGTGTATATGGATTTAGACATCGACCACTGCCAAATGGCCCATTCTAAAACCTTGTAAGAATCCTCCCTTCATTATTTCTTTTCTCAGTTTTTATTCTTTGTGTACTTACTGGAAATACTACTGATGTTTTTGTTCTCTATTATTTTCTATCTAGCACCTACATATCCTTATCTCTTTCTAAATCGATTCGTATGCCAATTTACTTTTCAAAAAATAATAATTTGAAAATTATTGGGGCATTGCCATTTCATAGAGTCGTTAATTTTATGAAAAAATGATAGTTTCAATTATATAGAGTCAATAAGAGTTCGAATCCTTTTTTTGGATCATTGAACTCAGCTCTTTCTCCTGGTTCAATAAAATACAATACGGGGGTATAATGCATATACAATAAAATCTTGCAGGTATGTCCACATTTCTTGGTACAAATGGTCTAACTTACTTAGTGAGTGATATTGATGAGTGAAAAGTGTTTATCTCTAAACTAAGAAGCGTCGAATTTTACGACTTTGTAATGATGGTTTCCATGGTTTTATTATTTGAGGTTCAAGATGTATTTCCTTTTTATTATTATTTCTTTGTATTTGTTATTTCAAAAGTTCTTTAGGAAAGCATAACTATAAATCACACAAATTCATACTGTTTCGAAATAATTCATGAAGAGAAAAACCTGGCGGTTGAGCTTGATCATGTTATCATTTCCTATCACAGCCGTTATCCCAAAAACGTTACTTCTGTACTAATTATTAAAGCCAAATATTTTTTTAACGATCTTTTTTTTCTATTGCAATGATGTACCTCAATAATAAATAAAGCTGGTGAGTGCGAGCTATTGATATATACATCTCTAATAATAACGAATTAGTCAAAAGCCATTTTCCCATCCATCAGCCAGGGATGAAATTGGACTCTCCTCTCTTAGCCACTCCACTACATTCTTTTCCCATTAATTTTGGATCAGCGTGCCATTGAATTCTGAGGATTCGTGTGTCAAAATTAGATACGAGTTTATTTTAGAGCATCATGCGGATATCATAATGATATTTTATTTTTGGTTTTAGAGCCTTGAATATAAAATAAGAACTACACCATCAGTTACTTATATCTAAAGTTTACCTGTATATATGTTTCTATTTATATAACTTTAATGTATCTAAAGTTTTAAATCTGAAAATTAAATTTGATATTTTTTAAAAAAATTTAGTAGTTAGGGATGCTTATTACACAAGTTAGGATAAAAGCGCAAAAAAAGTCGGCCGTCATATGAACGAAAAGTGCTTAAAATTCGGTTGGAATCTAATAAGAAGGTAAAAAGTTACGAATTAACCCTCCTGCTCCGTATAACGTACTTGCTGTGGGTTAGTCTAAAACATTTTAAGGAAGTAAATAATAGTGGTATTCTAACGAACATTAGATCTGCCTATAAGACATCAGTCAACATAAATTGACTTTGTATTGCTGTAGGGATAGCATTTTTTTTTTTTTTTTATACTTACCAATTCAACTTATATTATGCGTGTATGTTTTTAGACGTTGTATGTGAGCTCAGTGATTAAAGCTTTTTAAAAAGACATTTTAAATTATTCCTACCCAGTTAGCGAACGCCTATAATAAGTCCTACTTTGCACCCCCACCCCTCTCGAATTCCAAGAAGCTTTAACTTTATAGCAAATGGAAAAATTAGATTTAGCAAGTTTGTTGGTACAAATCGGTCTAGATTATGTAAGGTTATGGTAAGTAATATTGGTGAGAGAATTATTTTTTATATTATCTAAGAGTGTTTGAAGTTAACGACTTTGACATAATGGTTGCAATGGTATTACATACTGCAGGCTCATTATTTTTCGTTAAATTTTTTCGTATGATGGATAAAAAGACAAAATTTTTCCATTGTGAACATTAAAAAGTAAACACAATCTTCTACCAAAAAGTAATGTGTAAACATTTTTAGCCAATCCATCAATTAATTTTAGAGCTTAGCGGTAACAAATACTATTTATATATATATATATATATATATATATATAAATATTTAAAAAATTCTCGATATCGATAGTTGCGTCGGTTCCCAAAGCTATAATATTATAAATATTCAGTTTGACATAAATTTCGGTTTAACATAAATATTCAGTGCTGACAGAGGTGGCTCGAAAAGAAAGGACTCAGAGAATGTAGACATATCGATTGAAGAGACTTAAGAGAGAGAGGGAGAGAGATAGAGGCGGATAGGATTGACAGAGCGGCAGTTTGGCAGTGAGTTCGGGGGCTATTATTTGAGCCCTGGCACAGACAATACTTCTCGGTCGTTCACCTTTACTAACTAATTCTAAATGTCTAAGCACTCTATCAGTACGTCGGTGTGCTCACCGGTTCTCTGGATAGGACTTTGGTAGAGGCGTGATGGTGTTATTATCATAGGCTGAAGGAGAAGGCTCGACATAGCTAAGGTCCGGGAGTGATATCTGCAAAAAAGAGTAAAAAACGGAACAAAAAATTGTTCAAACCCTGTGTTTGGTAAGGAATGCCGTTTTAGGTTGTTCTAACGCAGCAGTTGTAGGCGAACACAGTTCAGACGCAACGCAGTTCTAGTCGTGTGTATGGTGAAATAGTGTAGTTGTTTGCTGTTGCCAAGGTTTGGTCGCGAGGTAAAACCTCCTACCCGCAGAAAGCTAACCAAAAATTTAGGGACGGAAAAATTTTTTCCGTTGAGGAGACCTTTAAGGGAATTCGTAAAAATACACTTCCCGTAAATGGCCTGTTCTGTTTTACGTACCAGGAAACCATTTATTACCAGAAACATCTAATACTCATCAGATACTTGATGCCACGATATTATTTTATACCTTTCTGCTTTGGCTACATAGAAGTTAAATCATCACATCTTCTTTATGGCACTTTTCATTTTTCTTTATTTCTTGGTAGATAAACACACCTTAATTACTTATTTAGACTGTTATGAATATACAGGTAGATTGTTTTTTCTATAATAATCGTATAATTTAGAAGGATGTCATAAAGTATCACAGTACAACAATTTAATGTTTTTCCCACTCTGATCAAAGATGATTCAGATTAGTCTTTACTCGATGAGTTGATGAAAATCAAGTAATTTTTATTTGTTGGCAAATGAAAATATTTTCAAAACATAATTATTTCAGACATTAGTTTGTGATTGTCCGCAAAGCTGTGGTCAGGACTAGGCACGTTGCCACGATATATATAATCAAATGTAGTATTTTTGTCTGCCTGTAGTAATAAACTGAAGCTGTCAACCTCAATGAAACCCACAGGTTCATTCAATGGTTCAATTACATTATCAGAATTAAAGATGGACCAGAGAAGAGTGTGAGACCGGCTGGAAGTTAAGTCCTGGAAATCGTTTCGATCATTGGTCCTGGAGAAATTTGACGTGGTATGTGTGTCGCTAGTTGTAACTCGATTTTTCTCTATTGATTCTTAGGTTACGAAAAATTATATACAGTACGTCTTTAAAGTTTTATTATGAATGCATTTTACTTGGCTAACTCCCCTCACATATACCTAACCTAGGTATAGAAGGAAAAAAATTCTAGAGTGAAAAAAATTGATTTTTTTTTTCTCTATTGATTCTTAGGTTACGAAAATTTATATATGGTACTTCTTTAAAGTTTAATTAGGAATGCATTTTACTTAGCAAACTCCCCTCAAAAAGTATTGGAGGAAAAAATTTCTAGAATGAAAAAAATTATATTTTTACGTGGCTACAATTGGAAACAACGTGGTTTGGAAATATTTATTCAATGTCTCAATGTTGTACATATCAAATTATTAAGTGATATCACTAGAGAGTGTTTAAACAATTTAAACTGAAATTATATTAATTTGTTGCTCATATATTTCTGAGCAGGGCTTTAAGTAGTAGAAGGGGATATTCTATTAGAACAGACAAGATAAAGGCTTTTTTTTTTTTTTGGTCCTACACTAATAATTCGCACATGTCAATCAGCGAATGAGAGACCCGAATGAGGAAATAATGACATGTCGGGCATGATGAGGGAAAGTACCCAGCAGCACAGCCTTCCAGGATTGATTCATTGCCATTGTCGTTTGAGAGAAATTTTGGTTGTTTGTTGCGGTTTGGTTTTTGGCATAGTTGCTACTGACTTCTTATTCTTCTTTATTATTCCTCTTATTCTTAATAAAATAAATAATGCTTACATCAATGCTGTAAATACATTAATACGACAACCTAGAATAGCTTTCAGTAGCCACCGTTAATGGATCTTGAACACGAAATAAAATATAAAAAAAAAAAACAAAGTAAAATCTAAAATGGGTTTAATCCCTTACTCAATTACTCAGAATAAAGACATATGTTACGGCGGTCTCCCCCGAGGAGCAGTAATGACCAGATCTAATAGGCCGTGTAATCTCTAGCAGCATCTGGTTGGCAGCACTGATCGTGTCGTTCTTCTGTATTCATTGTCGAGTAGGGACATACGATACCAACAAAGTATCGATACCAATACTCATTTGAGTACTTTGATCAAATATTCGATACCACCAAAGTATCGAAAGGAAAGTATCGATACTTATGTATCGATACTCATATAAAGTATGTACTAACAATATTATAAATAAAAATATATTTAATAAAAAAATATATATAAAATATAGCACTAGCTACATTATACCATTAATTAAATTTCGTGTTTTTATAAGATGTTAATTATAAGATTGGTTTTATGGTACTTAATGTCAAATGAAATTGTATTTACATACTACATTTATATTTTAATAAATACTCGGGGATGATTGATAGTCAGGAATTTTAGCCATAAAACATTTTCTTTATTTAACCGTTTCGATCCAAAATGGGGGTCTTCATCAGCGGTAAAACGAAACAAATATATGAGTATAAAATTTTACACTGTTAACTTCATGACTATCAGTCATTTCTGAGAATCTTATAGAAAAACAGTCGACTCAGAACCGATATCGGTACTGATTCAAGTATTTTACATTAGAATATATTCAAGTAATTTATATTCGTCGCCTCGAAATCTAACTGAACTTAACGATATATTGGTTCCGATACGCATTACAAAAAAGTTATGAAAAAAAATACGCAAATGTTCTGAATTAAAAAGAAATTAAGTTTTTCATATTATCTTGTCAGACTGCTTTGATTTATTCGTAATAATGAAACAATGGTATCCCATTACAGTCTCAATAATATATATGTATTTTCAATATATATTTTTTAACATTTCTTAAATTTGGTGGACGTTTCGGACTGTCGTGTCTATACTCATCACCGTCTATACGTGTCTATACAGTATATAAACAATAAAAGTTTTTTTGAAAATAAGTTTTTTCCACCACTGAATTTTAATTTCCTAACATTCAATCTTACTTTTCAATAAGTTGAGGCCTTATGTAGGAGTTTCAAAAGTTTGATATGCATAAGTATGGTTTCATTTTGGCGCTTAGTGGCAGTAAACTGGGCACTAGTTCTGAACAGTGGCTCCTGCGCCGTTCAGTAAGGGGCCCTTCAGAATAAGGCCCGATCCTCTAAAAAGGACCCTTTTAGGGGTGTACTTATCTCGGAAGAGGCCACGCCCAACAGTCACTCTTCAGAACTTGTACAAAACTGGGTACTAGTTCTGATTACAACTCTAAACTGATGTCTTATATCCTAATCCGACAGTTCCTACATCTTCTGACTTTGATGAAAATACTTTTCGCTACTTAATATCCTTTCTTAATATTCCTATCCTGGTATCGATACTGACTTTCAGTATCGATACCAGTACTCATACTTGAATCCTTGGTATCGATACCAAAATACCCGGTATCGAAATGAAAGTATCGATACTTTACTCATATCGATCGGTATCGTACGTCCCTATTGTCGAGTGAGTGTTTCATGTATCCGTTGATCGGGGTGCGGTTATTTATATTTATTAATACAATGTTTATTTTCTTGTTTGATTTTTATAACATCAAGTAATGAAATTGATAATACTTTATTTCTTAAGAATTTTTCTTTTCGGAAAACCATTCTTTTTTTATAGTTCATCAGATAAAAATGATTTAGCCTTGATTATAGAACTTCTTCTCTGGTTCCGAAGTACTAAGTAAGAAATCATGAAAATTTACGATTAACTCAATAACTATCCCATTGATGACTGCTAGCAATGTTAAAGCACATTGATTTTTTTCATATGCACAGTGACAAAATTTTGATGAATGTCTCAACTAATATTTATTAGCATCCATTTGGGAGTTTCAAGAACCCACATTTCAGCCAATTTCGAGGATTGATGTATAATTTATTTATAATATCCATATACAGAGCAGAAATAAAATAATGTCCACTTGAAAATTGCGAATTTGTGAAACTATTGCGAAGTTGGTAGACATTTTTCATTTTTGGCCAGTCTTCAAAAATTTCTTTCCTTCAGTGTTGAGTGGAATCAACCGCTGAAATCAGCATTACAACGTGGCGCATTGCCATTAATTCACATTTATATAAATTTCTTCATTTTTGATGTAATTATTATTGCTTGCACATTTAAACTTCAAACGACCTAATGTCATTTTTGTAAAAATTGTGCATGCAATGTGTAAAGTTGTTGGCTATTTTTATAAACTTATTCTTTCATTTATCGCTGGCAAGAAATGCTTATGGTATTTTTTGTTTGATGAATAACGAACTTAAAAATCATATCGAAAAATTAAAATGGGCGTAACGTAACGACGCACAGTGGAGTATTTACCATAAAATCGTGGCCATCATTTAACAAATGATCTGAAATTTCTCTACACAGTTTCGAAAGGTATGTATTTCTCTGTGATAACTAGTTTTTAGCAAGTTTTAATATCATTTCAGTTAACTTGCAGTTCTTTTGATTACTATGAAAAGATTAGACTTGTTGATAACAATAAAATAGATTATGTTATATTGTCGGGCAGAAATGTTTGCATTAATGTAAAGTTCAGTCCTTGTACACGCCATACCGCAAACAAAAACTTACCCCATCACACCCCCTTGTTTTTAATAAATTTATGATAATACCTCTTTAACTGATATTTTTTTTTATAACCAAGTCTGTGTTAGAGTGCAATAAATAATTTCAAACTTTTTTAAGACGTATAATGGAAAGAATATAGTCGTAATTGGTTAAAGAACCATTTTAGATTATAAAAATTTAAATCCTTTTAATTTTTATTATAAAATAATTTTCTAAAAAATGATTTTCTGTGTATTTTAGCTATGCAAGAAATTAGTGACCTAAGTGACCCAAAGTTGTTTACCCTTTTAATTAGCTTAGATATGATGCTATAGGAAGCTTAAATTTAAAATCAACGGCGCGAAGATTTCATAAAGGAACTAGAACTGGAATCTAGTAGAATAGTCTAAAGTCTTATCACGAAGTCGACTGCACGTGGAGAACGCGCATAAATAGACGATCTCAATTAAAATTTATTACGCAAAGAATGTATTTAGTATTTGCAAAAGCTAGATATTAGATTCCAAAATAACTTTCAAATATCTTATGTCTTGAAACGTTTTTTAAATTCCCTGTTTTTTCAATTTTTTGTCAAAACGAATTTTTTTATATTTTATTAATTTGATATATTTTTAGATTATTAATAAAATGTTTTAAGTATTCTATAGTTAAAAAAAAAATAGGTAATTAGTTTTGGCCAAAATTTCATGGCCAATACTCCACTGTGCGACGGGAGCCATTTAAAAAAAGATGAATTATTTTTTTTGGGGGCTGTCAGTTCTGAATTTCGAAAAAATGATTTTCATGCATTGTGTCAAATGAGCAAAATTCATTACTTGCCAATCATCATCTTTCAATTGTTTTTACTCCGCTCAAACATGAGTTTAATCCACGACAATATTATCTGCTGTAAGGCAATATTAAAATGAAAATAAAGCAAAAAATAAATTATAATAACCAAAGACATACACAATACCTGTAACCGATCTGTCAGTCTAATTCCGATGTATTTTTAACTTCTCGAAAAATTATTATTTAAAAGACTGAAGCTGTAGGATTTGATATGATCCCAAATGAGTGCTACCGTTTTTTTTTAACGACTCTTGGATCTCATATCTTTTTAATCTTTTTAACAAAATATGGGAATCCGAAAATACCCCGAAACAGTGGTCTTCTATAAAAATGTTTCTCTTGCACAAAAAAGGAGATCCACTAAACCCAGAAAATTACAGAGGAATAGCAATATTTAACACTATTACGAAAATCTTCACCCGCATTATGTACAATAGGTTGGTTGACTGGGCAGATTCAACAAGCCTGATCCCTGAAGAGCAAATGGGTTTTAGGAAAGGCAGAGGCTGTAGGGATTGTATTTTCACTCTGACTGGCACAATTAATATTCAACTAAGATTGAAAAAAAGAAAAGTCTTTTCAACTTTCATCGACTTTAGAAGGGCCTTCGATTCCATTCCTCACAGTAATTTATGGCATAAACTACATAGTTATGGGATAAACGGGAAATTTTTGAGGATAATGGTGAAATTTTACGATGTCGCTACGTTCAGAGTCTCAGACGGGGTGCAACTAACAAAAGAAATGATCGTATCAGAAGGGGTCCTGCAAGGTGAAATTCTTAGTCCGCTTTTCTTTTCTCTTTACATTTCAGATATTATCACTTTCTTTAAAGATAAAAATTCAAGAGGGATAAACATAACTGGTGGTAACGACTTGGTAGTTCTACTTTATGCTGACGATATGGTTTTTCTCTCCTCAACTCCGGTAGAAACACAATTAGTCCTCAACAACCTTTCAGAATACTGCAAAGCCAATTCATTGAAAGTTAACACGGATAAAACAAAAATTATGATATCACACAAAGGGAACCGTCTAGGAAAGCTCAATACCTTTATTTATGAGGGCTCCATCATTGAGGTAGTTAAGAACTTCAACTATCTAGGGACAATAATTTCTTCGTCAGGCAAATTCAGACAAGCCTGCAATGCATCTTTGACGAAGCACGCCGCTGCAAATGCAACAGTTAGAAGTATTCTCCGAAATAGTAAATCAGACAACTGGGATACTAAATTTTAACTATATGAGTCGCTCTCGGAGAGCGTACTGCTTTATACGACTGAAATCTGGGGAAGTCAATATTCAGATTTAATCGAAAGAGGACAATTAAAGTTCATCAAATACCAATTAAATTTACCCCTTAATACGCCCAACTTTTATGTAAGGACTGAAACTGGCAGAATACACGCCCTATTGAAAATATTTAAAAGAATGCTTAACTGGTGGATAAGATTAATTGAGATGGAAGAACAACAACTGTCCAAAATGTGCTATCAACGACTTGTTGAGCTCAGTTCTAACGCAAATATGCCATTCAATTGGGTCAGCGAGCTCATAAAGTTGCTCTTCATGATTGGGGCTGGGGATGTTTGGTGTCATCGAAATAATCTAGAATTTATTAAAAATTGTAAAGTAAATCTTCTGGAGGCAATGACGAACCACCTAAGGAGCATAGATTTTGACAGGGTTGCCCACTCAGAATTTAACCTATATTATCGGAATATAGTAACTTTTAGAAATCGCCAAGATTATTTGTTTCTCAATACTCATATAAATAAAATAAGAGTGGTTGCTCAATTACGTATAGCGGGAATTAGATATGCACGCTTATTAATTAAAAGTAAACATAGGTCATTTAATATCAATCAGTTATGTAAGTACTGTAACACCAATTCCACTGACGAAATTAAACACTTTTTGCTGAACTGTTCAGCCTTCGGAGACCTCAGGCAGTCTCTGTTGTCCAGATATATTAAAAAACTTGGCACCCCAGAATTGATTTTAGAAGACCTTTTATCTGTAAAGGACATAGAAAAATTAAACAATATTTATTTATATGTAGTCCTTGCACTCAACACAGAGATGTAATTAAATATTTAAGTCAGTTCATTTGTTTTATTTTATTTTTTTACGAATTAGTTAATTTAATTTATTTAAGAATGTAATTTGCATTTCTTTTTTCTTTTTTTCGTTTGTTCATTTCATTATAAAAATTTGTTTTATATATTTAAATAATTACTTTTTCAAGTATTTTTTAAGAACTAGTCAACATAATTTGCATTTCTTTTTACTTTCACTTACCTATATATGAAATATATAGTAAGTGGAAGTATTGCGATCGTGAAAATTTTCGACTTCCGGTTTTCAACGGAAATACACGTTTTGGGGTCCCCTGAGTCAAAATAACCAAGTCCCGCGAAATGGTCTGTGTGTGTGTGTGTGTGTCTGTCTGTGTGTCTGTGTGTGTGTGTGTGAACAGACTAGCTCAAAAACTATAAACCGTGCGAACCTGAAATTGGGTATTTAGAGTATGTATAAGCCCGCGATGTGACAGCAAAAATTTCATCAAATTTGCTCAAAGGGAGGGGGTACTTTATTTAATAACTTTTTAAGTTTTTTTCGATTTTCTCAAAAACGGCTCTAACGATTTTGATTAAACTGAGTATTTGATCTATTTATATGCCTGAAATATGACTGTAAAAATTTCATCAAAATTGATCAACCGGAGGGGGGACTTTACTTAATAAATTTTGTATCATTTTCACATGTTTTTTTTTTATTTACTCAAAAACGGTTTTAACGATTTTGATCAAACTTGGTATTTGATGTATTTATATGCCAAAGATGTGATAACCACCATTTCATCACAATTGATCAACCGGAGGGGGGACTTTACTTGGTAAATTTTGTATCATTTTCACGTGTTTTTTTATTTACTCAAAAACGGTTTTAACGATTTTGATCAAACTTGGTATTTAATGTATTTATATGCCGGAGATACGACTGTAAAAATTTCATCAAAATTGATCTACGGGAGGGGGGACTTTACTTAATAAATTTTGTATCATTTTCACGGGTTTTTTTAATTTACTCAAAAACGGCTTTAACGATTAACAAAAATAAGATATGAATGTAGAAAAATGTGTTACTTTGGGAAATGATATTTTGCAAAACACGTCAATTTCTAATCTAAGTAAGTTGGTAAGTGAAAGTTGTGTGTTGCGCGCACGCACCAGATTTTCACGGGTTATACGGGTATATAAAAATTTGTTTTATATATTTAAATAATTACTTTTTCAAGTATTTTTTAAGAACTAGTCAACTTAATTTGCATTTCTTTTTTTCGTTTGTTCTTCTCATTATAAAAATTTGTTTTGTATATTTAAATAATTACTTTTACGAGTATTTTTTAAGAATTAGTTAATTTAGTTTATTTAAGAATGTAATTTGCATTTCTTTTTTCGTTTTCTTCGTTTGTTCTGTTCATTATAAAAAATTGTTGTGTACACTTAAATATGTATTTCTCAAGTACTTATTAGTATTAAGTTCATTTCAAGTATGAAGGCCAGACCTCCTGTGATTGTATTTATATACAAAATACAGTATTTTATCTATCTATCTATCTATCTATTTAAAAGACTGGTTGGCCAAATGACCTGCCAGGAACTATTACCCTCCCATCAGTTGTGTTTTCACACATTATATTCAACAGATCCAAGAGAGCAATGACACCGAGGTGGAACTGGATCAAAAACAGTACACGTAAAAAAAAAAAAAAATTTTATTAGGGAGAAACATTCCACAAAACAAATAACAAAGGCATAATTGTATACTTTCATTGACCTATTTATGAAATATACAGTAAGGGAGAGTATTGCGATCGTGAAAAATTTCGACTTTCTTTTTTCAACGGAAAAAGACACGTTTTGGGGTCCCCTGAGTCCAAATGGTCTGTGTGTATGAACAAACTAGCTCAAAAACTATAAACCGTGTTAACCCGAAATTGGGTATTTGGTGTATTTATGTGCCCCTGATGTGACAGCAAAATTTTCATCAAAATGGGGGAGTGGGTCTTGATTTCATAACTTTTTCCCATTTTTATGTTTTTTTCGATTTCTCAAAAACGGCTCGAATGGTTTTAATCAAACTGAGCATTGGAGAGCAAAAACGAACAAAATTGAGTAAACAAATTGTGAATGTGAGGGATAGCGTCTATATAATTTATCAAAAAACGTCAATCTCTATTCTAAGTAAGTTGGTAAGTGAAATTTGTGTGTTACGCGCGTCGCACTAGAATTTTTGAATCAACAGCTTGCTGCTGCAACGGGCTCATTTGAGACAACAGGGAAAGTTGGGGAAACGGATCGCGTCAGCCCGTTATTGAGCTATCGATATTTAGGGCTTGTATCGTCTAACTCTCAACCACAAAACCAACATCTGGTTATGCAAATTCAGGAAGCGGCCAGTCCCTAGGATTCCCAAAAAACAATGTGAGCGCATACAAATTGGGTAATTTGTTGGAACGCAAACGACCTCGTAGTTATGTGAGGACTGAGGAGGATGGTTCGTCATGTTTTTCGATATTGCTATGTTCCTCTGGGATCCACTCTTCATCGTGGGGGTGGCTGGGATACGGTGCTATTTTTACGATCGCGAAGAATGTGAAATTTACAGAGAAGTAACTTCAAGTACAACCTCAACCATCGAATGCATATATCTATAAATTGAGCAACTGACGCGGTTCCGAAAAGGAAAAAATAAATACTGAAATAAAACAAACAAATATGGCGACGATTTCGATAATGATCTTATCAAGATCAGGTTTTCCAAATACATTTGATAGATATTGAAAAATAAATTTAGGAACCAGAGATCAAAGAGAGCGAATCTTGTTTGAGATCACCGCGCTCAATTTTAAGATTTGTTACCTTGAGTAATTGAAATTAAAAAGGGGCTTGGGAGTTGCATATTCTTACTTAAATGGGCGTGGTAATCGAATCAAGCAAGGAAAATGTTGCTGGTCCTTCCCCATGCTTTCATGTCCAGTAGTAGGTCATTTGCTTAATTGTTGACATACAGTTGAGAAATGAAAATCAGTATTAATAATATAAAAACGTTTTTTATTAATAATAAATATAAGCGAATTTTTCTGAGATACATTTATGGGAGGGGGGCATGGCCATTGAACATGATTTGATCAGATTACCTCCTTCTTTAGGTAGAACCGTTACCCTTCAAACCCCACAAGTTTTTGTGGTTGTTTGTTAATAGAGATTGAGTGCTTTATTTCGTGGTAAAAAGTAGTTTGCTGATTTATAGTGCCTCTTTTGTAATCAGTTGTTAGGGGCATTTAGATTCTATTGTTTCTTTATTTAATTACCATGTTTCCACCCAATCCCAAGATGACCCATATTTTCAGGGAAAAAAATATATATTTATTAATCTTGTAAACTTTAAATTTCAGGGTACAAACAAGAAAAAGAAAAAAAAAAAGAAAGAAAGAAAACGTAGTAATCTTATTTGCAATTTTTACTTTCACTTAGGTATATATAAAATATACAGTAAGGGAAAGTATTGCGATCGTGAAAAATATTGACCTCAAAAAGAAACGTTTTGGGGTCCTCTGAGTCCAAATAGCCAAGTCCCACGAAATGGTCTGTGGTTGTGAACAGACTAGCTCACGGTTTATAAACCGTGCTAACCTGAAATTTGGGTTTGTATGCCCGCCATGTAACAGGAAAAAGTTCATCAAAATTGGTCAAACGGAGAGGGTACGTTATTTCATAACTTTTTACAATTTTCTCAAAAACAGTTCTAATGATTTTGAGAAAACTGGGTATTTGATATATATATATATATTCTTCTATTATCAAAGACTTTATTTCATAACTTTCTTTCATATTTTTAAGTTTTTTTCAATTTCCTCTATAACGGCTTCAACGACTTTGATAAAACTCGTCATGTTTAAAGAGAATAAAGTATTCTTTAATATCAGGTAAGCTTTATCGTTATTGAAATGCTCTGAGGTGGCTTAAATGGGGAACGGGCCTTTTCCTTTATGGGCCTAGTTTTCCCATAAATTACCTTTGTTTTTTTTTATTTGCAGAAATTACCTGTCTCTCGTAACGCCTAAAAATAAGAAATGGCTAAATATGAAATGTGAAAAACCAAGTAAGCATATACTGAAGAAAGAAAGAACAATATCCCGGCAACTCATAAAACAAGCTGAGCCCACCCATGCGTAGTGCGCCTTTATGACAGACCATTGTTTATAATCAATGACGTTCTGTTCATTCAATGGAAATTATTTGTTTCTTGGTAACTAAATGAAGTTTTCAACAACTGCATAGAAAATTATAAAATCAGACGCGATGAAGTATTATGCTTGCTTGCATTGTCGAATTATCACAAGTAAAAACTTTACTTTAGAGAGCAAAACACAAACAAAAATATGTAAATGAATGTGGGAAAATGTGTGACTTTGGGGAATGGCATTTAACAAAACACGTCAATTTCTAATCGAATAAAGTTGGTAAGTGAAAGTTGTGTGTTGCGCGCATCGTACCAGTTTTTTAATATTTATTTATCTACCTAACGTATCTAATTAGTACTCATTTATCTAACTCCCATTCTCCATGATCTGAAACTACATACCTACTTATGTAATAATACCCCGATAACTATCAATTTTTATTTTACACTTTTCACTAGTTGGGTATTTTCCTAATTTTAATTGCCTTCTTACCTCCCAATATACCTTTTTATGGTAACAATTTGCTCGCCCCCTTTTACATTTCTATTTCAGCGCTGACCATGGAACTTAGTCCAGTTTAGTAAAGAAGTTATAAAATTTAAAATTCTGACGATTTATTATCTTAAATGTTCTTTAATTCACACTTTCATCAGGTGGTAAAGCATTATTGTAAATGAGTTAACGGATTTTTGTCAGGTTCTGAACTGATTTCTCTGGAATTAAAAAAAAAATGCATCCTGTTCGAGAAATGGTCCAAGAGATTGAATTTTTTGGAGTGCATGTTAAAAAAAAAAATTGACTGAATAACAGTTATATTTTAAAGCAAAAGATAATAATGATAAAGATATTACACATATATGTAGCTTTCCAACATCCTTTGAAACAAGGAATCCTTCTCACACCTACCCCCCCCATAAATTGTAATTTGGACAGATAGCTCCCCATACCCCTCCAAGTCTCGCATCGTTTCTTCTTGCGTCATTTTACGAAAGATACTTCGCAATAAAACAAACAATGATTGTTTCAAAAGATCTTGGAAAATATCTCTAAACCATCAGGATTTTGACTGTATTAATTACATTTGCTTAATTTTTCAGTTAAATGTTAAAAGAAAATATTTCTTTTGGAAATAATGTGTAATTACTTTAATATGATAACAGCTGTTTCAAATTATGTAACTGGCATATCTGGCATATGTAAAAAAACAAATGTTTCGCCGAGAAAGTCTAAAGTCTAGTACAGAAAAGAGAATGCACTTGTGGAAAATGCCCTTAATGCTTTATTAATAGGGTATAGGAATCGTTACAGACAAATAAATCCTTGAAAACAGTTGTAACTACTAGCATTTGACTAGAATCACTGGGCTTAAATGATGTCAAAACGAAGAAAAGTGACTTCATTGAATTTAATGCTGTAGTATAGCTCTGTTGACTCTGAACTCGATAAACAGCGGTTTCTGTGGAAACTGAATCCTAAGTAGTCCAATAAAATAGCGATAAAGGTGGAACCGTACATAACTTACAGCTAAAGCCTCGGTATTGAGCCATTGAGATAAGTGAATTAGACTACTCTATTATTCAGCAAGGAGTATCCTCAATTCCCTCTTGTGTAACTTCTCCCCTGGGGGAATAATGTATAATACTAAGCAATAACGGTCTTATAGCTCTGAATAATACACAACCTTTTCCTTATCACTCATTTCAATTCAATGCATTTTCCTTTACTCTCTTTATAACATTGTCATACAAACGGAAGAAATAAAAAACATAAAAAAAAAAAAAAAAAAAAAGGGGGCATCATTCTTTTATCAGGTCTTACTTCCATTCCTTTGCAAAACAGATGATAACAACGTAATTTCTAGCTAAGTTTAAGTTTGTGATCATAGTTGAACTACCTTAGAGATTGGAGATACAATTGTACACTAATACACTAAATGCTTTGGCAATTAACCTCTAGCGCCTAATTGTCAGTTAGCGTTGCTGGGCTGCAAGTGCTGTGCTTGTATTATGGTAATTAGTTAGTAATTAGGGTATGGACATTAATTAAACGCCAATAGTGGGAGCTGTACGTAATAGTCGATATGTAATTAATCTTGATCAGGAGTCTTGTTTAGGATATGGCGTTACACCCATATACAGTCACATCTATTATTTTATTTATTATTTATTTATATCGTCCTAAATTTAATTAGAAACAAATGCATATATGCATTCTTTCTATAAAATTGTGTGAAATTAATGCCTAGTATTATTAAATTTCCCCTGGCTCCGGTTTTTGTACTTGCTATCTTCGGGTTATCTAATTAAAAGTGTTATTTAAGTGAAGAGATTTCACATATAACCCATTTTCATATTTTATGTTATTTATTAGGCGGATGGTATTTCCACGGTTTTTGTGTAAAAACATTTGTAGGGGTCATGCTTGTTAGTGTCTATGGATTAGGTGGCTGAGCGAGCTACCGCGTAGACTATCTATAAACGATACAATACCAGAAGTTTTTGAGTCCAAATCTCGGGTCCTCGTATGTTTCAACAGCTCCATTAATTATTCTCCACCCTCGCCCCCGAACCGGAAAAAACCGTTTGCTGAAAAGGCTAGGAAGTGAAGGAAAAAAAAATGAAGAAAGGTGCTATTATTTAAAAAACATACATAACCAAGCATTATGGAATTGAACTCAAGTATTTTAAAGCCTGCCTCATACCACTATTACTATATTCTGTGAAATATAAAGTTTCTTATCGTTGAAATCCATTGGATTTTGAATTACTCGTTTTGGGTATAAACATTTCCTAGTCTTCCCCACTCTTGGACCTGGCCATTCCTTCTAAAGAGACGCATCCCTAAAGTGAGTTATATAAGAGTATCCTTCCCTAATTGACACAACGATACCCTGCCCCCGGTGATTGATATCCTAGCCTCAGGTTAGTGTGGGAATGACCCAGATCCTGGCTAACAAACTATGATTGAACGATGGACCATAAAGTCCTCACACTCCACAGAGATCCAAGAATAACGACCTTCATATCAATCCTCCTCCTTCCTACAGAGAGAGGCTATTTGTACTGGGTCCATTGTACCATCGGCTTCGTTCGTTAGCTATCCGTAGGCCGTCCCCTTGTCGTTACCTTTTACGAGGGGAGTGCTCCTGGTGACGAAATAGTCCCTTAGGATAGTTTGTCCCGGCCCTTGAGGTTACAAATGGACTTCGAAGCTACTTTCGCTGCATCAGAGGTCTTCTGACTTTCTATATATTACTACTAACTAGGTTATGTTATCGGGTTATGCCATATTAATCAATAATTTAAGATTGATGTGTACATTTTTCCCACAATTTCCCAAAAGCATTCACAAAGTTTTTGTTAATATTTAATCCACACAGACACCCATGGCTCTATCTTAGTGAACTGTTTTGCTTAAAGCGATATTTTCGCTTATTTTTTTCACCCATGATATAGGTCACCTCAAGGAATTTGATTTTGCAATATTTTAATATCTAAACCGCTAGTGGATTTGGCCAATCATTGTTAATAAGTCACCTATTTGTCTCAGTTTTTAGCATGCTTCTTGCACTTAAATGTGTTTAGCGTTGCAAAGATTATGAAACTCTCAGGAAAAAAAGATCTAACTCATGTTATCTATACAAATACAAGGTTCGTATTTTCGCAACATCAAAATTTGATGTAAGTTCTGATTGACTTAAATATTTTACACTACATACTTTGCTGTTTAGTCGAATAGTAGCTGTATCTACTCGAAATTTTGAATTTCTTTATATAAAATATAAAATTTAATTTTTTAGTTGAAAATTTGTTGATTTATTGATATATATATATATATTGTAATATGTAATACATGTAATCTGTCTAATAAAATAGGCATGGGGCATGTGAATCGTGAATCTCTCCTTCTTTGGGGCTACCATAGAAAGAAAAATATATAAAAAAATATATATGTATATATATATATATATATATACATATATATATATATATATATGTATATATATATGTATTCTAATATATATTCTTTATACATAAGAATTCGAAACAGTCCTTGAGCATTCTAATCCTTTTAAAGGGAAAATAATTAACTTTTGGATACAGGGGCTGATTTAGCACGAAATTGGGGGGGCGGGGGTCATGATCCCTCTTTCTCATAATCACTTGGCTGACAGCACTTTTTTTTTATGAGATTAATACCTTGTATTATGAAGAACTGCGATCAAGACAACCAAAAGTTTTATGTTTAGGACATAGTAACTTAAGGGTAAGTTGCATTATTCGTTTAAATATACAAAACAAAAAAATTTAAGTGCTAAATTTTTTGGGGGGATGACCCCTGTGATACCTCTGTATCCGCCCATTGTAGGATATTTTTTGTAATGATGTTTTCTGGGTCAATCTCTCTGGAATCACTTTATTTACTTCTCTTAAATTTAACACTAGATCAATCCACAGCAAGGCGTGGCCTGGTTTAGCCATTATTTGATAAAAATTGTCCTGTCCATGTTTGCCACTTGGCTATTCATTTTTATCAATGTATACCCTTGATCTAAACCACTGAATATTTTTCTAAATATATGATTATCTAGGTCTAAGAAGAATAGTATAATTGAGGCGATTATGGTGATAGTTAAAAATAATAATTTTATAATTATATTGTATATATACATATATATACATGGGGCCCACATGTCAAAATGAAAAAAAGGACTCTTGACAAAAGACTCAAACTACTCTACCCGCTACTTTCTAAATCATCAAAACTGAAACTGAAACAAAAAGTAAATACGTACACTTACTTACTGAAGCCCATATGGACATATTCCTCACAGATATTCGGCATTGCTAAAAAGACTCACTTACAAAAACTTCAAACTTTTCAATCAAAATTGTTACGACTTATCACAAAATCACTCTGGTACGTGACTAACAAAACTTTACATACAGACCTCCATATACCAACAGTCGACCAGCACATAACGACGCTATACAAAAGATTTTTTAATAATTTAAACGGACACCCTAATAGTCTAATCAGTAATGTGGCTGAAGGACGGATGGATACGAGAAGACTAAAAAGGCGCTGGATGAGAGATCTGCTCTCTTAGACAGCCAAGGTAATTGAATCAAGCCAGGAAGGGGGTGCTGTTGGGTGCTTTCCCTCCTCATGCCTGACATGTCATCATTTCCCAATACCGTCATCTCATTCGCTGATTGTCAGCACCTTGCTGACAGGTGCGAATCAATTATTGAAGTCAAAAAAAAAAAAAATATTGTATATGCGCATTTTATGAAGATATAATCTTCTCACAAAACTAAATTATTGTGTGCACTGAATTAATATCAAATAGAAAACAGAAAAAAATATTAAAAAGAAGAAAGTAATAAATAAAGTATAAGTAAAAAAGAAGAATGTTTTCATGATTTTTAAAAATAAAATTTAAATTTATTAATTTCGCTATCCGGATATTTGCTTGTTTTCCCCACTTTCGATAGTTCCTGCCCGATATAAAGTATAGATTAATGTTGTAAAATCTACGATTTTAAGACGATAAAAAGCGGACCTTTGATTTATTATTAATTTATATTCCTTTGAGGAGCGGCATTAAAAGTCCGAAATATAAAGAAGTAGGTTTTATTGAGGGAGCCGTGGAGGGGGATTATACTCACAAATGGGCAGGGCCATCCAATCGCCCGAGAGCCGCGATGACTTCCATTATCTGCTTTTTGTTTCCTTCCCTTCTGTATTAGTCTTCTGAGGGAATAATTTATCGGGGCTGGTGAGAGGGAAAGTCCCCGTGGGAGGTAGGCGCGCAACCAACAGCTGAGTTCCGCGGTGCAGGGTAGTTGGCAGGTGGTGATCGTCTCGATAAGCGAAATGTTCTGAAAATGTTTGTCTTCGGCGGGTCAAAGACTGACCTAGTGATCTTAATAGGAGATATTTTATCAAGTCTCATGATGCACTTGTTCCACGCTTTCAAGAATATACTGACGCATCTGTAACAGTTTTTATTTCCCTTATATCCTAAGATATCCTTTTTGCCTCAACATTACATAGTGTTTGCTTATAACATTACTTTATGCTACTAAGACTTTTAGGAGGATGTTAAAGTGGGAGTCTTAAACTTTGCCAATCCAGATTCAATTAGGATAGGGATCTTTAACGAGAACTTAACATCGTACAAAGTCGGGACCACTATTTTAGATTCCATCTGAAGGACGGCGTCACCAAGGATTTTACTCCCTTTAAAAAATCCTAGGGCCACCTGGCCTGCAATGAACCCACTACTTGCACACCCCGTTGAGTAATAAACAAATTTATATTAAAGTTATTTTATTTTTATCAACTTGTATTTTACAATTTGTATTTTTCTCATGTTTGTATCCAAGAGCAATAATTAATTGTAAATTACAAACCAATAATAACGCCATTCTGCAAACAAAACCATGACTGAATGCACGAATACTTTATTTAAATTTTGGGCATTTCTAATTGCGTATACCAACATTGCGCAATAATTAATATCACTATTTTATACAAGTATTTTACATTTAAATTTAATATGGCCATTGAACTATGAATATATCATTTAATCAGTAAAAGTTTTATTTAAATTTTCGCAAGAACACTATACATTTACTAGATACTGTTATAATTTAGCATTCCCTTATAGAAAAAAAGTTCCAAAATTGATTGAAATGTTTTTAAGAAGTAAAAAGATAAAACAACAACCAGTTCTGCAATAGCACTTTCCGCTTGTAATTGATTTCCGTGGGTCATAAATTTTATAGATACTTTTTTGCGTTTTTATTTTTTTCTAAAGTTATCCTTTGATGCCAGTCACGCTTTGAAAAAGACACCCACCCGACTCCTACCTAGGCTAAAATCTCTTTCTTCATTTTTTTTTTAAATTACCATATAGAATCAGTTCATTTTAATAGTATAATGTTTGCTCTTTTATTTCTATCTGCCATAAAAGGCGTTGTTTGGTCCTTCTCATTAATTAAAAATGTGATCCTCTTTATCTATTTACAGAAAATAATCTATATAAATTCTTATCTTTAGAATTTTAACCGGGTTTCCTTATTAACTGTAATGCCACAAAAAGAAAAAAAAAATCTTATGGTGTATTTTTACTTTGTTTTAGCCTTTTTTTTTTAATTCTTCGATTCATTTCTTTTAATTTATTCAAAGATATCAAAACTAGTTGCATTTCGTTCATTACAGTTCATCATTAGTATCAAATTTCAATTTAATGAGACAGTTAATAAATCGGAATTGGGCAATCAGAAGTTTGTCTAAAACAGTTTTTAAGATTTGATTGACAGCTGTAAAAGTAAACGTGTTAAAAAAAAAAAAAAAACTAGTATAATCACAAGAAATGTATTGGAAAATTGTATCCTAATTGTAAATTGTATCCTGGATGCTAATGATTTCGAATATACCTTTTTAAAGATTTCCGAAGGCCTACAATTATCGTTTTGGATTCTGACTAATTTATTTGATGATTATGAGTTATTAAAATTGAATAGAACATATAAATACTAGTTTCATGTAATGAAACTCCCACCGTGATTTAGCCTACCTAATTACTGAGGTATTTATCCTTGCTTTGAGCCTGTGGGCAGAATTTGCGTGGGAAAATTAGGTCTGTCGGTGGCAAGTTCTGATTTTTGTAAAGCTATGGGCAACTTATCAGACCTTTAAAATTTAATTGATGCCAGTACAGCCTGGAGGAGAAGTATTTATGTGAAGTTTTGATGTGATATGTTTTGATTTATCGTACTTGGTCTAATTTTCCATAGTTTGAACCATAGTCATGTAATTTATGCTAGTGTTGTGACGTTATTGATGACTGTATGATCTTGTGGTTTAGTGAGTGTTGCCGTATCGTCAGCTAAGTTGCAATCAATGTTTCATTGTTGACCGGTATCTCTTAAATTTATATAATACATATCAGCGGAGCCAGTATTGAACCTTGAGGCACTCCCGCCCCAATCAATCCAGTAAGATTGATTCCAAGTAACGATTAGGTAATGTAATAATAACTGTAACTTCTCCTTTCCCGAGCTAAGACATAATCTACCTGAACAGTATACTGGTTGGTCTCGTGCACAAGACTCACACGCTGCCTTGCTCCAGTGATTTGTGTGAGGTGAGGGAAATATTTCTGTCTTCGAGTCAGCTTGGCATTTCTTTTACTTTAGCTTTTAGTGTTCCTTTATTTATAGCTTAGAGTAGAGATGTATATATTTATCCCTTCCATTCACGAATATTTATACCTTTTTATTGTAGTAGTTTGGAATATATGTCATCAGTTCTTTATGTTGTTTTAATTTGTAGTAGGGGTGTTTTAAATTTGTGACCCCAGAAATGAAATAAGGTTTTAGGCTGGGTTTCAGATAAGAAATGCAAATTATTTATATTCCCAATACAAATTGAACTATTTTTTATTCATTCATTGCCTGGAAACATCCTACGGAAAACTATAAATATATATATACATATTATACTTTTTGAATATTTCAAAAACTATACGTTCCTCGAAACATTCAAAATGTCTATTTGAGGAGCCTAGAAGCCAAGGGGTAGAAGTGCAGTTTTTTTAGTTGTCACTTGTACCCCTTGGCTTCTAGTCTCCTCATTGGAAACCATTTAAAATTTAATTGAATCAAACAGTTTATTAAAATGATTTTATTTATTTAACAATTGCATCTACCCATATTAGGTTATGAACATAATAAATAGCATTCGGTAGTAAGAATCAAATAATGTGAATAAAAGCCGTAGGTCACCAAATATACATATATTTATTTAAAGTATATAATCCTTGACGTTTCGGCCTATGAGAAGACTATTAATCAAATAATGTGTATTTTTCATGAAATTTGAGATAGTTGACGAAATCTTAATTATTCTTACCATAAATGATTTTAAGTTTAATTGATTTTTTTTCTTTTCTGTTATATGTTTACTTACGATTTTATTTTCTGTTTCAGGTGAGAAACAATAAAGACATTTTTTTCATTCAGTTGTATGCGAAGTGAACACATAATCAGGTAGAGAAACTAGCATTGTTGTCCGTTTGGATATTGTTTTATTAATATTCTAAATTGCTGTCCAACTTATAATTAATCATATAAAATTACAGGCGGGGATACTTACCACTATAATACCGAGGAAAATAAAATTTATTGATATTATTATTGAACTGTTTTATGTTCTAACTATTTTTAGTTATATCAAACAACTTTTCTTAGTACAGCCATGATCAATAATGATATTTTATTCAAGTCATAAGGTTTTTTAAATCTAATTAACATCTGTCACTCAAATAATACTTTTAACTATTTACAATTATTCTATCAACATCTTCCTTCTTCCGAAGAGATGCTTCAACGTCGTCTCTGCGCTAGTCGTTCAGATCATAATCCTGAGTCAACTAACCAAGCTCTTATCGTACTCCAGCCTTAAAAGCTTTAATTCATTTTTATACACTTTTCTATTTCTATCCATTTGATTTCTATCTCTTGTTCCTCTGCTACGGCATCATCTACTTTTGCTGAATGTCCAGTAGTGAATTTTTGTATTTTTCAAACAATCCAGTTTTGATTTCATTTAATCGACGGTTGTATTCAATAGCAACCTTTCTGGTATTTCTTAGTTCTGTTTTAGTTTCTTCAAATGCTTTAATCAAGTCCTGATTGCTCATCTTTAAGTTTTCCTTTTCTTTAAGAATCTGTTCTTTATCATACAGGGTTCTATATTCTTTTTGGAAATCGTTCTTTATTTTTTCTTCAACCATTTTCTTTTCTTCAACAAGAATATGATTTTGAATCTGTTTGACATCCTCTTCCTTCTTTGATAATTGATCTTGAAGCTCTTGTTTTTCCTTGAGTTTTTCTTCAAATTTAATTTTTAATTTCTTTGGACTTTCGACTACCTTATCTTTATTCGCTTTCATTTCCAAATAAAGCTGTTTTATTTCACCACATTCGGTCAAAAGCTTTTCCATTTCCCTCCCCCATTCAAGTTTCTTATTTTTCATTTTCAACTCATTTTCAGTTTTTAATCTGTTGACTTCAGTTTCATAATATTTTAAATGGACATTATTTGTTGTATTATTAGAAACAATTCCTTTTAAACTTTCCTTTAATTTTTCTATTTCTTTTTCCAAGTCTGCTATTTTTTCTGAATTACTGATATTTTCTTTTACAGTCTTCTCGATTTCATTTTGCAATGAAGATATTAATTGAGCTTGTTTAACTTCTTGCTCCACGTTTTTAGCAACTTGCTGAATAATATTTTCCATATCTTTCTTCAAGCTCTCAGTTTGCTTCAAATGGTATTCTTCATCTTTTTTAATTTTCTTAATTATTGAATTTTTATGATTAATTTGTTGTTGTGATTTATCCATCCAAAAATCTTTTTTCATTGAGGCATCTTTACATAAACCAGCCCAAGGCGTACACAGTCATCGGCTCCTATGAGTGGCATTTCTATGGTATCAATAACTTCAAACTGAAGGTTGGTCTTCTTGGACTCTATTTGACAGACCAACTCGATCTTTCCCAACGACCGAAGTGACTTCCAATTGTAAAAATTTTAAATTAGCATTGGAGTTAAGAAGTCTATGTTGTCCTGACTTTGTTATCTGGTAGACATGTGATAAGCCTATGACATTACAAGTAGCTCCTGTGTCAAGCTGTACTTGAAATTCCTGAAACTCATTCTGGGGGGGACCTTTTAAATTTAATTTTGCTATAAATTGCTTATTGTCTTTTTTAACAAGAGCATTCACCCAGTAAACAGTTTCACCTTCTTCTAAAGAGGTTGAGGGTTCCTCATTCTCAACTACCTTCCTAACTGTGCTAGATCTACACATTTTAGCAAAATGATTTTTTCTTTTACATCTGCTGCACACTTTGCCAAAGGCTGGACAAGCTCCCTTGTCCCATACGTGTTTACTTCCGCAAAATTTACATTTCGGATAGGATGCTGCAACATCCTGAACGATATCTCTTGTATTTTTATTTTTAACTCTATGAACAAAGAACTGTACCTTGTATGTATTTTTAAATGTCTTTGAATAAGTTATCACGAAAAAAACGTTGGAACTGTCTTTTGAGAAGGATAAGACTATTTATTCGGTCTCCATCAATAACTATTTTTAATAATTGTGCTTAGTTCGGTGGCATATTTTTTTTTTTTTTTTTAATTTAAGCTTCACTGTGCTATGAAGCCTTTTGATTTTTTTTTAACGTTTTACATTCTTCTTACACTTCCTCAGAATTGAATTGGGGTGTTCTTTAGTTTAGTACAAGAAATTAGAAATGGACATTTTCTTTTACCTATTGACAATCGTTATTCTTGTTTTAAAAAATTAAAATTAAATAAAATCTCTGTATTTATAGATTTATTTTTTTTCCGTTACTATATTACAAAGCTTCCACATTGATTTAATATAATTCTTTATACAAATCTTAAGGTTGAGGTATTTCATTGGTTTTGCAAGGATACACACTCAGACACATTTTTAGGAGCCCACTAAAAAAAAAAAATATCTGCTCAAATTAAAATAGTATCGTAACTCGATCTGATACAAATATATATTCCTAACAACTATCAGCCATTTCGCCTACGCTGCCTTCCGAATATAGGATATGTAGATTTATCCACCTTTTAATGTTTCGTGTGTGTGTGTGTGTGTGTGTGTCATCCTAAATATTTAGACGTGGGAGAGTTTTGTTTATTTATTTTCTACTTTCAGAATGAAAATATTTTTGAGTAATAATAATTATTTGATTACCTGGTCGATATCAGGCTTTCGTGTTACAATCATTTTTTGAAAAATATTTGTAAATATATTAAATTAGATGAATTGAAACATAGACATTATTTTTAATAGTTGCTTTATTGATCTGTCCTGTACCTAAATATCTTCACATAAGATTGATGCATTTTGGCTATCGCTGTAGTAATACCATTGAGCTTGCTACAGAATGGTTTCAGCTCAATATTAATGGTATGGTCCGAAAATAAATATAAGAATGACTGGAATATAACATTGCTAAACACAAACGACAAAAAAAAAATAAATAAAAAAATATAAGATATATAACCCTTCTATGACACGAAATAAATGACCTCCTACAAGTCTGCCAGGCGAGCGGTAATGTTGAATAGAGCTGCACGCACCCACTTGGAGTCAACTTCCATTCACCATTTTTTTTTCCTTTTTTAGAATCCCCACACTAAATACAATGATTTTAAATATTCCACTGTGTGTCACTCACTCTTGACACTTTGAATAGTGCCGTTCATTTTTATTTAATCGCGTTCCTCAATGGCAACGCGATTAAATAAAAATGAAGAAACCGTAGCATTAAAGAAACTAACTTGACATTTTGTAACCTTATTTTGAAAATGTTTTGAAGCTTTTAACTATAATTTTAAAAAGAACGAGTTTAAAAAAGTTTTTGTCTCAACGAATGTTTTTACTACTGTATAGTAAGCTTGTCACAGACACAGCTTCAACTTATGTAAGTTATATTTAAAAATTAAAAACCTCGAGGCCACACCAGTCTTTTGTGGTGTGGATGAAACCGTAACAATATCATTTATGGTAGAGCAAATAATGAAGCTATTATTCCATTAGACATAACCGCGAAACATTTTGAAGTGCTTGAGATTCGTTGCCAATTGTATATTTGTGCAGCAATAAAGATTTCTTGTTGATAATAGATGTTCTTGGCAGTGAGTACCTTTCTTGTGTTCCACCCATTGCAAATACATGTGGCTTCTTTAAATAAAACTACGTGGGTGGGGTCATATTATAATATTTTATTACCATAAAAGAATTGTATGTATTAATTTTCAAGATAAATTCGTTTAAACGAAATAATTATATTTACAAATCCATTTTTAGGATTTCCTAAGTTTTCTTATTTATTGATTGAATAGGAAAATTTAATTTTTGCTGGTCGGTCAAAAGTCAACAATGAAAAAAAATTATATGGAAGTACTTTTTTATTCCATCACTATTTTAACCTATCTAAATTCAATTTCAGTTTTTATTTCATATTTGAATGAAAACAACTGTGCTGAATAAATAGAATTATTTAAATTACATTTGTTTGGCACAGCTTGTTATGAAATATACAGCTAGGGAAAACATTGAGATGGTGATAATATTGAGATATATGATATTACTAAAGTTGGAGTATAATTTATAGAGATGTGCGATGCTCGCCGCCAGATGATTTAATTTTTAATATAACTTCCGATACACTCAAAAATGTAATTAAAATGTCTTCAAAGCTGAATTAATCGAGACAAAAAAAAAACGTTAATATTACTAACGTTAGCTTAGATAAAAACAATATTTGCATTTTAATTCGCAAGCCCAAAGAGTTTAAGGAAACTGATGAGTGGGCTCACCTTATATTTTGCATAGCATTTAGAGGTGACCATGATTTCTTGCTCTCCATTTAAGACGCCAAATTTCAACTCGCGAACGCTCCATTGCCACTATCATTCACGCTAGGATGAGATATCCATAAAATCTCGTTATGATTGATATCCTTAGATTAGAGACGTTATACGGTATAGAGATATCTTGGCATGGATCCAAACCGTCTGGCCTCCGTCTGCTGGATACTGTCATCACGCTAACAGCTACCTATTTGTAACTGTTCCCAGTTGATCCATATACCTCCCTCCATATATTTTTTTTTTTTATTTTATCATATATAAAATATAAGTAACATAATGGATATATGTGAAGTAGTATTTATTAAACTTCATTTATGAATTAGTAACTTAACGGTTCTTTAACTACCTCTAAGCGGAGATGTATTAACTTATTAGTTGCGAAGTTATCTATTAGTAGTTTTGAATATTTTGATAATCAATTTGTAATTTAAAGACATCGTTTTCTAGCATTGACTTTTGCACATCAAATTGTATTGTAAATTTTTACCTAGGAAAACAACTTGGGGTATCGAATTTTCGAAATGTTTTTTAAAAAATTTATGATTTTAAAAACAAAAAACACAACCTTAAGTTGGAAGTTAAAGTTTAAGTCATTTAGTACAAACTGTGGCGGTTACCAACCACCGGTACCTCCGGCTCCAATGTTTCATAACGAAATTCCTGTACGGATTTTTATTTCACAATGATCAAGAATTTATTATTTTATTGTTTTAAACAGAAATAATAATCAAAAAAGAGCAAGGATATATTAGAATATGCATTATAGTATACCTATAATTTATATATCTGTGAAATGGTATATATAACTAATTTCATTAATAAATAATTAGTGTTACTACATATAGATATTACAAAAAAAAAAAAAAAAAAAAAAAAAAAAAAAAAAAAAAAAAAAAAAAAAAACTATTCAATAGAAATGTGGAAGATTCTGACCTATTTGGCAGACCTTATCTTCTTAAGGCTTCATTGTAGTCAGGTGTAGTCCAAGATTCGATAATTCTATTGCGTATCCTTATTTTACAATTTTAGATAACATTTTTTATTTATAAATTCAGTTATTGAAATCATAAAGGCTGATGACAAAGGCAATGTTATATTTTATAATTGTTTTTTTATTTAATTATTATTTCTTATTTTTATACATATTATGTATTTTAATACAAATTACTCTATGTTAAACCGTTATGTTTTTCAAGTCAGAACTCTGTCAAGTCTTTCAGAATCGCTCTACGTCCGTTCTCACAATCGTCATTTTTATACTGGAATAATTGAAAAAAATATGTCTTTTGCTGTCTCACGGTGCGATTATGTACCATTGTTTCCTTTCTGAGCTATAAGACAACCAGGATTAACGGTACTAAATGAAGATATATGTATAATTATTATTCTACATTAAATTTCTTTCCAAAACGTTCCTATAAAGGATTGATATATTTTCCATCGTTTTCTATTAATGTATAAAATTTCAAAAATTAAATTAATGTCAACTCTCACAAAATCAAAATATTTCAGTTTAACGAAAATTATTAATGAAACAGATATAATAGATAATAGATATAACATAATAGATATAATGAAACAGCTGGCCATATTGCTGACCAAGATTTAGTTAAACAAAAAAGTTTGTATGTTTTTCGATATATCTGAATTTTATTCTTGAAGTGCAATAAGGTATTTTTCATAATCAAAAGGAGGAAGCTGTAAGGTTTAAGGACCGTATTTATGAACGATCCTAAGGAACGCCTTACTAAAGGCTTCCTTAAAATGCACACCTTTAGCTAACCTTAACACAATTTTTATTTTATAAATGTTCCTTTACGCTTTCCTATCTTAAGGACGCCTAATATCCTAAGGTGTTCCTATAAATTTGATCTGTTTTCCTTCCTTAGTGCTAAGGTAGGTGATTAGCTACCTTTATCTTCTCCTTAACTATTTAATAATAGAAATAAAAACAGAAAACAAATATCAGGACTTAAATACTTATTAAAAAGAACCGTTTATTAAGAACAAAACGACTTTTTGGAATTTTTACTTTATTTATATGAGGTATAAACAACAAAGGCGGTGAAATGAAATATTATTGCACTTTTTTAGGGAAATAAAAATTTTAATCTTGGTGAAATATTTTTTCTTTTTTTCGCCTTTATATATTTATCAAATATTTTCATATGTAGCAATTCTTATTACTAGGCACAATGAGGGACAGATAATTTCTTCATATAAGCAAAATCAAAACAAAAGATGTATTATTTTCAATTAATGCATACTTATTTAATATATTGATAGTATTATTAAGTGTCAACTTTAATCACAAACATTTTGATGTAGATGCTTTTGAATCTTTTCCATTTCTACACTTCTAACATTAATTATGTTTCATTAGCCAGTATTAGAGCTGTAATTGTAAATATTTGATTAGTTGGTGATATAAACATCTGAAAGAATATTAAGTGAATTCATTTTTTTTTTCTGCAAGTAGTACTGTAATGAGTAATATAATCTTAATTATTGATAGTAAAGATAGTTTCACTCAATTACTCATTGAAAAAACAAAATCTTGATATTAAATATAGACTGAATCCAATTTGAGAAAATTAAATGTAATTTTAATAGTACCAATTTAACATTTTTAAAGATTATTTATTTATCTATGCCTATTTTACATAAAAGGCTTTCATGGAATTTGTTGAAATTAGATAAGTTTGGTATAACAAGTTTTTGGAAGAGTGGTAAGAGAAATGTAAAAAGAACAGAAATAAATTGATAGACAACTTTTATTTATAATTATATGAAAATGAAAAATAAATAACAGGATTTATTTTCATAATACACACTAATAAACCAATTCTATATAAAATGTCAAAATACATATACATCCACTAAGATTTTTCAATAACTAATATGCTAATACAAAAGTAATAACATTCTAAAGTAAACAATCAGTTTTTAATAATTCATATAAGAATATGAAGTTGTTGAAAATAACTTTCACCTTACTTATTAAGGAAACTGAAGCTTTAATATTTCACATTTCCAACAAACATCTTTTTTAAAATAAGTATAAAATATATAAATATATATATATATATATATATATATATATATATATAGACCATACATATATTTTTGAAATATTCTGCGAAATCTGCTTGTTGGGGAAAGATCCGCTGCAGTCGCAATACGTGAGAGGTCAGGAGTGGCGCGGATTATCCTGAATAAAAATACCAGTTCTTGAGGAGGATGTGTTTCCAAAGCGGTTAGTGTTTACGGTCCGAAGTGGAGGTTGTGATTTGAAATCAATCTGGTAATTGATACTTGACTTATACTGATTACCGTTTATAGGTGCTTTTCCTAACATGCCTCGTTTGTTTTATCGGTTCATGCTCCGAAAAAAAATAAATAATTAAAAAGATAATAATAGTAAGCATACAGCAGGGACCGTAAAATAAAAATTATTGGAAGAATCATAACCACGCAAAATATTTTATTAATCAATATTCCCTCATGTCCACCCAGGTTTTGCATTTCTAGCTTAATATACAGGTGCTGATAATCATTTCAATCCTGAATTTTTTAATAAAATTTTTTTTTTGCTTGGCTAATTTTTAATATTGATTTTATATACTACACGTATTTGGCTTAAGGTATCATAGTATGGCAGATAAAACAAATAATTTACATTGAGACATCATTCGCGGTAATACTCAGTGGAATGGCCCTGCGGTAGTCCTGTGTCCTACTTTTTTTTAAGCTTCATAGATACTCCATGAGCTAAAGTGTTATAGTTTTTTTTTTTTTTTTTTTTTTTATTCGATATTATTCTGAAAATATAAGCATTAACACCCAAGGAACAATTTCTAGTATTTTTATTATGGGACTTATAAATCCTAGACTTAGGCATAATATTCGAATTAATTTAAGCCCTTTGATGTGCCTAAATAATTTGGGTGATTAATGGGAGCAACTAGTTAAAAAATTTACTAACTCAGTTCATACCCCTATATCCAAGCCAATAAGACTTAATTTACTTGAATCCCGTGAGTGGGTTTTCTACATCCTATTCTCCGACAACGATTCTATGATCGGTTGATGAATTGAAACTTTAATTTAAATTAAGAACCATTTCTTAAATGTTTATAAAAACAATTCTGCACTGCTAGTAATCAAAAAATATGTTCATTATACTGATCAATTTTATCTTATTCCTTCCAAATTTCCAGCGAGGGTTCAGTGTATATGCTCGGTGATAATATCAGTTTTTTTAGTAGTCTACCTTCTTTGGTTTAGGGAGAAATCGACTGATAGGGTGACAAGTTGTTTCGGTTCCTCTAACCTGTCAGATACTTCTTGTCCAATATATCACCTACCGTCTTGTCAAGATCTTTAGCTTGATTTTATGAGTGAAGGGGGCTGATTTCCGTCGAACAGGAAATATATCCACAGTTTATAGGTCAGATGGTGGTTTCGAAAATTATTTCGTTTAAATTATTTAATTATTATTTAAAAATATTAACCTGACCTAATAACATTTTAAAAATACTAATACAAATATATAATATGCAAAAATTTCATTATTTTTTTTTTTTTTAATGAATTACTGTTTTTACAGAACGTAGATACCTAATTTCCAAAAAAAAAAAAAAAAAAATAATGCATTTTATCATATGAGAAAAATAGAGCTCGCTATCTCCGTCTGATAATCGATAATCGAACTGACTTTCATGTCTTAAATTAAATGTTCCTGTACTTCTGACTCGTCTTTATAATTAAGTCTTTTTTTAGATATGTTGTAACTTTAATAACATATTTTCAATTTAATTGTTAGCCTTTATTCAGAGTTTTGACGGTATTTCGACAGATTTTATATATAAAGAAGGTATTTTATTTTTATAAACCGTCTTCATATCTCGTGTAAAGTTAGATTGTATATTATTGAAAGTAATTGTATTATTCCTTGAGAATGAAATATGCTATATTTCATCAGAGGTGTTTATTATTTCCAACACTATTAAGTACACAAATTTAATTCGTAAGGAAGATGGACATGAATCTGAATATACATTGGAGCACTGGCTGTCTTTCTGACATAAAATTTCACTTTGATAAGAAAAATAGTATGGTATTTTTCAATGTATATAATTTTTAAAAACTTAGAAACAAGGACGAATCGTTGATTTTTTTTTTACTTGTTCAGGCGCAACATCATATTTTGCTGCTATAGCTGGAATAAAAATATGGCAGGATTTATCTTTAAAAAATTACGACAATTTATAAGAAGCTCCATCTCTTGGCCAAAGGCCAGTTGCGTTCAACCCTCGTTATTTCTCGAAAAACGACCTAGTTGCAGATAAATGAACTGACTACTAAGCAAATAAAATGTCGAGTTCTCGGGTATGAGGTCATGTAAACATAGATACTTTGACTGCGATTTTATCAATAGCAAATATAATGGTTGACAATAAGCATGCAGCCATTGAAACAATATCGTGAAGTGCTTAACTTAATAAATACATATTGGAAAGGTATGATTGAGTTGAGGGACTAGTTCACCTTATTTTAAAAATAGAGTTGCAGTCTTCCGAATGCGCAATATTTATTTATTTTTATTTTTTTACCGATATGCAATACTTTGTAAGAATTTATCGGGATATGATAATTCGAAATAGGTTTTTGTGTTATTTTAAATAATTTTAATTTGAAAATTAACAATAACATCAAATATTATTAGTAAATTTGATTTGAAGAGAAAACATGTTCAATTCTGCAGTCGAATTGAGTTATCACAATTAAATATCTTAATGCTTGGCCCATCGTGACCTGGTAAACCTGTAATGTTACAATTGTATAGCTTTCATTTATATTACAGTTATTTAGTTAGTTAAAGAATTGTAAAACTATTGTTACAGAAAAATTCCTTCGATCCTTGGTTTGTGTAAATGGAAATAATTTTTTTTTTTCTCAAAATAAGAAGTGATAAATTAGTTGTAGTTAAAAAAAAATTAAATTAAAGCACTGATTTGGTGAACATGTGTTCTACATTGGGCGACTGATAACATTACAATGAACTTCATTCAATCTTTCTCATCTTCTTTTTCCTTTCAATTTAATTTTAAAGAAATTCAGCGATATTAGGTTTCATTTTTTGTATAGCCATGCTATGTACCCAATCTAGTTTTTTATTTTCTGCATTCTCTCAAACTTGTTAATAACTTAATTTTTTTATCCCATTGCCTACTCTTTGGAGTTGATTTAATTAGCTGTATTGTACTTGATCGAAAATAATGTAGGTATAAACCCTATTTTTTATCCTTTTCTGAAAACCGATGTAAACCTTAACATGCCATTGGTAAATAGCCATAGCAAGGTCATAATTAAAAGCCGCCTTAGTCCACGTTTTCTCGAAAATGGTTAATTGTTGAGGCTTAAAAATGGAAATTTACCTTTTACATAATCGTTATTGAGCTAACTTTTACCTAATCAATATTAAACCCATAAAACAGCTCTTTCTTTTTATTATACTACTTTATTATATCTTTTAAATAATAGTTTGCAATGTAGATAGTTTAGATATTGTCTGTCGTAAACTATCGGTAACATTTTTTTTTTTTTTTTTGTGATATCCGGCTGTAGAAAGCTTTCTTTAAAAACATGTAAAGATTGGTGTGTTTTGGTTGTTGAGTCCGTTCAGCCCAGACTGCTGGCCTAACCTCCCTTCGCAGCTCTTCCCACCCTGTAGGACGCCATTTTATTTAATTTAATATGTTAGACTGCAGTTTACTACAAACTACAAACGGTACAGTTTTCCGCAGTGACCGTATTCTAGTCGTTTAGTCTAGTTGATTCTAGTATTGATAACAACTTTAGTACTACCGACCGTTTTTTATCAATGAAATTACCTAATAATAATTTCATTGAGAACAAGACAGAAAAGACGAAAACAAGCTGAATTCGGAGGAACTGAAATATGGTCGTTACAGGTGACCTTTCCTAACTAACGGAGAACAGGATTGGGTTCGGGTACGCGCAGAGATTGATGGTCCCAAATCCTCCAGCTCATTGCTTTCACCTCTCCCGTCTGCTTCATGTCTCGCCTCCCCCTCTCCAGAGAAAATCAGATTTATCCCGGTATGGTGGCAATCATTTGTCATTGGGCCTTTTTATGTGTAGTACTTATCGTCATGAATATAATTAAATTTTCGCGCCTTAACTCGTATAATTTTTTTACTTATGCGCTTTTTTTTTTGCTTTTTTTTACATGTTTACTTATGCGCTTTTTGAAAAACACCTTGGCTGTCATTTATGAACTTTGACGGCTTTCATTCGTTGTAGTAAAACAAAAAGAAAACAGCGGTAAAGTACTTCTAATTTTCATGTTTTTTTTTTGTCATAATTTAAGAGTTTACCATTTTTATTTGTACATATATAAAATAAAAAGGGGTATACCTAGCATAGCAGCTTACAATACTAAAGGTCGCGGGTTCGTATCCCGCCAGGCGGCCCTAGGATTTTTCAGAGGGTGTGAAAATTCTTTGAGTAAACCTTCGGGATGGGACGTAAAATGGAGGACCCTAGCCTGTGCGATGGCAGGTACCCGTTAAAGAGTTTCAAGTTTCCCTATCCTAATTTTACCTGGAGAGGCAAATCTTAGGAATCCCATTATAGAATCGTCCGAACAGCCTTAGTGACGTAAAATGAAGTTAAACCAAACAAACAAACAAATTGTCAACAAAAACTAGACATACCTAAAAACGGCTTTGCCGAACGAGCTGTTGTCTTACCATTTTTTATTTTGTCAAACACATTAAAACATTAAGTAATACATAATTATTGCCTCAGAAATCAGTATTTCGATGTCTTGCAATAATTTTCATGATCTGATCATGTGATATAGTATAGTAATATTAACTGTTAACTTAATGAATAATTAGCTTCGCTTAATTCAAAAATACGCATAGCCTCCTCCTTTTTTATTTAGTAAAAGTTGTAGAAAGATAAGTTCGCGAACATCTGGTTTTGGAACATTGTTAGTGGTCTAACAATAGCTAGTTTTCCTGCAGGCCTATTTACGAGACCATTTTAGTATATTGATGATTTAATACAGTTATAAATTTTTATTAATAATTAGTTTTTCAATATCTTAGGGATAAATCATGACATCCTTTCTTAAAATAAGAAATTAAATTTTATTTTTTTATTTATTCATTATGAATAAGTAAGTATTCATTTTATGGGATTAATTAAATCCAATAATAATTTTTCTAGAAATATTTTACCTATAGTCTGACAATATATGAACTAATGCTGTGATGAACTGATTGCCTAAGTAATAACTTACGATTCGTTTTGAAAAATGTGCCTAGCTTTTAATAGTTTCCGAGTAATACTTAAGACTTCCTCAGTTACTTGACTTACGCGGACTGAATCACAAAATTAATTCGCAGTTTCTTTTCCTGCTCTTGTATGGAGGACAACCAACCCTATCATTTATCTATTGTCTAGGTCTTATTACCCCGTCTTTATCTTTGAATGGCTTACGAATGGTTATATTATCGGGTCAGCCTGGGAGGAGAAAGGGTATAAATAGTTTGCTACAGCCTTGCTCTATCAGTCCACTATCAATAGCCGGAGTTATTCACCCGTGCACTTTGCTGCAGCCGCATGCCGGTCGCTTGTAGACGTGCTCGGAATGCTGTGCGAAGCAGTTAGACAGACATCCGAGTACTTTCAGAGGGACATTATTAGCAGCGGGGTATAACGAGGTATCTCTAACAGTCGGTGTCAGTTGTCTCCAGATTCTGAAGTAAGGCGCACATTGAACTGTGTCACGCAGGCGACACAGAGCAGAGCAGCACGGAAAAAAACTGCGTAGCACAGTTGACCGCGCACATTGGAGAGCTGTTTCTGTGCCGCAGGTTAACGAAAGCAGGGGCTTATTTTGTGAAAGTATGTTAGATTTCTTGGATTTAAGATGAAATTCTGATTCGGATCTATAGTTAGACACAAAACAATTTGCTTTATCAAAAGTCAAGGTAATGGCATTGTGATGAAATGAGTATATGGGGAAAAGACTAGCTCACGAAAGAATTTGCACACAGAATTTTTTAACAATTTATTGACTATTACGTCTGAGGCTGGTGTATCTCCAATGGTGGTCTTTAATTATCCGTCATTACTTTAATTATTTGGCCAGTTGTTCCCGTCTGTTATTCTTAAGGGACTTCGTCCCAGAATAAAGTTTATTTTCTCTTCTTTTTTTATTCTATTTTCTATTATGAGGGTATGGTTAAATTAGTAGATAATATAACAGAGAAGAGTTATATTTACATCAAATTTCTTTTCAGAAAGCTTATCGAGACATGGTCTATTTCCCACTATTTTTGGTAATAGTGGTTTTTAGATTTTATAAATAGCCTTTTATTCATATATATTTATCACTTATATAAGTTAAATAAAAAGAAAAAACAGCAATAAATTTCCATAAAGACTGACTACCTTGTTGGCGAAAAAAAAAAACAGTCAAGTTTGCATGTGATCATGTAAAGACTTGTCGAATGGTTAAATCTATTAGAAAAAAAAATTGAAATAAATTAGCTCTGTATATCTGTATATATACATATATATATATTTTTTTTATAATTTCACTTTTACATTTTTTAGTTTTAGAAATTCAAAACACTCGTATCATCCCCATTTGGAATAGCAAGAGATTTCGAAATTATATTTGGATTTTGAAATCTGAAATAACAGAATATACATATATATTTTTTAAAATTATAATAAAAAATGATAAATTCGATATCTTTTTATTTTGTAATTATTTTTACTTGTTTGTACCAACATAATGTAGAGGTAGTATTGGTTTCATTCTATAGGTTTTCTTAGAATCGATTTTTTTATCCCTTTTCCTATCTCTCTTTACATAAGTGTTTTACTTCGTTCCTGTAACAATGAAATAAAATAGAGTTTACAACAGAAAAAAAAAAAAAAAAACAGTTCTTAATTAAATTTCACGCTTATTCTATTTATTTATTTCCTTACCTTTAATTGCTAACCGTTGCTAATCTCTTCGATATTTTTATTTATTTTATTGCAATATGAACGATTTATGGTGGACTTTCATAACGTTGCATCACTTTTAAAGCATTAAATATAAAATTAAATGGGTTTTAACTACCCTACTGCATCTAAAATATTTGTTACTTTGCGTTTCGTAATTGGTTTTTCTCGATCAATTTGTTAGATTTTTTGTTGTTAATTTTCTCTACTTCTTTGTTTATTGATATCTAATGTCTCATTTAGTGCTTACTGACATGATAGGCAGACTGCACCCAAACACGTCCTTAAAATAGGCAGGCTCCTTGACGAAGTTGTTATCAGAGACCTTGGGAATGAAGTACAATGTACACTAGACTCAAGTTCCCTCCAGCATACACTGTCTATCTTTCTCAACAAACAGTTTGCGGCTAGCGATTGTTTAATCAAGACTTACAGGGCTTAGCAACAAGATTTATGGTCGCATATGCCTCGTGCGGTTGCCACCAGTAGTTGTAAATTGTGGTCCAACTGAATTGTTTTTTAATATTATGGTAAATTGGTGGCGGGATCGCTGAGTGGGCAAATGCGTTAGGAAATACGCGTTGCCCCTGACAACGTATAACCAAAAAGCCGAAGATAGCCAGCTCAACACCCGAAGCCTGGGGACATTTAATATAATACTGGGCTTTAATTTCTCACCCTCTCCCCTGGACCGGGAAACCCCATATAGCGTAAATGGCTGGGAAGAGGAGGGAAAGAAGTATAATGGAAAATTGAAAAGTAAACTTTAATCTCATGAAAAAAAAAATGTTTAGTTAGTTTTACTAAGTCATTAAGCCGTTTTTAAAACCCAAAAAAATAAAGTAAATTAGGAAGATACTTATTTTTCTAAAATAAAACAAACGCAGACACCTGTGTTGTCCTTCAGATATGGAGGATTATTCGAGAACCCGATCCAAATAAGATCCACACACCTTCGATAATAATTTTATATTACAGTTCAGGATAAATATTATTGAGATTCAGCGATGCATTTGATCATAAGCCGACTTATTTTTAACCGAATTCGAATGAGATTAGTCAAATCGATTCGAATGTGGGTTTTTTTTTCTATTTATGTTCACCGACCACTCCGATCCATCCGATTTGGATGGACGAATTGGAACGAAACCTTTTGCATCTTGTAGGGTATTATCCCGAGTTGGTCCCATTAAAACCTTATTTGGGTTCTTAATATAAAGTTATCAGAAATAATCATCAAATAACTATTTAATTATCGCTAGGAATGTTTACTTACTGGCAAAACATATGGCATATATGTAACTCAAAATATGTTCCGACAAGCTATAAAAACACCTATCCTCTGCCCATCCAATTATAATTAGGATAAGGATCTTTAACGAGTACCTGACATCGTACAGACTCGAGACCTCCATTTTACGTCCTATCCGAGGGACTACATAGCCAAGGATTTTTTACTGCCTTTAAAAAATCTTAGGGCCATCGCGTGACGCGAACCTGAGACCTTTATTGTAAGTTGCCATGCTAACCACTATACCAGGTGACCCCTGGTCTTAATGGTTTTAAATGAAGAATGATTAAATTTTATATGCAAATGAATTAAATTTATAAATAACGACAGTAACAAAGAAACTGAAAGTATGCCCTGTCTTAGGATCCTGCGAAAGTGAATGCCATTAATTTGACTTATACGCGGGGGAGCGGACCATGAAAATCTGGATTAAGAAATCGACGACCAGCTGATCCAGCTTAGCCAAAAATTTACTGTGTCACCTTCAATGGGATTCCTTTCTTTTCTTTATTCGTCTCTTCTTGGCTAACACGATATGTTATGGCCCCTTAGCTGAATAAAAACCATTTAGACCAGTTCACGTACTTGTTTATTTTCTGTCGAAATATTAAAGCTATAAAAAAGGCCTTGGACAATTTATAAAAAATACAGATTTAGATGTCTACCGAACAACCGTTTTTATTGATAATTTATTTAATAAATAGGTCTTGACATGGTTGTGACATTGTTTTGATAAATTTTAGTATGTAGATATATGTCAGTGGTTTTCGATCGAATACACTAAATTTACTATTACATAATCTGCTAATAAAAAAATGAAAGACAACTGGATATTGTCTGAGATTGTGAATACCAAACACCCACAGATTTTAAAAAAGGGGAAATTTTTTATACTCCTTTAGGCATTTAACCTTCTATTGAAGTCGACATAAGAAAACACTATTTTCCGGCGCACAACAATAAATTTACTTGTCCATTTGAGGTGTCGAAGAAAAGCAGTTTGTAGTTGGAGAAACAATTAAAAAATATATTTACCTCAAAAAATTCTTGATTTTTATATAAACAGTTGAGAACGAACCAAATACCGAATTATTCAACTAAGAGACGAACTAGAAAAAACCTTTAAGGAAGTCTAATAAAGCATATGAAACGAACACATGTTTCTGACCACCCCTTGTGATTTCTTCAAAGATTATTATATCGACATCATGTCATCAATCGTTATTTATTTCTTATTTTAATAAAGATCTGGTAATCGGCTTGGTCCGCTAGTAACAGTTTAAGATAACGGAAATACCATCAGCTTTCGAACTCTATTTCTTTATGACGTTGGAAATGTATTCTGTTTTGACCTGAGCTCTGTGAAATGGTTGGCTCCTGCTTCCAGTGCCATCATGAATTATGGATCCCTTGTGTGTTAATGTTTGTCGAAGCCGTTCCATATGGAGTGGCTTAGATTTGTGGCGAACCCGTGGCTACTCTCATCTAGGCCTGTTCCTCATGATATACCTTTATATTTAATTTATAAGTATATAACTACGTATCAATCCTCATTGCCTGACATGTTCGTTAACTGCTTATTAAGTGTTCAGTCGGCAGATTTGTCGAGAACCCCACCCTGAAATCCATTTAAAATGAGCTCTTAAGAAAAGGATCATTAAGTCCTTTAATTGTTCTCCTCTTAAGGCAACCATAAACGCTCCAGCATGCCTGAACAGTCAACCACCGCCCAGTAGTTGGGAAAGGCCTGTTTAGTAAAAAAAATACTTATTGGACCAAAACCCTCTATTTTAATATCGAATAATGTGTTTCGAAGTAACGTGTTAAATTTATACAGAAATTTCGAATTAAAAAAAAAATTAATAAAAAAATATGTGATACATTTGCTGTCACGAAAGTTTAATATAAAAAAGGTTGACATAATTTTTGTTTATATTTTTTGGAAACATTAATTCCTCTTTTTATTTTATTTTTTCCTCTGTGTGAGAAAGTGAATGTATGAGTATCTGTATTTATTTTATAGTATTTATGTATTTATTTATTTTGAAGACCTGTTTCATATCACACACATGACATTGTTGATATCCGCTCCCAAGACCTTAGTTCGCTGGCACCTGCCTGGCGGGGTGGAGTCCCGGCGAGGATTATCATTATGTTTTATTTATTTTTTGCTTGTGGTAAATAGATTTTAAAATGTAACATCTTCGCGAACGGATTTAATATAAGGCCCAATGACCACTTTTTGGCTATAAATTTGTATCCAGAGATTATTCCTGGATTTACCTCTGATGTTATTTAAAATCGACCATTGTAAATTAATTATAACGACAAGACTTTTTTCTATTCGATTTTCATTTTCTACTTTTCGCCAAACGTCATAATTAGTGGTATGTAAAACTTTATACCTAATTTTAGAATGGTTTAAATTATCTATAGCAATTTAACATTTAGTTATCCTTCTAGTGAGCTGGATAGATTTATATTCATTACCTAACATATTTGTTAGATGATTTAATAAAGACGTGGCCAATAAAGACTTTTGATTTATGTTATAAAAAAGAAAAAGAAATAAAAAACAATAATACAGATGGCCTTACGCGATGACTAACTAATTGAGCAGAAGAAGCTCGGGAGGTAGCGGTGTGTGGTCCATGATGAAGACATAGATCATCAAAGAGTGGTTGCTATCGAAATATGTACGGCCCTACAGTCTCCCTCCGTCCCAGGTAGTTCTGGATCGGGTCCCCCCTGGGCTTAATATTCTTACTTAATTAAGTCTCCCTTTTATGCCGCTATTATGTAATATCTTGCTCATGCAGAATAAAATAAATTTATTTTATTTTATTTTTCAATCGTTTCATATTACCTCCCATTTTAATAGCATTGCAGCATGAAAACTGAAAATAATGCGTCTTGCATTCTAACCCATTTCTAATCATAGGCTGATCCAGCCGGTCTTGGGGGTGAGGGATTGCACCGGGGGATATGTGGGGTATTGGATACCCTTTTACCATTAAGTATGTTCCTTTTCCACAACTGCCATGACTTACTTTGCATATTATTGTATATTTTTTTATTCTGTGTTGTTCTTTACGTTATTTTTTTTAATTTATTTCAATTTTTACTTTCACTGACCTATATATGAAATATATAGTAAGTGGAAGTATTGCGATCGTGAAAAATTTCGACTTCCGTTTTTCAACGGAAATACACGTTTTGGGGTCCCCTGAGTCGAAATGACCAAGTCCCGCGAAATGGTCTGTGTGTGTGTGTGTGTCTGTGTGTCTGTGTGTCTGTGTTTACTCAAAAACGGCTTTAAAGATTTTGATCAAACTGGGTATTTGATGTATGTATATGCCAAAGATATGATAGCCAACATTTCATCAAAATTGATTAACCGGAGGGGGTACTTTACTTAATAAATTTTGTAACATTTTCAAGTGTTTTTTTTATTTAGTCAAAGAAGGCTTTCACGATTTTGATCAAACTGGGTATTTGATGTATGCATAAGCCAAAGATGTGATAGCCAACATTTCATCAAAATTGATCAACCCGAGAGGGGAATTTACTTAATAAATTTTGTATCATTTTCACGTGTTTTTTTTTATTTACTCAAAAACGGCTTTAACGATTTTGATCAAACTGGGTATTTCATGTATGTATATGCCAAATATGTGATAGCCAACATTTCATCAAAATTGGTCAAACGGAGGGAACCACAACAACGCATTAATTTCTAATCTAAGTAAGTTGGTAAGTGAAAGTTGTGTGTTGCGCGCACGCACCAGATTTTTAACTTTAATGAAATGGCAGTGTAAAGTTTTTATGTTATTAAAATAGTACACAATCGTTATTATTATTTATTCAAAATTATTGATCGCAGCACTCCAAATTGTGTAAAAATGGGATTTTAATTTTATAAAGGCTAATTCGACTTCTTCTTTACTCGGCTCTACTATTAACGGTTCAGCACTCTGATTATCCGAAGGAGAAGATAAACTATTATTTTCCGAATTTAAAATATTACTGAAATAATCCTTGAACCTACTTATATGTCCACCGGTTCGGCCAAGATATTGCTATCTTTATCCTTAATTCCAGGCTTACCCGATTCTGTTGATCCCTTTGTACATGGCTATAACGTTATTCTTGATTTTGCGATTTTCAATTGCTATTATTTAATTTTTGAGATACCATGTTTTTTTTTTAATTTGTGCATTTTAGTAGTTTCTTCTCTTAATGCTCGAAAGTAAGAGAGATTGGTATCGTTATGATTATTTAACGCTTCCAATTTAGCAGTTTTTCTTTTTTCGCACATGTTAACACAACCTTCATCGATCGGTTCGTTCCTCTTATTTTCCTTTTATTATACCTTTCTGTAACTTGTCAATGTCTTCATTATCCTCGTCAGGAGATATACGTTTAGAGCTATTTTTGAATTCTAGCTCAAATTGTTCGAGTTTCTAATTGTCGAAATTTTTAAATTCTCCAGATTAAAATTATCGCAATAGAGACAACCTCATTTTTCTTTTTATTTTAAGTCAATGACGAATTTTCGCGATTACAAGTTCATGATCCAACCCGCATTCGGCCCCACGATATGATCTAATATTAATTATGCTATTTTGCCACCATTAATATTAGTCACTATTATTTACTTAATTATGCCGGTTTGCGAATCCGGTGACGTCGAAGTATATTTATGTATATCTTTATGTTCAAACCTAGTACTTTTGATTATTAAGTTTTTCGCGATGGAAAAAATTATTAGCCGTATTCCGTTATCATTGCTACATTTTGGATTTTTTTTTCTAAACATTGTTCGTTTCGTAGGTTTTTTTCTAGTTTCTTTGTTTGTTTTTTTCCTAATTTGCTGATATTCAAATAATGCATCTCAAATTTTTGTTTATACATATTTTTCTTATGTGTGGAAGTTACACGAAGCTCTTTGTTGGAGAAGACAGCTGAACTGGTAGAAAGACTGAAGCGAAGCAGACAATACTCCTTATCGTGCATAGACCATGCCAGTTGTCAGTTCTCTCTAAGATAGTAACTGACTAACTAAACAATAAATAGTTTTCTCGACTTACCGTTAGTCTCTAAACTTCCAGCCATCTTCTGTTTTATTTATTTTTTTGTTTGCAAAAAATCCAATAATATTTGTTGCAAAAAAATCCAATAAGTGCTTTACTTTCCAACAACATGACACACACAAAATCCATTTGAAAAAAATCAGTATCAAATTTGAAAAAATTTTTTTCTTCTACCCGCATGTGCTGGATTATTCAGAATTAATGATAATGCCAGATCATGGAAATAATTTTTTAGTGGAGGCATACCTTTCACAAGTACAGCCAACGTAAAATCCCCAATACCTACGAACGAAATTTAATTTTTTAAGTGAAATAAGTAATTATTCCTTACTTTAAACACGATTAAAAATATTTCAACTTGATAATTGTCGTTCCTGCGTGACGGAATGAGCATAAAATTGCAATATTTATCCCGAAAATAATAGTGTTTTTAAGTTTAATTGGTCCGATAGCTGCTACCTACTGCAACTTTTTTCTTTCTTTAAAGAATTACTGCATCTTGTGTAATGTGCATGCGTATTTAAATAGTATGAAAAAAAAAAAGAGATGAAATATTGGTTGTTAATATTTAATTTAAATAGGTTAAATTTTCTTTTTAAGAATAAAAATGTTGAAATATAACTCAAGGCTTTGATGCTGTCTGAACCGTTATGGAATAACCTTCGACAAGTTGCAGTCTTCTACACTGACGTGAATTGACAACTGTGTTAGGGCCCATTATGTTTATAGGAAAACCAATTAGTATTTTACCATTCAACCTTTCGTAGGGGGAATTACAAGCTGAGGTCACATAGCTTTTTCTGATATCTGATTAAAAAAGTATTGAAAATATTTTTGTTTTTCATAATTATTTTATTATAATATTGTACTAAAAGTTTAGTACACGATTTATTAAAACTAAATTTACTTCTTAGATTATTTTAAATGACCATGTGTAATTTTGAATTTAACAGTTGTATTATAATAATATAGGTAATATATTACATAAAATTTTATTTACAAGATTAATTTAAAAAAAATAATAAAAAAAATCCTCCGGACCTATTGATCTTATTCAACTCAACGAGAAATTTAAGTTTTCCAAAACTCTTTCTATAATTTCGTATCTTCTTGAATCATGAACACCTTCACTTCAGGATATCTTTGCCATTAATTGTTATGTTCTCCCAGCCTTGGTTGTGGTTGCTAAACATATAAACTAAGCGTAATATGAAATGAAGATGGTCGATATCTAACGACTGCGAATTCTTGAGAAGCAAGAGGTCGCCGACAACTTGGAAGGAGCTGGAACCGCGATAATAACGAGCACTAATAATACGGTGGCCTGTTAATGGTGCAGTCCCGATAATGGCCTCCCCAGACTATAACGGAGAGCAGTCGGCTTGTTACGGTGGACTGAAATCTTCAAAAGTAATCTGGTATTAGGAGAAGTCTCACCGGCAAGTTTTTCTGCTGGAAGGAACTTTCTTATTGAATTAAGCGTTTGAAAGAAATCAAATTATTTTTTAAAAGAAAATACATCTGCTCGAAATAATCTTTTTGTTGCTTATAAAACACCAACATTACACAGATCAACCTCACGACTCCCATATGTTTCTATAATTCTTGTTAAAATTCTTACGTGAGATTCCTCTCTGAGATTAGTAGATTAGGGCTATAAATTAATTATTATAATTAGTTAATTATTATCCGCCATTTTATTAACGAAATTAAATGCAATATAAATAGAAAACATTCATTAACATAATTGTTAACGCACATAGACCATCGTTGAACAAGCACTTGTCCTCAATGGTCAGCACTATGTGCCCTGGCATAGATAGTCGCTCCAGAGCTCAAGTTTGTAATAATAGATCATCCTCTGTATAGCCTTGATTCAGGATTTGTATAATCTTCTTGTTTTGTCCTCATAAAGAGGCATTAAGGGGTCGTCAATTTTCTTTGGACGAAGTAGTAAAGGTAGTAAAGTTAATCTGTTTTTCTATTTGAATTACAGATGCAATAAAATTATAAATAAATAAACTGTGGATAATTATGGTATGATGTAAAGCATAAATATCTGTTATGTTTTTTAAACAGTATTTATATATAGTTACTTCGTAATAAGCAATCCAGTTTATAATAACGATTCTGTCCCCATAGTGCCGAAAAGTTTTGTTTTCATGAAAAATGCGAAAACAATTTTTGTACATACACTCTAAAATTTCTAATCGCTTTGTCCGCTTAAGCAATGTGGGCATAGATGAGATCTATATAGTATCTAACGTTCTTAATCCAAGTTTGAGGTATTTTCTAAATATTTGTAGGCTGGTATCTACTGTAAAAAATCTTATCTAAATTTTATCTAATCGATTTATAAATTTCTCATTAGTCATTATTTACTGGCCCAAATTTGGTCTCTTGAAACATTCAAAAATAAATCAGACCATTAATTTAAGAATAAGTAAATAAGCACCTAAAAGGCTTATGAATTTGTATTCGTAACATTTTTGTTAATTTGTTTTTCATGATTGTTAAACGATTCGTATATCCAATTTACAATTTTAATAACATTTCTAGGTTAAGTTAATATTAATTCTATCTACATTACTCTTATGTAGATAGACGTATAGGTACGTTGAATATGAAATGTATTAGACGATTACATCGCTATTTTTCTAGTGTCTTTGAAAGACGTACCACCGATATTGTCCATTCCTTACTTTTCATTGTAACATGTTATGTGGACAAGTTCCCGTTACAATCGATTAGTGTAACATTAGTAATTGTAACAGTTGGGCCATACATACAGTTTTTACCCTTCGATCTATTATTTGGGATTATCGCTGCGATAATCCCTATTCTCCTCGGACAAGAATTCAATGTATCTTCTTGAAATTGCTCCCTAAATCACTCCTTAAGAGCTCTCTGGACCCTCTCCTTAAGCCCCTGATATACGGGCAATCGGTGGATAAGTCCTTATTGTATGGCGACCACCAGCAAGGGAGGTTTTCATACGTTATGTATAACGAGGAATACGGAGGTTATTAAAAGGGGAGATGAAGGAGACCGCCACGGTGCTGCGACCCTCCAGGGAGATTGGTCGTGTATTTTACACCTTCATTGGCTGCGTCGCTCTTATTGCGACGGCCACTGGCGGGTCCCACACCGCAATAGTAGTTTCTTGTTCATTTCTTCCTCAAGATTTGTTTTTAAACATTACTTTTTTGTGAATAGCGTGATCAATGAATACTGACTTCACTGGCAAAATTAGTAAAAAAAATCTGCGAAAATCAGCAAATCTAAATAAAATTCTTACGAAGAGTTCTCATAAATTTAAGTTACTCATTTGAGAGTATTTTTCTGATTTTTAGTAGTCTTGTTTTTTTATTCAAAATATTTACAGATTTTAAAATAAAGAAAATTTCGACTTTTAACATTGAAAAGATAACTTTTTTTTATAATTTACATTATCATCATCAGATATATTGAGGCATCATTTTAGCGCTTTCCTTAAGCACTACACCGAGAAAGTATAAAAACACTCATTTCGCTTCGATTGCTAGTTATGAGCGCAAAATCGCCGTTTTTTTGCGAGAATATGGTCATAGAGAATGGTGCCAATCTTTTCAGGTTTTCAAGGAGAACATTTTCGGTCATATACATGTTTTCGATTGTCGCCGTCGCTTGCGAGTTAAAAGCAAAACATGCGATTTCAGTCAATAGAATGATCGCACTCGCTTTCCGTGAAACCAATATGTGTATTTATTAAGCATGTGGCGTTTTCCAAGGCGCGCTCTTTCAGTGACAGCTAAGTGTGTGTAAAAGAAACACACCAACAAACAATCACAGATGACCATATCATAACTTCAAACATTGTGTTCAAAGAGGTCCTTTAAACACATAAATACTGTGTGAATATGTAAATATCTTAAACTTATTTTTCAAAAAATAAATAATCCACAACAAATCTATTCTTTACTTTAAACCTCACTTACGAGGGGTGATCAAAAAGTTCCAGGACTGATTTTTTATTAATTTATTTAAAAAATCTACAGGCTATTGGACGTCGTCCCCTTCAAAGTACTCTCCTTGGGAAGCTATACATTTTTCCCAACGATGTTTCCACTGTGTGAAGGACTTTGAGAAATCATCTTGTGAAATGGTGTGTAGCTGCTCCAGCGATTTTTTTTTAATGTCATCTACGGACTCAAATCTCTTTCCCTTCATGGGTCTCTTAAGTTTTGGAAACAAGAAAAAGTCTGCAGGGGCAAGGTCAGGTGAATATGGAGGCTGGGGAATGACCGTCATTCCATTTTTGGTGCAGTAGTCGCGAATGAGCAGTGCGGAATGAACAGGCGCATTGTCATGATGCAGCACCCACTCACCGCTCCGCCACAACTCTGGTCTCTTCCTCCTTATTGCCTCGCGCAAATTTCTCAGGGTTTGAAGATAACGAAAGCGGTTAATGGTCTCACCTCGTGGAATAAATTCATGGTAAACAACACCCTTCCAGTCGAAAAAAACAGTAAGCATGACCTTGACGTTTGATTTGACCTGACGTGCTTTTTTGGGGGTTGGGGAGGATTTTGTCTTCCATTGTGATGACTGGACCTTCGTTTCCACGTCGTAGCCATAAACCCACGTTTCATCTCCAGTAATGACTTGTTTTAAGAAGTTTTCATTGTCATTTGCCATTTCAAGAAGTTCCTGACAAACTTGAACTCTGTGTTCTTTCTGCTGCTCAGTCAACAGTCTCGGAACAAACTTTGCAGCCACCCTTCTCATCTGCTAATTTTCTGTTAAAATCTGTTGACACGAAACAAATGAAATGTTCAATTCTTCAGCCATCTCACGAATGGTTAGTCGACGATTAGAACGCACGAGACTGTTCAATCTTGCAACATGATCGTCGTCAGTCGAAGTTGATGGGCGCCCTGAACGAGAATCATCTTCACACGATGTCCGGCCTTCCTTGAACCTTTTGTACCACTCATGACACCTTGACCGACTCAGACATTCATCACCGAAAGCCACTTGCAACATTTGAAAAGTTTCAGTAAACATTTTACCCAACTTCACACAAAACTTTACGCAAACGCGTTGCTCTTCCTTTACATTCATTTCACAAAATCGCCGAACACAAAAAACTTTTTTTTACGAAAACAGCAGTAACTTTGCAATGAAGAAGGTTATCAACAAACTGAATAAACAGCTGAGCTCAGGAAGAGTCACGCTAAACAATGCTGCCAACCGCACTGCTCTATGACACTCCATTGCCGCGCAATCTCAACAGTCCTGGAACTTTTTGATCACCCCTCGTATAACCATGACGCACTAAATACGCACTACAATACAGTATACTACGATACAGTATGGACCAATATACAGTGTGTGGGCACTTTAATTAAGTTAAGTAAGATTAATTAATTAAGTAAGATTTAATTAAGTAAGATTTAAGTAGGTTAGAGTGCGATTGCTTCGCACGGTCAGCTAGTACCTCTCTAAAAGGGTATTGCAAAGTTTAATTTCACAAAAAAAGTTTTAAAAAATTCAAACTTTTAATGGGTTTATAACTTGTCAACGTGTTCATCAACATATCAACATATATGTTGTAGAAGCTAAAAAGGTTTTACATAATATAGGATGTTCTGTTGAATGTTTAAAGATTTGAATTGGAAGATGGACCAAAAAGCTAATGGACTGAAAATTTGATTTTGAACTTCCCAAAATTCAAAATATTACCTATAAATAACTAAATTCATTCGCTCATCCCGAGAGATAATAACACATACAGGAAAAGGTCAATAAAGAACTTAGAGTCTGATTTTAATATAACGAATTTAAGATGGACATGTAACAACGGTTGGAAAGGGACCACGTAGTAGAAAAAATTCAGATGGATAGATAAAATCAATAAAGGCAGGGCTGGATACTCTTGACTAGAAAGCAGTAGCCCATGTTAGAAAGTTGAGAAGATTGCTCAGGCGGTAATAGATCTAGATCTTTGTAACGTCAACAAAAAACAAATTAAATATTCAAAACTAAATAAAATCTATTCACTTAAAACGTTGATTCAAATCAGTTCAGAAATTACTACCAAAAATTACAGTTGTTCAGGTACACAATTACATTTTATCTTAACTCTTCATCTTCACACTGATCGGTTTTTTGATCCGCTCTGTTTCCTATGTTTATATATTTAGATCAAATCCTCCGAAGATTGCGGAAGCGCCTGCTGCGCTATAGTGTTACCGACAGCCGTCAGTTTTCTAAACTTCCCTAAATGTACGAATTGTGTAGCTGTCGCTGGTAGTGGGCTAGGAGATTGCCCCTCTCGAACTATGGAATTATCTCGGGCGGGAACGGTAAATTCCATGAGGATTCCAGATGAGATAACAGTGTTTGGATTGGAGGGATGATGCAGGTATTTTGAGATCAGAGCCGATTAATTCGGGCTGGTAGCGGGCCAACTTTGCACCTACCTATCGGCTCCTCCCGTTTTATCGTACCGCTCCTCCCCCATTATCAGCTATTCTTCTCAGGATTATCTTTGACCTTCGAACCTCTGTCGCAAGGATTATGATGCCCCCATAAATATTTGTAACCATAAATATATATAAAATATTAATAGGTTTTTATTCAATGGCTTTGTCGTCATTGAACCGAATAACACAATCGGTTCATTAGTGATGACGTTCTTTGGACGTTTATCCAAATATATATTTCCATTAATAGCAAACCATTTCAAGATGAATCATGAATCTGTTTTTTGTTTTTTTAGCTTAGTATAACAATTTATATTTTAGGCCCTCTTTATATGTGAGCTGCGAGTACTCTGTGTGCAGAATAAACACAGTATATATGCTTGTTTGTTTTCGCCAAACCATTAGAATTCAGCCGTTTAAATTCATTTTCAAGCACACCTCATATTATAACAATATTATTCTGTACTCATTGTAACTCACTTTTTACTACATTTGTGATTATTAATGTAGTTGGAGATCCGAAAATCATACATGAGTCTTGTGTAAAGTTAAGTCTTAAGTAATTTGGAGAATAACCATTTTTTTCGGAAAGAGGGAAGGGACGTTGAAAATGATCCAAAACATTTTTTCTTTTATACGTTCTTCATTTACGGATACATTGTGAATCTCCATCTAAAGCATAGAATGAGGGACCAATATGGAAAAAATCCAGTACAAAAACACATCTCCTTTTTTTTTTTTTTTTATTTCTTTACGTGGTGTATAGGTCACCGTTCTTATTTTTAATCGTCACTTCTTTCAGTTTTTGAGCTAGGCTGTTCACATAAACATCGGCCAATTCTAAAAACTTTATTAACTGTACTCAGGGGACTTATATTTATGTTATTAAAAACCGGATTTGTAAAATAACTATACTTTTGCTAAGTATGTATAAGTATAAAGCCGTATCACTAAGTGTTTTATGTAGTAAAAAAAAAATCCGTACGGTATTTTCTCTTAGAAAACTAAAATCAAGCAAAAGCCGAATGTGGTACGAGGATCTTGGTAGGTTAAACTTTTGCATTCTGTATTTCATAAACTAATGCACTCTTCATAGACAGCTTAGAATGATTAGAATGATGAGTTAGTAGCCTATTAAAGATAACAGTTATCGATAAAGGTGTACATTGACCTAGAGTATGCTTACAGATTATGTTACGAGGACACAAGGCCGTACGATCCCCGACCTTGTGGCATTGATGCCGGCGAGTGTAGTGTTCTACTCTTCTATAGTCCACCTGTATCAGCTGTAGTGCCAAGGCTACAGCTAAGGTGATAAGGGCAGTGCTTATGGTGATAAGAGGACAACAAGTAAGCTTCTATCACCCATCCCTCACCCCTGAAAAAAAGATAAAAAAATTACATTTTCGTCAAAATAATAATTACAATGGATTGTGTTGCACTTTAAAATGTTCCTTTTATATTTTACTAACAAGAGCATTAAAATAAAATATTAAAAAAAAAGGATCCAAATTTATATCATAATAATAACTGTTCTGATGCCAATAACAAAAATAATAAAAGTATTTCAAAGCAATCTCTTGTGTGTATCTATAAGGGATACTAAAATATAAGACTGGAAAAGTTTATTATGTTGGTTTAGTAACACAACTACCTGAAATTGTTTTTTTATTTTCTCAATATGGTACCTATTCATAGTAGATTTCTCGGTTGTATAATTTTCTAAAGGTTGCATCATTCCTACTATCCCATTCTACCGAGGTCAAATATTATATATTTTTTTTAATTTAACTGATTATACATTGTCAGGAGCTAATGATAATAGAAATGTATAGCAAAATTAGCCTAAGCGAAATTTCCAAACTGTTTAATTAAAGGATTTTTTTCATCATTAAACATGTCTACACTTCAATCCGGCTTGTAATGCATTCTGACATTACAAAAAAAGTAATTTTCCGTTTACCAAATTTACAATTTTTTTCAGTAGAGAAAATTTTAGTTGGTTTGAAATATTATCAGTTTAATATACAAAGCCTGGATATAAAATTTTGGTATTAGTAAGTTTTGTCTTACCGAAGCAATTCTCAGGTACTTTAATTTTTCCTACAGTGCTAAAACTGGCCCATATCATTTTAGCTCCCATGTTTATGTTTCATTGTTTTAGAATAATAAATTACTTGCTAGTTTAATTAATTTTAGTAATTAATTAATTACTAATTTGAATTAATTAATAATAATTAATTGAAACTATATGTAAATTTCATTAATTATATATATTTTTTATTTACCTTAAATTAGATTCACTGTGGAGTTTAGGAATTTAGTATCCCGCCTTTGAAATATAGCAACATTACTCGGCTTTTCAGTTTTTAATGGGCGCCAAAATCCATTAAGATGATTGGTAGACGTTTTAAAGAGTTATAAATGAATGAGAGAATCGGTCCCTTTTATCCTCACACCTCAAAAATTGTTAGAAGAAAACAATTTGGATTCGGACGTAGCATGACAATAGGATATGATTAGATTGGGGTTTCGAAAGCACTCCTCACCCCTGACAGATTATGAAACAACAGAGTCGCCTTGGACAAAAAACAACTAATCGTTCGGTTCTCTAATTGAAAGCCTGTCCGAGTGTGAGTGACAGCGACCGCCTCCAGTGAGAGTGGATGTTAGCCCTAACCAGAGCGTTAGGAGTAAGGGCGATTATATCTTTCAAATTGTTGTTAAAACAAAATCATATTTGAAAAACAAAATCATAACACTAATACATCGGCTTTGAACTGATCCCAAACTTAAAAGTCAAACCACGTTTGAACGATGACATTGGTATAGACCTTGTTAAAACTCTTAATGGAAAGGCGGTGATCGGTATAAGGCCGATTAAGAACAGCTGACCGAGCACGACAAAATTAAATGTACAGTTAACGACATAAGTATTTCAAAAAGGCGAATCAGTTATTAACCTAAGAATCTGAAAATATTTTTGTAAACCTATTTAAATATTTTATTTTTATTTTACAGAAGCATAAACAAAGATAGTTCATATTCATCAGGTAGATGTTCGTATTTATCTTCGAGAAAATAGGAATTGCCAAAAATTCATCATTGCTATTGTAATTTAGCTAAAATTTTGCTTTTATTTTCTATTTAATTATGAATCATGTTTGGTTTTTACTAATTGTAATCATACAGAATAAATTAAATAAACATTACGAAAATTAATAAATCTTTCTATGATACTACAAGTATTATAATTTATTACGTTTTTGGGGCCCGGTGTGGTTGTGCGGTAAAGTGCCGTACTCCCATGCCGGAGCTGCGGGTTCGAGTCCCGCCCTGGGTGGTGCTTTTCTTTCGTATGAGAAGTATCACCCAGTGTCATGGGTGTTGGTATGGGCAATAGAGCTTCAGTGGAAGCCTTGAAGTCCCAAAAAAAAAAAAAAAAAAAAATTATTACGTTAACTAAATACAAAATAGAAAAGAAATAATAACATACATTATAATAACAACAAATGATAAATTGTATTCCTACTGGAGGAATTATATACATTATCGGCTCTAATTAATTGTGAATGATTTTTTCATTTTTTGGTCCCGGCTATTTGGCTAGATCCAGTATTGACGTATCAAGTGATATGGTTGCATTTGTGTTAACATACCGTTAAAAATTGCTACTTTTTGTAACAGCGTTAATTATTTGTTTTTTCATAGTTTGCGTGGCATTGTAAATTGTTATTTTTTTTTATACTTTTGTAAAGTTTACGCTAAGGTTAGGTTCGGTCAGCTTATAGGGGCCCGGCTCGGCACTGTGTGTCCATCTTGTTCGGGTCCAACCCGAGGCAATTTCGAAACCATAAATCCTGGATAGATGCACCTGAGGTGAGGTCATGTGACCAGACATATCGTCATCACCATGCTAGAGTAACTAATATGCATAGGTTTTTAGTTGCACATTTGTCACTTTAGTATGGTGACGACGATATTACCAGCCAGATACCTACCTATTTTTTCCCAATAAACTCTCGACTTATCTTAACCACTTCTATTCTTGCTTCTTCCCCTATTTTTGATAATCCCCAAGGTGTTTGAAAAGAATATGGCACAATTATATAACGTTACTAATAGGGTTTCGCTGAAAGCCTATTCTTGACATTTTTATTGTTTTTACTTTATGTAGGTATTTATTTTAAGACAGTTGTGAATATAATTCAATGCAATTCAAACGGGAAGGACTATTTGGCATATTGTTATTAATGGAATAGAAAAGAAAGAGAAGGCGGAATGGTTTCTAAGATTGAGTACATTGATTGGCAATATGCGGGATGGCACCGAAGGCCAAACCAATCACGTCCAGTCTGATGGAGTCCTAATGTGTCGGATACTGACTGCCCTGCACTTGACACAGATATAGAACTCCGTTCCGTCATGTCACTGCGATAACTTTATACCAAGATAACTATGTAGTCATAATATTTTAATGCAACGGTTCCTCGCGGTTAAATCCCCTCAAACCTAAAAGATTATTTAAATTCACATGATGAGTAAATAATACCTACTGTGACAATGCTGCGGATATGTGTTTTTTCAAATTTGTTATCGAAAATGAGTTTTTTCCAGGTGGTTGTTCTGCGGGTTTATAAAGCTTTATTTAGACCATTTAAAATTTACATAAGAAAAGTTTTAGAAAACCCTGTTAAGAAACTATCCAATCCAGTTATCGATGTATCGATTTTAAACAATTTTGAACTATTCTTAATCACGAGATCCATATAAGAATATATTTTCTTAACATTCTGCCCATACCGGAATTTTTAAAAAACTTATTAGAGCAATGAATCTACGCCTCTAACTCTTAAATGACTGATATAGTGCTATATATGTATCTATATTTATGAATTAAATAAATTTCCTATTCCTTTTGTGAATAAACAAGTGTGTTGTGTATTTGCTTTAACTGCCTTTTCTTGGTTTTGTTTTTTTTAAACCATTATATCCCCCCAATTTTTTTCTGAGACTACATAATTAGAAAATTCCTATTATTTTTGTCATATTTTATTTTATGCTTAGGTTTTTTTCATCTGGTTAAATGTTTTAGTTACAAAAAATTCAATTTAAGGTCTGGCCACACATGTCCGCACCGGATCCGCACCGCAGCACTAATTCAGGTTATATTCAGAATATTTTTAATTTAACTTACATATTACCTTTAGTTATGCATAAAGTGGCCTGTGTCTGACATGTGTGGCCTGATCTTTGGGCATAACTAGAGGTAATACGTAAGTTAAATTAAAAATATTCTGAACATAACCTATATTAGTGCTGCGGTGCGGATCCGGTGCGGACATGTGTGGCCAGACCCTTAGACAGATGACATAGATTTTTCACTATGAAACCAGGGTTTTTAAGAAAAACTAGTTATATGCTAAAGCACATAACAAATATTTCCATCTAAGCAAAGAGCGCACGGTAGATAGAGCGCACGATTCCTTCTTTAGTCGATAACGAATAAAGAATAAAAGAAAGAAAGTATATTTAGCCATTTTATCGTCTAAGTCCTAGAATCATATCACTTTAAAATTTGTATGTGTCATGTTCCTAATAAAAGAATAAATTTTTTCCGTTGATAATTTCCACTAAAGCTATGAATGTTCTGAAATATACATCTGAATGATTACGATATATTTAGATAGTTTGTTAAGTATCATGTGGATCACCTTCATATAAGAATTTCGGATCCGAATGCAATACATCTAAATGTTGTACATTTCTTTTGACTTTTTCCAGAATAATCGGAAAAAATAGCAAGTATTTATATTACATTAATGTATCATATAAATCTTATCGGCTAAGATATTATGTCTATCCAAAAAGAATGCGGCATTAAATTGAGGCATCAATTACAGGCGAGATGATTATGATGGCAGAGACACGGGAGGCGCCGCCTATCGTAGGACCGCTATAATCATATTCGGCCACTGCCTGCTAAATATTCATCGCGGCAACGAGAGTGAATCCCCTCCGGCCTCCAGGTCGTCACAGGTGTCTTCGGTCTTTGCACTTTTACTGATGTCGTTTGCGTATTTATGCGCCCGCGCGTTATTATGTGTGTGTGTTTGTGTGGGAGTGTATCTTGTCATTTATTACAGCATTTAAGTTTTAATTATGAAAGTATTTAGTTAACTCAAAAATATTAAAACTAAACTAAAACCAACTATAACTCGAAGTTCGTGAGTTAAATCCCTAGTGCCGGGGTTATTTCACAAATCGGCATTAACCAAAGTGGCTCGGGAAAATCCCGGTACATCCGAAATGCATTCCAAGGGAAAGAAAACTGTGGCAGTGCGAATTCTTTTAATACTCCGGAAGAAACTTTGAGCTGCACAATTATTTATTGAATAAAGCTGATCGGCCTTCAGAGATAGATATTGCTTTCCATAATGTTCGGCACTTGAATGTATTAAATTATTAAATGTTCCTGCTGACTGCTATTGACGTACTCTCGTTACAAATTTGTTTTTGTTTCTAGAAAACTAAATTGTTTTAGCACTCGGTGTATCTAACTATTTTCTATTTAATTTTTTAATATAGTTACAGTTAAAATTTAATGCTACCCATTTCCTTTTTCGAAAGTTCAAAAACATAATAATGTATATCTATGCTGGATCCTTATTACCAGGTTTGCTACTAGAGAGCCTAAACAGGTGTTGCCGTATATCAGCTATGTTTACTCCTGGCAAAGAATGTTATCGCAATTCTAAACAGGCTGGTGTCTTGGTGACTTTCCTGGTCATGTCTTGTGTTTGTCTTGTATACACATCCGGCATACCAGCAATTTATGCTTTCTCGCTTCTGTGGCGAATATTTGGTGCGAATAACTGCATACTGTCTAGTTTCGATGCAAAAGGTTTTAGAGGATATGGCAAGGTTAAACGTTTTAGAGGATATGGCAAGGCGTCCGCAGAATTTCGTGTAGGGGGGGCAGGCTGATAACATCGGGGGAGGGGGTAGAGGTATTTTGACTCTTTAAAGTTCAATTATGGCTTGTTAATATTTAGAAACTGAAATATTTAATTATATAATAAACATGTTAAGAATAAAAAATTATTTAATTCGTAGTTTTTGCTCCACATATTATCTAGGAAGGCGGAGTTGCGCTCCCTTGTCCCCTCTTGCGGACGCCCATGGGATAGGGCAATAGAAATTTTTGTCCGCAAGCTACATAGATGTTCATGATCGAACCGAAAGAGGGCAGAAACAAATATTTCTTTCGAAAAGTTCTTCATTAAGTAATTAGGCTACAATACAAAGCCTCAGTTATTTTCGACAATACTAGAGTAACAACTAGAGTAAATCACTAACCAGTCCTGTATACCAAATATATATATATATATATATATATATATATATATATATATATATATACTCATGACTATTGGGCCAATTTCATAGAAATTCAGTTTCAAATTGTATTAGAGTATTGCTTTTAATTGAAATGTGAAATATTACTTTTATAGTGTAATGCAGTAAACACAATTTCCAAACACATTTTAAATATATGTAAATAATAATAACAGCTACACTAATTTTTTAAATACATTTTTAAATTAGGCCAAAATTTCAGACAATGCTTAAAATTATTGCGATTGGTCAATTAACTGTAGTAAAAACATATATATTCTATAGAATTAGTGTAAAAATGTATCTAATTAGAAGGGGTAATCTAATTGTTGTAGATGCGAATTGGGTTTCAAGCAAGTGCTGGGTGTCTGATTTCATTTGAGAAAAAAAAATTGTCAAAGCCAAACCCTAAAGTTATCGCAGATGATTTTTATAGTTGGTATATAGGACTAAGATATATAGGACGTATATATATATATATATACGTCCTATATATATATATATATACGTCCTATATATCTTAGTCCTATATACCAACTATAAAAATCATCTGCGATAACTTTAGGGTTTGGCTTTGACAATTTTTTTTTCTCAAATGAAATCAGACACCCAGCACTTGCTTGAAACCCAATTCGCATCTACAACAATTAGATTACCCCTTCTAATTAGATACATTTTTACACTAATTCTATAGAATATATATGTTTTTACTACAGTTAATTGACCAATCGCAATAATTTTAAGCATTGTCTGAAATTTTGGCCTAATTTAAAAATGTATTTAAAAAATTAGTGTAGCTGTTATTATTATTTACATATATTTAAAATGTGTTTGGAAATTGTGTTTACTGCATTACACTATAAAAGTAATATTTCACATTTCAATTAAAAGCAATACTCTAATACAATTTGAAACTGAATTTCTATGAAATTGGCCCAATAGTCATGAGTATATTTTTTAGATCTTAAAAATCGAGAACTCTTTGAAAAGCGGATTTCTGCGGCTCCCAGCTCTAAAAAAAGATGCCGTTAAGTCTCATTTATTAGAGAGAAAAAATAGCACCGAAGTCTGATATTAAAGATTTTGATATAAAATATCCACTGAAAGAAATATATTAAAGATATAATAAAAGCACAGTGATGTTCCAATCGAACAATATTTAATAGGTTCACGAACTATCAGCTGTCAGGAACAAGTTTAGATTTGCTCACCAATATGAACTTTGAAGATAATCTAACTAGAGAATATTCAAGTGAATCAGATTTATTCTTTTAGTTATTTTTTTATTTAGTTATTTTATTTTTTATTAAAATTAAATTAATGTTCATTTTAATTTGAATTAATTATAACATAATTCAAAAAACATTTTATAAAAAAAATTAAACCGACTTCGAAACCTAGGAACCAGTAAAACTAAATTCACTGAAAAGTATGAAATAATTACCTTCTGATTTTTATGAATACACAGCAAAATTGAAAATGGTATAAAAAGGCAATAAGACGAATAATTTTATTTTGATTTGTACAAATACACACTAATTGTTAATAAAAATTATTAAATTAAAATATTAAATACTATGTTCAATACAACACAATCTTTTCGGAGGCGGCGCAAAATAGAAATGACATGTTACGTCATGACGTCATGAGAAGATTTTCATAATGTCTAGTGTTATAAATTTTAAATTTTGTGCCGCCTCCGAAAAGATTGTGTTGTATTGAACATAGTATTTAATATTTTAATTTAATAATTTTTATTAACAATTAGTGTGTATTTGTACAAATCAAAATAAAATTATTCGTCTTATTGCATTTTTCCAATTTTTATACCATTTTCAATTTTGCTGTGTATTCATAAAAATCAGAAGGTAATTATTTCATACTTTTCAGTGAATTTAGTTTTACTGGTTCCTAGGTTTCGAAGTCGGTTTAATTTTTTTTTTTATAAAATGTTTTTTATTCCATACTTTTTAGTTGGAGAAGATAACAAATGTAGAAAACCGTACGTTGGTTTAAAAAAAAAATTCGAAATCTTTTTACGCTCTACCACGTTCGTCTTTCCCGGGCCTTTTTATTATTATATATTATTACAATAAGATGTTACAAAAAGTCTCAGATAGACATATAGTATGTTGTGTATTAGCAACCCAATGTAGTTGGGCAGCATCTCTTTTATGATGAATAAAATCTTTCTCTCTATATGTAAACAGTCACCTTTTCAATTTTATGAATACACACAGAAAAGTGGGAAAGCGGTGCGTGTATTATACAACTTTCAACCTACTACGTTTTATAATTAAAAATGGTTTCTTTTTTTTAAAGATCAATGGTCCATTGGAAAGGGTGTTTGCTAAATATTGTCGTCAGTACTTGTCATTTACATACATCATCAGTGTTCCGAGATGGGTTGAGTTAAATATACATAAATACACAAATCCGGCCATTCCAAGATGAAGTCACTGAACAGTCAAGATTTTGGCCGGTTTTCGACAAGATATCGTTAATGGAGAATCGATGGTAATATGACCTATAATACTCGTAAATTGGAAGTATGATTGCTTGAATCCTTATGAAAACTATGGCGATATTATGCACTAATCCAAGAGGGACCGTTAATATTGATTTATTTAAATCGATCGCTGGAAAAGTAATGATTAAAAAACATCATTGGATATAAGTCTCAGCAAAAAAAGGGGCAGCCATAACATTGAACGATATCAAAAAGACTGCCCCGTTAGGATAGAAGCAACAGGGTTTGGGACTCATTTTATGGTTAATTTACGAATGATATTATTATTCTCGATACTACACTACTGATTTAATTCAAAAGGTTGAGTCAATTATGTTCGTAATTCCTTTCGATGAATTTTGACTAAATTTACTACCTAAGTACTATGAATTATATCCTTCGTAATAAAATATTATTCAGAAAACACTGTTGCTTCAATATTAGTGGCGTAGCATTTATGATATTAATCATTTTCATGGCTGCCAAATGTTTGCTGAGGGGACTTTCATATAATGAGGTTGTTTTCTGGGAGTTATCAAGTTTTATTTTGCACTTTTTATTGATGGATGAACATCCGCAAAAGCCTCAATAGTTGCAGAAACAAAATAAAAACCAATAATAGTAATCCGGATAGCATAACAGAAGTGTCACCCATGAAGATTCGACACAAGATCTCCGACAAGATATTCAACAGTGACTGAGTGTATCCGGAAGAAGACTGAGGTATATTGTTAAGTCAACTGAAAATGAGATTTTCCAGGCATTATTGTATTCCTTTTTAATGGGCATAGCGAGTGGCTACGATTTTAAATTTAAACGAACCTTCGGAAACTTGAAGAAGTCTTAAATTCTGCATTAAAACGGTTATCAATACTCAGTCTTTCTTGGAATTCCACGAATTTTGTGGTCTTATGATTATGGTGTCCAACCGTCGATTAGATCTAAATTAAGAAGGTTTACTGTTATCGGTGAATATATATATATATATATATATATATATATATATATATATATATATATATATATATATATATATATATATATATATATATATGTATATATATATATATATAATATTCATGCTAATATCGCTCCAGAAAACGATTATTGTAAAGATTATTTAAATCTATTGTTGAAAAATTAGTTAAGGTTATGTATAGGTTTGTTTCAACAAGCACTTAAAACACATCGATAACCAACAGACTACTCATGTTCTCCCCCCACTCTTTTGATTCTGAATTTGATTGGTTGGTTTTCCCATTTGATTCATCCAGCGGTAAGACAATACTAAGATTTGTTAGTTTACAATTAGTTTTAATAGCTTGTTGAAGCATACCTTATGTTACATATGCCACATGTTTTTCAAATAAGTAAACATTTTGAGTGATAATTAAATAATTATTTCCATTTTTTTTACCTATAACTTCTTAAATAAATTAAGAACCCAAAACAGGTTTTAATGGGACCACCTTGGGAAATTACTCTACAAGATGCAAAAGGTTTCGTTCCAATTGGTCCATCCATCTCTGAGTAATCGGTGAACGTACATAGAAAAAAAAAAAAAGTCGAATAGAAGTAACCTCCTCTTTCGTTCGAAGTCGGTTAAAAATTAAATAAACTTATGTAAATAAATTTAACATGGAAATTTTCGTTATTGAACCAGAAGATTCAACTTTTTATTTTATTTAGATTTCTCTCATGTAAATACTTTTAAAAATTATTTTATTATGTAAAATATTATTTTTATAAGTAGATCAAGAAAGTACATTTTGTATTTGATATGTTGTGTTTGGTTAATTATCTTATTAAAGATAAATTTTGATCAACTAACCGATAATGATTCTCTACTTTTCCTTAAATCTAACCTATTTTGCCGAAACCGTGATTTTCCTACTTTTTTGGCTCTAACATTATCAAATATTATTTCCGACCCCACGTATGAGGTATATTCGTAATCAGCACATCATTTCCTACAATATTCCATAGTCAAATGATTTTTGTCCAAAAATGCCATATACTCGAAGAACTGTGCGCCGTCCAGGCCTTGGAGTTCCAGAGGAAACGTTACTAATTCCCTGTTTGTTCAAGATTCCTCCCTTGACACATCGCTTGGACCGATTCCAGCCGCTGGAGAATTATCTATCTGGAGCTATCGTCACTTAATGGTCTGGATCCTTCTCAATGGGTCTTCGGAAGATACAGTCGTAATACTGCGTAAGTTGGTCAGTCAAGATTTATTGGTCTTACAATAAGTTCGAAATCCTGTCCCACTGATGGGGTGGGGGATTAGGAACGTCAAAAAGCCGTTTTTAGATTTTTAGCAATTAAAGAGTTCCTCCGGATTAAGTTATTCATTCATTTACTTTGGTGCTGCAATTCCTTGTCTCCTGCGGTACATATGTCCGCCCCTCATCTCTATACGCTTTCGTAGTTTCGTAACTGGACAATAGATCTCGTATCGGTGGATGAATAACCTGTCGCAATCGGGGTCTTCCTCTCTTCCTGTTGCGTGGTTACAGTTCTATACTCGAATTGTGTTTGACCGTTGTTAATTTATTGTGTTATGATTTTATATAAGAAGTGTTAATAATTTTGTTTAATAATATTAAGTAAAACAAGGAGAACGGAATGCAGCTGTTTTATTTGTTTAAAATTCTATACGACTTTATCCCTAGCTACCTTATGGATGAAACTCTGCTACTCTAGTTTGTGATTTACTCACATGACAAGTAATACACCAATTATATTTAGATAGCTGAAAATATTATAAGCGTCTATAAAAAACAACAGGTTTAATTAAATGTTGAGGGCGATATACTGCAGAAAATACAAATAATTCTAACGTGTTTTACGGGGATGCTAGATGTTTATTTTTTCTAAGAATAATAAAACTTGTCCGGTCCAGCCTAAAAACATGGTCACGTGGCTTTCATTCATTCGTAGATTTTTATTTATTTTGTTTGCAGAATAGGTAAAACAATGTATTAGTTTATTCCCTTGCCCTGAGGTAGCTCCTGACCAGCCCATACTACCTAAGGATGAATCAGAAACAGCTGAAGATCTCTTGAGAAGGCTACATCAATCACCGCTCCCACAAACAATAGCAGCTGGTCTTGAATTACTGTGTGCACAATAGTAGGGCCATTACCGTAGCGGTGATATGGGTGCTGTAACTGTTTGTACAAACTGCTCCATTGTAACGGTTTATAATGTACTCGCTTCTAAAGATTATTTAAGCAACAATGATTTCTTGATAGATAACTTGTGGGGATTTGTTTCCCTAGATCCCAATCACCATTTTGAATGTTTTGTTTCGTGTTTTTTTCCCGTTTCGCTTTATATATTCATCTTTCTTTTCTTTTTCATATCATTATTTTTGTTGTTTTTTCATAAATTGTATTAAAAGGTTTACTGTATTGATATGATTATTCAGATACTGAAATCAGTCCTTTAAAAGATATAAAAAAAAGACAAAATCTATTGTGTATGTGTGTAATAGTCCGTCAGCTATTTATTATACGGATTTTTTTTTTTAAATAGCTACATATCAAAGGGAATTTACTACGGTTGATACATTGAGAGTCGAATGAGAATAGAGGGACAAGGGACTAGAATGAAACCGAAAGCAAACTGATAACAATCAGATGATATTTTTTTTAGTGGAATATTTCTTAGCAGCTCTCTTATCAGTAGTTGATTTATTATTGGCTCCTTTGCCCTACGCAATTTGCGCAAACGCTATTGCTTTTAAGCTGAGTGAAAAATACTGATTATCGTAGGTTTGTTTCAGTTGAATCCTGACGTTTTGACATCTAATGATAGTTAAACTACTGTTCTCTACGGTAAAGGCCTTTTCATTTTTACTATGTTGTCTTCCCGTTCGAAAGTGGTTTACCGCTTGTTCGGACAATAGGCTGTTCCCTAGGACAAACCACATAGTCAAGGGAATTTTTTTTTTGAAGTTGCTAGAGGTGGTGAAGATTTATTTCTTTTTTTCAAACTTGAATATAATCATCACAATCATGGTGAAAGTGAGTTTTCCAACAAAATTTCGAAAAAACAAAACAAAAAACGATGAATCACCCGGAAATCTGTAAGATGAATACAATTTCGAATAGAATGTATTTCTAAATAATAGAATATATCGTGTTAAATAATAAAGTACATCATGAATATTAAAACAAACATAGAAAATTAATGAGTTAAAATCGCTTCAATCGTTAAGAAAAATTGACTATGAGAAATCCGCAATGTTTTGTCTGTAAAATGTTTAACGATCATATTTCAACGCACGTTACCCATACAAAAGAATACTTAACGTCGTTGAACTATTTGTTTGAACAAACCCACAATGTTGTTGCCACCACTTTTCAGTAAAAATATGATTGTGCAACGATAAACCGATACTCATTCGATGAAAAGACGTGTTGGTATATTCTAAAAAAAATCAAAAAAAAAAAAAAAATCAGCTATTCTAATAAAACTTTAAATAAAACAATATTTATTTCCATTATAGAAAATATTGGTCACTGTATAGATTAATAGCTATAGGATGCTCACATAAACACAATGGTCGTAATGCTTCGTCGTAAATTAAATCTAAGCACTATGCTTACAAGACTTTATGTTTAGCCTTATTCCTAATTTGGTATTCGGACGTCATCATTTCTATCTTGTGAGGGTTTTCAACACCTCGTGGGCTATTTGGTTGCTATCTTTATGACGATATTGTAACTGCCTTGTCTTTATCAATAGCTAGGCCATCAGTTCTCTTTGACGATACTAAAGATACCGGAGGAATTTTTATAGTTCCACACCTATTTGGAAATTATAGCTGACAATGCCAAAATCATGTAAACATAAATCAGGCATTTGATAATCTATAGTATGTATAGCACCATAGGTATATATATAATCATATTCGAGCCTTAGATCTTTCCTCTTATGTGTACCTACAATTCTTCTTACAAAACATCTCTATACCTACACTATTTTTTTTTGTTCAGTTAGGTGTTCTCTGTGCTAAAAAAATCTATATAATAAATGCTTTACTTATTAATAATCGTAGAAATAATTCTGTTGGTAAAAAAAAAAAAAAAAAAAAAAAAAAAAAAAAAAAAAAAAAAAAAAAAAAAAAAAAAAAAAAAAAAAAAAAAAAACTGTCATTATATATCGACTGTAAGCTACATTAAAGTTACTTGGTATTGGGAACAATTTTTCTTTTCTTTTTTGTTAAAGCAAATGTATCGAATTATTTGTACTATAACATTTTTATTGATTTTAAATTTAAATAAATAGGCTAGGTTGCTACATTATGTGATCTAATATGTCTTTTCAGAAAACGTATTTGCCCAGTTATTTCTGAATTACGTTCCTTTCCACTTCACTTCTGATAAATAGCTAAAACCCGTCGCAAACAGCAAACTAAGAACGGAGCAGACCTCTCTATAAAATACTCAATGCCTTAAAGAATTTAACACTTTTTAACTTTCTCCTGAATTACGTTAAAATCGAGAATTTTAACTTATTTAAGAGCTTTACAATGCCTAACACATCGTATGAATATTCGTAACTTGTAAAACAATCTAGGAACGAAGTTGGTTTTGTCTGTCGGCTGTCATATCCTAGAAATGGATGTGTGGTTTGATGGGTGTAACACAACTAATCTATATTGCCATTAATCCAATTTCAATTTGAAATAATTGCAATAATTTTCACTATCAATCCCATCAACGACTTTTTCCTCTTAAATATAATACTGTGAATTTTAAAACCATTCCACTTCAAAAATAACCATGAAAAAGCCATATTTTCAACATTAATGCTATTTAATTAGGATTATTGGATTGTTTACCCGAAGGTTCAATGTACTAGGTAAAACACAGTTTTGTTAAGTGCATGGTTTATAAATGTTTACAATATATCACGGCGTTATCCGTCTACACTCTAGATTATTGTTCAGAAAGATTGGATTTCCGGATTTCCAAAATAATTTGATAAGTTTTAATTCTTATCTGCTATAAATTTCTTTTGGTTTCAATTGTCATTCATCTACTCATGATTTAACGATTAACAGTTTCTTTGCCTGTTAAAAAAAAAAAATAAGAAAAATTGTCTTTTTTTAATATTGTCCAATTTTTCTTTTGTAAATCTACTCGGAGATTTTTTTCTCCTTCTTCTTCCGAAGACCTAATGACTTTACCTTAAACTTTATATGTTTAAGTATACTTCACTTAAAATGTAATTGACGGTCATGCAATATATAATTGTGGGCACGGGAGGCCGTCGGAGATAAAAGCGCGGTAAGCTTACGAGTTTTTCAAAACCAAGAAGTAAAATGAGGAACGGTTTCGAATCTCACCACAGCGGATATTAGTTCACCGATAGGTGACCGCCCGCTGATGAAAGCTACGCAGTCAGAATGTGGGGTCCGTCATTCTAGTGCAGGCAACTTATACCTATCGGACATAAGAGTAATAACTCTATCCTTTCGAGAATTTCGGTATTTTTATTTTTTTCTAGGATACAGTAGACGCCCGGATATTAGTCCTTCAGGGTAAGAAAAATAGGTGACCTGCTGACTCCGAGCATCCATTATTCCAAGACCTAGACCAATTTGTCACTGTACTTGAACCCGAAAGATCTGTGGTCATCAGTCAAAAGCACAATGCTAAATTGGTCCCCAGGGGATTGGTTATGGAGCTATGGGCAACCTGCCGCTCCCGCAATCTAAATATCTTCTTAGGTCTACTGAGCCAGCAAAAATAAAAACAAAAAGTTAATTATTTATTTTTAATTAATAATTTCATTGTGTTTTTGTTTGTTTTACGTCCGATTATTGCTACTAAGACTAATCGGACGATGCTACAGTGGGAGTCCTAAATTTTGCTTATCCAGGTATACTTTGGACAGGGATCTTTAACGAGTCCCCAACACCGTAAAGGCTCGGGACATCCATTTTACGTCCTATCCGATGGACGACATAGCCAAGAATTTTTTACTCTTTGAAAAATCCTAGGGCCAACGCGGGACTCGAACCTACGACCTTTAGTATTGTATGTTGCTATGCTAACTATTACAACACAAGTGACCCTTCCATTGTGTGTGTGTCTGTGCTAATAAACTTCATTTTTGAGGGGGGCTTAAGATTAATACATGGTTGTCTTTGGATATGGTATAATTATCCATCTATAATGTCGTACGATTCCCTTCTCCATTTCAAATAATAATGACCACAGGAGTTTTGAATCATTTTTTTTTTAAATTCGGTTTATCTACGTAAAATTTATATTTAAATGGATAAGGTGAAAAACAAAAACAATTATTTACATCTTCTTATATTGATTCTTACTTTTTATATTAATTTAATCATTATTGTGGATAACCACCTTGTTTTTAATTTATTTTAAATAATTTATTTTTGAAGAGAAAAGATTTGGCTCCGCCGGGAATCGAACCCGGGTCTTCAGCGTGACATGCGCGGTATGCTAACCATTGCAACACGGACCTCGCTTCCGAACTTTTTACTTGAAGATTATTAGGACTGCATTATGAACGGGCAGTAAATTTAATGAAACTCAATTTTAGCAAAAATGCATTTAAAATGTATCTTGGGTGAAAGATGAGGAACGGGAAAGCGTGCTTATGTCGTAATTAATGCTAATGCAAACATGCCTCATAATATCAGCTGACTGTTTAGTTTTTTCCTTCAATTGTCGACAAATGAAGTATGATCGATAATGGGCTTTTAAAATTGTATTAACTACCTATTAAGTAATTAATAACCATCGGGCATACGGAGTGAAAATAATAATGTATATGCCGAACGAATACATTGGGATCCTCGCCAAATGGCTGCGAAGGTTCTGCTTCTGTTTACGTTCTGCAGGTCTATCCCTCATTCGATAAACAGTCATATGTTAGCCAGGGTTTTGTCAAGGTGTGTGGCCATTGTATCTAACAGGCCATAAAGAAAAACAAGTGATTAATAGTTAGTAAGGAGCTTTAAAAACCCTATTATGTTTGATCTTTCAAGCTGAACCTTCTAATTGCTACTTTATACTTTCTTAATAATTTATACCTCGATTGTATGTCTTACTGACTGCATCGAAATATTTTATATTCTGATAAATAATACAATCTTATTCCTTCGCTAAGCAAAGTCTATGCATGGTTTGGATAGAGAATTGCTATTATTATTATCATAGAATAATACAATGCATATATATTGCCAACGTTGCTATTCTTATCAATACAACATATATTACTCTTTCTGTAAAGCTGTTTTAATTTGTAATAGATCGTTTTGAAAGGATTAAATTTTCGCTATGAGGAATGTATATTTTACCTCTTTCTTTATCTTTTTTTTTAAATTGATTGTTTATATTGGAAGTTAACAGGTTTCTAAACATGTCACGACTCACAGGTACAATGCAATGTACAATTAATAGTACTCTAATCCTTTTATTGTTAGGTTTTAATGTTTTAATATGTATATTTTTTTACACACAAAAACACTAAACTGAAACATTTTTCCGGCATAAGCAAGCTCATGTACAACTGTAAGTCTTAGTATACTTGTTTCAAAAATATAGAGAATCAATATTATGTTACGATTTTCCGGGCGATTCATTGTTTTGTTTTGTCTTTTCGAGATCCTTCTTGGGTAATAAGAGCTATATTTATTTTTAATTCAAACGAAATAAGTTACAAATTATAATTGATTAACTCCCTCGTACATTTAAAAAAATATGATTTGGCTTTCAGAGTTCAAGCCTAGAGATTTAGTCCATCCTTTTGTTTTATTTTTAGATTGAGACAAGAAAATCACTTATCACTTTCGATTTCATCTTCCACGTTTTCTTTTACAGTTTTATAAATAGGACATAAATAAATTTCAAAAATTTTCCGCTAAAGGTTGGGTATTTAGTTTTCGCGACCTTCCACCTTCAGAGGTAATTAATCTAAATGTGATTCATTGGTAATACCATCTGGTCGGAATCCTTTACAATTATATCAAACGCCCATATATTTATGTTAATAGTGCATAACCTCTATTAGGACTAATGGGAACGCGAAACAGTAATCAGTCAATGATTTCGAGGTTTATTTAATTTTTATTGAGATCTTTATATGTATGTATATTGTTGCTAGAAAACCTAAACTTTTTAGAAAAAACATGTTATTCACTTCACTTCCGTTTCTTCGCCCTATGATTTATTATATTCGTGGTGAATAGGTTGTATCGCAACTTGGGTATCTGGAAAGCGCATTTATTAATAGTAAATATTGTTTTTTCATAGTGTGTAATGGATTCGGTCGAACCTTTTTTAATATCTATTTATTCAAGAAAAATAGTTTAATAGTTAAGTATTTTCAAGAGTATAATTTATTCCACAAGAAAAAAGTATATTTTCTCAAAATTTGAATCCATAATTTATTTCAACGCTTACTAGGAATTTTTTTTTAACTTTTATTTTTTAATCCACACCTGTCGCTCAGCCTGCGACAGTAAGCAGATGAGATATAAGTACTAGGAAATTAAAATATTGATTTGTTAACACTTGAAGTAGTGAAATATTTGCCATAATTGTTATCACTGGATTAATTAATATTTTAGCCTAGGTTTATAAGAGTTTTTTATATCATTCGATATATTTTTACTTTCACTTACCAATATATGAAATATATAGTCAGGGAAAGTATTACGAACGTGAAAAATTTCGACTTCCAGGTTTCAACAGAATTAAACCAAATAACCAAGTCCTGCGAAATGGTATGTGTATGTGTGTGTGAACTGACTAGCTCAAAAACTATAAACCGTACGAGCTTGAAATTGGTTATTTGATGTGTGAATATGCCCGTGATGTGACAGCAAAAATTTTATCAAAATTGATCAAACGGAGGGGGTACTTTATTTAATAAACATTGTCTCATTTTTATGTTGTTTTTTTTCTCTCAAAAACGGCTGTATCTATTTCGATCAAACTGGGTATTTGATGTGTGTATATGCCCACGAAGTGACAGCAAAACTTTCATATCCCGTACTATGAAAATAAAAACTTTTTTCAACAATAAAAAGTTTAATATTATTTTAGGGAGTAAATACGTGATGCTCAAATCATTTAAAGCATTTAAGGTCTGAAAAAATATGGTATAAGATAATCTTTAATTAATTATATTTTAATTTAGAAACTTTAGTTCCATATTAAATTTCTGAAGGCAATTTAAAGTGGTTTTAGAGGAACAGTTCTCAATTTCCAGAAAGGCATAAGAGACTAACTTTACGAGACGTAAATACACCTTCTATCAATTCACCTTCACGATATATTTACAAAAAGCAACTCGCAATATAAAACAAGCAACCAGTAAAAGAAACACGACCTTTGATGAAATTAGCTCCCTTAAAAAAAAAAAAAAGCAATAATAAATCGAAAAGTACTGAGAACTTTCAGGTTTTGGAATACAAATACTCTATAACTTATGGTGATAAACATGTATAAACATATAAACGTGGAAAAATGTGTGAAGTGGAGGAATAGCGTTTAGATATTATCGAAACACGTCGATTTTTAATCTAAGTATTGTAAGTTCTTAAGTGAAAGTTGTGTGTTGCGCGCATCGCACCAGATTTTTTCAATATACGTTTTTTCTAAATATATTGAATATGAGAGGAATAGTATAAGATATTTATCAGATATTACAGTAACTAATAAATACACATACGAACATACTAGTTTCAGGTAAACCAACTACATTAAAGTAAAAAATATTATCTCTCATTCCGCCACTCATACAATAATTGATTTATTGATTTACTTATACTAAAAACATGTAGGTATATAGCGAGGTATCACTCGCAGCATCCTGTAAATCAACGAGATTAATATCTCTACTAATAAAAAAAAAAAAAAAAAAAAAAAAAAAAAAAAAAAAAAAATGAAAAGTTACAATTATAGATGTTTAAACGTTACACGGGTTCTTCAATGGGTTTAGAAAGCTTGGATTGTTATGCGTCACCCTTAATTTGAAATAATCCAATACAACTTGCATCATCCGTATCCTTATAAATAGGTGTCTATTAACTTCCAGTTTGTTAAGAAGACATCCTTAATTAATTACCGAATGTTAATTGGGTTCAGATTATATTAAATCTGAGAAATGAATAGGGTTAGAAGTTGTGTAAGGTTTGAAAATTATTTATGGGAACTTGATGTGTGAAAGTTTCATGCTTGTCCTTTCTTCAACTTGATTGGAAAAGTTTACTTTCCTTCAGTATTTTTTATACTTTCTTTATCCTACTTAAAATTAACAAGAAACAGTTTACATTGCTTAAACTTAGAATTTTACCTGATATTCCAACCTGCTTGTCCACCGGACCTTTAATATCATGGAAATTTTACAAGCTTAAGCATATTAACGGAAATCATCTGTTATGTTTCAGGATCCTTATTAATTATAATTTTGCTAATGGTAATATATAGATAAATATATTTTTGTTACAACGATTATATTCAATTTTATACGTTTTTTTTATATAAATAATAATTATAAGAAAAATAAAGTATGACAATTAGAATGGAAATGTGTTGGATGTATAAAAATTTTCCTGAAAAAATACACATAATAGAAAAAATATAGAACATCCAAAGAAATAAGAAGAAGAAAGAAGAAGAAGAAAAAGGAAAAATAATTGTATTAGTTTTGTCAGGTTTTCATTCTTATTAATTTGTTAAGCCCTATTTAATTAATGAATCAATTTTTGTATTTAAGATGCTCCTTGGAGTTTTGTATTTATTATTATTGTATTTTTTATGTCAAACAAAGAATGCTAATACAAATATCTATTACAAATACTTTTTACAAATATCTTCAAATTCTAGGTATAATAAAAAATAAATAAAGGAAATATGTATAAAAATCCTTTCTCAAATGAATTTAAAAAAAAAAATCCTTTTTATTTCTTCTAATATTTTATCGTTAAATTTTATCTTTATTTCTTCTAATGTTTTTTCGTCACTTTTGACCATCAATTATAGAGAGTTTTATTAGTAATACATTAAAAATCGACATTAAACTTCGTAAAAAAACATCACGCCAGTTATGAATACATAAAGAAATTATAAATTAAAAAAAAAAAAATTATTTTATTCATCCTCCAAGAATTAAGTTAAAAAATTGTATAAATTCAATTTGACGTTTAGAAAAAATCGAAAAATACTTTTTGTAATGGTCAAGTGTTTTATTTAAGATCATTAGTATTTTCTTTATCAGGAGTGTCTACGTTTCGATGCAAACATGTGGATCTTAGTCAGGGCTAAAATATTTACCTCGTTGGGCCCAGAGTAATAAAGAGACGGGAGGGAAAAAATAAGGTTGGTAGGGGTTATTTTGCCGACTTTAAAAGGAAATTTGGGGAAATCGAAAATTTTGTATCTGTAAAAATATAATCCTGTAAACCATAAAGCAGATATAGAGGTAATTTCATCTACTTACTCTAACATCTTCCCCATCCTCAAATCCTATTTTTAGATTTCATAGGTATTGGCAATTACTTATGTACCTATATACTTATATACATTGGTAACTTGTGCATGCTCTCACTTTTATCTTATTATCGAGTCCAGATATAAACATTTTGTATACTGTGCTATCTACATTGTTAGTTTTTACAATTCCAAACTAACCTCTACCAACTCTTACCTTATAATTATTTCCCTCAGTCTCTGTATTACTCTGGACCCAATAAGGTAAATATTGGATTTTATTTTGTCATGTTAACCAGCTACTTATTCAAATATTCAATTATAATTTTACTATCTGTTTTATAATTATCAAATTTTACAAGTACCCATGTCATGTATACATACCATCAGTAGGATTTTATTTCCATTATTTTGTTACTTCTTATAGTTACTGTCTTCAATTAATAATTACAAGATAAATAATTAATTATCATCTTCTATCCTAGATATTTCACATGCTGCTCATATATTTTTATTCATTTTAGCCCGGGCGAAGGCCCTCCAAATAAAGAACATTCGAATCATACCAATATAAAAAATACTCTTTCAGGTAGATAAGGTGCAACAGTTTTCTGTCAAGCATTTCTTTGACTGTATTCAACCCTGCCCCGACAGACACGGTTAACTATCACGTCTAATGAGGTAGCATCACAGAACTGTGAGACTTATACTTTAATTTGTATTTAGTTTAACTGTCGGGTTTGTGATAGTAAACTGAAAAGGGTGAAATATACTGTGGAAATCAGGTAATTTATTCAATATACTGAAGATAGTTAAAGAGTTAAGGAATAAAGAAATGTTTCATGATCCACGCCAACATTTTAATCTCACCGAATTAATAATTTGTAAAATATCTCCCAATTTTTTTTCATAATATATTATGAGATTACGTAATACTATAAATTATTTCATCAATTATACTAAACGACAGGGGAAATCAATTATGCAAATAGATCTTTAACACATCGAATTAGGCTAGGATTAGTCCTAGTATTTAAATTATTAATCTTTAAGACGTCAGCCCATTCTCAACGGCTTGTTTACAACAGGAAGATAGGCGCCGACGAAATAAACAGACATTACTAAAAAAAAAAAAGAAAGAAAAAATCCATAATTAAATATTTACTTAGGTAATTAACACATTTTACTATATGTCGACAAAATTATTCTTGCATGATAAAATAATAAGTGACTAGATGGATTTCATGACTCCGTCAATATGTTATTTCATTATTAAGAGTTTTTTTCGTTTCATTATTAAGAGATTTTGTTCTGTTTTTAAAAAACTCATCTTGCGGCTAAAAGAAATAGTAAGCTAATCAATGGTAAACTTCCTAAAGTGTTTTGAATTTTTTCTTCTACAGATTAAAATTAATTAAATCTACCATCAGGTTATGAATATACAAATTTTATGTATTTGTATTCATGACCATTGACACAAAATAAAATGAGGCATATACCTTCAAAATGAGGTTACTTCATTTTATTTTATTACTTTTAAAGTTCTGTCTTTAAACAGCTTCTAATGCACTAAAATAAATTGTTGGTAAAAAGTTAACTCACTCTGCAAAACACAAACCTAGAAGCTAAAGAAGACTGAAAAAAATTTCAGGACATACATATATTACAAATTTTATAAAATGTTTTCTTCTAGAAATTTTAGAATTAAAATTAAAAAAAAATTAACCTAATCTACCGTCATTCTCCTCCCCCCCCCCCCTTCTCAATCATAAGCCTAATGAAATATTATTTTCTAAAAGGTAAAATAATCATGATTAAGAGTAAATATTAATTTAATTTTTTATTAACATATTTTTTTTTTTCTGTTTCAGGTAAGTCATGCTTCAACACACTTCATTATTTCTTCCTAGGCTACTAAAATGGTCTGTATTTATTTTTATTTTCTGATTTTATTTTTATTTATCTACCCAATTACGATATTTACCTATTCTTGAATTAAACACTCTATCGAATTGGTTCTCCTCACGAAGTTAGGCCCTCGTAAATCACTCCATAGTTTCATTAAAACTTTTAAAAAAAGTTATGTTATGAAAACGGATTATTTACAGTTCTTAAAATGAGCTTTAATTTTTTTATCTTCAAGGCATTTTTGCTACATTCTCACAAAGAGGTTAATATTTTTAATGCTATCATAGGAGTACCATTATGTAAAGTGTTAGCTACAATATCTCAACCTTATTAAAGGTGTTTACGTTAAAACCAAGACCTTTGTGGTAGCTATATGAGACTACCAACTATTCAAATATTTTCTTATCTTTACACCTTGGGCTACAAAATATCTAAGGCGCCTAGTCTCAAGTAAATAAATTTTTATAGTGGACCCATCTTACATTATGTTAAGGAAATATCCATTATTATTTCCTTAGGTAGAACATTTACCGGCTCCAGGTAATTTAAATAGGAGGCCTTTCATATGAAGCGATTAAGCAATTACTAAACTATTAAGTTATTACCAAACTATAATACAAAGGGCACAACCCGATATTTTGTAACACCAGGAATTTTAATATGTATTAGATCCCCTTACCACCACACCCAAATCAAGAGGTTATCTACCAATAACACAAGTTTCTTCTAAAATTGTTGTTAGGGTAAAGTGGCCTAATATGAGACTCGTTTCTAATAGAAGACTGTTGTTTCTGACATAATCTGTTGGCGGTTATTTGGTAAATTTAAATTCAATTTTCCTAGCTACAAAAATTATTAATAATAAGAAGAGAATTCGTTGCTTTATTATCTACCAATCTTCATTATCTACTTACGTTACCACTTAATTGTGCAGTTTCGAAAAAGAAAACATGTCTGATGTTGAAATATAGCTTCCGTGTTATTTATATCTAGACCAATCAGGGGAAGGGCTTTTGGGGGCTTCAGCCACCATTTACAACTGGCTGGATCCGCCCTTGCATTTATGTGGTCTTTCTACATGAAATTTTCTTTCTGTTCATATGTTATTCATAGAAAGTCATTGCACCGAAAAAGTGTTGAATAAAAAGAAGTAAAATGTAATCGTATCTGGGTTTATGTTAACATCATTTCGAACTATTGAATAGATAACCTAGATAGGGTGTGGCGACTAAAATAGTTATTCTGAGGTAGGAACCAATTCTATAGCAACCCAAGTGATAAATCTAAATTATGACAAAAAGCAACTACAACAGCAATATATATATATATATACCAACAATCATTATTATATCTCTTTTTATAATATATTCTCATCAGATAGCTATTGGACTAAGATGTACTCACGCGGACAATATGTACTCCATCTTACGGATGTCACCATCTCCCCGAGCGAGCGATTGTCATCTGGGATTCCTGAAATAATTCAATTTTTCTAGATTTATGAAGCTGATATTATCTGTAAATTGTCTATGATTGCCTCGGTTCAGCACGAGGACCAGAAAAAAAATACGAGAAAATTTAAGGTTTATCTCATAAATAATATTTTTTAATTTTTTTCACATTTAATATCATAGTTGTATTCAACTGTATGAATTCCAATGTTTATTCCTTCCATTACAATTTTTTTTTAAATACTTGCCAAACTCTGTGCCCCGTTTTGATTCCCCATAAATATTCTATTTGAATGACATCAGTTTTCAGTTTAATGAAACATCATTCATTTGTTTAAAAACTTCATCTTATATTGTGCATATCATATATCCCACATAGCACATATTCCATATTGTGCACAGCCGTTCATTTTAAGTTCTACCTGCATTTCAATTTGGAATACTATATTAACGGACATGTTTATTATAAGTTTAAATAAGAAACTTTCTTCAATATGGCTGTTTTCATATTGACTCCCATTTTAAAAAATGTCAATATACCAATAAAAGAAACATTGGCTAAGGTATGCTGGTAGTATTTTATTTTTTCAATTCTGTCAGTAATACGCTTTACTAACACTTTCCCTACCTTCTATATTAGTCGTTTAAATATCTTCTGTTTTATTACAATGGAAATCCAACTTTTCATACTGGTGACATTACACACATTATTTCTGTATTCACATTAAAGTTGTCATTATAAATCAAAAGAGTAAATATTACTCATTACCATCTAAAATTTTTGTGGTTGATACTTCTCAATTAGAAAATTTAATATGGATTCAAAATAAAATTTATAAATCATTATCACTTAATTAAAATAAAAAAAGTATAAAATCATTACACCTTTTTCCTTAATATAATCTCCACGGTGGTTTTTATCCCGATTACTATTAAAATCGATTTTGTTTTCTGGCTTTAGTTTGTATAATTTTGATCGAACTGAGATAACGTCTCATGATCTATATGAAACTATATAAACAGGTGAGCAAACATCAAAATACAAACATTATTAATGATTTTAAACTTTTATCCTGCAAATAAAAAAGAATCGTTAGGTTATTTATATTACACTGCATTGAATATTATTGCATTTTAACTGTCCAGGAAGAATAACTTTTTAATTAGTTTATGTAAAGAGTTTTTTTTTTTTTTATGATTTATAAAAATACATTTATTGTGCACTAAAAACTGCGATACGTTTATTTTTATTATTTTTTTGTTGTATATTACCCTAGCACTTGTCCTTTAATGGAAATACTTATTTATTATATTCTTAGACAGTAAAATCAAGTTTATCGAATAAGAAACTCCTAAATTAGTCGAGTCTAAACGACTAGTGACCTAAACTTCGTGAAAAAGGGGGTTAGGTTGCAAAAGGTCGATTAAGAGATTTTTTCTTGACATGATATAACCAGACCAGCATTAAAAAAAACCTTGTTTTCAAAAGAAATGTTTGCATGTTTTAGTATTTACTCTACTTCTAATTTTACTTTTAATTATTGTAAATATTTGATTGAACCAATCAATTGGTCGAATAAGAACACAAAAAACAATCGATTAAAAAAAAAGAATTTATGCTGTCCCAACTACGGGTAGTAAAAGAAGTTAAGCACTTCATATATGTTATTCATATAAGCTTCGGTAGAAGATACTTAGCACTTCATACACATTACTGACATTTAATCTATTTAATTTTTCATTCATTGAATCAAATCCGATTCGGAAATGTAGAATAAGCAATGAATATTTTTCATTATTTGATAAAATAAAACGAATAAGTAAAAATTGCTTTTTTATGTATCGATGATGTTTCATGAAACAAAATAAGATAAAGAGTTAGGACTCTCTCATTAGAGATTGATAAATGGCCCTAATGCCTGTCTTTCTGGTTTATGATAAAATCTAATGTGTCAAAATTGGTCTTGTTAAAACAATTGACACTTTTGTAGATAATAGCAACATTATATTTTATCTTTACTGTTACAAATTATCTTCTTATATTATTGTATTTTATATACTGGTATTCAAATGGTGAGAAATTATTTCAGTAACAACTAAATCCTAGTTCTGTTTTCTTCATTATGTTACGAGAACTATAACCTAATATTACGTCTAAAACAGTTACCTCTCTGAAGATCTTCACGATCCGCCAACAGTAATAAAAATGAATTAACAATCAGAACTGTAGAGAAATGAGTCATTTTTGAGCAGTGACTAAAATCAATCATACAGTTACGAGAACTTATACCACATAATTAATTTCTTTGGTTTCTCTCCCTCAAATATTTATGGATTTTTTTTTTCTTTACAGATCATAAATACAGTAACAACATTTAGATTTTCTTTAAAAAAATCTAAATGTTGTTATTGTATTTATAAGTATAGTAGTTTTTTTCTGTATATATGTATGTACGTTCTATTCATCGAAGACCCGCATAACTGTTTTTAATTTTTTTTTCCAATAAAATGGTTCTTCTACTTCTTATTATGAATACCGTAACAAATTTGGAATAGATTATTCATACAATATATGAAATTTACATTAATTACATCTTGTATTTCATTAATGATGATTCGATTTCTTTTATTTAATTTGAGCTTTCAATAAGGAAGGCAATTCCGTTAGTTCTGTTTCTTATCATTTATATAGTACATTCCTCCCACAAATATCTTAAATCTATTTCGAATTTAAATTATATGGAATTTCAATCTAAAAACATAGGGGACCATTCAAAATATTAGTAAGGACGAATTTGACATTTTCCGATATTTTATGAGGACGCATCCCCACCGTCCGGTAGAGATACGACGATTGTGGTTTTATCAGAATCATAATAATTTAAACTGAAATACAAAATTAGTTATAAGTATACTAAAAAAAAGATAGAGAGGGTAAAGTATGCCTTTGAAGCTATTTCTATTTTTTTAAACTTTAAGTTTAAATTACGTGTACCTTTGTACCACACATAAGTAAAATGTAATAAAAAATCTAGAAATCTAAGAAGAACTAAGAATAACTAAATGAAGTAATTTAATGTACAGTTCAGTAATGGATACTATTTCGGTATGAAGAGGAACGAACCTTTCGGGACCGATCTTCGCTGTTAGGGGTATGTTGTTCCCAAGGGCGCCCTAACCTCTACTGTAAGTAGAGGCCTCTTCCTCTACCTCCTCACACTTAACCGAAAAAGAGTTGGTCGTAACTTTGAGTAACCCAATACTCAGCAATTCTTCATTTGATCGAAGCAAAATTTATTTTTGGTATTGAATAATTCCTTTTCTTATTTATATTCACTCACAAGGATCAATTAGTAGCTTATTTATAAATATGAGATGTGTTCTTATAATAAGCCAGAAAATCTAATAATTAGGGATAGTTTTATTAATAAAACTTTGGGTTATAATGGTATCGACTTATAGTACTAGAGTTGACGGTAGTAAAATATAATCAGCTTATACACTAATTTGTTTCAGATCAAACATGTGTCGGTGGTTGGAGATAAAAGGATTGTCGTCATGAAATCGGGTTAACGGTGGTAGATATTTATCCACTCTCATAGATGCTACAGACCGTCATGGAAGCTATTGGTTGTCCGAATTCTTCTATCACTTTCTGGAAACTGAAACGCGAAAGGAAACTAAAAACAATATAGATGTCCTCAGAATCCGGAATTCCTACTCAAATTTTGAAGCACTTCTCTATGTTTGTAATAAAATCCATGGTGATTGGTTATCAGTATCAATTTTAGCAATGCAATACCCTTACATTTCCCATAGCATTAATATAATCATCTTCCAACAGTAAGTTTGGGATAAGATACTTCCGCTATTAAAAAAAAAACTTTTTCGAAAAGAAAAAAAGCTGTCAGATACTTCAGAGCATTGACAAGATAACAAAGAACTGTAACCAAACCCGAAATCCGTGACACAATGTAACAGTGCCCTCACCTGGCGAATTATTCATCATTACCTAGGAAACTCAAATAGTCCAAACCTAATCCCAAAATGACCTAACGTCACTGTTTTCGGAAACAATGTTCGCATCTGTAGTATTTTTTTTTTTTTTTTTTTTTTGCTACCTGGAAACTTGAGATCTTGCGACTGAACGCTCCACGTTATTTCATCATCAAATGGAGGTCCACGGTGTAACGTTTCAACCTATTGTGCCCCTGAAGAGCTACCGTTGACTTCAAGGTGGTCAAAGTTCCATGTATTTCTTTTTATATTCATAATTAATGCATACATGAATGGAAAGTAATTGTTTCTGCCAAGTACAAAAGCGTAAAGTTTGAAAGAAAATGTACATATAAATAAAGTACCGGAAAAATTGAATTAAAATTAACAAAAATAAGTTGTAGTTTAACAGTATTGTAGTTTCTGATCGGATTAAAAAGTCGTGATGTAATCCTTCATTTTTCAGTAATTATTGATAATAAACATATTTTGTACAAAAAACTTTTGAGACCTGCAACTAAAATTTATACATAGCAATTATTAAGGTAGTGAATTAAAAGCAATTATTGAAAATAAACACACCAAATCAAGGTTGGTACCACTTTGTTACACTGGAAAAAAATTCAAAATATTTATATTTTTAATTACCTAAGTTATTATCGAATAAAGGTTTGCGATCTTTCTAGATATTCAATTTCTAAAAATCTCGAGGATCCATTTTGTACTATTCATATATTAGCTTAGTTTGTGCATATATGGTAGGTTTATGAAAAAAATACATTAATTAAAATTTTGGAAGACTAAACCACTTACAAATTCGAGGAACTTACCCTCATTGTGCATTTGAAATCAATTATATACATTTATCCTTTCCTTCGGCAAATGTTTTACCCCTATCAAAAAAAAAGATGTGCTTGGTGGCTTGTTGAAATAAAACTTCGATCTATACGTTTATTAACGAAAAAAAGATTTATATGGAGCATGGAGAAGAAGTTATGTGTTTAGAATATTAATGGCTATCTAAAGTCCAGATGTTTTTAATTAAAAACTCCTACTCAAATATTTGGTTTTCATTGATTGATGTAACAGTTTGCACATCAATTAAGAAGCGTTTAAAACATTTAATGTATTGGTACTACACAATAAATGTATAAAAGGGGATACGAAAAAAAAAAAAAAAAAAAAAAAAAAAAAAAAAAAAAAAAAAAAAAAAAAAAAAAAAAAAAAAAAAAAAAAAAAAAAAACGTCTTTGATAATTACCTACTTATGTATAGGATTTTTTTAAAGGAGTCTCTTCCGTATTTAAAAGTATATTTGTGTCCCAACGTTTCGAGCTATTGGCTCATCCTCTGGGGTTATCTACATACAGTACATTAATCTTTTACACTTAATTATAATAACCATGCATGTTTTACAGTTTTTTTTATATTAATTAGAATAATAAAAGAAGTCACATAGGATAAGGAAATTGTAATATCAATATAAAAAAAACTGTAAAACATGCATGGTTATTATAATTAAGTGTAAAAGATTAATGTACTGTATGTAGATAACCCCAGAGGATGAGCCAATAGCTCGAAACGTTGGGACACAAATAAACTTTTAAATAAACTCCTTCTTTAAAAAAATCCTATATATTGAAGCACTCTTCCTCACTAAGTGAAGAAAAAAAACCTACTTATGTATGCATTTGATCTTTATCTCTTATATTTATTACTCACCCAAACTAGGCTATCACTGAAAATAGACATGTTTTGATTATAAAAGCTTTAAACAAAGATAAAATGTGAGATTTCAGTATGATGTTGGATGTGTATAGTGATAAAAAAAATGTAGACACAGATGTCATTGTTTGAATTTTAAAGTAACGTTTTTCCCTCTATTTGAAAACAAATACAAAATTAAATTACATTGAAAATCAATATTTTTATTTTTTCTTCAATTTGATATATCTCTCATCATGAATTAATAACTTGCATACTTGAGGATATATCATTTAGGTTGTATATTGCAGTTTTACTAATTCTACTAATTCAGGCCTTAAGAACCAAAACCTGCTAAGTCTATAAATAAAAACAAAATTCAGGGATTTCATAAATTCAAACTAGGTTTTATCTCATGGTCTGATGTTTTGAGTTTAACTGAAGTAATTGTCGATGATTGTTCTAGCAAATAACACCTTATAAATATTTCATTCAGAAATCTATCGTGGAACTAAAGTTTTAAACTAAAATAAAATTATCAAGGAATATATTGTACAATATGTTACAATATATACTCCATAACGAAGATCCTGCTTATTATATATTATTAAATACCCTCACAATTTACAAACTATCAGGTATTGAAGAAATCGATCATTGATTGCGATCAACTCAATGACTCGGCCACAATGGACTACCGATATCTCTCCAACTTCAATATTCGATAAGCCGCTAAACCATTTCCTTCGTCTTGATCTCTTATTGTCTGCCATTGATAAGGTTTGCTGAATTTATTAATCGTCTCTTGTCGGCCATAGTAATATCGTTTCTCGGTACCATGATGATGATGATCAAGTAATTTAAATTACTGTAATGAAATTGATGTAAGTAATTCATTCTAATTGAAAAATCTAATAATTTACGACAATTAAAATAGGCGTTGATGACCTAGAAGTTTTACGCCTGAAAACCTCAATAAACAAACGACAATTAAAATCATCTAGGAAATAATGAGTAGGCATTTTTTTTTTTTTTCAATATCTTTGGAAAATATAACTAACAGGTACCAGAGTTTGGATTGCGTCACTTTCAAGCGAAGCAGAGATATCGGGTCGTGAAATTATATTTTGTATATGCGCGCTTTGTATAAATATTGTGAGGTTATTTTTAAAAAATCTCTATTAATACATTTCTATATTAGCGAATGATATTTAGTCACATTCCACTCTTATTCCAGAGCCAGTTTCTGGCCCTCAATAAATTACAACCTGGATGCTTTTATTCGATATCCAAATGTCATTGAATTCCCCACCCATCGGGTACAGCTGCTATGTATATATAGACCGCAAAGTGGTTGTGATTCGCGAATAGGACTATTTTCTAAGAGAGCGCCCTTGGCATAGAATGTGTGCTTGGTCCTGATATAGGGGACGTTTCATCTCTTCTTTATTCTTGAACTATCTAACAGGCTTTACCAACAAATACTGTTTTATTTTATTGTTGTTGTTTATTAAGTATTTATTCTAGTACAATGTATCTAAAATTCAAAAATAGACATAACTTAAATGTAATCATGTAATTGAAAAATTCCAAAAGTAAAGTCTAGAGTCTCTTGAAATCAGTTAAGCATTGACAAGATAGTCCATAAGCATAGACAAATAGTCCATGGTCCAGATCTGTTGGTGATTATTTTACAAGGTACAGATCATCAAATTGAAATTTTATATCTAAAACAGATTTTAAGGTATTTATCAAAAATCGGAATGAATAGAATCATATATATTCTGTAGGGAACGTATGCATTCCAACGTAACAATAAATGTCATTTTCTGGATGTATTTCGGATATCTTTTCGATAAAAATAAACACAATCTAACATATACTAAAATAGTCAATTGCAGATAACGGTTCCATTTAGTTACAAATGCATATGAATACAAAGTTCAGATTGCTTCCGGAAGTAGAGTGCGTGAAAAAAGTTGTAAGAATTTTTCACAAAATACAAAAGAAGATCCATCTTTTAGATCTTAATCAGTGCGGTTATACCTCCCTCAGAAGCTGTCTAAAATGTTTTCTACGAGGATTGAATATTTTCTTAGATGAAAACCGAAAGTAAGAAATCTGGATTTCAATATCTCTAAAGACTCAGAGTGAACTCTTATTTCGAAATGTATGGTTTTATTTTGCATTTTGGATTTTAAACCTCGTATTATTGGTATGTGGCATTAATTATTTTAAAATCTAATTTATTGACATGGCATCTTCAAAATTCTTCCTTTTGTAATACATCATCACGCTTTCTTTTTCGATGGCAACTAGACCTCGAATATACCATCAAATTATCTCAAGACATAAATATTTAATAGATGTTTTTCTATTCTCGATGGTAATAGTCCAATATGTCGCCATCTACGTTCCGCAAGTAGTTTCTTCCGTTATTTACCAAGGATAAAGATGAACATTTTGGGGATGGTAACAATGTGAGAATAAATCATTGTTGACTCCTACTCTGTCCTTGCAAGGAATGATAGGCGATAGCTAGAACGCTACTTTAAGTAGTCTTGAATATTGACTAACTTCAGAATTTAATTTTAACGAAAGTATGAATTGTTTTTACTGAAGAAGAAAAAAGGAGATATTACCGTGTGCTGATGAGATGAGCGTGAAAAATCCTTAATTAACACTCATTTACTGTGCCTAAATAATTATACGGCAATGCAGATCTCTGAGTTTAATGTATCTATAAATTATTATTTTAGAAATAATAATGATCCAAAATTAGAAAAATTATTATTATTTTAGGAATACTTCTTCAGACCAATGATTGAACTACTATTTTGAATAATAAAAAAACTTATTACCGTACAATACGCATAATCCCCATCCCAAAAAAAAAAAAAAAAAATAAATAAAATAAAATATAACAGTTTCGAAGGATCGAAAATTTTATTTTTTACGCTTCTTACAGGTTATGTGATGCATGGCTGGAAGCACCCCTCACTGAAAGGCAAATGAGATTACCCCTCATTATGTATATGCGGAGCATTTCTCTTCAATTATACATTTTCCAAATCTAGTTACCCTAAACCTTGATGTCTATATAGGGTCGCAAAAAATAAATAAATAAAATGAACAAAAAGGCTACCGATGAATGAATCTTTCAACAATAATCATTTTGTAGATTTTTTTCATTTTTTGCCTCATTACAAATTTTTTACATTTTATTTCCCACAAATCCACATTTGAATAAATAGTAGATAATGTGGGAGAGATCACGATCAATGAAAAGGGGACCAATGAGGGGATAGCAGTAAGGCTATTATTGGGATTGATCTGCCGCCAAAATGTAGTGTGTATGCCTGTCCGTCTGTCCTTGTGTAATCATTACCGGCTTTCTAATTTCGGACCTAGTCTACCCCATCATATCTCCTATTGTATATTCCGATATATTATGCATCTTTGTTTTGATTTCATTGTTTTTTATTTTTATATTACTCTAATTAGGTAGAGAATAATATACAAATATTTTATTGAAAAAATAATCAGGTCCTTGCCAAATAGACTATGGATATGGTTGCTATATTCATCTGAATGAAACTTTGACCGGTATTCAAAAATTATAACAAGACAATTCAGTTTTTGCTCTCAGTGTAAATTTAATAGACCCATATATTTTGTAATGCTCGTAACAGCTAATTGAATAAATTGATTTTCTCTAGATGTTTACTATGATATAAATTAAGTAAAAAAATGAAAGTGAAAACCCTAGAAGGTAAAGAATTGAAAATAATTAACTACAAATATTAAAGCAGGAGGTTAAAAAAATGTGTTATCTCAAAATTAAAAATTCCCACTATTTTATTACGTTTAGGAACAATAACGAACATGTTATTCTATAGTCAAATTCAATTGACGGACACACTTGCTGACATCGATCCTGATTTGATGAAACATGATGGTATCGATATCTATACGATCCCATATCGATTTCATCAAATTCCATTCACTACTTTCTCTTACGCATCCGCATATACATATATTTTCTTAGAATCATATCTCGCTCGTTCAATGCATAACTATGTAACTAAAAAAAGCGTTCGTTAAATGAAGTGAAAATAAAGATTTTGAGTTTGACTAGTCTAGCATCGGACTGGTAATGTTTCAAAACGATTCGTAAGGGCCCCTTTACGAGTTTAACATTTTGGAACGAAGTTTAGAACAAAACGTTGACTGACAGAGGCGATTAGAATATACCAAAAAGACCTGTTTCAACCGGTTGTAATGTGAATTACAACATTTTCATCCGAAGAATGATGATCTTGGGAAATTGAAGAATCCACCTAACCGTAAAAGGGTCATTTGTTCCATTGTAACTGTACCTGGCAATCATAAGCAATTAAAATGCGAATAAATGTTTTGTTCCAAAACCTTTACCATCTAAAGGGCCTTAGGGTAGTAAAAGAAAAAAAAGTTATCATAAAAATTATAATAAATTGCGACCTTATTTCTCTCTATGTAATGCTTTTATTTTTATGCTTTAGGGGTTTACCCTATATAAATAGAGTTAGCCATCCAAGATATAACAATATTATAAGCCATAAATTTTATAACAATATAAATATAAATAATAGCATAAAGTAACAATAAGAGCGTTAAAAAGTACATATATATTTTACGTAAATAAACTAATCTTACAATGAGAATTTTAAACCTTATACAAACAATATCTATGCATTCTAAACAACATTAATTATGACATACATATGAACACATGAATAAATAAATGCACGTATTTACAAAATCATAAAATACATATCCCTAATAAATAAATAAATATATTTATCATAATATTCTTAAAATTTTCTGTAACAAAATATTCGTATATTATCTTAAATTATTCATTAATCACAAAAGACCTCAAAAGAAGGCATCTAGAAAAATAATAATATATTTTAGATAGTGAGTCCTTGGTTTTTTAATTTAGAAATTCGGTTAATTGTGGAATGTTCATGTTTTCGGCGTCTGGAATATAATGCTTTCTAAGCTCAGAGTATATCGGGCAAGAAACAAACAAATGGTAGAGGGTCTTTTTTGTTTGGAGATTACAGATTGTACAATTTAATTAATTATGTAAACTGAGTTTTTAAAAGTAATTTTTACATTGTGATTACCGGATACTCTAAGCTGTGTCAACATTCAAAGCATGGGTATTTCTCTCTACGCATTTAAAAATTCATATTCATTAATTGAAATAATTGTATCATATAAATTTCTAAACTAAATGCGATTTATTGGACTTTTATACGTTGTTTAAATAATTCTAGCGTAGATATATATGAGGCCTGTTATGTCAAACTTCGCTAAATCTTTTTTTTTTTCAGGTAGAATCCTCTCTGATGTAGTGTGGGGATAAAAATAATTAAGGCGAAAACTTAGCGGTTGAGCGTGGTCCAGCTCATATCACCAATAGCAGAAACTTCCTTAAAAGAAAAGAGTACTTCCTGACCCTCCTCACATTGAGTGGGACAGTAATTTTTTTTTTTGTTCCTGTAAGATATTGAATCGATCGGGTAGTATACAGATACACCCACACTACCCTTTAGCAACGCCCCTGGCCCACTAGTAAATATGAACAGTACCCACTACCTTAACGTGATCTATTGCCCATGCCTAATTGTTTAGTTTCAGTTCCCCACTCTAATAGTTCACATTAATCTAAACCTATCCATTAGCGTACCGGCAACCTTCCTGAGGGGGGATTTTTTTGTGGATCGACGTTGTTATAGCGAATATTTATGTTGAAGCGGCAGCGTAAATAAGATAGATACAATAAAGTAGTCATCACTTGACCCTCAGTAGATCGAGAATGTTTCTAAAGAAATATTTTTTCTACTTCGGGACACGTTATTGTATCTGAAATAGTTGCTGTGGAATTTTAATATATATGTGTGTGTATATATTATATTTATACATATACATATATATATATATATATATATATATATATATATATATATATATATATATATATATATATATATATATATATATAATGTGTGTGTGTTATAATAGATTTCTTGAGGATTCAATCAACCATGTTATGGCAACGTTTTGGGACTATATTGCTGTCATAGTCATGTCGATGTTTTTTTATTTACATTTTTTTTTTGCTAGTATATTATTTCAAGTCAATATATATTTATTTTATAAATTTATATGAAATAAGTATTAATAAATCTTTAATGATGATGAAGAAAATAAATTTCAATATTTAATTTAATATATGATAAATTAATACATACTAGTAAACATAAATCTAAATACTGAATTATACCTACGGGTTATTCCAGATCAAATCAACGAGGGGTCTAAATTTTTGGATATAGATATTTTTAGATCATTTGTTGTCTGTATCAATGCAGTGAAAATTGCGAAATTTTAGATTTTTTGGACTTTGGGTTTGGGAGACATAAGTTTATAAAGCAATAAAAAAATCCCGTGTCCCTGAAATAGTTTTTGGGCTAGATTGCTAGATAGCCTAAACTTTTAAAAGTTTTGTTAAGTTCACTTCAAGGATATGGATACAATGATATGCCGCAATGCGTAAACTCGTTTCTTGGTTGCAGGTCATTGACCTTGGTTTAGGTATTCTCGAACTCAGTTTCACATTGTATCCCGGATAATCATACCTCTTAACTACTAAAAGATTTTTTTTTTTACAGAAAATTAATAATTTTCTCTTTTATTTATTTAGAACGAACTTTTCGCTTTTATTGCATCTAAATTACTCAAAAATAGTCCTACTAGAAATACTACAACAAATCAACGTTAGTTTATATGTTTAGCCAAACGTAGAAGAAAAGGGGGGGGGGGATAAACGTTTTATGCTTAAATTGGAGTTATGTGATTTGGTAGGTTAACCGGCGAAATATTATCTGAACCCCCCCCCCGTTTGATAGATTTGTTTGTGCATGACAAAGATGTGAGGACTACATTTAAGATATTCTTCCGGAGTCAGACGACAGACGGTGGTTTGCAGTGGGATTGGTGGTATCGGCATTGAAACCTCTGCCTAGTTAGGCCGTTCCTTTATTTTTATTTTTTATTTTTTATTTTTTTTTTTTACATTCTGCTATTCTACTATCCAAAAATTGTACATTCTCATGTTTTTGTTCATCGATAATAATTTAATTTTTTTTTTTTTTTTATCATATCAATCATAGGCATTCATTCTTTCCCCATTATAAATCCAATTTTTGCTTGACTCTGAGCGCAACGGGAGCTTGGAAAAGGACCAAGCAACGGCTCCCTAGATCCCGGCAGCCAACAAACAGTTCCCGGAGGTGCAGACTGTTTACAGGAACCTCCTTGGACAAACACCACCTTCCGGCTAAAGATTGATCATCCTAGCGCCATATTTTCTGATAAAATTAGTTAGCGCCTCTTATTTAGTCTCCAGAAATACAAGGGAAAATTCCTGCTTCCTTCCCTTAAGGAGATTCCTAAGCATAAAGTTTATCTCAATGGCAAACAGAGAGCTTAGTGTGGGTCGTCTTTATTATTAATTGCACTTCTCTTGTCTGTATCCTACGGTTTGTTTGCTTGATCAAGAGTGCTGTGAATATTATAGGATGCTGCGAGTTAATAAAGCGGATAAGACACAGATACTCTTTATGAACGCAAAATAAAGCTTACTATTACAGAAGGCGTTGTTGGATAGTAAAAAATCTGGTGCGTGCGCGCAACACACAACTTTCACTTACCAACTTACTTAGATTAGAAATTGATGCGTTTTGTTAATTGCCACGTATCAAATGAACAGAACAGTTTAATTATAACGCATTGGTTTGTCATTAAAGGCGTACGGCGCATGCGTGAGCTCAAGGTGTTTTATGAGTTGACGGAATATTTTTCTTTTTTTCTCCTGTATATGTTTACTTGATTTTCTTCATATATCATATTTAGCCGTTTCTTATTTTTAAGCGTGATGAGAGATAGTTAATTTCCCAATATAAACTAAAACAAAGGTACTTTATAGAAAAACAAAAAATGCCCCTTCCCCATTTAAGCCCCCTCAGAACATTTTAATAATGATAAAGCTTACCTGATATTAAATAACAACTAATTTTCATTAAACATAACGAATTTGATAAAAATCGTTAAAGCCGTTTTTGAGATAATCCATCAAAAAGGTAAAAATTGGACAACTTTATTAAGTAAAGTCCCCCCTCCTGTTGATCAATTTTGATGAAATTTTTACAGTCATATCTCGGGCATATAAATACATCAAATACCAAGTTTGATCAAAATCGTTAAAACCGTTATTGAGTAAATAAAAAAAACACGTGGAAATGATACAAAATTTATTAAGTAAAGTCCCCCCTCAGGTTGATCAATTTTGATGAAATTTTTACAGTCATATCTCGGGCATATCAATAGATCAAATACTCAGTTTAATCAAAATCGTTAGAGCCGTTTTTGAGAAAATCGAAAAAAACTTAAAAAGTTATTAAGTAAAGTACCCCCTACCTTTGAGCAAATTTGATGAAATTTTTGCTGTCACATTGCGGGCGTATACATACTCTAAATACCCAATTTCAGGTTCGCACGGTTTATAGTTTTTGAGCTAGTCTGTTCACACACACACACACAGACACACAGACACACACACACAGACCATTTCGCGGGACTTGGTTATTTTGACTCAGGGGACCCCAAAACGTGTATTTCCGTTGAAAACCGGAAGTCGAAAATTTTCACGATCGCAATACTTCCACTTACTATATATTTCATATATAGGTAAGTGAAAGTAAAAAATCAGGTACGAGCTTCACACATTCATCAGCCACTAGGTAGTTGTTTTTTATTTATAGCCAGGATTTCTTAAAATACTCTAGTAACACAAAGTATGCATGTTAAGTGTCGTGAAGTAACAGTGCTTTGTTTTGACAATGGCGCACAGTGCTTCGAGTATATGGAGTTTTTGGACAACAATCTTTTGACCATGGCATATTTTAGGGAATGCTGAGCTGATTACGAATATACCTCATATGCGGGGCCGGAAATAATATTTGACCAAGTTAGAGCCAAAAAAAAAACTTTTGGCGAAGTATCTTAAACTTAAGGGAAATTAGAGAATCATTATCGGTTAGTTGATCAAAATTTATCTTTAATAAGATAATTAACCACACACAAAAGATACTTTCGTTTTTATACAAATAATACTACTTATACAAATAATATTTTACATAATAAAATAATTTTGAAAGTATGTACCTCAGAGAAACATAAATAAAAAGATAAAATAAAAAGCTGAATTTTCTAGTTAAATGGCGAAAACTTCCATGATAAGTTTATTTATATAAGTTTAGTTAATTTTGAATTATGTTATAATGAATTCAAATTAAGTGGAACATAAATTTAATTTTAATAAAAAAATTATAACTATAAGAATGAATCAGATTCACTGGAATATTCGCTCCTTAGGTTATCTTCTAAGTTCATTTCGGTGAACAAATCTAAACTTGTTACTGACAGCTTATTGGTAGTTCGTTCACATATTAAATATTGTTCAATTGGAACATCATTGTGTTTTGATTTTCTCTCCAATAAATTTCTTTTAGAGGATATTAGCGGGCCAAATGTTAGTAAAAGATGGGTCATTAAGTCGCGATTAGTGTTTTTTCTTGACGATTTTCTTGTATGATCTAACCTTGCTTTTCCTAATTTAATTAATTCCTAAATAATTTATGGCTTGATTCTAGGGCCTCTTCCGAAAGTATACCTATAGGTAAGTTGAAAGAATTTATAACATCACAGCCGTGAATTAATATTTTATGTACTGAACTCGGGATGTAATACAAGCCATTCAAAGATAAGTAAAGGGATCTGTATTTATTGGCTGTATTTAATCCAAAATTAAATGAGAGTTTTATTTTTTATTGAAAAGTCAAATATTACTTTAAGAGGATAATGCAGTAAACGCAATTTCCAAATACAAATTAAATATATGTAAAGATAAAATAGTAGCTACATTGATTTTATAAATATATTTTTTTAATTAGGGCCTGCTTTAAATTATTGATATTGGTCAATTTACTGTAGTAAAAACTAATATTTTTCATGGAATTGGGTGTAAAAATGTTTCTAATTAGAACGGCTAATCTAATTGTTGTAGATGCGAATTGGTTTTCAAATAAGCGCTGAGTGCTTGATTTCTTTTGAAAAACAATCGTCAAAGTCAGAGTCGCAGGTTATCGCAGATTATCTTTATACATTTTTATTCTAAATTAGTTAGACTACAAATATTAAAAAAATGAAAGAGGTGTTTTGCGGACATTTTGAAATATTTCACTTTAAAGTTGGTAGAACATCGAGAGAGTCAAAAAATTTTCTTATCCTTGGCCATATTTTCCAAAATATTCGACTTTCACTTAAAATAAAGTTCACAGTATACCTCTTCTAAAAAGAAAGAAAACTAAATGAAAAGATTACGACAAAGCCAATGTTTACATCTTGTATTTACCTTCGATCTAAAATCCCTTCTCGACTAATACGAGTAAGTAAGTGGTCACTAATACTTTTTTTTTCAAAATATTTCTTAATTATAATAGCAATTGAGTTAACAAATATATGTAAATATTATAATTAATGATCATTTACATCTTTAGGAACATTTTAAATGCAAATTCAGGAAAAAAATAAAAACTTGATTTTTCGATTTTTGTCCATTGCTCGAAGCACTGTGTGGCGGTTTAATTTAACAACCATATACATCACAAAAAGATATTATTACTACAGATTAGTGACTTAGAGTTTTGTTAAATAAAATAAAATCTCAATGTATCCATTTCAAACATCAAAAAAAAAAAAAAATATTCGGTGGAGATTCCCTTTCAGGATTAAAATTTTCAAATACTTCAATCCTTTAAAAGTTCGTCCTAGACGGCCTTACTCCATAACATCTAAACTCACAATTACTGCATTGATTGTTTGTTTGGTTTATTTTTTACTATTTTAATAAACATTAAGTTGTTACTTTTATTTTGTCTCATTCTTTCTATTATTGTGAGATAAAATAACATCTTTATATCAGGAGCTATATCTACCAGTTGCTCAAATAAGAGGTTACTTTCTGAATAATCCGTTTATGCTTGTTGTAGTGACAAAGAGGACTCGATACTGCATTTACTCGTAGCGGTGCATTTATAAAGGATCGGTTTCTTTGATCCGGTTCTTGTAATTACTGCAGCCTGCAATTAGGAGTCAGTTAAAGTTTTCTTCTTAGTTCAGTTCTCGCTCCATTCTACTTCAACCATTTAATTATACAATAATACAACTAAAAAAAATGAGTAAAATTTAAACTAACACGGGGAGTGTACGGATGTGGCATCGCCTATTTCAAGTTTTTCAAGGTTTTATGAATTGCTTTTTTATTTAAAGGGACCAAATATGAATATGAAAACAATATTCCCTATTATATAAAATTAAAACGATTAGTAAAAATGTATCAGGCTTTAGGAAAATTACAAACCTCATTCAACGCATGCCTAACAAATTCAATAAGTAACAAAATTTTCAGTTTAGATTTTAGGATTATTAAATTGGTAGGGGCTATGCCTTCTCACCGACAGAAGTGGCAAGCCATTGTTTACACCAACGGCAATCATGACACCAGGTGCAGTCCCAAAGAAAAATTTCCGAGGAGTTTGTGAGGAGCAGGAGAAAATACATGTAGGTATATAAAGCGTAAACAAAGTACACTTATTTATTTAGAAAAGTAAAGGAACATTATAACATTCATAAACATAATTACTACAATACTTTTTTGTTTTTATTGAAAGAAATAATACAATGTTCCACATTTAAGGGCATTAATATTTAATCTCATAGGGACAATATACTAAATTTATAATAAAAAAAAAAAAAATTGTAAATTGATTACACTAACGTTTCTTCCAAAATTCAGGGGGGGGGGGAGGTAGCCCAAAGGGGTCGCCCAACTTGCCACTGTGTAAAAGTCACTGAATCGCTAGGGCGGAGTTTCATCTGTTTCTCATAGGAGTAAAAAACCTTTTTTATTAGCATTGACCTCTTGAAATTTCAATTAATTTGCACGAGCTTTTTTTACCAACATTTCGCCCTACTTTATTTTTTATTTGATTTAGTTTTCTTTTTATAATTGCTATAGCTAGGGCAAATGCGATCACAGTTACGAGTATAATATCCACATCAGTAATGTTTGATTTATTTTTTTTACGTATCATAATTTTAAGTGCTTATCTACAAATAACATATATTATTTAAAGAGTATGTTTTAGTAGAGTATGAAGAGGTTTAGAAGAGTGTAAATAAAAAATATTTTAGTAAGTATGATTTAAAATACAATGCAATAGGATCCTTGTTGATATTTACAATATATACTTTATAAATAATATGCTAACATTATTTAATAAGCATATATAGTACATAATATGTACTATTTTATGGACAATATAATATATATATATATATATCTATATATATATATCTATATATATATATATATATATATATATATATATATATATATATATATATATATATATATATATATATATATATAATGAACAACGATCCTATGTCTTGCATTTTAAACCATACTTATTGAAATATTGTCCAATTTGATTTGATCATTTTTGATTTTAGACCGAGGATACGTCGGCTTTTTTCTTTTCTGGATTTCTTACCTACACTCACCCTTCATTGCCCTAAATTTCCGTACCTACTAAATAAAGGCATTGAAACAAGCTTCGACTGCGTCGACATCGACTGCGGATCTCAGCCGACCACGTTGATGGCTCGTGGGCCATTGACTTCTGACATTCGCCTAATTTCTTGATGCGATGCCAGGCTTCTTATCTTCTGCTTCATTAGGAGTCGGATTTCCTCATACCCAAAATTATATGAATAAGATGGATCATGAACAAAATAACTTTAGAAGAAAGCAAATCAGATTTAATTTTTAAAATTACATAGAACCCAAAAAAAGTCAGTAAAAACGAGAGCAAAAAAAAAAAAAAAAAAAAAAAATACATTGAGATACTAAGCTAAATAAATTTCTTCTGTATTTATAATTATTAAAATTCACAATTACTTTTAAAAATAAAATTACTCCAAAAACCCAAAAAATAAAATACAACTAGTAATGCCAATTAAATTAATTGAAGAAGTAAGCTAAGTCCAACTTCTTTATTAAAGCTTCGGAGGATTTTCAGTTATAGGAATAAAAGATTACAATAGAGGATACAAGATTAGAACTTGCACTCAGGAATGAGGTTTATTGTGGAAGGTTAGGTATCTGAATCATGCCAATCGGTTACGATACGAAATCAATGTCTTATGTATGAAATTGTATGTATTTCAATGTATGAAGCAAAATAATTAATCTTGCTAGGATTGGAATCGAGAAGAATTAGGTGGTTTGTGGAATCCCAATGCTGAACAACGTCAACCGAAGTAGTCCGTACCCTGGCCATTGTCGGATCCAGAGGGAGGGCTGCAACCCCTCCCTTTGGGAAACGTTTAGTAATTTAAGGATAGGATTTAACTTTAATGGAAGTAATGAAGTAATGTAATAAACAAATAATATAAAGAACAAGTAGAATGTTTGTTTTGAGAAAGGAACTTATAGGAGAAAAAGTAAAAGTTGATTGGCAGATCCAAAAAAAGGGGTGTAGGGTTGCAGCCCTCGCCACCTCCTGAGACTGCAGCCACTCCTTTTACAACCTGTACAAGCTGTAGTAAAGATAAATACCTTCTTAATTCTGTATCCTTGGCTTCTTAGGCATGTCCTATTTGTAACATTAGTTTATGCTCTTAAAGGTAAATAGGTAAACTTTTATCTCTATGCACCTCAAATAACTATATACCATTTAGTAAGACTCCATTGCTTCCGATCAGGATACTTTCCATAACGTTTAACCATAATTGCTAGTAATAGCTAGAGGACAATTGAAATGTGGGGTGACGTTTACGATTTAAGATGGCAGCCGTGAGTCGTTTCATGTAGACGCGTTCTTTTAGAAATTGTTTGATAAAGAGATATTCAACACAAAATTAATAAGATACAGGTGAGGTTTCGGTCTGCTTTGTGTGAGTGTGTTTATGTGTTGATAGAGTTTTCGTTCGCGTCGACAGGTTATTTTCACGCCGCGTCGACTTCTTCCGGATGCATTACATCTTGAAGAGGCACTGTTCCTGATCCTTAAATATTTTACATATTTTATTTCATCTGTCGTTTTAAATTTGAACAACCTTAAAAATCGAACAAGGCTTAAATATATTCTGAAAACTAGTCATAGCCTGTCAAACTTCGGTTACAAGTACTTTATATCAATATTAGAACATTGCGAACATTTCTCAATCATAACTAACATTTTTTCCACAGGATAGTATCATGAGCAGAGGTTTTCAGTAGTTCAATCACCGGCAGATCCAGGGGAGATTTGCGCCCCCTCTCGGGAAACGTGGACACAAATAAACTTTTATGGACACAAATAAATTATTTCTAGGTAAAAAGCGCTTTTATTTAATGATAAACAATGTAATTAAAAATTTAAATTTTACTAAACGTTTACATTATTTAAACGTTTAATTGAGATTTATACCACTGCTATGTTCTCATATTTTAAATTACGTCCTTTATGACTCGTGTTAAAAACCAAAAAACAAAAATAGTGCACCCCCGCCCACCTTGATTTATTACCGTGTCCTCATTTGCTCTCTACTCCCTCGTTTGACATTCTGTGCAAATTGTTAAACAGAGGAAAGTTGGTTAATAAATATTAAAAATATTTATGATTCAATATTATTCCCTTAAAAAACAATTTGTGATTTTGTGTAATAAAGAAGTATGGCTGCCGCACTAAGGCCAATAAAAAATGTTATAGTTCTGTTCCCATTAATACCTTTACACAGGGTTAAGAAAGAAAAAATTAATAAATAAAATTAAAAATAATAAAACAATAAATACATAAATCACCTGTATGTATTAAATGATTAACTAACTAAAATATTTTGAAATATGTAAATTACAAAGAAAAAAATAATTTATTCCAAGAAATTAAAGAAAATCAAGGTCACAGTTCGATTGGAACCTAGTTATCTCTCACGGGCACTTGAAAGGCGCGAAAGTCGGTTGATTCTAATTCCATTAATTTTAAATCTAACCCATACCATTCAATTGTTAATAAAGATAGCTGAAATTCGATATTATCACAAACCAGCCGTAACAAATAAACAATAATGTTGACTAGCCAGTCCCAAGACCTGTGCTGTCAGATATATAGTTTATCTTAAAAACTCTTTTACCTCAAATCCGTAGTAACCAAGCATTTCCTTTGCTTATCACTTCTCTTCTTTTTATTCCAGAGGGATATAACTTCAAAGCACACATTACTACTAATTCTAGTTCTTGCTCGACTGCGTCGGATAACTTGTATAAAAGAAAGAAATAAAAGGTTAGGGGAACCTTTGTTTTTGTAATGGATAAAAAAAACATTCGAAAAGTTATGTCGACTTTGATGGTAAGAAGCCTAGAGCTATCGATACAAGGAAGAGGAAAAAGATACTGTTACCTGCCTCTTCTTAGAGGGTAGTTCAGAATGACAGACAGACTACCAAGCGGAAGAATTTATTTGGGAAAGTCCAAATAGCCGGAACAAATAGATTTCTCTCCGCTGAAGGTGGAATGCTGAGGATTCCTCTCTGGCGGTGGTAATAAAGAACTCCTTAGACAAAACGACAGGCGGAGAAAAAAAAAGTAAGAGGGAGTAACCGAACCTGTAAACAGGGCCCTATACGGATTTACATAATTCCAAAGGGCACCGCTCCAAGCCTGAGAAATAACCTTAATTAATTTGTTAGGGCAAAGCTAGCGCCCTCTGTTATGCTAATAGGGAGCTATGCTTCATTTGCTTCCCTTCCTACCCGGGACAAATGCTACAGATTGCCGGTCATCCTTTATGCCGCAAGTGTCCTCTTAAGCGGCATCGCGGCTACTGTCTGTAGTTGGCATTCAGTCTGGCATGCTACCTGCCGAATAGGATTAAACATACCATAACATATGTGGAACAAAAAACAACATAACTTTCCATTTTTACTAGACACCCTTTCACCCATCTTCATTAAGCGACTCTTTATATATTATTTCTTCAATTTTTGTTTCAATGGTTTTTATTATCTATGGTTTTTATTTTATTTTTTTGTCGGTTCGTCATATCTTCTTAACCATGCATGATGAAATTCAATTATTTATCCATCATTTGCAAGATTATCTTCTCCTCCATTGCAGAAAAAAGTCAGTCTAATGTCCTAAAACAATTTAGATAAAATATTAAGTCCTAAAAAAATCAGAATAAAGATATTATTTGCGCATAACTCAAAAAATATCAAAACGAAATGATATTTATATATTTATTTTAATATAAATCAGAGAATTTTCTGTGTAGTTAGTGCAATCGAATTTGGTAACATTTTTATGGATAAAAAAATTTCAATGTTTTCGCATAACCTTAAACAATATATATACTATTTTTTTCTATATTTCTATTTGTTATTCTTAGTATTATTCGCTTCTATTTGTAATATATATATATGTGTATATAGCTATGTATTGAATCCAAGACCCATCTTTCACTTTGCAACTCCAAATAAGGAACCCTAAGTGACCTGATGTATCTGGTTCAAAAGCAAAATAAGAAATTATCTTCTCAAGTTTTATTTTACCTTTTTTTGTACTGTTTGTCTATACAGTTTCCCTAATCGGCAAAGTGATTCACCAAGACCAACAACTGTAGACCATTTGTTGAGACATTGATAGATGTGGAGAGAGATTTAGGACGATGCCTCGATATAAATCCACAGTTAGAGCTAGCTCTAGACCTTTTATATTACTCACAAGTGGCCCCCTAAAAAAGATTACATGACACTTACATGGCTTTTTATTAGAGAGTAGGGGACATTCATCCATTGTTGCAGACCCTCTGTTCTCTGGTTTACACGGCTTCTCCAATTATACAACGAGCGTTTAATACATATGCATTATATATTACAGACACACAATAATTTAAGGAACTATAAAAAAAAAAAAAAATAATAAAAAATGCGTTTAACTAACACTTGATTGAGGGTAAATATAGGCTTTAACAGCAGGTCGAGATTGTAACAATAAACGACAATCAATCTGCAGCGTGTAGGCAATTATGCACAGTATAGCTTTCCATTTTCACTTGCTTGCAGTCCCTATTAATAAAGCGCATGATTATCATAGTTTAAATTTACTTTTATTTTTTTTTTTGGGGGGGCGGGGAAAGATGCTAATGAATTGGTATGCCAAAACATTTAAATAATTATTTTTTAAAATAAAAAATCTATTTTACATATTATATATAATTGGATTAGTAAATAATATATGTTTCTTTTTCATTAAATAATTTTTACTCTCACCGTTTGTAGAATAATCGCAATTTATTTTCATGCTTTCCTTCTCAGATGCCACTTTTTTTTCTTTTTTTTTTTTTTTTACCTCGATGTAATAGAATTGAAACTGAAGACGTTTCCCGGCAAGCCAGTTTCTTTACGCATTCGTTAAAGCTTAATGGTTGATAAGGTTTGTTTTCCATGTACCCCTCAAGTATATGCAACAGACATGTATAATCTGAATTTTTCGAATCATGATTTTTATTACTTTAGATCCCATGGCACCTTCTATTCCGCTGTATTATTTAAAATTCTCAACTTATTAAACTAAGGCTCTACCGAGCCAAACTCTTATCTAGATATCCGGATATACGATCAAAACGAGGAGAAACCCCTTGACGTTACCTAGAAAAACACTCAAAAATACCAATGAATTCAGCGAATATACAATCGAATTCCTCCCATTCCCAGCCTTCGTAATCTTTGGTTTTCAGCCTGGCTTCTTCTTCTGTTCCTGATACTCTTTCCACGTGAATAAAAAGAAGGCGATCTCGGGATCTTAGGATTCAACTAGAGCTAACTAGCGATGGGGAGTCAAAATTATATTACATTATCTTGATTTATTTATTAAAATTTATTTAATTAATATCTAAATATCAATGAAATCAATTTAAAAAAAAAAAAGAAGGCTCTAGGCAATAAACCACTATTGCTATCTTAGTTTATAGTATTGTATATTATTACAATTTTTTTCAGGAACTTAAATTTAAGGACATGAATGGATCTGATTATTATCTTATGAGCCGCCTACAAAGTTCTATTTTTAATTAGAAAGTGATGGCGGGTCCGAAGCCCGCCTTGTGGCCGTAGGATTTTTAAAGATGGTGAAAAATCCTTGGCTTTGCCTTCCTTTGGAGGGAACGAAAAATGGAAGTCCCGAGCCTGTAGAATTCAAGTACCTGTTAAAGATCCCGATCCTAATTATACCTGAATAGGCAAAATTAAGAACTCCCACTGTAGCATGGTCCATTCAGCCGTAGCATTATAAAATGATGTTATATAAACATACAACGAATCCCTTTGTTTGAATTTTTTTTTTTTTACGTAATCGTTTTAGCGACGGAATTGAGACTGTTTTCTAATACAAGAAAGATAGTAATTTAGAAACAGGTATCAACTGCGAATCGTGAGTATCGCCATATATGAATGGAAGAAACAAAAAATCAAAATTGAATAGTTATCCAAAATCTTCACCACCACCCCCAATGTTGTTTCTTCCCGTTTCATAAAAGTTTTATTTAAAAAATAATGGTTTTCATTGTTGATTATTTTTTTAAAACCAAGCTATAAAGTTATCATTTTAAAATCTAAAATTAATAAGATAATTGTATTGTGTGAGTACGTTGTTGAGACTTCATGCCCCGAGTCAGGCTAGCTATTAAACAGTCGGTGGCCACAGGCTAGGCCATCTGTATCGGAAGATTTACTGGCTTTTAATCTTGAGGAATTTTATGCCTTCTTCTGTTTTTAGGGTTCGTATACACTTCTTTAGGGCCAGTAACATGAAACCTGGAAGAAGCGTTACCTACCCTCCAAATAGGTCTGTACGATCTGAAACAACATTTAGGGAAAGGATTGTCGAACTAAATTACAACAATAGAAATCTGGAGAATATAATTAATCAATAGATTTTCAGAATACATTGAGTTTCGTAATAATAAAAAAAAACATACAATTGAGAAAAAAAGTAAATTAAAACTAGTGAGTGAAAACAATGCTATTCAGAAACTAAAATTAATTATGAAATTTTAGGTCAATAACCAATCGTAATTACGTTTTGTGCCTTCTTGCAGTAGCGATTTGAAATGAATTTCCGTTCTTATCCTCCCTGATATGATAAAATATTGTTTTAACTCCTGCTTCCTTTTTCTCCTGATTAAAGCTTCTTCAGTACATCGGCATATAAACTCTACAGCCCACCTTCCTATTTGCTGGAGACCACCTCACCGGATCTGATAGCTCCTCGCTTACGAAATAACTGAGGCAAGATATATTGCTCCAAGTATCATTTGTTAAACTGACAGTATCTGATTCAGTAGCCTAGCACTAACAGGAGACGATTTGTTAGTCTGCTCCGTCCTGTCTCAAGTCAGTTATCAGTTTGTAGTCGTTTAGCTTCTTCGATTTGATTATGATATCCCGCAGGTTATAATAATTTAACAACATAAATTTCGCTTTTAATTTTCTTTTTTAACTCAAGTTCTGTTAACATGAGATACATAATATAAAGTGAATTCCGATGAAACCATGAAGACATCCCTAACGGCCACCCTAAGTGTTGTCCTATGGTCGTGGTGTGTGATCTGCGTCTATTTTGGCCTGCTGTCCAACTTTTTTCACTTTACATTTTTTTTTATGTACGAGTAAGATATGTATTAATTTGTTCCTTGTTTTATCTTCAATAATTCTACATCAATTCCTTAAAGCTAATGTAAAGAAAATATTCTTTTTATTGAAAAATTATCTAGGGGCTAAAATTAACAAAAGATACGGGGCAAGTATTAACAAGCTAATTCTTACCTCACCAGCGGTGTTTGAATTTTCACCACGGTACCTAATTGTTTATCTTAAATGTTACAGCATGAGACCTAATAGTGAAAAACTACCCGAGGCTGGCGTTCTCCGACAGCTCCTTTAGAAATATATCCACGAAACCGTTAATTATAGTGAATTTGAATTTGTGAAAAAAAGTATTAATTTCTTGTCGAATAAAAACCAAGAGTTAGGTTATCTTAGATATCATTTAACATAAAAATCGCGTCAAAATTTTAATTCGTGCCCTAGTCTCCTGTGTATTACATTTCTCTGAATGATTGAAATTAATAATTATAAGACAAAATCTCAGAACAAGTGATCATTTCAGTGATGTTGATGTATAAGGTTGGTTTAAAAGTTTAGAAAAATCTATGCAGGTATATAATAACTAGGAAAAACGAATAGATTTTAGAATGTAAATGGTAGTAATATTTATGTTTCGCAACCATTCGGCTCGAGTCTACTGTCAAGAAAATTCAAGTTAGGGTTTACAAAACTGTTAAATGGATTGCATATTTAACGTCAAGGTTTGATTATTTTAATTTAGAAATGCTTGTGTTTTAAATAGGAAGTACAAAGCGCATTAGGAATGCAAAGCAGTCTGAATAGCGTAGCAGTTTCTGGATCTATTAATCGTTCATGAGATCCTGCGAGTGTCACTTGTCAAGATAGTGATCTCTTCGGCGGCGCTAAGTGGTAAATTATTGAGATACGTAGAGGACTGGGTGCCGAAGGTCGGAGGGGAAGGATAAGTCTGCATAAAAACCATATTGTTCTCATCTTTTTTTATTTGTATTTACCTTCCCAACCTGATGATAAATCAATGTCACATCTTTCAAGAGATAAGGAAAAATGACACCAGAGTTTTAATACACCAATATTGAGACAGATAACATAGCTGTCTTGTAATTCTTAACTATCGGTTAATAAATGGTGCCTTACCAATAGTCCCAACAATCAAAACGGTTGGGATATGTTGGATCAAAAATAATACAAGATTGCGTAAAAGCAAACCAATATTTCTTAATAAAATCCTTACAAACCATTGTTTATTAACAGAAATAGATAAGTTTTTCATCACAATAAATACTAATACGGCAGACGAATAGTAAATATTAGATGCGTCAATTTATTCGATGTTTTTAATGGTAATTTCGTGGGGGGGGGGGGAGGGGGGTACCAATCCCCAATAGCCCACATGTCCAAATGATGCTAGGATGTAAGAAGCCAGAGGAAGAACTGAATTGACACATGGAAAAACAACTGAGTTATTGAATAGATTGGATAGATTGAATGGCTAAAAAAAAAAAAAAAAAAAAATATTTATTTGTCCGAGCCAAATAACCGTTTTCTATAAACTAGTAAAACGTAAAATATCAATGAATTTAAAAAATCAAACTTGTAGGTACACAATTGTCTACGGCAGGGTAAATTGTAACCTATTGTAACCTGACACTATTGCACAATTTTTATTTGCCGCTAATAATTTGCGAATCGATAATTGAATTACACACTTTTTCGGCGCACTTAATCCAATTATCGATTTGCATTACCAGTATTCCCGGGAAAAATTCACTAGTGCAACACACATCTGCTTTCTCTCCAAATTTTTCCACAATTTATCACTCAGCATCTAATGGACCACTGCGTACAGTCCCTGATAGTGTCACTCAATTATTCCGGTAATCAATAGTCCTTCATCCAGCTGCATTCACACCATTTCGTCAAAAAAGAGCAGTAAGTCATACATTACATATTGCAATAGACTAACCAGCCATTACCTTGTCTACTGTTCACCGCTACATCTAACATCAAGCTCCAAAGAGGTCGGAGCCAACGAGTGCGTTTAATTTAATTTCTTTTACAAGTTGACTTTTATTTATTTTCAGAGTATTACTTTATGTTGTTTAATTATTTTCGTTCAAGTTTTTATGTATTGTCTGTTTTATTCATTTGAAGAAATATATTACAGATATATATTACAGAACACGCAAAATTTTGTTAAGTACCGAAAATCACCCATATTTACATCAACATTACTTAACAAACTGTAGGGAAGTGTGAGAAACTCTAACATATGATATTGTAACGTTAAATCGATAAGCAAATAAAAAAAAACATATGGCGTAACCTCCCGGACCGCATGTTGGAACAAAATAACCGGTTGGAACGAACTGTTTTTGTCTAGATCATTCCGGAATGATGGAGAATTGCCGACATTGTTCTAGAAGATTCCAGGCCCCACTATTTACGATATATATAAGGGGCAGAGACTGAATGAGTTAGTTGAAGTCTGTGTCTTGACTGTGTTGCTCAAGTCATATGATTGTGTGTGATAAAATTATCAATTTTGTAACCTGTTCAAGTGTTTAAGTTGTAATAATTCGTTGGCATTGTGATAACTGAATATTTCTGTTAAATAAATATTTGTTACCCACAAAAGTGTTACAATATCAATATTGGAATTTAAGTTAAAAAAATTTATCATTTGTCTAAGCTAAAAAATATATACATATTGTTCGTATTCAGCAGGTTTGGTTGTGATACACTGAAAACAATGTTCTTTTCTAGTTGATTTACTTCATTTTCTCGCAAACAAACAATAATTCATTATATAGAAGATATTGATATAAAAGATGTAATTCACTTCCTAAGTAATGGAACATTTTATGCTATTATGGACAATTCTACAGTAGGAGTCTTAAATTTTGCCTCTCCAGGTATAATTTAGAGTAGGAATCTTTAACCAGTACCTGGTTCCCGAGACCTGCATCGCACAGTCTCGGGACCTCCATTCTCATAATATAATGAATTTGTAATTGTGACTAATAATGAAAAGAGAATAATCTGATACTTTTGTGCATAGGCCTCACAGCCGCCATTTTACATCTCTCCTACTAACAGCATAACCAAGGATCTTTTTTGCCCTCAGCAAAATCCATGGACCGGGCTACAAACCCACGACATTGGTTTTAGTTGGTTATTATGCTAACCAATACTCCACAGATGACTCGTCTTTTGCGATTTGATAGATGTAATAATTATTTCTCTAGAGGGTATTCATGGATATTTTGTTTTGAGATATCTACGAATTTTCGAATGAGTTGTAACCTTGGCTGAACCTTTAAATAAAAATCAGATAATAGATTCTCTAAAGAGGCCTGCTGTTCATAAGATTATCCCCCATTTACAGTAAGTAATTCATAAGCACAAAAAAAAAAAAAAAAAAAACTCAAATGTTTTTATTTTTTAAATCCTTATTATCGCTGCTTAGTGGAATCGTTACAAGTTATTTTATATCTACGCTTTGTCGGTGATAATCTATCGTGATATAGCAGATGTTGGTTGCCCCAGACTTTGGACAATCAGATTACTTTAACTCATTTTCATCCTATCATTATGTCGGTATTGATTTTTGATAACAAAGGCCCCAAACAAATCTGATTATTCTTAATATTTATCGTATAATCAAAAAATATTTTTTTTTTTTTATATATAGCATTTAATATATAATTGAAGGAGCTTATCAATATTTTCATAAAGTAGGCCTGTTATTACAAACAAAAATATAATAAAACGTGATAATAATAGAAAATTACACATACTGACATTTAATTTGATTATCATATTTTCAATAATATAAGACTTGACTAATCGATTAAGTAAAAAAGGTGCATCAAACTACTTTATAGGCTTGATAGCAGCTGTGTTTCGTCGAAACCAATTGCTTCGATAAATCTTGGTTGTCACTGTAGCGAATGTCTAAAAGTGAACTCCATGGCAATCATTGGCTGGTAAGTAAACGTAACATGTTAAAATGTATGAAGTCTCTTAAGAGCATATGGGGGGGGGGGGGGAAGGGTCCTCAATTTAAGCATATTTTATCAGGATTGGACGGAAGTGGTGTTTAAGGAGTGTTCCATGCGAATTTTAAATAGTCTTTAACTTTGTTATTATCATACAATGATTGTAATTGTCACCGTGTCACTGATATTGAAAGCCCATGGAGGTTGAGCTTTGGCGGTTTAACCACTGACGGACATTGCCATTCCTAAGATTCAAATATATACTGTTTTACACTATTTTGGTCAATGCCATTTTAGCTTTCGGTGAGGATCGAGAGGGTGAGTGAAGCTAGAAAAGGATTGTGCCAAAGGATTCGAAGGATATGTTGTATGGTATACGTTGTGTGTGGAAATATTCGAAATAGCAAGGTCTAGGAAGATCAATTTTATCTGTTTTATCAATCAACCTGTTCCCTACTGACAGGTCTATAGGTCCAGCTAGATCGCTAAATAAACTTCTGAATGTTATTTTATAACCTCCTAATATCTTATTATATTGTACCTGCGTTTTTGTCCACCATCTGCTACTCTTAAAGAATAATTTATTTATTCTTTCAGTTCAACGACCTCCTCATGTGTCTGACGCTCTAAGGCGCTTAAGAAGTCCTTTTCTGTTTAATTTACAGTAACTTCTAAATATTTTGGCGCTTTCATAATCCTATCCCACCTTTGCTTTGAAAGCTTTGTTGGTTTTAATGACGGTTGTAGGAAAAACAATCTTCTTTTTTGTATGGCGTGTCCAACAAGCATACCAACCTTGACTAATTTTAATTACCGACTGTTCCTAAAGCCCTGCGCCCCTCCACCGACCACCAATAAAATGCAGAGAGGGCCCGCCGGGGGCCTAGCGGAAGGTAAGTTATGCAAATGAGGGCTGGAGTTGACACCTTTACGGCTTCATATAACCTCCCCTCCTTTCAATTAACTTTTTTATCCCGGACCAGCAACCTTTACTTCGGGTGGGAATGCTATCCTTTCGGGAAACGGCTCGTTCAAGAACTACGCGGTCGTAAATTAAAACTTTTCTCCTCAATGGGCTCCTTCCTAGAGATTCCGCTTGTCTCTGTGTAAACAGGGCAGTCCTGTAAGTTTGATGAACCAGTCGTAAAAAAAGTGCCACAAATGTCGCGTTGCGTTTAATTTTATAAAATTATATTCAAATTCTGTTCGATTTCCTTGCAACAGAATCTGTGATGAATTTATTTATACTAACAATGCTGGAGTGTAAAAAAAAAAAAGTCTTCGATTTGTAACTAAATTGTAAGTACCTCGTTAAGTATCTACTCGATTTCGCCACAAATATATGCCAGGTAGAGAATACCGTCAACGCGAATTCTAGAATATCCTGCATTGCTGCTTGAAATTCGCATGTCTTTTCAACGACCTGAATGAAGATATAAATACCAAAAAAGATGGCCGTGGCCAAAATAATATAAAGAAAGGATAAGCTAGACAGCTCAATTGAAGCTCTCTCCGCTGAAGTTGGACACCGCCTCTAATAACGGGCCTATTCTTTGCTCTGAATTAGTTTTCGTTCTTAATTTATTGCTGCATAATATCCCCTCAAATTGTATTTTCTTATCTTTAAAGTTTCCAATGTTAATATTTTCCCTCAGGTAGTCTGAAAATTATACTTTAGCTAATATTATGGGACAAGGGCGTCGACAGATATTCGTGTAGGGAGGAGCACACTGGTTAAATTTACGTCTAGGGGGGGGGGGGGTGGTATGCAGGTAAATTCTTTTACCATGCAAGGCCTTTTTAATTTTTTTAAATAAAATTTATTGATATTTATAAGTCATAATCAATATAAGCATTTTTGAAATCAAAGAAATTAAACACAAATTCATATAATAGTCTTTTTTCTGGTTACTTATGGAACTACTAACTTCATGAGCTGTAGAATAGCGGAATGATAAACATATATATATATATATATATATATATATATATATTTAAATGGGTCCCTTTCGGAGTTGGTATATTTTACATTTAGAATGTAAAATACTTATAAATACTCAATAAAAATATAGATTGTCATTAATGAACACTATATTTTGATTTATCAGTTTTTAACACTATATTTCAATTTTTTTTTTTTTTCAGGTAAGCGACACTTTTACAATAACTAAGTAACCTGAGACTCGCTATGCCACTAAAATGAACTCAAAGTAAAGTATATTATTTTTCATATGTTGAAAATTGTTCATTTTTTATTTTTAAATAATTAATTTATAATTTTTAAAAATTATACATTAATATATTAATTTTTCATTTATAATACCAATGGATTACGGACTGTACCTCGCACCATATATACGAGTTCTGATTTTTGCTCTGATCATTCCACTGTACAACTCATTATTATGGATGAGACCGTTAAGGTAGAAAGATGACCGAAACTTATCAACGTCCCAATAGATTGAGATGCTTACAGGGAACTTAGATAAGCTGCTTTCCATCCCAGTTTCTATAAAAGATGAAAGCGAATGAGAAGAATCAGTGGACATTTTCATATCAAATAACCAAGAAGCATGATGATTGATGCTCTTCATCAATGCCAAGCATAAAAAAGCCAGATCTGCGCACTTACCGCAATATCCTCAGTTTTATAAGGGAATTGATCAGGGCAAAGAGGTGCGTAAGGTGTAACAAACGCCCCTCAGATAGACATACTACGGACTTAATAATCAACTCAAAAGAGGGATCCAAAAATTCAATAGGACAAACTATGACGCTTACATCAGTGCCCTTTAGGCGGACGATGGAAGCTAGTGAAATCATACAAAAAAACTGCTAAAACGTCGAGAGGTGTTAGCACCAAAGAAGATGGCTCCTGGGCCATGTGAGATAAGGAAAAATCTGAACTCTTCACTAACCACCTTTCCTCTGTATTTAAATCATTTACTTCATAATTACAGAACATGATACCACTAAATACAAAACTTTAGACATCCCACTAAAGTTGGATACAGTGACACTCTCACCACCTTCATTCACTCATTCTCAGGTCGCATTACAAATCAAACAGTTACCAAAAAGGAAAGCCCCTGGTTATGACTTAATTACAGGTGAGGCACTCCCACAAATGCTCTTGTATTTCTCACAAAGTCTTGTATTTCTCACAAAGTTTACATCCGTATACTAAGAACGTATAAATTCCCAATACAATGGAAATATTCACTCATTAGAATGATCCATAAACCAGGTAAAGACATATACAATCCTTCATCCTGCAAACCAATTAGCCTCCTCCCAATATGCTCCAAATTATTTGAAAAATTATATTCCAAAGATTGGTTGACACACCAACAGACCAAAAAGTAATACCTGTCCACCAATTCGGCTTTCGCAGTTACCAACCTAAGACACATCAATTACACAGAGTTACTACTGACTATATGCGACTGGAGTATTTTTGGATGTTGCCCAAGCGTTTGACGAAGTCTGGCTTCTCTTTAAACTCGAGGCCATATTTCAATGAATTATATAATAAATGCTTACCTTTCTAAAAAAGATAAGATGAAAATTCAAATCGAATTGTCAAGTAATTAATTCATGTTTGTCAGTAGCTATTAGACCAATATTTAGGAATTCACACTCCACCCAATTTCTATAGCATGTTTGCTTGGCCGCTTAAAACAAATAAAATACTAAAAAAAAAAACACGTTCCAAAGAGCCTTTTTGATTCTTAGAAACTAAAAAATAATCGAACTTTTAAAATAAGTTGAACTGCTATTAGTTTTAGCTTAAACCTCTATAAAGCTAAAAGGTTTCAAGTATTTGGTATTTAATTTTAATTTTTTTTATTTAAAATACAAAATAATTTTTTAATTTTGTATTTAAAATACTTTTATCGAAAAGTATTTTAAATGATTCGAGGTTTTTAAAGAGGTTATTTAAAAAAAAAAAAAAAAATACTTGCAATTCAAAATAATTTATTTTAAAATAAAAATTAAAATACTTTTTGCCCAGTTGTGGTTGGATCGAGCCACCGTGGAAGTGGCACCTTTCATGGCTGTTGGTGCCAACCATAAAATTGGTGGACATTAGTTGGTTATGTCAAATTCTTTAGCTTCTTTATTTTTTCTAACCTACTCCAGTGAAATGGCTTGTAACCGTGAACAAATTGCTGTTATTTCGGACATAAATAATTTATATGACTATTATTTATTCGCTAGATTATAGTCTTATTTTATCGCCATTGTTGCTTCCGAAAAAGGCCGCCGAAGACAAAACCACTGCTTGGGAGAATGGAAACCTTTACCGAGAGGTTATTCACCGCCAGGTTTAAGGGTTTTTTCATCTTTTATTTTTACATTTTTGGTACCGCCTCTGCAATTTCTTTCTTCAAAAACTCTTTTTTTCCTTTTACACATGTCCTTAACTTTGAAGGCTTTATTATTACACTTTTGAACCCATAATACCTTTTAATTCTTCTCATTTCTTCATGAAGTCAGATTAGTCAATTTATCTCTGGAACATTGTAATATCTATGAAGAATTGTATATAGTATAAAGAATTTTATACTCTTCATTGAATTCATCTTTAGGTAAGGATTAGCATATTTTATAGAAAACTAAGTAAACCAAATAAGAAGATATAATCCATTGATTATCTAAACAATAATTCTTTATAATGATACTCGTTACTCGGTTCGTCTTTATGGAATTTACTTAGTTAATTTGTAAACTATAATCGAATCGAAGCGAACAATGGGTTTTTGTCTGATTATTTTGTGAAGAATTACTATAGTACTATCACAGGGAGAAAGTATTAACACGTCGTTTAAGGTTGAGTAAGTTTTCTTTAAATAGTTTAAAACTAGCAGAATTATATAGGTGGTCTGATTCTTTTGTGTTTGAAACAGGCCCATAAATTCCTAATTCAAAGAAGATGAAGTCGCTCCGGAGCTTAAGTATGAATTATTGTATTATCCTCTAGCCCAGATCTTATGCCTTCTGTCACTTTTTTTGATCGCTTAACAGGGCATTAAAGAGCCGTAAATTCATCTTGGAAGAAAAATTGAAGGAAGGGGTGATTCGTTGTCATCATTGTTTCTGAGTCGAAAACCTTCTTTCCTTAGGGCATCGTGGGGGCTTGGGGTAAATACGTTCAAAAGTAATTGGCTATGTTGAAAACTTACAATCATTTAAGTCTCCTTCTATCATTATAATAAAATTTATAATTACAAGATTGTGGTTATTATTGTCTAGCATAATTTTATTGCGACTTGTTTTATTCTTCTTATATATAATAGCTTCGATATCGAAATTTTAAAGTTGAATATTTAGCACCCTGCTGCTGTGAGATCGTTCAAGATTATCACTTCCCGTAGGAGTAGGCACCTCAGCGCTGACAGGAGAGCTCAACATCGGTCCTTAATGGCCGTACCATGACGGCGGCAGTTTTCAATTCCTCGTTCACATCGTGCCCGCCGAAGCCTACCTGTCTAGACCACACCGCCTCGTGGCGAAACGTTTCGGCGCTCTTCCTTGAGGAGGAGGTATTTACGAGTTTGGTCCCACCCAGTCAGTTATAGGAGTTCATCTTATTCTCTTCTTTTATTTATTTATTTTTTTTGTTTCGACTTTCTTTCTTTTGCCTACAACCCTTTCAGACTTGTGGTTAGTAGTCTATTAGGAATATATATATTCTTCTCTCAGTCTTTTTCGTCTTCTTTCTTCTTTATGTTTGTCTTTTTTATTGAATCTGTTTTGAAGGAATCTCTTTTTTTAGTTGTTTGATTTTAGGACATCCTGTATTACCCTCTTCATTCTGATAATTAATTTATAAATAAATCCGCCTAAATATTACAGAATGTTTAGATGCGTTTCAACACCAGTTAATGATTAATTGGCAGAAAATATCTTTTCATTAATAAGATGTTGTCGAGCTAGTTAAAATTACAAGGGCCATAATTATTCAATTCTATCGCCATACAATAGATGCCACTCTTTGATAACAATTTCATCACCACGGTTTTCTTAATGTATTAAGAGGCGAAAGAAAGTGAAATATGTTCATTAAACTTATTTAAAATCTATATTAATATAAATTAAACGCATATATTTATATGGTAAATAAAATTACCCTACATTTAGTCTTTTAGTACATTTCTTCAAGAAACTAGATAAATAATCTGAGCATTTTTTTTTTTTTTTTTTTGCATAGTCTAAGGACCAACAACAAAATGTTTGTTCAAAGGTTCAATTTTTCGGAACCTCTTTCATTGTATCCCCTAGGCGTTGCCGTCTGTTTGTGGTCACTCACTCAAACGAGTTATCAAAAGAATTAGTTCGCAGACAGAATTAGAAGAGAGCTGTTGGAGTCGTGAATAGTTTGTTTACACGTGTTGCGGTACAATAGCACATGTCCAGAGTCGATGGAGGAAGGAAGGGAAAAAAAATAAACCATCTGGTGGAAGGAATCTGATCGAAACACGAGTGAGCTCTGATATATGATTTTTCAATTAGTCGATTATATAACAGTAAATACATGGGCGGATTTTGGGGGTCATGACTCACATTAAAATTTTTGTACAAAATAAAAGTATCTGTTTATTCATTGTAATGAACATTAGAAACATGGATATAAATTTCAAATGGCAGTAACTTGAATTTTTTTTTTAAATATTTTATAAAATTTCCCATTTCATAATCGCATAATTGACATCCAGCAGCTTCTACTATATGCTAATAAAATTTCTTTTCTTGACCGTATTGAAATTTATGTAATTTTTTTTCTTTTGTTAGGTCAATTAAAAAAATAAAGAAATTCTCTTCACTAAGCACTCTCCCTTCCCCTTATGGAAAAATTATAAATAGTTCCTTATGATTTATAATGTTCTTGTAAAAACTGTAGCCATTGGTTGGATTCTATCTGATGGATCTTAGCTGTTTCAGAAAACATTCATAAATAAAAATAGTCGATTTGTGAGATATGACGTTCTCGAAAGGAGTGAGCGGTAAGTTAAACATAGCCAATAGAAAATTGGACTGAATAAAACGCGATTATAAAGTCAGCCGGTAATTATATAAAGGTGCTTGTTGATGTATTAATTAATTTCGTTATGGGTCATTTCAAAATTTTGGTCACATTTATGTCACAGAACAATAATTGGGCCAAATCACAGTTGAATCCATTTTGATAATTTTTTCCTGAAATCTATCTGTTTGAAAGCTTACTTATCATTAAACATTAATTGTGATTTGTAATTTACGGCCCAAGAAAAAAAATGCAAAATATTGATTTCTCACTCCCTAGTGATGTCACAACCCAGAGGTACTCCACAAGTTAGCTGAATATTGTGAAACTTCTGGGTGTAAGTCCATAAATCTAGGGTTTTTTAGAAAGGTTATTATGTCTAAGTCCAATATTCAACTGATGAATAAAAATTAATTAATTCAATTCACCTAATTAGTTCATTTCATGAGTGTCACTGGTGTTGATCCTCACTCCCTAGAAATTTTTTATAAGTTCCGCTAAACTGGAGGAACAGGGAAATTTTGTTTTTCCAACCTATGCGATAACACTGCTTCAACATGGAGTACACAGGATTTTTCCCGCTAAGAACAATCCCGAGACTAGGAAGGTTAATTTGTGTTCAAGTTTTGAAACTCATAGGGTATTTTTATTCATCCTCACTTCCTAGTGAATAAGTTTTCCAATATAGGTAAGTGGATTTTAATCATCCTTTTCACATTGATTGTAGTTTGATGGTAATTTGTGGAAAATATTTTTGAATAGCTTACTTACTTACTCTACTAACCGCCTGTGCCATTTAATGGTGGAAACCTCACTCCCTAGTCTCTCACTCCCTAGAAAATCTTAAAATCTAGGGTCTAGGGAGTGAGGTTAACATCTAGTGATTGAGTGTTTTCAAGTTTTTACAATAAATTTATAATACAAAAAGTCTATCACTGTGCATTATTACTTTCCTTGCTCACAAAAGAAGCGCAGCGAGGAGCTATTGCACAGAATGAAAAAGGTAAATGCTCAGGTCCGTCAAGATGTTATAAATTTTCTTGAGGATGACGAACATTCAAAATTGTGTCCAGGACAAAAGGAATGTATCAAAAGAAATTAAGAAACAAAAAAGGATTTTATCAGGGTCCCTAAAAAAACTTCATGCTCTTTTCAGTAAGCAGGTAGATTACAATATAAGCTATACCACATTCACAAAATTAAAACCTTTCTGGGTCCTAGCGCTTAAAAGTTTGTGTAATATTTTATATTTTGATATTTTCTAACTGCTTCTTATTTTCTTAAAATTAAAATGTTAAAATAAAAAACTTTTCTCACTTTCTAGACACCTACCTCACTCCCTGGAATTATATTTTTTTCAATATGGCGTAAGTATGGTTTGACTGGTAATTATGTATGCTCACATCAGTGACTTGCTCAGACAACCTTAAAGATTGATAAGGAGCAAAAAAACACACATATTATTTTATTTTTTTTTTTTTTAATTTGATGCCTGAATGTGACCGAAATTTTGAAATTACCCTTATATCAGTGTGTTATTCTGTCTGTTCGAAATATCGGAATCTTTTCGAAGTTTTGTCATAAATTTACACCGAAAAAGAAGCTTCACGGTGACTTTTAAAATAGATAACTAATGGGGAAATCCTTTTTTTTCCCCCTTAAGATTAAGTGTTGGAACGGAACACTTTTCTTTTTTTTTAACTCTTAGTGTAAAAGTCAAAACCTTCATATCTAAACATTAATTATACCTGTCATGAGGTGATAAAACGAAAAAAAAAAATATACATAAATTGAAGCAATTTATTCGACATTCAGAACCGCACTAATAAATATAGTTTTTGTTTTCTTTGGTACCATGTGACCGGTGAGGCAAACACAAACAATCTTTTCCAACAAACCTGTGGACGATAGCTGTATCTGGAGGGTTCAAGAATTAAGGATTTGATTGGTCCTGTCATCCTCCAGTTTTTGAAACATTTCGGAGCATTATATGATTAAAGAAAGGATGATTTCTGAATCTCGTCATCGCGGTTATTTTTCGACTCAATTCATAGCTTTTTCTATCTGAAATAAATACTATAACATTATTATAATTGTTATAATTCCAGGCATTATCAACCTACCAACAAAGTTGTATCCTGGAAAAGAAAATTTGTTCTGGATCGAACATGCTATATTGGTGTCAAGATCATTTTAAGCATACTTTAGATGGAGTTTCGATAAAAAGCTCATGCATGCCCTCCCAAGAGTAAATAATAAAAGTAAAACCCTCCCATCTAAATTTAGAAAATAATTATTTCTTTATTCTCATCGCTGTTATTTTATGTGCTAAAATGGAAATTAGATTTTATTTAATCATTAATTGTGATTTGCAACGTTAGTACGTTGCTCGTACTTTAAATTATGATCATGGACTTTTATGACTCAAGGACTTAAAAATTAAAAAAAGTTCGCCACCCTCAAAATATTTTTAGATCTGCTATTGTTAGATACCATCTGATTGTAGTCTTATTTAGCATTTAAAGAAGTAAATAATGTCGCCCATTGTGTTGAAATGCAATTTAATGGATTTCAGGATTTTTAAATATTCTTTTCGGAAGAGAGAGCATTGCTCTTGTTGAGGATTATATTCTCTTTAGATAAATTTATTAAATATAAAAAAATTGTGGTATCTTTGAAAGCCCTTAAATACATTTTCATCGAAAAAATAAATTAAATAAATACGAATTTTGAACTTGAATTACTCTTTAGGATTTTTTCCCCTATCATTCGTAAACAAAACTTAAAACTTCTGCAAGCTCTTAGAAGAAACTAAACTAATCTGACTAGTTTTTCTTATATCAATTTTTTTGGACTACTCAAAATGAAGCGGCCTTTAGTTTTTCCTACCCAATTAAATTACATTAATATAATCAGCTTATTATATATTAATATTCGGATTTTTTTTTCAAAGCCATAAAAGTGCAAAATAAGAATATGAAGAATCTGAAATTATCTAAAAAAAAATTTCCAGAACCCTTCTATACGGCTTCGATATTTTTGACTTATCACCAAAAAGGTTTCATTGATATTGATGTTTTTGCTACCGTGGCCTTCCCTCCTTAATTCAAAGAAAATTCCAATTCATCGCGATTACCTGCTCCGGCTTAGTTGATAGTTGAATGACCAATAATATTTCATTGAAGAATTTACCAGGAATCCTGCTGGTCCTATCATTGTGTATCTTCTAAAAGGCACAGAAGCCAAAAAAAATGCTAATTTCGATAAACAGATCTTTTTAATGAGATACCTATGTTATTTTGATAATTGGTTAAAAAATATAAATTGTGTCAAGTGTTTGATTACCAAATGCAAGAGTTAATCACAGAACAATTGGTTGCACGCTGTATGCTTACATTGTTTCCTATCTCTGATTACTCACAATCTTATTAATTGATTTGATGTTTTTTTGTTGTTCTTTTTTCGATTTTTACCGATAACCTTTGGCACAGTAATATCATTAAATAGCAATTTATAAAAAATCTTTAGCTTTCATCAATTATCTTGTTTTTATATTATAATGCATTGAAGGTAGATTTCTAAAAGGATATGTATAAATCAAACGATACTTTATTTATTCTCCATGTCATATTTTAAAGAACATTTTAACTTTGCTGACAAAAGGGTAGTTTGTATGAAGCCTCTGAAAGGCGGTTAAATTATTTATTAATTCCAGTTAATATGCATGTATTATTCATTTTGTATATATTTAAATATCTTGCAGATTATTAATTGGACTAAAAATCAATTTTTATCACATAAATTATATAAATTATTTGTATTTTATCAGCTTAAACTGAATCATTTCCATTCAATGGATAAAAAAATCAGAAAGTCACTTTTCCAGAACCAAGAGAGTTGCTTAAAAATCAATTAATTAATTGATCATTCATCAAATAAAGAATAAAAATAATTGCGTCTTATCTTAAACCTTCAAAAGCACAAGTCAAACATGTTTTAGATTTTTTAAATGAGATCTAATGTTCAATGAACTATTGCTGGTTTACATAATCATTTAATTTACAATCAATCTATTTGTTTAACTAAACCTATGTTTTCTGTAATATTGTTCATTTTATTCATCAATTTTTCTTCTAACCTTAAAGGGCGGTGATCTTAAACTACATTTTTATATTTAATCATTACATTTTTTTTTTGTAATCTAGGATGTTCTAAGAGAAAGAAAATATCTCCCGACACATGGTTATTAAGATTCAGAGGATCTGAAATCTGTTTAAAAAAGAAAATCTGATATTTCCTGATCGCGATACTTCCACCTACTATATAATTTATTATATTATATAGCTTCATTATATTTGAATAAAATAAAAGACAAAGTGAGTTATATTTTACTTCAAAAGCGATTGAAGTTAGCACAACCTTATTTAACAAAATTCGACTTGAACTTCAGTTTCCTCACAATATGGTTTTTGGCAGAAAAATAACCGCGATGACGAGATTCAGAAATCATCCTTTCTTTAATCTGATATTTCCTGATCGCGATACTTCCACCTACTATATAATTTATTATATTATATAGCTTCATTATATTTGAATAAAATAAAAGACAAAGTGAGTTATATTTTACTTCAAAAGCGATTGAAGTTAGCACAACCTTATTTAACAAAATTCGACTTGAACTTCAGTTTCCTCACAATATGGTTTTTGGCGCTTATAAGTTCTTTGGCTTTACACTTAAACTTTGGCTTTACACATTTTTATATTTAATCATTACTTTTTTTTTTATAATCTAGGATGTTCTAACAGAAAGAATATATCTCCCTACACATGGTTATTATGATTCAGAGGATCTGAAATCTGTTTAAAAAGAAAATCTGATATTTGACTGCTATTTTTTTAATTGTATGTATCTTTTAAAATATTTTTTAATTGTTTTATTTCATACCACTTAACCCGTTATATAATATTATAGCCCTCTCCACGGTAGAGAAGGAGCAAGGTGGGAGGCAGAAGATAAGGGCAGTAGGGAGGACGATTAGTAGAAGAGCTGCTTGGGAGAGATCCCATCTCAGTAATTACCCCTAAGTAGTGCCTCGGTGGCTTTGTATCGCCCTTCGGGATCCTCTAGTATGCCGGTGTCGCCCCCCTCTTCCGCCCACGGAGAGGATACGGGTGTATCCTTGCTCGGTCATCCAGTCAGTAGTGGGGTAGGCGCTTTCCTAGAGTCAATAAGGAAATCACCCGAGTCTTGGTGATTTCTATATTTAGGACTATACCTGGATAAGAAAAGGCTGGCATAGAAAACCCATATAGGAGTGAAAAACAAAACAATTCAAAATATGATTTGGACTGATATCTAGGACACTCTATATTCGCTCCGGGTGATCCCTATAACTAGCAAACTTACCATCACTTTCTATGTTACTAACAAGCTTATCAAGCACATCACACAAAAACATTTAAAAGCAGAAGGTAATTAAACTTCCAAAAACTCAAACGTACAGAAACCACGCACTTTTCAATGTAAAGCCATGCTACACAATGACTTGGACATCCCAACAATCTTAAATTTAGAAACAGCTTAGATTTTTGCAAAAAAAATTGCATGTAGAAATTTATTTCAGCAAAAAAAAAATTCAGTTATTAATCTAAAGAAAATAATAAGTAAAAATTGAATTAGTTGTTTTATATGTAAATATATAATAAAGATAATCATTATCCGCTATTGCTTTAGAACTCTGTCTCTATTAACTTCTATGGAAGAAAACCCTCCCTGTGTAACTTTGGTCATGTTCATAAAAACTGACGTTAATATAAAGAAAAATATAAAATGTGAATTAGTTTCAGCCTCAGCTCTGTACGACAATTTACTTAAACTGTTTCTTTTTTTCCCCCTCCCGGAAACCTCTTAGGCCCTCAACAACTCAATTCCCTTACTTCCTTACCAAAAACCTAGTTTACCGCTTAGTGTCCCTCAGCCCTTTACCTTTTCTGGCACCTATTGCTATATTTCTAGTTCGTTGAACGTACTCCACTACTATCGGTACCATCTAGATACTTTTGGGACATCTAATCAAGTCAGTACCGACCTTATCTGTGATAGAAGTACCAAAGTACTACAGTATCTTTTTTAAATTCTCCTCCTAAGTCCTATTCAAGGACAAAAGAAAGGGAAAAGTATTAGAGAAAGGGAACCGATTTTTTTTTTTTTTCGTATTTAGGATTCCCAATTATCCAATAGCACTGTACCATTAAAAAAAAATATTTTAATTTATACTTATTACATTATACTCTCATTATTAAACGGTAGTTTTTATATATTTTTCTTATCCCATTTTAGGAATGGGGAATTCATTGCTTATTTTAAATTTGTTAAAAACTTTCTTACTTTTTACTACTCACAGGCAGCTACCTTATTAAATTCAATATGTGGCATTAGAAATGTTCTTTTCTAAATGAACACCCAATACATAGATATATTTTTAATTTACACAGAAGTAATAACTATAAAGTTGTTATTATTCAAAACTCATCGGAAAATACTACGTTATTCAGCCATACAAAAGGAAAAAAAATTCCATGGTTATTTCACCTCCCCCCAGCATTTATTTTTTGATAGGTGGTAATTTTTTGTGCCGCCATACTATTGGGTCTTTATCTAATAAAGTATCATAAATCTCCTCCATATTGAATCCTTACAAGAGCGTGCATTCCTTTATGATTTATACTCGTCCAAGGAGACGCTATAAAATATTTGATAAACCGGATCTTATTTTCTTTTCAAACTAGAATAAAAAGATATTTGTTTGAAAAATATCTCTTTACAGCCGAGCGCGTCTCTGAAGTCATTCCCGCGGTAGGAGCTTTGGTTCCAAATAAATTATTTACAAATTATAGATGGAAGGTCTCCTTTAACAATAAGGAGAAATATACTTGCATGCGAGGATGAAGCGGTCTCTCATTTAATTATGTTGATGAAAAGAGTCGAGTTACATACATATATACATATATATGATCAGATAATAGAGATGTGAGTCAAATAAGGAAACGTCGGACGGGTTGATTGCTGGAGATGTCACCTAAACAATTTATCACTCACCTAGACGGGATCGAACCTCAAATAGAGCTGCTGATTCGAAGAGATAAAGATCTGTCTGCTATAATGAGCTCATTAATTCCCATAAATAATTTAATTAAAAGGGACTCGGCAGTTTTTTTCCTTTCTGTTACCTCCTACTGAAGGCTGGAGTTGTTATTCCCCTATCCATTTATACTTCCTTCCTTTATATAAATAGTTTTTACTTGTTATAACAAATAATGTCGCTGTCTCGAAATAATGGCATCTTCATTATCATCAATCAAGATGTTTTTAATTAATTATTATGTATAGGAATATAAAATCACTGTTTTTCATGTTTTAGACGGAGCATTTAGAATCTTAAAAAAAAAAATTATTTAGAAACAACTTGAATTCAAAATTTGCTCGCCTCCGAAAAATGATTGATCAGGTAAGCCCCCCTTCAAATTAAATAGCTTCAAATGATAATAATCATATAAAAATAACTCGACAATTAAATTGAAGAATACATTAAGAAACGACTCTAAAAAAGTTGCTTAAAAAAAAATCGAACTTGAGACAGGAACCTATGAGTATTCAAACCCAGAATTTTCGAATACCAACAAAAACGCTTTAAGCTAAAAAAACAAAAAACTGTAAATATGCAGGCTTGGAACGCTCTGAACGCACACATATGTTATATATATATCCTAACGTGAACATTGGATGAAAAATCAGACTAACTGAAAAATTAATTATTTTCTAATAATTTATACAAACAAAATTGTGATAAAATAAAAATTTTAATTCTATAGAAAGTAATTAACTTTTTAGCTGTGTCGGAGTTCTTTAATGTTTAGAACCCAACTTCAAGGGTTAATTCTTACTCATGAAAATTTATGTGGCGGTGATTATATTTTAATTTAAATTTTAATCATAACATCAATATGCTATATATATTGTAGAGCGGAGAATTAAGCTTAATTAATTATACTGGATTCAGCGAAGAAAGAATAGGATGAATTAAAAAATAGAAGATTATTTATTTCGTTCAGTGTCATAATTATTCGTGCATATAGCTTACCTCGGCTTCGGTACTTCAGTACAGACAAATTCGAATAAATTCAGTTTTTATATAGACTGAACACCCGACGCATTAGCAAGTTAAAAAATAAAAACTTAAAATAAACATAGCTGTTATATTGCAGTCATCATCCAAGGGAAAGATGTGTTATAGAACATATTCCTTAATTAGAAACAAGGGAATCCGATCTAAATATAGTCCTCTCAATTATATTGTTATTTTATTCTTTCTTTCTTTTTTTTATAATAAAAAAAATTAATTTATCTTGGATTGAGTAGTAGCTATTAAGATGCAAATATTGCTATTATTTATTCCAACGACATATTCAGTCTTAAGAGCTATAATTATTGCTTGTATATTCGAGGAGACAAAACGATGCATCGTATGTAATTTAGTGTAAGTAAATAAATAACACTTCATGGGATTGTTTTCTCGAGGTCTGTTGTTTGAGTTGGATATTTTGAGGTATTTATAACTTTTATTCAGATAATATTTCATTTTTCAACAGATTATTATTACCTTGTTTTTTTTTTACTGTTCTTAATAATTTTTTCACTTGTCTTTTTATCGGCCGCAAATCTGATAAGGCGGAACACTGACTGAAAGTTTGGGACTAACTAAAATATTCAAGGGAAAAGAGATTTTAAATAAAATAACTTCGTATTAACAGTATGAATCTGCAAAGTTCCCCCCAAATAAATGTGAGTTTTAGTTATAATAACCAATAGTTACGGCGAGCATTTGAATGACCAAAGCGAATTCCGAACATGTTAGATGATAATGAAAAAAGATGTTCTCGAAACCCTAATTGAAAGAAAAATTTAAGTAATTTATGTTCATTAGGTACAAATTTTAACAATATTCACTTTAAAAAGTTATCTGGTGTTAAAAAAAAGAACTAAGGTTAAATGAAATGTTTTTGAAACTGGAGATTTTCAAGTTAGTTGGAGAACCCAAATGACTGACAGACCCAAATTTGATGATGCTTAGCTTCCATTTAACTAAATTGTATTTTATTAATAAGTTAAGATTAATAAATAATTAACCCTAGGATAACCAAGGGGTATCTTACTTAGTTTTACCAAAGGGGGGGGGCTCTACGAACCCATATTTTTCTTTTATTGTTAATAAGCTCTAAATATTTTTTTAAATTTCTCTTTTGAGATTACAATATTTACATGTTTATAAAACTGTGGATGTAAAAAAAAAAAAAAAAATAGTCATTTTTCTAGATAATTAGCAATATCATTTCATTATTTTTTAAAATTCATCATTCATGATATGTAAGATATTTAACTAGTTTACACATTCAAAAATTTTGTTTTCTGGTACATTAAAGAAAAGAAAAAAAACATTAAATGTTTGAAATTTATTATCAATGCCTTTATAAAATTATAGTTTAATAATTTTTAATTACATCCGCAAGCGCACAAGCAGTTTTCTTTTTCACTCAACTATTTCTGCTGGACATAAAATGTTACAGAAAAAATTCAATTCACGTTGACATTAATCTGGATTGTTTTTCTAACAATTGTTTTCAGATTTTTCATATATTTTTTATAATTTCGGTGCAAAACAGGTTACAGTTTCTGAAGATAGGGAGCGGAGTCCATTGAGTACAAGCGGTCATTGACAGCGTGCAGAGTGCAGCCCATTCATACTGACATCTCTCCTCTTTTCATTCTTATCTTAATGATACGTTGATCGCTTTCCTTATCCAGAGCGTTTTTGTTTTTATTATATATTTTAATACTATCTAAATTATCAAAGATAATATATGTATATCTACAAGAATACTCTTACCTCGACCTTATGCACAATGTCATTACAAGAGACACTAATTCTTATGAATTATCTTTGATTAAACCACGATTGAATTATCAACTGATCGTTGAACTCTCATTTTCCTTGTAGAAAGTACAAACTGGAACCCTCATGACGTAACAAGTCGGAAGGAAATATCTTCCAGTTTTGGTCTATTTAAAAATGTTCTTTGTTTAATTTTTTTCTTCAGGTACCTTATTACTAATTAGATACCCACTAATTTCACAGAAAAAAATATAACTGTAATTTAACTATTATAAATTTTAAAAATTATAACATATGAGTTTTAGTCTACTATTTTCAAACATTATACATTTAACTCGTGATGATTCGTCAAAGAAAAATTATTGAACTAAAATTCATCGTCTTGCGTTGATTGGATGCGCAAGACTTTATGACGACACTTATGAGTTCCGGTCCGTCCTTCAGTGTGGTTTGTGTTGGTTTTTTTTTTTTTTTTTTTTTTTTTTTTTTCCACAGTACAAAAATGATTGTTCAAAACAAATCCATTGAGTCAGTTTTTTTCCCATCCTAAGTACAGTTAAAATATATCTGCGCGAAGTATTTTCATTTCTAAACGAGTTATGATTATGTAAATAAGTGCACACCAAATGTGAATCATGAGCCAGGCATGCATAATTTATCTTCTTCAAGTAAATAAAATGGAATATTATTATTTATTACAACCATTAAAAATGTCGATAAAAATTAATTTATACAATAACTATCAATATTTGAATTACGCCTTATTTTATTTAAATTGAGTTTCAAATTATGGATATAATAAATTGGGTATCAAATTACGTATTTATATGCCCCAGCGAATTCGAATGGTGGATAACTTTAATTTATAAAGTAGATATTTATAATTTATATAAGTTATTATTAGATTTTTATAACTTATTTACATATAAAAATAACTTCCCAAAATCAGTGATTGTAGATACTCTTCCATCGCTAAAAAAAGCTTTCGCAACAAAAATAAACATTTTTTTTTGGGCTGTAATATTGACAAGGATATATAACATTGAAAAGTACCAAAATAATTATTATTTCCAAAGCTCTACAGCCTTTTTTTTTTTGCCTTATATCATATGCTGCTACGTCCCTAAGGAATCAATACTAATTTTGCATACATTTCAATGCTATATATCCTTGTAGTTACTAAAGCCCATAAATTATTATTTTTTTTTTTATTTTTTTTACGAAAGCTGCAAATGAACATTGAAAAGTATTTTATATCCTTGAAATCAGTAGAGTCCACAAAATGAAGCTTTGACAGTTCAATTTTCTTAACACGGATTAATCTTAGCCGAATTTCAGATTTTATTTTAATGCACAACAGAGATATTAAGATTTAAACTTTGAAAAAAAAATTAAAATCTTAAAAAGGTTTAAAGGTTATCTCTGTTGGTCATGAAAATAAAAAATTGAAATTTGGTTCAGCTTTATTCCTTGATTAGAAGAGATATTTGATTAGAAGCAGATCACTAAAATAGGCAATTAATCACCATTGGCAAAATTAAAATAAACTAATTGCATTTTCGTACTTCTAATGTATATAATTAAAAATGTTGAAACAACCACATCTGGACCACTAACGATGAATTGACTCACATGTTAAAAGTTTTGGTAAAAATTGCACTTAGATATTTTATATGACATTTTGAACTCTTTTTACTGTCTTATTTAACAGTATATTACTTAAAATAAATCATTGACAATTAATTATAATCCTTTATTAACCTTTTTTTTTATTGATTTTTATTACGTTGGGTCAGAAAAGACCCAATAGTGGATATGAATATTGAAATTATTGTCTTAGTTTAGTTCCCTTTTGTGATCAACTAATATATTTCTTTACAACATTCTGTACTGAATTTATTCTTACTTAAAAATATTTATTAAGAACTAATATCATTAAATCATTATCTTTATTTATGATATCAGATTTAAGTTAGGATACGAAAATTCGATTGTTCCAAATCAAAATATAAACTTCCCCTTCGAAAACAAGTTTTTCTTAATTTTAAGAATATTTTTAAAGATTCCTTTGACAAGTTTTATGTTTATTGAGATGAAGTACAGTTAAGTTGTTGGTTTTTCTTTTTTCCTCTCTCACAGCAGCGGAGCTTAACCAAGCTCAAGCTAAGCCTCGGAACCGGTCGGTTCACACTCTCTATATGACCTATATGTTGCCCAGGGCTCCCTCCAAAGTATTTTATTTCATAACTTTTATATCCTTCAATTATTTCTTTTTTCTATAGATATACAATTCCTTAGAATTTTCAAAACATTTGAAAGACACATTTGTTCACCTTGGACTGTTATTACGAGCCATAAATTAATTGCGAAGTTATTATGTTCATGAATTCTATTAACGTTTTTTAAACTATTGCTTGTAGACTTGATCTAGAGACTAACTTGTGTTACGACCCGTTGACGCGCCTGGCCTACTCAATGAGAAGCCGCCAGAAGTCTTTAGTGCGCTGCTCTCATCCAGTTGCGGACTCGCAAACACTGCCGATGCGAGGGCAGCCACGCAGTTGATCCGTCGAGCCCGACGTTCAAATGCCTCATTGTCGAGCCTGCGTTCGTAGAAGTTCTCCGTTAGTAGTCCTTTATCAATATCATATTGAAAATCGGATCGTTTAATCTCAGTCACAACGTTGGGCTCACCAAAAAGTCGTAAATTTTATCGTTGGTCCTCCTTCTCCAAAATTCACCAATTTTGATATAAATAACCGGAGGATCCCCTGTTTGCAATGTATACATGGACACCTTTAAGTAGATAATGACTAAAGAACTCGTAGAAACGGAAATAACGGAGGGTAGTCTAATTGATTTGTCTGTTTTACATTTCAATTGGAGATGTTGCCTGAGCCCTAAAACTTTTTGTGATGGCTGCTTTATCTGCTCCTATTAGTGGAACACGTTGGGTCTTCATTGTCTATGACTCCTTTATAGCCGCTTCTAATCAAACTTCCTAGCCCTCAACTCGAGTTTAATATGATCGGGTTTAAGGGAAAACTGTTATCGACAGCATTATAATGATTAATAATACATCAATCGACCTTACAATAATTTTGGTCTGTTAAATTTATTATAAGCTAATATTTGCACTTTGCTAATTGATTTCATTCTCAAAAAATCTGGTGCGACGCCCTCAACACACAACTTTCATTTACCAACTTACTTAGATTAGAAATTGACATGTTTTTTTAATTTCCATTTCTAAAAATAGCATAAAAAAGATGACTTAATTTTGATTAAAAATGATTAATTTAATCAAAATCATTAAAGCCGTTTTTGAGATATACGAAAAAAACGTAAAAATTGGACAAAATTCTTTAAATAAAGTAGCCCCTCCGTTTGGCCAATTTTAATGAAAGTTAATCGCGGGCACATTCATACACCAAATACCCAATTTGAGGTTCGTACGATTTATAGTTTTTGAGCTAGTCTGTTCACGCACACACACACACACACACACACACACACACACACACACACTCACAGACCATTTCGCGGGACATTATTTTTTGGACTCAGGTGATCCCAAAACGTGTATTTCCGTTGAAAACCGGAAGTCGAAATTTTCGAAAAACTGGAAAGGTTTTGACGATTTTGATCAAACTGGGTATTTGATGTATGGATATGCCAAAGATGCGATAGCCAACATTACATCAAAATTGATCAACCGGAGGGGGGACTTTACTTAATAAATTTGGTATCATTTTCACGTGTTTTTTTTATTTACTCAAAAAAGGCTTTAACGATTTTGATCAAACTGGGTATTTGATGTACGTATATGCCATAGTTGTGATAGCCAACATTTCATCAAAATTGGTCAAACGGAGCGGGTACATTATTTCATAATTTTTTTTTCCAATTTTTACCTTTTTTTCGATCTTCTCAAAAACGGCTTCAACGATTTTTATCAAATTCGTCATGTTTAATGAAAATTAGGTGTTCTTTAATATCAGGTAAGCTTTATTATTATTATAATGTCCTGAGGGGGCTTTTTTTTTTTGGGGGGGGGGTCTTTTTTGTTTGTTTGTTTTCTATTAAGTACCTTTGTTTTGGTTTATATGAAGAAATTAACTGTCTCGTTACGCCTAAAAATAAGAAATGGCTAAATATGAGATATGAGAAAAACAAAGAAAACATAAAGAGGAGAAAAAATAAAAATATTCAGTCAACTCATAAAACTCGTTGAACCCACGCATGCGGAGTACGCCATTAATGACAGACCATTGTTCATAATTAAAGCCATTCTGTTCATTTCAGAAGTGGCAATTAACAAAACGCATTAATTTCTAATCTAAGTAAGTTGGTAAGTGAAAGTTGTGTGTTGTGCGCACGCACCAGTTTTTTACTTTCACTTACCTATATATGAAAAAATATATAGTAAGTAGAAGTATTGCGATCGTGAAAAATTTCGACTTCCGGTTTTCAACGGAAATACACGTTTTGGGACCCCCTGAGATCTTCTCAAAAACGGCTTTAACGATTTTTATCAAATTCGTCATGTTTAATGAAAATTAGGTGTTCTTTAATATCAGGTAAGCTTTATTATTATTATAATGTCCTGAGGGGGCTTTTTTTTTTGGGGGGGGGGGTCTTTTTTGTTTGTTTGTTTTCTATTAAGTACCTTTGTTTTGGTTTATATGAAGAAATTAACTGTCTCGTTACGCCTAAAAATAAGAAATGGCTAAATATGAGATATGAGAAAAACAAAGAAAACATAAAGAGGAGAAAAAATAAAAATATTCAGTCAACTCATAAAACTCGTTGAACCCACGCATGCGGAGTACGCCATTAATGACAGACCATTGTTCATAATTAAAGCCATTCTGTTCATTTCAGAAGTGGCAATTAACAAAACGCATTAATTTCTAATCTAAGTAAGTTGGTAAGTGAAAGTTGTGTGTTGTGCGCACGCACCAGTTTTTTACTTTCACTTACCTATATATGAAAAAATATATAGTAAGTGGAAGTATTGCGATCGTGAAAAATTTCGACTTCCGGTTTTCAACGGAAATACACGTTTTGGGACCCCCTGAGATCTTCTCAAAAACGGCTTTAACGATTTTTATCAAATTCGTCATGTTTAATGAAAATTAGGTGTTCTTTAATATCAGGTAAGCTTTATCATTATTATAATGTCCTGAGGGGGCTTTTTTTTTGGGGGGGGGGGCTTTTTTGTTTGTTTCTTTCTTTCTGATGAAGTACCTTTGTTTTCGTTTACATATGCCCGAGATACGACTGTAAAAATTTCATCAAAATTGATCAACCAGAGGGGGGACTTTACTTAATACATTTTGTACCAATTTCACGTGTACATATTTTTTATTTACTCAAAAACGGCTTTAACGATTTTGAAGAAACTGGGTATTTGATGTATGTATATACCAAATATGTAAAAGCCAACATTTCATCAAAATTGGTCCAACTGAGGGGGCACTTTTTTTCCAAGTTTTACCTTTTTTTCGATTATCTCAAAAACGGCTTTATCGATTTTTATCAAAGTCGTCATGTTTAATGAAAATTAGGTTTTCTTTAATATCAGTTAAGCTTTATCATTATTAAAATGTTCTGAGGGGGCTTTTTTTTGGGGGTGGGGGCCTTTTTTGTTTGTTTGTTTCTTTCTGATGAAGTACCTTTGTTTTTGTTTACATAGAGAAATTAACTGTCTCTCGTTACGCCTAAAAATAAGAAATGGCTAAATATGAGATATGATAAAAATAAAGAAAACATAAAGAGGAGAAAAAAAGAAAAATATTCAGTCAACTCATAAAATTCGTTGGCCCACGCATGCGGAGTACGCCTTTAATGACAGATCATTGTTCATAATTAAAGCCGTTCTGTTCATTTGAGAAGTGGCAATTAACAAAACGCATTAATTTCTAATCTAAGTAAGTTAGTAAGTGAAAGTTGTGTGTTGCGAGCACGCACCAGATTTTTTATTTAGAAAACACAACCCACTCTTATAAACTGACTGAGCACTATGAGGGAACTACCGTATTCAAATCTGCATTATTCCGTTAATATTATCTGAAAGTGATTAATAATTTGTTAATGCCTTAGCTAGATTTTTGTTTTCATGAGACCGACGTGATTTTTTCATTTAGTTAATGTTAACTATTTCCACCTAGATTGGCGGTTCGTCCCACTGTGAGACGGTCTTAAACTTTCCTCAAATATCTAACTTTCAGTTTATCGGTTTATCTTTTTTGAGCTAATCCCACAAACGTACAGAAATAGACCAGTTCACGGGACTTCGTTATGTGTAATCATTATATATGTAATCATGAGACCACAAAACATGTATTTTCGGTGAAAACGGAAGTCGAAATTTTCCGCGATCGCAGTATTTTCCACTACTATATATTAAGTGTAGGTAAGTGAAAGGAATAATCTAACAATAATATAGTTAAAATATCACCCAAAAGTGGTAAAAATTGATTGTCAGTTAGAATAGACGCCCTATTTTAAATAAAAAATATACTTCCAACCAAAATTTTCATTTATTTGCGTGTCGTTTTAATATTCAATCAATTTACAAACAAATAAAAGAAATACTTTGTAGTTATAAAGAAAAATATCAGGAACTTTTATTTTTATAAAATGTTAGGCCCTGGCCACCGAGAGGTTAGGTTAGCCAACTCGGCGACTCCGTCTTCTTTCGAGCCATATAAGCGGCCACCTTCTTTCGAGAATATAAATATCGAGAAGGATAATTAGTATTAAAGGAGGAATTAAAGGTATTATGGTTAGAAAAAACTGTGTTCGGAAATATCTATAGTTTATAGATATTTTAATCAATTAAAATTGGCGACGTATAGATTTAAACCTAGCACCTTATTAACTAATGTTTAAAATTTTTTTATTGACAAACATTGTTTACATTGGCATTCGGGTTTAGCAAATTTGTTTGTCTTTGCTAAAATATACTAATACTTTTAGCATGAACTGAACTATTCAACGCCACTTTGTAATTTTAACACTCCCTGTGTTAATGAATTCTATCATTCCCTAAATCGTGCCTTCCACACTTGGAGGCCTAATTACTTCCACAACCGAATTCTCTTTCCAAAACCAGCTCAGATACAGTAGTGTTGCAAGAAGGAGGCGAATAGTATCAGCCCTATCGCTATGGGCAGCAAATTATAGCTCGTTTCTATTGTAGTAATGTCCTGGCGAGAGCTCTGGGATCTCCTCGTTTGTCATCTTACCCACTCCGAGGCGCCTCTATGTGACTGATGCTTCCTTAGCCTAACCGACTCTTATATCATTTCGTGAGTAGATATATTGAGATGTCAGTGAGATGAACACATATCGATCAATAGTAGGAATCCTTACAAGAAGATATTATTCTCTAAAGAGCTTCAGAAATATGTCGGTCTGACCATTAGAGAGTGAATGCATTTTATTTCGGTCGGCCGTTAAAGTTAAGGGACGCAGAAAGCTGAAGTAATAGCAGGCTATTGTTCCGCTCTGGTCGTTGCGTATGTAATTTTAAATGAGACTTGATTGTTTTTACACAGAGACTTTTATACAGCTGTTTTAAAGACTTAAGATATTTGGAAGGAGTTTCTGAATACATAGTTATGTACTTACTAGTCATTAATTATGTACTGCAAAATCTTTGGAAAGTATGGCATCGTATGGATCGTAATTTGGCATTAGATTCAGTGTGTATATATTAATTTAAACAAAATTTTTGAAGTGAACAATAAAAAACAAAACAATATAAAGTAATTAAATAAAAAAGGAGGTATCAAGTTTATTGGATTGTAAGAAAAAGGTTTTTGAAAACCCAGTTGATATTACAAAACCGAACAATAAATATTCCGCAATAATTTTTCAAAATATATTCCACGAGAAGTCGTCACCCGTTACTTAATAATCATAACAGAACCCAACAAAGTTCAATCGGTTTTTAAAAAAAATTAGTCACAACCGTGTTAAAATAACGAAATTAAAAATTTATGATTTTTAAATTCACTTCTATTAATAATTTAGAACAAGTTTTTTCACTGATAAAATTAGAAAGAATTATCAACACAAATTAAGGTTTCAAAGAACTTCTAAAAAAGGTAACTAAAAAAATTATATTCGCTATAGTGATCTTAAAATAAAACAATGTTTTTTATTGCTCCCCTAGAAAATATCTATTTTCACATTCGTTAGTTTACCATGTTGGCGAAACTAATTACCTACGGTACTTTTTGAGAATTTCATTTTACGCATGAATTAATCTTCAATGGTAACCAAGCCGTCTAGTAACTCGCTGACAGCTAAAAAGAAAGCATTCAGGTTTGGACTAGGCCTTGTTAGCGAGGGCAAGTCTAAAGCGCGATAAAATTAAAGCCCCGGATTTTGGGTGAAAATAATCTCCATCTAGTGGTTCCGGTTCGAATCCTATCCCACCCAGTTTGATTGTAATTAATAGAATGGACAAACGGAATGAATATCTTCCTTCCCAATCTGAATAGAACAGGTTTTTGATAATGTAGAATTTCTACTGATTATGCCAAATATGGTCAGAAAGGGTTAAGTAAGTATATATAAAATATAATAAAACTGTTAAGAATCACATTGCGATCTGAGAGGAGATGTTACGAGAGGAGATCTTAAGAACTTTTTCCTTTCTCGGTCATTCATGCAATGTCATCTTGAGGGAGATCAAGAAAGCTTGGGTCCCCTCATCAAGGAGGATTAATATTTTTTTTTCATAATTCATTTAAAGTTATTACTTGGGCTTAAGGTCCCCAATTAATATTTCATTTATTATTAAAAACATTATTATCTACGTTTAGGCCTCTTTCACCTACCGTGCACAACAGTTTCTTGTTTTTACTTAATTGTACATCATGATTCAGTAGAACTCGTCATATTTAAATTTTGCTAATCATTGATCTATGAAAAAATCATTCAACTTATAATTAATTTTTTTAAAAGAATAAGTGAAATTATATTTGGCCCCCTAAGGCCGAATTAATAACTTTTAATAAAGTAAATATAGCATGACAATTAAATAATGGAACTAAGAAATTAATACCTTCGATAAATTTTCCTCACCTTTTTTTTTAGTAAACACAACACAATTGCATATATTCATTAGTGATTACGACAAAAAATTGATTATCATAACAGATAATAGTTGTCATAATATAAAAACGAGGTCGCAGTTATTTATGGTCTATGCAGTTTCATGATTTAAATTTGCATTTTCGGTAGTATTAGGTTAGCTATTACCATTTCCCTTTTTGAACCCCACTAAATCGGTCTGGAATGCAGAGAATCCTAGATGTTACCTGAATCCTCCATCTTGGGCGGTACAATGCGCTCCCCTACCGCAGAAGAGAGGTGAGGAATGTCCTGGAATTGAAGAAGCTAGAGGAAGGGTTGGAAGAGGTGTGAGGAGGAGACCTAATTGCTGCAACTACCTGACTCTCACTGCCAACTTGGCTCTTTTTTTACAATTTTATAGCTTCTTGTTCTTGTAGCCAGTCCCTTATATTGCTTCATCTAGCTTCTTTTTAACCTACTGTTTGTTCAAACATCCTTTCATTTATATTTTTCATTCATTAGGTAAGAATATGTAGGGTGTTCCAGATACGTACAAAGAAAAACATACCAGTTATTCGGCATCCCGTTTCTTCCCAAAATGTTCAAGAAAAGTTATGGTTTATCCCCATTTCCTTTCTCCTTACAGATTTTTTTTTCTGCTCTTAACTATGAGAAATCAGCTAAATTTACAACGTAAATAAATTTACTATTGTTTTCCTACCAACCTACGACCAAAATTTAATATTTCCAGATATTCTATTAAGAGAACGTCTCTAACAAATCAATTATGAATTAAGTATTCCTTGAAAGACAACATGTTAAATTTTTCCCACTATGAGTTATTCAAAGCAAAAGTTTAAAAAATGTTTTTTTGTGTAATTAAAAACTTCCTTTTATTTATTCCAAATCTCAATAAAATCTTTGACTTTTTTATTATTTTTAGTTTTAGACATTTTTTAATCTATTGTAGTAGTATTTTATATATCTATGAGCTTTTATTTATTGTATTTGCCTCCGTCCGAATAACAGAGTAAGTATTAAAACATCCTAAAATAGGTGGAGGGGGTAATTATTAACTTTTTGCCATTTTTATCTCATTATGTTTCCGAATATTATAGTGGTATAAGAAGGTTAATACCACACAAATGTTTTCATGGATAGGTTTCGGATGGAGGGGGGGAGGGGATTACTCATTTTTTACCAGTTTATCCGATTTCAACTAAAATCACTGTCATTAATCTACCATCCACTTCTATTTTACACTACTCGATTTTTCAAAAACCTTAAAAAAACGACCCAGAAATATTATCGTATCCAAGAAGAAGGCCAAATTAAAATATTTATTAACTTTATTTTGAAATTCATTGATAAATTTATTGGGCGTATTCTTTTGTGTTTCTTTGACGGATGACTGTTTGACAGGTGAGGGGAGTCGACCCTGCACCCAACCCCCAACCTGGAGGACCAGTGGCTAATTTTTGTGTTATTGACAATATATAGGACAATCGTCAGACCTGTAGTCACTTATGGCAGCGAAGCGTCGGTCCTGACCCAAGAACACGAAAAAATGATCAAGGTTTGGGAAAGGAAGGTCCTCAGAATGATATTTGGACCAATTAACGAAGCAGGACATTGGCGGTCTAGAAATAACCAAGAACTAATGAATATTTATGGTGGACCAGATGTAGTGGTTTTCATCAAAATGGCGAGAATCAGATGGCTAGGCCATGTGGAAAGAATGCCGGAACATCGTCTACCTAGAAGTCTGCTCTATCAACCTCTGGAAGGAAGACGAATGCGAGGGAGACCACGGCTGAGATGGCTCGAGGACGTGGAGGCGGACCTGCGGCGGATAGGGGTGCCTAGGTGGAGGAGACATGCCGTTGATAGGAACGAGTGGGCAAGGATTGTATCGGAGGCCAAGGTCCTATAAGGGCTGTAGAGCCATTGTAATAATAATAATTCTTTTGTGTTAGATTTTTAAACACTCATTCAGAGAGCATTTTTGGAATAGCGAGTAATATTAATTGAATTTCCGATTTAATGAAGCAAAAAAGGGTTATTTTTAAGTCTCCTAGAATTTTTTACATATTTCGATGAAACTAAGGACAAATAGCTCAACATTATATTCAATTTTTAAAAATTTCCATTTTTTCAAGCTCTCATACCTAAAAGTTGATATAGAATTTCTGATCCTATGAAAATGTCACTACAGTTTCTTTACTAAGATTAGTAACGTTAAATATTATTTTTGACTAGTCTTAATGAAAACTTGGTGAATTTTTTATTGGTGAAAACAAGAATTCTATATCTTTTTTTTTTTAGAGTATATTAAAAATTAAAAATTATCAACATTAAAAAAATCTAATTTGAAACAAGAGAAAAGCCACTCTTAAGCGAAAATAGAGAGAGATAGTCATATGTTCATAGGAACTAATTCGTAGGAAATTTGATGTGGAGTTGCTGGTATTTCTTAGGCTGTACCTATTCGGAACGCTATTTGTCAGATTTGAATATAAATACTAATCTCACTGTTACAAAAGCATAGTAGTATCGCTTCCTCTAGCTACTGCATAAGACAGTTGCCAAACTATTCGCCACCGTACATAGCTTGCAAGTATGTCACCGAGAAGAGTAGCTTTGGCTAGTGCACATGCTCCTATAATATAACACTGACTCATCCTTAACTGTCGCGCTAAGCATTCCACTTCTAGATGAGGCTACTTTAAATGTCCACGGGACACAAGAGTATTATTAAGTCTAGGACCGTACTTTTTGTAGTAGATGCATTCTCTTTGATAATTTCTTTATATTATACTTTTATGGGTAGTGGATCCGTAATATAAACTAATATGAGGCACGGGTACAGCTGACGCGCTCTTGAATGAGGAGAAGAAGAAGAATTCCAGCAGGAGAAGGGGAGAAGATTCAAAAGGCGTTGGATGAAGATCGCCTTTATTAACAAAACAGTGTAACTGAAAGAAACCAAGAAAGAGGTACCTCATGTCTGGGATATCGTTATTTGATTAGGTTATGAGTTAAAATTCTATGATTTTCTACAGCTATTTAAAAGTTTTTAATTTTTGCATACCATAGCAATAACTTTTTATGTAACATAGTATATATTATAAAATTTTATATATGAACAAAATATCCATGAAAATTTGGAACATCAATAAAAATAATAAGTATAAGCTATATATAAACTTTTTTGCTAACATAATAATATATAAAAATTTTTTTTTGGATTTTATAAAGTAGGAACTTATTCATTCCTCTATTCACGCTTATGATCGCTGAAGCATTATTTATTTCAAATAATAAACCTTATCACCGCTTTGATAAAAAGTATCGGCCGTCACAGGACAATAGGCAGATCTGAAACATAAAAATAGGTGAATTTACATCAATGTATTTTTCTAATAATAATAATTGTAATAATAGATACAGATTCACCAATGAACTTTGGTCGGAAATGAATAAAAAGGTAAGTTATGAATTAACCCTCATGCTCCGTATTAACTATCCTTAATAACATTATTAAGAAATTAATATCTTTTTACTTCTATTTGACCTACGAACAACCAGTAATTCAAATTAAGTAGATAGGTACCTGTTTTATTTGACCAAAAATGACAAGTTTTCTCATTGACAAATTCGCATAATCCTGTAAAAATTTAATAGTGACCTATGTTTTTTTTTATTGATTTTTTGTTTTCGGTATTAATTTTTATTTCTCATGGTAATGATCCCGTTTCCCCACCGTTTTGTGCATTTATTTTAGGAATCTGAAGTTAGAGTAGGTAAACATATCGATAAACGATTGTTAGTGGTAGGGAAATCCATTCTAGCCTGTCCTTTGCCCCAACTGCTGACAAATAATGCTGAGGCCTTCTGAACAACAACAAAGACTTCCCCGGCGCTGGTCCATCAGCGAGAGATTGATAGCTTATCCTTCAATGGAACTGTTTTCCCAGGTTTGCCCATCTGTCACATGTGAAACGGCGTCGGCAACGAAATGACTGGACTCCTCGCGTCATCCACACACTAAAGCTGTTTTTACTGCGTGATTTATCGTTTCCCAATTCATTCTACTCCGTTTCTGGCAAATATTTATACATATGCCTCCCTTAAATAGAAAAAAATGCTTATATTAAGATCCTTTCTTTTTTCTTTACGTTCACAAGTATATGACAAATATGTATCTACATTTTATATAATGCGATAGTATAGATAAATCCCTTTTATTTATTATTTTATAAATCCCCGAATACCTATTATGAATACTAGATTTTTAATGCAATTTTGATGAAATTTATTGAAAAATTAAGGAGGTTTCAAAATGGGACAATATTAGAAACCTTTTAATATAAGACATCAATTTAGGTATACTGAGGTCGTGTGCTGATGAACCAACTAAATAAATTTTTATAAATGTTTTAATAATTAATAAGGCTTTCATTAAATTTTAAAGCGTTTAAAATATTTTCATGTTCATATAAAATTGTCAGGCCTGTTAAGTCATTCCCTTGAAAAGACATTTTTATGCTAAAACATTATATTTTTAGCAGATCTAGTGTTTGTCTGGCCTAAATTTTAAAAGCTTAAAAGATATCTTTAATTTTTTTTTACATGAGAATAGAAGGATCACTTAGAGGCAACACAGCTGCTCGAGTTGCATAATATCCTAGCGCCCTGTTTAAAAAGGTGTCAGCATGTTATAAATATATATTATTCCGAAAAAAAGAAGAAAAAAAAAATGCTAAATGATTTTATCAAAAATTCTAAATTTAATGCCAGGTACGAGAAGATGGATCTATCTTTTAGTAGTCATAACTAAACAAGACGTTAACTATTCACGACACGTTATAGTTTTACAAATATTTTGGCTCTCTTTCATGAAATGATTATTTTTTTAATTTAAACAATCAAACATTTAAAAAAATTAACTAGCTCGTTCAATGTATAATTCTTAAAATCTAGAAAAACTATTTACCTTTAATTTCTGAATTCACTTCAAGTAACGACCAAATTACTGGCCACGATAAGCGGATAATCGATGCTATTTTCCACATCAAAGATTTTCAAAATTTATATCAATCTCTAAAAGAAATGAAATTCTAAATTACAATACAAATATTTACAAATGGACCTCGGGATGGAAATCAGAATAAAAACAGGATCAGATGGTGGAACTATTTGGAAGCCCGGCATACTAGTATTGGTAAAGAGAGTGCGAATAAGATGGATAGGGTATGAGAAGATAAAGCAAAAATTCCAAAGAGGATACAGTAAGGGAAGCCGGATGGCAAGAGAAGTTTACTCCCTCGAACCAGCTGGTTGGATGATGTGGAGGAGGATCTTGTGGAGGAGCGAAACATGCTTCGTTGGCTTTCGTGGCGGAGAATATGGTTTTTGCATTATAATAATAATTCTCAGTGATCTTCGATTTTATAGCTAGTTTACCTAAAGCTTTTTAGTATTTTGTAATTGTGACATAGAATACAATTACAATATTTTCATTCTGTACGAAGAATATAAGTACCTATTCATAAAGCTAGCTAGATCTATGATTGTTAAAATATTAAAATATTAAATATGGTTGGATTTTGTAAATCAAATCTAAATGTACTAAATTTACATTAGCAATAAATTTTAAAGGCAATTAATTATTCAGTTTTATGAAGCCAGCAATCAGCTGATCTTGTCATCCAATTAAGCCTTTGATCTCTTCTCCGATAAGTTGGTCATATTATTTTTTGCTCGTCGTAGTATGTAATTTGCATTATAATGTCCTCAATTAGCGCGAATTATAACGCCATACTTAGATTTAACAATTAGATTTCGGCGTCAAGAATATTTTTTTTCTAATTGGTCGATTATTATAATTAATATATTAGCGGAAATGACTTAGCTGCTTTCACCAATTAAAGTAAGGGTAGAACCGATAGATCGTTAAATACTGTTCTAATACACCTTATTGTTATAAAATGGACATTTAGAATTTTTCATCTGATTGTTTTTGATTCATTTTTGTTAATTTTTTTTTTATTTCAGTACCTTGTATAAAGGTTTTTAAATCCCTAAAAGATTTCTTATAATATGCGTATCTTTCAAATTTCTCATCATCTCATCTTTGATATTTTAAACCGACCAGACCAGATTTCAAAAATATTTAAGCCAGTTTTATTTTTTACCTTTTTGATTAATCGAAGCCGTAAAACATAAAAACCTAGACCGTCTAGAATATGATAGATGCTCATTTAATAGGAATAAATAGATGAAATTGGAAATAGTATTAAGTAGAAAATTGAAAAATTTTATTTTATTAAACTTGAGTTTAGCAATGTTGTATGAGTAATAAACCAGTTTTTCTTGAATCCTTATCGGTCCTACAAAATAAATAAAAATTAAATAATTTTTTCTTTTTCATATTTATTTTTAACAATGAACATCAAAATTAAATAATAAATATTTTAAAATTAAATCACAAAGCTTTTAATCCCAATCCAATTCCCCATTTTCTTTCTCTTATGTCGAACGATTCAAGAATAAGTTGGTCCTCTTAGTAACTATTCCTCTACTTTTATAAAGTTAAAATAAAAAATCAACTTAAAATGAAGTATCAATGTAAGCTAAGTAAATTAACTAATTGGTTATTGAAAGGATAAAGCATAACAAAAAACATTATTTTATAAAATACATGTAGGTTCTAATTTAGGTTTATCCGTTAAATCATAACTTCCTTAAATTGTATTATGCGAACCACTGGTCGATGTATCTCTCAAAAATCTTTATTATTAGCTTGTACCTTGGTCCATTAGGTGGCACAACTAGATGTTCGACTGACTAGTTTAACAAAACTCCAATATTGTGAAAACATGGTCAACCGTCAGTTTAGTGGTGCCGCCACATACTTTTTATTTGCCTAATGACATAATGCATTGGATTGGACCGTGAACTTCATAAGTTTAAGAAGAACAAGACACTTATGAAATATGGCTACAATTTACTAATGTAGGTTAAGATGCCTAGCATGATTAGGGAATGTAAATGACCAATCGGCGAGGGTGATAAAACATGACTCTTGGGATAGGCTCATGGATTATTCATAAGAACATATTGGCCAGGTAATGGAAAACCCAAATCTGAAATTGAAGGTTCTGTAAATAACAGGCTACGTCTCGGCCCTATTAACATGATCGCTTTATCGCCTTCAACGCTCCACACAGAATACTGAACAATACCTGTACCAGGTAATCCTTTTACTCAAATTTCTGTTCAATAGAAATAGAATTTCTCGATAGCAAAGGGTATCTACCTAACTGAAGGATCACTATCATAAACGTATCGATAACATTCCTCTCACCTTTTTTCTTTTATTCTTGTTACGCCAGTAGCTCGGGACCTCATTGAATGGGAATGAAATAGGAAATTAAAAAAAAAAAATCGAACGAAATCATAGGTCGAAGGCTAGATGCTCACTATTAATAATAATAAAAGGTTTTTTTTCTTCTTGGTCCTCCCCTTCCTCGCCTGTTAGGCTATACGGGGTTTCCCGGGCCAGGGGAGAGGGTGGGGGATTGATGTCAAGTAGTATTAAATTTCCCCTGGCTCCGGGTTTTGAACTTGCTATGTTTCGGTTCTCAATCATACGTTGCCATGGGCAACGCGTAATTTGTGACGCGTTTACCCACTCGGCCATCCCGCCACCCATAATAAAAGCCTTAGCGAACCACTCGCTCCCTACACACCTTCAAGCAATGACCGCTGCCCGAACCAAATTTCGATAGATCTGCCAGAACGCAATTCCCCATCTTCGTCTAGGCCTATGCCACGGACGTTTTCCATTCGGCATTGCCCAAATTTTGCTTTTCGCAATTCGACCGCTACTAAGTTATGCAATTTTACGCCCATTTTATTCGTCCCTTTATTACCACGTCAATTATATTTACCGTGTACATTTCACTCTGTTTTGCGTTGCTTAAGCGTCTAAATTCCCCAGTTAACACACCACTCTTCGGTCCACATATTTTGTACAGTACTTTAATGTCCCTCAATGCAGACATTAATCTGTTTCTAATCAGAAACGCCTGAATAATATTTTCTGCTCACTCCGTAACACAAAGTGCACTTTCCTTCCCTTAACGAACCTCTTGCGGTGCCACGATCTAAACTACACCTCATAACCTCATTCGCGACCGATTTTAACCCACCTATGCTGTATTCAAACTCCTCTCGTTCCACTTCCCTATACTTAGATCTAAATTTTTCAACTTGCACCATGAACCCCCTAAATTACGCTACACCCCCCCCCACCTGGATACCCAAACGGGGACTAGTTTACCTCCGTATAATGAGCGGTTTACATTAGGAGGAACCATGACAATTTGTGGTGTTAGGGTGAACTAAAAAGTTGTGTGAGTAGGGCGTTCGAACCTGCATCACCCTCCAGCAAGCCTGGGGGGAGGGGGGCGCTCTCATTGTTGGTCAGTGAGCCAAAGGACTTAGTCGGGAGGAACTTCATAGAAATTTCCTTTCGGCCACCATTGGGACGCTCCCCATACGCGTTAATAAGACCCGCACTAGGAGATGCTCACTATTAGCGATGAAAATTTAAAAATACAAAAACAGCGAGGTAGGAATAGTTAGTTCATTCCTTTCTACTAGGAACGTTCATAAAGACGAGCCTTGTTATAGTTGCTATTAGTCGTTAGTACTAAGTGGGTTTTGAAAAGTACTCAATCTTCTATGAGAAAAATGTTAATTGTGTGTCAACGTTTCGTTTCAAGTTTTAGTCTTTATCATAGATTTTTTTTTTCTCGCGGTCTAGAAAAACAGAATCTAGACAAGCTGTGGGCTATGCTAGTCCTGATCACGTATTTTGCCAGTTAAATCTTTACCAACGAAATGAAGATTATTATGTTTGGAACTTTCAATTTATCGCCTGAAAAATATTAAATGTACCGATCTTTTTCCCGAACCTATGTCAAATATTCACCATATTTCTACCTCCCTCAACTACATGGATAGAATAACTCCCTGAAGAGCAAGTTGGGAAGAATAAACAATGCTCCCACACAGAGGGGAATATAATGTAAAAGAGACAAGAAGACAAACAATAAACAAACACGGTACACTGATTACACCGACTTCGCCCGAAGCCCGGTCCCACTGACATAGCTTGTGGTGGGAACACGCCACGGCTAACCCGGTAATAAACTCTATCTAATGACAGCCAAGAGTCTTCCTATGTTTGTATTGTCTAGGAGAAAGTGCGCTGTTCTCTGTCCCTCCAGGGGACGTACGTATACTTCTTCTTTCTTTACGATCCGGTATCTTTAAAAATAATTTAATAACTGTTTGCCTTTCATAAGTGACAAGTTAGTTAGGAAGTCGTAAATAGCTTTACAGTTATTTGTTTATATAGATTCATTTCTTTTTCTTTCTTTTTTTCTATTTAAACCCATGGAAGGTGGTATATTTTACGTAGGTGTTCTTCATAAGTTAACATTCACTAAAGACTACTCTAGCACGATATACTCCAACTAATTTAGTAAACAAGGGACGGTGCAATGATATACTAATAGTGGTCTGTATATTCTATTGTTCTTTCCTACAAGAATGAGAATAAACGAATTATTAGGTTTTCATGTCTCTTCCGTTTTCTAAGAAAAAATAAAACAAATTTTCGGATAAAACATGTGTCAAAAAAAAAAAAAAAATTAAAGTTTTGTATTGCGAACATTACAGTGGTTATATGGATTTAATGATTTAATCAAACCCTAATAGTTTTCAATTTTAAATGGTTCCGTGTGAAAATATAGTTTTGACAACACTAGTTCTTTCAAAAGTGGTAAAAATGCTTCTTGTTACTATCACATATCACTGAAGTTTTAAAAATAAAATGTCAATATTAATCGCAACCCACGATGCGACAATTCACCGACAGCAGTAAAAAAAGGTGAAGAAAACCTGGTGAAACGGTCTTGCTTTAATGAACGAAATGTTATCGTTGCTTTTAATTTATTTAACTGATTGATTGAATAATATTTATCTGATATGAGCCAATCTCTATATTTATATTTTAAAAGTATGTCGAGTGCTTGAATCGATATCTCGGTATTTGATTTACATTGGTTACAATTAGATTGTCTTGTAAAATTGTGCATACACGTAATTAAATTTGACTAAATTTTTAATGATAATAATTTATAAAGAATTAATAAAATAAATTTATTTCGAAACGCATATAAATAAAATTTTAGGCTTAAATTATTTCGAAACGCATATAAATAAAATTTTAGGCTTATCGGCAGTTTTAAGATTCTTTTGTTGCAATGGAATGAAAAAAAAAATGAAAAATCTTTTAAATAAATAAATTAATTTTACTTTATTTAGGCAGTGGACGGTTAGTGATCAATGATACCGTTATAGTGTCGTCTTCTATGTGCGGACACTATACCAACTTTTACCGAATTGAAAAAAAAGAAAGAAAAAAATAGATTTCATGTATAATAGTAAGTCAAGGGTGAACTTGTTATATTATCATTATTTATTCTAAAAAAAAAATTTCGAATCGAGCTGCGATAGCCAGGCGAAGTACTAGAAACCAGATAGATAGATAGATTTGTTTATTGTATAAAGCAATACATGCTTGTTACATTTTCTTGACATTGGCCGTTAAGGCATTACAATAAATAATATTTATGATAACAAAACATTATATGAATTATTAAGATATCATTTCACTTTTAATAAAACTTATAACAGATAAATATTCAGAAATTTACAACTTATGCCTATATACAAATAAATATACAAACACTTACAATATAATAAATTTTTATAAATAATATTCAAATAATAAATATAAAATACATAGATATACTTGGTTCATAAGTTTATCATTTTTTTTTTTTTTTCCTTTTTCCCATTAATGGTATCGTTAGAATTTATTGTTACGACGTAAGGCCTCATCAAGAAGTATCGAGCCGGCTAACCAGAGGTAGATTGGAGATTATTGAATACAGATGTGAGGAACAGGAACATATATCTGATTTTATTTGTATTCTCGTAATTTAAGATGTTTTCCAATGAAGATAGTTCGTCATTTTCATTTATATACACCTTTAGAAAATGTTCTCTGTATGGATTACAAAAAGAGCAGCGCAAGAGAAAATGCTTAAGAGTGTCTTCCATAGGTTTCTGGCAGAGTTTACAAGGCTCGCTAAGGTTGAAGACTAGGCGCTTATTTTGTAAAGGAATCTGCAGGTATGCAGCGCTTGCGATTCTCAATTGGCTTATGGCTCTATGTTTTTCGATACTTAAACAGAATGATAGATATTCTTCTGGTTGAGGATGTGTGAAGTTGCAGATGTTTCTATAGATTGGATTGTGGGTGGAGGTCATTGCCCGGTTTATGTCTGTAGACAAGGCGTTATTTTTTACTTTTTCCATAATTATACTTTTGTTTGATAACAATTGGTTTTCGTTGGATAGATCTGTAAAAAACTCCAGTGCATTGTTCATGGAAGCAATCCTCTTAACTTGTGAAATCCAATTGTATCTGTGGGAAGTACTAGAAACCAATGGGGATCAATTCCCTCCTAAATTCCCCCCCAAAACAATTTGTGTAATAAGATTACGCATCTATTACTCACAAATGTCCCACTATAGTCGTATTTATGCATCGTCATCAAAGCCTTTTCCTCTTACCGCTAGATAGTGTGTGTCGCTTTTTAGATCTTGGACCACGCCGACCTATCCTGAACCAGTTCTTGTCTAGTGCTCCAATCCTAGGCTCGCTTGCGTACCGCTTGTGTACCTCACATCGTACGCCGTCTTCCCGTGAGATTCGGGATCTCGGTATTCTCCGCTTCAATCGACCGTGCTTCGATCCATTCTAACATGTTCCTTTAACCACTATAATTTACTTTCTTCCAATTTTGATTCTATGGATCTGACTTCGGGATAGTCTCTGATGGTCGTATTCCGAATGGAACACTTTTCCAGGGAATCACGAAATAATAATATCACTCATTATTTCTTGAAGTTCCTATTAACATCCTGTTAGTATTTATGTATAAGAATTTAGTAGAGTTCTTATTCTTTTTGTAAATAAATAATTTTGCTGTTTTTTCCTTGTTATTTTTTTGTATAATGACCAAATCCCTAACTTTATATCCCAGACTGCTGCTGGCGTTAACATGTGGGAAGCTTCATTCGATAAAAGACTCAGCTTGGAATATATCTTCGAAGGGATGGATACATCCCAAGATTCGGAAGCAAGCTCCGGAACTTAAACTTTATGAGTAGCAGCTTACAATTCTGGGATTATCCTGATATATGGCCAACGTATCCCCTGCTTGTCCAACACAACATATATATGCATCGTTCGACCAATTCAACAAGCTACTCGCTCCTTACTATATTGAGATCTAACTTACCAGATTTAGGCAATGAATTGTAGCTACCTACTCCTCAGGTAGGAGTACGCTTCATAGTAAAAAATAAAAAATAAAAAACACGAGACAAGGATTTACGGTACTTTGGTTCGGTCGCGCCATGATAAACTCAGTCCTTTGGCCGTTATTATGGTAACTCAGAGAGTATTATTGATGTGTTATCGGTTTTGTTAGGATCACATTATTAAGATTTATTACTAAAGTAGCCTGCTCAACTGTCTTCTATTTATCTCTTTAACTCTCGTCTATTACCTGTTCGCATGTAAGATTTTTGCTACAAAATCTATTTTATTCACTAAAAAGTCCTTTTTTTTCAATATTGACAGCTGATAAGTGTAGAGTGCATTATTACCGATATGAACGATTAAATAAGGAACATGTATGTATTGTTTTTGCAAGTACTTAATTATTGGTCGATCCAAGCATTAGTATTTTAACAAAAAACAACTCAAGCGGGAAAAAATTGCAGACTAGTTATGTTTACCATTTCCCTATGATGTTTTTTACCCTCCCTCTTGGACAATTACGTCCGAGAGATAATGTATTATTTGATAAGCATGAGTTGATCTATCTAACTAACAAATCAGAGGATAAACTCTTCAAATCAATAAGTGCTAAGTTTTTCCAAAATATGGCGTGGTTACGGCAAATCACGGAAGGTTTCTTTTATCGTGACATTCAAAGGTATTTAACAGGTGACAGTTCGACGATGCCGATTATTGGCGCTGCTAAATTAAATTTCAAAGGTTTTTTAAGGAATAATAAATATTCCAGATTGTAAAGTAAGAGAATAAAAGTTAGAAAGTCAGTTAAGTCCCCTTGGAAGCTCCTAGTAGTAAAATAGATACAAAAAAGAGAAAGCTCTAAGATTAGCACAACGGTTATCTTGGATATCCTTCCTTCTTCGGGGTCCATCCATTGTCCTCTCTTAGGCCTTCCTTGGTCTTTTCAAAGTGGCTGCCTGCGGATGTGGGTATGGAGAGGGCTCAGTTATTTAACCAAACTGTTGTGATACAAACGCTAGGAATGACATATCCCTTCAATTTACTTATGTACAAGTAAAAAAAAAATATAATGATTATTTCCTGTGATTTATAATTTGTAAATGGCCAATTAATAAAATACTAATTTTTATCTCAAACTACTCCGTCATACCATCGCCCTGAACAACTTGAGAATCGGCCAAAAGGCACTCCTTAACTCACAACTTATTAGAAAATTACAACTACCACCCTCATGCCAAGTTCATTCCCCTTTTCTTTTGATCACACTTTCCTTTATCCGAATCTAGTTTTTCTCAATAAATTTCTACACTAGGGATGTATTTTATATCAATTTATTTTTCGAGGAATTATAGTTATTTTATACATTCCATGAATAAAGTTAATTTTAGTTATTTTCAAAAGTTTAGCATCATTTTTAATGATGTTCTAAATTTATTAACATTTACTTATTTCTCGTGAGGTAGGATTTGTGAGATTTTATAGGATTTTAGTTTTCCTTTCTTTTTTTCTCTTTTTTAATAATCACTAAACAACAATCAATGCTCCTATAAATATATCAATATATATATTGAAAATGATCTGTCAGGATATTTGGCTAGATTTCTCAGATAAGTAGAAGATATGATGCTGTTTACTTACGTTTTTATTGAGTTGAACAATCTGATCAGTTTAGATAATTTTTTTCAATGAACACGGAATCCCTCTCCATCCCTTGCAAGACCCCGATAACTCTCATTGTTGGTGGCAGGTGTTGTACCGTAATGAAGCCGTTGCATGTACTGCGTCCACCCTTATCTGCTCGCTTGCATATCTTAATACATGCGCCATCTTAATCCTTGAAGGGAACAGGGTACATCAATGGAATATTAAACTTCACACCTCTTTGTAACATTTCGACCTCCTTGCCTGCCCGATATTGAGGTGTCTTACATCTTTTATTTGTTGGCGAAGTTGTCGCCAACTTTAGATAAGGACGCTTTGTAACATTTCCTGTTCAAGATCCATTAATACTATCTACCTCCTCCAGTAGGAACAAAAGGACTTCCTCTGCTAAAAAGGACGAAGGAGCGACAAGACTTTTCATTAACGAACCGTAAATAAATGCTCCATTAAGGCCGTTTAAGAGGACGGCTTAATTACCTTCATTTTGAAATTCTGAAGTGTTGCAAGTCAAGAAAACTTTAACTATGTTTCTCTGTACTATCATTACTGTATGTACTGTATAATACGAATGTGGGACCCTGATTCCTGGTGATTTACCACCTGTCAACTGTTAAACTATAAGATCAGTTTCTGTTGGTTTAGTTGATCAGTGTGTTTTCCTCTTTTAAGATCTCGTTTTAAGTCAATATTGCAAAAGGGTGCCATTCTCTCAAATGAAACAAAAGAAAAACAAAAACCGCTCATGTTCTCGCCTCTAGCTAGAAATTGCCTACTCGAAATAAAAAATGTTATTGATAAATGTTGTATACCACGTATTTATGCATATAACAAGTTCTTTATTTATAAAATTAGCTTATTTCTGAAACAATAATAAAATCGTGAAATAATTCGTGGTGCATACTTCTTGCTAAAAGCTTTTTCTTTTTTTTAAATAAAAATACTTTTAAATATAAATTTTCTCCCTTCTTCCACATTCTTTTATATTTAACATCAAGATAAGTATCTTCATAACTAACTAGTTATACTCACTTCCATCTTTATCTTTAAAGGATTATCACTAGGACAACTTAAAATAACCAAGATTTCCAACAATATTCCTTCGGGTAAGGATTCGGTTGCCTAAAAATTTTCTTACATTTTCTTTATGACTCAAACTTTATGCACAACAGGTTTTATAACTAAGCAGCTCATTTGACGCATAATTTGATATTTTTCATATTTTCTTTTGTAATATCTGTTTTCGAGTTGCAGGATTTATAACATTAGCGTGATTCTTTACCCCGCCGAAATAATGAAAATTCTCGAAAAACGATGATCGATTTTAGCTGAAAGATCGAACCAATTTTAACTCAGAGTAAGTAATTCGGCGCAAAGTGTTAGGCTCTACAAGTACCAATGTTTATTTTGTAGCCATTTTCGAGTTGCTGACGATGGAATATTCTCATAATTCATTTTTTCTCTGACATTGAAATAATTTTCGATCTTTGATGAATGATTTCGATAAACCTGGTGAATCTATCTTATCTTCAATAATGCCATTCTATGCGAAACCTTCGTGTTCTTTAATTATGAGGGTAAAAAGATTTCATGTGGGATGAATAATTATTACCTTTTTGGTGGGAATTCTTCTCCAGTTCCGATTTCTCAAATTCAAAAAAGGCTATTCCAAAAAAAAGTATTAGAGATGTATAAAAAGTTGTAGAGCACCTATTCAGCATAAAACGAGTCCCTTCATTATGGACTTAGTTCACTCCTATGTTGATATAAAAATATTCCCATAATTTATTTTTTCTCTGACATTTTCGAAGTTATAAGGGAAAAAGTAAGTAAGTAAAGTTATAAGAGAAAAACCTTTTTTAAGAAACCAATGATTTCGCAATTTTTAGGATACAGACAATTTTCCCAAACATCAAAAGCTTTTTTCTCTAGCGATCTATTGATTATAAATAAAATAAAAATTCTGTCATCGGACTTTTCATCTTACATTTTTCCTGGCGTAGGGGGTATTAAAAAATATTAAACATAACTAACTATTTAGGTAGATAATTGCTTATCCAAATTGACTTTAAATATAAACAATGGAAAAAGGTGGATGATTTGTAGGTTAAAAGTAATTTTAATTCACATAAAATTTTCTTACCACATTAAATGGAACTAAGTCCATAATGAAGGGACTCGTTTTATGCAGAATAGGTGCTCTTCAACTTTTTATACATCTCTAATACTTTTTTTTGGAGTAGCCTTTTTCGAATTTGAGACATTGGAACTAGCAAATAATTCCCGCCAAAAAGGTAATAATTTTCGGTATCTCATAATCGATTTTACTGAAAAGACTAAACCTATTTTATCTTCAAGTTACCTCACTCGCCATTAAATACAACCCTATTTTAATAAGAATACGATTTTCTGTGCGATGGGTTGTTTCCGACTTGTTAGAAAAAAAACATTAAAAAGTCAAAACATTTCTTAGTTTATCAGTGTCCATAAACTATTTCTCCCGAAGGAAATTTTGTTATGAAAAGTAGCTTTTATGCTGGCCTTTATATTCAAGCTAATAAAAAAAAAAAAAAAAAAAAAAAAATCTTTTATCCTGCCTTTTCCAGCTATCCTCCTTTTTAATGTACATTTTACCTGGAATAATTCTCAAACAGGTGAGGACGACCTCCTTGTGATAGCTGCGGCAGGATGTAGCCTCACTTTGACTGTCTTTTCAATATTTTTTTTATTTCACTTTTGTAGCCTGTCAGATGTTTATTTAAATTTTAATATTTAAATGGTATTAAGGGACAGCTGTTGATGTTAACACGTTAACTGCGACGAGGGGTCATTTGACCCCTTGCGGTGACTTCCATTACTGCGAGCCATTAAACGTGTATTTGTCGTTAACTGCGAAGCTTGTCACGCATGCTGTTTTAATATTTTTCAGATTTTTTATTTTTTTTTTATAATTCACTAATTAATACTAATTATATATCGAAAAAAAATGTTAGGGGTCACTTGACCCCTTGTCGCATTATAGTTTAAATGTTTTCCTTAATGCGGCAAGGGGTCAAATGACCCCTAACATTTTTTTTCGAAATATAATTAGTATGCTCATTAACTTGCTCTTTTAATGCTCATTAAACTTCATCTTACTATTGTTTTGGCATATTATATAAAATATTAATGAATATGTAAATAAAAAATATTTTTTCTATTCTAAAATATATTTTTCTAATGTTTGAAAGCTGTGAAAGCGGCAGTAATTTATTGTGAATCACATTTATCTAAGGGTGAATCACAGATTCCCCTTCTTTTCTTGTTCTTTGACTGATTCTACTTAGTATTGTTGACACCTGAGCTCTGGTTTATTTGTCTCGTCTCGATTCAGTAAATAATTTTGAAGAAGGTCCGGACATACTGTGACGACTGTGCCGACAAACCGTCTCTTTGTTTGCAATGCTTCAATGATAAACATTATAAAATGTAGTTTTCACATGTTATTTCTATTTAAATAATTTAATTAGTAATATTTAAGTTTATTTTTTTAAATATATAAAAGGTACACCTATGTTCATTTATTTATAATAAAAACATACTTTTGGTTTTATTTTTTATATCTGAATTCTTCCTTTCATGAATTATATATGCTGAAAATTAAGAAAATTAAAACCATATAGCAAACATTTTATGATTAAACGTAAAAGGAAAGAAAAAAAATTACTGTTAGTATAACACAGATGTAGTGGAAAAAATAAGTAATAAAAAATATATTCAGAGGCAACAGAATTCAACCCTGCTTCTGTTACGAATTCTTGTATGTCAGGTATTTGTAAAAAAAATGGATTTCACTTTAAAACATTCATCAATGTTTACAGAGAGTTAATTTTAATGTCTAAGGGACAAGGGGTCAATCAGCCCCTTGACGCAGTTTAGCGGTGTGGTAGCAAGGGGTCATTTGACCCCTCGTCGCAGTTAACGAAAATCCCAGTTTATTTGTTTCGCAGCTAACGTGTTAATGAAGAGAAAAGGATAGTTTGTTTTAGTTGTGTGAAAAATCGTTAATTTAGTGTTAAAACCTTTCATATTTACCGAAAAAGTGTTTTCTCAAGAAAATTACAACATCGAGGACAAAACACAAAACAAGATTGAGGAGATTTCGCCATCTACGATGGTGGAATCATCCCAACATGAGGTAAGCCACATGGACACTAACAATTGTGACGAAAATAATGCCGTAGGTTCCTGGGAGCTTGTTATTAGCCGTAAAAGACCAATGTCAGATGCCAGCAACCCAAGAGAACAAAAAAGGCCATCAGAAAATGTCATTCCAACCTATAACCGTTTTGCCACCCTAACCCAACCTAGCAGTTCTCAAACTCAGGAACCAGAAAGAACCCCACAAAATGATAAAATTCCACCAATTTTTATTAATGGCGTTGAAAACTACCAAGCACTCATCTCTTTTCTCGAAAATGAATCCGGTCCAAACTCATTTATAACCAAAACTACCATTAAAGGTGTTACTGTATACCCTAAATCTCCTGAAACCTATCGAAAACTCAATTCAAGCCTGCGAAATAAAGGCGCAGACTTTCATACCTACCAGTTACCACAAGATAGATGCCCAAGGATTGTTCTAAAACATCTGCACCATGCAACACCTATCAACATTATTAAAGAAGAGTTCAGCAAACTAGGTTATGAAGTCACAAACGTAGTTAATGTCATCTCACGATTCAAGCAACCTCTTCCTGTGTTCTTTGTGGACATAACTAAAGAAACATTCCGAGATGACATATTTAAATTAGAATTCCTGTATTATTCTCGTATAAAAATCGAGGAACCGAGGAAAAAGAAAAATATTCCTCAATGTGTGCGGTGCCAGCAATATGGGCACACTAGAACATATTGCAATCATCGACCACGTTGCGTGAAATGCGGGGAGTTTCATGAAAGTAGCTCATGTCTAAAAACTAGAAACACGCCCGCAAAGTGTGCCAACTGTGCTGGTGAGCACCCAGCAAATTACCGAGGCTACCAGACACTGAAATTGCTCAGGGCTCAACGTAGGGCAAGAAACCATCCCCATCAGCATCCTCCAGCTGCAGAGCCAGCTCAGGGACCTCCAGGCATGCATGAGTTCCCCCCGATCAGACAGCGCCACAACCAAACGACACCACACATCATTCCCGAGCCACAGCAGCAACACAGCCCATCAGTTCCCAGAGCAGGACCCGAGATCCAGCAATCATGTTCAGGTATGAGGAGAGGCATTGCCCAGCCGGTACCCACGGTTGATAATGGCTCTACCCAGCTATTTAATATTATAAACGGTTTAAATAATTTAATCCAGCCCCTTTTCAATCTTCTTCAGCAACTATCACAGGTTACGCAGGTCTGGTGCCCTACTTATGCCCCGTGAACACCTGACTGTAGGCTCCCTGTCAGTTCTCCTATGGAATGCTAACGGACTGGCTCAGCACAGCACTGAACTTGACTTATACCTACACGAAAAACGGATTGACATAGCACTTATTACTGAAACACACCTGACACCACGCTCAAAACTTTATATTTCAGATTATACTATTTATAGAACCGACCACCCAGATAAAACTGCCCATGGAGGAACAGCGATACTCGTTAAAAGTTCACTTAAACACAATCCTATACATCTACCCATTACTCCTGACATTCAATCCACAGGCATTACATTATACACGACCTACCACAACATAACATTTGCTTCAGTTTACTGTCCCCCTAGGTACAAGCTTACACCCACGATGTTTTCTGAATTTTTCAAACGCCTCGGCAGATGCTTCATCGCAGGTGGTGACTATAATGCCAAACATCAATGCTGGGGGTCGAGACTGTGCACGCCAAGAGGCAGAAATCTATGGTCTACCCTTCATGAACTTTCATTAGACACCATAACTCCGAATTCACCAACCTATTGGCCCACTTCCAGACGAAAATCACCCGACTTACTAGATTTCTTCATTACCAAAGGACTGAGAACAGTACCATTTACCGTCAGTACAAGCTCTGATCTTTGCTCTGACCACTCCTCAGTGCACATGGTCCTCTTCGACGAGCCCTCTAAAACACGGAGCAGACCGAAGCTCATAAAAGGTTGCATGGACTGGGACGCTTATAGAGATTATTTGAACTCAAAACTCTCTGTCCCACTATCGATCAAAAACCAATATGAACTAGAAGAGGCTGTCGAAACTTTCACGACAAGTATTCAAGAAGCAGCTTGGACCTCTTCAACACCAAGGCCACAAAAAGCACAGAACTTGCCTCATTACCCTTCTTATATAAGAGACCTGATCAGAGCAAAGAGGAGAGCTCGTAAAGTATGGCAGACGAATAGACTTCCTTCAGACAGACAGATTTTCAATAAACTAAATAACGAACTTAAAAGACAGATCCAAAAATTCAAAAGCACAAACTATGACAATTACATTAGCAACCTAACGACAGACGATGGAAGTTTATGGAGGCACACCAAGAATCTCTTAAAGCATCGTGAGGTGTCAGCACCACTCCGCAGAGAGGATGGCTCCTGGGCTGTTTCGGACGAGGAAAGGTCTGAACTGTTTGCTGACTACCTTTCGTCTGTTTTCAAACCACATACGGACTCCACTAACTCAGAACACGAGCCCTTCATACACAATAGTTTAGACATACCACTACAGCTCACACTACCACCACCTCCTTTTACACCATCACAAGTCGCTCAAGAAATCAGACAGTTGCCGAAAAGAAAAGCCCCTGGATATGACTTGATAAACGCAGAGGCGCTCCAGCAAATGCCCAGGAAAGCTCTGATTTTCTAACCACAATCTTTAACTGCATTCTCAGGACCACCAAATTCCCTGTTCAGTGGAAATACTCTTACATCACTATGATTAAAAAGCCTGACAAAGACTCAAACTGTCCTTCCTCTTATAGATCAATTAGTTTGCTTCCAGTATGTTCTAAATTATTCGAAAATTTATTGTATCCACGACTATTGCAAATACTAACTGACAGACAAATAATCCCTGACCATCAATTTGGATTTCGAAAATTACACTCAACATCACAACAACTACACAGGGTAACCGACTACATTTCGACAGCACTAGAGCGTAAATTATATGCAACTGGAGTATTTCTGGATGCCGCCCAAGCGTTCGACAAAGTCTGGCACCAGGAGCTTCTCTTCAAGCTAAAGAACGCACTTCCACCCACATACTATCTAATTCTTCATTCTTTTCTTTCACACAGATCTTTTTCAGTAAGACACGGCTCAGGCCTTTCCTCTATTCGACCAATTCTCGCTGGTGTACCTCAGGGATCAATACTTGCCCCACTACTATACATCACATACCCATGACATACCTCAAACTTCAAACACTCTTACGGCTACCTTCGCAGATGACACAGCTATCATTACAAAACACGAAAATGCAACACAGGCTTCACTTGACTTACAACATCACTTACTACAATTACATGATTGGTGTAAACGCTGGAAGACTCAAATAAATTATCAAAAGTCTCAACACATCACATTTACTCTACGAAAAGAAACATGTCAACCTGTCTACTTAAACAATATACCGATCCCACAAACGGACAGAGTACAATACCTTGGACTCACATTTGATAGGAGAATGACATGGGGACCACATGTCCAAAAAAAACGTGCTTCGTTAAATATACGACTAAAACTACTGTACTCACTCTTCAGACGACATTCCAAATTAAAAGCCAGACAGAAATTAAATATTTACACATACCTATTAAAACCTGTCTGGACTTACGGAATACAAATATACGGCATTGCAAAACAATCACACCTGAATAGAATCCAAACCTTTCAGTCCAAGATACTACGATTAATTACCCAAGCTCCATTGTACATAAATAACAAGACTTTACATACTGATTTACAAATTCCTACAGTCATTGAACACATACGGACGTACTACAAACGATTTCATGATAAGTTTAAGGAACATACCAACAAATTAATAAAAGAAATGGCCACAACTGGCATGCCAGAGAACACCAGAAGACGATTGAAAAGGGTCTGGATGAGAGACCTACTTACGTAAGTAAATTAAAGCCGCGGAAGGGGTGCCGCTGGGTACTGCTTTTCCTCATGTCTATCAAGCCATTTTGTTCTGTTTTATTTTATATGCCAGCACATCTGCTGATTGTTAATGTTTGTATTTAACAGGTGCGGATAAAAAAATAAAAGTTAAAAAAAAAAAAAAAAAAAAAATTGTATTAAGCTTTTGGCCAGGATAAGTTTTCTGTTTTCATGTTTATGCTTGTTACTTCTCAAAAACAGCATCCCATAATAAATTTCGTTTTATATCTGTCGATCTAAATTGTGAAGAATATTAAAGAGTTCTGTAACGACTTTGTATATCGGAGACTGTTAGATGAAGTTATCCTAAGAAATGGCGATATGAAACATTACTACTTCCTAGAACTGCTCCCGATCGCTGCATTTACTACAAGCCACCAGAGCGATCAGACGTACCTCTTAACGTTCGTAACGTGAGGAATGGATTCGCAGAAAGATAAAGACTCTCGAAAGGTGAATGACACTGTGACAACAAGCTTCTAGGACTCTCTGTGAAATATCCTCCTTGTTTGTCTAATGTAAAACCTTAGACTTATTTATAGATAGCGTAATCTCTCTTATTTACAACGTTCTAAATCACGGTGATCTATGGATTAGTGCAGCGCCACATCCACCAAGCAGCCGTTCAGTCTTTTACCTCTAGAAGTAAGTTGTATCAGTTGTATATTCGTAGAATCCGGCTACTTGATACATGAAGAAAATACTGTTTTGCTTTCTTCATCTCTGATTATCTGTGCCTTAAGTATAAAGCGTTAATACTCTTAAGTTCAAACAAATTTTTCACTACAGTTATAAGTTGTAGGCAGCAAGTATCGTTTGCGGTTATATGATTTCTATATATAGCATAATATAGAATACAAAAACACTATTTATTATAGGTCTGTCGGTAGTCATTTGGCGTACATATCAGTTAACTCGATTTTCCTCCTCTGTTTTCACTGCCTTGTCACTCACCAAACGTCTGTAGACTAATTTTAGTCGTAGAATTAACCTTAAGCCTTACACAGAATATACCTATCTAATACTTATCTATAAATAATTTATTTTTTGAAGAGAAAAGATTTGGCTCCGCCGGGAGTCGAACCCGGGTCTCCTGCGTTACATGCGAGGATGCTAACCGCTACACCACAGAGCTCGGCTCAAGGCAGAGCAAATCCTTCCTCTTCACTGATAACTACTCACCCCTATCTCACAAGTTTTGCGAGTAGTAGCGGGAGGTGGACAATTTTTGTCCAATTTATGGTATTTTATTGACTTAAGTCAATTTTTTAAATTATTTTAATTAATCTAATCTTAATTTGTGGCTGACCACCATTTTTAAATTATTTTTAAATAATTTATTTTTTGAAGAGAAAAGATTTGGCTCCGCCGGGAGTCGAACCCGGGTCTCCTGCGTTACATGCGAGGATGCTAACCGCTACACCACAGAGCTCGGCTCAAGGCAGAGCAAATCCTTCCTCTTCACTGATAACTACTCACCCCTATCTCACAAGTTTTGCGAGTAGTAGCGGGAGGTGGACAATTTTTGTCCAATTTATGGTATTTTATTGACTTAAGTCAATTTTTTAAATTATTTTAATTAATCTAATCTTAATTTGTGGCTGACCACCATTTTTAAATTATTTTTAAATAATTTATTTTTTGAAGAGAAAAGATTTGGCTCCGCCGGGAGTCGAACCCGGGTCTCCTGCGTTACATGCGAGGATGCTAACCGCTACACCACAGAGCTCGGCTCAAGGCAGAGCAAATCCTTCCTCTTCACTGATAACTACTCACCCCTATCTCACAAGTTTTGCGAGTAGTAGCGGGAGGTGGACAATTTTTGTCCAATTTATGGTATTTTATTGACTTAAGTCAATTTTTTAAATTATTTTAATTAATCTAATCTTAATTTGTGGCTGACCACCATTTTTAAATTATTTTTAAATAATTTATTTTTTGAAGAGAAAAGATTTGGCTCCGCCGGGAGTCGAACCCGGGTCTCCTGCGTTACATGCGAGGATGCTAACCGCTACACCACAGAGCTCGGCTCAAGGCAGAGCAAATCCTTCCTCTTCACTGATAACTACTCACCCCTATCTCACAAGTTTTGCGAGTAGTAGCGGGAGGTGGACAATTTTTGTCCAATTTATGGTATTTTATTGACTTAAGTCAATTTTTTAAATTATTTTAATTAATCTAATATTAATTTGTGACTGACCACCATTTTTAAATTATTTTTAAATAATTTATTTTTTGAAGAGAAAAGATTTGGCTCCGCCGGGAGTCGAACCCGGGTCTCCTGCGTTACATGCGAGGATGCTAACCGCTACACCACAGAGCTCGGCTCAAGGCAGAGCAAATCCTTCCTCTTCACTGATAACTACTCACCCCTATCTCACAAGTTTTGCGAGTAGTAGCGGGAGGTGGACAATTTTTGTCCAATTTATGGTATTTTATTGACTTAAGTCAATTTTTTAAATTATTTTAATTAATCTAATCTTAATTTGTGGCTGACCACCATTTTTAAATTATTTTTAAATAATTTATTTTTTGAAGAGAAAAGATTTGAGTAGTAGTTATAATAGTTATAGTGAGTAGTTATCAGTGAAGAGGAAGGATTTGCTCTGCCTTGAGCCGAGCTCTGTGGTGTAGCGGTTAGCATCCTCGCATGTAACGCAGGAGACCCGGGTTCGACTCCCGGCGGAGCCAAATCTTTTCTCTTCAAAAAATAAATTATTTAAAAATAATTTAAAAATGGTGGTCAGCCACAAATTAAGATTAGATTAATTATAATACTTATCTAATTAAAAAATGTTGGGATTTGCCACTTGGTACGATTATTTGTAAACCTGTGGGAGCGGGGTATCTCAATGGTAAGTTTTTCAGCTGCTATGCTCAAAACCCCAAATTCGAATCTGGCAGGGTGTTTTTAATTTCCTGTCACAGATCGCTGTGGCCGAGAAATCCTCCTGGAGCATATCCAGCATCTACAAAGTGGGCACCATTGATTGAAAAATTAAGGGAAAAAGACCTGGCGGTTGAGCGCGATCACGGTCAAATCACCTCCTTTGTTTTTGACCGCTGACGAAGAAATAGCTCTTCATTACAGAAAAATGAACGCAAGACCCTTTATGGGTTATAGTGGTACTGGTTTTTACCTTCACTTACCTATTTATGAAACTTATAGTAAGGGAACGTATTGCGATCGTGAAAAATTTCGACTTCCGGTTTTCAACGGTAATACACATATAAGTATAAGTCTAAATTACCAAGTCCCGCGAAATGGTATTTGTGTGTGTGAACAGACTAGCTCAAAAACTATATTGCTATACGAACCTGATTTTGGGTATTTGGTGTATGTAAATGCCCGCATTCAATAGCAAAAATTTTATCAAAATTGATCAAACGGAGGGGGCACTTTTATTTCATAACGTTTTGTCCCATTTTTAAGTTTTTATCGATTTTTTCAAAAACAGCTTTAACGATCTTGATCAAACTGTTTTTTAATATGAAAATCAAGTATTCTTTAATATCAGGTATGTTTTATCATCATAAAAATGTTCTGATGGGGCTTTAATGGGGAGGGAAACTTTTTTGTTTTCCTACAAAGTACCTTTGTTTTTGTTTATATGGAAAAATTAACCATCTCTCGTTATGCTTAAGAATAAAAAATGGTTAAATATGATATTTGAAAAAATCGAGTAAACATATACAAGGGAAAAAAAGAAAAATATTTCGACAACTCATAAAACACGTCAAGCCCAAGCATGCACAGTACCCTTTATTGACAGACCATTGTTTATAATTATAGATGTGCTGTTAATGGGAAAGAATTGCCAACGTGATTTATATATATGCATATTTAATTGAAATTATTTGGTAACTAAATGAAGTTTTCAATAACTAAATAGAAAATTATAAAATCAGACGTGATGGAGTATATTACTTGCATTGCCAAATTATCACAAATAAACTTCTATTTAACTATAAAATTTTTTGGTGTACTTAAGAGAGAAAATACAAAGAAAAATAAGTAAGTAAATGTGGTAAAATGTGTGTATTTTAATTTAAATTTTTTTTATTAACAGTTGAAGTATTCATAAAATCAAAATAAAATTATTTTTTTTATTGCATTTTTTCTCTTATTACACCATTTTTAAATTTTCTGTGTATTTATAAAAATCAGAAGGTAATTAATACTTTATAGCGCATTTATTTTTATTGATTCCTAGTTTTCGAAGTCAGTTCAATATTTTTTTTTTTTTTTTTTTTGCTTTAAGTGTCAAATGTTAATGTTAAGACAAATGAGACATCAGAGTCAAATGTTAATTTTTTTTACTTAATTTGATTTATTATCTTTTTTTATTCTATGGCAAACTAATGGGGCGTGAAACTGTACATTATAGTTAAATAGTTGATTCGATAACTGATTGTAAAAGTTTTTTTTTTTCAGTAGAAGATTATTCACGTTTAGAAAACATAGATTGAAATAATATAGTAATATAGGATAATAAAATAGGAAAGTAAAAAAATCAATAACTTTAAATATTATCTACTACAGAATACAACATAAACCTTGGAATATTTGTTTAGGTATTACTTAGAAAATTATAAATCTACGTAATTCATACAATTTCTTTTTTGAAACCAGCACTTATTTGAATATTTATTAACCCAGAAGAAATACATTTATCTTTTATTGCACTGAAAATAATCCATGTATATATTATTTAATAATCATTAAATACAATTTAATTATTTTATGTATGTATAATTCATTAATGCGCTAAAGAGGTCTTCAACACAAACACACACATTCAAAGTCTTTCTCAAGAATCGAGAAAACGAGACCAAATGAATCTGTTGTTTGGATTCAGTGTCACAAATAAAGATTGTTTATATAAATGAATCAAATTTTCATTAAAATGGTGATGTTTGTAAGGACAATATGACCATGTGTTTACTCTGTCTGTCCTACTTCCCGTTCCGTGTGACGCAAAAAAATAAGACTAAATTATTCTCCATATAATTTCATTAAAAATGTGTTATGATTAGATGATGATGTCATATTTAGCTAATGATAAAAGTTCATAATTCTATTCCTGATACAAAATAAAGACGGAAATTTCATTATTTTTTTCTTATTTGCAACTCATTCAAGTTTCCGAGGTTACCCGAACTTTCTGTACGGTTTCGTAGGTATAAATATATTTAAATTAATCCCACGATTATATAATAATTATTTTCCTTTTTGTTTTATTTAAAAATCATTTATTTATTTTTTGAAGGTGCTGAAAAAAGTTGTTTTATGCTACAATACCTTTCGGCATAATAACTCTTAAAAATTTAAATTAAATCGCTCCGGGTCGCTCTATTGGTTAATAGGAATTGCAGTTGATTAGGTATGATATTAAACTACAGTTTAAACAGTGTTTACACGCGGTTTCAAATATACTAATGACAGAAATCATTTCGTTCGTCTGAAAAGCTTTGAAGATTTTGTCACAGCTAGGCAACAAGGTATCGATCCACACTAGGAGGCGATAAAATGAATCCCCCTCGGACAGGATCCATCGATCAATGGCAGCCGAATACTGGAGGTATCGTGTTACCTTGGCCTCCTCCATGATCGAAGATAACCAATTGATTCGGACCTTTGGTCCAAGAGTCGTAAAACCCGGGCGGTATAGGGTGTCCTCGTCAACAAGGCATCCTGAGAATGCCGGCGGTAGTGTCGGCACCTGTTCTGAACGGCCACCTTATTACTTGCGGGAAACCAACTGAGGTTTAGTAACATTGATACCGGTGGGAATCGGACTCTTGTTGAATTCGAATGCTGTCAAGCTGAGTGATATTGGCAAAATCATGTTCGACTGCATATTAAAAAAAACGAAGTTGCGTATGTTATTACATAATCCTTTGCAGTTATAGACATTGTACTACGTATTTCATTTAATGCTTATCCTAATGTGTGGTTCCGACTGAATTTTTTTTTTTCTTGTCTTTTTACTTATAAAGTGGCCGAGCCGTCTTAATTGTTCCAATAGTAGCTGTTCGCCAGGAAAGAGAAGCCGAGAGGAGTATAGTGAAGTATAAGGGCTCAACCAACGGTACAAGAGATTTACTTCCTTAAAAGCTTTGTCCTGTCCCACTCCTCTTTTTACGGCCGCAGCTCTTTCCGAATTACAACAGGGGGTCCGCCGTTTTTTGATTCCCCCCCCCCACCTTCGCTAACAATTACAGAAGAATGTGTTCCGAAAACTGAACCACCGCGCGCTGGACCTGTCTGCACTTCTCGTATCTGCGGTATGATTGCTTGCTCTCTCACTCACTGACACAAACATCTCCCCTGAAAGATATCTATTCCTAATAATATACTTTTGGTGTCATTCTTTAAATTGAAACCAATTCACAACTGAAGTAGTATGATTGCTTCCGTTAATATACTCGCCAGATATATTGGTGAATGGCCGAATCTATATGTATATACAGGGTGTCCCATGGAAATATATCTGCAACTGTTTCAGTTAAATTAATGAGATTTTTTTCTGAAAGTAGGCTTCTAAATATCCTACAATGTGATTATTTCCACATTTTATGTGATTGGTTGGTTGGTTTTATTTAGAGACGTAAAACCGTAGTACGGTCATCAACGCCTATATTACATTTTATGTGATTAGTATTTTTTAAAACTTAATGAGCGAAAAATATTATATACTGGGTGTCCCAGACCTAGTGTAAAAAAAAAATTGGGTAATACTGCATGCCAAACGGGGTTGAATGGCGCAAAAACGAGTTTCCTATCTCAATCTGTCGAGGAGATAGAATTTTTTTTGTTTTTATTTTTAAAATCTTACTTTTTTCGGAAAAATGACAGTTTTTTCTACTTTGGTTTTGCGTAGAAACAAAAACGATGATAATTTTTTAATCAGCATTAAATTTTCTAAAAGATGAGATTGATCTGGTTATTTTAAATCCTCTTTCAGTAGGACTTTTAACGCGTTAAACACAAAACATTTATTAAAACTTAAATTTTTAATAGTTTTTGAAAATTCCTCACTCCCCACTGGAGCACCCTAGGAGCTGTCAAATTTCCTAAAAATCCTAAGTAATGGATGCCGAACTTCCCATGAGCTAGAGTTAGTTTTACTTTTTTAAGAATAGAAAGAACAATTTATGAGTTCTAAATAATATAGTAATATAAGGGTATAAATAGTATAGTAATATAAGGGTAATAATAATCTAAAATTAAAAAAAAAAATCCTACCCAAAAAATGTTGAATATAAGCCTGTATCCAAAGTAATGGAGGAAATTTTGAAACGCGCTGCAATAATACATTTTAATATGGTTCTACAAAAATAATATTATTTTTTATCTTCAACATTTTTTATGTAGGATTTTTTTAAATTTTAGTAGAAGAGAAGTAAAAAGTTAAATTATTTGAAAGAAAGTATTTTTTAAATTTAAACTAAGGAGTTTTTATTTTAATTTTAGATTATTATTACCCTTTTTATATTATTTAGAACTCATAAATTGTTCTTTCTAGTCTTAAAAAAGTAAAACTAACTCTAGCTCATGGGAAGTTCGGCATCCATTACTTAGGATGCCGGCTCTAGCGCGCTTCCTTATTGCCCCAGCAGTGACATTCTCTAGCGTTTTCATAAGAAAAACTTCTTTTATCCGCAGTTTTTAGGAAATTTGACAGCTTCTAAGGTGCTCCAGTGGGGAGTGAGGAAATTTCAAAAACTATTAAAAATTTAAGTTCTACTAAATGTTTTGTGTTTAACGCGTTAAAAGTCCTACTGAAAGAGGGTTTAAAATAAGCAGATCCATCTCATCTTTTAGAAAATTTAATGCTGATTAAGTAATTATCATCGTTTTTATTACCCAATTTTTTTTTTACTGTCTGGGACACCCAGTATAAACATTATATAAGGATTCATAATGAAATATCCTGGTGTTGGTATATTTTAAATTTCGATTTTAATATAACATTATAGCTACGAAATAAACGAAACAACAGACCAACAGGAATAATACTTAGGGTATGATACAGCAACTAAGTTTTCAGTTGATCATAAATCAGTACAGTAATATCTTTACCTATTATCCCTATTATTTTAGATTGTATCAGTATAGTGGATTAGTATTAAAGTATAGATCAGATAGTATTAAAATCGCATTTACTCTTTTACTCTTTTAATTTACTCTTACCTTATATCTCAACATCTTCATAAATAGCTATATTCTCATTACCGTAGGTAGAATTATATAAACGGACTTCATATAAATCGATACTTTCTATAAAAAATTATAAGCTACAGTATAATTTTGAACCTGAGATATTTCATCATATTGTCTGAAACTATTTTTATGAATGCTCATCAGGAGGTTTATAAAAAAATACGATTTATGGATCAGGTTATACGATCTTCAATTAGCCCTCCCTGCAGAAAAATATATTTCCCTCGGGCCCCGTATCTATTAAATTCAAAGCTGTCGAGTTGTTCACCAATGATCAGGAAATAATATTTATAGAAAATAACATCACTTGGGTTTTAGACTTGATAACATGTAAAACTTGAACACCATTGCTTCTGGACTAACAAAGCCCCTCACAATAAAGATATATGAATTTGTATTTTATTTTTGAAATTTTATATTTATGTTAGACATTAATTTTTATAATTGATTCTTATATATGTATGATATAAAATAACAATAATTTTAAAATGTGGGCGGCTGTATCGACAAACGAAATGTAGGCATTTTGTTTCAGCGGTACTGCAGAGGAGCTCTGTCACAGTTGGGAAGGTGAAGATCCAGGGAGTGGCCACCTGCATGTACCTCTGCATGGACATATGCGGCTTTCCTTACACATCGGTGAGTCAGTATTATTATTATTACGTATTAGACTTTTGAAAAGTTGTTTATTTATATTATGTTATCCATACGAAGGGTCCGTCCAGGACCTCATACAAGCTCCAATTATTTAGATTTTTTTTTTTTTCCTGTTATCTTCGCCTCTACCCTGTAGGGTCATTGGCGGTTATTTAGATTTTGTGAAATACTATATTTTAAGTTTTCTGACTACAGCGTTATTTTCTAGATAATTTTTCAAAACTGAGCGAATTAATTTAAATTCTGGTGGATTTAAAACATTATATCAGTAAACTTTATTTGACAACTTATATCGCTCGTCCAATGCAAGATTGGTCTAGCTCAAAATCGCATTTTTTTTTTTTAAGTTTTTTTAACGAGTTATCTACAAATTTTCCCCTATTATTTCTGTACAAGCCCGCTTATAGACCGTGATGTTGATGATTCCTGAAACATTTTAACTATTATATTAAGCAGGCAACATAAATCATCGATGAAGGAAATAGAAAGAAGTTTGTCTTTCCTAAAAAATGGCTTGTATTTAGATATACCAGTTTTCCATTTGACCATCGATATTTACCATTATAATAAGACTAAAATGAAAATTTTCGAATTAGATCTGATGTCCGAAAAATCAGATTAATATTAAACAACGAATCTTTTAGCTTTTCGGTTAAATTTCAAACTGTGAGCACAATAATATTTCTGTTTTATAATATTGAAAGTAATATTCTTGCCGATTTCCTATGAAACTCTCACTCTTCCTAGTTAAGAACTTAATATCATTGTGATTATCGGTGGAATATCTGTCAGGGAGTGAAAAACCATTTATTTGGTTACTACTATTCTAACCAATCAACTAACCATTTAGTTGGTTATTACTAATACTAATTTTTGGGTCTAAAGGTCTGTCACAACTGGTTCAGTTTTTTACTTAATTCAATGGCAAAATTACTGCGTAGTTCCAGCAATACGGTCCCTACTTACAAACTGAATTAATGCATTAAGATATAGAACAATGTGATGTCTCCTTTTCCGTTTGGCCAATATAAATTTATTTGAGTAAACTGTTCTTTGCTTTTTCATGACGTCTACTGGTTTAGTTATGCATTGTTATTGTAAATAAAACAGCAATAAAAGACCAAAATAATTTAATTAAACTAATATATATAACAAAAACGAAAGTTTTCAACAAAACCCTAGGTACTGGGATATATATATTTACCACTAAGATGCAATTTTGAAAATATCTTCTACGACTTTAATCATACTGAATATATAGCCAATAATCCTGTCCATCTTTTGATCTTGTGCGGAGATTTTAACGGGCACTTCAGCGTTTTAAGTAACTTAGATAAATGCCTGTTCGCAAACAGTAAACTGTACAGAACAAGTATTGCGAGCCATACAATTGTAAATAAACGCGGTAGGCTAATATGTCTAATGGAAAGCATAGGTCTACATCTTGGTAACTGAAGATCCATTTCGGACAGGCCTGGAAAATACACCTACATATCTGGAAGAGATAAAAGAACAGTAGATTTAGTCTGGATCTGAGTGCCATTGTTTGAGGATATGAGAGTACCTACATATCTTCTCTGAGTTATCTGACAACATAGCTTGTACACCATACATATCTCTTTATTCGGCTAATAAAGTATACGAATTATTGTATTAAGATAGAAAATGCATTGAAACATGGGAGGGAATAATATGGGACCCAAACAAAATTCAATACCTCCAGAAAAAAATTCACTAATCAACTGGTATTTACTTCAATACTAGAAAAAATAATGAACTTTATAGCAATTTCATAACATCAATTTCCGATTATCTAATAAACTCAGACTTACTAACAAAATATCTAACTTAGAACGATTATAACAAAATAAAAATGTTCCAAAAAATATGTGGTTTTTTAGAATCCCACCTAATGAAACGAGTTGTCCGGCTAGATGATTATCTTAGTTCTAAAAAACAATATGATAAAATTTGAAGTTTAAAAAATGCATTGAAAAATTGTTTTATTGCAAGGAGAAAGTCTTTGCCCAACCCTTTTCATCTGTTTTATAGCTGACATAATATCCTTCTTTAAAAATAACGGTGCCACTGGAATCCCAATCGACAGCTCAAACTAGATAATAATAATGCTACTTTTATCTGACGATATCGCAATCCGTAGCCTTAAGTGGTACAGCTCATCAAAAACTGAAATTATTATAAACTTCTTGCTACCCAAACTCCCTGGTACTCAATCCGAAGAAATCGAAAACGCTTGTGTTTCATAAATCACCACGGATGAAAAAACTGAAACCCCTTTTATGGCACGACAAAGAACTAGAATATACGAAATCATGAACTTATCTTGGAGTACCTTTCTCATCATAGGAAAATTCTCTAAAGCCTTCTATCATTTCACGCAGAGATCAATTGTAGCAGGCGCAAAGATGAGAGAAATACTCAATCGAGGTAAAAATTATTTCTGAGAAGCAAGAATGACTTTATTGGTCTCATCCACACTGCATTACGGAGCTAAAATTTGGAGCCTAAATTATCTGGAAGGTTTAGAGTCGGTCCAGATGAAATTTTTAAATTATATGTATTTTTGGCCGATAAATACTACAAACTATATTTTCCGCCTAGAATCAGGACGATCTCTCTTAAAGTCAACTATTTTGAAGAAAATTATCAGCTTCTGTATTAAGCTACTATCAATGCCTGAGTATCGATTGCCATGTAAATGTTTTGTTCGACTCCATCATTTAGATACAATGAAGAGTGAAGCGAGTTTTAACTGGGTTTCGAAAATCAGAAAACAGCTAAAACAAACTTGGCTTCCTAATAACAAAGAGATAATAATCGAAAAAGTGAATAACCATCTCTAATCTTTAGATATTGATAGGTCACTCAATATAATCTATTTTGTAGAACTATTTTTAGCTTCACTAGTCCCCAACCACCGTAATATTTAAATTATAACGTAAATATAAACAAATTGAAATTAGTCAGCCAGTTAATAATTTCGGAAACGGGGAAATTGAAAATTTTTCATAAAATACTACTGTAATTATTAAAACCAATGAAATGTGCAGGTGTCAAAAACTTATCAATCACTATTTTAAACTTTTATTACTAAAGTATATTTGCTGTACTGTCCCTCATTAACTACTGACAGATCCAAATGCAGATGCAACTATATAGTTCAAAACAATAAGCAAGTATCACTGGAGAACATTCTAAATATTGACAGCATAGACAAATTAAATAAATAACTCGTTCTTTTTTCTGTTAAAATTGTATAAAACACATATTGAATAACAAGTTAATATTTATTACCCGCGAGCTTTCTAAAAATAAGCAACTTTGTTATATATGAATAGAAGGAAAATAATTTTTGTTAGGTTTTTTTTTTTTTTTGTTTTTTTCCTATCTATGTTTATTAATTTTATTTATAATTGTATATAACTAGGAATTTTTATTTTAGTTTTTTATTATCTACGAATTTGCAAATAACATGAAAAATATTATCATACATTTTTTTGTGCTCAAAATATTTATTTTATTACTATTAAAGTTTATTTTCTGTTGTTTATATTATAATCATAAATTTAAAACATAGTGCAAATAATAAAAAAAGTTATGTATTATTAATATTCTTGCAAGCTTTAAAAAAACATAAGAATGTAAATATTATTATTGTCAGGTACATAAGCATGCATATAATAATTCTTATGCATAGTTTACCAGTCGATATTACAGAATAAGGAAGGATATTGTTAAGTGTATTATTATTATTATTATATTTAGCAAACCAAGCTAAAGATAATCTTTCCCTATTATTTTGCTAGTGCCTCGTTTGTTATTTTCATTATTTATCTAAATTTTAAAATGAAGTACACCATAATCTCATATAATTTTAATTTATATTTGTACGTATATGTATATTTATATTTTTATTTAGTTTATGTATATTTTACTAATAATATTAACACTGAATGGGCCAGAGTACGTGGCTGAAGCGATGTATGTATTAGCCAATAAACTATCTATGAATCTACCTATTGTAAAACAATTCATGTGTCTCCATAGATAAGCTTTTCTATAGTGATTATTATGTATCTGACAGTTCTATCTAAAACTAGTAAACATAAAATATATTGACTATGAACTAAAAACGTTAAACTTATCTTTGTCCCTCCCTTTGATAATTTAAAGAATGCCGGTTCTAGGATAACTTATTACGTTCTGTTTAAAATTTTAAGTCGTATTATATGTAATGATTTTATTATTTCGTGATAAAACGTAGGAAGGGCGTTATCTCTTATAGGACCCGATGGCTTCCAATAAGGTCGCTTCTTATCTCTCTATTTGAGGACCGCCAGCCCTTAACTTAGGTTATCTTTATTGGAAGCACTCTCTCCCTTATCCATTATCTTATCCTCCAAAGGGTCCAAAGAAGCCCCGCCCTCGGAGACAGCGTTGACCAATATCAATAAACTGCTAGGGCCGCACACGACCACCCAGAGCAGCCGATAAAGGGGTAGGCGTGGTCCCGTTCCACCAATAGGAAGGGTCGAAACAAAAAACCATCGGATCGCTCCTAATTTGTCGACTAGAGGAAGACGTCTCTATCTGAGAACGTTATTGGACTTGTCAGTTATTGGTCTGAGATATCTTCCGACAAATTGGTCACTAACGAGGGGGACTATCTCTAATCGTAAAGGGTCGCTATTGTAATAGTCCCAGGATGGCATTTGTCACCTTTTTATAGTCACCGCTTCTTAACTTGGGGCTACGGTTCCCTTTTATAGTTTACTGTTATCAAGATGATCCTTGTTCAACTTGGCTCTACTTCTTAATAAATTGGAAGATTTATCGTCTGATCGTCTTCGTATTGCTGTGCAACGGAATGAGGTTAAAACATTTTTTTTTATTATTCATATAATTTTTATTTTATTTTATTGTTAATGTTTAAAAATAAGTGAGTAATAAAGTTAAGATATGGGTGGATATAAACTATTCATTTAGGCTCTATTTGATCTAATAAAAAAAAAAAAACGGTAATTCGAGTCCTATATTGAAATTCCCGTTAATTATAATAATTTGAATTTCGAAAAGACCAAGCTTCTACTAAGCGAAACTCTGTGCGACGTGCGATATTTAGAGGCAATCGATTATCAAAATATTGTTCCCGCTTTTGAGAATTCGATAATATTCTTTTAATTTGAAAAAATAAGTTAATAACTATCTGTTATAATATTAAATACCGTAAAATGAGGTGACATTGTCACTAATGGGGTGACTTTGTGACAAGCCTATTTTTATAGAGTTTTTGAATTTCCCTCCTTAAAAAGAATCAGGTTAAGCAATTCAGTGTACTTGTCAGTTGGTCAGTAATGAGCTGCAGCCTACTAGCCACATATAACTTCTTTCATTCCATTTACCATGGTTCTTTATTTCAGGGTTTCAACTAAATGAAAACAATCAAACATATATGAAATAAAGAACCATGGTAAATGGATTGCCTAATGCCTAATAGACTGAATTGCCTAACCTGATTCTTTTTAAGGAGGGAAATTCAAAAACTGTATAAAAATAGGCTTGTCACAAAGTCACCCCATTAGTCACTATGTCACCTCATTTTACGGTACATGTTCATGTACTAATATTGAATTTGTAAACCTTGTAAGTCAAATGTACTCATTGATCAAGGGAGGAGAACGTGATTAGTTTCTTTATGTTTTATTTATATATAACCACTATTACAAGGTTAAAATAATTATGAATTAAGATATGGGTGGATATATACTATTCATTTAGGCTCTATCTGATCTAATAAATAAAAAAATCTGGTGCGTGCACGCATCACACAACTTTCACTTACCAACTTACTTAGATAAGAAATTAATGGATTTTGTTAATGCCACTCCTCAAAGTTACTCATTTTTCCACATTCATTTCTTATTTTTGTTTTCATTAGCTCAGAACATTTGAATAATGATAGCGCTTACCTGATATTAAATAACATCTAATTTTCATTAAACTTGACGAATATGATGAAAATCGTTAAAGGCGTTTTTGAGATAATCGAAAAATTGGAAAAAAAGTTATGAAATAAAGTGCCCCCTGCGGTTGATCAATTTTGATGAAATGTTGGTTCTCACATCTTTGGCATATACATACATAAAATACCCAGTTTGATCAAAATCGTGAAAACCGTTTTTGAGTAAATAAAAAAAACACGTAAAAATGATACAAATTTTATTAAGTAAAGTCCCCCCTCCGGTTGATCAATTTTGATGAAATGTTGGCTACCACATCTTTGTCATTTACATACATCAAATACCCAGTTTGATCAAAATCGTGAAAGCCGTTTTTGAGTAAATTCAAAAGACACGAGAAAATTATACAAAATTTACTAAGTCCCCCCTCCGGTTGATCAATTTTGATGAAATTTTGACGGTCATATCTAGGGCATATTAATATATCAAATACTCAGTTTAATCAAAATCGTTAAAGCCGTTTTTGAGAAAATCGAAAAAAAAAATTAAAAAAATATTAAATAAAGTACCCCCTCACTTTGAGCAGTTTAGATGAAATTTTTGCTGTCACATCGCGGGCATATACATGCACTAAATACCTAATTTCAGGTTCGCACGGTTTATAGTTTTTGAGCTAGTCTGTTCACACACACAAACACACAGACACACACACACACACACACACACAGACACACACACACACACACACACACACACACACACACACACACACACACACACACACACACACACACACACACACACACACACACACACACACACACACACAGACCATTTCGCGGGACTTGGTTATTTAGACTCAGGGGACCCCAAAACGTGTATTTCCGTTAAAAACCGGAAGTCGAAATTTTTCACGATCGCAATACTTCCACTTACTATATATTTCATATATAGGTAAGTGAAAGTAAAAAAAAAATCTGGTGCGTGCGCGCAACACACAACTTTCACTTACCAACTTACTTAGATTAGAAATTAATGCGTTGTTGTGGTCCCCTTCGTTAGACCAATTTTGATGAAATGTTGGCTATCACATCTTTGGCATATAAATACATCGAATACCCAGTTTGATCAAAATCGTGAAAGCCTTCTTTGAGTAAATAAAAAAAAACACTTGAAAATGTTACAAAATTTATTAAGTAAAGTCCCCCCTCCGGTTAATCAATTTTGATGAAATGTTGGCTATCACTTATTTGGCATATACATACATCAAATACCCAGTTTGATCAAAATCTTTAAAGCCGTTTTTGAGTAAATAAAAAAAACACGTGAAAATGATACAAAATTTATTAAGTAAAGTCCCCCCTCCGGTTGGTCAAATTTGGTGAAATGTTGGCTATCACATCTTTGGCTTATGCATACATCGAATACCCAGTTTGATCAAAATCGTTAAAGCCTTTTTTGAGTAAATAAAAAAAACACTACTATGAAACACTACATGAAAATGTTACAAAATACAGAATTTATTAAGTAAAGTCCCCCTTCCGGTTAATCAATTTTGATGAAATTTTTACAGTCATATCTCGGGCATATAAATAGATCAAATACATAGTTTAATCAAAATCGTTAGAGCCGTTTTTGAGAAAATTGAAAAAAACCTAAAAAGTTATTAAGTAAAGTACCCCCACCCTTTAAGTAATTTTGATGAAATTTATGCTGTCACATCGCGGGCATATACTTACACTAAATACCCAATTTCAGGATCGCACGGTTTATAGTTTTTGAGCTAGTCTGTTCACACACAGACACACAGACACACAGACACACACACACACAGACCATTTCGCGGGACTTGGTCATTTCGACTCAGGGGACCCCAAAACGTGTATTTCCGTTGAAAACCGGAAGTCGAAATTTTTCACGATCGCAATACTTCCACTTACTATATATTTCATATATAGGCAAGTGAAAGTAAAAAAGGCAATTCGAGTCCTAAATTGAAATTCCCGTTAATTATAATAATTTGAATTTCGAAAAGACGCTACTTCATCATTCATGAAAAATGTTTGGTACTCTAAACTAATTAAAAAAATAAAATAAACACATCATACATTTTTTCTAAACACTAATTTCTAAACAAGCCCGAGAATTCATAGAAAATTTGATAAAAAAACATTTAGGTACCACATTCATTACTTTAAAATAATGGAGAAAAGTATCTATCAATCATCTTTTCGGAAGAATATTAAACACATTTATGATTAAAAAATCTGGTGCGTGCGCGCAACACACAACTTTCACTTACCAACTTACTTAGATTAGAAATTAATGCGTTGTTGTGGTCCCCTTCGTTAGACCAATTTTGATGAAATATTAGCTATCACATCTTTGGTATATAAATACATCAAATACCCAGTTTGATCAAAATAGTTAAAGCCGTTTTTGAATGAAAAAATCTGGTGCGTGCGCGCAACACACAACTTTCACTTACCAACTTATTTAGATAAGAAATTGACGTGTTTTGTTAATTGCCACTTCACAAAGTAACAAATTTTTTCATATTCATTTCTTATTTTTGCCGTTTATGAGTAAATAAAAAACACACGTGAAAATGAGACAACATTTATTCAGTAAAGTACCACCTTCAATTGATCAATTTTGATGAAATTTTTACTGTCACATCGCGAGCACATGCATATGCTAAATACCAAGTTTGATCAAAATCGTTAAAGCCGTTGTTGGGTAAATGAAAAAAAAAAAACGTAAAAGTGGGACGACATTTATTAAGTAAAGTCCCCCCTCCAATTGATCAATTTTGATGAAATTTTTGCTGTCATATCTCGGGCATGTTAATACATCAAATACTTAGTTTAATCAAAATCGTTAGAGCCGTTTTCGAGAAAATCCAAATAAACCGTAAAAAATTATTAAATAACGTACCCCCTCCGTTTGACCAATTTTGATGAAATTTTTGCTGTCACATCGCGGGCATACACATACACCAAATACCCAATTTCAGTTTTGTACGGCCTATAGTTTTTGAGCTAGTCTGTTCACACACACACACACAGACACATTTCGCGGGACTTGGTTATTTGGACTCAGGGGACCCCAAAACGTGTATTTCCGTTGAAAACCGGAAGTCGAAATTTTTCACGATCGCAATACTTCCAGTTACTATATATTTCATACATAAGTAAGTGGGCCGGGGATAGCCGAGCGTGTTCGAGCGCGGCCCGCTTTAACACGCTCGAGTCGAACGGTGGCGGTTCAAATCCGCCCTGGGATGGTTGACTTTTATTTCGTGGAGGCCCCACGGAACAAATCTCAACCTACCCACCATGGTTAGGATAGGTTGGTTACACCTGTAGAGTAACCCCCCGTATGCCACACATGGCCAGGTAGGGGTACCGACAAAAAAAAAAAAAAAAAAAAAAAAAAAAACATAAGTGAAAGTAAAAAAAAAAAAAAAACACGTGAAAATGATACAAAATTTATTAAGTAAAGTCCCCCCTCCGGTTGGTCAATTTTGGTGAAATGTTGGCTATCACATCTTTGGCTTATGCATACATCAAATATCCAGTTTGATCAAAATCGTGAAAGCCTTCTTTGAGTAAATAAAAAAAACACTTGAAATTAACACTCCGGTTAATCAATTTTGATGAAATGTTGGCTATCACATCTTTGGCTTATGCATACATCAAATACCCAGTTTGATTAAAATCGTTAAAGCCTTTTTTGAGTAAATAAAAAAAACACGTGAAAATGTTACAAAATTTATTAAGTAAAGTCCCCCCTCCGGTTAATCAATTTTGGTGAAATGTTGGCTATCACATCTTTGGCTTATGCATACATCAAATATCCAGTTTGATCAAAATCGTGAAAGCCTTCTTTGAGTAAATAAAAAAAACACTTGAAATTAACACTCCGGTTAATCAATTTTGATGAAATGTTGGCTATCACATCTTTGGCTTATGCATACATCAAATAACCAGTTTGATCAAAATCGTTAAAGCCTTTTTTGAGTAAATAAAAAAAACACGTGAAAATGTTACAAAATTTATTAAGTAAAGTCCCCCCTCCGGTTAATCAATTTTGATGAAATTTTTACAGTCATATCTCGGGCATATATCTAGATCAAATACTCAGTTTAATCAAAATCGTTAGAGCCGTTTTTGAGAAAATCGAAAAAAACCCTAAAAAGTTATTAAGTAAATTACCCCCTCCCTTTATGTAATTTTGATGAAATTTATGCTGTCACACCGCGGGCATATACTTACACTAAATACCCGATTTCAGGATCGCACGGTTTATAGTTTTTGAGCTAGTCTGTTCACACACACACACACACACACACACACACACACACACACACACACACACACACACACACACACACACACACACACACACACACACACAGACCATTTCGCGGGACTTGGTCATTTCGACTCAGGGGACCCCAAAACGTGTATTTCCGTTGATAACCGGAAGTCGAAATTTTTCACGATCGCAATACTTCCACTTACTTTATATTTCGTATATAGGTAAGTGAAAGTAAAAAAATCTGGTGCGTGCGCGCAACACACAACTTTCACTTACCAACTTATTTAGATTAGAAATTGACGTGTTTTGTTAATTGTCACTTTACAAAGTCACAAATCTTTCCACATTCATTTCTTATTTTTACTTTCACTTACCTATATATGAAATATATAGTAAGTGGAAGTATTGCGATCGTGAAAAATTTCGACTTCCGGTTTTCAACGGATTACACGTTTTGGGGTCCCCTGAGTCTAAATAACCAAGTCCCGCGAAATGGTCTGTGTGTGTGTGTGTGTGTGTGTGTGTGTGTGTGTGTGTGTGTGTGTGTGTGTGTGTGTGTGTGTGTGTGTGTGTGTGTGTGTGAACAGACCAGCTCAAAAACTATAAGCCGTGCGAATCTGAAATGTGATAGCCAACATTTCATCAAAATTGATCAACCGGAGGGGGGACTTTACTTAATAAATTTTGTATCATTTTCACGTGTTTTTTTCTATTTACTCAAAAACGGCTCTCACGATTTTGATCAAACTGGGTATTTATGTATGTATATGCCAAAGATGTGATAGCCAACATTTCATCAAGATTGATCAACCGAAGGGGACACTTTATTTCATAACTTTTTTTCTAATTTTTAGATTATCTCAAAAACGGCTTTAACGATTTTCTTCATATTCGTCAAGTTTAATGAGTTATTTAGTATCAGGTAAGCGTTATAATTATTAAAATGTTCTGAGGGGTTTATAGAGCAAATGAAAACAAAAATAAGAAATGAATGTGGAAAATGTGTAACTTTGAGAAGTGGCATTAACAAAACGCATTAATTTCTTATCTAAGTAAGTTGGTAAGTGAAAGTTGTGTGTTGCGCGCACGCACCAGATTTTTTCCTTTTATAAGTAATTTAAAACACACAAAAATTATACAAAATTTATTAAGTAAAGTCCCCCCTCCGGTTGATCAATGTTGATGAAATTTTTACCGTCACATCGCGGGCACATACATACATCAAATACCAAGTTTGATCAAAATCGTTAAACCCGTTTTTGAGTAAATAAAAAGCACACGTGAAAATGAGACAAAATTTATTCAGTAAAGTGCCCCCTCCAATTGATCAATTTTGATGAAATTTTTACTGTCACATCGCGGGCAAATACATATACTAAATACCAAGTTTGATCAAAATCATTTGAGCCGTTTTCGAGAAAATCGATAAAAACGTAAAAAGTTATTAAATAAAGTACCCCCTCCGTTTGATCAATTTTAATGAAATTTTTGTTGTCACATCGCGGGCATATACATATACTAAATATCCAATTTCAGATTCGCACCGCTTATAGTTTTTGAGCTAGTCTGTTCACACACACACACACACACACACACACACACACACACACACCATTTCGCGGGACTTGGTTATTTGGACTCAGGGGACCCCAAAACGTGTATTTCCGTTGCAAACCGGAAGTCGAAATTTTTCACGATCGCAATACTTCCACTTACTATATATTTCATATATAGGTAAGTGAAAGTAATAAATGAATAAAAACATCCATGCCCAAGTTTGTGGCGAAGTTACCGTACTTAAAAAACTTTACTGGCTGATTAATACAAGCCAAAAGAATACAATTTCCAGATATTCGAAAACCCCATTAATTTAAGAAAAATTATCCTAGAAAAACGTGTGTTCGTTCACACCTAGTTGAATGAAAAAGGTCTCACCATAGTAGAAACTAAAAAGGGCTTGGAAGAAATAATACTGAGGTCATTGTCCCTGGGTTTCGAAAAACTACAGATAAATTTGAAAAATTCATCGTAATCAGAGGAATCAGTTATGTTTTAATAATTTTGGGTTATTTGTACGACTTTTAGATTTCTATGACACTTTCTATTTGTCTTTTCCTTTGTACTATAATGTGTTTGTACCTGTATAAGTGTATTTATTTAGTAATTACTTATAATCTAATTTTTTTTCCTATTGAATGTAGAAAGATAGAAAAAATAACTATATTCTGTTGCTAAACCCCTTAAGAATAACAGATATACACATACAAAAAATATAAAAATAGATATCTGACAGCAATGCTATCCTTGTAACAATATAAAATATTTATGAAGAAAGGACGAAAAATAATTTAATAATATATTTAATACATTAAACATGTGTAATATAAAATTAAAAATATTTAATTATATTTCATTTTATAATTAATTATTTAATTTTATAATTAAATATTTAATTTTATAATTATAAATAGATATCTGACAGCAATGCTATCCTTGTAAAAATATAAAATATTTATGAAAAAAGGACGAAAAATAATTTAATAATATATTTAATACATTAAACATGTGTAATATTAAATTAAAAATATTTAATTATATTTCATTTTATAATTAATTATTTAATTTTATAATTAAATATTTAATTTTATAATTAAATATTTAATTTTATAATTAAATATTTAATTTTATAATTAAATATAATAATTTTATAATCTTATTAAACAATTTTATAATTAAATATAATAATTTTATGATTAAATTACTTAATTAGTCGAAAAAGAACAACCAAGCTTCTACTATGCGAAACACTGTGCGACGTGCGATAGTTAGAGACACTCGATTATCAAAATATTGTTCCCGCTTTTGAAAATTCGATAATATTCTTTTAATTTGAAAAAGTAAGCTAATAACTATCTGTTATAATATTAAATACATGCTCATGCACCTATAGTGAATTTGTGAACCTTGTAAGTCAAATGTACTCATTGATCAAGGGAAGAGAACGTGATTAGTTTCTTTAAGTTTTATTTATATATAACTAATACTACAAGGTTAAAATGATTACTAAGCACAAAATATTTCGATTTGGTGGAATGAAAACCTATCCGATTCTTTTAATTTACAAAATTATACTTAATATTTTTTCGCAAGGACAGTATATGTGAAACTCTCCTATCTATACGTAAATAGAAAACATACAGGCACGCTCACACACCCACACACACACTTAATATATATTGTATGATACTCACACAACACCAATAGTTTATTCTTAGAATCTTTATTTTGATTACTTTTTTTTTATATGTTCCTTTGGCGATGCATTCCTTTCTAATATGACCTAATCCTGGTCCATTACTATAACAAGCTATTTCGTAAAAAATGAAGATTGAATTATATCCGAATGACTGCTAAAGCTCTATTGCTATACAAAGACTGCTCTCTTAAGCTGACGATTGAACAATACAAAAGACTGAGGAAAGGATTTGTTCTCTCTAACGGTACACTGATTGCTGAGGTACAATCCTGTCTATTGCTTGCTCATTGTATTCACTGATATTCTTTCTCATACCTTGCAGTGTACAGTCGAGTGATAAGTAGAAAAGAAATAAAATTTTCATTAGATGAAATCCATATGTTTTTATTAATAATAGCTGATCCATTGTGTATTATGGAGATCAGAGATAAATGAAATCCCCCTTCTCTTTGCCATAACCTTTTTATAAGTTATAACAGTGATGGAGAATTAACTTCCTTCTACTTCTATTTGACCTATGAACAAACACGTTTTTCAAAATTCGTCGACATCGGATCAACCATTAAATATTTACGTATTTAACCCTTCAAAAATATTTTTTTGTAATTAACGCCGTATGTGAAACTTCCCTATCATACTAAAAGAACGGGATACTTATATATGTATATAAGTATATGTACCCTAATAACCTATATTAAAATGTCTGAGGAAGTAGCATTCTTTTAGTTTAATTTGTCCTATGAACAACCGCTATCTACCAACTTTTATGTTAAGTAACAAATAAAAAATCTGGTGCGTGCTCGCAACACACAACTTTCACTTACCAACTAACTTAGATTAGAAATTAATGCGTTTTGTTAATTACCACTTCTCAAATGAACAGAACGGCTTTTAATTATGAACAATGGTTCATTTCATTAAAGTTCATTCATTAAATGGTTGGTAAGTGAAAGTAAAAATTGAAGCTTCCCAAGAATGACTCGGCAACACTGCTCAATAGTTTGTGAATTACCGTTAAGTTTCAAAATCTGGCAATATAATCATTCCAAATGACTTTCCATTATTCGATAATTTGATAGTGGTTACTAAGTCATGTCAACCTTCTTTATTATACAATCTTTTGTTTTAATTAATACCATTTTTCAATATACTCAAACCATTTAGTTGCGGAAAATTTAGAAGCCTCGCAATCAGGGAATTATTAAAAAGTCAACAGTAATAATGTTGACAAAATTCACGTTTTTCTTTTAATTCGATCGGAATGTTAGCGAACGTGATTACATTGATTAATTTTTTGTCTCGTTTATTATTCATAAATTAAATACAATTGATACAAAAGAATAAAAAGGACTATTTCGAAACCAGCATTATATTGCTTTGTCATCAAGTTAAGTATTTGTACGAAAATTTCAATTGCAGCATAGTGGATGATCTGAAGTGTGACAATATTAGACCACTGTATTTAATAGGCAGCCATGGGAATTAACAACATGTTCAAGAAATTCTCCAGCCAACTATGTCAATTTTTAGGAAAAATTATAGTAAATGAAATATTCGGTATTACTTTAGAGATAGTTTCCTCGGCCTTTATATGTTAGGAATTTACTTGTTAAAAATTATTATTAATGAAAATTACTCATCTTGTTCAATTATTTGCTGTTAGAGTATACATCTATAGCACGAGATGTTTTATAAATATCTGTATCCCGAAGTTAAACAACACCGTGTCCATCAATTTATTGAATTAAATTTAACAAAATGTATCTATATATCTCAGTTAAATACTTCAAATTATTTCCTAACGTCAAAAACAGTGTTAAATCAATTTAAAAACGTAAATTAAGCTGTTCCATTAAGTAACAAAGAACAAATTTTAATAACTCGAAGTTCTGAAAAATTGACTGTTATGAACTCAATTCAAAACTGAGACATGGTGATGTTTACGTCCGGTCTACAGGTTTTTAAACCAAGAAAAATACTTTTAATAATGAAAAAGCAGAAGTAAATACATGTTCTACTAATATAATATAAGTTCTAAGAACCATTTTTACAAATTATCCCAACTTGCCGGACAAATGAGACTGAATAATGTACCTAACATGCAATGAAAATTTCAAAATAGTAATATCAAATAAAATAAATTTCTTCTTTGAATATTTAAAAAATTAAACCTTTGATTATTTTATTTTAGTTGCAATTATTACACTGTTCTATTAGAAAGTCGATAAGTTGGTTAGACAAAGTTCTACTAATACTACATAACTACTATAATCTTAATTTTAAGAAAATTTGGTTTGAACATTATTTGCTAATTTTTTTTTTGTAAATTTAGTCTTTATTTCTTTACAAGGATTTTTATTTCATATTTGTATATTGGTTAAAATACGACACAGGTACAATAATTAAATATTAAATTGATTGAGACTTTAGTGAAGTAAAATATGTGGTTTATAAAGAAAATAATTATTCAATCTTAAAGGTGTGTCAGAAACACAGGAATTCTTATTTTCGCTAAAAATGTTAGAACCCTATACTGCATTCTCAAACAACTAAACTAAACTATAAAATATTTGAAAATGCTTGAAATTTTAATTTGGCTTCATTTAATATTAAAATGATATTATTAATAAGCTGTTCATTTTATATTCCAATGCTAGGTATTAAAATGACGCATGATGGAAACTTCATTGTACAAAGCATAGTAATTAGGAAAATAGGTTTGTAATATTTCGCTACGCCCGTGACGTCCCTTACTTAAGTCGTGCAAGGCCACACGTAAACTACCTGCTAAACTATTCTAATACAGTTTACATGCTTTATCATTTTCACATCTGTTATCAGTATCAGTTATTTAACACCTCAATGTAACATTATTCAAGCAAAAAATATTTTATTAGCATATCCTTATCGTTTGTCAGCTCACGTATTCCGCATTCCTTATTTACATAATAATTAGCCAATATCTTTGAACCTTACTCTGTTTCACAACTTTCAAAAGGTGCAATGAACGGATAGTGAATAAATGATGAAATTAATCAATTTATTGTAATTGATTTCGTAATCTGTTGCGTACAGTAAAAAATAACTTTAATAAAATATATTTATTTTTAAATTTAAATTGAGGATTAGGGCGACCATTATGTTTTTTTAACGACTTCTATGATTGTTTTTTCATTAATACTTTTAAATACTTGAATATTTAATTTTTTTTTTTTTTTTTTAGATAGATAGTTTATTTGCTAATACATACATCGCTTCAGCCATGTAGTCTGGCCCATTTAGTGTTGTTAGTGGTATTATTATGATGTACTTTATCTAAACGAATATAAATTAACATTATCGGAGGTAATAATTAACATTTTTACAATAACAATAAATAATGAATGATAATAATAATGAAAATAACAGACTAAGAGAAGAAGGGAGGAAAAAGGCACCAGCAAAACAATAGGAAAAGAATTTCTTTAGCTTGATTTCCTAAACATAAAAATAATAATGATACACTTAAAAATATCCTTTCTTATTACCTAAGCGTTTTTATAAGCATTATAATACCTAACAATATTTACATTCTTATATTGTTTTGTTTTTTCAAAGTTCGCGAGCAATAATAATAGTAAATAATAAAAATACTTAAATATTTAATTCAATGTCATTATTTTCAAATATTCTGAAATTAGTCGATGTTTTTTTCATTTATAGACTGAATATTACCTTGATGGCTTGAATTCAATGAGAACTAATTAAAGTCTCCACATTTTGTATTTAGCTTTAAAAAAAAAACCAAAGGTACGGCTTGGTATTCATCTTGTGGGAGGTTGATAAAACTTTTTTCGGAATCGATCGTTTCTTCGATCCTTTATGTTTTTGTTCAACAGCTATATATGAGGCCCATGTGTTCGAAAAACAAAATGGAGGTCTATCAGATCCATCACGGTGCACCTAGTTTTAGCAGGTTATTTTAAATTTGTAGCGCATGAATGGACAATTCACAGTAGGTACCCAGATGTGTCTGTTGCTTTATTTTATGTGGAAGGTTAAAACACTCAGTTATTTTCGGAACTATAATACTAAAGAAGCGAAGTATTTTTTTCATTTATTTTTTATTTTATACTGTTATGACTTAAATTTAATTCTGAAAATCTGACAAAGCCTCACTCATTCTCAAATCTCACCAAGGCTGCTTCTGCTTACTTGCCGGCCATGAATACCTCCAGAAGCATCTCCATCGCATATGCGTGTCAGGCGTTAGATGTGCCCGCTTTCTACCGATACTGAAATAGTCGGACAAAACCTGCACTCATGTCCTCCATTCCAGGACATCTGGGAACACAGCGACCCCAACTGAGGGCAAGAAAATCTATCTACTGCTAGGGGTTCAAATGGCTTATGGCCAAAGTTTGGGGCAATGAAATAAAAAAATACTTCACTATACATAGAACTTTAAATCTTTCAGAGTGAGTAGAAAATACCGGCTATCAAAAATATATTTTTAGTTCACGAATTTACAAAAATTTGATCTTAGCTATGCTAGTGGTATACCCAAAACTGGTAAACCTTTGAAAATTGGCCCGAAAGACTCTGTTTTTGACGGGTTAATCCCCGTATTAATACTTCACTATACATAGAACTTTAAATCTTTCAGAGTGAGTAGAAAATACCGGCTATCAAAAATATATTTTTAGTTCACGAATTTACAAAAATTTGATCTTAGCTATGCTAGTGGTATACCCAAAACTGGTAAACCTTTGAAAATTGGCCCGAAAGACTCTCTTTTTGACGGGTTAATCCCCGTATTAATGATTGAGAAAATACGTCTGTTGGTATTTAAATTGCCCAATTTCATTCCACTCTTTCTGTTCACACATGCATTTACATTTATAAGGACATTTCTGTTCTTAATAAGGACTTTTCATTCGTTAATCCAGTGACTCCATGACACAATATGTATTATATTGATTGATTTATAACCATTAAAAAAATTGCTGAAGAGCTGTTAATAAAAAAGTACAGACAAGTAGTAACTTGTATGAATGTTTGTTGACGTGTTGTAGGCCTTCGCCTGAAAGAGATGTTCGAAATTGAGAGACAAGTCTTCCGACCACTTTTTCCTTAAATAGATTAATGTTTGAAAAAACAACTGTAAGCTTCAGAATTATTAAAAGCCTTTGGGTGTCAACTAAATGTAACCTCGTTTAAATTTTTTTTTCTTCATTTTAATTCAGAGTTAGGTTAAGAAATTAAGAAAAAAAATCAATTTTAATCCACTGGAACCAGTTTCTTGTTTGCCTGGTTTATTTGAAAAACTAATAACTAATGTTTATTCTTAGTTTGAGAAAGAATAAATAAAAAACGTTCTTACTAGGCATTATCTGAGGACGAAAAATATACATCTTTAATTTTTTATTGTTCCAGAAAACCTTTACTGCTATCTATTCGTTTACTTAAAATGAAAATTCCATAAATAAATAATTTCTTTAGCTATACCTTCATCACCTTTTTTGATTGTTTATTTTGACATGTTTCATAAAAATCTTAGCTATAATACCTTTAACTGTGTGGTAACTGGGAGATCTTTTATAACCAATTAGTCTTCAGGTATTGTAACTTTCTAAAAAAATGTATAAGTCCGCTGAATGTATACTCTCAAAGTATATAATTTTTTCTGAAAATGGAACAAAATGATTCAATAAAAATAATTTTATTAGATATTACTAAGGTAAAAAATCAATTTAACTTGTATTCCATGTGTTTTATGCCTGCCACATTTGTTAATGTCATAATTATATTTGTTGAATGGAATATGGCGAAGCTTCTAGTACGAGTATGTCATTTGTACAGATTTTTCCATCCTAGGTCTAACTATCGACCAATACCGATTTATTCGTTTTTATTTATTTTCGTATCAACGAAAACACTATAGGGCACAAGAAAAAGAAGGGTGAGGTTGGAATTCAATAATATTAAACTACTCTATTATTTTACTTATCTATAATATTTCTTTAACATTATGCTAAATCGGACAAGCCGTTTTTGAAATATTTTTAATATTAGAAAGTATACTTGCTCATGTGTTAGGCATAAAATAGGCATAGGCATAGGCGCGAAAGTTAGGCATAAAATTTAATAGCTTCAATATTGCTTCATCCAGATATCATCCTGCTCAATTTCACAAATTATAATCACATTTGGTTTTACGGGAATAGGTGGTTGATATTCTTGATTAACCAAGAGACACCTACCTGTACGTTAGTGCTATTACACATTCATTAGTCCTTAAAATATACGTGTCGTGCAGGATAAGTATACATGAAGCGCCGCAAAGAGTGGGCACAATATCAGCAATAATGTATGCCCGTCTTGCTATCGGACTTCAGTATTTTAGAAATACTCTGAAATTTATTATTTTCATTTTTATTAAAGAGGGTTTAAGTCACATCATTTCTGTAAAAATTTCATAAGGCACTTGTACCCTTATGCATTTCCACGCTTCAATTATATATTGAAGATTATTATATATTAATAATTTATGAGGATATAATAATATGCAATATATGAAAAACATACATGATATAAATTTCTGAGAAATCTTGTTATAAGGACAATAATTCAATAGGCTTCGTGTGATGCCCTCGTGATTTTTATATTTCATTTTTTATTAAAGGTATATTATTAGAGCCGATGATATTTGAAAATTACCCAAATAAGTTACTAAAATTCTTAAAAAAAAAAAAAAAAAAAAAAAATGAAAGACCACTATAAGTATATAGTATAAAAAATTGAATTTGTCGCGAACCAGTGATTTTGAATAGTTAGAATATTATAAGAAACCCTTCAGAGGGATTGACAGTAAAAGATTAGGAAAAAAGTGATGGTAAAAAATGCGTAGTCTGCAGCAGCCTATCATTACCTGAAATCCATCCATCTTTTAAAATTGGAATAGTAAAATTACAGGACCTCCTAGACCTCAATTTAGACAATTTAGGCGTTTTATATTCGTATGGAATAGTTGTTCGCCTTTCTTCAATGCGTATTCAAATACTCCTTTCAATTTTTTTCCTCTTTTAATTTTTTTTTATTATTATTTTTTTTTTTGCTCATACGATTTTTAGGTTACATTTCAACTGTTTCTGATTTTATTTAAAGGTTTGGGAATTCAATGGGTCGCAGCTATCAGAACCACATATGCACACAGGTGCTTGTTGCCAATTCCTGGCAGGCCTGTTTTATAAATTTTTTAGTTGATCAATTTATTTCTAGTTGATCTGAGGAAGCTACTTACCTATCCATTCAGCATCCAATTTGATAAAGAGAAAGCTACCTAATTAACCTATTTCAAATTCAGGTTAATAATTCCTACCTATTTTGTACTTAAGCAGTCATTGCTATTTTTCATTTTGATAATATTATTATTTATTATTTTGACAACGTGAAGAATGAACGATATATTCTGATGTTATTTTTTTTTTTTTTTTAACCATCTATTTACTCATATCACTTGCATCTTTTCCTATCATTGCAATTTGGTTAGGGATTCAATTATTATTACTACTATTGTTGATCGTTTCTTGATTTTAAAATTTTCCTCCCAATCTGAGTAGTAAATAAAAGGAGCTGATCTAAAATACGTAATTCCAACTATTAGAGTTTTTACACTAACAAATTCAAAGAGATTTCCTAATTTTGTATCGTATTAATTTATAAGATTAATAATATTCGTTTTAAAGTCTGCCAAAATTTTCGCAGTTACTAATTTTCTCATCTTATGAGATTTTCAATTAATAGTCGAAGACACCCCAAAGACGGCTTTCATGCCTGCTGGCAGCTATCACATGTGAGTTCCTGAAACGGACATTTAAAAGAATCCAGCTTGATAGAGACACTAATGAATTAGTAGCTACCTTGAACAGGATAATAATTAATTAAGAGGGGCCGGAAAAGAAACGAAATTGAAATATTTCAAAAGTGAAAGGATTGAGGGATAGATTGTCGTTTATAAAAATAGATAAAATAAAGCTCAAAGGTTTTCGATCCGTTTTAGTTTGTTTTCTTTGTCAAGCTGAGCATTAATTAGCTCCTTGGAGGTCCCTCGGCTTATTTAATGAATATTTATCTCTCTTTACTTGATGTTTAGATTTATTATAGGTCGAGCAGGTATTAGGAGGGGGGAGGGGGAGTGAGTAGCAGCGCATTCCCCGTGGCCTTCTAGGGTGTATGCTTCATGCTAAAAGCTCACAGGATTTTTTTTTTTTATTAGTTAATTAATTCATACGATAAAGACCCGATCTCGATTCTCTGGTTATTAATGTCCAGTTTCGAATAACAAACGAATCAAAGTTGGCTTGTTTCTAAATAATATTCTCACGTGTAATTGAATTGTCTTCATATTGCCTTAGTCCATGCCAAAAAATCTGGATAATCTGAAACTTAGTTTTTGAATCCTTGTAGTTTTGATAGTATAAGAATGAGGGCCTGCCCGTTGGACCACGCTATTTGTAATAATGTATCTACCACTATCGATACTGTCATGAAAGCTGCGATCGCAACCAACTGTAGAATGCACTAGTAGATTAACAAAATGGCTGAAGAAATTTGAATAGACTTAATTGAGGGGACTGACATACTTGGACATTTTAAAATACCCTACATTGAAGTGCATGCCATTTTTCATGTTAACCACACACATCATTTATGTTAACCGTGGGATGGTTTCTAAAAGTGAAAAAAAGGATTTTATACTAGCTTTGGTGCCTTCAGACTAACCATCTTAAAGGATGTCCGCCATTCATGAAAGTTTAAATTATATTAATTATTAACAAAAAAGGCTTACCATATTTTTTAAGGTTTACAACAAAGTTACATTGAAGTTAAAATGTTGGCTCTGTATTGATATTAATGTACTTGGTCAGTAGTGAGTAGTGAATTTTCGACAAAACTTTTTTGATTTATATAACAACTTTAGTCTTAGAACACATTCATTGAAATATTTTAAATCATACTTATCTATTTTTAGTTTTACAAGCCATTCTTTTAGTAACTTCACTTTTTTTTGGAAAACAATGAAATAGAACTTCTTTCGAAGTTCATAATGTTCTAGCACAATGCCGTTAGTTCCAGTCAAGCAGCAAAATCGTCGCTGGGAGCAGCGGATCGGACTTTAACTGTCGGAAATCTCGGTAATCAGTATAAAAAACATTTTTGTAAAAATAGCCATTTTAAAATAGGGTCATTACTTATCAAATTATATCAACCGTTGTTTCAAAACAATACTGAACCTATAGGTCTGACATTTTTTATTAATCATTACAATTTTTCTTCAAAAGCATTAACGAACAGAAAAATACCAATTTTTGGAATTGTTTTTTTAAATATGTATTACATTTTTCCAAAAATCACCACTTTGATATTTATTAAAATGTGCATGTTTTTTGACATATGATGGCGAAAGTTGTGCCGAATTACAATGTAGAGAAACAATGGGTTCACAAGATAAAACATGTTGGCATATATAAAAACACTGTCAAGGACTGCCATTATTAGAATATAAATATGTTTTTATTAATTTGTAAGTTTAAGCAAAAAGTTTTAAACATTTGAAAAAAATTTAAGTGTTTTATTTATTTTCCCTTTTAAAATTATGGTTGATTAATCTATTTCTTTAATTGTTAAAGCATATGTCCTCCCAGTCCCAGTCCCGGGTCAACATCCCAAATTAGCAGATAATAATGTATATGTCTGAAATAAATATTCTACATAAAATTAGTAATTGCTAATTACACAAAAAGATGTCAATAAATAAATTTGAGAAAAAAATTCTAAAAATCAAATTTCTCATTCCCGGCTCAAATCCACGTTTTGAAGATTAAAAAAAATTCTAAGGCACGGTATAAACTTTTGATATAATTTCGGAATCGTGAAAATTTATTGGTTATGTAAAATTTAAGTTTTCTCAATCTCTTCGAGTTTTTCATTCGTTCATGGAAGATATTTGCTCGATTGATACCCCTGCAAGAAATGAGCATGCAGCAGAGTTGCGAATATATAATAATCCTAAGTAGCTCTCTCAATGTTTTTAAAAATTAATGCTGCCATAAGTTTTATTTCACAGTTTTAATGAGATGTGAGAGTTTTATGAGCATACCACCCCAGATTTTATAACATTCCCTCCATTCATTCTGCTCATCACGCGAAGTTAGGACTAGTACGATTATGTGGGAGTGAGACCTCTGTGCCCTAGCCATTTAGATTTCGATTATTAAAATATGAAAAGTAAAACCGGTGCAACTGGAATGGGAAACCATTGTGAGCAGCCGTAGTTGTAGATGGACGGCATTATAAAAATAACTAACCAATGTCATTGCCAATCATTACATATGAGCAATTTATATTTATAAAACATAAAATTATTCAGTCAGCTTCATAAAGTTATATCAATATAAATATACTCAAATTATGATGTCAAATAAAACCCTCCGCTTTAAACCTTATTGGAAAATATTTTTTGAAAACGCAAGCTTATGATATCCATATTTAGGTTTTTATTTCCAAGGCTTATTTATTTTGAATATATATAAAATGGAAAATAAAAAGTTCGTAAATCTTGGATTTGAATAAAAAAATTTTTTTTTATTGGATCAGGCATTGGAACTAATGTTATTATCGAAGGGAGGATTAAAGTCAGATCCACTCGCTCAAACTTTTTGTCTTTTGATCAAAGCTCTGTGTGGGTGGATTGGCGGCCTACTAAATAATACTTTTAGGCCGTTTAGACGAAACATTTATACGTACCGGTGTCTGACCAAACAGAGATAAATATATTTCATTTAAGGTCGATATTATTTATAACCTGTTTTCAGATATACGGTTCATTTTTCCTTCATTTGTATACGGATTACCCACCCTTCCGATCTTTCTTGGCAAAATACAGTTGTTTTTTTTTTATTTGTTTTTTTATGCCTTTTTCGATTTCCTACATCTAATATACAATTATATAATATAACTTACAATAAATATAGCTTACTATAAATCTAAATTATTATGTGCTACTAGCACACCCGGCCACGCGTTGCTGTGGCTGAGTTGCTATAATTTGTTAAATTAATTACCCTCTAATATTTTTAATATAGTCAAATCAATATTCACTGATAAAAATAATAACGTCAAATTAAAGTTTTGGTGAAAAATTTAGGAGAGTTAATTGTTTTGTTTTTTACATCTCATATTTGACTATAGTATTCATTAAAGATTCGTTCATTAAGTACTACTTATCAATAAATATAAAATAGCATAAAAAATTTGAATTTTATAAGAGGTAGATGATGTTCATTCACCTATAACTATTTTTTACAGTTTTTCAATTATTACAATTCATAATTTCTATTAATTGAAGTGCTAATAGGTGCACATATTTTTGGCTAAACTGTCTTTTGTTAACACAAATAGATTCGATTGTTTCCCCACACGTGTGTAGACGACGCATAATTGCCCTTGGGCAAAACACGGATCGTCAAGGTCCAAGCCGCAAGTGAACATTGTTTGGCCCCACATTTCTTTATGGTCATCGTAAAAGGCAAACGAACCGGAAATGGACCCTTTTAAATTGTATTCAAAATACTTATGGTATCATTGGAATACGGGACAACTGGACAGTTGTTCCTCTAAGCTTTCCAGTCTAAATCGTAACCTCGATAAAATTTCCGGTGATCCTCTTAATGACCAAACTTTTACCGTTGCACAATCTAGATGGATTAAAGTTGCGAAGAAGAATGATCGGTTATCCAATCCCCAACCGTAGCTTTTGTGGTGGGATTCCTGGTACATACAGAGAATTGATAAGTTCAGTTGTGAAATTCAGGACTTCGTTTTCATCTACAACATTGTCAATAGATTAAATATACCTGAGATCACTGGGCAACAATAGTTGTATCTGAAAGTTAAATTCTCCAAAATAGCATGACTATCGAGCCAATTTTGATCCATCCTAATATTACCACTATGTATTATTTAAATATTACTAGTATGTAATAGGTGGATGCTTATCCATCCTAAATACCGAAAGAAAATTAATTTTTGTGTTGGTTAATAAACTTACGCAGCCTCTGTTAAAATCTTAGAGAGCTTACATATAATATGACTCTATTGTAGTATAATAAACATTTAACTTGCAATATGAAAATATTGAGGTCAATAATCAAGATAAAAGTTATGCTATCTTTTAAACTGGACATAACGACACTGTGTGAGCCAAATTTTATCAAGATCGGTAGAGTAGTTTTGGATTTAAACCCGGACATACATAGTGACTCGAGATTTCAATATATATAAAGATTACATTCGATTCGAGAGGAGAAAAATCAAACTGTACAAACTGTTAAGATTATGCATGTAAGAAAAGATAATATGGCCATAATACAACTCATAACATTAAGAAGAATAAAGATTGATTCTGCATCGGATGGATCCCATAACCATGAATTCGATGGCCATGGATTCTATAACGATATTGGTAGTAGACGGACGAAGTATTTAGTATAGTATTATCCTTAAGCCACGTCTTCTTCTTCATCGGCTCTGCAGTCCCGGATGGGCCATTGCCTCCTCTGCTAACTTCCGCTTGTCTTGTCAATTTAATAAAACCTTAGTTCGATAAATTTTATCACATAAAATTTTTTGGCATTCGGTTATTATTCATACCTTGTACATGCCATAACCAACTGATTCTCCGCGACTCGATAAACTTGACCACGCTCTCATTTCCAAGAATGGCATTGATTTCTGAATCTCATAAAAATCTTTACACTCCCTACCACACCTATGATTTATTTTGGTTTATCAACAAAATTCAAAAGTCAATAATTTCGATATTTAGTTTTCAACAATTTCAAAAAGCACAACAGGGATAGAAGTGTGATGTGTAGAACATAGCCTAGTATATGTTGGTTCAGACATATATTGAATTGTCTCCTTTCATTTTTAATGCGTAACACATGGATTAAGTCGAGACAAATTAAAAATCCCAGGATGATTTGTTATCTGTATTTACTAAAAACCCAATAAGTAAATTTTAACATAAAATAAGAGTTATGACAGGTAACATGTCTGAATTAGAAGATCCCGTAGAGATCTTCATTTTAAACACCTTGGAGGAATAGGGTAATATGCAAGATTATAAACTAGTGGTTATCAAGAATAACAAGCAAGCAGTATCTGAATACGGGCATCTGAATGAGCGTGGACCGTTTTACAAAGATGATTTTACGGTTGACGAAATAATGACCACTATGAAAAGTTGCGAACGAATTTGGATATTAATGAGCGGATGTCAGAGGAATTTGAAGGATTGATGGAGCTTCAAACCTACTCTCCCTAAATCGATATAAGTCTTATTGTAATAATTAAAATGAGCTTTCTGTTGATTTGGAAGCTTTCAGCATTTGTCTAGTAATATTTGAAAAATTCCATATCATCGAGGAGTCTGTTCAGTCTTGTGTGATAGATAGATAGATAGATAGATAGATAAATTTATTGTATTTGTTTATATAAACATTATTATTTCTTACATTTTGTGTGTGAAGATAAATAAAAATTAAACCAAAAATTCTTACATTTGAATAACTAATCAATCTTTCGGTCGAGACATCAGGTCATAAAACAGCGGCTGTAATGTCTCAAAACATGAAGTATTAATTTAATTGGACCTCTTCCATTATATTTCATATTTCTGTCAGGTAGCCATTTACAGGTTGTTGTCTTTTCCTTTCCCGATCTGTAGGGTCACTCCTAGGTGATGGTCATCTGGATATCAAATATTTACTAGGAGGATAGGAGGGAGGAGGGTTGGAGCGGAAAAATAAAAAGTTGTTTTGTTTTAGTTTTTTCATAGGTACCTATTTAAAAAGGATGACATAATAAATTAATATACAGGACTCAGAACATTTTTCTGTGGCTGTCTTGAATTTATATCAGGAAAAATATTTTACGTATCGCGTAAAATATTCGTTTTTTGAGAAAAATATATTTATCATAAAAAGACATGAAATTTAACTATTACCATTCTTATTTACATTTACCTTTATATATTGTAACGTTAAATCGATAAGTAAATAAAAGAAACACATGGTGTATACTCCCAGACCGTTTTTTGGAACAAAATAAGCGGTTGGAACGAACTGTTTGGGTCCAGATCATTCGAGCCTGGTCCACGAAGACGTAGAACTGTCCACATTGTTCTGGAACATTCCAGACCTGACCATTTACGATTATATATAAGGAGCAAGTGACTGAACGAGTTAGTATAAGTCTGTGTCTTGACTATGTATCTCAAGTCATATGATTGTGTTATCATATTTGTAACCTGTTCAAGTATTTAAGTTTTATTAATTCGTTGGCATTGATAACTGTATATTTTTGTTTAATAAATATTCTTTAACCCACAGAAGTGTTACAATATGGACATACATTATAATAAAAAAACATTAGTGGAAAAAGTGTAGGCATCAAATGCTCTATTAAATAGTATTTATGTTTATGAATTTAATAAAGCTCCTATTTTTTTATCAGATAAATAATTGTGCTCTTTTTACGCTTTCTACTGGGAAAAAAAAATGTGAGACCACCTCTGTATTATTATATATACACTTAAATTTTTGTGGCGTTCGACTAAGATGCATTAGAGGCTAGATGTCGCCAATTCATATGAATCTTGATTCGGTTATTAAAAGTTTTAAATGTTTTGGGTGGAATCGGAAATGGTTAAATTATTATGTTTACTAAATCCAGAAAACGTTATCGCAACGTAATACTTAAAGAAATTAATTATGATGCTTCCTTGATAAACATCAAGATTGTTAAAATCATTTTACTTTTTCATCGTACGACAAAGAAGAATATCTATGAATATATGTACATCGATAAATTTTATATTTGCAAGACTTTTTTTTTTATAGCAGAAATTCTTTAACTGTCAAATGTCAGGGAAAAAAAAAAACGATTTGTGACCCAGTCGTTTTCCGCCTTGCCACTAGTTATTTACGTCCTCTCTTATGCTTTAATATAATATTAATGACGTGATAACATGAAATTGGCTTTTCGGCTGTGTTATGAAGTATCGCTCGGTTTGTTTTAGTCCCACTGATTAATGATCAAGCCGCTGGAATAATCAATTAGGAATAGGATGGACAATTTATTTGAAAATTAGGAAACATTATTTATAAACGGGTTATGATATCTATTAGTCGTTTTTTAAGACACGAAGGCCATAACACGCTAGCGGTGAACACCTCTGAGCTTGGCGTGAGGAGGAGCTGTGAACCTAGATCCGAGCTGCTGTTCCTCATTAAATTTCCTCACCTCCCTCACCAAGCAATTAACACTCCTAATGACTTGTCCTAAAGTATAGCGCTAAAACGGAAAACAAAAACATAATTTCAGATCCCTCTTAATATTTATACCCTCTTTGCCTTATCTCGCTCTAGGGAATCGTTATATATCTATAATTAAATCCTTATTTTTCCCTTTTTTTTTATTTACATGTGTGCATATGTAATTACCTATTTTATTTGATATGTAATGAATCGTTTAATGTAAATAGTTCATGCGAAAGATATTTCTGACCCAGTAGAGAGAGAAGCATTTGACCCAGTAGAGAGCGGAGGTTTTTATTTTTTTTATTTTTCAGGATAAGAAAAAAAAAAGGCCTAGTTGGTTTATAATAATTTAAAACTTAGCTAAACTACATAAAATCCCTTCATTAATAAGATGATAAATTTATTCGGAAATATAATATTTTCATGCTGTGAGAATATCTTTTGATATTCTGTAATGATTTTGATATCATTACAACTAACAACCATAACAATAATGTTATTTTATATTTAAGGCAAATAAAATGAACTACTTGAAATGAATGTGGACAAATTTAAGAACTGTTCTTTTTCCTCGTATATCATGCTGTGTGCTTATGATTAAGATAAACTTCCAAAGATAAATTTCTAAACTATTTAAAATAGACGGGGCGGATAAAAATAAACAAGAACATGTGCCAAATAATAGGCAAGTAACATTTAACAGGAACAAGACCAGCCGAGGCTCTGTATATAGCCTCGTCTGGGGCATTGCTTTGTTTGCCTTGAATCTACACCCGCCAACATCAGCTATCGCTTCGCTATCACGGCCTACCTATTGTTTTGGGTATCCGATCCGAAAAATCATATTAAAGTTATCTAGGTTTGTTTACCGAAACTACTAAAAATGAATTTCCTTAATCTATTTTAGGTATACCATGATAGAACACATAACATTTTCTGGCTTCACAGGTGTTGTTGACTAGTGAGATTTTAAAAAATCTGGTGCGACGCCCTCAACACACAACTTTCATTTACCAACTTACTTAGATTAGAAATTGACATGTTTTTTTAATTGCCATTTCTATAAATAATATAAAACATATGACTTGATTTTATTAAAAATGATTAATTTAATCAAAATCATTAAAGCCGTTTTTGAGATATTCGAAAAAAATGTAAAAATTGGAAAAAAAGTTATGAAATAAAGAGCCTCCTGCGTTTGACCAATTTTCATGAAATTTTGAAAGTGAGCTTATACATACACCAAATATCCAGTCTAATCAAAATCATTATAGCCGTTGTTGAGTAAATAAAAAAAACACGTTGACATAAGAAAAAGTTTATTACATAAAGCACCCGCTTCGTTTCACCAATTTTGATGAAATTTCGGCTGACGCATCGCAGGCATATACATACACCAAATACCGAGTTTAATCAAAATCATTAGAGCCGTTTTTGAGAAAATCGAGAAAAACGTAAAAATTAAACAAAATTCTTTAAATAAAGTACACCCTCCATGTGGCCAATTGTAATAAAACAATTTCTGTCACATCGCGGGCATATTCATACACCAAATACCCAATTTGAAGTTTGTTCGATTTATAGTTTTTGAGCTAGTCTGTACACATACTCGTACAATAAACCCACACACACACACACAAACACACACACACACACACACACACACACACACACACACACACACACACACACACACACACACACACACACACACACACACACACACAAAACACACACACACGCACACACACAAAAACACACACACAGACCATTCCGCGGGACTTGGTTATTTGGACTCAGGGGACCCCAAAACGTGTATTTCCGTTGAAAACCGGAAGTCGAAATTTTTCACGATCGCAATACTTTCCTTACTATATATTTCATATGTTGGTAAGTGAAATTAAAAAAAGTGATGGGGGAGGTTATACAATTTTACAGTAGGGAGAAGTTCATTGCTTATAAAGTAACTTGTTCCTTTAACTCGGTGTACTTGTGATGTTTATTAAATATATAGAAAATTCAAGTTCTTCATACTATACCAATTGTTAGTGTTGAATATAATATATTTTTAATAATATTATAATATATTGTTTAAACCTTTCTTTAATATCTCTCATACCTCGAATGTTTAAGAGAGAAAAATGTAGGTGGCTAATCTGAAATTTTTTGCATAAGGATAATGCTAAGTGGATATAGACTAATTAATATATATTATAAAACAAAGTGTACAATGTGCGTGCCGAAAAGGCTCAAAATCGACTCCACTTAGGATTAAGGAAGTTATGTCGTCGTTTAGCCATATGAATTCTAACGGAAAAGAAGGTTTCCGTTTTTCTCTTAAGACTGTAAAATTGAAGAGAAAAAGGCTGGAATTTTATGCCTCTCGCACCATTTAATTAGCGTCTCTGAGATTGAGATACGAGTTTATGAATGAAAAATATAGTTCGAGCTCCAGGCTACCAGGAAGCGCTAGGGTTCGTTTCACTCAACGTTTATTGTTCATTCATCCAGTTCAAATTGTAGAGGTTATATATTTGTTCAGCTGCTCATTTTAAATTACTAAAAAATTAAGCGAAAATAGTTAGTTTCTCCTTTGCTTTCAAAATAAAATAATGATTTTACAACTCTGCAATCAATTAGAAAACCAACTGGATTCCTTAAAGAATTAGTTTTCTCATAAGAAGGCTAATATATGATCAGCACACATACACATTTTATACATTCAATCTATATATAATATATACTTAAGTAAATTTAATGCAATATGAGTGAATATTTCTTAGTATTACAGTGAGCGAATAAAATCAGAGATAAAAAAAGAGATGAATTGACTGAATATAAATCGAAAATAAAAAGTTTGAAATGTTCTTATTATTCTAAGTTGGTTTGAAATGTTCTTCTTATTCTAAGTTGGTTTGATTACTATGTATGATGAGCATTCCAGTTGACAAAACGACTAACTCCAATAACAGCATTCAAGATTTTATCATCCCTCATAGTTCAAGATAAGAAGAAATATGATGAAAAAATTTGCCTCCTAGAAATTTTGGTTTTCACTTTGTAATAGTAAGATTCGAGGTATGCAGAACGTATACGGAGGATATTTTAGGGAGGTTGAAATGGAAGCAAGGTCTTAAAAAAAATTTCTATGAATCTTCGGTAGTTTCTATACTTCTCAATCAAATAGGACCATCATAGAAGTAGGAGCTTAAGTTTTACTCGGAATAAAATTTTTTTAACTGAGATACCAGATTTTTCAACTATAATCTAATAACTTATTATCTGCTGACTACTTGGAATGGGCTTATAGGATTCAGAATCACAGAAACCATCAAAAACGATGCATAACTCGACAAAGTTGCAGCAAAATTAATTGTTCATTTACCATTTTTAACCCCCTGTAAATTATACAGGGTTCCTTATTTGGGCTCACTCTGCAGATCTCAAGTCTGCAGAATATTGATACCAAGTTAAAGAATTTTCAAGAAGGTGCTAATTTTGTTCCCTATTTCCTTTAAATTTAAAGTTTTTCTGGTATTAAAGCTATCACACAACTACCGGAGCGAAGCCGGGCCCCACAGCTAATCAATATATATTATAAAGCAAAGTGTACAATGTGCGTGCCGATAAGGCTCAGAAACGACTCCACGGACGATTAAGAGATTTATGTCAGCGTGTAACTGTATGCCCCCTAACGGAGAAGAAGGTTTCCGTTTTTCTCTTAAGGGTGTGAAATTGAAGAGAAAAGGACTGGAATTTTAAGGCTCTCGCACCATTTAATTAACCTCTCTTAGATTGAGATACGAGTTTATGAATGAAAGATTTAGTTCGAGCTTCAGGCTACCAGAAAGCGCTAGGGTGCGTTTCACTGTATGTTTATTGTTTATTCATCCAGGGAGGTTGTAAAGGTTATATATTTTTTCAGCTGTTCTTTTTAAATTACTAAAAAATTAAGCGATAATAATTAGTTTATCCTTTGCTTTCAAAATAAAATAATGATTCAACATCTCTGCAATCAATTAGAAAACCAACTGGATTCCTAACAAATTAATTTTCTCATAAGAAGGCTAATTGATCAACAGATTACGTTTAATCAGTATATAATGTATACTTAACTAAATTTAATGCAATATGAGTGAACATTTCTGAATAGTACAGTGATCGAATAAAAAGAACTTAAAAAAAAAGAGATAAATTGACTGAATATAAATCGAAAATAAAAAGTTTAAAGTGTTCTATTGTAGTTATGAAAAAGAAGTTGTTTTGATTACTATGTATGATAGGCATTCCGGTTGAAAAATGACTAACTCCAAATACAGCATTTTTTCAATAAGAGTTTATCATCCCTCTTGGTTCTTCAAAAAGAAATATGGTGAAAAAATTGAAGGCACAATTTTGCTTTTCACTTTGTAATAGTAATAAGATTCGAGTTCTGCAGAGTCAAATTACGGGGGGATATCTTAAGGGAGATTGAAATGGAGGAAAAGTCTTAAAAAAAAGTTTCTAAGAATCTTCGGTAGTTTCTATTCTTCTGGATCTAATAGGATCATCACAGTATTCGGCGCTTAAGTTATACTCGAAATATAATATCTTTAACTGAGGTATTAGATTTTTCAACTATAATCTAATAAGTTATTATCTGCTGACTGCTTGGAATGGGCTTATTCGATTCAGAATTACAGAAACCATAAAACACGATGCATAACTCGACAAAGTTTCATTAAAATTAATTGTTCATTTTCCATTTTCAACCCCCTATAAAGTATATAGGGTTCCTTATTTGGGCGGACTCTGCAGTTCTCGAATCTTAATATTGATACCAAGTTAAAACCGAAGTTTCAAGAAGGTGCTAATTTTGTTCTATATTTCCTTTAATTTTAAAGTTTTTCTGTTATTACCGGAGCGAAGCCGGGCACCCTAGCTAGTATATATTATAAAGCAAAGTGTACAATGTGCGTGCCGAAAAGGCTCAAAAACGACTCCACGTAGGATTAAGGAAATTATGTCGTCGTTTAGCCATATAACCCATAACGGAGAAGAAGGTTTCTGTTTTTCTCTTAAGAGTGTAAAATTGAAGAGAAAAGGATTGGAATTTTAAGCCTCTCGCACCATTTAATTAGCCTCTCTGAGATTGAGATACGACTTTATGGATGAAAAATTTAGTTCGAGCTCCAGACTAACAGGAAGCGCTAGGGTGCGTTTCACTCATTGTTTATTTTTCATTCATCCACTTAAGTTTGTGAAGGTTATATGTTTGTGAAAGTTATATATTTGTTCAACTGTTCTTTTTAAATTACTAAAAAAATATGCGAAAATAATTAGTTTCTCCTTTGCTTTCAAAATAAAATAATGATTTTACATCTCTGCAATCAATTAAAAAACCAACTGGATTCCTTAAAAAAATAGTTTTCTCATAAGCAGGCTAATATATGATCAGCACATTACATTTAATCTATATATAATATATACTTAATTAAATTTAATGCAATATGAGTGAACATTTCTTAGTGTTACAGTGAGCGAATAAAATCAGAGATAAAAAAAGAGATAAATTGACTGAATATAAATCGAAAATAAAAAGTTTGAAGTGTTCAAGATTTTATCATCCCTCATAGTTCAAGATGAAAAGAAATATGATGAAGAAATTGTACCTTCAAGAAATTTTGGTTTTCACTTTGTAATAGTAGTAAGATTCGAGATATGCAGAAACCGTTCAAATTATAGGGGGATATCTTAAGGGAGATTGAAATGGAAGAAAGGTCTTAAAAAAAAGTTTCTATGAATCTTCGGTAGTTTCTATACTTCTGGATCAAATAGGACCATCATAGTAGCCGGCGCTTAAGTTTTACCCGAAATATAATTTTTTTAACTGAGATACCAGATATTTTAACTATAATCAATAACTTATTATCTGCTGACTACTTGGAATGGGCTTATAGGATTCAGAATCACAGAGACCATCAAAAACGATGCATAAAAGTTGCAGCAAAATTAATTGTTCATTTACCATTTTCAACCCCCTGTAAATTATACAGGGTTCCTTCTTTGGCCGGACTCTGCTCTTTGATCTCAAGTCTGCACAATATTGATACCAATTTAAAACCGAATTTTCAAGAAGGTGCTCATTTTGTTCCCTGTTTCCTTTAATTTTAAAGTTTTTCTGGTATTAAAATACCACACAACTACCGAAGCGAAGCCGGGCATCCTAGCTAGTATTAATATATTTCCTACATTAATTTTTAAGCTGCTAAGTGAATGAGTAGCAGCAGAAGTATGTATAAAGTAGAAGAGCCATGGAGAGTGTTGCAGGGAGCGCTGCCAGCCGACCCCACCACCTGCCACTTTATTATTAGGAAGTTGCAATTAGTAGGGCGGGGGTTGATGCACTTTGTTTCCTTTCCTTCATATTGGATATATATATATATATATATATATATATATATATATATATATATATATATTTATATATATATATATATATATAAACTCCCTATGTAACATATATTGTATTATAACTTGATTGTTCCCTTAGGGCAAGATTATGATTAACGTCCATACAATTCAGTTTTTACTTGATAATTATATTTATACACAATTGAGAGGATATTGCAGATTTTGTATTGAATAAATGTAAAAATCTTACAAATAATAAAGCTACATTTCGAAGACTTTCTCATTGCTCATATTGAAGCCCTATAATTGAAAAAATCTGGTGCAAGGCACACAACACACAAATTTCACTTACCAACTTGAACTTATTCTCGATTTTCTCAAAAACGGCTCTAACGATTTTGATTAAACTCGGTATTTGGTGTATGTATATGCCCGCGATGCGACAGTCAAAATTTCATCAAAGTTGATTAATTGGAGGGGGCACTTTACAGTAAAATAAATGTTGTCTACTGAATAAATAAATGTAAAACTACTAAATAAATGTTGTCTCATTATCACGTGTTTGTTTTTTTTTACTCAAAAACGGCTTTAACGATTTTGACCAAACTCGGTATTAGGTGTATGTACACTTACTAACAAAAGTCTCTGCACACCCTCAAGCATATTTTTTATTTTACCTAAGGTTACCTTATGAGCCAGATATGGGCAACGAAACTCACATAATTTAATCTATTTTAATTAACAACAATTACATTTAATATAATTTATATAACTTATAATTTATGAGGAAAATTACATAAAATTTCAAAATATTTATGCGCCAAAAGTCTCTGCACGCTGTGGAATTAGCCAAGATACTGATATGTATACAATTTGCAAATTATCCCATTCATCCTCCGGCTAATCCTAACTTGTCAGTGTTAATTTGAACACAAACAGTTAAGAGTGTGATAAAAAATGCAGGTTCCAACACCGATACCCGACCAAATTGTAAATTTGAGGAAACTCATACCGGAAAATAGGACAAATCATCAACAGGGGCTATAATACGTTAATCTATTTCCGAACCGGGTATGAAGAACTGGGTACAATGGAAAGTAGATACCGCTCAAGCCGCCCCCCGTACTCCAAGCTCACCACAAGAGGGCTATCATAAGGACTGTGGCCGAGGAACCCCACACAAGTGCTCTAAATTTTGCAGGTCTGGTGTAACAAATTTACAAGATTGGGGTATCTGCACAAACGATTAGAAGCACCCTAAAGAAAGATGGCTATAATGTGCGTCAGCCTAGGTGTAAGCCATTCATTAGTAAATAAACCGGCAGTTGAAACTGCAGTTCGCAAAGGAACATGTAAACAAGCCCTTATAAAGCCAAGTTCCGGGAACGTGTTTTATTTACTGACAAGAGTAAATTTAACATTCATGGATCAGATGGAAGGGGGAAAATTTTGAGAAAACCAAGCAAAGAGCCCCTGGAAAAAAACATAGTTGGTACTGTGAAACATGGTGGAGGGAGTGTTTTGGTTTGGGGGTGTATGTGTGCTACTGGAGTTGGTAATTCGAAATTTATCGACGGAATAATGGACCAACACGTTTATATAAATATTTTGAGGAGTAATTTACCGGAAAGTTTAATGAAGTTTGATCTCCAGGAAAAATTCATTTTTCAACAAGATAATGTCAGCGCGGAAAGTTCAAGAATAGTTGCTCTACAATGCTCCACAGCAACTTAAAACGCCTCCCCAATCTCCTAATCTTAGTCCAATACAACATCTGTGGGATCACCTAGGCCGTCAGAAAGTAAAAATTAAAATAAAGAACAAAGACCACTTAAAAAGAGTACTAAAGGAATTATGGGGTAAAATTACTCCAGAAACTACAAAAAACTAGTTCACACCATGCCAAATAGATTATGAGAAGTGATAAGAAATAAGGTAGGAACGACTACCTATCAAAGTTGGTTTGGCTATAAATTTTAAGCTTCAAGTTGAAGAAAAATGATGTGTGCATGGACTTTTGGCGCATCAATATTCTGACATTTTATGTAATTTTCCTCATAAATTATAAGTTAAATAAATTTTATTAAATTTGATTATTGTTAATTAAAATAGGTTAAATTATGTAAAATATGTGTGAGTTTCATTGCCTATATCTGGCTCATAATCTATCTTTAGGTAAAATAAAAAAAAAGCTGGAGGGTGTGCAGAGACTTTTGTTAGTAAGTGTATATGCCCGCGATGTGACAGTCAAAATTTCATCAAAATTGATCAATTGGAGGGAGCACTTTACTTAATAAATTTTGTCCTATTTTCACTTGTTTTATTTTTTTATTTACTCAAAAATGACTTTAATAATTTTGATCAAACTTGGTATTTGATGTATGTATATGTGACAGCCGAAATTTTATTAACCGTATTATGAAAATAAAAACTTTTATTTATTAATAAAAAGATTAATTTTACTTAAGAGAGTAAATACGTGATGCTCAAATTTTTTAAACATCGCAGGTGTGTAAAAATATGGTATAAGATAATAGTCTCTAATTAATACAGGAATATTTTAGTCTAGAAACTTTTTTTCCATTATAAATTTTTGAAAACAATATAAAGCTATTTTAGAGGAACAGTAATCGTTCTTGATTTCCAGAAAGGCATAAGAGACGTAAATGCACCTATCGATTCACCTTACGATGTATTTGCAAAAAGCAACTCGTAGTAAAAAACAAGCAAGCAGTAAAAAAACTGGACTGTTGATGAAATTAGTCCCTTCATAAATAAATTAGCAGTAATGAATCGAAACGTGCTGAGAAGTACCAAATTTTGCTATACAGATACTCTTTAACTTATGGAGGTATACAAATATAAGTATATACTTAAATGTGGAAAAATGTGTGAAGTTGAGGAATGGCGTTTACATATTATCGAAACACGAATTCTAATCGGAGTAAGTTGGTAAGTGAAAGTTGTGTCTTGCGCGCAACGCAGCAGATTTTTATTATCCAAAAGGGGTAGAGTATTATAATTATAGCAAACCTTTAATAACTTCAGTAATTTTCGATACATTTTATTTATTTCGTCAATAATCGAGGAATTTTTTTTTGTATTTTTACCGTTTCTTGTAAGTATATCGTGAATGGAAATCTAAAGAAAAATGTATTTAATTATAAGTTTAAGAGTAAGTTTGTATACAATTTAAACTCAATTTTCAAATTTTAGTCCTAATTCCTTTCCATAAACCGACGAAAATGATTGTTCCAGCAAAAACCACTTTATATTTCATTCGGTGTTCAGGGAATAAACATCTAAGAACAACCCTCATGTAGAACAATAGCATCCAAAATTAGCAATAACCCCACTAACATTATTGTAATATATTTGGCCTAAACCAAGAGTCAGTCCACACACTCACCATAAATATTTCGCATTAAAAAAAAAAAAAAAATCTGGTGCGTGCGCGCAACACACAACTTTCACTTACCAACTTACTTGGATAAGAAATTAATGTGTTTTGTTAATTGCCACTACTCAAAGTTGCACATATTTCCACATTCATTTCTTATTTTTGTTTTTATTTGCTCAAAAAAAAACCTAACTTCTTTTATTATTAAATAAAAATGTTTACTTGTGATGATTCGGCAATGCAAGCATAATACTCCAAGTCGTCTGATTTTATAATTCTCTATGTACTTGTTGAATATTTCATTTAGTTTCCATGAAACAAATAATTTTCATTAAATGAACAGAACATCTTTAATTATAACGCATTGGTTTGTCATTAAAGGCGTACGGCGCATGCGTGTGCTAATGATAGCGTGTTTTATGAGTTGACGGAATGTTTTTCTTTTTTTCTCCTGTATTTCTTTACTTGATTTTTTTCATATATCATATTTAGCCATTTCTTATTTTTAGGCGTGATGAGAGACAAGTTATTTCTCAGTATAAACTAAAACAAAGGTACTTTATAGGAAAACAAAAAAGGCCCCTTACCCATCTAAGCTCCCTCAGAAAATTTTGATACTGATAAAACTTACCTGATATTATTGAACACATAATTTACATTAAACATGACGAATTTTATCAAAATCAATAAAGCCGTTTTTGAGATAATCGAAAAAAAGGTAAAAATTGGAAAAAAGTTATGAAATAAAGTGCCCCCTCCGCTTGACCAATTTTGATGAAATGTTGGCTGTCACATCTTTGCATATACATACGTCAAATACCCAGTTTGATCAAAATCTTTAAAGCCGTTTTTGAGTAAATAAAAAAAACACATGAAAATGATACAAAATTTATTAAGTAAAGTCCCCTCTCCGGTTGATCAATTTTGATGAAATTTTTACAGTCATATCTCGGGCACATCAATACATTAAATACTTAGTTTAATCAAAATCGTTAGAGCCGTTTTTGAGAAAATCGAAAAAAACGTAAAAGGTTATTAAATAAAGTATCCCCACCCTTTGACCAATTTTGATGAAATTTTTGCTGTCACATCGCAGGCATATAGATACACTAAATACCCAATTGCAGGTTCGCACGGTTTATAGTTTTTGAGCTAGTCTGTTCACATACACACACACACACACACACACACACACACACACACACACACACACACACACACACACACACACACACACACACACACACACACACACACACACACACACACACACACACACACACACACACACACACACACACACACACACACACACACACACACACACACACACACACACACACAAACACACACACACACACACACACACACACACACACAAACACACACACACAAACACACACACACAAACACACACACACAAACACACACACAAACACACACACAAACACACACACACACACGCACACAAACACACACACACACAAACACACACACACACACACAAACACACACACACACACACACGCACACAGACCATTTCGCGGTACTTGGTTATTTAGACTCAGGGGACCCCAATACCTGTATTTACGTTGAAAACCGGAAGTCGAAATTTTTCACGATCGCAATACTTCCACTTACTATATATTTCATATATATGTAAGTGAAAGTAAAAAAACCTGTACCACTACAACCCCTGAAGGGTTCAGTACTATGTAAGGAAGAGCACTGTTTCTTGGTCAGCGGTCGTGCAAGGAGGTGATTTGACCTTGATCACGCTCAACCGCCAAGTTTTCCCCTTAATTTTTCAATTAAGGGTACCCACTTTATAGAGGTTGGGTTTACCCCAGAAGGCCCTCGAGACGAACTGTGGCATAATAATAACGATATCCTGAGCCAAACTAGTATCGAACTCGGGACCTTGAGCACTGCAATCCACTCCCTTACAAGTGAGCTATCCCCCTCCCGCTTCCTTTCATTCCCCAGCCCTAAATTCCTCCTTGTGACCTACGTTCTTTGCCTAAAAACCGTGGGTCACAAAACATTCGGAAATCTATTATGGAACTAAAATTTTAAACTAAATATAATATAACATATGTACATATAACGACTTTATACTATTCTTTGTGAGATTCTTAGCTTTCCAACGATATATTATACATTTATCGATATATAATACATTGCTGCAGTCATTAACGGAAATTGAAATTTTAATCATGTTAAACATCTTTCTCTATTTTTCCTGTATATGTTTGTCAATGATCTGGGAGGAGGGTGTCATGTGAGCAGTAGAGACAATGAAGTCTGGCAAAGCAGGAGGCAAAGATGATATCGCTCCAGAACTTGAAGGCACACAAATACAGAGGTACACTATGACTGAAAGCTCTATAGGACCTGTTTCAGAATATATATTCTTCTAAATCCATAACAGAGGAATGAGGAAACTTCATCATAGCGATCCACAAGAAAGGAAGCTCCAGTGAGTGCCAAAACTATAGGCCTATATGTCTCTCCCCCGTATTCTATAAACTTTATTCCTCTATCCAGGAAAGAAAACTTAAAACAAATTGGAGGAGGAGCAAGCAGCTTTTAGACCCCACCTTCAAACACAGGACCACATCTTCTCGCTGAGGACGATCATCGAGAAGATATGGGATAGAGGAACGAACTTGTACCTGGCGTTCCTGGACATACAAACTGCATTTGAATGAACCCAAAGGCGTAGTTAGAATCAATGGAAGAATGTCCGAGGCATTCACCCTGAGAAGAGGCGTAAAACAAGGTGATAGCCTTAGCCCTCTCCTTTTCATAATAATTATGGATATCGAAAAATTTAAATATTTGCAAGCGGAGGACAACACGGATGTTCAAAGAAGTGGAACATGAGGACAATCTTAGCCCAAGCGATGGCCTTTGCAGATGATATTGTCCTCATTGCCGATTCCAAGGAAAATCTGCGGTTACTGAGTGGTAGGCTGAGCTAGGAAAAAACAGGATGATTTTGAATGTGGGAAAGAGCAAGGTGATGCTCATCGGTCGTGAAGATGAGGAAGTTTTAGTGCAATGCAAGGGAGAAACCTTGGAAACAATGCAGGAGTACACTTACCTCGGAGTAGTGATTGCAGAAATGGGAAAATGGGCAAAGAGCTCTCAAAAAAGATTAAGAAAGCTAATATTATGTACTACCAGCAATGCAACACCGTGGTGGGGAAAAGGGAATTAGAGAATAATGTTGCATTGCATATACAAAATCAATATATATACCTACCCTTATCTATGGAAGTGAGAGCTGGGTCCCCCTGGATAAGCACTGGAGAGAACACTACTGCTGCAGAAATGAAGTACCTACCTCCGGAGAATGGCAGGCAAAACAACAAGATATAGAGTTGAAAATGAGAGGATACGGGGAGACCTGGGAGTGCCTGCTTCGAGAGAAACAGTTGAAATAAGGCAGCTGGGGTGGTTTGGACACCTGTGTAGAATATATAAGGACCCGAGGAAATTCTTTGAAGCCAGGCCTACCGGACGCTCTCCACGAGGAAGACTTTGATTACAATGGATAGACCACATATCTAGGATTGGTGAAAAGAGGGGTGTTTTATAAATTCAATGAAGCTGCTGGATCGGGAACGAGAAGTCTGGCGGTTTTGGATCCAAGCACCTCCACGCTAAGGAGTATGAGTAAGAAGAAGAAGAAAAATTTCGACCTATTTCGACGGAAATTAAAGGTTTGGGGTCCCCTAAGTACAAAAACCAAGTCCCGCAAAGTGTATTTGTGACAATTGTTGGTTCAGAAACGATTTGTCATTCGAAACTGAAATGAGGTATTTGAGATATGTGCAATAAGGTGACGGCAAAGTTGTCGTCAAATATGAGTAAACGTAGGGGTAACTCAATACCACCGACTTTTCTCCTCTCAGCCAATTTCATTACACTTGTCCTATTTAATCAGAACCAATCTTTAATATGAGATGTGTTTTATCGTCAATTTGTCGTTCGAAACTGAAATGAGGTATTTGAGATATGTGCAATAAGGTGACGGCAAAGTTGTCGTCAAATATGAGTAAACGTAGGGGTAACTCAATACCACCGACTTTTCTCCTCTCAGCCAATTTCATTACACTTGCCCTATTTAATCAGAACCAATCTTTAATATGAGATTTGTTTTATCGTCAATGAAATGATCTGATGGATCTCAAATGACAATGGAGAAGTTCTTCCTATAAAGGATCTTTAATTTAGTTTATTTGAATAAATAACTGTCCCTTTTCATCGCTTGTAACAAGAATTGGCTAAATTTTAAACATGAAAGGAATATAATTTGTCTATAGAATGGAAAACAACGACAAAGAGGAGACGAGAGCGTTTTAAGAGAAGGCGAGTGCGTGTTCCTTAAAATGTTTACCGATTGGAGAAAACATATAACCTTAAACGAACACTATTTTTGTGTTCACTAAACAAATTACTATTTTCTGAACTATTGATTTAATTAAGAAATTTCCTAGTTAAGTTTATTAAGAAAGTTCCTATCAGAGATTCATTGGTAGAGAAGAATAAAATAGGGCTCAAATGGCTTATTAACAGGCTCCGTAATTTTCTGAAAAATAATCTAGTGCTAAAAATTTGGCAATTAAGGTTCAATTTATTATCGACCGGTATTATGAACCTTTTCTAACGGTTTCTAATACGACAAATTTTCGAAAACTCCATCATTCATTCTACACTTTGATCGTTTAGAAACATCCGTATTTCATTTAGTTATAATTTGAAAATTGTTACAAATCTACAGCTTCTGAGTCCCATGAGTGAGTGGAACAAACTTTATTATTGGCACATCATTCTATAAAATTTTCAACAGTATCAAACTTACTTTAAAAACAATTATTATTAGGAGAAAAATGTTCCTTTTCCAAAGGCACTTGCGTTATTTTCAAAAAACTAATTTCTATTTTTTAGCAAGTGGAAGTTTTGTCATTTGAACGTTACACCATTATTATTATTATATAAATTTAGACCTAACTATGGAACATTAATTGGGAATGGATACAGTAATAAAAATGTGAAGATTTACATTTTCCACCTTAATATTAGACCCCAAAATTAATAAAGGAAGAAAAAATTTGAAAATATATTTTTCAAAAATAAAACGTTTTTAAAATACAGGGGTCGGAATTGTTTTGAGATTGCAATTTTAGTGAGTACTGAATGGTCAAAATTTATTTATCGATAAATAACTACATTGCTATAAATTTAATGTTCATATTTTTCATCTTGACAATCATGGCTTAAGCGAAAACATTACTGATTGTGAGTCCTTTCCACTAAAAAAACATTCCAATTCTAAAATAACTGTTTCTAGTTGTTATTATGTGTTCTTTTTCCTCGGGCTGATTGGCAACAAGTCCTGGTGGTTTTAAGAGAGCTCCGCTCAGACAATTGTCACTGGCCAACCAAAACACGAATTAACTATTAAAACCGTTGAAAGTTTTTCCAACCAGCCCCACTCTTCATTACTAGATAATTCCTTCCCTGTTCCAGCGTCATACCCTTGATCCTCCTTACCAGCCGAGGGAGACACACCCAGTCTCATGGCTGATTTACAGCAGACGATCAATCTCGTCCCGGTCTATCCCAGAACCAGACCAAAAACAACAACACCCAAACCGAAAGCTAGGCATGATGATGATGATATTATCACAGTTCCTAGGTCAGTTATTGGATGATTTAGTGCGGCTAAGTGCCCTCTTTTTCCATGTAAATCCTCTGGGGGAGGGGGGTAGAGGGCAATTACCATAAGTGGGCATTGTGGGGCCGCCTCATGTTGGCTTCACACCCAAGCTATTAATTGACTTATCTATAGCGATTGGATAAACGGTCAGCTTTTTCTCAGATCTTCATTCTACTTTGCGTCTCTCCCGACAGTTCTATTATTTTATCTTATTCTATTTCATCTATATATACTTCAAAATAGAATTGTAAAAAACGGTATTAAAATCAACGATTGTTGATAAGGAACACATTAAGCCGCACAGACAAGCTACAAAAGACCCTTCTACATAACTATAATTTTTCAGTCGCAAACATTTAGAATCAAAATTAAAGTTACCTGACTCGTCAAATCTGCTTTATAAGTCAGCTTAGTCATAAGTTTAGGACCTCAAAAATGCATAGTTTATGGAAGTGAAAGTTATCATCTCGTGGAAGTTAGTGAAATCCGTCGAATTAAAGTAGAAGGAAGCGGGAAAAAATCCGAACGGAATTCGATGGGTAGATGACATAAAGAAGGACTTCCAGAGAAGATAACTTTAATGGAATTACAGAAGGCAGTTAGTGAAAGACCAAGCTGGAGAAGGCTCCATAGATTTCCTCCTTACGACTTTAAAGCGTATTCATCTACATACCTAGATGAATGAATAAGTTGATGATAATCTCGAAGAGGTTTCATAAGAATTTTTGATTAAATGTTTCGTTTAAATGCTCACCAACTACCAAAGAACGCACCTTAAAAGCAAAAGCCGTTCTCTCACGATCAGTAATAATTAATTGTTTAGTCAATACAATCATCTACTCCTTGAGTGTACCTTCAATATTATTGGCAATAAATGCCCTCAGATCATTCATTTAGCCCAATGGCACAAGCGAAATCGTTCCTTTCCAGGTGAATTTGTGTTATGTTTTAAATCAAGTACAATCTAACTACAACAGTATGCTTTAAAGTCGTATTATTTTATAAGAAGAATCTTTATTGTAGAGATATATCTATTGCTAGGCTTGCACACATATATACCAAGAGGAAGAATAGGAAAAGAACATAAAAGAAAGCCTCTATGCACAAACGTTTATCTTGATCAGATTTTTCTCCTTTTATTTTATATTCCAAAGGACATTATTCTTTTCTTTCTTTTTTTACTTCAATATCCTTCACGTTGTTTTACGACAGCTGGTTGTAGAAAGACATCTAGGAGAGGCACATAATGTGTGGCAACAAAAAGCGGTAGGTGCACAGTAGGTGACGACGGGGCCCAAAAGGTAGGTATGGAGATGGCTGATGGTAGCCGATAGGAAGGAGTGGCCGTTTTTGTTGTGGATTGTTTACATAGCGCCCCTGGCGGACACCTAGCTCTGATCCTTATCGTTGGTTTATTTCTACCTTTGTCATCTCCGACCATTTCACTCCTACTATATATCTAGCTATCGCTTTATAAAATAGCTATATCAATACCTATAAATCCCCCGCCAAAATTGAGTAATCAAAGCTGGAGAAAGTTAAAGGTGTTTGACGTAAGTATATGATCAGTAGCGGATCCAGAAATTTTCCGAGAGGGGGGGCGCAAATTTTATTTTTAAAATTTATTGGTGTCATGAAGGACCTAATTTAATATATTAGTGTATATTTATTTTGTGAATTTCTACTCAATATACAATCTATTTTTCATTTAATTCATTAATTTTATACAGAAATAGTAATAGTAGATTGGTGTCCTCACCGCTCAGGGGGGGGGGGCGCCTCCCGCGCCCCTTCCCTGGATCCGCCACTGTACATGACATTCAGGAAACTGATAAAAATAATATTAAGTAACTTGAGGAACGAAAGCGATGTAGAGTGACAAAAACATTGTGGTAGAAGCTTTTATTGTTTTCACATGCACATACTTTTGAAAATCTAGAAACCTCAAAACTTTTAGTTTTAATATATTTATTAAAGCCTGAAGGTTTTTCACTATCACTATGACTCTACATCACTTAAATCATATGAAATATTTATGAACTTTTATTCTTTAGAAAATATTATTTTATTCTGACTAATCAAATAGAAATGTTTTGATATAATAATTCACTAATAATACAATGTTTTATTGTTACAGAAGGAATACTCTGAGGAGTGCGTGTTCAACGAGATGATAGAGGAGAACCACTACAACAGCTACAGCTCGGCAAAGTACTCTAACTCCCGACGAACCCTTTACCTCGGCCTCAACAAGCGGGGCATGGGAAGGATCGTCATGACGAGAGGTGGCGCTCTAGGAAAGCAGTCGGCCTACGCACGCGTCCTCACGCAGCCCGTTCAATGGCAGGCAAAGAACACCACCTGCGCTCCCGCGGCAAAGGTGGTACACACAGGTCCGCCGAGGTGTAAGTTGCGGATGAGGAGGCCTCGGCGGCGGAAGCGCAAGCGGTGTCGAGAGGAAGAGATCTGCCGCAAGAGGAAGTCGCGGCTCAGGATTAGGCACCGCAAACATCGGGGCCTTCCCGAAGTCGAGGACGAGTTCTTATTCGAGAAGGAAGACGATGAGGAGGAGGTTACCATGACAACGGAAGACGAGGAGGACCACACCATGGCCGACTCGAGTGAATAGTTGTAAATAGTTGCGATGTAAGATGTAGGTTAGTGGCTAGGCTTAGTGAGGCTGCGGCGGAACTTGATCGAGTGTTGATTCCTCTAGTCCCAGATCCTGCCGAAAGGAGATCTGCCATTCTTGTATTATTGTGTTGTTTCTCAAGCTCTCCTCGACAGGAGTATTGTATTTATTGTACACTAGGGAAGCCCGCACTGTCCGAAGGCGCCAGGGGGTGGTCTTCTTGACTGTTTCTTAATCGATTTTAAATTATCGATATCACGAAATTATTTTCGACGAGTTAGATCTGTATTTCGCTGCCATAGAGGCCCGGGGCATCCTCTGCCTGGCCGTCGATAACTTATATGTAAATATTTATGTGTTGAGTTGTAGAATAGTATTTTGTAATATTTTCAACCTTGTATTACTCTGTCATATCGTATCAAATCTTTTTCGTTTCGATCTACTACAACGTAAATGAAAAATCTATATGCCCTGATATTAATGATTCTATTGTCAGACTAAATTATTAACAGAGTATTATAGTTTATTGTTTGTAAATAAAGAGATGGGTCGATACGAACCGATTCTTATTACATCTCTACTGAATGTGAGACATACGTCAAGTTGAAAACGTATGCATGTATTGTCAATGTATAAATTTAAGTATTTTCCCCTAATATTTTAAGTTTTTATTGGTTCAATCTTTTTGTACAGTTTCGTATCTAAAATTTAATTGTATTTGGCTTATGTATATTTAGTAAAGATATTTTTCATTCGATAAATATGAATTATGTTAAATTATTGTCATTTTAGTTTAAATTATCAAAAATGTACTTACCCTCTGATGTATATTCTAATCATGATTGATAATTTAAGGCTTTTTAGAAGTCTAGATTGGCGTGACATAATCATTGCTAAATTTTTATTGTTAGATCGTTTAGTGATTTTTTTTTAATATTTTATTCATTTTACCAACCAACTGTATGATTGGAATATAAGTTCTTCTTCAGCTATAAATCAGATTTAGTAGTAAATTTAATTTAATATTTATATGAATAAATAACATATATTTTTGCTGTAATTTATTAACATAGATGATAACTCTTGCATTGTTTATTTCATTAAATGCCATAGCTCTATCTAAAGCGGACCTTACACGATCAATAATATTGTCAATATCAGTATTGTCAATATAGTGTCATTACTGTCGTTTAGCGTTGAGGGCCCACCGTCAATATCGCCATCAATACTCAAATTTTCACCTTACTCGATCAATATTATTGACAATACCATAGTATATTGTCAATATTATTGATCGTGTAAGGTCCGCTTAAGTTAGTTTCAGTTTAAAATTGAATCTAAGACGACACTGAAAGACAATTTCTTCTTTATCCAATAAGATAATTAATAAATCATATTGGGAAAAGAAACGTCATTCTGCAAATGGCTCGTCCTTGTAATATTAATAAAATAAAATTATACAATACAAAATAACGGTTACATACGTATTTTCCTGTCGACCATATGACGTAATTTAATCATACACTATTAATAATACACATCCTTAAAGGTTCTTATGTGTGTTTGTTGCGCCATTTGTTTATTTTAAATTAAAAATTAATTTTGACGTCTTAAATTTTTTTTTAAAGTAGTAGTAAATAGTTCCTATTAAAATATATCTTCATGTTAGCAATTTTCTTTTTCTATACGTTTAAAATGTATAGTACCTAAACTAAAATGGAAGAAAATATCATTGCTTGATTTTGTTAACTAAAAAAAAATTACAATCCAACCTGGAAGGCATTCCCATATAGCCTTTTCTTCTTCCTCATTAACTAACTGTTACATCAACGGGACCCGCTTTTAAAATGTAGATAGAATCTCAAAACTCTGTGGATACTTTTAATAAAGGTCGCTAAATGAATTTTTTGTATGTACGAGGGGTGATCAAAAAGTTCCAGGACTGTTGAGATTGCGCGGCAATGGAGTGTCATAGAGCAGTGCGGTTGGCAGCATTGTTTAGCGTGACTCTTCCTGAGCTCAGCTGTTTATTCAGTTTGTTGATAACCTTCTTCATTGCAAAGTTACTGCTGTTTTCGTAAAAAAAAGTTTTTTGTGTTCGGCGATTTTGTGAAATGAATGTAAAGAAAGAGCAACGCGTTTGCGTAAAGTTTTGTGTGAAGTTGGGTAAAATGTTTGCAACATGATCGTCGTCAGTCGAAGTTGATGGGCGCCCTGAACGAGAATCATCTTCACACGATGTCCGGCCTTCCTTGAACCTTTTGTACCACTCATGACACCTTGACCGACTCAGACATTCATCACCGAAAGCCACTTGCAACATTTGAAAAGTTTCAGTAAACATTTTACCCAACTTCACACAAAACTTTACGCAAACGCGTTGCTCTTCCTTTACATTCATTTCACAAAATCGCCGAACACAAAAACTTTTTTTTACGAAAACAGCAGTAACTTTGCAATGAAGAAGGTTATCAACAAACTGAATAAACAGCTGAGCTCAGGAAGTCACGCTAAACAATGCTGCCAACCGCACTGCTCTATGACACTCCATTGCCGCGCAATCTCAACAGTCCTGGAACTTTTTGATCACCCCTCGTATAATGTCTCTTTGAATTTACGTTAAAATTCATTATTTAACAATAAGAGTTATTTAAAAGATATAACAGATTTGTTCCAATTAGCAGCTTTGAACTTTGAAAGTTAGCGCAGTGAGCATGCTAAATTCTTGAGGGTGATTAAACTGCTTGTTGGAACAAACCTATAGTATTCTAGCAAATGGTCGACGGGGTAATGCTTAAGTACCAAAAAAAAAAAAGTTACAAGAATCCTATTGTAAATAATGTCTTCCTCGGGAAATATAGTGTATCCTAAATAGTAATGTATCCTTACTGGCCGGATATATTGTGAAATATAACCCAAGCCAAGTAGACTTGATGAAGTGATAAGGAGTTAGTCAGAGACAGTTACCACGCCTTATTTTAATATGGCCCTAACTTTCAACTGTATCAAAAATGTATTAGATTTACAATCTGTAATTAGACTTCTTTCTTTATAATAAACACGCACCTCAAAATATATTTGTACATAGATTATCATAATGTACAGGCTGGAAATAACGTTTCAGTAAAAAGAAACTTTCTTATGGAATAAAGTGATTCTCTTTGTAAACTTTTTAATTTGTTCCTCCCAACTCCCATTCATCTCTCCTATGTTTATTGGTTTTTAATAGATTTTGAATATTTCACACATACAGTGAAATTTAAATAAATGAGCATTGAATTGAAGTTAGATATTATAGTAACCATCAGAAGAGGTAAGGTTATCATTAAATTGAAGAGCCTAGTTACACGTTATTTAACAGAAAAGTCAAGTCAAGAAAATTAGCTTTAAAGTTGTTTACTATGTGTTACTGCTTCACATTTTCAGCATTTTTTACTTTCACTTACCTATATATGAAATATATAGTAAGTGGAAGTATTGCGATCGTGAAAAAATTCGACTTCCGGTTTTCAACGGAAATACACGTTTTGGGGTCCCCTGAGTCGAAATGACCAAATCCCGCGAAATGGTCTGTGTGTGTGTGTGTGTGTGTATGTGAACAGACTAGCTCAAAAACTATAAACCGTGCGAACCTGAAATTAAGTATTTAGAGTATGGATAAGCCCGCGATGTGACAGCAAAAATTTCATCAAATTTGCTCAAAGGGAGGGGGTACTTTATTTATTAACTTTTTAAGTTTTTTTCGATTTTCTCAAAAACGGCTCTAACGATTTTGATTAAACTGAGTATTTGATCTATGTATATGCCCGAGATATGACTGTTAAAATTTCATCAAAATTGATCAACCTGAGGGGGGACTTTACTTAATAATTTTTGTATTATTTTTACGTGTTTTTTTTTATTTACTCAAAAACGGTTTTAACGATTTCGATCAAACTGGGTATTTGATGTATGTATATGCCAAAGATGTGATAGCCAATATTTCATCAAAATTGATCAACCGGAGAGGGCACTTTATTTCATAACCTGTTTTCCAATTTATGCCTTTCTTTCGACTATCTCAAAAACGGCTTTTATGATTTTGATCAAATTCGCCATGTTTAATGAAAGAAAATAAGGTGTTCTTTAATATCAGGTAAGCTTTATCGTAATTAAAATGTTCAGAGGGGGCTTAAATGGGCAAGGGGTCTTTTTTGTTTTCCTGTAAAGTACACTTGTTTTTGTTTATATGGAAAAATTAACTGTCTCTCATTACGCCTAAAAATAAGAAATGGCTAAATATGAGATATGATAAAAATAAAGAAAACACAAAGAGGAGAAAAAAAGAAAAAATATTCAGTCAACTCATAAAAATCGTTGAAACTCATAAAAAACATGCGGAGTACCCCTTTAATGACAGACCATTGTTCATAATTAAAGCCGTTCTGTTCATTTGAGAAGAGGCAATTAACAAAACGCATTAATGTCTAATCTAAGTAAGTTGGTAAGTGAAAGTTGTGTGTTGCGTGCACGCACCAGATTTTTTTTGTATGATTTAGTTTGGCTATTTAATTCAAAATAAAATAAACAAGGTATGTTTAAAGAGTTATCTACCTATTTCACAAGGGTGATTTTATTCCAAAAATAAAATAAGTTTCAAACTGCTAAAAAAATCATTTATTTTTTATTTATTAAAATTATTACAACAGGACAATGTCAGAGTTAAAATTCTTAAAAGAAAACAAAAATTGGTAACAAACGCTATAAAGGTCTTATTTCCATTAAACAACAATTAAAATCGTTTTTTCAACATTTTTTAAATAAAATACAGTTTTTAAAGTATAATGAATAGTACACTGTTATAAATGGTCATGGTGTGAACGTTTCCTTAAGCTGATCACTATTTGGTAATCAAATATTAAAGAGGTTGTAATAATAAAAAAAATCTGGAGCGTGCGCGCAACACACAACTTTCACTTACCAACTTACTTAGATAAGAAATTGACGTGTTTTGTTAAATATCATTTCCCAAAGTCACACATTTTTCTACATTCATATCTTATTTTTATTAATCGTTAAAGCCGTTTTTGAGTAAATAAAAAACCCCGTGAAAATGATACAAAATTTATTAAGTAAAGTCCCCCCTTCGGTTGATCAATTTTGATGAAATGTTGGCTATCACATATTTGGCATATACATACATCAAATACCCAGTTTGGTCACAACCGAAAAAGCCGTTTTTGAGTAAATAAAAAAAACACGTAAAAATGATACAAAATTTATTAAGTAAAGTGCCCCCTGCGGTTGATCAATTTTGATGAAATTTTTACAGACATATCTCGGGCATATAAATAGATCAAATACTAAGTTTAATCAAAATCGTTAGAGCCGTTTTTGTGATAATCAAAAAAACACGTGAAAATGTTACAAAATTTATTAAGTAAAGTCCCCCCTCCGGTTAATCAATTTTGATGAAATTTTTACAGTCATATCTCGGGCATATAAATAGATGAAATACTCAGTTTAATCAAGATCGTTAGAGCCGTTTTTGAGAAAATCGAAAAAAACCTAAAAAGTTATTAAGTAAAGTACCCCCTCCCTTTAAGTAATTTTGATGAAATTTATGCTGTCACATCGCGGGCATATACCTACACTAAATACTCAATTTCAGGATCGCACGGTTTATAGTTTTTGAGCTAGTCTGTTCACATACACACACACACACACACACACACACACACACACACACACACACACACAGACCATTTCGCGGGACTTGGTCATTTCGACTCAGGGGACCCCAAAACGTGTATTTCCGTTGAAAACCGGAAGTCGATTTTTTTCACGATCGCAATATTTCCACTTACTATATATTTCATATATAGGTAAGTGAAAGTAAAAAGATAATAAGTATGGGTTGCAATTTGTATTTGAAAATGTAGATTAGTCAATTATTTTACTGACTAAACGGAAAAAGATTGGCAGCAGTTAAGTCAGTAGACGTCCGCTTTGAATTTACAAAATATCTTAAAACATTTAAAAACATTCCTTTTACTAATTTACAATCGGACTAACAAACGACCCAAGGAAGACTTTTGGCTCACTCGTCAAATTGAAAAGGGAGATCTTGGATAAGCGACTGATTCTGTGTTCTCTTTACAAAATATTATCAGGATTGAAAATAAAACAAATTGGGCCAGTGGATGATATGATTTTTGGACATACCATGTAGGGAGAGGAAGACGTAACATTTTATATTATGTGAATTTAGAAATTTTAAGATGCAGGATGATGGAAAGAGGATCTGAAACATCGCACATAATATAATAAAAATATTGTATTATAATAAAAATATAGTTGGATGTTAATCACCTGAAACAAAAGACAAATAAAAAAATAAACAAAGTGATTTATAGTCCAGTAAAGAATAAAAAATGAATATTTATATAAAAAAAATTATATAATAAGTTTAGACTAATAAGTTACGCTCATTGGTACCATACCTACACTGCACACACCGACCTACAACAACCTACTTATCATAAGAATTTCTCACTTTTGTCTTAATAGACAAAACATAACAATTGTGCTACATATATTAGTAATTCTAAAAATAGTGAATACAGTACCTTATGACAAAGACGTGAATAGAACCTGCTTATATACTGAACGGTTAATCTCGAACGTCGGCTATCTCGCGATGAAAGGTACTCAAGATGGTGCAGCGGTATCCAATGCTCTTACAAGGTTTTGCCATTATTTCCGAATGAAAAACTCAATCAGGCTAATGAGTTTGTAATGAAATTACTTATTTTGGAATAGGCCGAATTAAAAAGTGTTCTATGCCTTTCAAGTTGTTAAGATAGCTCAATGACTCAAATAAATTTAGATAGTTCATCTCCATTTTACTTAAAGTACATGGTACGAAAACACAAGAAACCAGGCGGGTATGCAACATCCGAATTTAAATTTAAATTTCATTAAAAAAAAGCGCAAAGGTAGTATCAAATGAAACAAAAAATATTATTTATAAAGAAATCTTAGTATAGATTAGATTTAAAATTAAAGTGCAAAAGAACATTCAAGTTCAAAGAGGCGATTTATGACCTAAAAATTGCTTGGGCTATGCTTAACATATACATCAATAGAGTACGTAAGCTTAAATTTGAATTGCCGAAATATTAATTGAATATTAATAGTTTATCTTCGTCGTTTGGAATCAGCATTTACATATGTATTCAATATATTTATTTACTTGCTACTCTCGCGTTTACTCTTTAGTGATTATAATCCCTTAATATATCTTTAATACATTCTACAACAAATAGAGAGAGAGAGAGAGAGAGGGAGAGAGAGAGTGAGGGAGGGTTCGACCCAGATACGTCAGACGGCCAGCAGACGCGAATCTCCTTTCTAAGGTCACGGAGCTTGCGGACGGGAGGCGAGGCACGTAGGCATCCTGTGACGTCACATTCGCCAACAATTCGCAACCCATCGCCACTATCTACAATCTAATCAGAGGACATTAGAACCGCCCTCGTTCGCGAACAGAATTCATAAATAATATTAGTGGAACGTTAAACCCGGAGTGGTGAACTATCATGATATGGTTCATTCTTTGTTTTTTGGAATTTCGATACAAAAATTTCATCAGTAAAATTAATATTAAAAAAAAAAATTTTTCTTCATATATCCCTTCATAGTGGTCTATTAATAGTACTTGCAAAACATTTCTTCAAAGGATTTAGTCTTCACATTTATGGTAATGATTGAAATCCTTAAGTGGTGAAAACACTGAAATTCAAAGCGTAAAGGCTTAGTAAACAGGAAGTGTGATTGTACGAGAAGTGTTAGTACGCCGCGGAGTAAGATGTTTAGGATTGAAGTTTATTCAAAAAACCGTTTATCCTACATTGTATGTCTCAAACGAAATTTCACGCAAACATACAACCCCTAAAACTAAAATATTAAATTGACCACTAACTGAAGGAAATCCAATTGTCACAAAGGAAAAATTAGCAATGTGTCAGTAACCACATGATAATAATTAAATTAATATAAAATACTAAAAATAGACGAAACGATAATAGATTCTACTATTTGGACAATTGGTCCCACCTCATAAATTTCCTTAAGATCGATCTTTCAGACTCTGGATCGTTATTATTTCAATCAGCTTAAAATTGTCTCCTTCCTCCACGACACCACCAGTACCGTCGGTACCAACCTTAATACTTTCCACTACTGAAACCTTTCAAGGCAAATGTACCCTTCTGCAACTCCTCCAGTAGTGCACTCGGTGTTAGCGTTTTCCCTTGTTTCCCTCTGGGTGATTAGCGGTCGTATTTCGTGGCTTGAAACACTTCGCATGCCCCAATGACTCTTTACATTGTTTTCCTCATCCCCACTAAATATTTCTGATTCTATCCAATAGTGCTTGCAGCGTCTTATTTATTTGCAGCGGTGGTTCGTTTTATATTGATGATAGTCCAATGTAATCTTCCTTTGCTGTTCCGGCTCTCTTACTGTCCACAGATAGCTTCCATCCGATGAAAAAACGGTCCAATCTCTGTCCACCATATTCGCTGAATATTTTCCAAAATTGTCCCGTTTCCTAATTACAAATGGAGGCATCCTTTAGTACCCTGCATGTTTGGTCTTCCGTTAACCTCGGTTGTGATCAGATAGCCAAGTTAACCTCGGTTGTGATCAGATAGTCAATATCTTACACCCGCCGTACCTCGAATATTCCACCTTTGTCAGACCATTAGTTCTAGTTTTTCAAATCATATGAGTGTTCTTGGAATTGATTGTCTCTTCCCTTTCCTCCATGTCTGTCAGCTTTCACTCCTCAACCCTCACTTCGTCGAATCCCGTTCAGTCCCCAACCCTCCACACCTGCTCACCTTCCTCCTCACTCCCTTACCAAATGCCCTGTAGACCTGGAGTTCTCCCCTTGATTTCTGATACCGCATTCACCTGTATCGCCAGAGACCGCCAGTCGATTTGATGGATAGATGAACAATTTAAAAATAATTATATCTTAAAAGGAAATTAATGACCTAGATTTATAAATATAGATTAACATGATAATTGAGATTCTAAGTAAAGTTTTGAATGTACTTGAAGCTCCAGCCAGATACCACACTTGAATGCCATCAAACACTCTTTGGCTTATTTTTATTTATTTCAACCCTTCATTCCGGTGGTCTTCCAGTTGCAAGTCCTCTTCTCCTCGCCAGAGTGATGTGGGGTGGTCTAAGAACCGTAAATGAAGGAGCTAAAATAGGATACCTCTCCTTCGTCACGAGCTGAGGGAGATCGCTATCTGCGATGCTGTATATTCCTGTCTCCCTCATCATCTTGGGCCTCAGGACCCACGTTGCTTCTATTCGCGATCCGACCTTGGGAAAGTATTTTCTCAGGGTCGCCCCCTTTCAAGAGATAGTCCACCGCCGGTTCAATTCATCTAATTTATACCTCAGAGGATCCTCTTCCATTTGCTGGGATCATCTGCTATTCTCACTCGGAGCTTATCAGATAGATCCCCTAAGCCTTCTCTTTAACAATAGGTCTATAGCAGTCTTCTATTAGCAGTATGTCGAGAGGAATTCGTCCTGATAAGACCTGCACCGCCTCATGAGACACTGTTCTGTAAGATCTAGTGACCCAAATTAGAGTCATCCGTTGTAGAGATACCCACTTGCACTTCCATCTCTATGAAGGACTAATGTACCATGCGGGGGACACATACCTCAATATATCTAAAACCACTTCTTTGTAAGTAGTAAGTGTTGTTGGATATCTGAGGCAACAAAAGCACCCCCAATGCAACTGAATCCATTAAAAGCTAAGCTCACCCTACTTTTCAAATAGTCCATATGAGGCGTCATGCCGAAATTCTAGCCTATTCTAATCCCGATCTCACTAATCTCACTTGGAATTATCCTTGAATCATCTATAAAAATTATATAGCCATATCAGTCACTCGCAAGAGAATGGTCTGAGTATTGGCAGCGGCCATCGTCAACTTCTTCCTCTCGAACCAACGCCCTACAAGGTTGGCGCACCGCTCAGCTTCAGTATTTAACCTGGCTCTGCTATTCGAGGCCACCACAACGACTCTTTTCACACCATCTTCCACTTCAAAGAAGTTACCACTTAAATTCAAGGTCCGTTCCTTCAAGTAGCTCTTCAAAATTTCATATAAGTTGTTTGGAGCCTCATACTTCTGTAATTGCAGGATAACACTCGGCCACCAAATACTGTCGAAGACGTGAGATACGTCAAATAGGAGGAGCATGGCATACTTCTCCGCCCTCTCTTTAACGTCACAGCGCACTCTCAGCAGAGCTTCTGCAGTTCCCCTTCCATTAGTTGATTCGTACTACCTTGGATAGCTCGATTGTATAAGAATTGGGCCGAGGCTCGTCAGTAAGTTCTCAAGTACCTTGATCATTATAGGGAGGGGAAACATAAGCTATAATATTTGGCTACTTGTTTGTCCTGGTCACCTCCCTTGTAAAGAAACCTGATGTCGGCAATTTTCCAACTTCTTGGAAAGTACCGCCATTCCAGGCAAGCGTTGAGTATAGCCAATAACCTTTCTTCTAAGTAGGGGATACTGTTCTTCAGAATTGCGGCATCAATAGCGTCTAAAACAGGGGGCTGACTCTTTTACTTTTAAACTCTATGAGCATACAAATAAATTATAAGAAAAAAAATTCTACACGCTACATTCCATACTGGTTCATAAAGTCGGATAAAAATATATGACGAGAAAACTACAGTAAATCTTAACTTCCCTTGTTATTACAATGACTTCGAATGTTCATTTTGTGACTTATTTATTTGTATAAAACATCAGTAACATCACACGGATAAGCTTCATAATAAAACACATTATAACTTTCGGCGGGTCTGAATATATCTTTAGTAGGTTTAACAGAGGTATACTGCTAACAAAGTAAACACCCATTATAGTAATTATACCTGGATAAGCAAAATTTAGGAACCCCGGTGTAGCATCGTCCGATTAGCCTTAGTGGCATAAAATGACGCTAAACGAACAAACAAAACTAAACACGCTATTCACTATCGAATAATGGCCGACTAGAGTTTCGGTAAGTAGTAATTTTAAACGGTAGAGCGCTGCCGTACTTTGATCCAAAAATTCGAGCATATCCCACATTCTGGACCCATTCATTGATACAAAGTCATTGACACGGCTCTCTTTAGTTTGTCCCAAAAATGTTACCGTGTAAATATGGCTTTATAATATTTGCAAAACTTGAAAGTCTTCGGTAATTTTTATTTCATTATTGATTTCGTTTTTTTTTTTTTAAGGGAAAAAATCCTAATCTCATCAATAGTCGAGTTTTTTTTTTTTAAATATAACGTGAATGGGGATCGATAGAAGGGGTATTTATGGTTCGTAGAAAATTGGAAGTTAGTTTTCGTATTTTAATCTCTAATGCCTTTCCAGAAACCGACGAAGATTGTTTTCAATTATTTTTACAGCAAAAACCAACTTATATTTCATTCAGAAATATATTACAGTCTGTAATTAACAGAACTAAAGCAAGAAACTATAATATAAATAAAATATAATTAGTAAGGAGTGAATTTTACCATGCGCTAAAAAAAAAATAATAAAAAAAAAATTTTCGGGCATAAAAAACTAAAATGTTTATATGCCCCAAAAAAATATATTGAAACTTATTTTTAATCTTTTTGAAGTTCTTAGTTTTCAAAGATATATTATTAATATATATCACTGCACTCGTAAGCTAAAATTGAAATTCAATCTTAAGGTACCATCATTTTTTCTCCTGTATTTGGACTTCCTTAAATTCTTTCATATCCAATATTTAGGTATGTCTGATAACTAAGCATAATGAGAGACAGTTAATTCCTCCATTTAATCATCAAAGGTACTTTACAGGAAGAAAAATTTTCATCGCCATGTAAGCCCCCTCAGAACATTTGTAAGATGATGAAACCTATCTGATATTAAAGAATACTTGATTCTCATAAAACATGACGAGTTTAATCAAAATCTTTTTGAGCCGTTTTAGAGAAAATCGCCCAAAACCTAAAAATGTGGTAAACATCACAAAATAAAGTATTACTAAAATAAAGTATTATCTCCATTTACTCAATTTTGACGTAATTTTTCAATTTTGACGTAAGTCACATCACGGACATATACCTACCTTAAATACCTTTTAAATACCTACCAATTTCCGTTTTGTGTTGTGTATCATTTTTGATAGTTATGGAGCTGAGGGCCAAAAATGGTGCCTAATTTGAAGAAAATTTTTGCTCATATAGTCTCAAACTACTCATTTCATAGACAACAAATGTGAACGTCTGCCACCTCCAATCGGTTGCCATCAAATGTTAATGGCGAACAAAATCGGTATTTTTTTTTTTTTTTTTTGTAATTTTTCGTTAATAACTCGAAAACACTTTACCGCAGAGGAAATTCTGTTCTTTCTAAAATATAAGGGCATTGAATTTCGCATCTACTGAGGTCCTCACAGTTAAAATCGGTTACGCCCATGTTCTCAAGCCTTCTCTTGTTCCAAGCCATTTAAAGAGGGTTTCTCCAAATAAAAAATGTTACCTAAAATTGTTGTAGAAATCTAATTCTCTGTAAAAGAGCTCCTTAATTATAAAATTAAATTAATTACAACGGGAACGTATTTAGCGCCCTGTAATCTAAAATCGGTGAAATTTTTTTTTCAGTATCTCGCATATAATTGGGCAAATGCAGATCACAAAGTATTGCTTTCTTCTTACTATAAGAGGCTAAAGTATTTCAAATAGAATGATATATTTGAAGTTTAAATCGGTTAAGTGGTTTAGACGGGTACATAAAAAATCTGTAATTTTTACGATTTTGGTGGAAACCGTGTTGCCCCTCCTCTAACTCAAAAACAACTAGTTGATGAAAAATGTTTTAGATAAAAGTTGCTGAGCATCAAATTTAGCAGGAAATAAGTTCCGTACACACAACATTAGCTAAATCCTGGGGGAAATACAAATAAAAACGTGAAATTATTCGTAGTGCTTCCTTCCTGCTACGACTTCGGTTTTTGAAGTATTAACCATATTGAACTAATTAAACAACCTTCTTTCATCTTTTAAAATAAAAGATAAATTTTGCCAAGTACCTACTTGTCTAAGTAGTTACTTTTAAGAATATTTTATCAAATCCCCTGATACTTCAAAAACCGAAGTCTTAGCAGGAAGTAACCACTACCAACTCTTTCACGTTTTAATTTGTATTTACACGCAGTGTTTAGCTAATGTTGTGTGTAAGGAGCTGTTTCATGCTAAATTTGATGCTCAGTAATTTTTATCTATAACATTTTTCATTTAAACTAGGTGTTTTTGAGTTAGAGGCGTTGGAAAACGGTTTAAGAAATTACAGATTTTTGATGCACCGAACCCGACCACACCACTAAACCGATTTAAACTTCAAATATATCATTCTATTTGCAATAGTTTAGCCTCTTATAGTAAGAAGAAAGCAATACTTCGTAATCTGTATCTGCCGAATGATATGCGAAAAACTGAAAAAAAATTTCACGGATGTTAGACTACAAGTCGCTAAATACATCCACTTTGTAATTGCTTTGTCTCCACAGGAGTGGGCTAATTTTATAATTAAGGAGCTCTTTTACACAGAATTGGATTTCTACAACAATTTTAGGTAACATTTTTTATTTGGAGAAACCCTCTTTAAATGGCTTGGAACAAGAGAAGGCTTGGGAACATGAGCGTAACCGATTTTAACTGTGAGGACCTCAGTAGACGCGAAATTCAATGCCCTTTTATTTTAGAAAGAACAGAATTTTCTCTGCGATAAATTGTTATCGAGTTATTAACGAAAAATTACAAAAAATAAAAAAAAATACCGATTTTGTTCGCCATTAACATTTGATGGCAACCGATCTGAGGTGGCAGACGTTCACATTTTTTGTCTATGAAATGAGTACTTTCAGCCTATATGATCAATAATTTTCTTCAAATCAGGCACCTTTTTGGCCTTCAGCTACCGGAGTTTGACATTGTCTGCTCAGACACCACATCGCGGGACATGGTTATTTGGACATATTATTTGGACTCATGATAATAGGATGAATCGATTCGTAGAGCAAAGGATCGATAATATAGTAACAACTATAACAGTATAAAAATTGCAGTATAATAGTACATATAATACAAACACACACACGCACGCACTCACGCACGCACGCACACACGCACACAACACACTCACGGACTTAGGGAACCCCAAAACACGTATTTCCGTTGAACAGCGGAAGTCGAAATTTTTCACGATCGTAATACTTTCCTTACATTTATTTTCTTACATAAGTAAGTGAAAGTAAAAACAATTTTTAGAAAAATAATTTATGACTTGCTTTCCACGATATATATATATATATATATATATATATATATATATATATATATAATGTGTGTGTGTGTGTGTGTGTGTGTGTGTTTGTGTGTGTGTGTGTGTGTGTGTAGGTATATATCCCAGTAAAATGGAAGTTTTCATTTTATAATTGCTAACAGCTGATCTCAGGCTCTAAAAATGAAACTCTATTAACCGCCATGAGGGGCAGCACTTATCAGCTGGTAGTATAGGTAACCTTACACCGAAACCTTTCGCATTGTTGTGATGGCAACTGTCAGGAGGCTTTGTCCCCTGAGATCTTCAGGAAATGGTTTATTTCGGCTTTTCAGGAGGAACCACCATGATACCCCTACCTTCCTGCGAGCCCGGAGAGTTAAGAAGGCGACAGCTGTCCTGGCCGTTGGTGGGTTAGCTCTGTACTCCTTCTTCAAGCTCAACCATTTGGATTATACAGTTCATGCCTTCAAGAAAGCAATCAAGGTGAGACAGGGGTAGATATCGTTTCTCTCTGATACAACTTAATCCATTTTTTCGTCAAACTAAATTTTTCACTTTTTCAAAATTAAAGTTTCCTTCTCCAAATGCAATTAGTTCAATTTAATTTATGATGGAGCCAGCAAAATCCTGAAACAGACATGTTTTGGAATATACAAGTAGGAATATTGAAAATTAACATTTTTTTTTACCTCTAAACAAAACTGGACTTTGGATTAGTCTGTGTAAAATTATGTGTACTACTATCCTAGGCATTGTATATATTCATATAGAAATTCAAGCAATTTGTATACAGTTGTTTGCAGTTTTGGGGTGTTAGGTATACCTAACAATCCACTGTTCCAATCGAAATAAGAGTTACATTATTTGGTGCTCATCTTCTTTCCATCTTTATATCAGCGTCCTCTTGAGTTAAACCTCATTCTGGTTGTCTCCTTGGTGCAAGTACTCTTCTTCTTCGGAGGGTGAAGTGTGCTGTGCTGGTCACTTCTGTGCCTATTTGGGAGGTTATGTTATCATGATTTAAGTAGACTCTCAGTCCATCCTTTTCTTTAAGGATCTTGATTAGCTTTATTAGATCCTAGCTTTCAGCTCTCACTCAGAGATAAATTAACACCTAAACTTGTCTTTTTCAGTTGAGATCGGTGCCACACTAAATGGCACAATGTTGGATTTCCCCAGTTGTAACATAGGGAAACTCTTTCCGATTTCTTTAGTCTAATATTAACCTAGTATTTTAAATTTGTTTTGAAGTAGAGTAAATTTTAAAAATGGACTAGTTTTATGTAAAACTGATGTTTCGAAATTATGTATATAAGCTTCTAATTATTCATAATTTATTTTAAACAAAAGAAATAAGAAAACAAATGTATTCATTTTCCTTAAGTTGGTACCAGACTTCTGTCCTCGAACTTATCTTTTTTTTAATATTTTCCATAATTAAAAACATCCTGTTATTTAACTTACATTGCTTAAAACCGGTAGTGCACTAACAGATTCCTGGTATCAGTAAGAAATTTGTGTTTCACTATTTCCTATTGATTATATGAACCATTTAGTCACAACAGCACCTCATTTCTCTATCCTCTTATTAGTTAAGGTAAACTTTTAACTTTTTCTAAAAACTATTCGGTCTGTATGAGGCCTAACTGGAACAGAGTTTTGTCTTCTGTGGGTAATTATATATATATACAACCCAAGATGTCCCATTCAGAAAACCATATTAGGGGGAAGTGTTTAACCCATTTGTTCCCAGAACTTTTTTGAATATAGAAAATGATCAATATCATTTTTCAAATTTACATATTCACCCTGAAATGTGATAAAAAATAACAAAATCAACCCAAGGACTGAGGTAAGCCCTGTTGCGAAAACGCAACACTGGAAACTTAGGTAGTCATTTGAAAAAAATCATTTCTAATTTTTGTTTTGAAAGAAAATTAGAAAAGAAACTCTGTGGAATGCCATGTTGTACAATATTCATTTATTGTTTGATAACACAACAGAAATCTAGTTGACATTTTTACTTTCACTTACCTATATATGAAATATATAGTAAGTGGAAGTATTGGGATCATGAAAAATTTCGACTTCCGGTTTTCAACTGAAATACACGTTTTGGGGTCCCCTGAGTAGAAATAACCAAGTCCCGCGAAATGGTCTGTGTGTATGTGAACAGACTAGCTCAAAAACTACAAACCGTGCGAACCTAAAATTTAGTATTTAGTTTAGGTATATGCCCGCGATGTGACAGCAAAAATTTCATCAAAATTCATATATGGGAGGGGGTACTTTATTTAAAATTTTTTTACGTTCTTTTGATTTTCTCAAAAACGGCTTTAACGATTTTGATTAAACTGAGTATTTAATGTATTAATATGCCCGAGATATGACTATACAAATTTTATCAAAATTGATCAACCTGAGGGGGGACTTTACTTAATAAATTTTGTATCATTTTCACGTGTTTTTTTTATTTACTCAAAAACGGCTTTAACGATTTTGATCAAACTGGGTTTTTGATGTATTTATATGCCCAAGATGTGATAGTCAAAATTTAATCGAAATTGGTCAAACAGAGGGGGCACTTTATTTCATAATTTGTTAACCAATTTTTATCTTTCTTTCGATTATCTCAAAAACGGCTTTAACGATTTTCATCAAATTCGTCATGTTTAATGAATATTAGGTGTTCTTTAATATCAGGTAAGCTTTGTCATTACTAAAATGTTCTGAGGGGTCTTAAATGGGATTGGGGTCTTTTTTGTTTATTTGTTTTTTGTTTCCTATAAAGTACCTTGGTTTTTATTTAAATGGAGAAATTAACTGTCTCTCGTTACGCCTAAAAATAATAAATGGCTAAATATGAGATATGATAAAAACCAAGTAATCATATAGAGGAGAAAAAAAGAAAAATATTCAGTCAACTCATAAAACACGTAAGTAAGCCTTTAATGACAGACCATTGTTCATAATTAAAGCCGTTCTGTTCATTTGAGGGAATTTATTTGTTTTGTGGTAACTAAATGAAATTTTCAACAAGTGCATAGAGAATTATAAAATCAGATGACTTGGAGTATTATGCTTGCATTGCCGAATTATCTCAAGTAAAAACTTTTATTTAATAATAAAAGAAACTAGTGTTTTTTATAGAGCAAATGAAAACAAAAATAAGAAATTAATGTGGAAAAATGTGTAACTTTGAGAAGTGGCATTAACACAACGCATTAATTTCTAATCTAAGTAAGTTGGTAAGTGAAAGTTGTGTATTGCGCGCACGCACCAGATTTTTTAGGTAGACTAAGGTGTAATTGTAATATTTAAAATTTTGAATCGACCAAATTAAGGCTTCTGCTGAACGATAAATATGTGTTTCTTGTCTCCCATGTCCTCATCACTACTGTCTCATCTGATATTACCACTGGGAGATGTGTTATATACATAAATCTAGCTAGGCACCATTTTTTCTTCTAACATAGGCATATAATCGAGAGATTCACTTGATGAGTACATTGTCTTAGGCTTTTTAGAGACTGGCCTAGAAAAATTTCTCTCTCCTAGAAAAGTTCTTAGTCATCGTTAGCATTAATTTCACTAAAAACAAAAAAATATGTAATAATACGGAGGTACCCCCCCCCCCCCCGTATTATTAACACCCTTTCAGTTATCGCAACAGATGAATTTGCATTATAAATACTAACGCTATATTATAGATAAATACAATTGCCTTTTTTATTTATTATTTTAAATGCTTATATTCGACTTATATTCCCAATTTTGAAACTTGTAACATCATGTGGGAAGGGATAAATAAAAATTCAAACAAAATTAAACAGATTATCGATAACTCTACAATCTAAATTTTGTTGTAAATCTAGTGAATTCCAGTCCACACGGCAGTGAAGTTTTGCTGTGAGCTATGTTTATTTCTGGGCATGTAGGCTGTTGCGTTTTCGCAACACTGGGTACAAATGGCTTAATAGAAATTTTGAATGGAAAGTTTTGAAAGGTGTTATTTTTATATAAACTATTAGGGGCATAATAAGGTTCATTTTAATTTTTTTTCTATTGCATGAAGTTAATTATTTTAATTTTGATTTATATGTCCTGGGTTTTATTGTTATTTGTTTATAATTCCTGTACAACCAAATTTTTATTATTCAAGTTAGATAAACTTAAACATAGATGCAAGAGGAAAAGAACATTGTATATAGCAATATTTATGGTCATTGCTTGAAATTCAGATAATTCAATCTATAATTTCATTGCCTAGGCAATGATTTCAGTTATGTAAGTCAATGACTAGTAGTCTTAATTGCATTTATTCTTTAGTTTATTCCACATTTAATGCAGAATCAGATGATACCATAAGAATTGCCATAATAATTTTTATTAGGGGAAAAAATTCTTAAACATAAAATCATATTTTGTCCAGAAATAAAAAAGGCATCAAAAAATTAAGCAAACATCTATCCCCGATTTACCTAATCAATATATATTGCTGGAAGCAGGATGAAATTCTCTATCTAATAGTGAAGTTTTAAATCATAAGTGTTTGATTTTGATTTGAATATAATACAGTAAAATTAATAAAAGTTGTGCATATAAATTAATATCGCTATAATCTCCTTCCAAACATCCTCATACAACTGTATATTACTGATAAAATTATAATGTACACCTCTTAAATAATATAGTAATACATGTGGGCTGTTGAATTTTCAGTTTTATTTGAATTTATTAATTACAATTAATTGGTAAAAAAACTACTCAGAAGTTTTTCAAAACATTAATGTGTTTAACAACAGATCTAGCATCATGTGGAAGAATTTCAGAGATTGTAGAGAAAGAAAAAACATTCTCACAATAGGCTTTTTCAACAGCTGTAAGCAAACAGAACTGTTGCCTAGAGGAATCGAAATGATCAGATTGAAAATTTTGTTTTCAACTGGTAGAAATTCACTTTTTTTTAATTTGTTGCAAGTGCCTTGTCTTCTTTAATTTAATTTGAACCATGCTCGTTCAAGACTGGAAAACAACATAAATTCGATAAAAGTGAAATTAGTATCAGACTCTTTGATGAATCTAATTAGAGTTTAATTATTTTATTAACAATTTAATTATTTTTCTAATACACAAACATGTATCCGTCTTTTTTAAATTACTAGTATATTGAAAGGTTCAAATCGGAAAAACTAGAATATGTAGCTTAGTTTGTTTTAGTCGAAGAGACAATTTTTTGTAAATATTTGCATCCTGTCAGTCTTTTTTTTTTTTTTTTTTTTTAATTTTGTTAAAATACAGAAATGTTCATTATTTAAAAGCTGTTTTATTTTCTTATATTATGTTGCTTTACAATAATCACTGTCATGGGCAAATATTGGTCACGACATTGAGGCGGGGAAATATCCACGACAATGAAAAAATGGCATTTATAAATTTTTCTTTTAAAAACTATATGATTTACGAAAGAACGAATGCCATAATTTATTAGAGGAAGTTGAGGGTAAAAAAGAAGAAAATATTTTAAAGCTTTAAATTCATATAGAACAACGAAAAATTCGGGTCACGTCAATGAGGGTAGTAAACATAAACTTCCATTTTCGATGAAAGAACACTCCGGCATGGGCCGAAACAGTGCAGAAGGTAATAAATAGAGGTGAAATCTTACTTGACAGCATTGACATTATTGAAATTCTCTCGTTGGGTCACTTAATCCCTTCTTGGTTGGTGTACGATTCGATAATTCATCCGTCCACGCTAATGGCGTCGTATCCCTGTGACAATTTTTAAGAATTTTTTCTTGGCTTATAATTTACTCCAAATGATTGAACATAGTTTTATTTTAATTCTTCTTCCGTTATATTACAATCAGGGTAATACATTTTTGTCAAATAAATGAGTACTATAAACCAAAATATATATTATGTAAGAAAAATCGTTACTGGTGAGAGCCCACGACAATGAACCCCCATCAGATTTAATCAGAATTAAAAAACCCATCAGATTTGATCAGAAGAACATAGAAATAGTTATAATTTTCATTTCATCAGTCAGATATGCTGAAAGAAAATGTTTACATCTAAAAAAATCTGGCGCGTGCGCGCAGCACACAACTTTCACTTACCAACTTACTCAGATTAGAAATTAATGTGTTTTGTTAATTGCCACTACTCAAAGTTGCACATTTTTCCTCATTAATTTCTTATTTTTGTCTTCATTTGCTCAAAAAAAAAACAACACTAATTTATTTTATTATTAAATATTTAAGTATTTACTTGTGATAATTCGGCAATGCAAGCTTACTACTCCAAGTCGTCTGAATTTATAATTCTCTATGTATTTGTTGAATATTTCATTTATTTACTATGAAACAAATAATTTCCATTAAATGAACAGATCGGCTTTAATTATGAACAATGGTCTGTCATTGAAGGCGTACTCCGCATGCGTGAACTCAACGTGACCACGAATTTGATGAAAATCGTTAAAGCCGTTTTTGAGATAATCGAAAAAAAAGGTAAAAATTGGTAAAAAAAGTTATGAAATAAAGTGCCCCCTCCGTTTGACCAATCTTAATGAAATGTTGGCTAGCACATCTTTGGCATATACATATATCAAATACCCAGTTAGATCAAAATCGTTAAAGCCGTTTTCGAGTAATAAAAAAACACGTGAAAATGATACAAAATTTATTAAGTAAAGTCCCCCCTCCGGTAGATCAATTTCGATGAAATTTTTACAGTCATATCTCGGGCATATACATACATCAAATACCCAGTTTGATCAAAATCTTTAATGCCGTTTTTGAGTAAATAAAAAAACACGTTAAAATGATACAAAATTTACTAAGTAAAGTCCCCCCTCCGGTTGATCAATTTTGATGAAATTTTTACAGTCATATTTTGGGCATATTAATACATCAAATACTCAGTTTAATCAAAATCGTTAGAGCCGTTTTTGAGAAAATCGAAAAAAAAAACGGAAAAAGTTATAAAATAAAGTACCCCCTCCCTTTGACGAATTTTGATGAAATTTTTGGTGCCTCATCGCGGGCATGTACATACACTAAATACCCAATTTCAGGTTCGCACTTTTCGACCATTTCGCGGGACTTGGTTATTTCGACTCAGGGGACCCCAAAACGTGTATTTCCGTTGAAATCGGAAGTCGAAATTTTTCACGATCGCAATACTTCCACTTACTATATATTACATATATAGGTAAGTGAAAGTAAAAAAGAGGCGACAATGCTGGGTTTGGCTTTAAATATGGAGTGACAAGAAGTTGCACGTAGTTTGAGAATCACCCCTATAATATACACAAAATATATACTAAATATAGGATGAAAGGTCATAGGTTAAAATAGTTTCTAATAAACTGAAATGTTTGCTTCCATGGTTTTACAAAATGGATTAAACCCTATTTATTTTTTTTGGGTTTGCTCAGTTTTAAAATTAATCTTTGATAATTGAAGATAACATTTTGTAATGTTATATTATGAGTTTGTACGTCTGGATCTATCACTGCGCAGAACTTATAATAATCAATCAGTTAACATTTATTGAATAATACAGCAATCAGTAACTTTCCTGTAATTTTAAGGTTATGAAACTGCTATGAATGTCTCACTAAGCCAAGAAGTAGATTGATGGATATATAGAATCTTGCAGCTTAGTTGCATGAATGCAGCGAATTCGAAATTAGTAACCCTAAATTGGCAAATATGGAGGAGGGTGTTTGGATGGCCTAAGGTCTGTGTCAGACAAGAGGAAAAATATGCTCGAAACACTACTAAATCAATGAATAGCAAAAAAAAAAAATATTGTTCATTAACAATAATCTTTATTGGCATCAATATTTTTCTAATTTTTGTATAATGTATATAGTTCGCATATCACTTATGTATACCTTGGAAATAAGGAATAGTCCAAAATTACAGATAAATCCATACTAGTGAGAAAGTTGAAATTATGAATGGCATGCCTTTCATTTATTGTAAAGTTTATTTTGTGTTTCTTAAATAAAAATACTTTTTCTTTTCCAACTTAACCCTTGAAAAGAAAAAATACTTTTTCTTTTCCAACTTTAAACCCTGAAAAAGCATGTGCTATTATGCATTTTTTCACCCTTTTAATTTCAATATTTAAACGTAAAATGAATAGAAAATATAACTCGTCCAATGCATGACTTTTGAGCGAGCGGAGATCGACAAATGGGATCTGATAAAGCTAGTTTAGGCCTTTTTAACTAAAAATGACGGGATGGGAGAAGATCGGTAATATCACGGTCAAAAACCTTTCGAAGCAGGGCACTTCAACCAGATGCTGTTCCAAAGTTAATAAAATGTTCTCCCTATTTTATTAATGATCATTAGTTTTATTTTTATAAATTATTAAAAGTTATTAGTATAAGCCATTTTAATTTTAATAAACTTATTCTACAAGGTTGGTGTTATCAGTGTGTGTCAGGTTATAACCACGTCGGATATCAGTTTTTTCGGGCCTGATTTCCTACTAGTTTCTGAGGATTTAAAATCCATGAATATTACTTCCTATAGGCTTATGTGTTTTATGTGAAGTAAAGGATTTTTAATCACATTCAAGTTTAAAGTTTTATTGTAATATTTATTAGGATGCTATAATTGATTTTTTTACGATTTTTAAACTTAAGCTTGTGATAAAAATGACCAGAGCCCATGTCAAAGCCCGTAACCAGAGCCCACGTCAGCTGCTCCGATCGTCAATTTTGTTCTCTCAGTCGAAGAGAATTATCAGAAATGAGCGATCGGCATGTCTCAGCTATCGCAGAGCGTGACATATCGCTGTTCCCACCGGGGAAGGGATCTTAACGAACCTTCTCACGATGTGGACAAATTTTCCTTCATCAGTTTTCACTAAAATCTGTCAGTTTCTAACAATATCCGGAAATAGCACTAGCTTATATTTGACACATTTATTCATGGCTTTGGTAGATAATTTCTAAGGTTACATAAGTTTAAATATTCGGAGGATTATAACAAAGCGACTAACGGATTATGCATAAACAAAGAAGAAAAGTAAACCCTGAGAGCCTGTTGATGTAAGTTTTAAAGTCCAATAGGCAACAACTACAAATAAATATGTCAACAAAAATACGGTTTAAAACTCGAATTGATGGAGTAAGAAGCGATATGCCAAGCTGGTTAAGGCCAAAATGGTTTTATTTTTGTATACCTTTTGGTTAATAACAAACAAAAATAAAGCATAACTGTAGAAAAAGCTATTACTTGCGAAATTTATTTTTTTCGTTCGGTGTTCCAATTAGAGAAGTTTCGAAACCACATAAGTATCGATACGTCTTTCGATACGATACTTTTTCCTAAAGTATCGATACTCGATATTACCGCACAAAAAGTATCGATTTTGTCGATATAGATCGATATAGGTCGATATAGATAAAAGATACCATCACTTACTTTACTTAATCCAGTCCTCTTTAAATGCATAGTAGTGTGAGGCACCTGTTTATGTAGCCTGATCTAAACATCAGGTCTTTTTTCCTGCTTTTTGGTCGGAAACCATAGTGTTCTTCCCTCAGTTTATGTTCAGTAAGTAACCTCAGCCGCGTTTCGAGCTCCTTTGCATACAATTCATAATGGGCACTGAGTAGAGATATGCCTCGATGGTTATGACCCTCACGATCGTCTCCTTTTTAAAAATTGGACGATCATGGTGATCTCCTAGCCCTTCAGTATTACTTTCTTTTTCCAAATAAGGTTAAGGAGATGTTAAAGCATTTCCAGCCCTTAAAGGCACAAATATCTCAGCATTTTTGACCTAAATCAATTCATGCCAGCCGCTTTTCCTAGCTTATGACCTCAGCAACTTCTTCACCGATGAAGTCCTCTTCTCCCAGCGGTCTTCTGTGCACCAAGAATGTTGGTACCCTTCCGATCCCTTCTCGCTTTATGCTAGCAGCACTTTAAAATACTCGACCCACCTGCCCAAGCTGTTGTCTGGTTTACTCAGGAACACACAAGTTTTATCTTTGATGTGTTGCAGGACTTGGTCTTTCTGGTTCCTCATGCTTCTGAGAATTACTTCGGTCCACCTCGCAGTTGTCTTAATCCTCTGTCCATACTTGCTTTTTTCACTTACCGTCTCCGCTGCCACGAGAATTATTTTCTTGATTGCTGTCCAGCATTCTTCGATGTCACCACTGCCCCAGTTGTTTCTTGAAAAATGAGATAATTTAGCTGAAAGAGACGTAATTTATTGACGAAACGCGTTAATAGGTAAATAGAAATTATGAAAACACAATAATGAAAAATTAAGGAAGATATATTTTTTTTTATTAAATGCCTTAATTGGAAAACTCCTGATATTGAAAATTAATTTTACTTTAATCCTTACAGAAAATGCATTATTTTTATGCCTTGCATCCCATTCAAGGACTACATTTTCAATAAATTTAACCGGCCAAAATGTTTCAGTAAAAATTTGGAACCGCGGTTCCTGGTAGTGGCCTGTTTCGACAGGTTATGCGATCGTTATTTTATCGATCTCCCATCTTGTCTTTTTAAGTTAAAAAGAACCTTGATAAACTTTATTTATATCTAGCTTTTGATTCCAGCAGGCTTCGCTCGCTCTGAAGGATGAATAAACTACCTAAGCGGTCTTTTCCAGTTCAGGTATGGTCACACTAAACGGCGCCTAAAGAGGCCAAACATCCAAAGTGCTAGAAAATGTCTGCCTATTTACATGTAGATTAAGCAATACAGCCTAATCAGATTGTTTAGACTCAAAATAGGTTAACTATTTTTGCTAATTCTCTGTGGGCGACTGGCCCAATCAGTAAAGTTGTCATAAAATTAATATCTATACTTCCACTGATTCTTTATTTGACAATAAACTGAAAATCAGCTTGATATCCATAAAATTTCATAACCTAATTATTTTGACAAGTCATGATAAACGGCCCTCGAATTTCTCGTAAAATGAAGCCATTCACGAGTTTTCTCGCGAACGTGAATAATGTCTACTCTCATCGCCTTGTTTTCCGTTAAATTTTAGAACCTTTATTAGATCGAAGCTTTCGACTTCTGCTTTCTACACTCGCATGAGTCCTTTTTAGTTGATTTCAGTGCCATACTAAACGACGCAGTTATCCCCAACTACGTTCGAACCACTCGGAAATTTTAGGTAAATCGCTCTTCCAAAGTAGTGCCAAAATATGTAATATCCTACAAATATGTAATAACAAATAGGTTTTATTAGTTTTTATATTCTATGAAGCTATAAACTAGATTTTGACCAGGGCTCTCCGAGGCTTAGAAGAAAATCTGTTATACCGTATCAATCTGGGAACGACTTATGTCATCCCAGCGAATAAGTGGTTAAAGTTTGATTTCCTTATTTTTCCGTGCTCCGATTAAAACCGATTTAACGCATACTATAATGAACGCCTTTCTTATATTTTATCACTACGAAGGAACCGCCTCCATGCTTCTTTTTAGCCACTTAATCCATTTTGATCAAAATTCTACTTAACCATTTCATGAAAGAAAAAAATTTTGAATGTAAAAAGAAACAATAGATTCGCTGCCATTTAACTTTGGGTGAACTATGTCCTCTGTTATCTCAATTTCATAGGTGCTTACCTGAACCACGGGCCTACTCACAAAGCGGCCAGCCGAAAATAAAAACTGGCCTAACTCATTACATTGTATATTAATGCGGGCGATATGCACTAAATATTGAGCCCTGTCAGACCACACAAGGCGCCACACCGGGGGCCAAAAAGAACATCATTTTTGGGTTGCCTCTTATTGTTAGTTATTTTTTCCGCCCTTTTTACATCTCATTGTCTTGCCGCTATTTACTTTTTTCAACAAAAAATGTTGTTTTAAATCTGCTTGAATTTATAATTTGAATTAGGGTGAATGACCGGCCTTCCATCGGGGGACCATCAGTATTAAAAGGTAGGGGGTTGAGATTCGATCTATTACACCTCTCTAACCATTATTCTATACCAGCACCAAATTATATTGGATAACTGAGTTCAATTTTTATCTTTTTTATTAATATTATTATAAAGCTAGAGATATTATAAACATAGATTATACATAGACACCTATATAAGTTTCGGTTTCGATTTAGGCTAAGAATTTGGTTTCAATCGGACACTATGGTAGTTGATGGTGACTTTGAGTTTTTCCACAGAATTGTAGAACAGAACAAGATTTTGTTGTGGAAAGGTAAATATGATATGGTAGCGAATTTAAATAGTATTTCAAACCAATTATGGTAGGGTAGTTTTGGTTGTTCTTGCATAAATCTTAAGTTCGTTCTTCTCTCCTTTTTGACAAAAGATTTCGGCTTAACCTACGTCAGATTTCTATATTCATATTCTAAATTTAGTTGTAAATGCTTTTAAAAAAAATTACAATTTACTACCTAAAATGTATTAAATAATATCACCATCTAAAAAAAATCGTGGAGAGGACGTGTGATTGAAGCCACATCTGTGGTGACGGTTTGGAACCTGATGCCATAGCCAACCTGATGCCCCAGTATCTTACAACAAAAACGGCACATCACTTCGCCCGACATGTTTTAGTGACATTCGTGAAGGCAAAAAAGGCCTTTTCCCTTCCTATGTTCCTTACACTTCTTCATTAAGGCCACTCAAAGTTGCTTAGTCCTTTCACTGATTAAATAAAGAATGAAAAATTTTTATCGAATGGTTTTAGAATTGAAATCGGCACTCCGATATCTGTATTTTAAAAATTACATTCATACTCTTCGGGGTATTTTGTTCATTTTCAATTTTTTTTTTTTTTTTTATATTTTCGATTATTTTACAACTTAAAACTGATATCTTCACCCCTGTATTGTTAATATTACATAATAACCTTTTTTTAACAAGTCCTTCTTTTAAGTAGCATTCAAGGTCATCAAATCACCTCCTTGCACAGTACTGAACCCAAGACCCTTCATGGGTTGTAGTGGTACAGGGTTTATATAAACTAATACTTTAATATTTATATAATATAGTTTTTGCCCAAAATTAAAAACAAGTATTTTTAAGTTGATTTTTTTGTAATATATGATATTTTGAGGATAGCATATTCATAAACCAATCGGTTTATATTTTATTGCTTATTTTTCCTTGTTCACATTCATCAATGAATGAATGTAAAAATAATCAATACAATGTAAACTCGGGCCTACTTATACGTTTGCTCAAATCTTCACTTATACGTTGCTTCAAACCTTCAATCTTTCACATTTTTAGGATTCCCAAGCTATTGCTACATACAAAAGCAGGAAGATTTTTCAGGCAAAGAACATAAAATCGGAAGCATCCAAAAGCGAGCTACAAGAGAAACCTATTTGAGCCACGTGTAGCCTGCCGAAGCCAGTCGAATCCTTAACATACCACCTCCTTCATCAAAGTTTTGTTAGGTAATTATTTACATAGCTGTGGGAAATTAATCTTCTATATATCCTCCTTGGACTGTCGACTGATTTGTAACATTAAAACCGTTGAGACGTCGCAAACAGGGGTATTTTACCCAAAAAGCTGGCCAAAACTATTTCCTTTCATTTTATTTATTCAAAAGTGCTCATAATCGCTTCTATATTTCTAATAGGCATTACAATTTTTTTTTTGCAGTTAAAAAAATATTCTATGGTAAAAATTTGAATAAAATAAATGTTTACGTTACTCCACAGACTGTGATGACTATCAATCAGAGTTGTACATTAGCCAAATAATTTTTAGTTAGCTAAGGTTAGTTAGTTAGTTAGTTGTTGTTTAGGGGCAAAGAAACATCTTGGGTTATTTATGCCCGGTTGTTCTGTACATTTTTATTTTCATTGATCAGCTAAGGTTAAACTAAACAGCTAGTTAGTTGTAGAATCAGTTTAGATAAAACTGCTTCTAATTCAGTTTTAGCTATCGGCTCATAGCTAATTATAACAACTAAATTAGCTGTTAGCTGAAATGAACAGCTCAATTTTTTTTAAACTATTTTATTAGAAGATAAAAGATTCGACCACGGCCGGGATATTTTTATATGATATTTAGCCGGGGCATTGTAACTGGTAATATACATTTTTCTTTTCTGATTGCACTTAATATATATTTTTCAAGTACATTTTTGAATTATAAATTGTATTTTGTCTGCATATACAATTAACTGAAAAACTAACATTCAATTTTTTTTAGCTATAGATAATAACTGACATGGTAACTTAAACTAATTAGCTATAGTTTTAGCTGCCGAAAATAGTTAACAACTAATATTTTCTTATTTGTGTGTTTTGGCCTTTGGAATCTTCATTGGGGTTATAAGTAAATATTTATTTGTACGAACTTTCTTTAACCCTACTTTTTGTTTTCGTTTGCTTATTAAATTCAGTCTGCAATCATATTCTCGTGTTGTGTGTAATTTAAAATTGAATTATATTTTCGACTTGGGGGTAGTTCACGATGTTGAGTCAGTTTCGTGGTCTCGTTCTTCTGTTTCATTGTCCAGCGCTACAAGACGTCTATCATGTGGCTCTGCAGTTCAACATGGAGAATCACTTGATGAGATTGATATTAATAGTGACAACGAATTGGAGCAACTGAGGTAACACCAACATTATCCCTCTTGGATCCGACTATCTTGGACGGTAAGTTTTATAAATTAATTGAAAAAATTTACAAATTCAAACTACATTGCTTCGTGTCAGCTCTGTAATGTGGAAATAAAAGGAAATAGACAGTCGACATTTCAATTTTATTTCACATTTAAAAAGAAAACATGGCGAGGAAACATTGACAGATTACAAAAATCATTTAGCAGCATCAAAACGGAAGAGCGATGAAATAAAAGCAGATAATTCTAGTGTAAAGAGAACAGAATATTTTAGTCGCCAACAAGTTAAAATTCTTAGTCAACAAGAACTAGAAACAAAAATATCCAAATTCATTATTCATTCAATGATACCCTTTCGAGCCGTTGAAGATAAATATTTGAAAGAAATTATGGAGGATCTTGGAATAGGAAACATTGGTCTTAGGCTTCCTTCCCGGCGATCTATTGTAAGAAGAGTGGAAGAGTTATTTAATGAAAATAACAATATTATTAGAGGCCATATAAAAAACATCGATTACGTTAGCACATCTGCTGATATATGGTCTGGGAGACAGAAAAGTTTCTTTGGCGTTACCCCCCATTGGGTAGATAATGATTATTAAAGAAAATCCGTTGCTTTAGCATGTAAAAGGCTTACAAAAACTCATTCTTACGATAGAATTGCCTCGCTATTACAGAGTATCCATTTGAAATTTGGTTTAACCTGCCCTAAGATTGTCGCAACCATTACAGATAATGCCTCTAAATTTGTAAAGGCGTTTAAATCCTTCGGGATAGACAGAAAAAGTATTGAGTTATGCTCTGAAAATGAGCCGAGTCTTTTCCCTGATCATGTCGATGAAAATGAATTTGCAAACTACTCATCAGATTCAGAGGATGGTGTGAGAATTTGATTGAAATTCGATTCCCGGCGGAGCCAAATCTTTTCTCTTCAAAAATAAATTATTTAAAAACAAGAGTGGTCATCCACGATAATGATTAAATTAATATAAAATAATTTAAAAATTGACGAAAGTCAAGAGATGCCGAAAAGTTGGACAAAAATTGTCCACCTCCCGTAAATACTCGCAAGACTTGCGAGATCGTGGGATAGGTGTCAGTGAAGAGGAAGAATTTGGCACCGCTTGGAAGCGACTCCGTGGTGTAATGGATAAGCATCCCGCGCATGTCACGCGGAAGACCCTGGTTCGATTCCCGGCGGAGCCAAATCTTTTCTCTTCAAAAATAAATTATTTAAAATAATTTAAAAACAAGAGTGGTCATCCACGATAATGATTAAATTAATATTAAATGCTTTCCTATATTTTATGGCACGAGGTGGAGTTTTTGTCAGATCCTTCAGAACATGGGACGCATTGATATCACCAGAATCTCTTAGTTTCATAAAAGTGGCGTTGTATCATAGTTATATCATATAGTTTCATATCAGTGCTAGTTGATGTGAGTTTTTGTGTCTTGCTTCTTTCACTTTAACTACCAACTGATTTTTAGATTTTATTTGATATCGTCCCACTTAGCCATTCCTGGTTAGAAGAAGCATTCAATCTTACGTGAAAATCATGCCTCAAAATGGATAATTTATGTTTTAGCTCTTTTCCCTACTCTAGGCTATTATAATATTTCCTAGCGAGAAAAGACTCCAAAAATTCCTTCTTTTTTTCAAAAGCTTATGCTTTCGACTTTAAAAATATGTCAAATGATTCCCTTCGGGTTATTATTATTCTTCCTGATGATCATAAAATAGAAATAAATGAAAATATAACAAAATTTAACTTTTTTTATTAAGTAATGAAACTGACATTTTTGAAATAAAAAATTATAAGTCTCCCATCCGCAGCTATCCCCAGAATTTTTTTCATGTAACATAATCTACGATCATTACATATTGTCATAAAAAATATAATATAATAAATATATCGTATAATCAGAAATGACCATAAGTATACTTTCTAACCTTCGAATTTAATTTTTATCTCTGAAATCTACCAAAAAACAAAAATATATTGATAATAGTATTGAATACAAAAAAATTATAACTGTCTGGATAACAAGTACAGACCTAGTCTGGAACCATCCATCATATGATAATGCCGTTACTTCATTAAAAACATAGAAAATTAATATATTTTGTAGACTAATGTTTATGAGCTGAGAGGAGGTCAGATTTGAATTTGAATAGCCGCCGGATTAAGGGCCTGGAAGAGATAAAAATCATCTTGCATGATCAAACAGGTCCTCTACTTGAACTTCGAGTCATTATTTACCAGAAATTTCAAATTTCAAAAAATGGGTTTTGGCCAGCTTTTGGGGCCAAATACCCCTGTATGCGTCGTGGTCTTTTAACATCGGTATTAAAATAGAGCTTTGAGGGGTAATTAAAATATTTAAATAAATATAATTTAGTATTTTAATAATATTATTACTGTCTTACAATGCCATAAAGTTGTAAGCACATAATTGTCTATTTCTAATTTTTTACTATTTTCAAGTTCATTTCCGTTTAATGAAGAATAAGTTAACCGCTTAGGTAAGATATAGGTGAATGAAGAGGGAAGGAGGTCGGGGGAAATTAAAATATATCAGCATTTTAGATATTAAAATATATCTAAATTTTGTATCGGTTAGGCAGCCTGAAACGTTGTTGGAATTCATTTAATTATAGCTTATTTATAATGGATCATCGGTTTTTATATTCATCTTCGAAACACATTCAGTTGTCAAACTTTTTTTCACAAAATAAACAATTAAAGAAAGTATATATATATATATATATATATATATATATATATATATATATATATATATATATATATATATATAAATAATAAATATAGCCCACAATTTCTTCCCCCTTTTTTATAACATTTACTAAACGTACTGTTTAAACTGTTGAACTTATATATTGGGCTGGGGAAAAAGTAATATCGGTATTTTTCATGTTTTTCAAAGCGAATTTTTTTATTAATTTCAATTACTAATCAATGATATCTCCGGGTGGGGACTGCTTTAGGGGATTCATGCCGCAAGTTGAAGAATATAGATCTAAGCATAGGGACGTGGAACGTAAGAAGTTTAAATACAGCGGGTGGGTTAAAATTGAGGTAATAGGGTATAGATTAGATATAGTGGCGCTGCAAGAGGTCCGCTGGCCAGGGGAGGGTTCGTTGAGGGAAGGGAAGTACACTTTGTGGTACGGTGGGAGCGGAAACTATTGTTTAGGCACCGGATTTCTGATTAGAAATAGGTTACTTTCCGCGTTGAAGGACATTCGATTTTACGGAGATAGGTTATCGGTAGCTATATTTCAGGGTCGGTGGTTTAAAATCGCGTTGATCAATATACACGCACCTACTGAAGATAGTGACGATGAAGTTAAATGTGAATTTTATGAAAAACTTGAATCGATTTATGACAAACTACCGCGAGGCTACATAAAAATTATTCTGGGAGCGCAAATGCAAAGGTAGGGAGGGAACAAGTATATTATCCTATGATCGGTAGAGAAAGTTTACATGAATATAGTAATGATAACGGAATATGACTAATAAATTTTGCCACCTCGAAAAACCTAATAATCAAAAGTACTACTTTTAAACATAAAGATATACATAAATATACTTGGACGTCTCCGGATTCGCAAACCCGTAATCAAATTGATCACGTCTTGGTTCAACGTAGGTGGCAAAATAGCGTAATTAATATTCGATCATATCGTGGGGCCGAATGCGGGTCGGATCATGAATTAGTAATCGCGAAAATTCGCCAGAGACTTATAATACATAGGAAAAATGAGGCTGGTTTTAATTATGATAATTATAATTTGGAAAAGTTAAAAATTCCGACGGTTAGAAAACAATTCGAACTGGAAGTCAAAAATAGGTTTGAGGCGTTGGAATCGTCTGACGAGGATAACGAAGACATTGATAAGTTGTGGGAAGGTATCAGGGATAGTATTAAAGAGGTCGGTAACTCTTGTCTTGGAAAAAGGGAAAATAAAAATAAACCTTGGTTCGATGATGAATGTATTAACATGTGCGACAAAAGAAAAGCTGCTAAATTAGAAGCGTTAAATATTCCTAACGAAATCAATCTTGCTAACTTTCGAGCATCAAGAAAAGAAACAACTAAACTGCTAAAATTCAAAAAGCGAGAATATCTCAAAAATAAAATAATAGCGATCGAAAGTAACAAAATCGAGAATAACGTTAAAGCCATGTACGAAGGCATAAACAGAATTCGTAAACGGTTCGGGCCCGGTTACAACTGGAATTAGGGATGAAAATAACAATATCTTGGCCGATCCGGTAGACATCTTAAGACGGTTCAAGGATTATTTCGATATTATTTTAAATACGGAAAATAATAATCTACCTTCCTCTTCGGAATACCAGAGAGCTGAACCGTTAGTAGTAGAACCGAGTAAAGAGGAGGTTGAAATAGCCATTGGAAAATTAAAATCTCATAAAGCAGCGGGAACAGATAATGTCCCTAGCGAACTAATCAAGGCATGCGGGGAAGCTGGGATATCAAAAATATTTCTTTTGGTTAAAAAGATCTGGGAACAAGAAAAGATACCCGAAGAGTGGAAAGAGTCTATTCTCATTCCGATTTACAAAAAGGGATCAAAAACGGATTGGAGTTTTTGAAAATAAAGTACTGCGTAAAATATTTGGACCGAAGAGGGATGAAATAACCGGAGAATTTAGACGCTTACACAACGCCGAACTGAGTGAACTTTACCCAGTAAATATAATTGACGTGATTGCAGCAAGACGAATAAAATGGGCGTGTAAAATTGCAAAACTTGGCTGTGAACGTATTCCGAAAAGATTAATAAGCGCGGTGCCGAATGGGAAACGTCCGAGGGGCAGGCCGAGACGGAGGTGGGAGGATTGCGTTAGGGCGTATCTATCGAAGTTAGGTCTGGAAGACGGTCGATGGATGGAGGTGTGCAGGGAGCGATTGGTGGTGTCGGCATCGAACCTTCGGGTTCGTTAAGCCTTTATTATTATTATTATTATAATCAATGATATATGTACTGTTATGATCGATGCCCTTTTGCCATTTTTTCGGTTAAACCGTCACTATAGAAGTTCTGTGCTTACTGGGTGAAACTGAACCAAGTGATTTGCACAAGACTTTTTTAATTTCAGCTTTGCACCATTAATAGAGTTCTGAAGAGAACTAAACAAATAGTAGTCAGAGGGTCCAAGGTACGGACTGTATGGTGGATGCATCAAAACTTCCCAACCAAACTCTAGTAATTGTTGCCGAGTCACCAAAGATGTGTGTGGTCTATCATTGTCGTGATGGAATACAACGCCCTTCCTATTGATCAATTTTGGCTGTTTTTCTTGAATCTTCTGCTTCAACCGCATTAGTTGTTGACAGTAGCGAGTCTATTCAATGGTTTGGCCAGGTTCGAGCAGCTCATGGTGAACAATGCCTTTCCAACCCCACCAAACACTCAGCATCAGCTTCCTTTGCGTCAATCCAGGCTTTGCCACTGTTTGTGAAGTTAATCCGGGCTTCGTCCACGATCTTTTTCGCACATTATTGTCATACGTGATCCACTTTTCATCACCTGTTATCATTATTTTAAAAGATCGCTCGATTTCGTTTCGTTTCACCGGCGATTCACAAATGAAAACTCTGTCCAATTAAATTTTGTACTGTTAATTCATGTTGAACCCATATATCGAGCTTCTTTTGGTATCCATTCTTATGTAATTGGTTCAAAACTGTTTTGTGGTCGATGTTTAGCTCCATAGCGATGTCACGAGATGAAATATGTCTGTCTACCTGGTTTTTTTTTTTTTTAAGAATTTCATAGACATTTTAACAACTGCCCTGCCGTGGGAGATTTATCATTAACATCAAAATTTCCGGAAAGAAATCGAGCGGATCAGTTCTGACACTGACGTTCGCTTAAACACATATCACCATAAACACCACAAAATTTTCGAGGAGCCTTCTGGAATCACCATTTTCAAAGCGCAATAATGTTTGACTTAGTAAATGAATGACACTGTGTTGATATATGGAATATTCTATGGACTGTGACCTTTCAAACGTGGTATACTATGGTTTCACTTAATAAGGATAACAAGCGTTAAGTGACTTCAATAAGCTACTATTTGGATAAACCGAAATTACTTTTCCCCAACCCTATATATTAATTCAGAGCACTGTCCTGATAACTAGAGGTTACCCTGCGACACTATTGGGTCCTGTTTGGTTTAAAAATTGAAAAATATATTCCTCCCTAGAGAATGTTTCTGATTTTACTTTTGGTTATAAAATTAAAAGGTTATAAAAATCGCAATTTATTTAAATGATAATTTTAAAAATCGCATTGCAATTAGTGAATTATTGTCAAACTTTCATCGATATGCTCTTACGAGAATTATTCATTTAGTTCCTAGTACGGAGGGCAATGGTCTTGCAGTGCTCGTAGTCCACCGAAGAATGAAAATTACTGCTGAGGGCTCTCGAACGTTGCAACACATCTCAAGATACCGACTCGCACCATCACGACGTCAAACTTTATACTGTGTTGTTGGTTCCTTGGGGACTTAGGGCGTCTTGTTGTTGTAGGCCTCATCGCTTCACTATTGTCAGCTATCGATCCTCAGGTTACCAATCATCGGTTATTCTTCTACTTGAGTACGTCCAACTCTATATCGTGATGTATCATCCGGTGGATTTCAATATTTTTAATGGAGGACCTATTGCTATTGTTCAGTAAATATATCAACTTAATTTCAACAAAAGCGTTATATTGTAAAGGGAAAGACACAATCAATATTTTCCGTACTAATTATTATTATAACTTTCACTACCTAATTTATTAATGTTTTTAATATGTGAGGTGTAATAAAAAGCACCTGATGCTTTTGCAATACATAAAAGAACAATAAACAATCACTTTTAAAAATAAAATCAATATGGATTTGTCAAGAATTTGATCGCTGTGTGTTATTGCTTTTGAAAATCCTTGTTAACGATCGTGTGATTGGATGTCATATTTTAAACTGAGGTATTGTATCAGATGTTTTTAATTGGGATATATAGAATTAGTTTTCAAGCAATATTATAATCTTAATATCTATTTGTATTTCCGTTTCCAAATAATTTTATGTTAAAAATTAATTAGATATAGCCAATTAAAGAATACAAACGCACATATAAAGTTTGTGTCGAATGGCATTACATATGTTAAATTTTCTGGAGCAAAAAAAAAAATTCTTTATTTTATTATGGTTATAATTTTGAAAAATGTAAATGAGGAACAATTTAAGAAGCTGACATATTGGTTCTAACACTTCCGTCGTGCCCCGAACTATGTTAATATTTATAGCGGTTGAACAAGCCGAGGTGACGAGCCGACCTCTAGGTACAAATGGAACACAACTTACCCGGCTTTGGTTTTTTGTGACCGGGCAGTTCATCACGGTCCCCCCTCTTGTTCTTGTCCGTATTTTCCACCTCCCCTGCCCTCTCTACACTAAACTAAATAATAGATAAAGTATCCTTACGAATAAACATAAGGTAAAGGCGAGGTCCTGGGAAGATTTAGAACAAACATAGGTTATGTGTTTCGCTTACCTCTTGTTACACATTGCTTTATGAACCAATTATTTTACTGAAAGTTCATATTTATTCGGGGAGAAAAATAAATAAAATTTCTCGGGAGGCTATCGAAAAATAATGCGTGAATATTGGATCTAGCTGTAGTTATCGTAACTCTCCGTATTAGTCGAAATATATTTACATATGTTTGCTGGTTAGAAATTAGGATTAATTCAAACCGAGATCAGGACCTAGGAATTTTTCTTGGATAATCACTTACCTTGGACGCCTTTTCTTATATCTTACTCCTGTGTAACTTAATACAATTTAAAAACGAGGTATCATATTTCCAAATCAATCTCATGATATTCACGCATTCCATTTACCTACTGGGTAGAATTCAATAGAACCAAAAAGCGAAAATGAACTCATCTTAAATTATAATTGATGTCCAGAACTAGTACATCACAGATAAGTTCAAGTTTCTAACTATCTATCTCTTAAATTATTGGTCACTTGCAAGTTAAGGGGAAACGTTTCTTTGGCTAGGAAATTGAAATTTTAACTCGCCTTTAGAAAAAATTTATATATTTATTCCGTAGCAATAATATTGTTTTGATTAGAAGTAATTATATTTAATGCTATATTTATCAACGGATCTTCCATAAGACTTAATACGCAGAGGCGCCCTCCTAAATGCAGCGCTGGATGGTGGCCAATGGCGCTATCTGGGCCAGTGACCTGAGGAAATTAGAATAGAGGCATGGAATGTCCTTTTGAAAAGAGTTCCTGTAACCCTCAAAGGTTACCTTTGAGAGTTCGGTAGCTAGTTAGCCTGACGGGTTGGGTTGTCCATGTCGGTGGGAGGTTATGATCTGCGAATCATGCGCCAGTCCGAAACATGAGTGTTACCTGCCTTTGTGATATCAGTCAATTCCGGGATCTCCTGACCTCTTTGAATTTCTAAATGCCTTCTCGGGTTAAGGCCTTCGATAGCTCGTTTCCTGTCTAGACGTGTGGGAAGAACTGCAGGACCACTTTGTAGTCTCGTAATCAGTCTGCTTACTAATAGATTATTCGATTATTATTTAATTTTTCAATTAGTGCTTCATATTTCAACATTTAAGATTGTTTTCCTCCCTGAGCTAGTTAATCCTTCCCCTATTGAACAAAAAAGCTTATGTTTTAAATGTAATAACAACCATTTCTTGAGATTCCTAAGATTGAAATTGTTAATCAAGAATGTTTACACTACTATGTATTAGTATTAAAAATCAAGCTCTACCGAGTCCCCATAATTTGCACCTGGAAAACATACCTATATGGGGAGGTTGAAAAAGGGGAGGTGTGCAATTTGATTTTGCTGCAAGTTGGTTGAATGATCCTGTCACAATTTTTTTCTCATTTCTTCAGCCCACGTTTCGACCCGAACCGTTACTAACCTTCCGCAGGGCGAAGTACTCGTAAGTCGCAGAGCTTTATACTATGTCATGCCTAGATCACGCTCAACGAACAACTTTTCCGATTTAATAAATTCTTTATTGATGAATATCCACTTTCAATTCTAAAGATGGGAATATCGCAAAACAGTTTTTCAAAGATCTTGGCCATAGAGAAGTCCTGACCGGATTAATTGTTGATCTTAACAGATTTATCTTATTTTGAATGTAATTTCTTCTAAATATGTGATTGATGTGAAAGATTTCATATACATGTTCAGGAAACAAGAAACTGATATCTAAATTAATATTAATAGTAACATTTGCCTACTAATCCAAAAGCTGCTTTTTCAGAGCACCGAAATAATCAATAACTTTATTGTGCGTAATGGAATGCTCAGAACAAGAGCAAAAGGCGTGAAACTAAAACTCAAGGTTTCGACAAACGTTTACTTGTTCTCACGCACAGCTACTAGCTCACACCATCCCCAATATAGATTTAATCTCAACGCTATTATGATCATCAGACCCATTAATTAACACTTCCAGAGAAAAACCAAGACGAAATAAATAAAAAACGTATTATGGGGTCACCTGTGGAGTAGTGGTTATCATGGCAACCTACAATACTAAAGATCGCGGGTTCGATTCCAGCGGTGGCCCTAGGATTTTTTAATGGGAGTAAAAAATCCTTAGCTATGCTGTCCCTCGGATAGGACGTAAAATGGAGGTCCCGAGGCTGTACGATGTCAGGTACTCGTTAAAGATCCCTATCCTAATTATACCTGGATAGGCAAAATTTAGGACTCCCACTGTAGCATCGTCCGATTAGCCTTAGTAGCATAAAAACGGACGTTAAACAAACAAACAAACAAGGACGTAAAATGGAGGTCCCGAGCCTGTACGATGTCCGGTACTCGCTAAAGATCCCTATCCTAATTATATCTGGATTTATGACTCCCACTGTAGCGTCATCCGATTAACCTCAGTAGCATAACGGGACGTTAAACAAACAAACAAAAACCTTATTATAAATAAACTTCTATTTCATACATTATTGCTGTAGACCATTTGAAAGGTCCAGAAAGTAATGATCTGTGCATCTCATCCACCGATGATTCTTCTGGACAAGATGAGGACTGTTCAGATAAAAAAACATAGTCTGATAATCAGCCGTAAATATACAATTATAAAAAATATGCCATCTGTAATGTTAAATATTGTTTCCCTTATTAGGCTTTACAAAAAAACATACATGTATTATTTCCCGGTTTGTCAAATACCTTATTTTCTTGTGATTTTATGTTACCTCTTTTCAACTCTAGTATTTATTTAAATCAGGATGCCATAACCGTTTAAGAGATTTTTTTCTTCCTAGAATAGTCATTCGTCCCACTGTGTGCCGATGTGATTGTGCTGCTCACATAAAAGTCACTTGTGATTCATGGCCTTAGGCTTTCTATCATCACTATATCCTAGCAAGTTTTATTTCTCGAAACTATCTTATCGATTTCTTATTCAAATAAATTCGATGTTCATTCGTACTTTCTCATTCATAAAATTGATATACTTTTGCTTTGTTATTCATTTTAATTTTTACTATGGAAGCATTCCTTTAATTGCCACTCCATACAGAGGTTTTGGTCGGGGAATGACTTGGTAATGCTGACTATTGTGTTGCCCAACCGATGGACGATACCCCGAGACCTCTCTCTTCCCTCTCCTGCAGACAATACTCGCTGTTGATCCGAACACCTAGACGACAAAGATCCCTTGGAGTGGTCGGACGCCATAAATCTCCTCGCAGTCCAGTGGCCATTGAGCCGCTATTACCATAACACACCGCCCACCAACTAGCAGTCAAAAAAGTGACAGGATTTGTCTGGATGCGACATCTCTACCGTTTTTTCCTCCACTGGCTATACTATCTTCTCCCTTTGTAGTGCCCATTGGTTTGACATTCCTCCTACATATTGTTATCCGGAAGGATTCCAATATTGCTTTAAGGGTAGGAATGAATAACTACCTTTGGGGCTAACAATCATTCAAGCTATGTTGCTCTGGAGAGAAGGAAACATGGAACCCTTTTTTTGTTTCATTGATGCTTTTTTGTTATTATTACTAGTTGGCCCGTGCAAATAACTCGCATTGGTTATAATTCAGTGGTATTGTGACATAATAATAAGTAAACAAAAAGTATAATACAGAAGGAAACAATTTTTTCTCCATTATATTATTTCGTTAGTATGAACAATTAACAAAAACTTATGTAAAATTCAAAAGTTGTCATTTTCCCGTCCGAGTGTAGTGATTTTTTTTTTTTTTTTTTTTTTTTTTTTTTGTGATAATACAAGAATGCAAGCGTATTACTCCATCGCGTCTGGTTTTATAATCCTCTATTTAGTAGTTAATACCTTCATTTAGTTGCCACGGTACAAATAATTTATATTAAATATGTATGCCTCAAAATACCTTGACAACTCTTTCTCACGAACAGAACGACTTTACAGTGGTCTGTCATTAACGGCATACTGCGCATGCGTGGGTTCAAGTTGTTTTAAGAGTTGTCGGATTTAAAATTTTTCTTTTTTCTCCTGTATTTGTTTCTCGAATTTTTTCATATTTCACATTTATTCATTTCTGATTTTTAGGCATAATAAGATACATTTAATTTCTCCTTATAAATAAAATCAAAAGTACTTTGTTGGAAAAACAATTTTTTTCCTTCGCCATTTAAGCCCCCTCTGAACACTTCTATGATGATAAAGGCTACCTGATATTAAAGAAGAATTGATTCTCGATAAAAATGACTAGTTTAAGTGGGAAAATCGAAAAAACAAAGGTAAAAATGAGACAAAATTTATGATATGATGCCCCCTCTGTTTGATCAATTTTGATGAAATTTTTGCTGTCACATCACGGGGAATCAATACAAATACCCAATTTCAGGTTCGTAGCATTTATCGTTTTTGAGCTAGATTGTTCACACAAGCACTCGCTCACACAGACAATCACACACACACACACAGACACGCCCTAAATCCCAGGATGTCTCTCGAATCTCCTGCCCCACTACCTGGCTACCTCAGTTTTAGTTGATAGAAGCCTTCCATGGGGGGGGATATATTGGTTCGATGCCCCTCCCCAAAATATGAAACAAAAAAAAGTGTTGTTATGAATTGACGCATCTAATTAATGCAAACTTTTAGTATAAAAATATTAATGTCTATGAATTTAATATATAGGCCATTTCGCGGGATTTGGTTATTTGAATTCAGGGTACCCGAAAACGTTATTTCCGTTGAAAACCGGAAGTCGAAATTTTTCATGATCGCAATACTTTTCCTGAATATATATTTCATATGAAGGTAAGTGAAAGTAAAAAAGGAAAGGATTCGCAGTTAGGGACCTTAACGCTAGTTGTAGTCATTCAACTCCTTAAATAAATGAACCCCTTAAACGAGGTTTGCAATATCCAAGTTTTCCTCAACCATTTGGCTCAATGTCTTTCCATGGTGGTAAAAGATAAGATAAAGTGCTCTTCTATTTGTGTAACTTCATTGGGCATTTACGGTCAATTCATCATCCAAGAAGGATCCATTTTGACTTCAGTATCAATTGCAGTCTGGAGAAGATTTTCTGAAGGTATCACCTTTCCATGTATCACTCTGTCGTCTATTCATTTTTTCTGTGGAATCCCCCTGATCCTCCAATTGGTAAGAATAGTTAGGAGTTAATCCAGACCTCTTATTGAAATCCTCCGATATTGCTTATGATCCCTATCTCTTCATACTTGGATATTACTCTGGACACTTTCATGCTTGACTAAATCAGACGGGTTATTTATATATATGGGGTAACCTTGGAAGTCAAGAGACATATTTACAATTTGAGTAAATCAAAGTTAAAATTTTGAAAAATTATTTTTATTTGAATTTGAAAGATTTTTTTTTAATAATTGTTTTTTTTGCCTGGAAAGGTGACAACTTCAAATAGTCTTCTCCACACTGCAATTGATACTCAAGACAAGGCTGATTTTAATGATCTTTCATTGATTGCATTTGTCTCTGCCCCAGATAGCAGAACAAGTATTAAGACACTAGAAAAATAGAAGGAGGCACATAATTATTAACTTTTACCATTTTATCAAATTTTAATTAAATTTATTCTGTTGTCCAATTTTGAAATTGAAATTTTACAACTTGTTGTTGTCAGGTGTATTAATAGTAAAGTATTAATAGTATTAATAGTTAGTATTAATAGTAAACGAGGTTAATTCCAAATAAATATTTTAATGGTTAGTTTCTGGGTAGTGAGGAGAGGGAAGGAGAATTATTAATTTTTTACCGGTTTATCCAATTTAAATGAATTTTACATTATGAATACATAATATTAATATACATAATACATAATGAATACATATATATTATGAATACATATCACACCGGCATTAAATATTGGATACAAAATCGGGAATCCACCGTAAAAAAAGATAAAAATGTGATTTTTAAGCAAAACCAATTTTTTTCCTATTGCGGCAGCCTTCTTCCTAACATGCAATATGTTAATATTTGAATTTTTTTTCTACATTAAAAAATATCCTTGCGTATCAGAAGTTGATATATGTGATATTCAGCTTATTCAGAAAGATATATTATTGATTAAACAACAAATTTTATTAGGATGTGTTTATCAAATGTTTTAAGCCAAGAGCGGGAAAAAGTCTGAAGATTTGAGGGTTTTTCCCACCCCCAACCGAGTCATCTGAACTATAGTGTGGCAAACTTAAAATATTATCTGACTCCACTGAACAGATGAAAACCATTTCCAGCTTTCCAACACCTATGTCCCTCCACAGTTCCAAAAAGATTTAGATAACTAGTCTATATGTTTTATTTTTTAAACAAACAAATTTAAATATATTTTATGTTGCAGAAAGAAGAAGAAGTGGTGTCTCCTAAAGCGGTAAAACTGACATCCCGTGAAAGAAGATTCCTCAAGTTCGCCTCTGTCAAGTATGACGGTCAAATTTATATGACCCCTAAGGATTTCTTGGAATCCTTCATCCATGAGGAACCTATTCGTAAGTTATTGTTGAAAAGATGCCTTCTTAGTAGAATGTTTTTTCAACCTTCTGTTACAATTAATTTACTTTTTGCTTATAAATTATTGCAAAAAGAAAAGTACTTTTGACTAGTGATAACTGTCAACAGAATAATATTTTTCGTTATATATTCATTTTATCTTTATGTTCATTTTTTATATTTTTTATTATCTTTATATTTATATTACAAGGTTCTTAATCTTTCTTCAACTGGGTTTCATTCCATAACTGAAAACTCCATATTCCATTTTTCTTATCACACTCATATTCCCTGAATTACAGATTTTTGTTCATTTATAGTTCTCGTAGGATATTTATGAGGATTCTTTAAATGACTCAAATTCAGTATCATCTCTTCAGAGGCTAATTATCTAGTTATTACACAAATAATTGTATTACATTACAAATTAATATAATTTATATTAATATATTATTGATATTTACCAGCTGTTAGGGAGAGACGAGAACTGCCTATAAAGGAGTTGGAAGGAATGCGTAAAACCACTCCACCCCTCTCATCCGGCTCTTCACATCTCTTCAGAAATTTGCAAGACAATGGTATCATATTATATTACTAAATAATATTAGTGGCTGGGGTTATATTAGGGATATATTATTAGGGATGTTCCTACAAAAAAACTCATTGTGGGAGAGATTGGTCAGAGAAAAAAGTACATATTTAAAGTGTTAAAGCAGCATATTTATTTTATCTAAAAAAAGAATATGAGCCATATTTAGTTCACATAATTAAATACTGTTTTACTAGATATTTTTAAACAAATTAGATGCATGAATTTATTACAATGATTTTTTATCCCAATTTTGTTTCAAATAAAATTAGATTTGTTTGTTTTTGTGGAAAAATTCTAAAAAGGTTAAGTATTAAGATTAGTAATCACTTAATGAAGAAAAATCATATAGCATCATGTAATCTTTTCTTCGTTGTTAAAACAATCATAAATTTAATTTAGCTTTATTTGTATAGATATTTCTAGAATAAATTTGTTTTATTTTGTTGCAGGAATCATCTCTTATACGGAGTATTTGTTTCTTATATCAATTTTAACTAGTAAGTTAATATATTGTTGGTATTTCTGTATTTTTAGGAATTTTGATTAATTCTAGAATTTTCAGTTTAGGTTTTAAGATTTAGTTTAAATTTCTATCATAAGTATCTTTAGCTTTCATATTTAATAAATTAAAAAATAGTGTCTTTTGATTTAAAAATTTAATTTTTTAATTTGTATTAGAATTGAGTTGCATGTTTCAGAACCTCTTTCTGGATTCAGGATTGCCTTTAATATGTTTGATACAGATGGTAATGAAAGAGTTGATAAGAATGAGTTTCTTGTGGTAAGTTCCATCCATTTCTATTTGCTGTCTAGTTACTTATCAAAGCAGGTGCATTTCATTAAGAACACAAATGTATGAAGTTACTGTCAAATCAGTATCTGTGGTACATTTTTACATCTGAGTAGGATACAGTAATGTGACAAAGCTTATTTTGCCTCTGAAAGATATGAATTTGAACATTAAATATTTTGCAAGCCTTCTTAGCAATCTACAATGTTCATTCGTAAAAATTATTTATTACTGTGTGTCTGCGATATAATTGGTTCTTATTGTGTAATTTTCTTAGAAAGCCCCTTTACCATTCTTAATCAATCCCTTTTTTTACTTTCACTTACCTATATATGAAATATATAGTTAGTGGAAGTATTGCGATCGTGAAAAATTTCGGCTTCCGGTTTTCAACGGAAATACACGTTTTGGGACGAAATGGTCTGTGTGTGTGTGTGTGTGTGTGTGTGTGTGTGTGTGTGTGAACAGACTAGCTCAAAAACTATAAACCGTGGGAACCTGAAATTGGGTATTTAGTGTAGGTATATGCCCGCGATGTGACAGCGAAAATTTCATCAAAATTGCTCAAAGGGAGGGGGTACTTTATTTAATAACTTTTTACGTTTTTTTCGATTTTCTCAAAAACGGCTGTAACGATTTTGATTAAACTGAGTATTTGATCTATTTATATGCCCGAGATATGACTGTAAAAATTTCATCATAATTAATTAACCGGAGGGGGACTTTACTTTCACACGTTTTTTTTTTTTTTCACACTTTCACGTGTTTTTTTATTTACTCAACAACGACTGTAATGATTTTGATCAAACTGGGTAGGTATATGATGTATGTTAATGCCCGAGATACGACTGTAAAAATTTCATCAAAATTGATCAACCGGAGGGGGGACTTTACTAAATAAATTTTGTACCAATTTCACGTGTACAGATTTTTTATTTACTCAAAAACGGCTTTAACGATTTTGAAGAAACTGGGTATTTGATGTATGTATATACCAAATATGTAAAAGCCAACATTTCATCAAAATTGGTCCAAGTGAGGGGGCACTTTATTTCATGACTTTTTTTCCAATGTTTACCTTTTTTTCGATTATCTCAAAAACGGCTTTAACGATTTTTATCAAATTCGTCATGTTTAATGAAAATGAAAGGTTTTCTTTAATATCAGGTAAGCTTTATCATTATACATTGTTTGTTTGTTTCTTTATTATAAAGTACCTTTGTTTTTGTTTACATGGAGAAATTAACTGTCTCTCGCTACGCCTAAAAATAAGAAATGGCTAAATATGAGATATGATAAAAATAAAGAAAACATAAAGAGGAGAAAAAAAAGAAAAATATTCAGTCAACTCATAAATCTCGTTGAGCCCACGCATGTCATAATTAGAGCCGTTCTGTTCATTTGAGAAGTGGCAATTAACAAAACGCATTAATTTCTAATCTAAGTAAGTTGGTAAGTGAAAGTTGTGTGTTGCGAGCACGCACCAGATTTTTTTTTTTATGGAAAAGGGCATATGATATTTTTATGATTCCACTTAGTTAGTGCTTAGTTGTCTTAATTTTTTATTTAGTTTTTTTCTTAAAAACTAAATATAATTTTATTTTTTCAAGTTACTTTAATCCAATATGATTCATGTAATAAAATTATTCCATGATTCACTGTACCTTTCTTAGTTATTGTTCAGTTAACATAACTCACTCCTTGAAATAAAGACTCCCCTTCTTTTTTAACAGAAACAGAAAATAAAGAATAAACCAGTGACAATTAAACATACTGTTATGGAAACAGCAAAACAAGTTCATTATCTAAAGATAAATCGAAGAGGATAGGTGGCCCAATGTTGTACCCATAAGTCCCCTAATGTTGGTAATGGTGTTATAACTGCCTTTATAATAAACAAAATTTGAAAACAGTAATGGGCAGATTTTATTTCTATGTCTGCACATAACAAATTTAAACATAATAGATCCTTCAAATTTGGGTGGTTATGTAGGTACAAGGTGAGATATTTTTTATGTTTTGAGAAATCACAAAAATAGCTCCCTGACTATAGATTTGTTAATTACAACTGATGCCAACTTATACCTTCTCTCATAATGGAGTATTCTCTCCAGTATATCTGCCATCCATTTGATTTTTTTGATAACCAACACTGCATTCTGGTAGCGGTTAGAGAATTTCATCTCACAAAAGACAAAATTGGCACATATGTAGGTTATTGGCAAATTCATGTACCATTTCACAGTATGTGTTTTTAGTTATCACTTTTTTTGTTTTAATAAATCAAACAGTGACTCCTTAAATAAATTGATGGAAACGAAATTTCACTTTTAATCAATGAAAAAAAAAACTAAGTCAAGCATTTAATAAGTCATTTTTAAATTTCATTGAAGTGGGAATTGAATTAATAATATTTCAATCAATTAAAAATTAATAAATATAAAAATTAAAGGAATTAAATATAGAAACAATTTTTCTATGCATTTATTCTCTTACGAACAATAATGTAGTTTTAATTTTTATCTGAGGAACAATTACATTTTTTTTTTAATAAAAGTTGCAGTAAGCCTTTGCTTGTTAAAATAAGCTTTTATTAAAGGCGTACTGCACATGCGAACGAGTTGTCAACATGTTTTATGCATCAGGACATAGGTATTTAATAATGAATTATAAACTTCTCATGTGTTTATATATATATATATATATAAATGAATGAATTTATAAACTAGATAATATTCTTTCTGATGTTCTCAGCTTTTCAACCATTACAAATTATACTTTTATATCACTGCACTGATTATAAAGGAAATTGAAATTTAAGTCTTGGGTAAACATTTTTCTTTTTTTCTGCAGTATATGTTTATCGAATTCTTTCATATTTCATTATTATCCATTTCTTATAACAAGCCATAATAAGATAAAGTTTATTTTTCCAAGTAAAAAAAAATCAAAGGTACTACATAGGAAGAAATTTTTCCTTTGCCGTTCAAGCCCCATCAGAACATTTCTTTGATATTAAACCTATCTAATATTAAAGAATAATTTATACATATTAAACATGACAAATTTAATCAAAATCATTGGAGCCGTTTTCGAGAAAATTGAAAATACGTAAAAAATATGATAAAATTTATAAAATAAAGTGCCCTCTCAGTTTACACAATTCTAATGAAATCTTTGCTGTCACATAACAGGCATATACCTACCTCAAATACCTAATTTTAGGTTCCTAAAGGTTATCGTTTTTTTTAGCTAGTCTGTTCACACACACTGGCCATTTTGTGATACTTGGTTATATGGATTTAGGGGACCCAAAAAAGTGTATTTTTGTTAAAAGCTGGAAGTAAAAATTTTTACGATCACAATACTTTCTATACCATTTATTTCATGTATAGGTACGTGAAAGTGAAAACAGTTTTCAAAAATTTAATTAATTCTTTGGGGAACAGAATGATCCTCATTTTGCATGTCATTTAGTCATTTCCACTAGAAATTTAATTCCGCTAGGGATAGGTTTATCAATCTCTTGAAACTCAGGAATAGTAACTACTTCCATTAGATTCTTTTTAATTTCTAAGAGATCTGCTGTATTGGTCCATGATCAAATCATGTATTTACATTTTCAATCATATGACATGGTTTATTCATTTGGTTTAAGATCTAGTGTAGTTGTAAATTCAGTAACTTGATACCTTCTCTTGTTCTACCCTATCAAAAATAGAATAAATAATCTTTAATTTCCTATAAATTGATTTGAAACAAGGAAAACAGAACACAAAAAGAGTGCAAAATTGACTAAAAATTGAAAAAATCACATAATTCTCTTACCGATGAAGCTACATAGAATTTTCTTCTTTTAATAACTCAGACATTTTTGTTTCTTCTGACATTACTACTTCATTCTTCTCTCAGAAGTACTTTCTTGATGTTTCTTCTATTAGAGGCATATTGTATTTTTAATTCAATGGAAATGAAATAATGCATTTTAATGCTATATTTTTATAGAAGAAATGTAGGATTCTCAGAAATTACCAAGAGAATATTATGTGTACAAATTACCTATGGGCTCTATATTCTCCAAATTTCAGTTGTGTTACTTTCATTTGAAATCTATGTAACAAATTTAAATATTTTTCCCTTCCCCTTATTCTTCCACCCGTCTGCCTTTCAGCATGGGGGTGCTTCTTGCGCCAGTGTTTTATAACTGGGCATACACTGAGTTCCTTGCTAAACCTGTCATTCTGGACACAATCCCTTAATTTTTTCCCTGCGATTCTCCTAATAAACTACATTTCAGCTGCAATAACATGGTTTTGCAGCCTCTCATTCAGGATCCAGCTTTACTTTAGTATGCCAACTTTACTTTTTGTCCCACTTCTCTTTTCCTGATAACAGTATGTAGGTAGTATATGGAATTGGACTTAAAGATCCTGCTAGAGATTTCAGAACGGGCTTTACCAAAAAATCTTGAAAAGTATATTTCTTCAATTTATTTAATTTAAATTTTTATTACTTTTGTTTTTTGCCATTTGGTTTAATTTAAATTTTACTGACATTGCACTACATTAATAAATATTTATAATTGTAAATACTGTCTATCTGAAAAATGATTTCAATTTGTTTTTGTTTTCTCCCTTTTTATCATCATTTTTATACCTAAGGTGTAATAACAAGGAAATTTAAAGTTATGTTAAGAAATTGAAGAAATCGTTTTTTTTTTTTTTTTTTAATTGCTTATTTTAATATATATTATTTTCTTTTTATAGCAATTTTATCTGAATTTTTGTTAACATTTTTATACAGCTTCAGCGTATATTTGGTAAGCAGCGTATACGTGATGAGGAAGAAAAATTATTAGTGAGTTTTAATTTTTTTGAAAGCAAACGAAGGATAAATGCAATTCTGCTTGTTATCTATTTCTGCGTTGTTTCTATTTTCGTGTCTTTAACAAATAAATAAGTGTTTTAATTAAACTTAATCAGTTTGGAGATGATGGTTGCAATTCATCAATGCGGTTAAATGTTTTGTGCTTAAATGCAAGCAGGTTTCACATTGTGCTTCATCATTTCGTCTAATCCAATCATCATTAATTCATCTCTTAATTCATTTCTTAACATCAATTTAAGCATTAAAAATATCTTAGTATTATAGAAAAACACAATAACGCATACCATTCTGCTATTCTTAAAAATTTCTAATATATTTACATTATTGATAGTCAAGTAATTTTTTAATTACTTTATAATATCAATATCAGGTTAATGTAAATCATATGTTTCTGGGATCTTATTGGAAGATTACCAACATAAAACCTCCTTCATCTAAAAACCCAGTAAACTTCTAACCCATCAACATTTTGCCGATTCAGGCATCTTCGCCGCACAAAAATCCAAATCTTCACCTATGCTGACCAAATACACATACCTCTCTTGTAAGTAGATCAAGAAGACACATGAACTTGAAACATTGGTTTCTACAAGAGAAATTAAATAAGTGATGCAATACAACTCATTGATGGTGAAGTATCTTGTTTTGGTTATTGATGTGTTAGATGTGCATATATCGCTTTCCCCTTTCATCAACTTCACATCTCCAAAAGCATGATTTCTTCAGGAAAATAAATTCAAAGTTTAAAGTAAGAATATAATGTGCTCAAACTAGATTATGCTTCCAGTATAACTTTTTACCATACAGCAGATTGCTTTAGACAATAACTGCATTTTTTCCCTCTGTAACAATGTTGCCTGAATTGATAGAATGTTAAGAGGGTTAATTTTATCCCGTTTTTAACGGGATTTGAGGTTTTGTTTTTGTATTTTTCCAATAGCATCCTAACAACTAATTTATGGCTCTTTTATTTTATTCTTGTTTTTGTTTTTTTGTTTTGTTTTTTAATTTGCTTTTTTATATTAATGTCTTTTTTTTTTTTTTGTATAATTATATACGTGAAATGGTATTTATTTTTAATGATTTTTAACTGTTGTGTTTTTCCATATTATTGCATGAATTTCTTTATTTATAGGTGTATGGTTCCATTATAATATTCTGACCTTTTTTTTTTTTACTTAACACATTAGATGTGGCGGCGTGTTTTAGGGGTATCCTGAATTGGACGGTATCGGTCCCCGGGGTCCGACTGCTAGTATGAGCCACCGATGATATTGGGCGTCGGGGTCCAATGGGAATACTTTGATGAAAGCGTTATCTTTCATCTAAAATGGAATTTAATGAGCGTCTCAAGGGCATTATCTCTTGGTAAGGATTGGAACTAGACATAATAGGCGCAGGATAGGCCGATACAGGATTTGCGCCATTCTTTATCGAAAATCGGACTTCGGAGTCCGATTCTAAAGAACAACAGAATTTCAGCTGTTAGCAACATTATCTGCACTAAAATGCAATAATCTCATTAAAAATTGAATAAATTGAGTATTTGAAGTGTTCGGACTTTCGGACATTTTCATGTGAAAATCGGCTGTTAAGAAGGGAATGTAAGACATCGGACCCCGAGGCCCGATGCCGCACCTAATGTGTTAATGACTTTACAGTGTAGATACCTATAAAATTACTTTTTATCTGGTAAATTATATCAAAATGTTTGGAGGCTTTTTGACTATAAAATCAATAGAAAGACATAATTTTCAGCTATAGTGAACAGGATGTCTTATTTTCAAGTGCCTAAACTCTACAAAAGAACATTCTGGTGCATTTTGTAGTTGCGCATCACACAAATTTGACTTACCACCCTTTTTTTTTTTGTTAAAAATTGACATTTTTTGAACATGGTGTACTTAAGTGCTACCCCAAACAGAACAAAATATTTTTCCTCAATGAGAACTTTTTGTTTTATTCTATAGGAAAGTGGGTGCTGTCGTTGCTACTTCTTATATTGGTGTACCAAGAATGAAGTTGGCCTTGGTACTTACTCATGGGACCCTGTACTTTTCGGGGACTTGTTTGAATTTTTTTTATACAAATATGTTTTTTAGGGGATAATATGAATAAGAATCGAGTTTTAGACTGAACAATAGGTTTTTTTAATAATCTATCGTTGATAGGATTCGATAGAAGGGGTTCATAATAATGGTCGATAATAAATTGGAACTATATTTTCAAATTTTGAGCATTTGGTATTTTTCAGAAAACAACGATGTTGATCTTCCATATTCTTCTCAGGTAGGGACGGTTAATAATCCTTTAATTACATCAATAGTTAAGAAAATAGTGATTACACTAAATTATATCTGTTGAAGTTTACGAATTATCATATGTTTTTTTCTTATTGATAAACGTTTAAAACAAAAATTAGCTTCTCTTTAAACGTTTTCCTTATTTCCCATTGTAAAATCAAATTAAGAAGTTTGTTTTTCTTCATTCAGAAAGACAAGAAGTTAGATATAATATACTACTAAAATTTAATAGTAGTTTATTACATATAATCTATTTGTAGGTATGTAATGGTTAACTGTTTAAGATTAGGATGATTGATAATCAATTTCAGTCAAATTTCTTTATTTGGGGAGCCTATGTTTCAATCCAAACATGTGGATCTTCATCAGGGCTAAAATGAAGACAAATATATGAGCAACATGTAAAGCTCTATGCTAGAATATGAGATTAATTGCAGATAGAACAATAAGAAGTAACAAAATAATGGAAACAAAATCCAATTGATGGTATGTTTTGATATACATATATATATTTTACAAGGTAGTAAGACTATTGTCACCTCTCTTCTAAAATCTACTATTCCATTGTGACACAGGGATCTTTGGGCAAGGGTTGTGTCGTAATCGATTAAACTAGAAACTATTTATATAATTTATTTTTTACAATAAACACCCTGACAGGTCCGAATTACCAAAGGGGGGTCTCATAAATACATAAATGCTTGGGAATACTCATATATCAGAATGCATCTACCGGATTCTCTTCCCTCAGACTGCCTGGGCTCTGTCTCAAATCCCAAGCCTGGCCCTCTCTGTGCCTGTCTCCGACTCTCCCTGCCTGTCTCAGACTGCCTGACTGTGACTCTACTGCCTGTCTCAGACTGCCTTACTGTGACTGCCCCTCTACTCGCCTAGGCCAGCCTCTTCTAGGGATTCCACCCTCTCTCTCAGGGTATCCTAGGTTCAATGACCTGCTTAGCTTATCAGCTATGGTTGTCCACACAAAAATATATATGGCTACTTCAATATAGTAGCTGATTAGCATGATAAAATAAAATCTGATAATTACCTTGTTGAGTCGAGAGTAATACAGTGACTGAGGGAAACATTATAAGGTAAGAGGTGGTAGGTGTTAGTTTGTTGTTGCTACAAGGTAAAAACCTTATCCATCGTTGCCTGACCTTATCCGATCCATAATTCCATGATCATAACAAAATCCGCTAACAAAATATCTTAAAATCCTAATAGATTAAAACATTGATCAAGAATGCTGCAAAAAATCACATTACTTCTACCAACTCATCACAACTTTCACACTCAACTTTCCAATACAGATCTATCTTATATATCCCCATTCTCTCCAACAAAATTAAAAAATCCTTTTCATCCAGTTTCTCACACATATGTCTGGTTTTAATAAATAACAACAAATTAAAAAAATCCTTATAACAAACTAAAAGACCCCTACCACTCCTATAAAAATGTAATGTAGTTTATCGCATCTAATGTTCTATGCCTAATAGAAACAGTTGTTAAATTGGTGAAACTAAAGGTTATTTTAAAACATGGGCTCGCCAACATAAATACAGATTTTCCAAGCATAATTCATTAACATTGTAATGTAACCTTAGCGTAATTAGCAGAACATTCCATCACCCAAAACCATTCCTTAGACTTTGACTACCCACCATATTAGCATTGATACTTTACATGTTGCTTGTTTATTTGTCTTCGTTTTTGCACTGACGAAGATCCACGTGTTTAGGTCGAAACTTGGGCTCTCCAAATAAAAAAAATTGACTGAAAATGGTTATCAATCATCCTAATATTGATATTATAGTTTATTAGTTCTACAGAATACCCATCTCTTTTAAAGTTTCATGATATTTTTTTTCCATTTTTTTAATTTCCATTTCATTTCTATCCATTTGGAGAATGATATATTATCTTACTTCTAAATTATAATTATTTAATAATATTTGTGAAAATTGAACCCCAAGATGCATATATAATTTTACTAGCTAAATCGCTTTTTCTTTAATTTATAACTATAATCCAATTGCAACATTACTGTTTATCACTGTTAAAAACATTAACATTATTAAATGATACAGCCAATAAAACATAATTTCTCAAAAATGTTGGTCAGTTATTTCATTCGTATTTGTTTTAATGATATTGAGTTTTGGGTTGATGAATTTTGGTCTATGTTAGACACGTATTAGTGAGCTTCTTTAATCAAATATACTTATATTATTATCATAATTGTTAAGCGTTTTGTATTACAGAGTAAATGGAGATATAATAACTATGGATATAACCAATCTAATAATCTTTATTGTACCATCTTTTGTTTCAAACAGAGCAATCAGTTATGATCTAAATTTCATCTACTTGGAAACATTGTTTGCTTTTAACCTTTTACAGAGCTCTAATTATCTGCAGATATTTAAGAATACTGGTGTTAAGTTTTTTGCAGAAGCCTTAAAAATAACATTGCCTTTAGAATTTATTTGTTATTTTTTCCTAACCATGATCAACCAGTGGATAACAAGGACTCTGTAGTGCTTATTTTTGTCTCATACATTATCATCATTGATAACATCCGCTTTTGTTTTTTATTTTTATTTATATGTTGTATTCAATTGAATTAAGATCACTTTTGGTGCAATTGGCTTTATTTTTAAAACTTTATTTATGTGTTGCACGTTTTTATTTATTTGCATATTTCTTCTAACATTTGTTTATTTTGCCTTGATTAATTTTAATGGTTCTAACTTATCTTTTTTTGGGTTATCTTTGCTAATACTGTATTAATATTGTTAAACCGTACATTATTGTAAAATGTATATTTTTTAAATGTGAGTTGTGTAGATTATTTCATTTTTTCCAAATGTTCATAACTATATATGAGTTCTAAACTATTTTCAGCCTTAACATAGAGCCTCGTGAGATTTCGTTAACTTTCTCATAGGAACATTTTTTTCTTTCCCTACATATATAATAATAACAACCTTTAACACGTTAGGTACGGCATCGGTCCCCGGGGTCCGATACCTGAACTGAAGAGGATACCCCTAAAATACCCCACCGCACCTAACTGGTCAAACAAATATCTTATAAATAACTAAAAAAAATTTCTTGGATTATACTGTCCACCTGACCAAGCCCTATTTTACAAATTAAACTATTCATTAATTTCAAGTCTTTATCCCAGTATTATAATTTGCCATTTTTCTCACAAAATGTGATCATTTTAAATATTAAAATAAAATATTACCCTAAAAACGTTTTTAAAAAAAATAATATTAATTGAAATAATAAATATTAACTTCATCTTTTTGCAGTCCCTAAGACCATGTGATCACTTTAAAAGGAATTTTTTTTTTTCACAAATTTCATAAATATAAAACATAGATCAATAGGTACTGCTTTTGCAATATAACTAAGGTTTTACAAATTTTCTATAAGTTGGTGGACATTACTATGAAATTCCCAGACCAATAATAACCAAGTAGATGAAATCCTAAATAGACATTAATTATTGATTTTTTTTTCATAAATAAGAAAAGTAATAAAAAATTCCATGGACCAAAAATAATTTTAATTAAAAAAATGTTTGACTTTTTAAAATAAAAAAATGTGCTCTTTAATTTTTTTTTTCCCTCAGTTAATAATATTTTATTGTATAGATGGAGAAAATCTTTAGCCATGCTTGGAAAGACAAGCGTGGGCTCGGTGTTGCTGGGAACATGCTCCAAGTTGAGGGATCTGCTACAGCTGATTATGTTGATGATGAGCAAGGGCTGCAGCGGAAGCATAATGTGGATACTACACTCGCTGTCCATTTCTTTGGTCCAAAAGGAAACCAGGACCTCAGATATGAAGGGTTTCGAAAGTATGGCTTATTTAAAAAAATGACTCGTGTGTTTTTTAGACTTTTGTGTACAAATTTTGCTTTTATGATGATGGAATTGATGGGAAATATTTGCTGTTTCATCTTGATAGATTTTAATAGGAAGTTTGGAATTTTATCATTTTGGATTGGCAATAGAACTTCCTAAAATTGGTTAGTTAATGTATTTTATTTTTTATCTTTCAACCCTTTTATGTTTTTCTTTTATCCAAATTTGTTTGTCGACCTATGGGACTTTCCCCCACCCTCGTGACCATTTCCTAAAAAATTATGCACATATTTTCATTAGTTACCTATTGTATCATATATGCAATAATTTCATCATATATTTTTACATTTAGATCTAGTTAAGTTACCAATATTAACTAACCAAGAAATTTTAACCCAAATTTTTAATAAAAAAAATCCTAAAATTGTTTTTAAATTAATATGAGTAATGCTCTAATGAAAAAAATAGGAAGTTGTGTTGCCAATCCAACGTAATAGTGAAACATATTTTAGTCATTCTTTAATCTTGCAAATACTTTTCTCTTCTACTGTGGGTTCACAGAAAAAATTCAAGGTGCAAAATTATATACAGATTTTAAAAGCATAGGAATGGAAATAAAATCTATCAAATATAAGTAGAAGGAGCCATGATTTCCTATTTGGGTGTAGCATTGACCACCTTAGTATTTCCAAGTCTATGACTTGAATCTGCCTTGGACAGTTGGAAATTTATTTTGTGGTACACCAATGGGATAAATCACTTAACTTCCTGCCCTAGTTTAAAAAGTTTGTTTATTTATACATACCTTTAGATTAGCTCTCATTATATCAGACATGGCAGAGAGACAGCAAAAAATTTCATTTTCAAAAATCAAATAATTTTGTTTTTCAAAAATTGATAATCAGTTGAAGAGAAATGTTTTATAATACATATAATGAAATCTAATCTAATAACTTGTATCAAGTTACTCCAATTGCATAAAACTTTGATTCCCAGTCATGGCCAACCTCTTTTCTTCTGCTAAAATTATTTAACAATCATTAAAAAATAATAAACTATTAATATTCAACAAAGAATGTTTAACAATCACTGACTATCAATTAGATCTAATCAGTTGGACTTTTATTCTGACCAGACTCCAGATTCTGCAATGTAATGACACCTAGTAGCATCGTTGAAGAAAGAAGGTTGACATGGCTGGGATAGTTCAATAATAAGGAGAATTGCAGCAGAGATCCGGGATCGATTCCAGGCCGAGGTCAACCTTTACTCTTTTAATAAAACGAATTAAACATTATTAAAAAATAATAAACTGTTAATATTTATTTATCCTTTGGCTCTACACCCCATGAAGGACTTTGGACTCGAATACAATCCTTATCCAATCCTCTCTATCAGCCACCCCTGCTCTCCATCCCCTCACCCCCATCTGATGCATGTTTTCCAGCCATTTCAGGCTGAGTCTTCCTCTTAACTGTTATCCTCCTGGTCTTTCAAATAACAGATTTTTTGGTATCTTGTTTTCTGGCATTCTCTCTACATTGCCAATTATATCAGGTTCGCTGAAAAGGTCTATAAACACTTTTTTTTCCTTGCTCGCCACTGCCATGATTCATATACCAGTCCATGTATTTATGGAGAGCCTTTCTTTCCCAAATCCTTATAATTTATTCGTTCTCTTTATTCAGAACCCTCGCCTCGCTCCCCTGTCACAAATGGCCTGACAAATGTGCAGTATATATTTATCTTGGCCTTGTGTGGAACGGAAGTTTTCAGGAACGGAACAATCTTTGGAGTGCAAACATACATCTACTGCCTGAAGCCAATCTCGCCTTTATTGCTTCTTTTATAATATAACAACTATTAACATTACTTAAACCATATTATAACCTTCTGAGCTACAACCAGCGTATATAGAGTGAGTCAATAATTCATTAAGGGAAAAATCCTAGAGGTTAACTCGGATCACCCTGCTTAACTGTCAACCAAGATACAGCAACTCCAAAGGGTATCAAATGCAAGATTAATGTTTTATTGTAGAGCAGGTTTTTGTTTGCCGAGCCTTTTATCAATAATTTTATTATATATTTTCCTTGGTTTATTTATCAATTTTTTTTTAAAGCACATTGAAAAAACATTTTTAAGTTGTATTATCGAAATGAAGGGAAATGTTTTCTAGGTTTATGGACGATTTGCAGACTGAAGTGTTAGAAATTGAGTTCCAAGAGTATGCTAAAGGCAAAGATACTATCAGTGAATTGGACTTTGCCAAAATATTGCTCAGATATACTCACCTATCAGCAGAGGTGTAAGTTCAAATAAGGATTTTTCTTTTTTATTAAACAATTTATTTATTGTTTATTTATATCAGCCTAGTAAAGGCATTACCCTGACTTATTTATCACTCTGGTTAACATCAATTCGGAGAATACTACATTTAACATTAATATAATAAATCGATCAGTGGATTGAAACATCACAGCTTTTGCTTCTGTATATTTAATTATCCAATTTTTACTCTGTCTAGAGTAGTTTCTCGGTTTCTAGCTTTGGTTTATTCGCATACATATATTCATAATTACTTTTTTATGAAAGTAATCGACTCAAGTCATATTTTTAGGGTCCCTAACCAGACATAAGTATGGAGACTATCTGTAAACTTTATTGTTCTAACCTAATTTGAACTAGAATCCATTGTCGAAAATAATGGAAAGGAGTTATAGTTGTGGCATGCATTATAAAAGTGTTGGACACCTCTGAAATTAAATTCTTCATCACCCCAACACTATTTTATTTTCATTCCTTTATGTTGATTTTAATAATAAATTTTCATCTGCCATTTTTCTTGTTTTATAAATGATAGTGCTTTCAAGGTTTCATAAACCCATCTCATGGCCATTCATAAAGATAGGCAGCAAATGTGAATTTTTTTTCATTCAATATTCCAAACCCTATTTAAAAAAATCTGGTGCGACGCATGCAACACACAGCTTATTTAGATTATAAATTGACTTGTTTTGATAAATATGTAAATGCTAATTTCTCAAATTCACACATCTTTTTCACATTCATTTACTTTTTGTTTGTATTTGCTCTCTAGAGTACAATAAATTTTTATCTTCTAATTAAATAGTTTAAAATTTATAAATTAATTATCTAACGATAACTAATGACTACAGAACAACATACAATGTATATCTTTGACGTATGTCAACTAGATCCCGCTGTCTCGATAACTGTTCACCCCCCCCCCCCCCCCCCCCCGGCACTTTGTTACAATATGGCGAGATCTGGTAGGAGGGATCACAGAAGAGAAAGATTCGAAAACGGCCGGTACGGTCCCACGGTTAGCTCAGTGGTAAGAGTACTCCGACCTAGATGCAGAGAACCTGGGTTCGATTCCCGGCCATGGTCGAATCTTTTATCTTCTAATTTAATAATTTAATAATTTTTTTTGTTGTTAAATAAAAGTTTTGACTTGTGATAATTCGGCAATGCAAGCATAATACTCCACCGTGTCTGATTTTCTAATTCTCTATGTAGTTATTGAAAACTTCATTTAGTTACGCTGGAAACATATAATTTCCATTAAATATTTATGTTCCATGCACCATTCTTTCGCATGAACAGAACGCCTTTCCTGAAACAATGGTGTCATTAAAGGTGTACTGCGCATGCAGGTGATCTAAGTGTTTTATGAGTGTTTGGAATGTTTTTCTTCTGTATATATTCAATGTTTTTCATATTTCATATTTACCCATTTCTTATTTTTAGGCATAATGAGATAAGGTTAATTTTTCCATATAAACAAAAACAAAGAACAAAAAAGTTCCCCTCCCCATTCTACTCCCATAAGAACATTTTTATGATGAAAAAACTTACCTGATATTTAAGAATAACTGATTTACATAAAACATGACGAGTTTGATCAACATCGTTAGAGCCGCTTTTGAAAAAAATAAAAAAAACGTAAAAATGAGACAAAATTTATTAAATTAAGTGTCTCCTCTGTTTAATCAATTTTGATGAAATTTATGATCTCACATCAATAATTAATCCTTATTAAACATGACGAGTTAATCAAAATCTTTAGAGCCATTTTTGAGAAAAAAAAATTAAAAATCTGATGCGTGCAAAACACAACTTTGACTTACAATCTTACTTAGATTAGAAATCGACGTGTTTCGATAATAGGTAAACGCCACACTTTTCCACATTTATATGCTTATATTTGTATATCTCCATAAGTTATAATGTATCTGTAATGCAAAACTTGGAAGTTCTCAGTTCTTTTCGATTCATTATTGCTTATTTATTTTTTTAAGGGACCTAATATCATCAAGAGTCGAGTTTTTTTTACTCTTTGGTTCTGTTTACAGCGATTTGCTTTTGGTAAATATATCGTGAAGGTGTATTTACGTCTCGTAGTAAGTTTGTCTCTTATTCCTTTCTGGAAATTGAGAACGATCACTGTTCCTCTAAAATCACTTTATATTGCCTTCAGAAATTTATTATGGAACTAAAGTTTCTAAACTAAAATATAATTAATTAAAGATTATCTTATACCATATTTTATCACACCTTAAATGCTTTAAATAATTTCAGCATCACATATTTACTTCCTAAAGTAAAATAAATTTTTTTATTGTTATGTAAAAGGTTTTATTTTTATCAGTGATAATACGGGATATGAAATTTTGGCTGTCAAATTGTGGGCATAAACACTCATCAAATATCCAGTTTGATCAAAATAGTTACAGCTGTTTTTGAGAAAATAAAAAAAAAAATTGAAACAAGACAAAATTTATTAAATAAAGTGCCCCCTCCATTGACGAATTTTGATGAAACTTTGGCTGTCACATCTTTGGCATATAAATAAATCAAATACCCAGTTTGATCAACAGCGTGACAGCCATTTTTGAGTAAATAAAAAAAACACCTGAAAATGAGACAAAATTTCAGGTTCGTACAGTTTATAGTTTTTCGGCTAGTCTGTTCACAGACACACACGCACACGCAGACCATTTTGCGTGACTTGGTTATTTGGAATCAAGGGACCCCAAAACGTGTATTTCCGTTGAAAACTGGAAATCAAAATTTTTCACGATCGCAATACAATATATTTCATATATAAGTAAGTGAAAGTAAAAATGAGTCCAAAGTTATGAAATAAAGTGATTTGGTTATTTGGACTCAGGATACCCCAAAATGTGTATTTCTGTTGAAAACCGGAAGTCGAAATTTTCAAGATCACAACACTTTTCCTTACTACCTATATTTCATATATAGGAGGTAAGTGAAAGTAAAAAATAATAATAAAAATATTAATTTTTTTAGCCTTAATTTTCAGAAATCCAGAGTTAACTTTGGATAAAAAAGTGAGGAGAATTGCTCAATGTTGAGAGATAGATGCTTCAACGTGCATAGGTTGTTTGGATAGGATAGGATCAGGTTATGGGGCGATCAATTGCCAAGGTTATTACGCCCTAAATAACATTCTTAATCACTACTATCATATAATTATAAATGCGTCTTAATTTTTTCCTTTTTAATTTTTTTTCTATAGTTTTTTTTTTATTTTTTAAAATATTGTAGCTTTAAATCGTCAAATATAAAAACATATGGTTTAATATCCCAGACCGTTTGTTGGAACAAACTAAGCGGTTGGAACGGACTCTTTATTTCTAGATTTCTTGAGCTCCATCTATGGCGTTCCACCTGCTTCCACGAAAACCTGAACCTTCCAGAAGGTTCATTTTACAACTATATATAAGGAGCGAGTGACTGGGCCAATTAGTCTTAGTCTGTGTCTTGACTGTGAAGCTTAAGTCTTATGATTTGTGTGCTATAAAGTTATCATTTTTGTAACTTGCTCGAATATTTATGTTGTGATTATTCCTTTGGCATTGATAATTGTTATTTTTCTTCCAATAAAAATTGTTAACACACATAAGTGTTACAACTGTTGGTGTGGGGTTTAAAGGGAAAAAAATGCCAGGTTTTCCAAAAACGAATTGGAAAACTTTTAGTGGCGGAACTGAGGAGACAATTAGTAGAGCTGGATTTAGACACTACTAGTACGAAGGCGATCTTATTGGCCCAGTTACGTGAGTACTACCTGAGTCAAGGCATAGACTCTGGAGCAGGAGAGTTTGAATCTACTGGTTGAAAAAAAAAAAAGATTAATTAAATTGCTGGATGGGAACATAAAGTTATATTTTGCACAATTCTAAATGATTATACAACAGGTATTGAAAGCCACTAGAACATTGTATGCGGTTGACTCGGATAATTTGAAGTTGTTGAACTATAAACTTAAGCTCTTACTTGCTGTGGTCTTGTGAGTCTTCATTATTTTCTGTGAGAATGGCCATTCTTGCTTCCACCCTTGCCACCTGCCCCGCAGCTGCCTGATCACTCTACTCCATCATCTAGGAGAACAAATAATGCACACAATAAAAAAAAAAAATATTCCTTTTTTTTTTCTTTGTTGAGTCACAATGTGCACTTCCTTACACACACTCAGCTATATAGGTCCATTTCAGGATTACCTGAAAAATGACCTGTGTACAATTTTGGTAGACTGGGCACCATCTTATAATATCGTTCGCACCAGCTTATAATTTGGTAAGTTGTTTCATCCTCCATGCCGCAGAATCTGCAAATGGATAAGTCTGCAAGGTTAAGTTTATGCACGTGTTTATTGAGCTTACAGGGTCACGTGTAGATCGCTGTACTTTTAAGTACTTTCCTGTCTAAGTTCAGTAGAGTGTCACTTCTTTTGACAGAGTAGCCTTTTAAGAAGAATTTGGAATGATGCTATGATCATTCCAATTTTGTTTTTTAATTGCACCATAAATTTCCTCGATCCTTCTTTTAGCATAGCTTATGCTTATGCCAATTACTGGTCCTGGGGTTATGGGTTTTTTTGGCTGAGCCTTTCCTTGCTAGGTTGTCAGCTTTTTCATTTCCCTGGATGCCAGAATATCCAGAATCCCATTCAACTCTAACTCTGTTGCTTTCAGCTAGTTTTTTGAGCGAATTATTGCAAACTTTGACAATCTGTGATTTTATTGCATGATTTTTTATTGCTCCAGTAGGTGCTTGGCTGCCAGTAAAGATGTTTATTACTTTCAATTACCTATATATGAAATATATAGTAAGTGGAAGTATTGCGATCGTGAAAAATTTCTACGTCCGGTTTTCAACGGAAATACACGTTTTGGGGTCCCCTGAGTCCAAATGACCAAGTCTTCATTGGTATCATTTTCACCTGTTTTTTTTTATTAACTCAAAAACGGCATTAACGATTTTGATCAAACTGGGTATTTGATGTATGTATATGCCAAAGATGTGATAGCCAACATTTCATCAAAATTGATCAACCGGAGGAGGGGACTTTACTTAATAAATTTTGTATCATTTTCAGGTGATTTTTTAATTACTCAAAAACGGCTTTAACAATTTTCATCAAATTCGTCATGTTTAATGAAAATAGGTGTTCTTTAATATCAAGTAAGCTTTATCATTATTAAAATGTTTGGGGAGGGGGGGCTTAAATGGAGTAGGGGCCTTTTTTGTTTGTTTGTTTTTGTTTCCTATGAAGTATCTTTGTTTTTGTTTATATGGAGAAATTAACTGTCTCTCATTACGCCTAAAAATAAGAAATGGCTAAATATGAAATATAAAAAAACCAAGTAAACATATAGAGGAGAAAAAAAGAAAAATATTCAGTCAACTCTTAAAACACGATTAGCCCACGCATGCGTAGTACGCCTTTAATGACAGATCATTGTTCCTAATTAAAGCCGTTCTGTTCATTTAATGGAAATTATTGGTTTCATGGTAACTAAATGAAATTTTCAACAAGTACATAGAGAATTATAAAATCAGTCGACTTGCATTGCCGAATTATCTCAAGTAAAAACTTTTATTTAATAATAAAAGAAATTAGTGTTTGTTATAGAACAAATGAAAACAAAAATAAGAAATGAATGTGGAAGAATGTGTAACTGAGTGAGAAGTGGCATTAACACAACGCATTAACTTCTAAGTTGGTAAGTGAAAGTTGTGTGTTGCGCGCACGCACCAGATTTTTTTTTTATTAGTTATCTTTTCAATCAGCAGCTCTGAAGCACACTGGTAAATTGCTAGCACTTCTGATTGGAAGACTGTAGCATATTTTCCCAGTGAGATGGATATGCCTTCTTTGGGTTCTTGCCTTCAGATCCTGTCTTGGTGAGCGAGCCATCCGTATAGTAGTTCATTCCTTTATGTTGTTTGTGTGGTTTCAACTTGTTTATTGTTGTTTGGTAGTTAATATCCAGGAATTCACGAATTTGTAGGTCAGAGTGCATGGATAGCATTTGATCTTTTTCAATCTTCCCGTATATCTCCCAGTGTCTTTCCCTAGGTATATTTTGGGTGAGTTGTTTTGCTTTGCAATCCAATATGAGGATTTCATGGCTTGAACCTCCACTTCTATATGCAGTGGTGCTAGATTTAGCATCACTTCCATTGCACCACAGAGACTGAGAAGGTGTGATCGCAGAGGTTATAAAGGCTTTAGACTCACGGAGAAGGAGACCACTCTGGTTTAGGAACTGTGGATAGCCGGCATTACCTGATGACCTACAGAACTTTTTAAAAGTTTTTAAGGCCCTAGAGTCCCGGACAAAGTGACCAGTACGGTGCTGGAGCTGTGAGGAGCTCGGACACATCAGGAGTTCCTGCAAAGGAAAGTTCACTCCTGACACAGGAAAAATAAGACGTGTCCGTACCCAGAGGATGAATGGGAGCTAGTTGTTAGGGACTGGAGAGGTAGTTGTTCTGAAGCTCAAGCCATATGATAATTTGTGTGTTACAAAGTCATAATTTTTGTAACCTATTTAAATATTTGTGTTCTCATAATTTGTTTGGCATAGAAAGTTGTTATTTTCTTTGAATAAAAATTGTTTAACCCACATAAGTGTTACAATATGTACGTTAAACGAAGATCTTGGTATTTTATAAGTACATAAAATATATTGTGTGAGGTAAAGGGGAATGTAATATAGAATATATTCATAGGTTGTTTGAATAGATTTTATCTCTTTATTAATTTTAAAAACGGGGCACGAGCGGTCATGAGCATTCTGTTGTTTTTGTGCTTTGCCTCACCACATTGAATACATTTAGCTTGCAGTTTACAAATATTGGTTGGGTGGGCAAATCCTAGGCAATTTAAACACCGCATGGAATTTGGAATGTATTGCTGGCTGGACTTTGACCGTGTGATAACCAATCTTTTCGTAGGCGGCACAAATTTGAAAATTTCCAAATGGCATGTTACTGATTATAGTTTTATTAGAAAATGATAGATATTGATATCGATTTTGCGCCGCCTCCAAAAAGATTGTGTTGTATTGAACATGGTATTAAATATTTTAATTTAATAATTTTTATTAACAGTTAGAGTTTATTCATACAAATCAAAATAAAATTATTCGTTTTATTGCATTTTTCTGCTTTTTATACCATTTTGAATTTTGCGATGTATTCATAAAAATCAAATATAAATTATTTCTTACTTTTTAGTGCAATTATTTTTACTGGTTCCTAGTTTTCGAAGTTGGTTTAATTTTTTTATAAAAAAAAAATAAAAAAAGTTTTTTATTTTATACTTTTTAAAGGCAGGAGATAATTTGTAGAAAGCCACACGTTGGTTCTAAACAAATTATGGAGTGTTTTTTTATACAGATTTTTTAAATGCATTTAGTTCTGGTTTCTGGTTTTCAAATTTGTTTCTTATTCGGCACCCCTTCATGGTCATATAGCCACATTTCAGGTGAAACCAAACTATTTTATCCATGGTGGGGAGGAGGAGATTTGTTCCGTGGGTCCATCTCAAAATAAAAATCAACCCGCCCAGTTATATCTCGGGCCTTTATATTATAGCTATTGTATATTACCAGTTGCCTTTTTAATTTCATGAATATACACAGAAAATTGGAAAATTTAGTGCAGTGCTTACATTACACAACTTTCAACACCTTGATCAAAAATGGACTTTTTACTTTCACTTACCTACATATGAAATATATAGTAAGGGAAAGTATTGCAATCGTGAAAAAATTCTACTTCCGGTTTTCAACAGAATTCCACGTTTTTGGGTCCAAATAATCAAGTCCTGTGAAATGGTCTGTGTGTGTGTTAACAGACTAGTTTCAAACTATAAACCATACGATCCTGAAATTAGGTATTTGGTATGTGTATATGCCCGTGATGTCACAGCGAATATTTTATCAAAATTGGTCAAACGTAGGGGGTACTTTCTTAATTAACTTTTGTACTTTTTTTTCGATTCTCTCAAAAACAGCTCTCACAATTTTGATTAAACTTGATACTTGATGTATTTTTATGCCCGAAATATGGCTACAAAAATTCATCAAAATTGATCAACCGGAGAGGGCACTTTATTTCATAACTTTTTTTCCCATTTTTACGTTTTTCTCAAAAATAGCTTTAATGATTTTGATTAAGCTCGTCATGTTTAATGAGAATCAATTATTCTAATCAGGTAAGCTTTTTCATTATTAAAATGTTCTGAATGGTCATAAATGAGGAAGGGGCCTTTTTTTGTTTCCTATAAAGTACCTTTGTTTTTGTTTATATGGAGAAAATAACTGTCTCAGATTACGCCTAAAAATAAAAAAATCTGGTGCGTGCGCGCAACACACAACTTTCACTTACCCACTTACTTACATTAGATTAGAAATGAATGCGTTGTGTTAATGCCACTTCTCAAAGTTACACATTTTTCCACATTCATTTCTTACCTGATATTAAAGAACACCTAATTTTCATTAAACATGGCGAATTTGATGAAAATCCTTAAAACCTTTTTTGAGATAATCGAAAAAAAGGTAAAAATCAGAAAAAAAGGTATTAAGTAAAGTCCCCCCTCCGGTTAATCAATTTTGATGAAATTTTTACAGTCATATCTCGGGCATATTATTACATCAAATACTCAGTTTAATCAAAATCGTTAAAGCCGTTTTTGAGTAAATAAAAAAAACACGTGAAAATGATACAAAATTTATTAAGTAAAGTCCCTCCTCCGGTTAATCAATTTTGATGAAATTTTTACAGTCATATCTCGGGCATATAAATAGATCAAATACTGAGTTTAATCAAAATCGTTAGAGCCGTTTTTGAGAAAATCGAAAAAAACATAAAAAGTTATTAAATAAAGTACCCCCTCCCTTTGAGTAATTTTGATGAAATTTATGCTGTCACATCGCGGGCATATACTTACACTAAATACCCAATTTCAGGATCGCACGGTTTATAGTTTTTGAGCTAGTCTGTTCACACACACACACACACACACAGACCATTTCGCGGGACTTGGTCATTTCGACTCAGGGGACCCCAAAACGTGTATTTCCGTTGAAAACCGGAAGTCGAAATTTTTCACGATCGCAATACTTCCACTTACTATATATTTCATATATAGGTAAGTGAAAGTAAAATAGCTAAATATGAAATATAAAAAAATAAAGTAAACATATACAGGAGAAAAAAAAAAAATATTCCGTCAACTCATAAAACACGTTGAGCTCACGCATACGCAGTACGCCTTTAATGACAGACCAATGCTTTATAATTAAAGTTGGTCTGTTCATTTAATGGAAATTATTGTTTCATGGGAACTATATGAAGTTTTCAACAACTACATAAAGAATTATATAATCAGACGACTTGGAGTATTATGCTTGCATTGCCGAATTATTAAAAGCAAAAACTTTTATTTAATAATAAAAAAAATGTAGTGTACTTTAAAGAGCAAATACAAACAAAAATAAGTAAATGAATGTGGAAAATTATGTGACTTTGAGAAATGGCATTTAACAAAACATCAATATCTAAAGATATAGAATGCAAGACCTCAAAGTCTCGTATTATTTCAATAATGCACTTAATCATGCAGATTACATGCCAAATTTTCGCCTATTCAGGCATCTTCAGGGCTACTACAGTTTCACATGCAAGCTAGAAACAGACTGAAACCTTCCCATATGGAAGGTAGTGATGGGAAGAAAAACGCCAAACTGTTTGAAAAAACTGTTTTTTATAAAAAATGGAAAAAACTGTTTTCCTGAACCAGCCCAAACAGTTGGAATTCAGAACTTCCTACCCTTCCGTTCTCATTTATAACTACTCAAACGTTTGGAACTCGTTACAGAACGACTGAAATTGAAAAGAACGGTTGTTTTCTTCACCACTAGCGCTCCGTTATTTGATTTTTCTTAGGTTTTCTGTGGATTCTATTTTCGAATTTCTATTTATTTCATTTAAAATTTAAAGTGACACTTTTACTTTCATTTATACCTAATATTTAGACTTACTTTATAATGTCAGTTTATTCAAGTGCTAATTAAAACATATCTCCAAACTGCTGTGTATGGATAATAATATATGTATTACGATAACAGGAAGTTATTATATATAGTTCATTACAATGAAAAAAAAGTAAAAACTTCTAAATATTAAAGAAGTTTATTTTTCGTAATATTTCAAGAGTTCATAATATTTTAACATTTTTCTCGATAAAGCCTGTCGAAATTATTTTAGGTTTGTGATTTTTTTTTTAATTTTGGTGCTTCATCAATTAATGACATTTTCTGATTTTATTCTCAAATTATTTTTTTTTTTAACTTTGAATTAATACTATTATTACGTTTTCAATAAAACAACACAACACAAAACAAACACCTGATAGAAACATTAGTCTAGAGGTTTTCTGTTTTCCCCAACCTGTTTTTTTCAAACCGTTTTTTCCAAACCGTTTTTTCCAACAGTTGTTTTTTTTCAAGGAACAGTTCGTTGGCGTTTTGTAAAAACAACCGAAACGCCCATCTCTAATGGAAGGAGGGCTAACAGGGAAATATACAGTGTTGCCAACATTCAAACAAATTTAGATAACAGAGATAATAACTGAATAAGGTCTATAGAAAAATAAACACGATATTAAAGTTGAAGAAGGTTCAAATAAAGTAATTTTAATTTTACATCTACACATATATACATACACACTCACACCCATTACACACATAACATCATGCACTAGAATTATAAATATATATATAAAACATATGAAAAGCAAAGGCTAATCTAGAATAAATAATTCACTGTTGGTTTAAAATGTTAATAGTTTCAGCAAAAAAGTTGTTACGATTTCTTGCATCAGTTTTAAAATTGACAACCTTATTAATGTTTGCAGCTATATATAGTGCTTCAAGATATTTTAATTTTTGCTCAGAATTTTCTTTATGCAAAATTATAGTTTTGTCATAATCGAAGCTATGCTTATGCTCGGAAGTGTGTTTAGCTAGGGCAGTTTTAGGTTCCTTTATTTTTATTTTTGTATTCTGTGCATGAATTTTTATGCTGATAGATTCTATTACAGAGATTTTGAGTAGTCATGCCAATATATGCATTTTGGCAATCCAGGCAATTAATTTTGTAAATTAGGTTAGAATTAAGACCAGTTGCAATTTTATCTTTGAGCGGGGTAAGTATTTGATCAAGTTTATTGCATGGTTTGTAAGTGATTTTTATTTCAGTGATGTCATATTCTATGAAGCTTTGCTTTAGGGATTCAGATAAATGCTTATATAGGTTAGCGTTCTGTACTGAGCCAGGGGGGGACCATCATTATTATTGTTAGTAGGCATCTTTGGTTTATTTATTTCATTCATGATTTTATACCATGTGCACGAAACTAATTTCTTGGGATACAGCTTTTTATTCAGAATATCAAAAATTCGATCCTTTACCTCTTTCAGAAAAATACTGTCAGTTAGTTTTATGGCTTTGTTCATCATATTACACATTACATTTAATTTTTGATTTATTGGATGGCAGGACAAGTAATTTAAAATTCTGTTGCTGCATTATTCTTTTCTAGTCCATTTAAATGTTAGTCGGCCGTTGCTTTTTATTATCAACTTATCTAGAAACCTAATGCAATTATTTTGCTCTATTTCACAAGTAAATTGCAAATTTTCATAAAAATTATTGAATGCTTGGTGAATAGTATTAATTTGGCTTTTGTTTATAATCATCAAAATATCATCTACATATTTAATTAGTAGTTTGGGTTTTAAATTCAGTTCTTTACATGCCCATTTCAACAGCTTGTTCATCACAATGCCACTCACGTTTATGCTCAAAACGCCTCCCATAGGTAGACCTCGCAATTGCATATAGAGCTTACCATGTTTAACTTTATTTAGATATTAGATATTAGGTATTGATGTTTAACTTGTTTACATCAATATCTAATCAAAGTAAGTTAGTAAGTGAAAGTTGTGTGTTGCGCGCATCGCACCAGAATTTTTTTCTTAAAGACCAATGTTCCATTGGGAGGGAACCCAAATTCAGAGAACGAGTTGCAAAACACTTTGGCTCCAATTCTAGCAGGGTGGCCTTTTGACACCTATCATTTTTATGTCTGCTTAATTTTTGTTATGTGGATTTTCATACAATATCAAACTTTTTTTGCAGTTTTTATTGATGAATGAACAATGAAAAACTCTTTTTTAAATAATGTAATGCCTGTAAAGAATATTTATTTATAATTATAATTTGTTCCAACAAGCACTTAAAACATGTCAATATCTAACAGTCTGATCATGTTCTCTCCCCCCCACTATTTTGATTCTGTATTTGATTGGTTGGTTTTCCCTACCGATTCATCAAGCATTAAACCAGTATTGAGCATAGCTTAAAATCAACCAATCAAATTTAGAATAAAAAAAAAATTGGGAAATTTTTTTAGTTATCAACATGTTTTAATAGTTTGTTGGAGGATACCTTATGTTATATATGCCTTATGTTTTTCCAATAAGTAAATATATTGAGCGATAATTAATTAATTATTTTCATGTTTTTTTCCCGATAACTTCTTAAATAAATTAAGAACCCAAAAAAGGTTCTTGGGAAAATACTCTACAAGATGCAAAAGGTTTTATTCCAATTGGTCCATCCATCTCAGAGTAATCGGTAAACATACATAGAAAAAAAAAAGGCACATATGATCGAATTGAGTAAACTCCTCTTTCGAATTTGGTTAAATAAAAGAGGATAATAGAATAAATAGAAAAGAAAAATGAAAGGTAAATATATATTTATTTAGAAGCTAGCAGAGCTATGGACGTCCTCTCTCTCCTAATTCAAAACACTGTATCCATAGGTTGTTTGATTAACCTCACGGTTTTATAATTAATCATCATTGCCATACCTAAATCAAAAATAAATTAAGCCTAGAATGTTTTATTTTGCTATTAAGCCTTTTAACTCTTTTATATTGATCGATAAGCAATTATAAGGGATTAAAATTATGGTTTATCCTGATGATTCTGATGATACCTCAAAAATACTACAAAATAAGAACATTATTAATGGGCCAATTTTTTGTTTCCAGTCATGAACAGTATTTGGAACGTCTCATCACTCGTGTCAAAGACTCAATGCCAGGAATAACTTTTGGTGAGTTCAAAGTATTCTGTCAATTCTTGAATAACTTGGAAGACTTCACTATAGCTATGAGAATGTATACTCTTGCTGATCATCCAATATCCAAAGGTATAATGAATAATGTACAATGGTAAAACAATGGCAATATAAACTCTTCTAAATCTTTTTTTTTATTTTTCCTTATCTAAATGATTTGAACTGTTTTTTCAGATGAGTTCCATAGAGCTGTAATGATTTGCACTGGGACTAGCCTTTCAAGGCATCTTGTCCAAACCGTCTTTGCCATCTTCGATGAAGATGGAGATGGCCAGCTCAGCTATCGAGAGTTTATAGCCATCATGAAGGACCGTCTGCACCGAGGCTTCAAGGTATTTCCATTTGTTTTAATAAAAAAATAATTAATTTCTTTAAATGAAGGTATCTTTACAATTAACCAAACTTTGAATATATAAGGCAAGTTGTAATATATAAGGCACTGCATTTATATGAGCAATATTCCATATGTTTTAAATTAAGCAGCCTTCTTTTTATGCTAATTAGATTAACACATATTCCAGTGTACATGTGATTGAAAAGATAATAAAGACTATTATGTTCTTTAAACGTTTTGTTAAAATGTATGTTCTTTAATTTCAAACACTTAACTAATTAAGTGTTTTAACTAAATGATGTAAGTTACAATAAAACTCTTGCTCACTAAAGTGAAAGGTACAATCAAGTACAAAATAATTACTGTCTTGAGAAATTATGTGTCTCTCGTATCGCCTAAAAATTAGAATAAAATCGGAAGCGATGGAGTATTATGCTTGCATTGCCAAATTATCACAAGTAAAAACTTTTATTTAACAATAAAAAAAATGTGGAAAATGTGTGAATTTGAGGAATTGGGTTTACATATTTATCAAAACATGTCAATTTCTAATTAAAGTAAGTTGGTAAGTGAAAGTTGTGTGTTGCGCGCATCCAACCAGTTTTTATTTTATTTTATGAAGAGTATTATGTATATAATCAATTATAAATTGGACATCTTTTATTTCGTTCCTAGATAGTTAAATTTCCTTTTCTTCCTATCTTTTCCACTCCATTTTCTGTGGAGTACGCTTATTTTATAGCTCTAAAGGAAGAAGGAAATCTTCAAAAAAATTTCTCAATCACTGGATTACCCAGAAATACATAGAAAGGTATGACATAAAAAAAAAAGAGAAAAAGATGTTTTTGAAATTTTCTCATTCTATTGAGATTGCAAGCTTAAATGAGGATCAATGGGTAGAAAACGGGGGCTCTTTTCTTTAATTATCTATAAGAAATTTAGATGAATCACATCTTAACATTTTATGGGTTACTATTCGCAACAAAAAATAAGCTAATTCACAGGAAGGTGGCATACCGTTGTAGTAGTAATTGGAAAATCATAAACAAAAAAAAAAATACTAGTGATAAAACTTGTTCTATTTATGGATTTAATAAAAAGTTGGACTTAGTTTTATGTATGTTTACATAATACCCTCTAATTATTTGATAGTTTTTAGACTCCTTTTCGACATCACTACTAGCATTATTATACATAAAACTATAACTTTTGGGGATATCTTCTATATTCCATTCATGCATCTCTTTAATTTTATGTTTTTTTATTTAAATAAACAAACTTTTTTTTTTCTTCCAGACAAATGCCAAATCTGAAGGTTGGGATGCTTTCAAACATTGTGTTAAGCAAGAACTTAAAACCCCTTCGTAAGTTATGATTTCATTATTATATCTGATCTATAAAGTTATATTCTTATTAGGTTTCTAGTCATTTATTTAATTAATATTTATTTAAAACTATTACTTGCTTTGTTTATCTTTACTGAATACCTACCATGCTATCAGCTGTAATTTTATTTCCAACTGTTATTTTCTATCATATCTTTACAACATATATTGATATATTTTTTAAAACAATGTATTTCCTTAGTTATACAAAGCTATTCAATATTAAAATTTCTGTTTTCCTTTCATATTTGATTCTCTTTAACAATCTTACATATCCTGGAATGTTCTTATAATTGAAAAGCCACTTGTGGTGTGGATATGTGCTTATATAAGATGTATACATAAAATATATAAATCAGATATGATGTATATTCCATCGTGGTATTGATCAACCATTTACTGGTAATAAATATATATATCATATGTAATGAATGCAAATGAATTGTTAATAAATGCTCTAATTCTAATGATAGTTTTATTAACCCCATTTTCCTTTTTAATTTAATTTATTTAATACTCAGAAATCAAAATAATAATTTTTCATTCTTATGCTTTTTTATGGTTATGTTTGAGATGAGCTAAAATGCTCTGTTCTAATTATACAGTAAATTAGAAATTTTGCCCTGAGGGTGAGCTAACAATTTAAATTGAACAGCGAAAATTGCAAATTATTGATTAGTGCTTCGAAGCACAAACCACCATTTAATTAAAGTTATTTATGTTCCCAATTTTTAACTGAAGTTTATTTAACTTTGAATGAAATGAATTTGAGGTTTTAACGTTTGTTTCACATGCATACATTTCCAATCGGTTTGGTTTGAACTAAAAATGAAAAAGAAAACCTTTCATACATGCTGAGTTTATATTTATTTTTTGCTTTCTTCCGAAACACAGGCTCATCAACAGTGAACAGTGATCACTAATGAATAGAAGTTAAGTTGTTCCTCTACGAAGAGTGAAAAAAGAAAGAGAAATACTAGTATTACATACTATTTGCCTGAAGCTAAGGAAGCGTCAGGGTGTCAATGAATCATTTAAAGAATTAAAGGCTAAAATAGTTATGGAGGATTTATTGTAAATAATGGGTCTGTTAAATGCGACGAGATGTCAAACAAAATGATGTTTCACACATTATGAAATGCATATTCAGACTTCAGACTAATATTCTGCTCATTTTTTAATAAAAACTAGAACTTAAAAAAATAATAAAGAACATTACCGAAGCTATCAGGTTAAAACTGAACCTGAACTTGCAACTTTGCAAATACCATATACAAAAAGAAATTTGCTAGTACTGTAACTCTGAAGCATATATATTATGAATTTTAATTGTACTTCAGTAATGAAATAATGTCCATGTCCATCAAGGTGGGACACTAGTGTAACATTACCTAAGTAAAATATTCTTTAGCGCAGGCAATATGTAGTTGTACTAATATTTTTGTAATATTCACCTCTATAGCTTCTTCATACCTTCCTAGCTAACAGAGATCCTAGGATGATATTTGATGGTGAGTATCATCAGAGTATGAATATAAACCATATTTATGAAAAATAAATTCATTTTTCATTGAAATAAATTAATCAATTTCATAAATTAAGCAATTCAAGATCCATAATAGACTAATCTACTCATGATAATTGCGATGTAAATTGCTTAGCTGTTATCTCTTATAATAACGCTCACTGTCACATTGCTCACCTCTATAAGCGATGTGTTTGTTTTCATCACACATCTTTTCGCTCTTATCGCTGCTGCACTTTGGGTCAGACTATACTGCCATGTTGGACCTGGATATATAAGGGCCAAGAAGGTGGCCAGAGATAATTTAATATCATACTTAAATTTTATGGATTTAAATAGTTACTGTGGAACCTTTTTCTTTGAGAGCCCGGCATGTTTTTCAAACCGGAATTAGTAGGTCCCCCACTTGTCTAGATTCTCTTCTGGTCCTTTAGTCTAGTACTATAAAAATATATTTGCTAAAAGGTATGGGCTTTCAATAAGCGCTAATGCATCATCCATTAAGCAATGTTGGTAAGCATCTTTGGGTCGAGCGTCTCCTTAGGTCCACTCCCTTAAAAAATAAGTAGGCGAAATTTCAAATAGTTTTCTAAACATTTAAATTTTTCTCCTATGAACACATTGTATATTTAATCAATTACTCTTATAAGGACAAAATAAGTTTTTCAAGACAGACCATCTGACTTGGGTGTACCTCCCTCGACAATCTCTATATATTTAAGAGGCTTTGTCCTGACTGACAAAATCAACGCAGAGCAAAAACTAGTAATGATGGAAACTTGAAGTTTGGAATTTAGATTTTAAACGCGATGTAGGTAACCACTAAGAAAGGAATTTCAAAAATGTAATCCCTAAGGGGTTTAAATGACGAAATTGTCATTTAACTCTAATGGATACCTATTTTTGCACTCGAGAAAAAATATCTAATTTGGACTCATTTTAAAGATCTTGATACGACGAGTCCAATCATAACTTATCTAATAATAATGATCATATTTACTTGTAATTATAAAACTAATACATTAGTATCATTAAACATAATTTTTATAGCTTTTATTTAATTGTTACATTAATATTTTAGGAAAAAATCCAGAGCCGCTGATGGTGGCGGTGCATCCAAGACTATGGAAATATTGAAATACATATTTTAAAGAAAACTATATGGCTACAGTCATAAACAGTTATCAGAAAATCAATGAAGAGATAGACGGTGATGGAGCAGTTTACCATTAAATAAATAAATTATGCTGTTTAATTGGTATATTTATTTATTTAATAGGATGAAGGATCTACATGTTTGTTGTTTGTTTGTTTTGACGTAACTTTATGCCACTAAGGATAATCGGACGATGCTACTGTGGGAGTCCTAAATTTTGCCTATCCAGGTATAATTAGGATAGGGATCTTTAACGATTACCTGACATCGTACAGGCTCAGTTTCTATGCTAACCACTTCACCATAGGTGACCACATCTACATGCTCACACATGCTCTTGAAATTTTGTTTTAAGAATACAGGCAATGGTGGGATTGATTTAGAATGACGGACTGTTAAAGAAAAATCAAACTCCGAATTATTTACAATTGGGTATGAAAAAGCGATTAGTGCATTTTCAAGATTATGCCAAGACGATGGACTGTGGTACCGGAACACAAGTACTACTAGCAGGACAGTTCTAGAAGGAACACAAACTGGGAAGGAGTTCAGGTTGTATGGATGTTAATTGCAGTGCATAGTACCTTGCTCGTCATTTATCTTAGAGTTTGATAAAGTTGGAAGTAAGATTTCAGACACCTTGAATGACCTCTTAGTATATCTATTATAATTATTTTTTTCTTTAGATCTTTAATTGGTCGCTTCATAAACCTACTCGAGTCAATGTGTCTTTTTTTTTTTACCTTGTATTATATGTGGGCCCAAATAAGAGTTTCAGCTTGTTATTACTCCAAGCATTTCAAACTTTCCTGTATTTTAAGTTGTTTTATATGAGGATCTTCAATATTATATTCAAATAATTGATTGGTGAGGTATCAAAATCCTCTATTTTGTTCTTTTTTTATGTCATAAAAAAGTTTCCTATTTTATCCCGTTCAGTTGCCATTTTATATTGTTTTATTATTATATCTTTATATTTATTATATCAGCATATCAGACACTAAATAAAAACACTAGAGTGGAGCACCCAATGAACAATCTGAAAATTCAATACAAGAACCACCTTAGGCAGAATTAGGCAAATTAAGAGTACGAATGAGGGTGCAGTGGGTTTAATTATGTACCGTGCTTCACCTCATTTCCCTTAACTAGTGTCTAGGAACAGACATATTATTTTGAAGAGTGACGAGATAGTGCGAAGTGCATCAAAAATACGAAGATAGCAAGTCCAAAACCAGGAGCCAGGGGAAAATTTAAATAAACTCGGCATCAATCCTCCACCCTCTCCCCTGGCCCGGTAAACCCCATATAAACTACAAGGTGAGGAAGGGGAGGATTAAAAAAAATAAAGTCTAACATTAGTTACATAAAAATAGAACTAGCGAGAGCTAATAATATTATATATTATATTGTTAGTCTTGATTAATATACCCACAAGAAAAATGCAGAGGAATAGAATAACACAAACTACTAATTAAATAATAGTAGAGATGAGAGATGGTCAACTGTTCTTCAATTACGATAGGTTAAGTGATGGTCAGGATTTTTAGTTTACAATGATTTTATTATGGTAAGCCAACGTTTCGATCCAACTTGTGAATCTTCATCAGGGCTAAAAGAAAACAAATATATGAGTATCTATGCTAGAGGGTGACAATAAATGGATACATTACAGAACTGATAATAATATAAAACATGGTGTATACATGAATATTAAAATAAGAGGCTGGTTAACAAGATAAAATAGAATCTGATATTTACCTACTGAGTCCAGGTGGATACTAAGACTAAAGGTAAAAATAAGGTGAGAGGTAGTGGTAGGGGGTAGCTTGCCGACTTCAAAGGTTTATGACGGGGAAATCCAGCGCTTTTGAAGTGAAGGCACATGACAACTGAGTGAACAAAAATATTTAAAAACTAACAAAGTAGATGGTATTGTATACAAATAGTTGTGTCTGGACTCAATAATAACATAAAAATGAGATAATACATAATGTAACAATGCATAAAAATTTGGAAAATAAACAGAAAGAAGCATACAATACAAAAAATAATAATAGTACAAGAGGTACAGAGATAATTGCAGGTACCTATGAAATCAAAACTAGGATTTGAGGATGCGGAAGATGTTAGAATAAGTGGATGAAATTATCTCTTTATCTGTTTTGTGATTTATCGGGTTATTTGTTTCTAGATGGATGAAAATGGATTCTGAGAGGAGACGTTTATCGTGGTTAGATACAGTAGCTAATATGGAGGGGTTCTCAAAGTCGAAGGAATGGTTGTGGGCAATGGCATGTTCTGCTTATTTAGATGTAGACGAATTACGCGTGGAAATACTGTATTTATGTTGATAAATACGTTTTTAAAAATAATTTTTGGTTTCACCGATATAGCAACTGTTGCAATTAAGCGCGGAGCACTGGATATGATAAACTACATTACACTTGTCTAGGAGAGGTACAGGGTCTTTGAGTTTTGTATAAAGATTATTTAATTTATTGTTATTTTTTAATACTAGGCTCATGTGTGGGAAACTCGATGAGAAGGATTTTTTAATTTTGTTTGAGAGAATGGGGATATATGGGATAGATCTGTATTGGAAAGTAGAAATCGGAGGTTGTGAAGAGTTGTTAGAGAGATTTTGAGTTTTAGCATTGTTATTGATAAGTGTTTTTATTAAGTGCTCAGGAAAATCATTAGATTGTAAAATATTTTTCAGGCGGATTTTGTTATGACAATGAAATTGTGGATCCGACAAGGTCAGGCTACAGTGGATGAGGATTTTTGCAATGTTGATCTTTTGGTGATGTGGATGTTGGGAAAAATAGTTAAGGAGTCGGCCAGAATAAGTGGGTTTGGTGTACCAATTAGTGGATATAGAATGGTCCAGGTTTCTGGTAATGGAAATATCTAGGAATGGAAGGGTACAATTGGTTTCCAATTCTATAGTGAAATAGAGACGTGGATGGTAGGAGTTAAAGGCGGCGAGAATATCAGGGATAGAGTTAAGATTGAGAATCAATAGGAGGTAACGAGGAGGGGCGGGTATACTGCTTTTAGTAATTACTAGCAGACAAAAATTCAGCTTTTCTTTAATTATTCACAACGCAAAACCTTCATTTGCTGGGAATAGCCGCAGCACACAGTTTGGGAAACACGAGTGTTTCGTTACCCGAAAATTCGAGTCGAAATTTAAAGTTGCGATTCAGCTTTTGTTTATTTTTTCGTCACTGATATTCATCTTTTGGCTTAATTTCGCCATTATTGGCTTTTAGTTAAAGCTGGATAGTGGATTTTGGTGAACTGGATATCATAGTATAAAATGTTATGTGATATTGTGATTCTATCTACTCCGTTTGGTCAAAATAGTAACTTTTGAAACATGGTAAAAGTTAATTTTATGGTTATATTTTGTGAAGGAATACTTATAATAGGAAACTTTTTTTTTTTTTTTTTTTCACTGCCTCTACGTCAAATTCAAATGCCTACATATATGCGCATGTGTACATGTTTTATTACAACCTTTAAAAATATTACTTGTAAACTTTGCTTAAATTGAACTTGAGCTCAATCTAAATCTTACCCCACACCCTCCTAAATATCCCAATATTAGTAACTAAATATCGAATATATCTATTTCACTAGGTCATTGGTTAATAAATAATTACTTTCTGAAAAAAAATCTGTTGTTTGAATGGTATCTTTCTTTATTCACTCTAAACTAAATTTTTTAATTCAGTGCACCCTGGACAATTTACAAAAAAAATACTCAGAGAATAGTTGTCTTTCGAAATTCGTTCATGAAGAACTGAACAGCCACTTTTGCATTCATGGTCATTTACTTTCGTAAACATATGTTTTTAAATAATACAAAATAAAATCAATACCTAAAGTTATTTATAACCTTTTCCAACAAAATTAGAAACTTTTGACAAAATTGAGATAGCGTCAATGGGAGATCTAAAGAACAATACCTACGGATATCTGAACCTGGCCTGGTCCCTTTGCAGTTTGCTGGTCTGCGCTCTATACAATCCTTACCATAGCTGCAAGTATTGTAGGAATGGCAAACCACCCGGCAATGTCATGCTACCCTTCAGCTTCGGAGTGGCACTCTTGTCGCAGCACGTCATCTCCCTCTCCCTTGCCAAGTTCCCCTTCCTACCGTGTCTTGTTGTCCAGGTAAGTCTATATCCTTACTTAATTACTAACACTAAAACTTATATAATGAAAAACTATTATGCCATGTTTTGTTCAAACTGAGCTCTAAACAACAATAAAACTTCGTTTTAATTGCCCTGAAGGTAGACGAAGTTTGTAAATATTCGCTTGCATTTTCCGTTTCTTTATAATCAACGTCCTCTGTTCAGTCAATTATACTCTTATATAATTGCATTTCAGAATTTATAAAAACTATACCGGATGGTTCAATAAATTATGTTCAATTAAGCTTAAATTCCGTTTTCCATTTGGAGAGTTTACTAAATAAAGGGAATGAGAATTCGCAAAAAGATCTGGTGAGATGCCAAAAACAGACAACCTACTATAGATAAATCGTTGTTATGATAAATGTAAACGCCATTCAGCAACTTCAAAAAAGCAGATTTTCCACATGTATTTACTTCCTTTTGTTGGTTTTCCTCCATGCGGTATAGTGTTATAATTATTAAAAATCTGGTGCGTGCTCGCAACACACAACTTTCACTTACCGACTTACTTAGATTAGAAATTAATGCGTTTTGTTAATTGCCACTTCTCAAATGAACAGAACTGATTTAATTATGAACAATGGTCTGTCATTAAAGGCGTACTCCGCATGCGTGGGCTCAACGAGTTTTATGAGTTGACTGAATATTTTTCTTTTTTCTCCTCTTTATGTTTTCTTTATTTTTATCATATCTCATATTTAGCAATTTTTTATTTTTAGGCGTAATCTGAGACAGTTATTTTCTCCATATAAACAAAAACAAAGGTACTTTATAGGAAACAAAAAAACAAATAAACAAAAAAGGCCCCTACCCCATTTAAGCCCCCTCAGAACATTTTACTAATGATAAAGCTTACCTGATATTAAAGAAAACCTAATTTTCATTAAACATGACGAATTTGATAAAAATCGTTAAAGCCGTTTTTGAGATAAGCGAAAAAAAGGTAAAAATTGGAAAAAAGGCACGAAATAAAGTGCCCCCTCCGTTGGACCAACGGAACATTTTGATGAAATGTTGGCTTTCACATATTTAGTACATACATACATCAAATACTCGTAAATAAAAAATACACGTGAAATTGGTACAAATTTTATTAAGTAAACTCCCCCCTTCGGTTGATCAATTTTGATGAAATTTCTACGGTCATATCGCAGGCATATACATATATCAAATACTCAGTTTAATCAAAATCGTTAGAGCCGTTTTTGAGTAAATAAAAAAAAACACGTAAAATAGGTACAAAATTTATTAAGTAAAGTCCCCCCTCCGGATGATCAATTTTGATGAAATTTTTAGTCATATCTCGGGCATATTAATACATTAAATACTGAGTTTAATCAAAATCGTTAGCGCCGTTTTTGAGAAAATCGAAAAAAACTTAAAAAGTTATTAAATAAAGTACCCCCTCCCTTTGAGCAATATTGATGAAATTTTTGCTGACACATCGCGGGCATATACATAGACTAAATACCCAATTTCAGGTTCACAAGGTTTATAGTTTTTGAGCTAGTCTGTTCACACACACACACACACACACATACACACACACACACACACACACACACACACACACAGACCATTTCGCGGGACTTGGTTATTTGGACTCAGGGGACCCCAAAACTTGTATTTCCGATGAAAACCGGAAGTCGGAATTTTTCACGATCGCAATACTTCCACTTACTATATATTTCATATATAGGTAAGTGAAAGTAAAAAACAGGTAAAAATTGGAAAATAAAGTGCTCCCTCCGTTTGACCAATTTTGATCAAATGTTGGCTATCACATCTTTGGCATACACATACATCAAATACCCAGTTTGATCAAAATCGTTAAAACCGTTTTTGAGTAAATAAAAAAAACACGTGAAAAAGATACAAAATTTATTAAGTAAAGTCCCCCCTCCGGTTGATTAATTTTGATGAAATTTTTACAGTCATATCTCGGTCATATAAATAGATCAAATACTCAGTTCAATCGAAATCGTTAGAGCCGTTTTTGAGAAAATCGAAAAAAACTTAAAAAGTTATTAAATAAAGTACCCCCTCCCTTTAAGCAATTTTGATGAAATTTTTGCTGTCACATCGCGGGCATATACTTACACTAAATACCCAATTTCAGGTTCACAAGGTTTATAGTTTTTGAGCTAGTCTGTTCACACACACACACACACACACATACACACACACACACACACACACACACACACACACACACACACACACACAGACCATTTCGCGGGACTTGGTTATTTGGACTCAGGGGACCCCAAAACTTGTATTTCCGATGAAAACCGGAAGTCGGAATTTTTCACGATCGCAATACTTCCACTTACTATATATTTCATATATAGGTAAGTGAAAGTAAAAAACAGGTAAAAATTGGAAAATAAAGTGCTCCCTCCGTTTGACCAATTTTGATCAAATGTTGGCTATCACATCTTTGGCATACACATACATCAAATACCCAGTTTGATCAAAATCGTTAAAACCGTTTTTGAGTAAATAAAAAAAACACGTGAAAAAGATACAAAATTTATTAAGTAAAGTCCCCCCTCCGGTTGATTAATTTTGATGAAATTTTTACAGTCATATCTCGGTCATATAAATAGATCAAATACTCAGTTCAATCGAAATCGTTAGAGCCGTTTTTGAGAAAATCGAAAAAAACTTAAAAAGTTATTAAATAAAGTACCCCCTCCCTTTAAGCAATTTTGATGAAATTTTTGCTGTCACATCGCGGGCATATACTTACACTAAATACCCAATTTCAGGTTCGCACGGTTTATAGTTTTTGAGCTAGTCTGTTCACACACACAGACACACACACACACACAGACCATTTCGCGGGACTTGGTTATTTGGACTCAGGGAATCCCAAAACGTGTATTTCCGTTGAAAACCGGAAGTCGAAATTTTTCACGATCGCAATACTTCCACTTACTATATATTTCATATATAGGTTAGTGAAAGTAAAAAACTTAAAAATCCTCAGTACTTCAAAAAACAGTTAGATTCAAAAATCTAGTGCGATGCGCGCAACACACCACTTTTAATTATGAACTTACATAGATTGGAAATCGACGGGTTTCGATAATATGTAAACGCCACACTTTTCTTCTTTTGTATATCTCCAGAAGTTATAATGTATCAGTAATGCAAAATTTAAAAATCTGGTGCGTGCGCGCAACACACAACTTTCACTTACCCACTTACTTACATTAGATTAGAAATGAATGCGTTGTGTTAATGCCACTTCTCAAAGTTACACATTTTTCCACATTCATTTCTTACCTGATAATAAAGAACACCTAATTTTCATTAAACATGGCGAATTTGATGAAAATCGTTAAAACCGTTTTTGAGATAATCGAAAAAAAGGTAAAAATCGGAAAAAAAGGTATGAAATAAAGTGCCCCCTCCCTTTGACCAATTTTGATGAAATCTGTGCTGTCACATCGCGGGCATATACCAACACCAAATACTGAGTTTTGTCAAAATCGTTAAAGCCGTTTTTGAGTAAATAAAAAAAACACGTGATAATGAGACAACATTTATTAAGTAAAGTCCCCCCTCCGGTTAATCAATTTTGATGAAATTTTTACAGTCATATCTCGGGCATATTATCACATCAAATACTCAGTTTAATCAAAATCGTTAAAGCCGTTTTTGAGTAAATAAAAAAAACACGTGAAAATGATACAAAATTTATTAAAGAAAGTCCCTCCTCCGGTTAATCAATTTTGATGAAATTTTTACAGTCATATCTCGGGCATATAAATAGATCAAATACTGAGTTTAATCAAAATCGTTAGAGCCGTTTTTGAGAAAATCGAAAAAACATAAAAAGTTATTAAATAAATTACCCCCTCCCTTTGAGTAATTTTGATGAAATTTATGCTGTCACATCGCGGGCATATACTTACACTAAATACCCAATTTCAGGATCGCACGGTTTATAGTTTTTGAGCTAGTCTGTTCACACACACACACACACACACACACACACACAGACCATTTCGCGGGACTTGGTCATTTCGACTCAGGGGACCCCAAAACGTGTATTTCCGTTGAAAACCGGAAGTCGAAATTTTTCACGATCGCAATACTTCCACTTACTATATATTTCATATATAGGTAAGTGAAAGTAAAAATTCTCAGTACTTTTCGATTCAATATTGCTTATTTCTTTTTTTAAGGGACCAAATTTCATCAACGGTTTTTTACTTTCACTTACCTATATATGAAATGTATAGTAAGGGAAAGTATTGCGATCGTGAAAAATTTCGACTTCCGGTTTTCAACGGAAATACGCGTTTTGGGGTCCCTTGAGTCAAAATAATCCGCGAAATGGTCTGTGTTTGTGGTCTGTGTGTGAACAGGCTACCTCAAAAACTATAAACCGTCCGAATCTGAAATTGGGTATTTAGTGTATTTATTTACCCACGGTGTGACATCCAAAATTTTATCAAAATTGATCAACCGGAAGGGGCACTTTACTTAATAAATTTTGTCTCATTTCACGTGTTTTTACTTTCACTTACCTATATATGATATATATAGTATGTGGAAGTATTGCGATCGTGAAAATTTTCGACTTCCGGTTTTCAACGGAAATACACGTTTTGGGGTCCCCTGAGTCAAAATAACCAAGTCCCGCGAAATGGTCTGTGTGTGTGTCTGTGTGTCTGTGTGTGAACAGACTAGCTCAAAAACTATAAACCGTGCGAACCTGAAATTGGGTATTTAGAGTATGTATAAGCCCACGATGTGACAGCAAAAATTTCATCAAATTTGCTCAAAGGGAGGGGGTACTTTATTTAATAACTTTTTAAGTTTTTTTCGATTTTCTCAAAAACGGCTCTAACGATTTTGATTAAACTGAGTATTTGATTTATTAATATGCCTGAAATATCACTGTAAAAATTTCATCAAAATTGATCAAACGGAGGGGGGACTTTACTTAATAAATTTTGTATCATTTTCACATGTTTTTTTTTTTTACTCAAAAACGGTTTTAACGATTTTGATCAAACTTGGTATTAGATGTATTTATATGCCAAAGATGTGATAACCAACATTTCATCACAATTGATCAACCGGAGGGGGGACTTTACTTAATAAATTTTGTACCATTTTCACGTGTTTTTTTTATTTACTCAAAAACGGTTTTAACGATTTTGATCAAACTTGGTATTTGATGTATTTATATGCCCGAGATATGACTGTAAAAATTTCATCAAAATTGATCTACGGGAGGGGCGACTTTACTTAATAAATTTTGTATAATTTTCACGGGTTTTTTTTATTTACTCATAAACGGCTTTAACGATTAACAAAAATAAGATATGAATGTAGTAAAATGTGTGACTTTGGGAAATGATATTTAGCAAAACACGTCAATTTCTAATCTAAGTAAGTTGGTAAGAGAAAGTTGTGTGTTGCGCGCACGCACCAGATTTTTTTTTTATTTACTCAAAAACGGCTTTAACGATTTTGATCAAACTGGGTATTTGATGTATGTTTATGACCACGATGTGGCAGCAAAAATTTCATCAAAATTAGTCAAACGGAGGGGGTACTTTATTTAATAAATTTTGTGTCCTTTTTACGTTTTTTTTCTTTCCCCCTTTTCTCCAGAACGGATCAAACGATTTTGTTTAAACTGGGTATTTGACGTATGTTTATGACCACGATGTGGCAGCAAAAATTTCATCAAAATTAGTCAAACGGAGGGGATACTTTATTTAATAAATTTTGTGTCCTTTTTACGTTTTTTTTCTTTCCCCCTTTTCTCCAGAACGGATAAAACGATTTTGATTAAACTGGGTATTTGAATGTCCGCGGTGTGACATTCAATATTTCATCAAAATTGATCAATTAAAGGGGGCACTTCATTAATAAATATTGTTTCATTTTAACGTTTGTTTTTACTTTCACTTACCTATATATGAAATATATAGTAAGTGGAAGTATTGCGATCGTGAAAAATTTCGACTTCCGGTTTTCAACGGAAATACACGTTTTGGGGTCCCCTGAGTCCAAATTACCAAGTCCCGCGAAATGGTCTGTGTCTGTGTGTGTGTGTGTGAACAGACTAGCTCAAAAACTATAAACCGTGCGATCCTGAAATTGGGTATTTAGTGTAAGTATATGCCCGCGATGTGACAGCATAAATTTCATCAAAATTACTCAAAGGGAGGGGGTACTTTATTTAATAACTTTTTATGTTTTTTTCGATTTTCTCAAAAACGGCTCTAACGATTTTGATTAAACTCAGTATTTGATCTATTTATATGCCCGAGATATGACTGTAAAAATTTCATCAAAATTGATTAACCGGAGGAGGGACTTTCTTTAATAAATTTTGTATCATTTTCACGTGTTTTTTTTTATTTACTCAAAAACTGCTTTAACGATTTTGATCAAACTGGGTATTTGATGTATGTATATGTCCGAGATATTACTGTAACAATTTCATCAAAATTGATTATCCGGGGGGGGACTTTACTTAATAAATTTTGTATCATTTTCACGTGTTTTTTTAATTACTCAAAAACGGCTTTAACGATTTTGATCAAACTGGGTATTTGACGTATGTATATGTTAAAGATGTGATAGCCCGCATTTCATCAAAATTGCTCAAACGGAGGGGGCACTTTAGGAGAGAGAGAGAAACACTTTATTTAAAATCGTGGTGCTGCCCAATTACATTGGGTTGCTAATACACAGCATACTAATTTATCTATCATAGAGACTATTTGTTAATACTAATAAGATTAATATATATACAAAGAGACATAATTTTTTTTTCTATTATTTTTTTTTTTTTTTTTTTTTTTTTTGCATTTATAACTTTATAACATTTTCTCTCTATAGGCTTACCTGGCCTCTAAAAATTAAGTAATGTAATAATAAAAATTTTAAAACTAGGTAAAATACTAACAGCAACATAATAGTAACAATACTCAACAACAGCTCAAAATTTTATATAAAACGGGATAAAATGATTTAAAATATAAAACAAACAACAACAAAACTAACAATATATAAAAAGAACAATATATAAATAAAAGGCGATTAGCGGTAAATATATTATTATATAAATAAATTAAATTAATCAATATATAAATAAACAACATACATATATATACATACATGTCCCCTCAACGATTTGTAATTTAAATTCTAAGAATGGATGTGGTGGTGTATGATTCCCAGGGAGTCGAGAACAATATATTCTGCAATTTTCGCTACATCCTTGATGTCGACACCAAGATCCTCCATGAAGCTCCTTGTTGAACTTGGTATAGTTCCGCGGGCTCCGAACCAAAGGCCTCTCACGTTGAAGTCTCTCTCGCCGAAGCCTTCACGGAACTTTTCTTTAAGGAAAGGGATACATTTTTCATAAATTTCCTTCTTTTCCCTTTCAATTTTGGTGGCCTGGTCGAGGTCATTCGATTCGTACCTAACAGTGGGATCCAGAACGATAGCTGACTTTCCGGTCTTAGAAAACGCCACTATATCAGCATATCTCGTGGATCCCTCTGTATCCACGCAGTAAACCTCTTCATAGCACGCAAAATCCCTTTCTTTAAGGAGCTTCATCAACTCGTGCTTGACTCTGTGGTGACGGCGAGTTATCAGGAGCGAGTTGTTGGGGCATTTCCCCAGCACATGTGCTGGTGTTTCAGACTCTCTGCCGCATTTGCGACAGAGGGACCCAACTTCTCTGACCTGTCCGCTGACACCTGGGACTCCTCGCAGGGGTGCATAGTTAATGTTAAGTTTCAAGGCATTAGACCATTCAGATCCCGAAAGTACTTGCTTTTCATACATAAGTCTATTAGCTTTCGGTGTCTCTTTAAAATGGCGTACTCCTATGCCTTGCCACCTGCAGTTGGCCCATTCCTCAAACGAGTTTTCGCGTAGCGACTGTCGTAGAGCTTTCACACTGCGGTGTCCCTGCTCAACACCCAATCTCTCCGCACACTTAGCTATTTCAGCCGAGTAATCGAAAATAGATTGAAACAGGGAATCCGGTATATTTGACAGCCGCTGAGCAATGGACCAGTGTTGTAAAGGAGCTTCCCATTGGCAGCGGATCAGTCCTAATCCTCTGTATCTCCTGGGAGCGTATAACATCGCCGTGGAGGTGTTCGCAGGTAGCCCGATTATGGCCTTGACACTCCTGCGAATCATGGTGTCGATGCCTTCTAATATTTCAGGACGCAGCTTTGTTAGGGGCGCAGTTTGGAGAGGGTAAATTAGACCCGGGAACAAATATTGATTGACAATGTTGAGCTTCTGATCGGGCTTAAGCAAGCAAGAGGTGACGAGCTTATTAAGGTTTTCATTTAATTTTGCCACCGAATCTTCGCTAAACAGTAGCTCTCCCGAGAATGTACATCCCAAATACTTGATAACTTCACCATGTCTTAAAGTTTGGATGCTATCTCCATTCTCGAGGGAGAGCGTTGTGGCTTCCAGCTCTCCTTTGTTTAGAACTATGCCCACACTCTTCTCAGGGTTTATCGCCAAACCAATCTCCGCGAGGGTTCTCTGAACGCTGCCAATAACTCTTTCTGCAGCCCCTTTGTCACGCGCTGTAACCGCCTGATCATCCGCGAACCCTGTAAGAACCACACTGTCTTGGTCTACTTTAAGATTGTATCCAAATTTTCTTGAAAATGATTCGTCACACAGGTCGCGGTATAAGTGATCGATCGCTAGGTTAAAGAGTGACGATGACAAAGGGCCGCCTTGGGGTACTCCTCGCAGCACCTTGATTTGGCTGGTCGTGTGGGCACCGATGTTAATTCTAATTTCATTTGTACTTAGGAGAGCTGATATTACATTCCTAAGATCCGGCGACACACCCCTCGCTTCCAATGTGTTGATTATATGTGAGTGCCCAACATTGTCAAAAGCACCGACAACATCGAGAAAGACTACCGCGCAATCGTTTTTCTTTTTCTTTGAATCTTTCAGGATCGCGTCTATAATTCTCGAGTTGACGTGCGTTCCCGGGAGTCCTTTTATGAAACCCCTTTGATTCCTATGGAAGGTGACCTGTTTCCTTAGTTCATGGTCCAGAACCTTTTCTATTATTCGGCGCACAATAGAATATATAGTGATGGGTCTCCATGAGGAGATATTGTTTATTTCTCCTTTCCCTTTGTAAATTAGGATTGTGCGCCCTTTTCGAAGTGGTTCCGGTACGTAGGCCACCTTCAACATTATCTCCGCAATAATTTTAATAATGTTCGCTACTTCGAAATATTTTAACGTGCGGATTAACACTCCATCGGGCCCCGGCGATGTGTCCATAGATGTAGATTTTATTGCTTTCCTAACTTGTTCGGTTTCTATGGACATTAGATTAGGCAACGGGGCAACCTTTTCATAATCTACACGTTTGCGGAGATTTTCGGTCTCAAAGAGGTCTTTGAAGTGTTTTTCAACATCTTTCGGTTGTAGGGGACATTGCTTAGGAGCGTCGGCGTTCATTATATTTTGCACAACTTTCTTTCTTTTGTTGTAATAATTATATTGCGCAACTTCGTATTGATAATGTTGCTGCCGACGACTCCTCAACTATTTTTACAATTTTTACCTTTTTTTGATTTTCTCAGAAACGGCTTTAACGATTTTCATGAAATTCGTCAGGTTTAATGAAAATTAGGTGTTCTTTAATATCAGGTAAGCTTTATCATTATTAAAATGTTATGGGGGGCTTAAATGGGGTAGGGGCCTTTTTTGTTAGTTTGTTTTTGTTTATTTGGAGAAATAAACTGTCTCTCATTACGCCTAAAAATAAAAAATGGCTAAATATGAGATATGATAAAAACCAAGTAAACATAATGAGGAGAAAAAAAGAAAAATATTCAGTCAACTCATAAAACACGTTGAGCCCACGCATTACGCTTTTAATGACAGACCATTGTTCATAATTAATGCCCTTCTGTGCATTTAATGGAAATGATTTGTTTCATGGGAAATAAATGAAATATTCAACAAGTACATAGAGGATTATAAAATCAGTCGACTTGGAGTATTATGCTTGCATTGCCGAATTATCTCAAGTAAAAACTTTTATTTAATAATAAAAGAAATTTGTGTTTGTTATAGAGCAAAGGGAAATCAAAAATAAGAAATGAATGTGGAAAAATGTGTAACTGAGTGAGAAGTGGCATTAACAGAACGCATTAATTTCTAATTTAAGTTGGTAATTGAAAGTTGTGTGTTGCGCGCACGCACCAGATTTTTTTACTTTCACTTACCTATATATGAAATATATAGTAAGTGGAAGTATTGCGATCGTGAAAAATTTCGACTTCCGGTTTTCAACGGAAATACACGTTTTGGGGTCCCCGGAGTCCAAATAACCAAGTCCCGCGAAATGGTCTGTGTGTGTGTGTGTGTGAACAGGCTAGCTCAAAAACTATAAACCGTGCGAACCTGAAATTGGGTATTTAGTGTATGTACACAACCGCGATGTGACAGCAAAAATTCCATCAAAATTGCTCAAAGGGAGGGGGTACTTTATTTAATAACTTTTTAAGTTTTTTTCGATTTTCTCAAAAACGGCTCTAACGATTTTGATTAAACTGAGTATTTGATGTATTAATATGCCCGCGATGTGACAGCAAAAATTTCATCAAAATTGCTCAAAGGGAGGGGGTACTTTATTTAATAACTTTTTAAGTTTTTTTCGATTTTCTCAAAAACGGCTCTAACGATTTGGATTAAACTGAGTATTTGATGTATTAATATGCCTGCGATATGACCGTAGAAATTTCATCAAAATTGATCAACCGGAGGGGGGACTTTACTTAATAAATTTTGTATCATTTTCACGTGTTTTTTTTTATTTACTCAAAAACGGTTTTAACGATTTTGATCAAACTGGGTATTTGATGTATGTATATGCCAAAGATGTGATAGCCAACATTTCATCAAAATCGATCAACCGGAGGGGGGACTTTACTTAATAAATTTTGTATCATTTTGACGTGTTTTTTTTATTTACTCAAAAACGGCTTTCACGATTTTTATCAAACTGGGTATTTGATGTATGTATATGCCAAAGATGTGATAGCCAACATTTCATCAAAATTGATCAACCGGAGGGGACACTTCATTTCATAACTTTTTTCCAATTTTTCGATTATCTCAAAAACGACTTTCACGATTTTCATCATATTCGTCATTTTTAATAAAAATTAGGTGTTATTTGATATCAGGTAAGCGTTATCATTAATAAAATGTTCTGAGGGGATTATAGAGCAAATGAAAACAAAAACAAGAAATGAATATGGAAAAATGTGTATCTTTGTTGCACTAAGTTTAACTAAAGTTGCATTAACAAAACGCATTAATTTCTTATCTACGTAAGTTGGTAAGTGAAAGTTGTGTGTTGCGCGCACGCACCAGATTTGACTTTGTCTGAATTCGGAGAGTCCCGAAAAGCGTAGAAGATTGTCAGGAACCGGTTGTAACTGTTACAAAAAACTAAAACTTTTTTCCATCATATGTTTTTTATAACTGTACAGAGTGTCAATAACTGTATGGTTTACCCTATATATTTCATATATAGGTAAGTGAAAGTAAAAATAGAAACATTTAATTAAATTAATTCTATTTAATTAATCATCAGTGCATTTTAATAATAAAGTTAGTCAATAATTATAGATGAATGGATGCAATTTCTTGAACCTTTTATACCCTTTCTTCAATCTAATGAATCATATTATAATAAAGTTGTTCTTTTTCAAAATAGAGACATTTATGAAATTGTGCCATGGAGTCATATTTACAATAATCATCAAATCATTTTAAAAAATGTCCTTTTTTGTTTTTAAAATACTTCCTTTCTTTTTTTTTTTTTTTAAAGAACAAAAAAATAATAATCTGGTGATTAAGAATACTCGGATTCTCGACAACATCTGCTCCGGTAAACCCGACTCCCCAACTGTGGTTATCGGGTTAGGCGTGATCGGAATACTTGTTGTTTACTGAAGCCGGCCACTATCTTGCAACCGGATTAATAACAAAAATCCTAATATAAATTTCTATATTTGTTTTAGAGATACTCATGTTTATTACATTTGAGCATTACACAGCATATTACATTGAATTTAGTCGCTTCATTGCTTAAAGCACGAAAATAAGAATGATTAATGTCGTTGGGATTATATATTGCTTCTAATTTAGCCGATTTTCTTTTTTCACATAGAGTATGTTTATCAACCCGATTTTAAACCAGCTCGCCTGAAATTTAGCCACTGATAACCTATTTGCTAAAAATTGAATGCCCCTCAACGCAGAAAGTAAACTATTTCTAGTCCTGACCAGCGGACCTCTTGCAACTTCACGATATCTAAACTATGTAAGGGAGAGCGGGGTTGGTTGGCATAGGGAGTAGGTTGGCCATTGGCTTATAGTTTCCGTCACACCTATTGTGAAGGCCCCACCATTGTACCATGTGACCCGCTCGACCTCGGGAGTCATGTCCTGAGTTTTTAATCCGATGCTAACAGTGTAGAGAAGAATGTGCTTCATTAATTGATTTTACAACGTGTAAGTAAATTTTTATATTTTCAGTAAATTTGGTTTAAAGGCATGGCAAAACATTTGACTCCGATTCTGTTCACATAGCCCCAAACTCCTTTGAAAAACCTAACCTTTCGACTAACCAGTTACTTGTTTGATTGTTCTCCCCTGTCCTGGCAGCCATCTTTCATATGATCTCTCTTGTGGGGTTAGTTGGCTCTCTTCAACTGGGTTTGGTTTGCGCAGTAGCAATTCACAAAAGCAAGGTAAACATAAACAAAGGATGAAACTACCAATTGTCTTTAGTTCCAGCAAGGAGGATGAGAGCAACTTTTCTTATGCAGAAAGTGACGACAGTCTAAACTTCTATCTTCTTTTATGGTCGTTCTAAACTGCTCACAAATTGAAGTGGACCACTCATAAAAAGTTAGGTAACTCTCTTTTTTAAACATACTTCTGGTTATTTTTTTTTATATTTGTGCTTACAGTACCTCACTTATCGATTGTTAATGGTTTTTATTCAACAAAAATAAATACACCAAACCAAATTCAAGAAAAATTTATTTTTTTAAATTAAATAAAAAAATCGTACAAAATAAACATTTATATTTTTACAAATATTGGTTTTCATTTCAATGCAACCTTTTTCAGTAGGGTGTTGGACCCCCTCTACTTTGAATTAATGCTTCACATCGGCGATTCTTACTCCTTATTAAGCTCAATATGTAGTCTTGAGGTAAATTAGCCCATTCCTCAATTAAGGCAGCAGCAAGTTGATCCAAGTTATACAAGGATATTCATACAAGGTGAAAACATGTGTAATTGCCGTAGGAGTTTGTCCCAAACATTTTCAATTGGATTCATGTCTGGTGGACCAGCAGGTCAGTTCATGCGGGTCATTTCTTGTTCAGCAGAACAACGTTGAATCATTCTTGTCCTGTGAGGACGAGCATTATCATCAACAAGAATGAAGTTCTCAACCTTTTCTTGGGATAAAGGGACAATTACAGGTCTGATGACATTGCTCAGTTGGGTTTGTGCGGTTACATGTTCATTTCTAAACAATACAAGCTGAGTTTTTCGATTACTCATTATCCATCCCCACACCATTATTGAGCCTCCTCCATAAGAGCGAACTGGTTCAGTCATACCTGTGCTAAATCGCTGGTTTGTCTCTCGCCACACTCTAAAAGTCGATTTTGGTTCGTCAGTAAATAAACAATGGTCCCAGTCCTCTTCGGTTCAATCAACATGTTCACAAGCCCCTAGGAGTCGTGCTTCCTTTTGTTGTTTGGTTAAATAAACCCTCCTCGCCGGTCTTCTTGGCCTCAAACCAAATTCATCTAGGCAATTTCTAACCGTCTGAGTTAAAATGCGGACTCCCGTTGCTTGTTGAAAAGAACTTAGCAGCTGCCGAGCTGTTAAACCTCGTTGCCTAGTGGTTTGGATTTTGAGATATCGGTCTTGCTGAAGGGTGGTTTTTTGAACTCGGCCTCCTCCATGTGTCTACTGAGCAGTTCCTGTTGCCTGTTATCGAGACCATGCTCGTCCAATGACTATGTGAGAGCACTGAAGCCTACGACCGACATCACGTTGAGAATGACCTAACTCTAAAAGTGCTAATGCCCTACCGAGTTCTTCAGCACTAAGTCGTCGTAAAAACATTGTTAAACACTGTCTATTGAACTGGTTGGAGTAATACTGACGATAAAAGGGAAATAATGTTTACAAAACACAAGTGAAAACTAACAAACATGACCTTATGGGACAAAATCTAATATGCAGCTCACCTCTAAGTAATGATACTAAGACTTTGTTTTTGTTTTTATCTTTCTCAACACCATGAAAGGGCTGATAAAATAGTTTTTTTTAATGGAGGAAAACCTCGAATCAATCAAGTTAACTAAATTATAAAATATCGTTATTTTCATAAATGGTCCACTTCATTTTGTGAGCAGTTTATTTTCCCTTAAAAGCTGTTGAAAAACGATTCATAATTATTATACTATTGTAGTGCAGCTTTTAATAACAATAATATCTGTCAGGCAGTACTTGAATGAGATGGCTAAACAACCCCACCTTCTAGGCCAACCTGACCCACATAAGGGGTTAATTGGCATAATCTGGATTGACGAATTCTTCAATTTTCTATGATCTTAGTAATAAATATTATGTGGTGAAAAAAATACTTGAAGTACTCTAATACTTGGAGTTTACAGTGGTATCAGCCCTATTGGGATTATTATTACAGGAATGACTCAAAAATCAAAAAAGTGAAAACTGTTGCTAACCAACCCCGCTCTCCCCTGCCATAACCTCATTCGCGACCGATTTTAACCCACCCGCTGTATTCAGCCCTTACGTTCCACGTCCCTATACTGAAATCAATACCTATTTTTCAACTTTCGTCATGAATCCCCTAAAGCTGTCCCCACCCGGAGACGTGAACTGGGGACTGGGCTCCGGATAATGAGCGTTTTACCTTAGGAAGATCCATGACTATACCTATGTAGTGTTTGGGTGAACTGAAACATATTTGAGTAGGGCGTTCAAATCTACGTCCCGCCTCCAGCAAGCCTGGGGAGGGTGGGAGAGCAGCTCTCATTGTTGGTCAGCGAGTCCAACGCTATTCTTTATAAGAAAACAGAAACTCCCCTTCCCCATTTAAGCCCCCTTAGAACATTTTTATGATGATGAAACACCTGATATTAAAGAATAATTGATTCTCATTAAACACGACGAGTTTGATCAAAATCATTAGAGCCGTTTTTGAGAAAATCGGAAAAAATAAGTAAAAATGAGACAAAATTTATTAAACAAATTGCCCACTCCATTTGACCAATTTTCATGAATTTTTTTCTGTCACTTGTGGGTATACACATGCACTAATTATCCAATTTCAGATTCTTACGGTTCATGGTTTTTGAGCTAGTCTTTTCACGAATACACAGACCATTTCTTGGGGGATTCCATGGACCATTCAGGGGATTCCAAATCCCATGGGCGTCACCGCCGGAGGTCGCGTCTCCCCCCCCCCCCAATAATTTGGAAGGGGGCAACTATTTACTAGCTATTATTTTTATTGCCTACTAAAAACCTGAACCATGATTTATAATTACAGTTTTATAGTATTATAAGATTAATTTTCACTATTTTATTTAACACTCGTAGTCTGTTGCAGATCTTCCTTGGTCTCGCGGTTCAGAACTACTCCACATTTATCTGGATTCAAGCGGATGAGTATGTTTTAAAGGAATTATCCAAGATTTGTCGAACGGTACGTGAAATATTTCAATTTCTGTTCTCTATTTAGTGATAACTACAATCATACATATACACAGGGGTCACCTGTGGTGTTGTGGTTAGCATGGCAACCTACAATACTAAAGATCGCGGGTTCAATTCCAGCGGTGGCCCTAGGATTTTTTAATGGGAGTAAAAAATCCTTAGCTATGCCGTCCCTCGGATAGGACGTAAAATGGAGGTCCCGAGCCTGTACGATGTCAGGTACTCGTTAAAGATCCCTATCCTAATTATACCTGGATAGGCAAAATTTAGGACTCCCACTGTAGCATCGTCCGATTAGCCTTAGTAGCATAAAAATGGACGTTAAACAAACAAACAAACAATCATACATATACAGAAAAAAAAACGAAAATTAATAATAAAAATAAAAAATAAAAATTTTAGTCAGGCATTCTTGTTCAAAAGTGATCACTCGTCTCAACCAAAACTTTTCACTCAGGGAGTTCTACACCGGCCATAGTTTTTTTTTTTTAATTGTTTTTAATTTATTAGTGAAAAGTTTTACCCCGTTTTCCTGTGGTCATATATTGTCAAACAATAAAATATACAAAAATATTGTCGATTTTAAATTTCGAGTGAAGTTCCCGAGATCGTAGATTTCAAAAATGGATCGATTTTAAATGCCGAGTGGAGTGGAGGCGGCCATACTTTTGGCAAATTCCACTCCTTCCGACTTTATCAATAAAAGGCTTTATACTTATATCCCCGTAGATTTAAAATAATAGACTTTTACAATTGCATTTCTGTTTGAGAAGAAATAAAACATTGCAGAATGAATGATGGTTCATTCTTGAGATATAGAATTTTTTTTTAAATCATCGCTACCGTCCCATTCGCTAATTTAAAATCGATAATACATACTTCTAAAATTTAAACTCTTAATAACTTAATAATAAATTAAATTAGAATAGTTTTAATTATGTTACGCTCCTCAATCCATTTGAATTTGATTTTTTTAAACTATTAAAATTATTTGATAAAAATCACTTGAGGACACAGGATTGCCCTCACACTTTAAATAATTTTTCCTATTATTGCTAATCATCGTTTTGTTTGTCGATTACAAGAAACATTTGATGTGTTATTTTTGTATTAATTCACAAGCTTTGGGTATAATTTATTGTGTAACCTCCTTATGTTTTATGTCAGCGGATAGTTAATTGATGATGTTATAGAATGTTAGATTTTTTTTTTTTTTAAAGGCATTTTAGCTAAACAGAAACAAGCTTTATTTACAGTATATACATAATTGAATTATTCATTTTTGGGTGGAAAGGTAGGCTAAGATAAAGTAGTTTAATAATATATGTAAAATCTCTAAACGCCACCCTGTAATAGTTCTCTCCTTATTGAATTAATTCATCAAAAATGGTCTGGCTTGGTTTCTCCTAGAGGTGGTTTATACTTCTAAACTTCTGCTATACCCAGTTTTCGAGGATATTAGGTATAGTTAACTGTGCATGAACTCATATTGTATGAAGTCACCCTACCTATTTCAGCTTATGTTTATAGGAGGAAGAGATATTGCTCTATTGGTGGTACATCATGGTGACCGCTGGCGTCGTGGTGAGTCTTGTGTCATTCACGATCTCCACCTGCAGCAAGGGCCACATCTATTTCAAGAACGGAATGCAAATCAAACCTTGGACATGGTGAGCTCAAGTGATAGCCTTAATATCTACCTATCAGCTTATCTATCTATAAGCACTACTACACGTGACCAGTTTCGATTTAAATATAGGGCGGAAAAAAATTAATTATCTAAGTACAAATATTTTTTTATTTTATTTTTTACTCTTACCCTAGCATGCTATGTTTGTTTGTTATACTGGGATATACAATCTATTCTGACCAGGATGGGAAGATAAGATTTATTCCGTTGGACGGTTCCAAAAACTATTTCAACCCTACCGACAGGTTCGAACCGCCGCACCATACTAAAGTGTATTTGAACGATCCACGCGGTCATAAGTCAAGTTTACAAAATGTGGCTCGGAAAAAAACAAACGAGTAAAAAATGGGTTCTCGGTTTCCCGAAAGGCATAAGGCATAAAAAGCACCTATCGATTCGCCTTCACGATATATTTACAAAAAGCAATTAGCAGTAAAAACCAAGCAAGCAGTAAAAAACTCTAATGTTGATGAAAATAGGTTCCTTCAAAAAATAAATAAGCAATAATGAATCGTAAAGTACTGAGAACTTTCAAGTTTTGCAATACTAATACTCGATAACTTATGAAGATATACAAATATAAGCAAATAAATGTGGAAAAATGTGTGAAGTTGAGGCATGGCGTTTACATACTATTGAAACACGTCGCTTTCTAATCTAAGTAAGTTCGTACGTGAAAGTTGTGTGTTGCGCGCATCGCATCATATTTCTATTGAATTTTGGAAAAGGACCCTTTTTTTCAAATATATGTTATTCCAGCATAGGGTAACAAAACGTTGGGCTAAAGTTCAAAGAGGAGAACCTATTGTTCACAAGATAAAAAATGTAGATTTGAAAATTCTCAGTACTTTCCGATTCAATATTGCTTTATTTCTTTTTTTAAGGGATCAAATTTCATCAACGGTCTAGTTTTTTTAGTTTCACTTATCTGTATATTAAATATATAGTTAGGGAAAGTATTGGGATCGAGAAAAATTTCGACTTCCGGTTTTCAACGGAAATACGCGTTTTCGGTTCCCTTGAGTCAAAATAACCGAGTCCCCCGAAATGTTGTATCTGAGTGTGTGAACTGACTAGTTCAAGACCATATACCGTAAGATCCTGAAATTGGTAGGTATTTAGTGTATGCACATGCCCGCGATGTGACTGCAAAAATTTCATCAAAATTGGTCAAACGGAGGAGTTACTTTGTTTCATAACTTTTTTTCCATTTTTACGTTTTTTTTTCCGATTTCCTCAAAAACGGCTCTAACGATTTTGATAAAACTTGTCATGTTTCATGAGAATCAAGTATAGACGTGACAGCATAGATTTCATCAAAATTGAATTAACGGATGGGGCACTTTATTTATTAAATTTTGACTCATTTCTACGGTTTTTTTTTGTCTTTTCGATTTTCTCGATTTGATCAATCTCTTCATGTTTCATGAGAATCAAATTTTTTTTAATATCAGGTAAGTTTTATCATCATTAAAACGTGCTGAGGGGGCTTAAATGGGGAAGTAAGTTCGTCAGTAAAAGTTTGTGTTGCGCGCATCGACCAGATTTTTTATCTAGTGAACCCTTCCCTTTGAAATTCAGCAAAGCTTCAGCCACCTTAAGTTATAATAACGTACATTTTTTTTTAAATAAATCAAAATTCATAAAAAAAAAATTAGTTTTTTTAAAGATGTTTTTAGAGTTTGGTCATGTAGTATACTACATGATGCTCAAAGGAAAGAGCATAGACAAATGAAAAATATGCCAAATATCCGAAATAAGTCATCAGTTATGATCTAATATACAGGTTAAAGATCTTTTTAGAAACGATTGCGCGCGGATATGTAATTGGTCCCGAAAAATATGATCTAAAGGTATGCATTGGATACTGTTTGCATTATATACCCTTGGCACCCAATGACCCCAGAAATGCATACAATCCTTTTTTAAGATAGACAAAAGATTTATAAAATAATATTTAAAATATTAAAAAATAAGATAGAATCATATAGCTAAATTGTGGGCAATTCCACGTCAATTCAACACAGGCTTGAGCCTCACCATTTCAGATTTTCTTGAAATTTGGTATATGTGTACTGGTGGGGTCGGGGGATAATATTCTATAGTCCTACCTAATAAAGATTTTTGGACTAATTACCTATGCGAGAGGTAACTAGTCGCGAAAAAAAAAGCCGTATTAATTACGGTTTTTAAAATTTTAGTTCGCGAGAACTGACAAGAGATCGCATTGAAAAGGTTAGTCGCGGTAGCCAGGAGGGGTGGGGGGTAAAACCCCACCCGCCCTCCCCCGCCGCTTCGCCACATAATAAGGACTTTTTGAATATTTACCTTTGCGAGAGGTAATTAGCTTGGGAAAAAAAAACTCATAGTAATTAGTTAATGAAAATTAACGAGTGCGAGAGCTAACTGAAGCGCGGGGAAAACTAATTGGCGACGGTGGTGGTTCCTGGTGGGGTCGGGGGAAACCCGCCCGCCCTCCCTATTCTATAGTCCTACCTAATAAAGATTTTTGGACTAATTACCTATGCGAGAGGTAACTAGTCGCGAAAAAAAAAGCCGTATTAATTACGGTTTTTAAAATTTTAGTTCGCGAGAACTGACAAGAGATCGCATTGAAAACGTTGGTCGCGGTAGCCAGGAGGGGGGGGGGTAAAACCCCACCCGCCCTCCCCCGCCCTCCCCCGCCGCTTCGCCACATAATAAGGACTTTTTGAATATTTACCTTTGCGAGAGGTAATTAGCTTGGGAAAAAAAAAACCCATAGTAATTAGTTAATGAAAATTAACGAGTGCGAGAGCTAACTGAAGCGCGGGGAAAACTAGTTGGCGACGGTGGTGGTTCCTGGTGGGGTCGGGGGAAACCCGCCCGCCCTCCCTATTCTATAGTCCTACCTAATAAAGATTTTTGGACTAATTACCTATGCGAGAGGTAACTAGTCGCGAAAAAAAAAAACCGTATTAATTACGGTTTTTAAAATTTTAGTTCGCGAGAACTGACAAGAGATCGCATTGAAAACGTTGGTCGCGGTAGCCAGGAGGGGGGGGGGGTAAAACCCCACCCGCCCTCCCCCGCCCTCCCCCGCCGCTTCGCCACATAATAAGGACTTTTTGAATATTTACCTTTGCGAGAGGTAATTAGCTTGGGAAAAAAAAAACCCATAGTAATTAGTTAATGAAAATTAACGAGTGCGAGAGCTAACTGAAGCGCGGGGAAAACTAGTTGGCGACGGTGGTGGTTCCTGGTGGGGTCGGGGGAAACCCGCCCGCCCTCCCTATTCTATAGTCCTACCTAATAAAGATTTTTGGACTAATTACCTATGCGAGAGGTAACTAGTCGCGAAAAAAAAAGCCGTATTAATTACGGTTTTTAAAATTTTAGTTCGCGAGAACTGACAAGAGATCGCATTGAAAACGTTGGTCGCGGGAGCCAGGAGGGGGGGGGGGTAAAACCCCACCCGCCCTCCCCCGCCGCTTCGCCACATAATAAGGACTTTTTGAATATTTACCTTTGCGAGAGGTAACTAGTCGCGAAAAAAAAAGCCGTATTAATTACGGTTTTTAAAATTTTAGTTCGCGAGAACTAACAATAGATCGCATTGAAAATTGTAAATTGGGTAAATTGCGACTAGTTGATACAAGTATCAACTAGAACAATTGTGAAATATTACTGTGATATGTCTACCCGTATTTGAATTATTGGTCTGCAAAGCCCTCAAAAATAGGTCCAGAAACAGAAAAAATCATGATTAAAAATAGATTTAGATGTTTTCCAAATTTGACTATGACTATGAGATTGGCGTCATTTAACAGCGCATTCCATGCCATTTCGTATGATACACAGCATTGTATAGGTTGGTACTAAAGAAATTTTCTTAAATCCAAGTTTAAAATTTTAATTTCAATTTTCTCAAAAAGGGCATCTTTTAAAGTTTTTATATTTTTTGTGAAAAATAGGTAGTAGTATATCTATTCATAAAACAAAATATAAAAGTGGGATGAAAATTTCTTGATTATTAAACAAATTGAAAACTAGTGATAAAAACGGCCGGGATAGCCGAGCGTGTAGGAGCGCGACCCGTTGTTGCACGCTAAAGCCGAACGGCGGCGGTTCGAATCCGCCCTGGGAGGGTTGACTTTTATTTCGTGGAGATCCCACGGAATAAATCTCGACCCTCCCACCATGGTTAGAATAGGTTGGTTACACCTGTAGAGTAACCCCCCGTATGCCACACATGGCCAGGTAGGGGTACCGAACAAAAAAAAAAAAAAAATTCAATAAATCTAGCTTTTTATGATTAAAAATAGATGTAGATGTTTACCAAATTTGGCTAGGGCTATGAGATTGGTGTCGTTTAACAGCGCATTCCATGCCGTTTCATATGATATAGAACAATGTATGTATAGGTTTAGGCAGTATGACCTATTTTTTAATAGAAATATATAAAAAAATTTAAAAAATCTCCTTTTACAGAAAATTGACATTAAATTTTTAAACTTGGTTTTAAGAAAATTTCTTTAGCACCAACCTATACATTGTTCTATATCATATAAAACGGCATGGAATGCGCTGCTAAACGACACCGATCTCATAGTCATAGTTAATTTGGTAAACATGTACAGCTATTTTTAATCAGCTTTTTTTCTGTTTCTGGACCTATTTTTGAGGGCTTTAGAGACCAATAATTCAAAAACGGGTAGACATATCTCAGTAATATTTCACAATTGTTCTAGTATTTACAAGCAGTACACATATACCAAATTTCAAGAAAATGTGAAATGGTGAGGTTCAAAATGATATATTTTTGTGTTTATTTGACGTGAAATTGCCCTTTTACATAATGGAACAATTATGTTCATATTTATTTTTAAATGCTGTATTATTCTACAAATATAACAAAATAAAAAATAATTATTAAAAATGTAACTTAAAATAAATAGAAAAAAATCGAATTGTTGATTATCCTGAATTATACGTTTATGAATTATCACGGGCATATAATACTATGAATAGAAGCTTATGTATAATCCTCTTGTTTCAGTTTACCTTTCAAACTCTGGACATCGCTAGTGTAACCCGATGAAATTGCGATTAAAAGTATGAAAAATTTATAAAGAATATTCGGTACTGGTTCTGAACAGTGGCTCCTGAGTCGTTCACTAAGCTGCCCTTCAAAGTAAGGCCCGATCTCCACTGAAAAGGACCCTTTTGGGGGTTTGTTTATCTCTGGAGAGCGAGCGCAGCAAGCGGGAGTCTAAAGCTGGAATCTATTAAAGCTAATCAAGGATTTTTTTAACAGAAAAAATACGACGGTAGTTCGATAACATCACGGTCACATAACCTTTTAAAACAGGCCACGGCCAGCAGCCGCTCTTCAGAACCTGTGCCCAATATTCTCTTAGGCCGGTAACTCAAAGATAAATAGAGGAACTCAAAAACAAGATTTTTACAAAAGTTTGGCGGAATTTCCATCGTCGTCGAACGGATATTTGTATTTATTTACTATCTACTTACCTTAGAAATTTTGTTTTTGTATTGTATATAGATAGATCACAAGTAATGATGACTTGTTACCAAATGTTTTAGACAACTTTCATCTTTTAATATATATCATTGAAGAAATTCTTGGCTAAAGATGGAAACTTCCATAACATTTATCTAAATTATCTTCTAATAATCGATGAACTTAAAAAGCAGGGAAAAACTTGTGTTGGATCGGTCAAATGAAATTGATTAATCATTTTACAATCTTCTTTTCTTTTAATGATATTTGGCCGACGTTCCGATCCATATTATAGGTCACCATCAAAGGGACAATCAATGCAGAACGAGGAAGGTCTATCGAGAGATAATAAGCAGTACAAGCCACCGAGGTTCGTCAACAGATATTACTCAGAGCTCAAGTTCCCAGTTCTGCCATCACGTTCTCAGAACATGAACAGCTTTAGCTAAGAATTATCAACTTGCATAAAAGTTTCTTCTTATCTATGCATTTTCACAAACAACCGAACAACGGCTCCAATAGAATATCCATCAACAATTTTACAAAAAAAAGTATATGCGCATAAAAGTAAGTACCTATAAACATGTTGTTTTTATATAACTTTATACTAGAATATCATTGTATTTTAAAACAAACATTGACTGATTACTGCAAACACCTAGGCAAATATTTGAAAAAGAAAACTAAAATTCTGTGGGCATACACGCAGACTTCCGGAATAGTATAGAGATGCATATAATATAGACAGACATGCACGCTAGATCCTTTCAGCAACTGAATTCCTCAAAGAACTAAATATGAGGAGGGCCTGACATATGATCGAGTCATCAATCAGGTCAAGATCCAGACATTTGCAGAAGCAAAATAGAAAAGAGGATAGTCTACCCAGGGAAAAAATGGAAAAGAACGACACAACTACCAAGTTATCTGACCACAGATAGGGGAAAGAGATGAGCGAGAATGTGCAAATCCGATAGGCGAACCGCATAAAGAGAGTCTTCATGTAATCCATATTCCTTGCATGTAAACTATTAACAATGACAGAATTAAAAACCGAAATCGATTTTTCCTCATTTCACTCATGTTATTTTACTTTTATACCATTGGCAAAAATGTTCGATGTTTAATGTTAAAGCGTTTTATTTGATTCTGGCGGGAGAGAAATATGATTTTTTATGAATATGTATGGTTTGGATTTATTAATATGGATTGGTATGGATTTTGTATGAATATGTATGGTATTTTTGTATGAATAGACATATCTGGTGACATAATTTTAGAAACAAAATATGTTTCAAATTTTCATTGTATGCGTACTTTTATTTATATTTAATTTTTTTTTTTAATGGCATTATTAAAAACCTTTCTTTTTCTCTTTATTATTTGTTTTGCCCCTTTCATTCGGGTCCTCGTAACATATTAGTAAAAAAAAAAAAGGGTTAATGTTATTACTTGGGTGACCGTGGTTGCTGGGAGTGAGGCTCTGAATCTTATGTCTTTAGGCACGTACCAAGTCCGGTTGAAGAGGTCGCGACGTTCCGATGTATCGTATTCCAGTACCTGTATAGATGCCGCTGCAGGCAGCCCCATCTTCAAAGGCAACCGTAGAAAAATCGAAATTGAACCGAGAGTGAGTCTCTCCGGCACGCCTGCACAGTTTTTATTAAAGGCTTGGGGGTGATGTTATAGTGGGGTCAAGCTTCCATTATTATTACTGTTTCCTCGCTCATGCATTACTACTACTTGAAGGTATCAACTTATGGCTGTGTATAGAATCATAAGACTATTTAAAGTCCATATATAGCTGCAAAATACTCTAATTTTTTAACCGACTTCGAACGAAAGAGGAGGTTACTCAATTCGATACGTATGTGCCTTTTTTTTTTTTTTTTTTTTTTTTTTTTTTTTTCTATGTATGTCCACCGATTACTCCGAGATGGAGGGACCGATTGGAACGAAACCTTTTGCATCTTGTAGAGTATTTTCCCAAGTTGGTCCCATTAAAACCTTTTTTCTGTTTTTAATTTATTTAAGAAGTTATCGGGAAAAAACATGAAAATAAATATTTAATTATCACTAAAAATTTTTACTTATTGGAAAAACATATGGCATATATAACATAAGGTATGCTCCAACAAGCTAGTAAACTCATTGGTAACTAACAAATCTCAATAATGTTTTAATGCTGGATGAATCATGTGGGAAAACTAACCAATCAAATTTAGAATCAAAAGAGTGGGGGGAGAACAGGAGCAGTCTATTAGTTATACGACATGTTTTAAGTGCTTGTTGGAACCAACCTATTCATAACCTTAACTAATTTTTCAAGAGTAAATATCCGCAAAATATAATATCGCTGTCGTTTTCTGTAGCGATATTAGTATACATATTAGATAGATATATATATATATATTCATCGATAACAGTGAACCTTCTGAATTCAGATCTAGTCGACGGTTGGACACCATAAACGTAAGACCACGCAATTCGTAGAATTCCAAGAAAGACTGAGTATTGATAACCGTTTTAAAACAGAAGTTAAGACTTCTTCAAGTTCCCCAAGGTTCGTTTAAATTTAAAATCGTAGCCCTGATTGCTTTAAATCAGATTTTGATTTCCAAAGATTCTTCATGGAGTGAAACTTGTTACGTTTTCCGTATTACTACTATAGGTTTTTAATTTTGTTTCTGCAACTAGAATAAATTAGAAAGTCTGTCAGTGCCAAATCATTTATTTTAAGAAGACGAAAATCTGCTGTCTAAGCTCGAAAAAATATTAGGGGCATGTCTTCTTCTTCTTCTGCTCAACAACCCGCTAGCGAGTCGAGGCCTCTTCAATCAGTTTCCGCCAGTTGTTCCGGTCAAGTGCGGCCGCTTCCCAGTTTCGAGGTCCAAGGAGCTCTCTGGCATCGTGTGACACTCCGTCCAACCACCTCAGCTTCGGTCTTCCGCGACGTCTCGTCCCATGCAGTACCTCTCCTAGGACCTTCTTGGGATGGCAGAGTCCTCCATTCTTATAACATGGCCCGCCCAGCGGAGCCTACCCAGCCTGATGAAGGACACGGCATCCACATCCTTGTAAAGATGAGCCACTTCTCTGTTGGTTCTCCGTCTCCAGACTCCGCCCTCCTGCACTCCCCCATAGATACTCCGGAGGACACGTTTGAGAGACCGCATATCGCTCCTTGTCATGGTCCATGCTTCAGACCCATAAAACAATACTGGGCGTATGAGGGTTTTATACATAAGCTCTTTAGTTGACCTTGTGATGAGGTTGCTTCTAAGATATCGCCTTAGTCCAGAGTAACATCTGTTAGCAGCTGGTATTCTCTTCTTAATCTCGGATGAGACGTCATTGCTGGTATTGACAACCGAACCGAGATATGTGAATTCGTTGACCTTCTCGAAGGAATATTCCCGAATTTCACGCTCTCTCCAGGAACTGCAGGTTGATCCGTAACCAGGTACTTGGTCTTACCTTCATTTACCAGCAATCCTAATCTTGCTTCTGCTTCCAGACGTACAAAGGCCTTCTAAAGACCTTCCGTCCAAAAAAGCAGTTATGAAATAATTTACGTTCTGCTAAATAATTTCAATATTAGTTTGTTCCATCAACAATTTCATCTATGATGGCTAATTGTCTAATTTTGTTTTACGATGCTAGCTGGTGGCACACAGGCTTTGCTATTGTCTACAAAGGAGAGTCTAGATATAAAAATCTTTAAGATAGGCACTTATTAGGAATTATTTCCATCAATCATTTTCCAGTTGATTTTTCGATTTTTTACAGTTTTCCACTTGCCTAAATTGTGAGTTGTAATTTTTTCGCTGTGAATTAACTGAAATGTAGTAGAAGAGCCAGACTGTCTTAAGAAAATTTCCATTGATTTTGAGGTTGCGATCGATCTTTATTAAATCGAAAGAAATTTAAATATTCGATTTTTTAAAGGTTGCCGAAATTTTCAAAAGCCAACCGTCATAAGTTCAGTGTTTGCGGTTCGTGAGAGCCTAAGAGTGTTGTTAAGAGCCTAAGTCCAATAATAAATGAATGAATTTTATTGAAATAGACAGTGAAAATGAGCTTGCATGTGTTTAGGGGTTTTTCGCGTTCGAGGTAGTCATCTCTCAGGTACCGAAATAACTAACACAAATATTGTGTATTGTATTTCCCAATTAATGAAAATTTTCCTATGACACTTTCCCCATAAAGACATTACACTATTTAACAAAGAAATTTAAATTTCAATGTTTGCTGATGTTCATCCATCAATAAAAACTGCAAAATAAAAGTTGATATCTCCCAGAATCAACGTCTTTGTATGAAAGTCGCCTCAGCGAAAATTTGGCAGCCATGAAAATGCTTAATATCATAAATGCTACCCCACTAGAATTGAAGAAATTTATTTTCTAAATATTTTTTATTACGAAGGATATTATTCTTAGTACTTCGCTTTTAAATTTAGTCAAACATTTAAATTTAGTCAACATTGACCTTTTAAAAAAAAAATTCCAATCATTGTAGAAGGTAGGGTGTAGAAGTTGTATTATACAGGCACCGCTTTTAAACTTTTCTGTGTGTACTCATAAAATTGAACAGGTGACTGTTTATATAATTATGTCTAATAAAAAAGCCCGGGAAAGACGAACGTGGTAGAGCGTAAAAAATTTCGAAATTTGTTTTACCCAACTTACGGTTTTCTACATTTGTTATCGTCTCCAACTAAAAAGCATGAAATAAAAAACATTTTATAAAAAAAAATTAAACCGACTTCGAAACCATGGAACCAGTAAAAATAAATGCACTGAAAAGTATGAAATAATTACCTTCTGATTTTTATGAGTACACAGCAAAATTGAAAATGTTATAAAAAGCGAAGAAATGCAATAAGACGAATAATGTTACTTTTATTTGTACAAATACTATTTTTTATTAAAAATTGTGAAATTAAAATATTAAATACTATGTTCAATACAACACAATCTTTTCGGAGGCGGCGCAAAATTTAAAATTTTTAACACTAGGCATTATGAAAATCGTAAAATGGATCCTCTCTTCTCATCTATTGATTTTAATGCCTACTAATGGAATTGTATCGATTAAATGTCATTTATATTTGCGCCTCCTCCGAAAAGATTGTGTTGTATTGAAGTATTCAATATTTTAATTTCACAATTTTTAATAAAAATTAGTATTTGTACAAATAAAAGTAAAATTATTCGTCTTATTGCATTTCTTCGCTTTTTATAACATTTTCAATTTTGCTGTGTACTCATAAAAATCAGAAGGTAATTATTTCATACTTTTCAGTGCATTTATTTTTACTGGTTCCATGGTTTCGAAGTCGGTTTAATTTTTTTTTATTCACTAACATTTTTTCACTATATAATTATATCAATATCATAATATTCACTAATATTTTGAGAGATCGGGCCAGTAGTTGAACGGTTCCGTCTAAAACCTCATTCTAATACCTATTCATTGTACCTTTTGAGCCAACCCATCATACGCAGTTTTCACATACGCAAATCGACTTTATTTTCGTAGACTCCCGACGAAACTTACTATCATTCTCACAAAGCCCCATACCTTTTTTGTCAGGCCAAGATTTAATCCGAATCTCCTATGATGTTCCCACCCCTACTTTCGTTCCTAAACAGGTATCCTGGAGGAATATGGATTCTCTCACATCAGAAAAAATCAATCCTTATATAGAACCACTATCCCAATCCATTGAACCAATCTATTCCTCACATTCTATTGACGAGATGGTTGATTGTCTTTCAACCAACCTCCTAGCTTTCCTAAACCAACTTGCACCTCTAAAAACTGGCACCTTTAGACGCACCCCGGCTCCTTGGATTAATCTAGAAATTAGGGAACTTATGAAGAAAAGAGATGCTTCTAGAAGGCGCTCTAGGCGCACCCGAATTCCAGACGATTATTCGAAATTTAAAATTATCCGCAACCTCACGGTATATTTCCATAACGTCCTTTCCCAATCACCGGATCCTAAGTCTAAGTGGAAAATTCTTAGAAAATTCGCTATTGCCTGCTCCACACCCATCACGCATTATCCTATATCTCCTAACGATTTTAACACTTATTTTGTCGCACCCCTCCCGAACCTCTCTCAATCCAACTACCAACTTCCAGAAACTCCTTTTAATGATGAAAACTTTTACTTTCAGCACATCACTCCTGATGATTTAATTGCTTCCATAATGAAATCTCGAACCAATGACTACGGTCATGACCAAATTCCAGTAAAAATGATAAAACTCTGTCTCCCAGCCATACTTCCAGCACTCCTACATATTTACAACTTTTCTCTATAGAACTCCATTTTTCCCTCTGCCTGGAAAAAGATTCTAGTACGCCCACTTAACAAGGTCTCACATCCCTCAACAGCTGCAGATGATTTCAGGCCGATTGCAATCCTATCAAACCTAACAAAACCTTTAGAAAGACTGGTTCATTCTCAACTCATCACCTTCCTTGATCAAAAAAGCTTACTTAATCCTCTCCAATCTGGTTTCCGCTCTGGTTATTCTACTCAATCGGCCCTGATAAAAATAAGTCAAGATATCTACTCCTCAATAGATCAACAGAAAATAACTATCCTTGTTCTTTTTGATTTTTCAAAAGAGTTTGATTCTGTTGATCACACAGTTCTCCTCTCTAAATTACATAAATTAAATATATCCAATAGTTCTTTGGCCTGGTTTCAGTCTTTTCTCTCCTTCCGATCTCAATCAGTTATTATCCCTAACAAACCACCGTCATCATCCCTGTTTCTCTCCAGAGGTGTACCTCAGGGTTCATCTTTTTCACCTACCCTATTCTCCATCTACATAAATGATCTCACAAATGTTATCCATTACTCCCAATATCACCTATATGCAGACGATCTACAAATCTATATATCTTTCCATCCTTCCGACCTGCTAGAGGCGTCACGTAAACTTCAGGAGGATATTGATAGAATTAACCACTGGGCAATAGAAAACCAACTATCCCTGAACCCAATGAAAACCAAGGCAATGCTCATAGGTTCAAAAGCTTTCCTCAATTCCCTTCCTTATTATCCATTACTGTATATCAATAACACTCCTATCCAGTTTAAAGACTCCATAAAGAACCTTGGTATAACCTTCGATCAACACCTCACCTGGAATCATCACATTTCCCAAATCACCCGAAAATCCATCTCAGTCCTCAAGCAGTTACTAAAATTCAGAGACTCATTTCCTCAAAATACCCGTCGTCTTTTACTATCCTCCCTTATCCTTCCACACTTCGATTACGGATGTCTGGTGTACGGTGGTCTGTCTGGTGAGCTCGAGATAAGGCTTAAAAGATTGATGAATCGTTTCTTTTGATTTATCCTTGGTCTCCCAAGACTCTCTCACATCTCCGAATATTATTCCCAGCAAAGTTTCCTTTTTCCGAATTTCCGAAGACATTACCTGCTCGGCTCCTTCCTCTTCCAAACCCTAAGAGCAAAAAAACCCACATATATTCTTGACCTCCTTACCCCACGTTCGTCCATCCATCAGCTAAAGGTTTGTACAAATACTTTAGTTTTATTATTTATTTATTTTAATAATGGCACTCTTCTTTTTGTTATTTATATTTTTTACAAAGCACGTGAATACTGAAGTTACGATTCATTTTCATTTATTATTAAAGTGTATATTTTTAGTTTTTAAATTCAACAATTGTATATAGTACAGCCAGATAAATGCTGCCTGAACAAATTGTTAACAATGTTATTCTTAGGGGACTAAATGTCCCAGAATAAAGTAATAATTTTTCATTTCATTTTCATTTAATAACGGTTCAGCTCTTTGGTATTTCAAAAGAGGTGATAGACAATGGGTACCTGCCACCCCATATAAAACATTAGAAGCAAAAGCTGCAATTAAATAAATTCGTCTTCATTTACTATATTTGTTAAGAATTTTACCAGTCTGCCACCACTAGACGAAATTCTAAGCGGAAGCCTTAGAGGCAATCATTTTTGGTATTCAAAATATTGCCGAAGTTCACATTTAACTTACTACCATGTCTACCGGATCCACTTTGATATCATTAAATTTATCCATTTTATTTATTACGTCTGTTGTAATTGGTTCTAAACGTTTACGTGCCTTCTATATAATTTAAAGTTACTTCCTATCCTATTATTTTCTATTTTTTTACTTTTCTTCTTGAGATACTCTCTTCTTATTTTTTTTTTTTTTTTTTTTTTATGCTTTTTATCAATTTAGTATTTTCGTTGTTTTAGCATCGGAAATAGGCACGATTGGCTTTGCTAGGATTATTTAAAGCGTCTTTTATACCTCACATGAGTTTAAATAATATTCATTGCACCAGGCCTTAATCTTAATATTATCCTTGATCCTCACCCATAATTTAGTAGTGTCTTCACCGTCCTCGTCAAATGTTTCTAATACTTCAAACCTATTCTCTACTTCAAGCTCCAATTGTTTCATAATTTTAAGTTTTCCAGGTTAAAATGTTCGGTACGAGAACCGGTATCTTATCTTAATTAGTAAACAGTTTTTGCATAACTTTATCAGTTATTAGTTCCGGTTGTAACTCTTATTTGTGCCAGCGATTAGACCTATCATTATCAATACTTTCTTGAGACCCTTGCTGTACCAAAACGTGATCGATTTGATTTCGGATTTACAGATCCGGTGATATTCTATTGTACTTATCTTTATGCTGAAAATTGGTACATACAGGAACTAAAATAGCTTATAGGAATTTTAAATAAATATACATGTATTAACTATTGATAAGGAGCCCTATTTATATCACGTAATATATAAGTATTATTAAAGATCTTATTTATTACAAAATTAATATTATTATTCTGGAAATTTCAAGTGCTGCAGCCACAAAAACAGACATTCGCCAAGGTACCCATGAATTGAGAAAACTTGTAGTTCAAACGAGCAACTCATCAATGACGATTAAAAACTGGATTAGAACTGTGAACAGCCATCTGTTTGGAAAAACATCAAAATTAATCTCCAACCGAAATAAGAAAACGAAACAAGGAATGAACTCTAAATAAAAATAGAAGAGGGGAAGGTGCTAAAGTGTGTGGGCCCAGTAGAAAGATTCCTATAGAATGTCATACTAATACAACGATATTATAAAAAGAGATAACACGCGAAATATTAATTGGAGTTCAAAGATGGGATAATATCATAATTAATAGTTGACGGCCAAATTCACTTCATAGCTAATAACGAATAGCTAGACAATCATTTAAGGGAAATATTCTAACCCTAATGTCGACATCTTCGTTTAAAGATGAATATTGTCCAGATCATACTGCTGATCCGTTATACAAGCGCCCGAATCTCGGATGGAGTTGAATTACTGAAACCGATGATAAAATCTTTAAAAGCTAAGAGTGAATTTATTTATTTAAATGTACAGAGAATGAACTAATACAACTTGACCGGTTACCTCTTAAAGAAGATGAAGATTGTTGAGAAGTTAAACCTGAATGAAGAAGATCAAAATTGTACAGCTCAATAGAATATAATACATATATTTATTTGATTTTTATTATCGTTTTTCAAGCTCAAAAAATTTAAAGCTAATCAAACAATATCTAATGTTTTTTTATATTATCGTTTGTTTTGGTTTTTTTTAGTTTAGTTTTGAATTTAATCGGTATACACTTATTCTTTCACTAACCTATATATGAAAAATATAGTAAGGGAAATTATTACGATCGTGAAAAATTTCGACTTCCGGTTTTCAACGGAAATACACGTTTTGGGATTCCCTGAGTCAAAATTACCAAGTCCCGCGAAATGGTCTGTGTGTGTGTGTGTGTGTGTGTGTGTGTGTGTGTGTGTGTGTGTGTGTGTGTGTGTGTGTGTGTGTGTGTGTGTGTGTGTGTGTGTGTGTGTGTGAACAGACTAGCTCAAGAACTATAAACCATACGAACCTCAAATTGGGTATTTGGTGTATGTATATGCCCGTGATGTGCAGCACAAATTTAATCAAAATTGGTCAAACGGAGGATATATTTTATTTAATAACTTTTTACGTTTTTTTCGATTTTCTCAAAAAAGGCTCTAACGATTTTGATAAAACTGGGTATCTAATGTATGTATATGCCCGAGATATCGATGTCATCATGCTAAAGTAACGAACATGCATAGGTTTTTCGTTGCACATTTGTTACTTTAGCATGGTGACGACGATATGACTGCAAAAATTTCATTAAAATTGATCAACCGGAGGGGGCACTTTATTTCATACCTTTTTTTTCTCATTTTTAGGTTGTTTTTTTCGATTTTCTCTAAAATAGGTTAATATCAGGTAAGCTTTATCATTATTAAAATTTTCTGAGGGGACTTAAATGGGGAAGGCGCCTTTTTTGTTTTTATATAAAGTACCTTTGTTTTGGTCTATATGGAGAAATTAACTGTCTCTCGTTATGCCTAAAAATAAGAAATGGCTAAGTATGAAATATGAGAAAATCAAGTAAACATATTATACAAGAGAAAAAAAGAACAATATTCCGTCAACTCATAAAATACGTTAACTCACGCATGCGCAGTAGGCCTTTGATGTGAGACCAATGCTTTTTAATAAAAAGATGTTCTGTTCTTTAATGGAAATTATTTGTTTCATGGTAACTATATGAAATTTTCAAAAACTGCATTGAGAATTATAAAATCAGGCCACTTGGAGTAATATGCTTACATTGCCGAATTATCACAAGTAGAAACTTTTATTTAATATTAAAGAAAATTAGTGTACTTTAAAGAGCAAATACAAACAAAAATAAGTAAATGAATGTGGAGAATTGTGTGACTTTGTTTTTATTTATATGGAGAAATGAACTGTCTCTCGTTAGGCCTAAAAATAGGATATCGATGATTATGAAATGAGAAAAATATCGAGTAAGCATATACAGGAGAAAAAAGAAAAATATTCCGACAACTCATAAAACAAGTTGGACACCCGCATGCGCAGTACGCCTTTAATGACCCCTCTATTTAAGGAAAGGCGTTCTGTTCATACGAGAGTTGTCAAGGTATTTTGGAATATAGATATTTAATGGAAATTATTTGTTTCCATGGTACCTTGATGAAGTTTTCAACAACTAAATAGAGAATTATAAAATCAGTCTACTTGGAGTATTATGCTTACATGTCCGAATTATCGTAAGTAAAATCTGTTATTTAATAATAAAAAAAAAATAGTGTTTTTTATAGAGCAAATAAAAACAAAATTAAGAAATTAATGTGGAAAAATGTGTCTTTGAGAAGTGGCGATTAACAAAACACATCAATTTCGAATTTAAGTAAGTTCTCAAGTGAAAGTTGTGTGTTGCGCGCACGCACCAGATTTTTTCTACAACTAACCAGATGAATGGCTCTTGATCTGTTCATGTTTGTTATTCTTAGGGGACTCGATGTCCAAGAATAAAAATTATTTTTTATCTTTACAATAATATTTATGTCCTAAAAATAAACTTAACATATAAAAATTTCGTTTCGTTATTATCTTCTATTATACTTCTTCTTCTCATCTTCTACTACCTTCTTACCTCAGATAGTCAGGTCAGTAATTAAAGTGTAGAATTGAGTGGTCCTCCTGGGGTCCTCCAGGCTTCCGCAGAGCCTCCTTCGCACCTCAGTCAGAGGGAGCCTTGTTAGCCTCCTTAGTTCAGAAAAAAGTTTGCACGTTAGTAAAATATGTCCAGAATACTGTTAGTTCGAGCCACTAGCTCGAAATATGTAGAATATTTCGTAATATATAGAATCTAGAAATATGTAACCTAACCTTTTACCTTTTGTAATTTTCATTTTAAATTTAAGATACAATGTTCATGGGTAGGCAACACTGACTCAACGTCTTAAGGGACCGACCGCGGGGGCAGAGACGGACAGCAAGTGAGTAATTCCCGAAGGCCCTAGTGAGGGGTCTTGGTGAGGAAGAAGATAGTGAGAGGTGGCCAGCATATTTCAGTTCATTTAAAGGCACCAGATGAGGCATCTTACTCTACTACATTCCGTATATCACCCGAATACCTAACAGTCAAGGTAGAAGACGACTTAAAATCATCATATATCGCCACCCATCAACAGCAGTCATCATTAAATGATTGATAGTCAAAATTATCAAATAACCATTAACAATCATTGTAACCTATTTCGGCCGTATTTCATTGACAGTATTTTCCATATATTCATAAATAGAGTACTATACTTTGTGTAATTAATATCTTATTAATTATACAGTTCACTATACAGTTCACATTATACACACAGTACTCATTATACAGTTCACAGTTCATTACCAGCGGAACCTGGTCTATCGTTCCACTCTTCTAGGCCTGATAAAAGGTTCTATAGCTATTTTTTTTGGCTCTCATATAGCCTGGTGATATATTCCACCCATCTGAGGCGCCTCACTCTCACATATAATTTTTGATTCCATAATTTTTGCTTATAATGAAGTGCTCCATAATGAAGTTCCCGATTGGTTTTCTTCCTCCAGGCAGCACCGTCTCCAGGATCGGATCAAGAATTCCTCTAAGTCATCCTTTCACAGCAGCCATGCTCATGCTTCAGATGCATACGCGAGAACAGAATGTTTTTCTCATTGTTTTTTATTCAACAAAGATTAACATCCTCGAAACTAATGACAAGATGAAGGATCGCTAAGATATTAAGGCCGAGGAAGGAGTTTTTTTACTTGGGGACATGTTTTGGCTATTCAATCCCAGAAGACATCGAGGAACTCTAGAGCTCTTGGTAAGGACCTTCCGAGGTCTATACCTGGACATCGTGGAGTTACCAGCAGAATATGCTCTCGCACATTGTGTAGCCGAGGATTTAAAGATGTCCCGAGGACTCGCGACGGTTTTCAGTAAGAAGTTCGGAGGTGTAGAAGAATTAGAAAACCAAGAACTAGATGTCGGCAATGCAATCCATCGAACACACGTGGGCCAACATCTCTTTTACTTGGTAACGAAGCGTTCTCCCTTCCAGAAGTCATTGTATGAGGATTTGCGGAAGTCTGCTCGACCTGCGTGCTACACTGATACGACTGGCCATGACATTAACCAAGCTCGCCATCCCAAAATTGGGTTGGGAATATGATGACCTGGATTGAAGCAGAGTTAAGATGATGGAAGTGGTCTTCGCTGATTCAGGGATCCCAGTGCAGATCCGCATTTTCAACCCCCATAGAGACAATTCGAGGACACCGAGTGAAGACATGCTGCGTTACCCTCACCCCCATTCACGACCTGCTTTGGGACAGATCAGCGTTAAGGAGGGCTTTGTGTTGCAGCCAGTGGAGAAGAATAATGCACCCATCGAGAACAAGCCGCCCACTATTTGGCACGGGACTGGCGGCCGGCTGAAATCGAAGCTTTAGTTCCAGTACTTAACTACTACGCAACACTGGATTGTTCTTCCCAAAGACTTGTAAATAGCGACTTACACAAGCCTCAGACAGATATATGTAAACACCCATCGATTACAGTTCTAAGTGATAAGTGATAAGTTTCATTGTGATAAGCCTTAATGTGATAAGAGTGTAGTATGTTCTGGAGGAATTTGGTTTTTAACCATCGCACTGTGGGAATATTTTGTCATTTAGCGGCCGAAAATCTATAACTCCTGACTAAATGACGATAATCGAATAATTCTTTTTTCATTAAAGAGCGTGGGATTCCCTTTATCTGTGGGAATAAAAATACCATCACTCAAAGTATTTCAAATTAATTTTTAAATGAATTCTATCTACACTTAAATTTTAAATAAAATAGTTTATTCGGGACAGGGTTATACATAGGGAATGAAATGAGTCAGGATTATTATCTATTGAGTGTTCGGCTTATATACATTCTTTTTCAGGCATTTGCTCCTTTTGAAAAAATTTAAAATAATTATTGTCTAAATAAGACAAAATGCAAAACATTAAATTAAAAATACCCTATTTTTTAGGAATTTTAACGGAATAATAAATATTGTCATATTATTCATTTTATAAATAAATATTGTCATATAATTCAACTAGAAGTATGTTTTATGATTTAGTCTAATTCGAGGTAGAAAATATAATGAAAGTTCAAATATAGGGATTTAAATCTTAAAATCGATATATCGCCAATCGATCGCATTTGATCGATCAAATTATATTATTGTATTTTAGCACCCTTCACCCTCTACCACTGTGAAAAAAATCAGAACCAACTATTATCAATAAAAGAATTTATATAAATTTAAATACTTTCTTTACATAAATTACATAGCCAATGTGGAAGAAATCAAAACCCATTTTTATCCAATAATTTTACAGCCATTCTTCTTATTTATAAAATATGTTTGGTGCAATAATATAAAAGATAAAGCTCCATAGACAAAAAATAATATCAGAGAGATGAGCATAGATATTGCTTAAAATAAATTATTTTTTTCCCTATTGAGCTTATATCCCTTTTATATTAATGCACCAAACATATTTTATAAATAAGAAGAATGGCTGTAAAATTATTGGATAAAAATGCGTTATAATTTCATCCACATTGAGTATGTAATGTATGAAAAGAAAGTATTTAAATTGATAAAACTTCTAATATTGGCAATAGTTGTTTCTGATTTTTTTCCAAAGTGGTAGAAGTTGAAGGGTGCTAAAATACCATAATAGAATTAGATCGATCAAATGCGATCGATCGGCGATATATCGATTTTAAGATTTAAATCCCTATATTTGAACTTTCATTATATTTTTGGCCTCGAATTAGACTAAATCATAAAAAAAACTTCTCGTTTAATTACATGACAATATTTTATTCCGTTAAAATTCCTAAAAAATAGGGTATTTTTAATTTATTTTTTTTGCATTTTTTCTTATTTAGGCAATAATTATTTTAAAATCTTTCAAAAGGAGCAAGTTTCAAAAGAAATGTATATAAGTAGGAAGCTCAATAGATAATAATCCTGACTCATTTCATTCCCTATGTCTAAACCTGTACCGAATAAACTATTTTATTTAAATTTAAGTGAAGAAAGAATTTATTTAAAAATTCATTTGAAATACTTAGAGCAATGGTATTTTTTTTTCTTTCACTGACAAAGGAAATCCCATGCTCTTTAATGAAAAAAAAATTATTCGATTATCGTCATTTAATCAGGAGTTATAGATTTTTGGCCACTAAATGACAAAATTGTCCCACTGTGCGTCGTAATTTGTAGTAAGTAATTAGTGTCTACACAATCATTAATCATTTTGTTCTTTATTTAATAATAAGGCAGTAGACACAACGGTAAATATTAGACTAATAACTTGTTGTCTTAGTTTTAGATGTTTAAACGATAATTGTGAGGCCCTGCCGCAACCACAACAACAACTATGCACATCTCAGCCCCAACCCGGACCTACTATTCCTCAAAATATTCCCTATCCTCAACAATCCCATCAACATCCAATTTCTCACATCCCTCCTCCATCCAATGCTACAGACCTTACCTCTTTATTAGCATCCTTCCTATCCGATTTCAAATCTCTTGTTATTCTATTGATATCACTCCTTACGAATCTCGTATCCCATCTCATTCCTCCTTTGTGAAATTCCTAAATGACTTCCAAAAAATCCTTATCCATTCTCCTTTGGAATGCGAATGGTGTTAAAAATCACACCTCCTGGCAACATTCGCTGATGATACCGCCACCCTATCCTCCAACACAGACCCTGGAACAGCATCCTCTAACCTACAAAGGCACCTCTCCCTAATTGAACACTGGTGTAAAACTGGCTCATCAAAGTAAACGAAGCAAAGTGCAAGCATATAACATTCACCCTTCGCGCGCTGTCCACCAGTTTATTTCAACTCTGTTCAACTTCCCTTCTCAGACACGGTACGGTATCTAGGCTTCATGTTAGACAGAAGACTAACGTGGAACCCACATACCAGACTAAAACGACAAGAGCTTAACCGACGATTTGGTCAACTTTATAGACTTCTGAACAGAAAATCACAACTTTCAATTGACAACAAACTACTTATCTACAAAACCATATTGAAACCAACCCGGACCTACGGAATCGAACTGTGGGGAACAGCTAAACCCTCTAACATCAAACGCATCCAATCCTTCCAGTCCAAAATCCTCCGAACAATAGTCAATGCTCCTTTCTATGTCTCCAACAAAACCCTACACCATGATCTTGATATCCCGTTCGTTCAAGAACAAATCCTCCAAATTTCACAGTAACCTTACCTATCATCCTAATCCTACCGCTCAATCCCTATCTAGCTCCACTCATCCCTTTTTTAAATATGTATATACCGGAGTTCTGGCAATGGCCAGATTCTTCGCTCAAGTCAGGTGTGCATGTGGCTATTGCGCCCTAGCTCAGCCTCCACTGGCTTTAATACCAGCGATGCGGCTGAGAGAGAGTCGCGGGAACCTCTTCAGCCTTGCTTTTCCCTCCTCCGTGGTGGCAAAAGCCTGCCTCGGGGTTCTCCAGCAGGTTGTAAATAGTGTATGAATGTGCTTAAAATGCTTGTTTTTCCTTAATTGAGTTGTTCCTTTTTTTTATTTTATTTTATATTTTTTTTTTTAATATTTTTTCTTATTATACTTTTTTTTTTGTAAATAAAGTGTGAATGCGTTCTATCAGCAATATTACCAGTGTCTCAAAAGAGACAGAATGTAATAATACCAATAAAGATTTGTAAATCAGTTTTAGATGTTTATTTTACGGTACCCGTAGCCCGCAACAATAAAATAAAAAAGTTAGGGCAGTCCCTTCTCTTGTTTAGCACCCATATTGAAATCAAATTCTTCAGTCTGAGTCCAATTTTCACCATGATGATTCTGCCAATCCGGATAAGTTGGAGGGTATTGACATCACATGAAGTCTTATCCTATCAAAACTGCCAAAGACTTTTCCCCCTCCTCTTTCCATATTACAGTAACCCTGTAAGTTGTTGATTAGTACACTAGGCATAAAATATAAACTGGATGTAAATAAATAAATGGTTTTCTATTAAGAATCATTGTAAAAGAGAAGATACGATCGTTGAGTCCTCACCTAACCGTAATAGTTAAATTTGCCCGCGCGGTAAATAAAGAAAATTGGAGACTCGATCCTAATCTAAATATGTTAGGTGATTGATAATTATTTTAATTATATTCAGATATGATAGTAAAACATTGCAGAGAAAATGAGATGTACAAATGCGAAGTCCATATGAATTTATTGTTTCAAATAAATTTCTTTGGACTTAGCATTTGTACATCTACATGACTTGTAAAAAGAAGTTGATTAACCTCCCATAGAATAATTGGCTGTTAGTAGTTTCCGACCAAAACCAAATTTTCAGCCGAAACCGAATTTCGGCCGCAGATCTGGTTTCTGGCCGAAACCGAAAACAAAACTTTGGGTGCATATATAATACATGTAAGTGTTTACATGCCTATTTCAGCAATAACATCAATGCATGCTTATAAAATGACAATAATTGAACTTAATTATTCATACAATAAGTGGGCTTGGTATATATTGTAGAAGGGCTTGGTTATAGGATGAATCCCGGCCCCTACTTCCTAGTAAGGCTGGACCCCACGGGAAGTTACCCTATACCCCTAACTAGTAGAGGGGTTATTTTGTAATTCATTGATTTGAATCTGTAGACATGTCGGGTTTCTCAAACGACTAATTCAAATTTAAGTATTTAGAACATATATAGAGATTTTTTTTTTTAGAATCAAATTTATTTATGAATACGGAGATCATTGGGCCGCGGCGTGGCCGAGGGCATAGCGTCTCCGACTCCCAGGCTGGCGGTGCGGGTTCGAATCCCGCCCAAGCCCGCTCGATTCTGTTCGGTGACGGCCTCACTGAACAGACTCAGCGGCTTGCCATGGATTAGAAGAGGTTGGTTACCCGTAAATAACCCCTCCCGATTAGCCCTCGTGGCATAAAGCGGACGTTAAAAAAAAAAAAAAAAAAAAAAAAAAAAAAAAAAAAAAAAAAAAAAAAAATAGAAGAAGAAAGAAAAAAGGAGATCATTAAAAGTTCTTAACGCTCTAGGTAAAGAATACTATTCTTTACAATCAACATAAATAATTCTGCATGAAAATAATGCTTTTTTTACATGTTAAGATTTGATTTAATTTACGTGGCATATCCCCGTTTGTCATTATCACACCTATTATTTTTGTCATCACACCTAACTTGACGTTTTCGATGAAGTAAAGAAACTAAAAGTATTAGAGAAATCCACGTGTTATAGAATATAATTTAATTCAACCATGGTTAACTAAAATAACAGATACTGCACAATATTAAATTCAAGGAAGCTAAAGGCCATAAACGAGTTCGAGCTTACGAGCTGAAATTGTGTAGTCCCACTTCCTTTTCCAGGATGTCAGACACGAATGTTTCCGCTTGGCTGAAGATTCGGCCAGTTTTTAGTCGAAGCCGAAACTACGGCCGAAATCAGGTCTTTCTGCCGAAACCGAATCTTTGTTGGTTTCAAAGTCGAAACCAACAACAGGGCCGAAATCAGGATTAGTTTCAAAAACTTACGCTCACTAGCTTTTAGTAAAGGCGTACTGTGCATGGGAAAGAGTTATGAACGCTTTTTAAGTGTAGTACCTAACATAAGCGTAGGTAGTTTTTCTCTTCCCTGTATATGTTGATGGTTATATGTGTACCTGTACGTATATATATATATATATATATATATATATATATATATATATATATATATATATATATAATGCTTATATATATATATGTATATAAAATGATTTATACCATTTTAAGATGTGAATATTCCGAGAAAAAAATAATTAATTTAGTTGTATTTGTTGTAGCTACTGGAATAGGCTGACAAATAAAAAAGTGAATTTTCTTAACTCAGTGGCAATCATTCCCCAGATGTACAAAGGATAAGAAGGTTGTGTTATTTCAAAACAAAAATAAAAAAAGTTGTTAAATGTTAAGTTTTAGATTATTTACAGTCTATTGAGCTGTTCTAATTCAGTAATCACCTAATTGGGCCGTTGAATGAAAAATCTGTGTAAGTCCTTTGACGTATTTTAGACAGTGTTAAGGCGATATCATCAAAGATGCTAAAAGGCAGATATCGTCGTTTAGATTTGCGCGCCAAAAGTTATAGAGACACTTAGAGACTTGTTATAGAGACACACTCAACTCAACACAATGTGTAACATCACAGCACCTGCATTCTAAAACAGGACCTTCCGTGAAGCTACAACCAGAAATTCATGGGGGTGTGGACCCATCTTTACTAGAGATTGAGTCTGAAACGTTTCAGGTTGCGTGTAGTAAAAGGAGAAAAAATAAACATAAAACCAGGTAACATAGATAAAACCGAAAGGGGAGTTACTTCCTAGTAACTCGTAGATCCCACCTACCGGTTGTTCTCCTAATACAAAACGTATAGCCATAGTAGAAAATTCTTTAAATTTCTGCCAACAGCACCGAATATTACTCCAGGAATTACATATATTACTATTAGAGGTGCGGGCAAGAAACTGGTAGACAATATTAAAAACTGGCCTTCACCAAAGGAAATACGGATGAAGGCCGCTATCGTCCGTGTGCTCTGTTCTATAGTCCTCGTCGAGAAGGGTGTAGATCTCGTACGCTGTTGCCAAATCTTCAAATCTACCCGGTTTTCTCGTTAAAATGCTGAAAAACATAATTTATTTTTTTAAATTTCATAATGTGCAGAATTTGGTTCTCTATCATCCTATCCTAAAAATAAAACACAAAAGATAAATCTACAATCGCACTAAATTATTTTTGGTAATTTTTTTTACTTAAAAATTATAATGTAAATTCTTGTTTCTCTCGTCCCTGTGTCCTTATTTTCAGAGATATTGCTTTAAAATTTTTCATAAAAACTCCAGACGTTGCCTACACTCGTAACATAGAAATTTTCGTAAGAAAGAAATTTTCGTAACAAAGAAACACTCGTACTGCAGTGGTCCATGACCGTTCAAATTTAATTTTAAGCTATGTCCCATTGTGGGGCGCATACAGCTGGACTAATTAATTTTTAAATGTGAGCGAACGGTACACCACCTCATAGGTACACCTATATTATTCACTATGTAGAATTATGATTCCATTTAGCTCAAAAATGGTTGCCATCCATAGTGGTTAATAATCTGAACCTGGGAGTGATGGATCTGAGGCAGTCCAGCACGGCGGATTTTGTCGTTTCTCATATTAGGAGCGTAATGTCTCCTTAAGGCTGACTTCTTCTTACTTATCTGATGGAAATGACATTGAAAGTGACTTATCTGCCTTGGAGGTGGTCACGACTTGCACTAGGAACATGATCATTTGCTCAGATACCAGCTTCTGAAAAACAGTCTGGGGATCCAATCGAACAGATAAAAAGGGGTGTCAGTCCAGCTCGGGGAATTCATTTCTAGAAGTCTAGTACGAGTTACTTTATCTAGAACGACCCTTCTGTTGCTCCTACATTCTCTAGTGCAAGGAGAAAGAGTTACATCCCTACAGTTACATCCCTGACGGTAGCGAATCGTAACAGCGATTGGAACCTCAGTTCTGAGACGAGTTCCGACCATCACCCATCACGTGAGGCTTTTTGGCTAGAAGAAAATGTAGATAGTTCACATGGCATATTCAAGGGGAACTTTACTCGTAGAAGAATGCACAGCCTTCCGGTCAGCCCTGGAGAGTACATTAATCCACGAAGAATGTGATGCGGCAGAGACGGACGAGGCTGATAACCTGGATTACAAGGTGTAGAGGATCACTGATGTTATCCGTGATGTTGTTGAATAATACTTCCAGCGCCAGAAGGCGAAAGTTCGACCTGTCTCATGGTGGATTCCTGTTTTGACAGTTATGAAGAAAGACAAGGCCCGACGATCATACCAGAGGTATAGCGATGAAAGGCGCACTACTCTTCGTGAGGAATATAAGTCAAATGCCAAGGAAATCGAAATGAGGTGCACTCACGAAAATTTAAGTCTTGGGATGAGTTCATTATCGAAGAGCCGTCAAAAAATCCTTGGAGTACCACTTACAGAATGGTCACTCCGCAACAGGTCATAGTCCCATTAAAATGTGGTACTGACCAAACAACCACTCTTGTGGAGACAGCGAAGATGTTTTTGCAGATACCTACCCCAGAGATAATCAATACATCCCAAGATGAAGAAGTGGCATTCGTATACCCACCTGGTGTAGACTTTTGCCCACCAGGGGATATACGGGATCTACTTACAGCCGTGGATCGCGGTCGCGGTCCTAGATTGGATTCCATTTGCATATCAATAGTAGTATCTATGAATATATTTCTTAAGGATATCCCCTTTATTGAAGAAAGGCTCTTGGCATTGTGACACCTTAATTGGGGAGACTTTCCGAAAATATGGTAAATTCCTGAAGTTAGGCTTCTATAAGAACGGAGACAAATACAGGCAACAAGCCAAGACATACAGACCGATCTGCCTCCTTCCTGTAAGCAGTTAGCCAAGTTTGATAGTCTTATAAATATGTCTCCTCCCTATAATGAGCAAATTGTTGGAGAACCCAATGATGACGAGCCTGCGACCTATCGGTGCGCCAACGCGGCATCCCAGACTACGCATCAAATACTCATTATAGTTTTCCATAAAATGTATCCTTTACTTTTTCAACAGTGTCCAAGTATGTACGCTTTATGATGCATATGTTGAAAAATCTTGCTTTCAGTCTTATGGCACATATTCTTTCGTTTATTACTTAGTCCCTTAGAAAAATATTCTTCAGAGTATTTCTATCCTGTGCCTATTATGTTTTGCTTATGCCTACTTTTTAAAAGGAGGTAACCTTGGCGGGCGAGATAAATAAATTTATCTCTTGCAGCGCTATTACATATATTTTGTAATCAACCAGAATCTTATGTAATTTTCCTCCTTGAAATATACTCCTTACATTCCATGTGTCTTACTATAATTAGTAATCCATTTCGGTGGCTGTGTTATAGATTATTATTATCTACATAAAACGCGGGTACTTGTTAATAATGGTGGAGCCAGCTATTTTCTAGTAATATATTAAAATAATCAAAATAAAATAAATCACATGTTAATTGATTTGTTATTGCAAATAATCATATTTAGTTATACTTACAAGGTTAAAAATGTACAAGATAAAAAAGATTTTTCGAGAAGTTCACGATGAATATATACTGCTGTGAAGTTCCGCTGTAGACCCAAAAACATTGTCAAATACACAACGGATAGAAAGATTATGGGGTTCTGCCAAATGGGGAAACAAACGAAGAAGAGGAACTAATCGAAATTTTCTAGCTTCATATTTGGCCGAGTTTATGTGGCGCACTCAAATAAAAGAAAAAGGCGCATTTTCTCAAATTTAAGTAGATATTAAAGAGTTTTGGTTAGAAATTAATAATAAATATATTTGTTTATATACAAACATGTGTTTTTTTATTATGATTATTACTTTCACTTACCTATATATGAAATATATAGTAAGTGGAAGTATTGCGATCGTGAAAATTTTCGACTTCCGGTTTTCAACGGAAATACACGTTTTGGGGTCCCCTGAGTCAAAATAACCAAGTCCCGCGAAATGGTCTGTGTGTGTGTCTGTGTGTCTGTGTGTCTGTGTGTGTGTGTGTGAACAGACTAGCTCAAAAACTAAAAATCGTGCAAACCTGAAATTGGGTATTTAGAGTATGTATAAGCCCGCGATGTGACAGCAAAAATTTCATCAAATTTGCTCAAAGGGAGGGGGTACTTTATTTGATAACTTTTTAAGTTTTTTTCGATTTTCTCAAAAACGGCTCTAACGATTTTGATTAAATTGAGTATTTGATCTATTTATATGCCTGTAATATGACTGTGAAAATTTCATCAAAATTGATCAACCGGAGGGGGGACTTTACTTAATAAATTTTGTATCATTTTCACATGTTTTTTTTATTTACTCAAAAACGGTTTTAACGATTTTGATCAAACTTGGTATTTGATGTATTTATAAGCCAAAGATGTGATAACCAACATTTCATCACAATTGATCTACCGGAGGGGGGACTTTACTTATTAAATTTTGTATCATTTTCACGTGTTTTTTTTATTTACTCAAAAACGGTTTCAACGATTTTGATCAAAATTGGTATTTGATGTATTTATATGCCCGAGATATGACTGTAAAAATTTCATCAAAATTGATCTACGGGTGGGGGGACTTTACTCAATAAATTTTTTATAATTTTCACGGTTTTTTTTTATTTACTCAAAAACGGCTTTAACGATTAACAAAAATAAGATATGAATGTAGAAAAATGTGTGACTTTGGGAAATGATATTTAGCAAAACACGTCAATTTCTAATCAAAGTAAGTTGGTAAGTGAAAGTTGTGTGTTGCGCGCACGCACCAGATTTTTTTAATATATTACTAGAAAATAGCTGACTCCACCATTATTAACAAGTACCAAAACGCGTCTACATAGTGTTCGTTTGCGATTCTAATATACAGGGTGTTTCGGAATTGCACGGCACTATTTTAGGTACGTGTTCTCTAACACAAAATAAACAAAAAAGTTCATATTAACATATATCTCAAACTCATTTATTAAACAGATATCAAAGGTTAAAGATTTATTATTACTATTTATTTATTATTATTACAACATTTAGAGTAAATGTTCAAAGGCGCCTCCGTTTTGTTGAATGCAACATTCAGCACGACGAATCCATGCTTCTCTGGCTCTTCGTATAGCATCAGGATGGTGGTTGATAGTTACTGCGGCTTCCACGATCCGATTTCTTAGCTCTTCTTGCGTGTCAACTGCCGCAGAATAAACCATAGACTTCATCCAGCCCCACAAAAAATAATCTAATGGCGTTAAATCCGGAGATCGTGGTGGCCATTTAACAGGTCCGTTTCGACCAACCCATCGGTCTCCATAAGTTGCATTTAAATAATCAGTGACACTATGAGAAAAGTGAGCTGGAGCACCGTCATGCATAAACCACAGCCTTTGCCTAATGCCTAGCGGAATATCTTCTAGAATATCATGCAGATTATTTTGCAAAAAATGCAAGTAAGATATACCTGACAGCCTAGGTGGCAAAAAGAAGGGGCCGATGATTTTGTCGCTTAGAAGACCACACCAGACATTTAAAGAGAATGTATGTTGGTAATGTCCAACAGCAGTCGTATGAGGGTTTTCTTCGGCCCAAGTATGGGTATTTCGAAAATTAAGAATCCCGTTTCTTGTAAAGCAAGATTCATCAGTAGCCAAAATGCAGTTCAGGAAGTTAGGATCTCGTGTGCATTGTCGAATTAACCACTGGGAGAAATTTCTGCGCTTGTTATAATCTTGTGGTAACAAATCTTGCCTACTTGATACGTGAAATGGATATAATTGTTGTTCGCGTAAAGTTCGCCATACGCTGGTAGAGGAAACATCGAAACGACGTGACAATCTTCTGGTACTAGTAGTAGGAGATAACTGAACAGCATCGAGTATTTCTTCTTCTACGTTTGCAGTTCGTCGAAATCGTTGTCGACCGGCGTTCACTCATATAGGCGTACCATTATCCCTAAGACGTCTTTCAATGGCCTCAAACGTTTTACGATTTGGTATTCTTCGTTAGGAAATTTGTCACGATATCTTCGAACAGCAGCAGCACCGTTTGTATGTACCTCGCCATAAGTTAAAAGCATGTCTGTTTGTTCATCAAAAGTGAATAAATTTGTGGTATCTCCCATGATAATCATAAATTGAACTGTGTCACAAGATTCACTCACACTAAAACACACAGAACTAGACAAACAGATGAGCAACTACTGTCATTGCTTATCGTTCATTTGTTTATCAGGTGATTAAAACCTTTTATTTAGTATTAAACGCGTTAAACGTTGTACAGTCAGTCTTAATGCAGTAAATAAATAATAAATCTTTAACCTTTGATATCTGTTTAATAAATGAGTTTGAGATATATGTTAATATGAACTTTTTTGTTTATTTTGTGTTAGAGAACACGTACCTAAAATAGTGCCGTGCAATTCCGAAACACCTTGTATAAATATCAGCAACTTTTCCACTCTGATAGGTATTGTATTAAATAGCGGATTTTAGTACTACTGTGGTATTGGAGCTATCTTATTTTTACTTTCACTTACCTATATATATACAGGGTGTTTCGGAATTGCACGGCACTATTTTAGGAACGTGTTCTCTAACACAAAATAAACAAAAAAGTTCATATTAACATGTATCTCAAACTCATTTATTAAACAGATATCAAAGGTTAAAGATTTATTATTACTATTTATTTATTATTATTACAACATTTAGAGTAAATGTTCAAAGGCGCCTCCGTTTTGTTGAATGCAACATTCAGCACGACGAATCCATGCTTCTCTGGCTCTTCGTATAGCATCAGGATGGTGGTTGATAGTTACTGCGGCTTCCACGATCCGATTTCTTAGCTCTTCTTGCGTGTCAACTGCCGCAGAATAAACCATAGACTTCATCCAGCCCCACACAAAATAATCTAATGGCGTTAAATCCGGAGATCGTGGTGGCCATTTAACAGGTCCGTTTCGACCAACCCATCGGTCTCCATAAGTTGCATTTAAATAATCAGTGACACTATGAGAAAAGTGAGCTGGAGCACCGTCATGCATAAACCACAGCCTTTGCCTAATGCCTAGCGGAATATCTTCTAGAATATCATGCAGATTATTTTGCAAAAAATGCAAGTAAGATATACCTGACAGCCTAGGTGGCAAAAAGAAGGGGCCGATGATTTTGTCGCTGGATGACAAAATGGATATAATACGTGAAATGGATATAATTGTTGTTCGCGTAAAGTTCGCCATACGCTGGTAGAGGAAACATCGAAACGACGTGACAATCTTCTGGTACTAGTAGTAGGAGATAACTGAACAGCATCGAGTATTTCTTCTTCTACGTTTGCAGTTCGTCGAAATCGTTGTCGACCGGCGTTCACTCATATAGGCGTACCATTATCCCTAAGACGTCTTTCAATGGCCTCAAACGTTTTACGATTTGGTATTCTTCGTTAGGAAATTTGTCACGATATCTTCGAACAGCAGCAGCACCGTTTGTATGTACCTCGCCATAAGTTAAAAGCATGTCTGTTTGTTCATCAAAAGTGAATAAATTTGTGGTATCTCCCATGATAATCATAAATTGAACTGTGTCACAAGATTCACTCACACTAAAACACACAGAACTAGACAAACAGATGAGCAACTACTGTCATTGCTTATCGTTCATTTGTTTATCAGGTGATTAAAACCTTTTATTTAGTATTAAACGCGTTAAACGTTGTACAGTCAGTCTTAATGCAGTAAATAAATAATAAATCTTTAACCTTTGATATCTGTTTAATAAATGAGTTTGAGATATATGTTAATATGAACTTTTTTGTTTATTTTGTGTTAGAGAACACGTACCTAAAATAGTGCCGTGCAATTCCGAAACACCCTGTATATATATATATATATATATATATATATATATATATATATATATATATATATATATATTTCTTTTTTTTTTTTTTTTTTTTTTTTTTTTTTTTTCTGGTACCCCTACCCCCCATGTGTGGTCTACGGGGGGTTACTCTAGAGGTGTAACCAACCTATTCTAACCATGGTGGGAGGGTCGAGATTTATTCCGTGGGGCCCCCACGAAATAAAAGTCAACCCTCCCAGGGCGGATTCGAACCGCCGCCGTTCGGCTCGAGCGTGCAACAGCGGGTCGCGCTCCTACACGCTCGGCTATCCCGGCCCCAATTCACTTACCTATATATGAAATATATAGTAAGGGAAAGTATTGGGATCGTGAAAAATTTTGACTTCCGGTTTTCAACGGAAATACACGTTTTGGGGTCCCCTGAGTTCAAATAACTAAGTCCCGCGAAATGGTTTGTGTGTGTGTGTGTGTGTGTATGTGTGTGTGTGTGTGTGTGTGTGAACAGACTAGCCCAAAAATTAGAAAACCGTACGAACCTGAAATTGGGTATTTGGTGTATGTGTATGCCCGTGATGTTACAGCGAAAAATTCATCAAAATTGATCAAACGGATGGGGTACCTCATTTAAAGAATTTTGTCTAATTTTTCCTTTTTTTTTTACTTTCACTTACATATATATGAAATATATAGTAAGTGGAAGTATTGCGATCGTGAAAATTTTCGACTTCCGGTTTTCAACGAAAATACACGTTTTGGGACCCCCTGAGTCGAAATAACCAAGTCCCGCGAAATGGTCTGTGTGTGTGTGTGTGTGTGTGTGTGTGTGTGTGTGTGTGAACAGACTAGCTCAAAAACTATAAACCGTGGGAACCTGAAATTGGGTATTTAGTGTAGGTATATGCCCGCGATGTGACAGCAAAAATTTCATCAAAATTGCTCAACGGGAGGGGGTACTTTATTTAATAACTTTTTACGTTTTTTTCGATTTTCTCAAAAACGGCTCTAACGATTTTGATTAAACTGAGTATTTGATCTATTTATATGCCCAAAATATGACTGTAAAAATTTCATCAAAATTTATTAACCGGAGGGGGGACTTTACTTAATAAATTTTGTATCATTTTCACGTGTTTTTTTTATTTACTCAAAAACGGTTTTAACGATTTTGATCAAACTTAGTATTTGATGTATTTATATGCCCGAGATATGACTAAAAATTTCATCAAAATTGATCTACGGGAGGGGGGACTTTACTTAATAAATTTTGTATCATTTTCACGTGTTTTTTTTATTTACTCAAAAACAGTTTTAACGATTTTGATCAAACTTAGTATTTGATGTATTTATATGCCCGAGATATGACTAAAAATTTCATCAAAATTGATCTACGGGAGGGGGGACTTTACTTAATAAATTTTGTATCATTTTCACGGGTTTTTTTTATTTACTCAAAAACGGCTTTAACGATTAACAGAAATAAGATATGAATGTAGAAAAATGTGTGACTTTAGGAAATGATAATTAGCAAAACACATCAATTTCTAATCTAAGTAAGATGGTAAGTGAAAGTTGTGTGTTGCGCGCACGCACCAGATTTTTTATTTTCTCAAACACGACTCAAACGATTTTGATTAAACTTGGCATTTGATGTATGCATATGCCTGCAATGAGACTGTCAAAATTTCATCGAAATTGATCAATTATAGGGGCACTCTACTTAACAAATTTTGTCTCATTTTCACTTGGTTTTTTTATTTACTCCAAAACGGCTTTATCGTTTTTGATCCAACTGGGTATTTGATGTATGTGTATGCCAAAGATGTAAGAGTGAAAATTTCATCAAAATTGGTCTAACGGAGGTGGCACTTTATTTAATAAATTTTATCTCATTTTCAGGGTTTTTTTTTTATTCCCTCAAAAACGGCTGTAACTATTTTGATCTAACTGGGTATTTTATGTGTCTATATGCCCGCGATGTGACAGCCGAAATTTCCTATACCATATTATTACTAATGAAAATAAAAACTTTTATTTAACAATTATTTTGCGGTAGAGAGTAAAGACGTGATGGTCAAATTATTTAAAAGCATTAAGGTGTGAAAAAAATATGGTTTAAGATAATCTTTAATTAATTATTAATTTAACCATCATTGTGGGTGACCACTTATTTTTTAAATTATTTTAAATAATTTATTTTTGAAGAGAAAGGATTTGGCTCCACCGGGAATCGAACCCGGGTCTTCCGCGTGACATGCGCGGTATGCTATCCATTACACCACGGAGTCGCTTCCAAACGGTGCCAAATCCTTCCTCTTCACTGACACCTCTCCCACGATCTCGGAAGTTTTGCGAGTATTTACGGGAGATGGACAATTTTTGTCCAATTTTGGGCATCTTCTTGACGTTCGTCAATTTTTAAAATTATTTTAAATTAGTTTAACCATCATTGTGGGTAACCACCTATTTTTTAAATAAATTATTTTTGAAGAGAAAAGATTTGGCTCCGCCGGGAATCGAACCCGGGTCTTCCGCGTGACATGCGCGGTATGCTATCCATTACACCACGGAGTCGCTTCCAAACGGTGCCAAATCCTTCCTCTTCACTGACACCTCTCCCACGATCTCGCAAGTTTTGCGAGTATTTACGGGAGATGGACAATTTTTGTCCAATTTTGGGCATCTTCTTGACGTTCGTCAATTTTTACTTTCACTTACCTATATATGAAATATATAAGTAAGTGGAAGTATTGCGATCGTGAAAAATTTTGACTTCCGGTTTTCAACGGCTATACACGTTTTGGGGTCCCCTGAGTCCAATTAACCAAGTCCCGCGAAATGGTCTGTTTGTGTGTGTGTGTGTGTGTGTGTGTGTGTGTGTGTGTGTGTGTGTGTGTGTGTGTGTGTGTGAACAGACTAGTTCAAAAACTATAAACCGTGCGAACCTGAAATTGGGTATTTAGTGTAGGTATATGCCCGCGATGTGACAGCAAAAATTTCATCAAAATTGCTCAAAGGGAGGGGGTATTTTATTTAATAACTTTTTAAGTATTTTTCGATTTTCTCAAAAACGGCTCTAACGATTCTGATTAAACTGAGTATTTGATCTATTTATATGCCCGAGATACGACTGTAAAAATTTCATCAAAATTGATCAACCGGAGGGGGTACTTTAGTTAATAAATTGTGTCCCACTTTTATGTGTTGTTTTTCATTTACCCAAAAACGGCTTTAATGATTTCGATCACACTTGGTATTTAGTATATGTATGTGCCCGCGATGTGACAGTAAAAATTTCATCAAAATTGATCAATTGGAGGGGGCACTTTACTGAATAAATGTTGTCTCATTTTCAGGGTTTTTTTTTTATTCCCTCAAAAACGGCTGTAACTATTTTGATCTAACTGGGTATTTTATGTGTCTATATGCCCGCGATGTGACAGCCGAAATTTCCTATACCATATTATTACTAATGAAAATAAAAACTTTTATTTAACAATTATTTTGCGGTAGAGAGTAAAGACGTGATGGTCAAATTATTTAAAAGCATTAAGGTGTGAAAAAAATATGGTTTAAGATAATCTTTAATTAATTATTAATTTAACCATCATTGTGGGTGACCACTTATTTTTTAAATTATTTTAAATAATTTATTTTTGAAGAGAAAGGATTTGGCTCCACCGGGAATCGAACCCGGGTCTTCCGCGTGACATGCGCGGTATGCTATCCATTACACCACGGAGTCGCTTCCAAACGGTGCCAAATCCTTCCTCTTCACTGACACCTCTCCCACGATCTCGGAAGTTTTGCGAGTATTTACGGGAGATGGACAATTTTTGTCCAATTTTGGGCATCTTCTTGACGTTCGTCAATTTTTAAAATTATTTTAAATTAGTTTAACCATCATTGTGGGTAACCACCTATTTTTTAAATAAATTATTTTTGAAGAGAAAAGATTTGGCTCCGCCGGGAATCGAACCCGGGTCTTCCGCGTGACATGCGCGGTATGCTATCCATTACACCACGGAGTCGCTTCCAAACGGTGCCAAATCCTTCCTCTTCACTGACACCTCTCCCACGATCTCGCAAGTTTTGCGAGTATTTACGGGAGATGGACAATTTTTGTCCAATTTTGGGCATCTTCTTGACGTTCGTCAATTTTTACTTTCACTTACCTATATATGAAATATATAAGTAAGTGGAAGTATTGCGATCGTGAAAAATTTTGACTTCCGGTTTTCAACGGCTATACACGTTTTGGGGTCCCCTGAGTCCAATTAACCAAGTCCCGCGAAATGGTCTGTTTGTGTGTGTGTGTGTGTGTGTGTGTGTGTGTGTGTGTGTGTGTGTGTGTGTGTGTGTGAACAGACTAGTTCAAAAACTATAAACCGTGCGAACCTGAAATTGGGTATTTAGTGTAGGTATATGCCCGCGATGTGACAGCAAAAATTTCATCAAAATTGCTCAAAGGGAGGGGGTATTTTATTTAATAACTTTTTAAGTATTTTTCGATTTTCTCAAAAACGGCTCTAACGATTCTGATTAAACTGAGTATTTGATCTATTTATATGCCCGAGATACGACTGTAAAAATTTCATCAAAATTGATCAACCGGAGGGGGTACTTTAGTTAATAAATTGTGTCCCACTTTTATGTGTTGTTTTTCATTTACCCAAAAACGGCTTTAATGATTTCGATCACACTTGGTATTTAGTATATGTATGTGCCCGCGATGTGACAGTAAAAATTTCATCAAAATTGATCAATTGGAGGGGGCACTTTACTGAATAAATGTTGTCTCATTTTCAGGGTTTTTTTTTTATTCCCTCAAAAACGGCTGTAACTATTTTGATCTAACTGGGTATTTTATGTGTCTATATGCCCGCGATGTGACAGCCGAAATTTCCTATACCATATTATTACTAATGAAAATAAAAACTTTTATTTAACAATTATTTTGCGGTAGAGAGTAAAGACGTGATGGTCAAATTATTTAAAAGCATTAAGGTGTGAAAAAAATATGGTTTAAGATAATCTTTAATTAATTATTAATTTAACCATCATTGTGGGTGACCACTTATTTTTTAAATTATTTTAAATAATTTATTTTTGAAGAGAAAGGATTTGGCTCCACCGGGAATCGAACCCGGGTCTTCCGCGTGACATGCGCGGTATGCTATCCATTACACCACGGAGTCGCTTCCAAACGGTGCCAAATCCTTCCTCTTCACTGACACCTCTCCCACGATCTCGGAAGTTTTGCGAGTATTTACGGGAGATGGACAATTTTTGTCCAATTTTGGGCATCTTCTTGACGTTCGTCAATTTTTAAAATTATTTTAAATTAGTTTAACCATCATTGTGGGTAACCACCTATTTTTTAAATAAATTATTTTTGAAGAGAAAAGATTTGGCTCCGCCGGGAATCGAACCCGGGTCTTCCGCGTGACATGCGCGGTATGCTATCCATTACACCACGGAGTCGCTTCCAAACGGTGCCAAATCCTTCCTCTTCACTGACACCTCTCCCACGATCTCGCAAGTTTTGCGAGTATTTACGGGAGATGGACAATTTTTGTCCAATTTTGGGCATCTTCTTGACGTTCGTCAATTTTTACTTTCACTTACCTATATATGAAATATATAAGTAAGTGGAAGTATTGCGATCGTGAAAAATTTTGACTTCCGGTTTTCAACGGCTATACACGTTTTGGGGTCCCCTGAGTCCAATTAACCAAGTCCCGCGAAATGGTCTGTTTGTGTGTGTGTGTGTGTGTGTGTGTGTGTGTGTGTGTGTGTGTGTGTGTGTGTGTGTGTGAACAGACTAGTTCAAAAACTATAAACCGTGCGAACCTGAAATTGGGTATTTAGTGTAGGTATATGCCCGCGATGTGACAGCAAAAATTTCATCAAAATTGCTCAAAGGGAGGGGGTATTTTATTTAATAACTTTTTAAGTATTTTTCGATTTTCTCAAAAACGGCTCTAACGATTCTGATTAAACTGAGTATTTGATCTATTTATATGCCCGAGATACGACTGTAAAAATTTCATCAAAATTGATCAACCGGAGGGGGTACTTTAGTTAATAAATTGTGTCCCACTTTTATGTGTTGTTTTTCATTTACCCAAAAACGGCTTTAATGATTTCGATCACACTTGGTATTTAGTATATGTATGTGCCCGCGATGTGACAGTAAAAATTTCATCAAAATTGATCAATTGGAGGGGGCACTTTACTGAATAAATGTTGTCTCATTTTCACGTGTTTTTTTTATTTACTCAAAAACGGTTTTCACGATTTTGATCAAACTGAGTATTTGATGTATTAATATGCCCGAGATATGACTGCAAAAATTTCATCAACATTGATCAAATGGAGGGGGTACTTTACTTATTAAATTTTGTATCATTTTCACGTGTATCTTAAATTACTCATAAAAGGAAAAAATAAGAAATGAATGTGGAAAGATTTGTGACTATGTGAAGTGGCAATTAACAAAACACGTCAATTTCTAATCTAAATAAGTTGGTAAGTGAAAGTTGTGTGTTGCGCGCACGCACCACCACAGAAAAAATATGTTTTAAGATAATCTTTAATTAATTATTAATTTAACCATCATTGTGGGTGACCACTTATTTTTTAAATTATTTTAAATAATTTATTTTTGAAAAGAAAGGATTTGGCTCCACCGGGAATCGAACCCGGGTCTTCCGCGTGACATGCGCGGTATGCTATCCATTACACCACGGAGTCGCTTCCAAACGGTGCCAAATCCTTCCTCTTCACTGACACCTCTCCCACGATCTCGCAAGTTTTGCGAGTATTTTGATTGATTGATAAAAAATTGACGAACGTCAAGAAGATGCCCAAAATTGGACAAAAATTGTCCATCTCCCGTAAATACTCGCAAAACTTGCGAGATCGTGGGAGAGGTGTCAGTGAAGAGGAAGGATTTGGCACCGTTTGGAAGCGACTGCGTGGTGTAATGGATAGCATACCGCGCATGTCACGCGGAAGACTCGGGTTCGATTCCCGGCGGAGCCAAATCTTTTCTCTTCAAAAATAAATTATTTAATTTAATTAATTATATTTTAGTTTAGAAACTTTAGTGTCAAAATAAATTTCTGAAGGCAATATGAAGTGATTTTTGAGGAACAGTAATCGTTCTCGATTTCCAGAAAGGATTAAAAGACAAACTTTGCTACGAGTCGTAAATCCACCTCTTATCGATTCACTTTTACGATATGTTTACAAAAAGCAAATCGCTGTAAAAAAAAAAATCAAGCAGTACAAAAAACAGATTGTTGATGAAATTAGGTCCCTTATAAGAAATAAGCAATAATGAATCGAAAAGTACTGAGAACTTTCAAGTTTCACATTACAGATACATTATAACTTATGCAGATAATCAAATATAAGCATATAAATATGGAAAAGTGTGGCGTTTAAATATTATCGAAAAACATCTATTTCTAATCTAAGTAAGTTCGTATGTGAAAGTTGAGTTGCACGCATCGCACCAGATTTTTACTTTCACTTACTGTGATAACTTATTTAGATCCATAATAACTGTTATAATATTATCTCTTATCATATGTTTAATCACTTTTAATGTCTATATATACATGTAACCTGTTATAAAATGTTAAAATACTGTAATTGTGAATAATAAACCCTAAGTTTTCTTTAAAATTTATTTATTATTAAAAAATGGATAAATTTCTGAAACCGGAGGAGTTCGACGGTGATCAACACTCCCCTAACGCTATAGTACGTGGGCCAGACCCCCTTACCGTGCACCCCCCCCACATCCCTATAAATTGCATATCGTTGTGTTCCTTGTGATAAAAGATTAAGAAAAAGCCAATGTTCCCAGAAAAAAAAGTGGCCGCACTAACCGAAAATGGCGTTCAAACATGGCGGAATGACGACTTTGATTTTAGTTAGTTTTTTTATTACTGACATTCACCATTATGCTTAATTTCGCCATAACTGGTATTTTATTAAAGCTAGATAGTTCTAGATTCAGAATAAATAAACAAACGTTCTAAAATAATTAGTCTTGACAACATAAAATACATTTAAAGTCAATTTTTTCAAGTCTCTCGCGTAAAAGTTAAAATTCCAAATTAATTTGTGATTAAACGGCCATCGTTAATGAAAAACACCCTGAAATAAAACATCTGGAGCAATTGTTCTTCTTTTAAAATCAGTGGTCAAATTTCAAAAAATATCAACTAGTTTCATAGAAAATGGACCTACAAGGCGAAAAGGCGCCGGTGACTCGGGCGCATCCTGTCCTCTGCCACATCGTTCAGTTCTTATGCATCATATAATTACAGCGGGTTTAGGATATTATTTTGAATGTATAATCAAGCCTATGTAACTGCAAGTTTTTAATTTACAGAAATAATTAATATAACCTTTATTTTTTTTATTATTTTTTTTTTATTTTTATTTTTTTTAAATCTGATAAATAAAGGATATATATCTGATCAATAATAATGAATTAGTCGCAGATTGCACGTTATCTAAACCTCACTTATATTGACATAAACTGGTTATCTTGAAATTAAATAATAATGTTCTCATGGTAGTAGTTGGGTTACTGACACTGGCTTCTGATCATTCGTGAAATTTGAAATAAATGCATTTTTGCAAAGTATTGATTATTTACAGATTTAAAAACAACCCAAATAAAAAAGATAAATAAAAAGTTCTGTTTGTTCGTTGATATGTAGAAATTATTCGTAATACAATTTAGGAACTATATACCTAACACAATTTAATAGCTCACAACAATTAATGAATTAACAGTTACACGAAGTATATATATATATATATATACACATACATACATACAAATTAATTAATTTAAAATTAAACCACTACTGGAGAGGAAAACCAATTAAAACATGTAAGTATTCATGCATCTAATGATCTATAGTCCACGAAGTTGTGGCCTTTTTTCGGTTTCTGGCATATAACTACACATCAAAAAGTTTACTTTCTCTTTTTTTCTAAAAAAGGGTATACTAATACAAATAAAATGATATATTTGGAGTGGTAATCGGATTAGTTATTTAACCAAATTCGAACATGAAAGATCGGTAATTTTTATCATTTTGATTAAAACTCATGTTCCAACGCCTATAACTCGACAATATGTGCTCTAAATGAAAAATGTCACAGATAAAAGTTTTAGGACATTAAATTTAGCATAAAATAAGCCCATCTATTTCAAAATTAATTTATTCCTGCGTAGAGATACAAATGAAAAATTGAAAGTATTTGTAGCACTTTCTTCATTCTTTTAACTACATCTTCATTCCTTCATACATCTACATGTCAAAAAGTGTACTTTCTCCTTTTTTCAAAAAAAGGGTATACTAATACAAATAAAATGAAATATTTTGAGTGGAAATCGGATTAGTTATTAGCCAAATTTGAACTTGAAAGATGGGTAATTTTTACCATTTTGTTAGAAACTCATGTTCCAACGCCTACAACTTGACAATATGTACTCTAAATGAAAAATGTTACAGATAAAAGTTTTAGAACATTAAATTTAGCATAAAATAAGCCCACCTAAATAGTTAGTTCTGTCAATATTATATCATATCCCCTTAGTTTTCACAAAAAGAAGGAATCAAGCGCTACGAATACTTTCACGTTTTCATTTGTATCTCTACTTAATAATAAGTTAATTTAAAAATAAATGGGCATGTTTTATACTAAATTTAATGTTCTAAAACTTTTATCTGTAACATTTTTCATTTAGAGTTCATATTATCGAGTTATAGGCGTTGGAACATGAGTTTTTACCAAAATGGTAAAAATTACCGATCTTTGATGTCCGGATTCGGCTAAATAACTAATCCTATTTCCACTCCAAATATTTCATTTTATTTGTATTAGTATACCCTTTTTTCGAAAAAAGGAGAAAGTAAACTTTTTGACATGTAGATATAGGAAGGAATGAAGATGTAGTTAAAAGTATGAAGTAAGCGCTACAAATTCTTTCACTTTTTCATTTGTATCTCTACGCAGGAATAAATTAATTTTAAAATAAATGGGCTTATTTTATGCTATATTTAATGTCCTAAAACTTTTATCTGGGACATTTTTCATTTAGAGTAGATATTGTCGAGTTATAGGCGTTGGAACATGAGTTTTCATCAAAATGATAAAAATTACCGATCTTTCATGTTCGAATTTGGTTAAATAACTAATCCGATTACCACTCCAAATATTTCATTTTATTTGTATTAGTATACCCTTTTTTTAGAAAAAAAGAGAAAGTAAACTTTTTGATGTGTAGTTATATGCCAGAAACCGAAAAAGGCCACAACTTCGTGGATTATAGATCATTAGATGCATGAATACTTACATGTTTTAATTGGTTTTCCTCTCCAGTAGTGGTTTAATTTTAAATTAATTAATATGTATGTATGTATGTGTATATATATATATATATATATATATATATATATATATATATATATATATATATATATATATATATACACAAACACACATCGTGTAACTATTAATTAATTAATTGTTGTGAGCTATTAAATTGTGTTATGTATATACTTCCTAAATTGTACGATCCTAAATACGAATAATTTCTACTTATCAACGAACAAACAGAACTTTTTATTTATCTTTTTTATTTGGGTTGTTTTTAAATCTGTAAATAATCAATACTTAGCAAAAATGCATTTATTTCAAATTTCACGAATGATCAGAAGCCAGTGTCAGTAACCCAACTACTACCATGAGAACATTATTATTTAATTTCAAGATAACCATTTTATGTCAATATAAGTGAGGTTTAGATAATGTGCAATCTGCGACTAATTCATTATTATTGATCAGATATATATCCTTTATTTATCAGATTTATAAAAAAAAAAATAAAGGTTATATTAATTATTTCTGTAAATTAAAAACTTGCAGTTACATAGGCTTGGTTATACATTCAAAATAATATCGTAAACCCGCTGTAATTATATGATGTATGAGAACTGAACGATGTGGCAGAGGACTGGATGCGCCCGAGTCACCGGCGCCTTTTCGCCTTGTAGGTCCGTTTTCTATGAAACTAGTTGATATTTTTTGAAATTTGACCACTGATTTTAAAAGAAGAACAATTGCTCCAGATGTTTTATTTCAGGGTGTTTTTCGTTAAGGATGGCCGTTTAATCACAAATTAACTTGGAATTTTAACTTTTACGCGAGAGACTTGAAAAAATTGACTTTAAATGTATTTTATGTTGTCAAGACTAATTATTTTAGAACGTTTGTTTATTTATTCTGAATCTAGAACTATCTAGCTTTAATAAAATACCAGTTATGGCGAAATTAAGCATAATGGTGAATGTCAGTAATAAAAAAACTAACTAAAATCAAAGTCGTCATTCCGCCATGTTTGAACGCCATTTTCGGTTAGTGCGGCCACTTTTTTTTCTGGGAACATTGGCTTTTTCTTAATCTTTTATCACAAGGAACACAACGATATGCAATTTATAGGGATGTGGGGGGGGGTGCACGGTAGGGGGGTCTGGCCCACCGTGTACTACTCATGAATGGAATTACTGGCTGAAGACATTCGAAAACTTCATCGCGTCTTCGAGACGATCGATGACCAAGGTAAGTTAAGTTTACTTATTAAACACATTTCGCATTCTATCTATCTTTTAATTGCCGACAAGGACACATATGCGACAGCTATTTTATTTAGATTAACTGTTGTTTATTATGTGTGTGTGTGTGTGTGTGTGTGTGTGTGTGTGTGTGTGTGTGTGTGTGTCGAGTAAACATGTACAGGAGAAATAAGAAAAAGTATTCCGACAACTCATAAAATTCGTTGAGGTGACGTAGGCGCACTAGGCCTTAATGACTGTCCATCCTTATATATATAAAAATCTCGTGTCCCGATGTTTGTCTCTCTATTTCTCAGAAACTACTCAACCGATTTTAATGAAATTTGGCTCAATGTATATAGTTTTGGCCAACTTAACGGACCGGATAGTTTTTAACTTGATTAGTGATCAAAATAATTCTTATATAGCGAATTATTGCAAATACAGTAGGTCGTGTTTCGATTTATTAACATGGCGTCATATGTCGATTTCATAATATTTTTCTTTATAAGCATGCTATTGTAATACAGGTTATCATTATTATAATTTTGTATTGCGTTATGTGAGTGCAGTTATTTGTTCCTATATTATTATTTTCCACAGAAAAATAGTTATACAAATTTGTATTTATTGTTAATTTTCATTCATGAATAAATAAATCAAGAAAAGGTTACAATAAATTCTCAAATGTGTAGGTAATTTTTCTTCCTTTTCCTTTTTTATTTGTATTTAAATTAAATTACTAGCTAAGCGCTGAAACGCTTTGCTGTGGCCCACCCTGATATCAACTTTTAGTAAAGTAAATACATTTTTAAATTTAAATTAGGCTATTATTTGAAATAATACTCTATAAATGTTGTAACAGCACCTACTGCCATAGGTGTAACCTAATAGAAACCTCACTTGGGGAGTCAGTGTTGCCAAAAATTAGTGAAAATTAGTAAGCTGGCTACACTGTGGGTAACAGTCGTAAAAACTCCCTCACAAAAAGAGTGTGTTTTGATTAGGTGTTGTGGGATACTTTGTGATTTGCTAAAGAACTGCATAATTAAGACTTTAATATTATATTTTCAGTTGATTTATTTAACAGAAGTTTCTTTATTTTCATTATTTGTTATGTTATTAATATTTAAATACAGGGTTTATTATTTTACCAAACCTTTTTATCATTTTTATCCCGAGATCTAAAATGTAAAATTTAAAAAATGTCAGTGAAGATTTTTAATTCCTCCTTTATCAACAATAATTTAAAGTTGAGAAAATTTAATCCCAATCGAATAGAGGCTGTTACTTCCTGTTCAGCAGAGTTGTAATTATCTTTAAATGTAAAATTTAAGAAATGTTAGCGAAGATTATAATCCTTTCTTTAATTTAAAGTAGGCTATTATTTGGAATGATATTTCGTTCTTAATTTCACCAGAATACAAATTTTTACTTATCTTTAAATGATTGTTGTTTAAGAAAGGATTATAAATCGCGGCATTTTTTAAATTTTACATTTAATGATTATTTCACCTCTACTGAACAGGAATAATTGTTATTTGGGTAACCTCAAGTTTCAGATTTATCCGCCATAAATATGAGAGTACTACTGCAAAATAATCCATCGGCAGATATATTTTTTAAACAATTGCTCTATATTGGAAACGGTGAAATAGAGCTGCATCGAAATTCAAAATTTATCAAATTACCAGAAAATTTCTGAACTGTTGTAGAGACGAAAAATGAACTGTCTACGAAATACAAAGTGTCTTTCCTGATATTTTGAACAATTATTTGGACTATAAGTGGCTGGGTAGTCGTGCTATTTTGGCAGCAAAAAATGTTGATTTCGATGAAATAAACTTCCAAAATCAATTGACAATGTTCTAGATGTAAACGAAGCCGTAAATTTCCTATCTGAATTTTTTAATTCCCTGGATATACACCCAAACAATCTCCAGTGGAAGAAGACACACCGATCATTCTTCTTCGTAACTTAAATCCACCTCAATCGTGCAACGGTACACGTTTGGTCATTAAAAGGATCACAGGAAATGTTATTGAAGGAAAAATGTTGCCTGGAAGGTTTACAGGAGATATCGCCCTGTTGCCACCTATTCCCCAGGAACCGACAGAATTTTCAATAAAATTTAAAAGGCTTCAATATCCTATTCGTTTGGCTTTTGCCATGACCATAAACAAATCCCAAGGGCAAACAATGTCCACTTGGACTTTGAAAATCCGTGTTTTTCCCTTGGGCAATGGCATAACTCACGTGGGAAATGGGTATCGCCTGCTCACGTGCGTGGAAACCATCAAATCTTTGGTTTGTGTTAAAAAAAAAAAGGTTAACCCAAAACATTTTGAACAAATTAGTACTTGAATAAATAAAAATTCTTAATTGTATTATGTAAAAACCTCTTTAAGAAGAGATTTCTTATCACTCAAATATATTGCTAAATTAAAAGCTTCAACAAACCACCCTCCTACCGAACACTTATTAGCCGAAGGGTTGGGAAATCGAGGTCTCAAAGAAATTGAGAAAAACGCCTATCAAAAGGACATATATGACGCATTAACCAAGATTGGCATGACCCTGAGCAAAATTAAACCCGTTGTTAAACTAACAATACCAAGTTGAAGTAGTGTTAGGCCAATAATCAATAGATCAATGGCTGAGGTTATCAAAACTTACTTCAGTCATCCTTTTTAAAATTAGTGGAAAAATATAGCCATTTCGAGGTAGTTTATACCGATCCATAAAAAAAGGGCGATAGTGTTGGCAGCTCTGTGAGTCGTAAACACAATCAGCTCCTTTTTAATCAAACTACATTGAAATATGAGATGTAAAAAATAAAAACTTTCCTATATTCTTTACCAAATACTTTTAAATGGTGTAATGCTCTATTCTCAATCACGTTGGAATTTGATTAGCTGAAAGGTTTTCATCTTTATCAATGAATATTGGTATTACTGTATTTGTTTAAAAATACTAGGATATAACTACTGAGCCACAGCAACGCGTGGCCGGGTCTGCTAGTTGTTTATAATTAAAGACGTTCTGTTGATGGGAAAGGCTTGTCAACTTGTTTTGAAACATACATATTTAATGAAAATTATTTATTTCCATGGTAACTAAATCATGTTTTCAACAGTTAAATAGAGAATTATACAATCAGACGCGATGGAGTATTATCCTTGCATTGCTGAATTATCACAAGTAAAAACATTTATGTAACAATAAAAAGATTTAATGTACTTTAGAGAGCAAATACAAACAAAAATAAGTAAATGATTGTGGAAAAATGTGTGAATTTAAGGAATGGCGTTAACATATTTATCAAACACACGTCAATTTCTAATCTAAGTAATTTGGTATGTGAAAGTTGTGTGTTGCGCGCATCGCAGCAGATTTTTAAGTTAAGAGCTGTTCAAAAGTGGTACCTATTTGAGTTTCGGTTCCTTTCACCTAAATAAGTTTATAGTAACTGCATATTCTTGCTGTTTATAATAAATTGAGAGAAGTAGCTTCATCTACCCATTTAAAATATATGATTAATATTTTAGCTGGCTGTAATTTCACAATAGCTATTATATATAGATAGATAATAGGTTTGTAAGATATTGAAATTCATATAATGATGCTCTGTGTTTCATTTTGCCACTACCTAGAACACTCCTTTTTCTAAAAATAATTATCTCGAAAACTATGAATATAAGAGTGCGCACATTTCACATCTTTGCTAAGGAGCACTTGACTATCCCATCCATAACCAGAAACATAAGAAACGATGACTTAGAAAAGTTGAAGAATAGTTTCGTACGAACATGTCGCTGTTTCAAAAGAACAATGACACAACTGCTAAAACTGAAATTTTACAGGAGACCAAAAGAACAACCTCCTGACTGGAGGGGTCAAACAGGCGATGTTTCAATAACGACACAACTACGCCCGAGCTGCCAAGAGTCGAACGTCACTTACGACGTTGTTCCACCTTACACTTTATGGCTTTGTGATACCATTAAGCAATTAAACTCAATTACTCAAAATTTTACAGTTACGTCATTGTACTTCTGGAACAGCGAGATGTATAAATCATATTATTAGTTATATAGCAAAGAATTGAATAAGCTCACTTTTATGTCCTTTCCGTCTTATATGAAGACTGCCTTAGTTTGTTTTGTAATCATCTCAGTACAATGTTGTTGAATGATATATATATATGATTAGGATTAAAGGTAACTCGAAAATTGAGCCATACATACAAAACTTAAGCTCAATAATATTTATCACATGGACATGGAATTATAAGAGTAATAAATTGAAAAAGCTAGTCATATGATGAATCAGGAATTTCGCTACAAATAGTCTTTGTATCTAAAGCTACCCCGCTAGAATAGGGCACCTGTGACATGTACCTAATAATCTTCAGGAGGGAAAGAAATTCCATTGGCTGGATGAACAGTTGAACTGTATATCACTTCGAAGTAGATGAGATGAAAATTTGATCGTAACCCACTCACATTTGATAAATAAATGTGAATTCGCATATTTATTTTTGACAACCTATAACTAATCTTTCGAAATCAATTCTTCCATCCATCTCCCATTCGCTCTATCACGTTTTTATTGTCAAATACATGTATTGATTGAATCCCAAGCAATTTGAAAATTTACTGAGGAAATAATAGTATAATAATAATAATCATATAATAATATTACTGATTATATATTTATATTATATATTATATATTTATATAATCTATAATAATACTATAGTCGTGGGGTCACCTGTGGTATAGTGGTTAGCATGGCAACCTACAATACTAAAGGTCGCAGGTTCGCGCTCAGCTGTGGCCCTAGGGTTTTTTAATGGGAGTAAAAAATCCTTAGCCATGCCGTCCCTCGGATAGGACGTAAATTGGAGGTCCCGAGCCTGTCAGGTACTTATTAAAGATCCCTATCCTAATTATACCTGGATAGGCAAAATTTAGGAATCCCACTGTAGCATCGTCCGATTAGCCTTAGTGGCAAAAAGTGACGTTAACAAACAATACTAGTACGTGGGCCAGACCCCCCTACCGTGCACCCCCCCCCCCCACATCCCTATAAATTGCATATCGTTGTGTTCTTTGTGATAAAAGATTAAGAAAAAGCCAATATTCCCAGAAAAAAAGTGGCCTCACTAACCCAAAATGGCGTTCAAACATGGCGGAATGACTCGGGCGCATCCAGTCCTCTGCCACATCGTTCAGTTCTCATACACGATATAATTACAGCGGGTTTAGGATGTTATTTTGAATGTATAATCGAGCCTAAGTAACTGTAAGTATTTAATTGGCAGATATAATTAATATAACCTTTTTTTTTTTGTATATAAATCTGATTAATAAAGGATATAAATATGATAAATAATAATGAATTAGTCGCAGATTGCACAGTATCTAAACCTCACTTATATTGACATAAACTGGTTATCTTGAAATGAAATAATAATTTTCTCATAGTAGTTGTTGGGTTACAGACACTGGCTTCTGATCATTCGTGAAATTTGAAATAAATGCATTTTTGCAAAGTATTGATTATTTACAGATTTAAAAACAATCAAAATGAAAAAGATAAAATAAAAATAAAAAGTTCTGTTTGTTCGTTGATATGTAGAAATTATTCTTAATACAATTTAGGAACTATATACCTAACACAATTTAATAGCTCACAACAATTAATGAATTAACAGTTACACGAAGTATATATATATATATATATATATATATATATATATATATATATATTATGATTAATTTAAAATTAAACCACTACTGGAGAGGAAAACCAATTAAAACATGTAATTATTCATGCATCTAATGGTCTATGATGTCTATAATCCACGAAGTTGTGGCGGTTTTTGGCATATAACTACTTATCAAAAAGTTTACTTTCTCTTTTTTTTTCGAAAAAAGGGTATACTAATACAAATAAAATGAAATATTTGAAGTTGAAATCGGATTAGTTATTTGGCCAAATTCGAACATCAAAGATCGGTACTGACGTGGAACCCACATACTAGACTAAAACGACAAGAGCTTAATCGACGATTTGGACAACTTTATAGACTGCTGAACAGGAAATCAGAACTTTCGATCAACAACAAACTACTTATCTACAAAACCATATTGAAACCTATCTGGACCTACGGCATCGAACTGTGGGGAACAGCTAAACCCTCTAACATCAAACGCATCCAATCCTTCCAGTCCAAATCCTCCGAACAATAGTCAATGTTCCTTTCTATGTATCCAACAAAACCCTACACCATGACCTTGATATCCCGTTCGTTCAAGAACTGATCCCGAAGAAATTCTCCAAATTTCACAGTACCCTTACCCATCATCCTAATCCTACTGCTCAATCCCTATCTAGCTCCACTCATCCTTACAACCCTCCTAGAAGGTTAAGGCGGCAGTGGCCACGTGACCTTTTGTAAATATGTACATACCGGAGTTCTGGCAATGGCCAGATTCTTCGCTCAAGTCAGGTGTGCTTGTGGCTTTTGCGCCCTCGCTTATAATACCAGTGATGCGGCTGAGAGAGAAGCGCGGGAACCTCTTGAGGCTTGCTTTTCCCTCCTCCGTGGAGGGAAAAGCCTGCCTCCGGGTTCTCCAGCCTAATTGTAAATAGTGTATGAATGTGATTAAGATTTTTTTTTTCTTTACTTGAGCTTTTATTTTTATTTCTTTGTATATTTATATTTTTTGTAAATAATGTATGAATGTGCTCAATTAGCACTATTACCAATGTCTCGTATGAGACAGAATGTAATAATATACTAATAAAGAGTTTTATTCTAAAACTTTTTTAAAGATCAGTAATTTTTACCATTTTGGTGGAAACTCATGTTCCAACGCCTATAACTCGACAATAGGTACTCTAAATGAAAAATGTCACAGATAAAAGTTTTGAGACATTAAAATTAGCATAAAATAAGCCCATTTCATTTAAAATTAACTTATTCCTACGTAGAGATACAAATGAAAACGTGAACGTATTTGTAGCGCTTACTTCATTCTTTTAACTACATCTTCTTTCCTTCATATAAACACGTCAAAAAGTTGACTTTCTCTTTTTTTCGAAAAAAGGGTGTACTATAACAAACAAAATGAAACAAATTCGAACATCAAAGATCGGTAATTTTTACCATTTTGGTAGAAACTCATGTTCCAACGCCTATAACTCGACAATATGTACTCTAAATCTGATCTGATCTGACCACTGATTTCTAAAGAAGAATAATTGCTCCAGATGGTTTATTTCAGGGTGTTTTTCGTTAACGATGGCCGTTTAATCACAAATTAACTTGGAATTTTAACTTTTACGCGAGTGACTTGAAAAAATTGAATTAAAATGTATTTTATGTTGTCAAGACTAATTATTTTAGAACGTTTGTTTATTTATTCTGAATCTAGAACTATCTAGCTTTAATAAAATACCAGTTATGGCGAAATTAAGCATAATGGTTAATGTCAGTAATCAAAAAACTAACTAAAATCAAAATCGTCATTCCGCCATGTTTGAACGCCATTTCGGGTTAGTGCGGCCACTTTTTTTTCTGGGAACATTGGCTTTTTCTTAATCTTTTATCACAAAGAACACAACGATATGCAATTTATAGGGATGTGGGGGGGTGCACGGTAGGAGGGTCTGGCCCACCGTGTATACTATAGACGTGCACTAGCATTGAAATCATCTGGGCAGGAAGCAGTTTAATTTGGCACATTCTTCAGCTTGGTTAAGTATTGGACCTTAACCTTTTGGCTGAAATGTGAAAATGGCGCGTTTAATATAGTAGTAAAATATAACTGTAGTTAGTAGCGAAAAATTTTATTATTCTGAATGTATAAATCGGTTAGTGATTTTATGGCTTCATAACATTATACCGTATCATAATAATAGGAAACTAAGCTTTAGGAATTTGATGTTGATAGGTATAGCTCAAAAGAAACAAAAATGTGTACCCAATAATTTTTTTTTAATAATTCGTAAGGATTTTCTTTCCTGAAAATGTCATTCTTAACGAGAACTTCCGGAGTGGAAGTTGACGTTTAAACGGGATTAATCATTTCGATATACACAGGTACCCATCTGTTTCATGTTATAGTTATTGAAATTGAAAAATAATAATTCAGTTATACACTGAACGGCGGAAAGATGAAGAATGTGAAAAAGATATGAATATGTAAATGAATTTTTATTTTATCGAGAATATAGACTGATGATATCAAAAATCCATTTTTATTCTGTTATAAAATTATATTGAATAAAAACAATGTTAATCGTAGTATTTTATTATATTTTAAAGTTGGTTATAATTAATAATTCAGGTAACAATCCTATTTAATGTTTAAAAAAAAACAGAAAAAAACATTTTTCAGCCTTTATACAGAAACAAACGAAAATAGATGTAAATAAATAATGTGAAAAACTAACTATTGAATGAGTCGATTGATTTTTTTTTTATACACATGTTTTAACCAACACGTGTACCATATTGGGCAAACATCACAAAAGGCTATTTTTTCTTTCTTTTTTTTCATAACACCAAAAAAAAGTACATTCTCCAAAAAAAAAAAAAAAAAAAAAAAGTTATAATATAATAAATTCGTTCCTAATAAATGGTTATTCTCCAACTATGTACTCCGACTTTGTACCTCCAACTTAGAACTCCGACTCGGGGATTCTACTCACAGGTGCTTACTCACGGAAAGTTTTAAAATAAATTAAAACGTTAATATTTCTTATAATAATGAATATTTAATGAAAATAAAAACAAAATAAATGCGGTTGCTGCCCTGAAACTTTTGAAAAATCTAAAAAAAGAGTCTAAGTGATTACTGGTTATTGGCCCGAATTACAAAGATCTAAAATGATATTGCAATTTCCTTTATCTTCGCATTCTCCTAAAAATTTAAATGAAAATTAATGGTTTTTCACTTTACTTTGAATTAAGACTGACTCTACGGACAATAAATTAAATAAACTGATCCTCGTTTTACATATTGTTCATTGACTAATCTTGACCAGAAGTGCAAAAATGGGTAAGATCTATAGTTTAATATTATACAAAAAATTTTCATCATTTTTCAAACTTTGGAAATGATTTTTTAAAAACGTAAGATAAAGGTTTTTCCATACTTTGACCATAAATAGTACATTTCTTCAAATTTATTTTGACACCTAGTTTATCTGCTACTGGCTGCTCCTTACAGTGATATTGTGGTTTTACATTTCAAAACCAATATTCTTAACTGTATGAAGTCTGGCACAGTACTGAACCAAGCACCAGAAACGATGGTTTATTTGATAGACTATTGCACGAAAATAATTTAACTGGCTGTTCATATGAAGTTAAGGATAATATAAGACAATTCGTACGGTTTTATTTTTTGAAATATGTAACCGAGATAATTCAATCAGGACCTTCACGTGGAGGACCCTAAGTAAATTTCGTTGAAGCAACATACTCGTAGCATCATACTCAAAGATACGAGTTGCGGACGTGATAACAAAGAAATCTCCGGACGAAATAGAGACACTATGCTTACTTCTAAGCATAAAAAGAGAAGTAATCCAGCTGTGTTACCACTAAATGCCTTTTACTTTACATGAACTAGTTTTTGTAAAATTAATATTTTAAGAAGTACTATGAATAGTTGCCGCCCAAACATTTTACATTATAGTTGTTATGAGCTAAAACATGCAGATAAATAACTTTTTCCATCACTCGTTGAAACATCTGAAACCCACCTTGAAGGAAATACAATACAAAGCGGCCAAGTCCGTAATCAAACTTAGTGATCATTCTTGTCGACCACTACTCTAACGTTGCGTCTGATTAACGCAAATATCAAAGTTTTGTGAGGAAATAAAACTTGGTCTTCCACGTTATTTTGTCGGCTACTAAATTTTATTTTCGTAAAGGAATCGTCTTTAATAATTGAATCTGAGCACGACAATATCTACCAAGCAATTGCGAATCTGATCCCAAATCAAGTGCAAGTAGTGTTAATGTACATTCCACATTAAATAAGAATTTATATGTGATTATTAAGTTATCATAACAATTAAGGTGACATTGAATTTTCACATTTGTGAGCGCCATGTTGTAACGGTCATTCTTAGACTGGCGTCCTTTGTGGTAACATCTATTTTGTTTATATGCGAATAAATCGTCTTTTAAAACATATATTACTTGTTATTAGTAAATCCCGTTGTGCACTCTGATAAGTAGACCTTACTACTTGGGGAATAGCACACCAAATGATTTTCACTATGATCTATGGTAGTGTTTGTAACATTTCAAGTGACAGGAATCCTACAAAAAAAAATGCTAGAATTGTGATGCAACTCCTAAGCTCATGTAAAAAAGAGTTAGTATCTAGTTTACCACCTAAAACCGAACATTAAAAATATTTATGTATAGTAGTATACATAAATATATATAGCTATATATATAGTTATTTATGTATATATAATCAAGAGTGAAAATTGGAGCAACACTCACGTAGCCATTCTCTAAGGGCTTGAAGCAGGGATGTTGCCTTTCCCCAACACTTTTCAATATCTATATTGAACAGGCACTGAAATCCTGGAAACAGAGGTGCCGAGGTATGGGTATTGAGATTGGTAATGATGTCCTGTTTACTCTTCAATTTGCAGAATACCAAGTTGTCTTATCCTCAGATGAATATGCTATGGAATTCATGATGAGGAGGCTCATTGAAGCATATAAAGAATGGGGTTTAGAAATAAATAGTGACAAAAAGGAATGTATGGAGGTTAACTCTTCTGTTTCTTCTCTCTCCCTAGAGGATTGGACGATCCCTCAAAGTTCTGATTTCAAGTACCTTGGTGTCACCATAGACACCACAGTAGAAAGGGACATTGAAAAGAAAATCACCATAGGAAAGAAAATTATTGATATATTAATTGGCATATTGTGGAACAAAAAAGTCTTTCCACATAAAGAAAAGAATATACCACCAATATCTTTCCTCATTGCCACAACTTTGTACGGGGCAGAATCATGGACAGTGACTAAGACACATGTGAACAAATTAATGGCCCTAGAGACTATTGGAGAAGGAGCTGTGCCTTATCCAGGCTGCAAAAGATACTAAACCAGGTGACAAGGAGTAAAGTAGGAGCAGAATTTAACATCCTCAACATCAGTGAAAGAAGACTGTGGTATGGGCATGTTTTGCGAATGGACGAAGCACGTTGGCCTTCGATTGCTAAAATATTGCCCTAAGAAACGACTAAAATGGAAGACCACGCAAACAGTGGATAGAAGATGTCAGAGAGGACATGGCTGCCAGAGGCCTCACCGAGGAGGACACCAAAGACAGGGATGTCTGGAGAAATTCAGTGATGAGGACCGGAATGTGACCTTTGTCGCAAAATCCGAAATGAATTAAAAATAATTTAGCGTTAAAACTTATTTTTTTAGAAATCAAATTTTATTATTAATAATGAGATAATTGAAAGCCCAAAAAGGTACTTAAAGCTCAAGGTAAAAAATAAATACAATTCTTTACTCTCAACATTAAGGATTCTTTATGAAAAGAATGGTTTCATCACATATTAACACTGGTCACTGCAGTGACAGAAATACGTGTCACATCACATCACTAGTCAAAATGACATGATATGACCATTTTAACCACAATTCACTTAAACCTAACGGCTAAATCTATTCAATTGGGATCTCCATTAGTAGGCTTCGTTGGCCATTCTTTATTGCTCACATTCTATGAAATAACAATAAAGAATTTTAAAACTCCATCAGCCCCTATTATGTGAATCAGATTCACAGAGATAGAGTTGGCAATCTCACAATATCTTAAACCAGTCAAGACCTTCGATATGCCTTTTCATCTATTGCACAGATTTATTTAACTTTAAAAAGATCAATAATTTACTCTGAAGTACATTATCTAAAGTTAATAATACCATAATTTAACCAATAGAGCATAAATTCCAAGAGAATCAATAAAATACAATATACATAGTTAGAGATAACTTTTTATATTGAAAAATAGAAATCCATCTTCTAGGTAAAAAATATGATATAATTGGATATGAAATTATTGAAATGTTTATTATGAAAATTGTTACAAAGAAGTAGTTTTAAGTCTATCATCAACTCACGTAAACAAGTTAACGTTTCTAAAATAAAAATAACCACTGTACAAATACACAATTACACTCTTTGTACAAATAAATATAGTCATAGATTCAATAAAATGTACATACAGAAGCATAGAAAAAATAATTTGGGCATTGCACAATTTCAAATATTTTTTAAAACAGGTAACAAAGTTTTTAACACATGGAAAGAAGAACATATATTGCTAGTGAAATGAAACAATTAAAATACAACACTAGAGTATTATATTTATAACTTGACACTGTGCTGAGAAGTTAAAAAAAAAGTATCATATTTTTATTAAGTATAGAAAAATATTTGAACAGACGATTTTCTTTAATAAATATTATCAATATTTAGTTGTTAAACACTTATCCTATACACTTTTTGTTAATTAGCTACTGACAAACATTTTGTTTTGAAATAGAGAATATCTATTAAAACTTTAAAAAAAAAAACCATTTTTATTATAAAAGAAAAAACTACATGTGAAGCCTTTAATAATTCTTTTTAATCTTGGTACAAATCAATACTTTAAAAACCAACATATTATAGCTAAAATAACATTTATACAAATTATTTCTAGCATAATTAACTACACTTTGACCAATCAAAAGTTGATCAAATTTTATAAAACAAAAATAGAACAAACCTAAACAGAAACTGCAATGCAAATGTCTCCTCAATGCAATCGACACTGAATTTTAAGAACATTCAAAGTAGCTCATTATATAATAAATACATATTTACAAACAAGACTATAAGCAACTAAAATACAAGTTTTACAAAAATAGGGATTTACATAATGTTTGTTTCTATTATTATATGAAAGCCCACATTAAAAACAAACTAAATATCTTAAGGGTTAGTTGTTTACAATTATGTAAATAGGGTCAGTTTATGATTAATTTACAACATTTATAAATTGATAAATTCAACATTTTTTTAAAAAAAGAAGTGAGCTTATATATACACAATAAATGACCCTTTTTGATTTACAATACCTTAAGACCTTTTTACACTAAAGGAGAAGGTACTTGACAAAAATTAGAACAAATTTACCATTAAGTCATGAAGAAAGGAGAAATAAATAAACTAGGATGGGTCCTTAGTAGCCTCTCAGCAACAAAATGGTTAGAAGCTGTGGTTGCTTTCTTGATGCAGCAAGTGGCTATCTGTTAAAACTAAAACCCAACAAAATAAATAAAAACATGGTACTATTGAATTAAGATAATTTTTATTTTCACTTACATATATATGAAATATATAATAAAGGGAAAGTATTGCGATCGTGAAAAGTCTCGACTTCCAGTTTTCAACGAAAATACATGTTTTGGGGTCCCTTGAGTCCAAATAACCAAGTCCAGCAAATGGTGTGTGTGGGTGTGATATTATTTCAAGCAGTTTACGGTGTTAAAAAAATATGGTAGAAGATAATCTTTAATTAATTATATTTTATTTTACAAAATTCAGTTCCATGTAGATTTCTGAATGCAATATAAAGTGGTTTTAGAGGAACAGTAATCATTCTCAGTTTCCAGCAAGGCAAAAGAGACAAACATTTTATAAAATTATGTTAAAATGACTATGAGCCGTAAACACACCTTCTATCGATTCACATTCACAATATATTTACAAAAAGCAACTCGCAGTAGAAAACAAGCAAGCATTAAAAAAAAACTTGACTTGATAAAATCAGGATTTTCCCTTAAAAAAGAAATAAACGATAATGAATCAAAAAAGTACTGAGAACTTTCAAGTTTTGCAATACAAATGTGGAAAAATGTGTGAAGTTGAGGAATGGCATTTACATATTTACCAAAACAAGTCGATTTCTAATCTAAGTAAGTTGATAAGTACAAGTTGTGTGTAGCGCACATTGCACCAGCTTTTTATAAAGACCAAGTCAAAAAAATTTCAATTTCTATGGTTATTTCTAGTTCAAATAAGCAGTGTCATATGGGAAAAATACTTTTATAATATCTAAGAAATTTACACCTATAAAAATTGTATAATAATTATAATGATGACTAATGAACAAAACCGCCTAGCTGTTTACAATGAAGAAAGAAAAGAAACATCTCGAAAGCCTCAGTAATCCTTAAAATATATTAATAAATTTCTATCGATAAGCTCAATAAGTTATTACTAGTGACCTTTGAAATAGCTAAAACTAAGGCAGTGAATTGATATTGAAAAAGTTAATTCTCAAAATTGTGATTGTAGATTTGTAAGCAGATCAGAATTTAAGCCCAACGAACAAATAATATTTCCGTCCCTTAGGCAAATAAAAGCCAACTTTAGATCAGGATCCATCCAAATCACAACCCTGGGTTTGCCATTCATGAACTCACTAGGCAAAGTAGGACTCCATCTATTGCATACGTGGCACAATAAACTCAGAGTTCATCTTTTCAGAAAGTTACACATTGGATCCAATCCCTTCTGTGTTAGGAGAGGAACAGGAGGCTGAGCACATTTACAAAAGTGCAGGCTCTTTTCTGAACTAAGGGGGGTAATATGGCTCTCTTCGACTGAGGTGCAAAGAAAGTTCTGAGGAAGCCTATACCTCAGGAGGAATACTCAATTCTTCGTTTCAAATTCTGAAAAAGCTCATGTAGTTTGACATGTCACAAAGTAACTAAAAAAAAGGTCTTGATTTTTGTTCTTTAATTTTACTCTTAATTTGAGGAACTAGTCTAAATTAAACCAAAATACAGCAAGAAAGTAATATATATATATATAAAAAAAGAGTCCTTACAAACACTTGGCGCCGATCCAGGTATCGGACGTGGCCTGTTAAATCTACTGGTAGTAGTTACCCTTCGGAAAGATTTGGGTGAGATCAAATGAGCTAAAAAAATAAATTAAATTAAAGTGTATTTATGTGTAAGTAATATGTTATAGTGATAATTAAAGTGAATTAAATAAGTTTTCCACTTAAAAATTAATATTAAAAAAGTGAGCATTTAGATGTATTGAGAATTGAATCTAGAAAGTTCTATAAACTTCTAGCCATCGTAATCCCCTTTTTAAATACATTTTAAAACCGATACCATTTATTTATATATATATATATATATATATATATATATATATATATATATATATATATATATTATTTAGGTTTCGTTATTTATAACACATTATAAGATATTTAAAAGAAAAAGAATAATATAAAAACATAAAATACCTGGCCTTGATGGAGTTTCTGCATAGTCATTCTTTAGCATCACAAATGAAGCTGGAAAATAGAAACAAGTCATAACATTAAAACAAATTTAGCACTTCTCAACTTATCATCTGATCATCAAACTACTGAGATTACTGACTACAGAATTGAGCCTAAATTCTATTTATATACAAGTCAAGATTTTAAAAAACATATGTAAACTATTTGAATACGACAATCAAAGTAGTCAAAGATACAAGATACTTTTTTATTCAATAGAAAAGTATCTTGTATATAGAATAGAATAACCATTTGTTTCTGTAAACTATTCGATATATAATCAAATATTTTTTATCTTTTAAAATTTAAAAAAAAATCATTTTGATGGTTCATCGAATTGATGGAATATAAATGGTTTGAAATTGAATGTACAATAACACATGAAATTTTGGTTAAAATCAGATTAAAAAAAAAAATAATTTCCTTTATTAAATTTTAATATTTAACATTTTTTAAATTCTTAATCACATTCAATATAATACCTCAATATTACTAATTTTCACAATAATAACAAATGTATAACTAGCATTAACAAAGTAATGTACTATTTAAAATGCCAGTGAGTGATTGACAAATGTCTTTTTGTGTCGTCCTCGACATCTGATTCGTCAGAAATTTTATTTTTGTTAGACTTTTCCATACGTTCAGTCACTACTGATGCCACATCTAAATCGAATATCTTGAATGTCTAAACAAAATTACTCCCGTTATCCGTCACGGCAGCCAAAATTTTGCTGGAATCTAATCCAAATTCGTGCAGACTTTGGAAACAGTGACATGCCAATGCCATAGACCTTTCAAATGATGAAGTAATAGGCCTAGAAAAGATCTCCTGGTCGACCAAGTATCTGCCGTGGCAGACTTACTCATCATTAATTAATTCATCCTTCATCTTGACCAATAGTGCACCAAACATTTGGTCAAATATGTCTTCCAGGAGTACGGTTGCTACTTACCATTCTGATTGTACTAACTATTAAATGGGAACATATATTATTTAAATATTTACCTTCTACTGCCCTTAAGGGATAAGAGCATCCAGACAAAATTTTGAATTTAATTATTAGTATATGGCCTTGTCGTTATCTACTTTCAGAGGTACCACTTCTTCTTCGTATTTTTAAACATATCAGGATGTATTCTTTTTAAACTTAATGTGGCTCTACAACTGTCTGTGCCCCTAGTTTGGATTCCGATTCCCTAATTGCTTTTTCTAGGGAAAGGTTGAAGAGAAGGCAGGCCAGTGCATCCCCTTGCCTGACACCTTTTGTTGATGGGACCTCTTACCACTTACTTGGACAGAGCAAGGAGCAGTGTGTGAGGTATTCCCAGCTCTCTTAAAGTAATATACAGCTGCTTTCTGTGTATGGTGTTGTAGGCAGCTTATAAGTCTATGAACAGTTGGTGAGTTTTAATCTTATGCTCATGACCTCTTTGTAAAGCCATTTGGAGACTACAAATTTGGTATTGGGCTGACTTGCCTCTTCTTAACTCACACTGGTAATTTCCTTCTGTTTCTTCAGCAAAAGGATAAGCTGGAATAAAATGGTTGAAAATATCTTGTACGCTGACGGGAGTAGATAGATCTTCCTCTATAATTTCTACATTTTAATCCACCCCCTTTGATATATATGGGACATCTTATTGATAGACTCAAGTCTTCGGGCATTATTTTCTCTATCCATACTGTGATAATAATATCATGGAGGACTTTAATCAGCTCATTTCTGCCCCAGTTGAGAAGCTCAACATGAATACTGTCAGCTCCTGGTGCCTAGTTGTTTTTGAGATTATCAGCTGTTTGGTTAATATCTTTCTGATATAAACCAGAAGACTCCAGCGCTTCAGATCGTGTTAGTAGACCTCTCAGATGCCTACAGGCAAAAGAGGATGTTCTTCATTAAGCAGACTTAAGAAGTGATTCTTCCATTACTTCAAAATGTCAGAAGAATTCGAAAGGAGATCTCCCTTGCCATAGGCTAGTCTATCTGTGAAGGATTTTTTACTGCTGATCACCAGCCTGAAGCTTCATCAGCTTCTTCTTTTCCATTCTTAGCCTTTGTATCCGCTTCACATTCCTTGCCAAACCATGGAGACCGAAGTTCATTTTCTAGAGGCCACAGAAAAGACTCAGCTGCTCCTAGATGTCCTTCCGGCATGCTTACCACTGTGAGCTAACACTTTCCTCAACAGGTGTTCTTCCTCTCAGCCTGGCATCCAATTCCTCTGATAAGTCCGAAAAAGAAATGATCGGTGTCGGCAATAGCTCCATGGTAAGCTCGTACGTTCATGAGACTCAACATATGCTTCTTCACTATCAGAATACGATGGATTTGGTTTACTGTAAGTCGATCAGGGGATGTCCAGGTACCTTTATAAATATTCTTATAAGGAAATAATTTGCTTTCAACGACTAAGTTTCTGGATGAGGCGAAGCTGATGTGTCTTCTCCTATTTTCATTTGTCTCCTTGAGTAGGCTATGTCTTCCAACAGCAGGGTTGAATATTTCTTCTTGTTCCAATTTGACGCTATTATCTTCATATCGCTTTGATGACTTAAGCACAACCAATGTTCTTTCTTTCAGCTGGTCGTAAAAGGTTTCTTTCTCTTCTTCTTCAGCGACTCCAGTTGGAGTGTGGGCACTTATCATTGTGTAGTTATGAGATATCCCTCGCAGACAGAGAACAAAAATTCTTGGCCTCATGGCCCTAAATCGAATTAAAATAATTTAAAAATTCATTTCTTTTAAAAGATTTCTGAAATTTGAAGCAGTGGTCAGGCCTCCTTAATTTCATTTCTAGGTGATTTGCATTTGGTCTATTTTGCAATTATATTGTTTGGGCCAGATTCTCAACTACCACTTCAAAATAATTTCCACTCAAAATCAATGGCAAATTACCCGGAGAACATGTGGGCTGAATTCCAATCACTATCACTCAAAACTTAGATGAGTGTGATGCACGGTTTGAACAAAAACTGATCCAGTCGTGTATTATTTGATTGATCATAATAATTTAATTTGGTACATAGGTCGGAACAGATAAGCTCATTCGATAAACATAAACAAACGAATTAGCACTTACTATTTCAACTTATAAATTCCAGGCCTCCGCTGTTTCTTTTATTTTCTTTAATTATGATTACCATGTTAATTTTATTTAAATAAAAACAGGCAAGATCAAAGCAATAATATTGATAAAATTCTGTGCCATGTCAAGTATACATGTTTTGGATCTACACGAGCTTATCACCATATTTCCATTTTTATATAATTTAAAATGGAAATGTTTTGTACTTCAATAGGTCGAAAATAACTTAAAAAAAATAGTCTCGCTTCGTAATTTCGAACAAAGATTCAACTATAAGACAATGTATTTCGATAATATTAAAATACAACTAAATGTATTCGAAAAAGTATCTTCTGAGTCAAATTCATCAAACATCGAAGACCGATATTTTTACTTTCACTTACCTATATATGAAATATATAGTAAGTGGAAGTATTGCGATCGTGAAAAATTTCGACTTCCGGTTTTCAACGGAAATACACGTTTTGGGGTCCCCTGAGTCCAATTAACCAAGTCCCGCAAAATGGTCTGTGTGTGTGTGTGTGTGTGTGTGTGTGTGTGTGTGTGTGTGTGTGTGTGTGTGTGTCTGTGTCTGTGTGTGTGTGTGTGTGTGTGTGTGCGAGTGTGTGCGAATGTGTGTGTGTGTGTGTGTGTGTGTGTGTGTGTGTGTGTGTGTGTGTGTGTGTGTGTGTGTGTGTGTGTGTGTGTGTGTGTGTGTGTGTGTGTGTGTGTGCGTGTGCGTGTGTGAGTGAACAGACTAGCTCAAAAACTATAAACCGTGCGAATCTGAAATTTGGTATTCAGTGTAAGTATATGCCCGCGATGTGACAGCAAAAATTTCATCAAAATTGCTTAAAGGGAGTGGGTACTTTATTTAATAACTTTTTAAGTTTTTTTCGATTTTCTCAAAAACGGCTCGAACGATTTTGATTAAACTGAGTATTTGATCTATTTATATGCCCGAGATATGACTGTAAAAATTTCATCAAAATTGATCAACCGGAGGGGGGACTTTACTTAATAAATTTTGTATCATTTTCATGTGTTTTTTTTATTTACTCAAAAACGGCTTTAAAGATTTTGATCAAACTGGGTATTTGACATATGTATATGCCAAAGATGTGACGGCCAACATTTCATCAAAATTGGTCAAACGAAGGGGGCACCACTTTATTTCATAACTTTTTTCCAATTTTTACCTTTTTTCGATTATCTCAAAAACGGCTTTAATGATTTTGATCAAATTCGTCATGTTTAATGAAAATTAGGTGTTAAATAATACTAGGGTAAGTTTTATCAGTATTAAAATTTTCTGAGGGGGCTTAAATGGGGAAGGGACCTTTTTTTGTTTAACTATAAAGTACCTTTGTTTTAGTTTATATTGAGAAATTAACTGTCTCTCATCACGCCTAAAAATAAGAAATGGCTAAATATGATATATGAAAAAAATCAAGTGAACATATACAGGAGAAAAAAAGAAAAATATTCTGTCAACTCATAAAACACCTTGAGCTCACGCATGCGTCGTACGCCTTTAATGACAAACCAATGCGTTACAATTATAGATGTTCTGTTCATTTAATGAAAATTATTTGTTTCATGGGAACTAAATGAAATATTCAACAAGTTCATAGAGAATTATAAAATCAGACGACTTGGATTATTATGCTTGCATTGCCGAATTATCACAAGTAAAAACTTTTATTTAATAATAAAAGAAATTAGTGTTTTTTTTTTAGCAAATGAAAACAAAAATAAGAAATGAATGTGGGAAAATGTATAACTTTGAGAAGTGGCAATTAACAAAACACATTAACTTCTAATCAAAGTAAGTTGGTAAGTGAAAGTTACGTGTTGCATGCACGCACCAGATTTTTTCATTTGATATAATGAATATGACTCAAAAATTGAAAAGCATTTGATTATCGAAAATAACATAACATATCTAGATAAAACAAATTAGTATCTGTATTCGTATCTAGATAGATACAGATTTTGCCCAAATCTTACCAAATAAAAAACAATACTTCCACTTACTATATATTTCATATATAGGTAAGTGAAAGTAAAAAAATATTATAAAGTTAAAATTATCCTATAAAGAGCTACATTTTATTTGATATGATTGCTATGGCATTTATCCCACTATGGTATACATTAAATCAAGTGGCCAATAATACAGTAGAGTAGTTTAGAAAGTGCATTACTCTAACCATTGAATAATAATTTTTAAAAAATTAATAAATCATTTAAATACATTTGGAAGGTAATCAATTAAAATATTTGGAGTAGATGACGCTAATTAATTAATAATATTAGATTCAAAATTTATTTTATGTAAATTCAACTTTAACTATAAATAATCCTATTAGAGATTTTGTAAACAATGAGTAACTTACCAAAATAATATACTACAACGCAGAGAATCAGAGAATAAACCATAAAGCTGTTGATAGGATGGTAGAAAATAAGACCCTCAAAGAGAGCCATAAAAATGTGATATATAACATTTATCAAAGAACGGAGAAAGCTTTCTGGTTCCGCAGTGTCAGTGAATACAACCTGCACCTAAAAATTAATATTGATACAACAATTATAACAGAACTGCACAATAATAGTTATGTATATATAGATTTAGGATTTCTAGGTACAAACTTAAAATACAATAAATAAGAAAAATAAAAAATCTGGTCTGATCCATACACACACACAATTTTCAGTTACAAACCTACTTAGATTAGAAATTGGCATGTTTTGATAAATCCTTTTCAAAAAGGAACCTAAACAAATTCTAGTGTAATCAACAGTCAAGTTTTTTTTACAGCTTGCTTCTTTACTTTGTTTTTTGTAAAGATACCATGATGGTAAATCCATAGAAGGGGCATCAACGGCTCATAGTAAATGAAAACTTTAGTTTCCAATATTTGTCTCTTATGCCTTTCCGGAAACTGAAAACGATTACTGTTCCACTAAAACTACCTTATATTTGATTCAGAAATCTTATTATGGAACTGATAACTAAAATAAGATTATTAATTTGAGCATCACATATTTACTCTCTAAAGTATGATAAAACATTTTTTATTGTTAAATAAAAGTTTTTATTTTTATTTGTGGTAATATAAGAAGCATCTTACTCCTTTCCATCTGATTTTATAATTCTCTATTTAGTTCTTGAAAACTTCATTCAGTTCCCATGGAAACAAATAATTTCTATTAAATATATATGTTTAAAAACATGTTGATAACTCTTTCGCATGAGCATAAAGTTTTTACTAATAAACAATGGTCTGTGAGTAAAGGAAAATGTGTTTTAAGTGTTGTCGGAACATGAGTACCTTATGTAAAAGTAGAAAGTATGAGTTTTTGTGCATTTATGCAATTTATGATTTGGTAAACTAAATACTATTCTTTCTGAAGTTCTCAGTTTTCCAAAAATATATTATAAATATATATATATATATATATATATATATATATATATATATATTTATAATATATAATTATAATATATCCTAGTTTTCGAAGTCGGTTTAATTTTTTTGATAAAATGTTTTTTTTTTATAAAAATCGTTATGATCTCGCTTTTCATTAGGCTTTTACGAAATCGACCGTTTGAGTCGAAAAAAGTCTTATGATATAGATTTTGAAGAGGCCAACTAGGCCGTTTCACCAGAACGGACTGGGGTCCACGTTTTAAGGCTGAACGATGAGTCCTTTTCGAGTTATTGGCCGACGAGTGCACGTCTCCCCACTACTCTCTTCTGTCCTAACGAACTTTTATTGACCCACGGTTTTTATCATTGTTTTTTGCGAATGGATTTCTTCTTTGTTCTTTGACATTTGGTACCTGATCAATTTATGGAAACGACCTGGACTGTTTATATGGTTAATTGAAATCTATCACATGCTTACTTCCTTTCTGCCCTTATGGCTTTTTCCATGCCTTGAATCCCCCATTGCCCCCAGTGAAATGCTCTTTGATTTCAAAAGAGTATAATTCCTAGCCCTGTTCAGGTCGCATTTGCAATGACTAGAAATAAAGCTCAAAGGCAATCACTAAGGGTAGCTGGTATCAATTTGGAATGTTTTTCTCATGGTCAGCTTTACGTTGCATGCTCTAGAGTAGGTTCATCTAAAGACCTAATTATATATGCCCCAGAGGGTAAAACTAAAAATATAGTATATCCTAAAGCTTGATAATAATAATCTATTAGACCTACTTGTGTTATATTTTTTGTTTATAGAATTTTTCACGTTTATTAGAAAAATGAAATTCCACGGGTGAAACCGGGATATATATCTAGTTTATATATATTATATCTATATAATTTAAGTAATAATATTTAGTTAGTAAAGTGGTTTATATTACATTTAACAAAACATGTCGATTTCTAGTTTCAGTAGGTTGAAATTTGTGTTTTGCGTGCATTGCACCAGATAAATTAATAATAATAGTCAAATTATTTAAAATAAATTTTTACAGGTATGAAGGTAGTTCAATTAATATAAATTTGAGCATTCAAACTAAAAGAAAAAATACAGAGAAGAAAAAGTTAAAAGAATAAGAAAATCTTATCACAAAATAAACAACAGAAAATTTTTTAAAGTTTCCCTTTTGATTATTCAGGGTATTTCAAAAAATTATGTGACCATAATATAAACGAACTCCCATCAGGTTCAGTTAAAAAGGGCCATAATCAGCTTTATCAGATCCCAGCTTTCAACTCCAGTAGGGCTCAGTCTTCTTGGGATATCAAACCTCCAATGAGTCATTTTCAGTTAATATTGGGACCACGCTAAACAGCGCCATATTGGTTATGGTCAAAAGTAACACAGGGTTTCTTACCATGAATCTGAATTTTTATACGTTGAATGAATTTTCATACCTATTCTGCAATCCAGGGCAGGTATGATTTCAAAAAATCAAAGATCATAAAAATCAGTCCAGCTGTTTTTGACTCGGTGTAACTAACATGATTTTGTTTTATATAAATAGATAAAAATAAGAAGCTTACTCTTTCCTCTTGTGAAGTCAACTTAGATGATACAGTAACAAAGATTTCAGGAACACCAGCAGCGAATACCTGCGGTATTATTGGTATACTCAAAACACTGTCGTCGCTCAAAAATGGATCACCAACTGAAATTACTTCAGGATCACTAGCGATAGCCTTAAACACAAAAAGTAAATTATAGCATATACTTCTTAAAATAAAATTCCATAAATACTGTTAACTAATATTAAATGTTTGAAAAACATATACTCAACACAGTGATGGGAATAAGAGACATCAGGGGATACCCCAGTCAGATGAAGGAGGAAATAAAACGACTTTGTATTACAAAAAACAAATACCACGACTGAGAAAGTTCAGAAAATACATTAAGATCTCTGTAGTAGAAAAAAAGGGAAGAGAAGGGAAAAAATGGAGAGAAGGCGACAAGGGTTAATAATAAGAAATCAAAGATATCATCTGTAACTAATTACAAAATTAATGTAATGGCTCTTAAAAGCTTTATATATAAAGTAAACAAAACTCATCTTGATTTGGGTACATTGAAAAGAAAATCCTATTTTATAAAACGTCAATGCAATACTAGAGTGGAGTATTTGAAAATATGTTAAATAAAAGAAAGTACTATTAGATATTATGGTTGCAAACTAGCTAAATTCTTAAACAAATGCCTAATCAAGTTAAATACTGTTTCGCTGGATCATATCATCAGTATTACTTAATGTAATAAATAAATACTTGAATCATTGTCAGTCAAACTAAGCCTGAAAATATCAAATAAACCAAAAAAATCATGTAGTTCCAATTATTTATGCTATTAAAATCCCCAGTAATTGGTATAGGGGAAAGGTAAGGGTGCAGGAAATAGGAGATGGGATGGTTGAGGAATAATTTATCAGAGATAAGATCAAGAAAAAGATGGTCGTGGGTTGTAGTCAAGATCGAGTAAATACACAATAACACCTATAGCTGTATGCAATGGCCAGTCAATTATTGACTCTAAATGCAAACCAACATATCACGGTCGTCTGTACGTGAGACGGAAAGATATTTTTGCCCTTTTATGCTGCTGTTTGCTTTTAGTAAAAAAAATAAAATAGAATCAGACTAATTTGTAACTAAATATAGACCAAATAATAATAAATAAGGATTTGGGGGAAAAAGCAAAGTAATTATTGTATAAAATAAGTCTATTTTGAACTTGTCGAATAAAAACATTTACAAATTATTAACATATACATAATAACATTGTCAATATAACAATTGAAGGGGTCGGGGCAAAATAGTGCCAAGCAACATTTTTAACAAAAATAAACTGAAGTTGTAGTCTGCTATATATTACGTAGGACTATATGTCTATGATGGGAATGCCAACTAAATATAACTATAGAGGCTCTATATAGTCATGTTTAGGTGGCATTTCCATCATAGACATATAGTCCTACGTAATATACAGTAGACTGCAGCTACAGTTTATTTTTGTTAAAAATGTTGCTTGGCACTGTTTTGCCCCAACCCCTTCAATTGTAATGTATCTATTTATAAATTACGAATGTAAGTTGGACTGTAAAAGAATCTATTTTGTAGTTGACTGAACAATGATTCAAACACAAATGGACTTTTTTACAGGTAAAACATGTGTTTAGCGTTTATATAATATAAATCGATCGTTGATCGATAACATCACAGCAATATGTATAGCATCCTTCTATTATATACAAAAATTTTCAGTGCAATAAATTAAATTAAATTTGTATCATGCTGGTATATGCTTATCAATAGGTGCATTTCGTAGACGAAGCGTTCGAGTCCAGCCTTTAGCTCCGTTGAGAAGCAGGTGTACTCCCCTTACAGTCGTCAAAATCATGGTGCAAGATACTTAACTAAATTATTCACCTAATAATTTATACAGTTGCATCAATCCACATAATGAAAAATTTGATGAGACAGTAGCTACTCCTCCTATTAATATGGGGTAGTTCAAACTAATTAACAAAAATGAATCAAAGTATCTTTCGATCCATCACTTAAAAATCCACGCTTTCCTCCATTTAAAGCAATTACATAAACAGTCTAGTGATTTATACGGATGGGTTAAAAACAGCATAAAATCTATCTTGTGCAACAGAGCTTACAATCAGACCTCAAAAAATTATAAATTAAATAGCCTCTTGCTCCATATTTATGGCTGAATTAACAGCTATACTAAAAGCACTTCAACAGGGAATCACAGCAAAAGAATATTCCGTTGTGATCTGCACGAATTCTCAAAGCACCGTATAATGTATAAAAAATTGTTTTCTGAAAAACCATTCGTCAGAGAAATCTATTGCCAACTACATAATATGGAAATAGCTATGAAAACAGTGGTTTTTATATGGGTACTGAATGGGAATGAAATGGCTAAAAGAGCAGCCAATCCAGCTAACAAATAAGAAAATACAGAAGTTTCTCATTTATCCATACCAGAAAAATTTTTGCCACTCAGAGAAATAATTTGGAAGAAGTAGCAAGTAGAAAGGGATGGACAGATTAATAATAAAGTTAACGTGATAAATGGAACTGGTAAGAGATGGCACCACATACTTTGGTGCATCGAGGAGAGAAGTACTCACTACTCGCCTACACATTAGGCAGTGCCGACTCAGTAGTAGCAGCTATAAAACCGTGAAAATTTCTTTTTCTCATGGCTGCCACTATGTACTCTATCAGCTTTATGATGGCAGACTTTTACTTTTCACATATCCATTATACGTTAATAGGAGACCTCATACTGATTCCAAAAGGAATTAGTGCCAAAAATAATTTCTGATACTTTATGGCTAACAATATTTCTAATTGCTGTATCTTATTTATGGAAGAAATTATATCTAAATTGTAATCTGTATAACTTTCCAATTTACCACTTTGTGTAAAAAAAAAAATAATAAATAAATTATGAAGAGTTTAATAAGCTTGGAGTAAAATATTTTTTCCAAATTTTTTTCCATTTTCCAGAAAGGATATCTTTGAGGATCTGATAGCAAATTAACCCTCTGTTTGTCGCGTGGACCTGACAGGTGCATGATTTTTAATTTTTTGGCGCCAATTTCTAATAAGGCGCCACCGTGTAGTCTCCTCCTAGATATGCTCCCCTCTTTAGTATTCCGACCAGTCATTACCCCGGTGATCACCGAAGATTGCACTTCCTGTCATTGGCTGCAACATTCACCTCTGAGGTGCTGCGCGACTATCAGTGAAAGTTTTTTATTTATTATCTTTTCATTTTCTTTTCTTGTTTTATGTAGTTATTTTAAAATAAAATAATAAAATAAAATCTGTTTATTGAATAAATAAGCCTTTTGCTATGTATTGCGGATGCTGCCATGATAGGAAAAGTAAATTGAATTAATAATTTAATATCAAAATATGTAAAGTTCTGTATATGCTCAACCAGGTGGTCAGTTTTACCTGAAGGCGGCAAGGTCCTGGAAATACCGCCTTGTAAGTTATTAGGGCTGTGAGAAATTCATAATAAGTAAAACCGAAGACCGACAAACACCTAGAGAAATACCAGGAGAAGATTGTTGGAGACATCTTAGGCCATAAACCCCGGTTTTTCAGGCATTCAGGCTCACAATGTCCCAGAGAAGATTTAGGTTTTGATGAGATCCCTTCGGTTTGATGACAGAGCCACACGGAAGGAAAGGCTTGAGCTGGACCGTCTCGCCCCAATAAGAGAAATATTTGAACGTTTTGTTTTTAATTGTTTCTTTTTATTACTCTGTTGTATTAATAAATATGACTGAAATATTTGTTCCTATATGCATGCCCCTTTATATTTAGATGTTAATTATTTCTTCTTGTTTATTTTAGTGTTTCTTCTTTGTTATATTTGATAATAAAGTTCATTGTTAGTAAAATTTGTTGTTTCTGCCCATATCCTTTTATTCTAAATAAATATCATTGGGTATCAATCATTTTTAGAGGTGAATAATGGATTTCACCTCACAGGTGCATAGCAACTATTGGAGTCAGGGAAAGGGGCGCGACTAACGCAGGGTTAAAGGAATTTTTATCATCTTCATTTTTCAATCAATGTTATTTTGTCGATACACTGTCTTCCAGATGTGTGGGTGTCACCCTGGGGATGTCCCTTCAAACCCTCCACAGCACCATGTTCACCAGCACCACCTTGATTTAATAACCGATTTGACAGAGGATCCTCTCTAACACTTCCTGAACAAAATGGAACTACACAACTTTTTTTGTTTATTTTTATTATTTTGCCTGGACTATATGTGTAATAAATAATTTTAAAGAATTCTATTGTTTTTTTATTTAATATGAGTAAGAAAAAATCTTTGTGTCCCTCCTTTTCCTTTTCTGAATGGAAAGTAATAAAACTGCAATTAGGTGTTTAGACTATAAAATTTGATTTCTGGTACACTTCATTCAATACCTAGTTAATGTCATACTAAAGCTTGAGAAATACATTCCTCATTAAAATTAATCAAATATCTAGAGTATTTAAACTTAGGTATCAAATACTTTATAAAGAAAATAGATAAAAGGTTTGGTAAAAGGTCTTACAAATATATCCGACAGTACAGCTGATATTCCAGTTACTTCAATGAATACTGTTCGAAGTCTTTTAGTGATGGTAATACGATTGTTTTCTAGATTAAACTGAGGATAAAAATAAATCAATAAAGTCTCATACAAGGATTTTTGGTTGGTCACTGTCAAAGTAATATTGCTCTCGATCTTGCTGATGTCTTTTGCTGCGCCCTTGATTGGTGTTATCACACAGACGTAGGAACCTATAATTTGATAATAAATCAAATTAAAATTTTAAATGTTTGATATTTTATTAAAGTAACTAATACAAATAAATAACCAAATAATAATCTTACCCATTGTAATATTAAAGTCAGCTTTGATACTGAATATGTTCTCAACTGGATAAAGTTTGAACGAAGATGTATAGTGTAGCTCGCAAGAAAATGGATAACTGTCAATGTCGATATGTTGATTATGGCAATTCTTGGAATAGTATTCATGCTTTTTCTGCTTTTCATTAATCAAGAACACAGGCACCAAATATACAACGTTTACACTATTTGTAATCATCTTCCGGGGCATTGATCCAAATAGGAACTGAAAAATTAAGAATAATTAATTAATTATACATTTTATAATTTATTATTTATATCAATCCCAAGGATGATATTTTAATCAGTGTTCATCTTAAAAGACTCAAACATATGATTTTTAAAGAGGTTTCTGACAAAGTGGAAACAGAAATGACATAAATGTATTTTTATTGATAAAATGTATAATAATTTTTATTTACTTTTGTATTAACTTTCAGGACCAACCTTGAAACAGTGAAAACACATGCTACCCATGTTACATCCAGGTATCCTCCCTCCTCAACTATCTCTTAGCAGCAATTACAATCCATTTAAATTAAAATGTTATTTTCTAAATAGTTAAAAAAAGTTATGCAAAGATGAATTTGCAGAGATAAAAGGAATTTTAGGAGAACCTCCTTAACCCAGACCTCTTTAACAGAGCCGTTCGGATAAACCAGACCAGTTTTAAAAAAAAAAATATATATTGTTTAGTGCTTATTTAAAGGCCTTTATATGACAGTGCCTTTTTTTTAGATAGATAAAGGTTGGAAGAAAAACTTTTTGATGAAATCATAGAAAGAGATATGCCCTGGTGTATGTCAAATCAATATTAGAGAAGAAGAAGACACAAGTGTGGAAGAAGATTTTATAGACTTTTTTTTTTAATTATCGATAGCTGTTCCACTATTGATAAACACATTGACAACTGGTAGCAATTTGACAAAGGCGGAGGTTATAAAGTGACATTATACCACAGACTATGAAATTATTGCAACATGTAGCATTCTTTCGATCTTAACATGGTGTTTTTTGGTGCTACTTATCAGTTGAATGGCATATTTGTTCCTTTTGGTTGTGGTGTTGGTTTAGCAAAGAGTTCTATTGTGAAAAGTTGTTCTGTTAAAATTTGAGAGTTAAATATATATTTTGGGTACATTTTCTCTCATTTTAGTTCTAATCTAACTAACTTCAAAATGATATAACTCAAACACTTAGTCCTTGATTGATTTCATTGGGTTGGTCATCCTATTCATGTATGTTTTCGTTTGTTTTAACCTTTCTATCCATATTTATTACCATTTTACGGTTTTTATTTTCATTAAACACCCTGTCGGCTAAAGTGGGAATGTCCCCACTTTAGCCGACAATGACTTATTTAACATAACATATATTTACTAAATCATTTACCTCACTGTTTTTACAGTGTATCCCTAATATACTTTCTTATTTTATTTGTATAATGTCAGTGCATAAAAACAGAAACACAATAACCGCCTACAAGACGGATCATGCCCTATCTTCCAGTTCCAATAGCAAAACGCACGATCTGCTTTCTTCCTCACCATCCACCATTCCATCAAATTTTCTAGTTTTACCTGTCGTCAAATTACAAGTTACCTATTATCGAAGAAAATTAAATGATGGAAAACTTGGGGAAGTGGCCATTTCAACTTGTTCAGCTTGCAAACAAAAACTAGAAGAAGAAAAAAAAAAGAAGCAAAAAAAAAAGGAGGACTTTAAAGAAAGAAAATTGTTTAAAAATAATCAAGAAAAGCCGTTAGAAATCAATGAAAAATTGTTAGCAAATGTATAAGGGAAAAAAAAATTCACGAAGAGAAAACTAAAGAAAAAGAGCTAAGAAAATCATTCGAAGGAAATGATTTTTGCATCGTGTGCTTGTGTTGAAATGGAAGATTTCACGACAAGTGTTCTGTTGTGCGAATTCAAACTTGACGGTTTTCTTTGCCACCTCTGCAGAACTCTTAAAGATTACAAAGTTCCCACTGAGTTATGTTTTAAAATATATTTAGTTGTTAGTAATTAGTTATCTTTTGATCAATTATATTAAAATGAATTATTTTGGTAATTGTGGTAATAATTATAGTTCAGATAAAGGACATTTTTTATTTCGTTTGTAATAAACGACTTAACAATTTTTTTATTAATCCTATGCTGAATTATTGTTGTAAAAGTAGGTTCTTTACACATTTTCCAACATTTTAATACACAGATGCTTATTACAAAGGGTACTACAAAAGTTTTGCAATGTAACTTAACAGAAAGACCCAGGAGGCTGCAAGTTACTGCGTGTTCAGATCTATCCATGCCTACATACTGGCTGCCAGTATCATATCCCTGGACTCAGTTCATTAGCAGTGACAGATTAAAGTGCGTATTATGGCATCATGGTCACGGAGTGAAGTAAGGGCAGAAATTTGTGCATGGTTTAAGCATAGATCAATGCTTAGAAGAAATGGAGATTGCATTGAATAATGATTGTCCACATCATACGACTATATTTAGATGGTACAGAGAATTCGAAAGGAGCAATTTGACTCTGGAGGATGCTGAGAGAGAAGGAAGGCCGTGAACGTCTGTAACAGAGGAAAACATTTCTGCTGTGAGGAAAATGCTTGAAGTACCGTCAATTGACATATCAACAGATAGAGGAGACATTATGCCTTCATGCACCAGCAATTCATTCAATTCTGAGAGACCATTTAAAGGTAAAAAAACTTTGTTGTCTTTGGGTGCCCCATAGTCTAATGGAAGAGCAAATGACTCATCGTGTGACGGTGCCGAAAGATGCTGAAACTATTTGATAAGGAACATTCTACATATGTGAACAGCATCGTGACGAAACTTGGCTATACTACTATGATGTGCCTAAAGTCATAGAGTCTATGAAAAACATGAGACCAAAGTCAAGAATGGACACCTGGTACCTCCACCATGACAACGCAGCTCACCGTGCCAGAGCCTGCACCGAGTATTTGGCCATTACTGAGTTGAAACTTCTTGAGCTCCCTCCTTACAGTCCAGACCTTGCTTCCTGTGACTTTGCGCTGTTCCCACATGTGAAAATGAAGCTAAAAGGAAAACATTTTTCAAGCAACGAGGACCTTCTGAGGGCTTGGGACAACGAATGTGCCTCAATCCCATATGAAACTTGGCAGAGCTGGTTTAATGACTGGTTTCGACGTATGGAGAAGTGTATTAAATGTGGTGGAAATAACTTTGAGAAAATTAAATAAATAAAGCTGTATTGCAAAACTTTTGTAGTACCCTTTGTATAGTACCCATGGCAATAATAAAGCATTTTTATGCAATTCAAAAAGGATACCCCACATTACCCAAAGGGGTACCCCACTTTACCTAGCTAGCTAGGTAAGCTATTATACCTAAATTATACCTTGGGTAGAGCATTGAACTGTCAAAATGTCTACCCCAGGACTAAATCTGGGCCAAATTTCAATTTTTTATTTTCATGCTAACAGAGAAATTAAGCCTTTAAATATTTGAGATTTAGGAAATTGCAAGAATTTAAAAATAAAAATCTGTACAGCTCGAAACCTTGTGAATTTGGATAACCCACATTTATCTATCAAATAAAAAAATAACAAACCCTTAGTCATCTGCCTTCTTGTAACAAAATTGTTTGAAAACCTGTTTTTTTTTTTTTTTTTTTTTTTAAATTACCGCTTGAAAATTTGAAGGGGTTCGTTCATGGACCATAATACTTAGTTTTAAGTTCATAGTTGTAATAATCTTCATTAAAGCTCAGACCTTTCTAAAGAGATTGGTCTTTATTTGAATGTTCTAGGATGAGTAAAGGAGGAGATATCTGATTTGAAGCAGAACACTGAAATAGCTAAAAAATACGCGTTTGTTCGAAAATTATATGGCCGCCATTGAAAGATTAAAAATTCAAAATAAACTAACTTCACTTTTGTACTTATGATGCATTTTTCTTTCTATGGTAAAAATACTTAAAAAAATAAAAATGTTGAAGCAACCACCTCTGGAACACTTTATATGGATTGAACCTATTGGCATTTTGTTATTTATATTGTCAACTTAAATATTTGTTATTCTCAGTATGTATCATATACGTACTAACATGTTTATTTGTTCCTATATAATGTTTATTATTTGTTATTACATAAAAATTGTTTTAGGTGAAATAATGCTGTTGGGCTTTCTCTGATGGTCTTTGACAAAGAGTATAAAAGCATATTCACATGAGTATAAATATATTCACATTATATAATATGTTGATTATATTTTCAATAAACTCATTTCTTATTATATATTATATTATTATAAATAGATAAGTCTTCTTTGCTAAAAATGTGTCGATAATAATGTGTAAACTCCATTACAAATGTTTGTCGTAAGTAAACGTTATTTTCCCTCATTCTCTGGGTAACCTGAATTTTTGAAGGTATAGTGTAAAACTTTTATTTTTTCAAATAAACTTTAACAGTGGGAAAATAACACAAACAAAAATTGTATAAATATATTGTAGCTTAATATATTAGCATCTTAATTTTTAGAATAGTTTTTCATTACCGTGGTGTACTTTTTCACTTATTTCCTTCTATACAAATTACCATTTTTACCCAATCTCAGGAATGGGCTAAATAATAATACTCGACTAAGTAATAAGACTCTAGATGGACTAAAGGAGAAAGATTTAATTTTAAGTTAAAAAACTAATCATAACTTACTGATTGAAGAGGTAAAACTTCGACTAAAGTAGATGACAGGATGTGAGGTTCAGGGTACGACATAGAGAAGGTAATAACTGCAGAACCAGGCCTCACTGCTTTTGCGACACCAGCTTTGCTAATCAAGATCGGATTGTTGTCAGCACTCCAGACTCCTTTCTCAGTTATCAGAGGAGTTGAAAAACAGATTATTTCACCAACTGTCATAAAATGCTGGAATAAAAAAAAAAATAATTATATTCATTAAGAGTTAATCAATTCAAAATTTATAATAAATTACAAAGAAAGAAAAATAATTCATAACAATTGCACTTCCACCCACCTACCCCAGAAACCAACCTAAGTCAGACTTAGGAGGAAATTGGATGATGGGCGCTCTTAGTCTGTGACGTTACAATACGATCTATCTCTTGCAGGCTGGTGCTTGACCACTGGAGAATACCAAAGCTGTAACTGAAAACTGGTATACCCCATGTGTTAACTGATTTGATTTTGTTCCTTCCAGATAATTTGAGGTCATCCATATACCAACTGTGACTGATTGTGCTTGCTTCTTTTTTAATATTGAGCTTGAAGCCCACCTTATTCCTACGAATTATCCAGCTCAAAGGAAACAGGGCCATACAAAACCATAATGGGCTAAGATAGTCACCATTATAAAAACCTCTAATGACTTTAATTTAGTCACTGATATCTAATTTTTAGCATGGTTGACCAGGCTTGCCATTAAACTTGAAAGTAGCCTGTTTACTTTAGGTTGAACCTCATATAGGGGAGAGTGGGGAACAGTGAGACAGTTAGCTCATAGACCAATAGCAAGGACCCAGTTAGTGTAGGATTTGTTGTAGTTTATCATTATTTAGTTCAACATTATCACACATTTGTGACTATTTTTGTCGCATTTTGTTTTCAAGGCAAGTAAACTTTATTTTGTGACTTGCTTTCTCGTTGACAGTGTGGGTACTATTGTACATTTCACCGAATTTCTGCTAATGCCTTTTATTCACCAACTAAATCTCTTTGTATTAAACTTTAAACGGCCAATGATTGTTCTCTTCGAAAATAGATATTCTTAATGAAAGACGGCAAGGCCCTATGGGGATGAGGGAGACGGGAACTGTGAGACAGAATACCTTTTACTGTTTTATAGGAAATTAAAATTATATTGTCTAATCTCAAGAAGGAAGGAATATCTCTAAAGGAACAGGCCATCAACAGTAGTTATTTATATTTGAAAGTAGTTTTCATTAAAATATAATACATAATTTTTTTTTTTTTTTATTCCGTCTAATTTATCAAAATTCTTCTTTATTTACTGTCAATACGTGATTTGGTAATGTAAATCTCGAATTCTCGTTGTAAGTATTGGTCCCTAAATTAAAAAAAAAAAAAAAAAAAAGAATCATATCTAGTGATACTAATCTTGTCAACAACTCTTCATAATGACTACTTCAAAGAAGTAATTTATTTTTTACTTTAATTATCATAATAAAATCTAATAAATATGATAAAATAATATAATATTTTTTTAATAAAATGTTATTATCTCTTATTATTAATCCTTATATATATATAAAAATCTCGTGTCCCGATGTTTGTCTTTCTATTTTTCAGAAACTACTCAAAATATTTTAATGAAATTTGGCTCAATGTATACAGTTTTTGCCAACTTAATAGATAGGATAGTTTTTAACTTGATTAGTGATCAAAATAATTCTTATATAGCTTATTATTGCAAATACAGTAGTAGGTCGTATTTCGATTTATTGACATGGCGTCATATGTCGATTTCATAACGTTTTTGTTTATAGTACGTTTTTGTTCATTCATAACGTTTTTGTTTACAGTTATTTGTTCCAATATTATTATTTATTAATAATACAAATCTGTTTATATATATATATATATATATATATATATATATATATATATATATATATATATATATGTTTTGTATTAATTTATAATTTTCATTAAAGAATAAATAAATCAAGAAAAGGTTACAATAAATTCTCAAAAGTGTAGGTACTTTTTCTTCCTTTTCCTTTTTTATTTGTATTTAAATTAAATTACTAGCTAAGCGCTGAAACGCTTTGCTGTGGCCCACCCTGATATCAACTTTTAGTAAAGTAAATACATTTTAATAATTTAATAAAAATAAATTTTAATAATTTAAATTAGGCTATTATTTGAAATAATACTGTTGTAACAGCACCTACTGTCATAGGTGTAACCTAATAGAAACCTGACTTGGGGAGTCAGTGTTGCCAAAAATTAGTGAGTTGGCTACACTGCGGGTAACCAGTCATAAAAACTCCCTGAGTGTGTTTTGATTAGGTGTTGTGGGATACTTTGTGATTTGCTAAAGAACTGCATAATTAAGACTTTAATATTATATTTTCAGTTGATTTATTTAACAGAAGTTTCTTTATTTTCATTATTCGTTTTGTTATTATTACTTAATTACAGTGTTTTTTTATTTTACCAAACCTTTTTATTATTTTTATTCCGTGCTCTAAAATTTAAAACTTAAAAAATGTCAGTGAAGATTTGTAATTCCTCCTTTATCAACAATAATTTAAAGTTGAGAAAATTTAATCCCAATCGAATAGAGGCTGTTACTTCCTGTTCAGCAGAGCTGTAATTATCTTTATATGTAAAATTTAAGAAATTTCAGCGAAGATTTTAATCCTTTCTTTAATTTAAAGTAGGCTATTATTGGGAAAGATATTTCGTTGTTAATTTCACCAGAATACAATTTTTTACTTATCTTTAAATGATTGTTGATTAAGAAAGGATTACAAATCGCGACATTTTTTAAATTTTACATATAATGATTATTACACCTCTACTGAACAGGAATAATTGTTATTTGGGTAACCGCAAGTTTCAGATTTATCCACCATAAATATGAGAGTACTACTGCAAAATGATCCATCGGCAGATATATTTTCTAAACAATTGCTGTATATTGGGAACGGTGAAATAGAGCTGCATTGAAATTCAAAATTTATCAAATTACCAGAAAATTTCTGAAATGTTGTAGAGACGAAAAATGAACTGTCTACGAAATATAAAGTGTCTTTCCTGATATTTTGAACAATTATTCGGACTATAATTGGCTGGGTAGTCGTGCTATTTTGGCAGCAAAAAATGTTGATTTCGATGAAATAAACTTCCAAAATCAACTGACAATGTTCTAGATGTAAACGAAGCCGTAAATTTCCCATCTGAATTTTTTAATTCCCTGGATATACACCCAAACAATCTCCAGTTGAAAATTGGCTCACTGATCATTCTTCTTCGTAACTTTATCCACCTCAATTGTGCAACGGTACACGTTTGGTCATTAAAAGGATCACAGGAAATGTTATTGAAGCAAAAATGTTGCCTGGAAGGTTTACAGGAGATATCGCCCTGTTGCCACCTATTCCCCTGGAACCGTCAGAATTTTCAATAAAATTTAAAAGGCTTCAATATCCTATTCGTTTGGCTTTTGCCATGACCATAAACAAATCCCAAGGGCAAACAATGTCCACTTGGACTTTGAAAATCCATGTTTTTCCCACGGGCAGTGGCATAACTCAGGTGGGAAATGGGCATCGCCTGCTCACGTGGGTGGAAACCATCAAATCTTTGGTTTGTGTTAAAAAAACAAAACAGGTTAACCCAAAACATTTTGAACAAATTAGTACTTGAATAAGTAAAAATTCTTAATTGTATTATCTCTTTAAGAAGAGATTTCTTATCACTCAAATATATTGATAAATTAAAAGCTTCAACACACCACCCTCCTACCGAACACTTATTTGCCAAAGGGTCGGGAAATCGAGGTCTCAAAGAAATTGAGAAAAACGCCTATCAAAAGGACATATATGACGCGTTAACCAAGATTGGCATGACCCTGAGCAAAATTAAACCCGTTGTTAAACTAACAATACCAAGTTGAAGTAGTGTTAGGCCAATAATCAATAGATCAATGGCTGAGGTTACCAAAACTTACTTCAGTCATCCTTTTTAAGATTAGTGGAAAAATACAGCCATTTCGAGTTAGTTTATACCGATCCATCAAAAAAGGGCTAGAGTGTTGGCAGCTCTGTGAGTCGTAAACACAATCAGCTCCTTTTTAATCAAACTACATTGAAATATGAGATGTAAAAAATAAAAACTTTAACTTTCCTATATTCTTTACCAAATACTTTTAAATGGTGTAATGCTCTATTCTCAATCACGTTGGATTTTGATTAGCTGAAAGGTTTTCATTTTTATCAATGAATATTGGTATCACTGTATTTGTTTAAAAATATTAGGATATAACTACTTAGCCACAGCAACGCGTGGCCGGGTCTGCTGGTAATTTTATTAAAATATTTGGTACTACTACCGCTATTCCCCTGCTGGCTTTGACAGCTGATAAGCACGCTGCTATCTGTTGGTCACCATGCGAACTACCATCCCCACCACCTTTCCCCTATTGCTCCTCCTGTTTGAAAAATAACCGCCTTGCCTCAGTATTACGTCATTTTTACGTCAAACACTATCTCACCCCTTCTGAAAGGAACACATCGATTTTGTGCCAGTCGATATAATTATCTAACTTTTAGAGATGAGAGATGGTCAACTGTTCTTCAATTACGATAGATTAAATGATAGTCAGGATTTTCAGTTACAATGATATTTATTATGGTAAGCCAACGTTTCGATCCAACTTGTGGATCTTCATCAGGGCTAAAAGAAAACAAATATATGAGTATCTATGCTAGAGGGTGACAATAAATGGATACATTACAGAACTGATAATAATATAAAAGATGGTATACATAAATATTAAAATAAGATAAAATAGAATCTGATATTTACCTACTGAGTCCAGGTGGATACTAAGACTAAAGGTAAAAATAAGGTGAGAGGTAGTGGTAGGGGGTTAGTTTGCCGACTTCAAAGGTTTATGGCGTTTTTTAAATTAAAAAATCTTTATACAAAACTCAAAGACCCTGTACCTCTCCTAGACAAGTGTAATGTAGTTTATCGTATCCAGTGCTCCACGCTTAATTGCAACAGTTGCTATATAGGTGAAACCAAAAATTATTTAAAAAAACGTATTTATCAACATAAATACAGTATTTCATACAGTATTTATGTATACCATCTTTTATATTATTATCAGTTCTGTAATGTATCCATTTATTGTCACCCTCTAGCATAGATACTCATATATTTGTTTTCTTTTAGCCCTGATGAAGATCCACAAGTTGGATCGAAACGTTGGCTTACCATAATAAATATCATTGTAACTGAAAATCCTGACTATCATTTAACCTATCGTTATCTAACTTTTAAAATACCCGCGTCTCCCCACCATTTCTTCCATCATACTTTACTTTCTATCTATTTCTCTGAATATTTCGAAGAATCAGTATTTCGAACTACATTTGGAGTTGCTGAATAATTCAAACCTATACCATAACCTTCTTTTTCATTAAACTTTCATTTTAAAAGCCACTTTGATCAGTATTTTAATAATAAATCCTAGACATTCTATGAAGATGAACGATGGGAAAAATTCATATTAAGTAATGGTCAATGTATTGTACTTTATTAATGTAAATAATCGACTGAGTTTTATTTTACCCTGAAAAACCTAATACAAATAATCGACTGAGTTATATTTCACCCTGAAAAACCTAATACATTTATTTGACAACCTAATAACATTTTTATTTCGCACAAAGGAGACTTAGGATATTTTTGGGGTTTATATGCAGCACTTAATTAAGAGTTAACTACTATGCTATGGTATTTAACTCTTATTTATGCTATTGCTAGTTAATTAGTGTGCTAAAGATGGAAATGGTTGCTGTCAAATAAATTATTATTTAATTTAGCTTATTTTACAGCAACCTGGTTCATCCTCTGCTTAAATTTTACTGCAACCTGGACCATCCTTTTATTTTTTTTCTCTGCTTGTAATTCAAGGATCAAACACCAACACCTCAAAAAAAAAATTAAATTCCTTCTTTGGTTCCTGCAGAATGACAGTTTAAAATAACAAAAGCAATTTTAATTCATTAAAGGGCGACAAGACTGTGGAGCATCATTGATAGCGAAATTTCCTGAATGAAATTTGAAATACCAATTTTGACAGGCATTTTGACGGTTAAGGCATTGTATCCTCAAACATTGCAAATTTTTCTATGAGCTTCTCCAGTATGCTTACCTTTTTTAAAATAATACAACAAAATATGGCGACAAGGACTGATATTTTCTTCCATACTCACAGTGCAATAGCGAACACAGTAATAGGGTAGTTTCACAAAATGCATCAAAAATCCTCTCTTTCTCTTTATATTTAAGCTGTAAATTTCTTTTTATAGTGTTAACTGATTTTTATCAAAACTGGGTACCAACAGAGTACCTATTTCTTCCTCCTAGGTAGTAGTCCTTTATGTTCTCATAAGATTCTAAAATAACTTTCTGTTTTGGGATGTAATCTTTTATACTTTTTACTAATACAGTTCTTAAAAAAAAATTATCCCATAATAAATGATTTATCTGCCACACAAATGGTAAATATCGTGATATAGTCTGTATCAGAAGTAATGTAATGAAATATAAGCCAAATTATTTCTGCAAAGGGCAGGTAAAGTTAAGTACACTCATTTTTCAAATGTTTTTACTCCAAAATTTTATTCATATTCATAATTTTAAAAATAAATGTGCTGTTTAGTGAAAATCCCTGTTGGAGCTAAGACCCACAAACCGAAAAAATATACATATATACATATATTTATCCCCGAAAAAATCCCCGAAATCCTGTCATCTTTCAATATCTACCACCACAGACTCCGATTCACAGTTGAAAAAGAAACCAACCACCAACTCCCTTTCCTCGAGCTCCTCATCATAAGAAACACCGATGGCACCCTTACAACAGACTGGTACACCAAACCTACATATTCAGGCAGACTCATCAACTTCCACTCACAACACCCCTATCATCACAAACTTAATGTGGCAAAGAACTTAATTCACCGATCCCTTTCTTTGTCTGACCCACAATACCATCTCAGCAATATAAAACGCATCACTGATATACTAATAACCAACAATTATCCATCGAAACTTATAACAAAACTCATCAATACATACAAAAACAGAACCATTTCTAGTATCATGACCCCTAGCCCCTTACCTAGCACAGCCTCCCCCCTCCTATATAGGTCTCTCCCTTATATCCCTATGCTCACAGACAAAATACAAAAATCTTTAACAACCTCAATCCCTTCCCTACGTTGCGGCCTTAAGCCACTCAATAAACTTTCCCACCTTTTTTCCAACCTTAAAGATCCCATTCCTATACAATACCAATCCAATATTGTTTACCGGGTCCCATGTTCAACCACCAATTGTAATTCAGCCTATATCGGAGAAACCAAAAACCACCTTAAAACTCGCATTTCCCAACATAAATACTCCATAACGTCCCGTAACCTTTCCGCGTCCAAACTCTCAGAACACGCCTTAAGCCTTAACCATTCCTTCGACCTCTATCCTCGCTACAGTTCCTAACCATGAAAAAAGACTTATATCCGAATCCATATACATCCATCTCGAACCAAACCCGGCCAACCACAAGATAGACAAGAATTGTATCTCACTTACTTACAGACACATTTTAAACCTTATCAAACAACAATAACCTATAATATCCCTCCGTCACCACCTTCACACTACCGCCCTCCCAGTAGCTCCTATTCTATTTACAAAATTTCCTTCCCCGCCACCATTTCTTGACACATAACACGTATATATTACATAAACATATAAATTCTTTTCAGTACTTGTTGTATAACCTCCCCATTCTCACTCCTCACTTAACATATCCACCTATTCATATTATATACCCATTTTATGCAATAGAACCGGATTAATTCATGCAATAGAACACATCTACTACTATTCATTTAATAGAATGAACAAATTATTATATGAAACAACAATTATTATTTGTACCGAACCTATAAAAATATGCCAAGTTCCACAATTGTACAATTTCTAACACTTAAGGCTACATAGATAATTAATATGTTCCTATCGAATACAGAAATAGCCTATTTATAACAACAGTAATGTAATTCTTTATTTTAAATTTTTGTTTAATCCAATTTTAATGTTTTCACATAATATTAATTACATACATATATAGTCAGCTAGTTATAAGTTTTCTCAATTTTGTTATACTGTTAAATATGCCACTATTTATTCTTGTAACCAATGTTATGTATTTGTAAATGTCAAGGAAAGTTAGTTTAAGTAAACAAATCCTAACCCTCCTTGCGGCCCACACTTTTTTGCTGACATCTTTCCCCCCTCCTACAAATCTTACCTTGTTTCGACCCTTCCAGCCCTCACTCTGGCCGTGACATCCATCCCTGTCATAAGGTAAGCTCCTTCATTTACTATATTTATAATCCATCATATATTAATCCCTCTTCAACTCTGCCCCATTTGGCCACCATATCTACCCATAGTACACCACTCTCATAACTTATCCACTACTATGCACCTTACCCCATCTTATCACACCACCTATATTATCAGTATCAACAGCATCAGTGTTAACAGTATCAGTGTCAATAACCATATTACACCATGTGTATATAAATTATATGCTTAACCTTATAGTTTACATTTATTTATATCTTATATAGTCAGTTCATATTCTTTGTTTTTTTTGTCTTCATATTTTTTTATATTTTATCTAGCCAGTTCATATTCTTTGTCCTAATTACTCATGTTGTTGTCTGTGTCTTGTTTATTTAGCCCTGACGAAGACCTGCATAGTTGGGTCGAAACGTCGGCAACAATAAAATAGTTTTATACTATTTTGTATTTTATTGACCGCCTCCCCGGACTATTTTCTACCTAATTCTATATCCAGTCAACTATCATCTATCCAATATAAAAAACTAATAGTTCAAAAAATGATAAAATTTCGATGAAGAGTAATGTTCTATAGATGCAAGGGTGGGGAGACGCGGTATTTTCAAAATTAACATACCTACAGAAAGTACGATTAATCGATGTTTATTTGCGAGGAATAGGTGAAGATGGTTGGGGTTGAGATGACGTCATAGTGTTATACCCGTAAAAAAAGGCGCGTAATATAATTCTAACCTAACCATAAAATCGGCCTTCAACGGCTAAGAAGAGAGGTGGTGGGGATGGTAGTTCGCATGGTGACCAACAGATAGCAGCGTGCTTATCAGCTGTCAAAGCCAGCAGGGGAATAGCGGTAGTAGTACCAAATATTTAGTTTTAATATGGTATCTCACTGTTTCCCGAACCATGGCTCAGTTTCCTTGCAGTGGGGTACACTGAGACAAAAACCTTCTTGTGGTTTTATGAAGATAAATATTTTTGTGTGTAACATTTTCACATTTCACATCTACTGAACAAAGGTACATTGTAGTAAGATGAACTAAAAAAATTTCAGAACGCTAGCTACCGTCTCATTGTTCCCCCTCTCTCCCCTAGGTCCAATACTTTGAGCAGCCAACTATGAGGTACAGAATCGAAAGCTTTCTAGTAATCTATACAAGCTATGGCTTTTGAAAGGTTTCGCAGGCTTTTTTACGTTTGTACTGCAATGAAGGAGTCAATCAATAAGAGTTCCTTGTAGCCTCTAGCCATTTTCTTGCAACCTAGCTGCTTCATTGCTATTTGTTAGATTCCAAGCGCTTATTTATTTTTCTAGTCAAACTAGAAGTAATTATCTTATAGAAGACCATTCAGACAAGTTATTGGCCTAAAATCTTCAGGAAGTAAGTTTAAACAGTCCGTTTTGGGAAGCATACAAGTGATACACTCAGAAAAAACAGCAGGAGGCATCTGCTTGTTGTCCAGCATATCCTGGTAGTATTGGCCAGAAATTAATGAAAGCTACTAAATCTTTTAATCCAGTAATTTTGAATTCCATCTGGACCAGGCGCTCTCCAATTTTTTAAGTTCTTGACAGATCCCAAGACATTGTCTCTTGTAATAATTTTCATTTGGAGTCCTTTTTTCGATTACGGTTTCTTCTGAGGGACCACTGGAAGAATTGAGGTGATTTCACCAACTTGATAGAGTGATGTTCCAGTGGTTGGTCATTTCTACTTTTGTCTCCTATTTTAATTCCAAGCTCCACTAAAACTGTCTTGGCAGCAATATACAACCAATGGGCCGATAATACGACCAATACGACCAATACTATGGATGTAAACATAGGTTGTTTACACTAAACAACCTATGTTTACCTATACTTATACCCAGGTACATGATTTGACATGCACCTACAGACATTTGGGTGGTACATAGTGGGTGGTACATAGTACATATACATAGTGCATGACAGACATGAGGGGGTACATGATTATATGAATGATCATGGTACATGATGTACCACATACCTAATGTATGTGGTAAACATATGTACCGACCAATGGCCGGGATAGCCGAGCGTGTAGGAGCGCGACCCGCTGTTGCACGCTCGAGCCGAACGGCGGCGGTTCGAATCCGCCCTGGGAGGGTTGACTTTTATTTCGTGGAGGCCCCACGGAATAAATCTCGAACCTCCCACCATGGATAGAATAGGTTGGTTACACCTACCTATTCTACAAAAAAAAAATTCTGATTACACAAAAAAAAAAAAAAAAAAAAAAAAAAAAAAAAATATACAACCAATGAGAAATGACCTGAAGGCCACCTATTAGGGTTGAATGCTCCACAAGAACCTTGTTCATCACGTTGATTATTTTTACGATTGCCTTATTGTATGGAACTCTTGGTAGTTTTGGTCACTTCCAAAGCGGTATTCCGTCTAACAGGATATGCTCAGTCAGAAGTGATTGATTTAGTCTGTTTTCAAGGTCAGCGTCAACCTCCTTTTGTTTATCAGCAATTGCTGGATTGACGCATTCCTCATATTATTTTGATTTTTTCTTCTCGGTTTTTCACTGGTAATGGCACATTAACGAACCTTTATCAAGGGTAAGGCTTGAAAAATTTAGCCTTAAATGTTCTTGAACTTTCTAACGATGCTCAAAGTTCCGAGCAGCACTGCCTTCTGCATCTGTTCCAGGCTTTTACGGGGAAGGTCTAATGCAGTTATGGTGTTCACAGTTGTCTCCGGAATCAATCCTTTAATAGAAATTGAAGCGTGGAAATGCGTAAGGGTCTAAGTGCCAAAAAAATAAAACAAAGTTTTTTTTTGCCAAATTGTTATATGTGCGAAAGCCATTCTTCAGAAATGGATATAAGAATTGTTTTGTAGATAGAAAAGTTCATTGAACGTATGAAAGATGGCATGGGTGCAAGCACTGAACGTAGTTCACCCTAGAGAGTATAAGTCACAACATATCTGTAAAAATTTCCTAAAGCACTTATACCTTTATGCATTTCCACGCTTCAATTACCATCACTCTGTCGAGTTGGTAAAATCGCGTCAATTCTTCCCTCAAGTCCTGATATTTTCTTATTTTTTCGGCTACCACCTTGTGTAGATTATCATCTGCCTTATCAATACCTATTCCTAATATTTTTGCTTGTTTTTCATCTTTTAGTATTAGTAAGATATCAGGCTTGTTGAGCACTATGGTGTGATCCGTTATGATGGCCTGATCCCAGTACTGCTTGGTATGTTTTCCATCAATAAACGGTTGTTGTCTGTACTTCTATTTGTACTGCATCTTCGATCTGTACTGTACTAAAGTAAAGCTTTGTGTCTTCTATGATTTTATACTTTTTAGCAAGTTCTTGATGAACTATTTTTGCCAAGCTATCATGCCTCTGTAAATATTCTCTTCCAGCGAGAACTTGACACCTTGATGTGATGTGCTGAATGGACTCGGTTGCTGTTCTACACATGTCAAAAAATTCTCCACATATATGGTGCCTATATGTTTTGGTTGCTATACCTTCGTCCTGAATGGCTATAACAAAGCCTTCGGTTTCAGGGAATAATCTACCCTTATGTAGCAACTAATATTATTATATATTTTAGAAGAACTGCTTTCTGCCCTTCTTCCAATACTTTCTCTGGCAGCTTTAATTTCTCAATTGACCAAATGGTGTCTTGAGAGATTAGGCCATTGATGGACATTACTATTGGATATACCTGAATTTGCTCCAGTTTATAAAGTTGTCGGAGATCCTGGCACTAATCTTGATATTTTCCTATCTTTCCAGAAATAGTTTTATCAATATTTTCATCTGTTGGGACAGCAATAGGCAATAGACAATCCCAGCAATGGAACGATTCCAATATTATGTCCTGTTTTACTAGATAATACTTGTTTAGGTTCATATTGATAGTAAGGAACCTGATCATCTATCAATTTACAAAGTAAGGCAAGTGCTTGGTGGACAATCTTGACCAGGTTATTATTATTATTATATTATTATATTATTACTTACTTATTATTATTATGTAATGTGAATTTTTTTTTTCATGCTTACCCTATTTGGTGAAATGTAGTTATCGACTGGTATCTTTATATAATCTTCCATTTCAATTTGTCTACCATACATTACATCCTTGAATTTCAAAATTACGCTACCAATGCTAGTTAAACTTGTAACCAAACTATGATTTGATTCTAAATATTCAACATGAACCTGAAAAAGAATAAGTAAATTAGGTTGCAACAAAACAAAAATACTCAGCAAACATACATTAGAAGCTAAGTTAGAGAAGATAGGCTGGGCACTCCTATTGCCTAATATTTCCACTAAGAGACTGGAAACAATGATAAAGTATCCAACAATTCAAAGTTTCCATTATGAAAGAGCCATGATCTGGCAAATATAATAATTAAAAAATATATAAGAAAGTTAGAACCGTTTCTCGAAATTCAAAAGGTAAATTTTACAATACGTTGATCAATTATTTTATTAGTTTGGCCTCAAGTTGCCCAGAGACTAGGTATATGATATCCTATACTACGAATGGATAATACCGTAAAACGAGGTGACATTGTGACTAATGGGGTGACTTTGTGACAAGCCTATTTTTCTAGTTTTTGAATTTCCCTCCTTAAAAAGAATCAGTTTAGGCAATTCAGTGTATTTGTCAGTTGGTCAGTAATGTGCTGCAACCTACTGGCCACATATAACTTCTTTCATTCCATTTATCATGGTGCTTTATTTCAAAGGTTCAACTAAATGAAAACAAACATAAATAAAGCACCATGGTAAATGGAATGAAAGAAGTTATATGTGGCCAGTAGGTTGCAGCACATTACTTACCAACTGACAAGTACACTTAATTGCCTAACCTGATTCTTTTTAAGGAGGGAAATTCAAAAACTGTAGAAAAATAGGCTTGTCACAATGTCACCTCGTTTTACGGTATCTTTAAACAGTTTTCATATAATTCAAGCACAGCCTTTAATAATGTCGATTACCTTCTCTGGGACAAGTTGCATGGACTTGGACTAAGTTCAAATCTTATTAAATTAATATCCATCATCTATAAAAAGGCCACTGTGAGAAATCACAATTAGGAAGGTACAAACAAAAAGAACAGAATAACAAGGGGAGTCCTCTAAAGTGATTCACTTAGTCCATTCCTTTTCCCTCTCTTAATTTCAGACATGGAGATCTATAAGTGTGCTAGTTGTATTGGAGAGGCCACAAGTGATAATATAATCCTTCAGAAGATCTTGTCTTTTTTCTGATAATACAAATTGATCTCCAAAGAAAACTAAACATACTTCAAAAATAATGCAGTGAAAATGCAGAGGCAAACTGCAATAAGACAAAGGTGGTGATTTTTCATAGAAGCCTGAAGCACCAGCACTATCAGCACTTTTACTATGGTGGTGAAGAACTGCTGAAAGTACATAAAAGCTTTGTTTACCTTGGCACTGAATTTTCAAGTGCAAATATGAAAAGGCAAGTCTTGAAGGCGAAAAATACAATGGGCTCTGTAAGGAAAACAATAATTCAATCCAAATCAGCTGCCTGGTCTTCAAAGTGAATACTTTTTTATTCCAAAGTCGGTGGTACTCTTCTTTATTGCTACTGAGTTATTGGGTCTACCCCATATTGATAGTGCTCAATCAGTCAATATTCTTAATATTGATGTTATGGTCAATATTCTTAATATCAGTCAATATCCCAAAAATGGGGCTTTCCTATGTTTGTGTTGCTTGCTGGAGCAAAGAGAGAGCCTGGAAGGGGTAGCCAAAACCTCACGTTGCTGCAAACCATGGTCACTATGGTGCAGCGGCACACTGCCCATAGCTTCATAACCAATTCCATTGGGGCCAATTTGGATGTGTCCTTCCCAACGATGGAGTCGGCTCTCTCAGGTTTAAGGATAGTGACCAACTGGTCTGGGTCCAAGGATTATGGTAGCTCAAAGTCAGCAGGCCCTGAGGACCTATATTTCTTTCCCCGAAGCATACCTTCCTTGATTTATACGTCCAGGCGGGCGGTTACTGACATCCTGGAAAACCATACCATGATTCTCAATACGATACACATCGCTCCTACGACCGGTCGGTGTGAGTGGCCTCCAGTAGGCTGACAGGCCTCACATACCCAGGGGTGGGGGTAGGCTTGGACTGCGTGGCATTCATTGGCGGGTGGTCACCCGAATGGAGCGGTCATCCATCCAAGTACTAATCACGATCAACATTGCATAACTTTGATAGCCTATTGCAAGCGTCTTTGTCGACACAGCCATCCCGGCCCCCCTATATATAAAAAAATAACGAAGTGATGAAATAGATCATGAACCAAATTATATAATTATATATGGGGATGAAATAACACCAGGCAGTGGCAGCAGGTTTTTCTTGGTATCCCTCAGTAGCACACCAAAATGGCTAAGGTATATTAGGTAAGGCACAGACTTTAAGGTAGCTAGCTACCTTCCTACTTATGGGAGTTTTGGTCACAAGCATTTGGTATACATTTAGAGTCTAACCAAGAAATGTTATTTCTTCAGCAAGAACCACAAGAGTAAAAAACTTACGAGGTGATGACTGACAGCCTGTTAAATCCAGCTCGCCACTTGATATCAGAAGGATTGTCACCCGGAAAGCAGCATTCAAGATAGATTTTCAAGAATCCACTTTGAGAGCTAGATTGAAGAACAATTGTGGTGATGTAAATGCACCACGTAACGTATTCTTGGACGTGGTAGATACGAAGTTGTGTTTTATAAACAACTTCAGGGTGCGTTAAAATTTTCAGAAACGAAAGAAGAAGCTTTTGTTGATAATAAAGATATTGTAATGAAACTATCTACGAAACCAACAGAAAGCAAAAGCACTAGGTTTCGCAAAATTACATTGTTCTCAGATCTTTCCCAGGTCAGCATCTACTGATATTTACATAAAAGTACTCCGTATTTAGTAAAATATTTTTGCACTGTTATTTCATAAAATATATTTTAATTCAAAAGTTCACAGATGCTATTTGTTATATTTTCTCCCAAAACTTCGTATCAGGGCAAAGTCCCGCTCTTTTTTTTTTTCAACAAAAACTTGTATTCCCGTCAACGTTTTGGTGCAATCTGGTTTTTATTATAATGGATATTTAGCCAATACCGAGATCTAACTAACCTATGCTTCAACTGAGCAAATTAACCTTTCCCCATTCCTTAAAAAATGAAAAACGGAAAAATGCAGGTATTTACCCCCACCTACCCTAACTGAAGAATATTAGTGTGTTTAAACATAAAATAATATCTATCTGATATATCTAATAATAAGGAATTGACAATAATATATATCTCAACATTGACAATTACCTTTGAACTGATACTGCAGCTGTAAACCGGCTTTGAAAATGGTGCCACAAAGAATACAGAACCATATTTATCATGGTAAGTTATGTTGATGTTTAGGTACAGCCCACGTGGAAGATATTTGACATCTTCTGAGGTTTCAAGAGGAGTATCGATGTTTATCATTAAATAATGTACTGGCCTCACCTGAAATTATAAAATTGTATCAAAATAAAATGTTAGACGTTGACAAAGGAATAAAAATATAAATAAACTTAAATACTCAGTTGAATATTGAGAGTCAATGTTTTCTAAATGGCCCTTTAAGAGACTGAGCCGATAATTCATTGACATGAATCAAATACTGAATTAATGGAACCACATGCAAAAATTAAGAAAAATAATTAAAAATTATTTAAATTCTTTCAGGGAGTTTTAAAATAAGGTGAATCAAATATAAACAGTAATTAAATGTTTATACTAACATTGATTAATTTTGCACAACCATAATTTCACCAATTTTCAATGAGTTTGAATGAATCAAATATAAAAAGTAATAACATGTTTATACTTCCATTGATTACTTTTGATCGTGAACCAGCCATAATTTCAGCAATTTTCAATGAGTTTCCTGCATGACAAATAGACTTCTTCCACTGATTTCGAAGTTTAGAAATTTGAAAGTGAGCTGCAATTATTGTCTTTATCATTTTCAAATCATTCTTGAGTCAGTGTATAAAACTGATTCTGGTTTTTGTATATTGCCTTTTATGTAGTAAAAGCTTCTTAAGGTTGAACAACTTCATAGGTTAAGAACTACAGTGAAAAACATCTAACACTAAACCATTTAAGGAAAAATATCCATTAAGACGAAATTATAAACGATCTCAACAAACAGCAATGTATTTTCATACATTTATTTCACTTAACATGAAAATATTTTGATTGAAAAAGGGCTTAAAATGAATGAGATGCAGTGTCAATGATTCATAAGAAAGAATTTTATAATGGCTTTGAAATAACAACACCATAAGGATAGCCACTACGGATAGTCAGTGAGATAAGGTAATGTTCAAGGTATCAAACTCCCCCCCTTTCTTCCTTACATATTTGTGTTTGCTTATTGATTTTTACTAAATACCTGCATACATGGGCGTACCCAGCGGGGGGGCAGGGAGGGGCAGCTGCCCCCCCCCCTGGAAGGCTCGAAGCAATAATTTTTTAGGCTTAGATTTTAAGACTGGAAGCAATAATAGAATACATTTTTTTCAAGCAAATAATTGTAATAACTTAGTTGATAAAACACTGCTATAATTATACATAATTTTGGTTTCATTCACCTTTTCCGCGGTAAGGTGTTACAACCTGAATGACCATAGCTTGCCCCCCCCTAGTTTTTAGCTTGCCCCCCCCTATGGTTGATCCTGGGTACGCCCTTGCCTGCATGCAAAAATTAAACCATTAAATCCGTTCCAAGTAAATATATTGCTATTTATAAATAATTTGTCAGTACGAATTATGGGCTTAATATCATTGTTTACTTTTCGATTTTCCCATTGCAGACAGAAAAATTTATATCTACATCTAAGTGTCTCTGGTGAAAAGTCCTAATCGATTTTCCAATCCGTTCCCTTGAGACGGCTACAATTTCTTAAAACTGATCATTTATCAGTTTATTACAATTACAATTACTTGAGCAATATAAAGAAAATTAAGGTAGAAAATATTTAATTATATGACCAGGCGCGAGTGTATAAAGTGCAACAAATAGATGCATCCTTGTTCAAATCATTTATAGAAGTGAAGGAAAAGGAACAGAGGGGCAAAAAAATTATACATGCTTCAGAAAAGGTGAAGCTGAAAATAGAACTTTCAAACTTTCCAGGTTTTACCTGGACCATCTGGACAACCCTTGACAAACCATCCAAAATTACTAAAACGTTGAACTTTGTGCCCTAGCACGACTATTGAAGGGTTAAGAAATGATGAAAGAAAAGTTATCGCAGAGCATTAATCAATAAATCCATAAACAAAATTATTGCCTTTCAAGTTTAAACCACCTTTATATATAATAATGGAGTACCAAGAGAAGATTAAATTAAATTTCACAATAACATCAGTAAATGATCAACGGACGTAAACAGGACTTTCTTCACTCTCACTCTCTCATCTTATTCTATCGAATTAACTCAAACAAATTTAATTAAATTAATTAAAATTGGATTAATGAAACCATTATGTTACCTTAACCATTAAGTGAATCTCATCTGAGCCAGAGATGAGCTCAGAAGACCTAGCAGAAATTACGGCTGTTCCAAAAGTGCTACCTGATGAAAGGATGCCCTCAGAGGAAATCTGTACCACATTGCTGTCACTTAAAGCTGTTTCAGGCAATATTCTCATCGTGCTAATTCGGTACTTTGCTTCTTTTTCCTTAAATAATGGATATAAGTAACATTTTTGATTAAATAATATAAAATTTCAAAATTAATCATTCATGTTAAACTAATCTTACAAAAAAATAGACACTAAACTGAAACAAAAATATGTTGTCCTACTATAAGCTAGAAGCTCAACTAAATACAACTTTCTTAAACATACTACTACAATAACACACAAGTCTACGACTAGAAAACTTTTGAAGGATTTTCCTTAATTTTCTTACAAAAAATATTAATGTCTATTTTTTATGTAAGTCAAGTAATTATGTTTGTTATTGGAAATCAAGTATTTTATTACTTTCAATTAGGAGAGAAAAATGCTTTAATTTTTTATAAACAACCAAAAAATGCTGCCCAAATTATTGGGTTGCTATAAAACACAGCATAATAAAGGAAATATGTAGTAAGGGAAAGTATTGCGATCGTGAAAATTTTCCCAAAGTCAAATAAAGAAATTATTATTATTATTCATTCTATATAATTATGATAACTCACGACCAGATTGGTTTTCAATTGGTAGTTAGTGTTGGGCGCCATTAGCATGAATGGAAAACCTATGTTCGGCCTCTGCCACTCCAGCCTGTTCACAACGTCCACTCGAAAGGAACTGTTGAAAGTAAACAAACTTTTATCGATACTTCTGCCTGTCACTGAGAGTTCGATATTTGTTTGTCCTGGCTTCAGGCCCAAAATACGAACTGAAAGTTTGTTTTCATTCCCGATCTAAAAAAGAAACAAATGTCATAAACTTATTAGATACATAATCCAAAATCCAGTTTGGCCTAAAAGAACAGGGAAACTATTTTATAAGTAATTTATACATTAATTCAAAAACAATTGAGCAGTATAAACCCTTTTAACAGCTTTGAACTAACACATAGTTAGATTTTCCGATTTCTTTCACACAGGGATCGAATCTTATGTTATCGTGGAAGAGTTTTTGAAAAATAATATTCCCTTTGTATTTTAGTGACGGGGGGGGGGAGGGGTTAGCACTACAAAAAGTTAGATTTTACCCCCCCAAAATAAAATACTAAATAAAAATTTGTTTCGAAGAACGTCACCGATAACATAATATTGGACCCCCATGTGAAAGAAATCGGAAAATCTAACTAAACTCCCGGTCAAAAGTATCGCAACACCTGTATATTCATAATTTAATTGAAAAACATGGCTTCTAGGGATTTGGGCCAATTATAAAAACAAAATAGAAGAAGAAAACAAGGTTAATTAATTAAATTGGGACAATAAAAAGTATTTTTCACAAAAAAATAAACAAAAACTAAATACACGCTTAAATCAAATTAGAACTATTGAAGGAAATAAACCTTTGATTGTATGCAAAATGTTCTTAATAAGCCATGTTTCCTCCTCTAGCTCTGATTACATCTTCCATGCGCCTTGGCATGCTTCTAATGAGGTCTTGAATGGCTTCCTCTGCCCGTTGCTCCAGAATTGCTTTTTCCAGCATTGCCAAAGTCGTGGTTGCAGGATTTCGGGCTTTAACCATACTCTACTAGTGTGTCCCACAGATGTTCTATACAATTTAAATCAGGGGTCATTGCAGACCATTGAAATATTTCGATTTCAGCGCAATCGAGGTAGTCAGTGACGCAGCTCCCAGTGTGGATCCTTGCATTGTAGTGCAAAAACAGTGCCTCTGGGCCAATGAAATCCATGACATCTTCTTGAATGATGTCCTCCACATACCTGGGGCCCATCAGAACCCCACCACGCACCACGGCAAGCTCTGTACAAGCTCTCCAGGAGATGCCTCCCCTGAACATTAAAGAGCCTCCTCCAAAAGGCACACGGGGTCTGGTGCAGCATTGGCTGAACCGTTTCTGAGGCCTTCTCCAAACTGCCTCAACCGTCTGAACTATGGAGAGAGACTCTCGTTTCGTCAGTGAAGAGTATACGCTTCCAATCATCCGTGGTCCAATTCGCATGTTCTCTTGCAAATGCAAGCCTCGCTACAAAATGTTCCCTGGTGAGCCGCGGGCCTTCTCGAGGTAAGTTCAACTTCACTAAGCCTCCTCCCGACAGTTCGCTTTGATATGCGTACGTTATGGACCTGAAGGAGTAGATTTTGGAACTCTGGATTTGTATATTCCCGTCTCCGGAGAGCTTGAACCTACAGAAAGCAGTCGTCGATGGCACAGTTGGCCTCCTTGAATGCCTTCCTGTCTCTTAGTGCCATTTTATGCCTCTGAGGACTGTAGAATAACGGAAATTTATACGTAACGTGATCTGATATTCAGAAAGGCCCACCTCTGCTAAAGTGACAATACGAATGGATTCCTCTGGACTGAGATGCAAAGGTCTGTTCATTTTAATGTCTAGATCCAGTTACTAGGCCAAAATTATTTACAATATGACCGTACTGATTGTCAAACAATGAAATGCATGATAGTACTGAATGAACTGTGTGAATTATCGCTGGAATTTATTTAATTGTCATCTTCTAGCATAGATACTCATATATTTGTCTTCTTTTAGCCCTGATGAAGATCCACAAGTTGGATCGAAACGTTGGCTTTTAAATAAAAAAGTTTTAACTGAAAATCCTGACAACCATTCAACCTATTTTATGTATATATATATATCTTATACATAAAATCCTTGTGTCACAATGTTAGTTACAATACTCCTCCGAAACGGCTTGACCAATTTTCATGAAATTTTATATGCATATTCAGTAGGTCTGAGAATCGGCTACTATCTATTTTTCATACCCCTAAGTGATAAGGGTTGTCCACCCCTAATATTTATTTATTTTTTAGGACTATTTTTTTTTTTTTTATAATGTGGCATTAAAAAATACATACAACCCTAAATTTTCACCCTTCTATCACCAAACCCTATTTTTTAATAGTCATTTTAGTAATCTAATCATTTTTTTATCCCCCTCGATAACTGATCAATTATCACTTGGTTAGTTAATAGCTACCTAAAGTACTATAATAATTATCAGTGTATTTAAATGTCCATCTTTACCTTATTCGTATAAACATTTAATGAATGGTTTACTTGCAGATTATTCGGATGTTGAAAAAAGTGAAATTAAAGAAACTTATTAAAACATTAGCTACTTTGGAAGAGAAAGAGCTAGTTAAAACCAAGTCGTCATCTTTTTTGTGAATGTTTTTCACTCTATTTCGATTAAAATTTCCCTGAGCTTATGGCAAAGCTAAAATTTTTGTACAAGAAAATATTTATTTTTAATATAGTATCAAGACAGTTTATTCCTGCTATACTTAGTGTTACCAGTGCTAGATTTTTTAAATTTTCCGTGCTTTTTCCACTCATTTGCCAGACTTTATCGGAGTCACTTCCCAGTAAACAGCACCGAGTAGGGATGAGACCGAAGCCGGTCTCCTGTTTCTTTCACACAATAAGTCTTCTCTCACTCCCTCCACAGTTTTTGGCCATTATTATTGTTTATGCATCAAGCGTAGTAGTGACGTCTAAAATTATCATTTTACTATCTCAGTGTAACTCTCATATCTATTTAAATAAAGATGAAATTCTGTTTGTTTGTTTGTTCTTTATAGAGATCCATTGAGTTTGTCCTAAATTCTCAAAAATCCCCTCAGTGGTTCTTTCATACCAGGTACGAACACCTGTCCATATTAAAATTGCATAACTTCAGCCAATATCTGGGTATATTCTTTATTCTTATAAAAATCGTTGTGATCTCGCTTTACATTTGTTTTTTACGAAATCGACCGTTTGAGTTGAAAAAAAGTCTCATTTTATAGTTTTTGAAGATAAAAAATGAAATTCCCCAGGTGAAACCGGGATATACAGCTAGTGTATATATATATCTTTTATATATTTATATAAAATATATATATATATATATATATATATATATATATATATATATATATATATATCTTTAATATATTTATATAAAATATATATATATATATCTTTTATATATTTATATAAAATATATATATAACTTTTATATATTTATATAAAATATATATATATATATCTTTTATATATTTATATAAAATATATATATATCTTTTATATATTTAAAAAGATAACACTGGTCGACAAAATTTAACTTTTTTTCTTTCACAAGAATTAAAATAACAGATTCTAAAAGTATTTTTTGTGCTGAATTCAAATATAATTACAGTTTTCCCCATCGGGCAGGAGTTTTGCGTGATATTCATTTGAATTTTTTATAATATTCCAAAAAAATTCGTAACTAGCTATCTAACTCAAAATTATAACTACTGATTCTGACTTACCTAGAAAGTGGTAGATAGTGATTTTCGGGTATATTTTGCATCTGGAACGTCTCTCATTTTAGTCCAGCAGTAGTCAGCCAGCATATTGGAACTCCACTTGCCTTGGTACCTCTTCTCTATTGTAGAAATTTGCTGATGAAAATGCTCACCGTGTTCATCGCTGACAGCTCCAAGGTTTTCGGGGAAGAAGTCCAAGTGAGAGTCCAAGAAGTGAATTTTTAAAGACATGTTGCATCCCATAGCTTTATAAGAATGCAGAAGATCAGCCACTATGTCACGATAGTTTTCTGCTTTATGGTTTCCAAGAAAATTGCAACACAAACTTTTGAAAGACTGCCAGGCTGCTTTCTCCAGTGGATTTAACAGTCCCTCGAAATGTTCATCAGCCATTAATGATCGGATTTGTGGTCCTATAAAAACTCCTTCTTTCAATTTAGCATCACTGACTGTGGGGAATTTCGATTTCAAGTACAAGAATCCATCAGAAAGTTTATCCATAGCTTTGACGAAATTTTTCATAACTCCTAACTTAATATGCAATGGAGGTAAAAATATTTTTTCAGGCTTCAGTAAAGGGACACATGCCACATTTTTCTGGCCAGGGATAAGAGATTCACGTTTTGCCCATGACTTTCTAACGTAGTGAGACTTCTTATCTCTGCTGTCCCACTCGCACAAAAAACAGCAAAATTTGGTGAACCCAAGTTGCAAACCAAGCAATAAAGCAATGACCTTTAAATCACCACAGATATTCCATTCATATTTTCCATATTGTATTTTCTCTAAAACTAGTTTCATATTTTCATATGTCTCTTTCATATCAGCGGCATGCGCTACCGGTATTGATGGAAGTTTATTGCCAATATGTAGCAGCACAGCCTTCAAACTTACTTTAGAGGAGTCTATGAACAATCGCCACTCATCTGGCCGGTGTTGAAGCCCAAGAGTTTCCATAACTGAACAAATATTATTACAAAACACAATACCATTTTCTTCAGAGAAGTATACTTTGAAAACACTATGGCGGCTACGATATCTACTAATTCTTACATCTTTTTGGAATAGATTCCACCCTTTGAGTCTGGAAGCTAAAACTTCCGCTTGCTGTTTTGACAGATTTAAATCGCGAATCAGGTCACTAAGGTCTTGCTAATTGGGAAAGTATGGTTCTGATGAACAGCTACTGGCTTCATATGTAAGATCATTTTTATTTTCATCTGAATCATTTGGAGTTTCAGTCAGGTCAGAACCAGAGTTATCACTTAAGGTTGTATCTGCATATACTGGTACGGGAAACTCTTCACTGTGTAAGACAGGTCTCATTGCAGATTGCAAATTCGGATACTTAACTGTATATTTTGTTTTAGATGTGATTCCTTTAATATTTGTCAAACAAAAATAACAGTCAGTTAAATGATCCTTCGGTTCCCTCCAAATCATGGGAATTGCAAATGGCATATGATGTGTACCATTTTTCCACCCAGTGAGCAGTCTAACACACGAAACACAGCATGTATTTGGGGCTCAGCTCTTATCAAAATCACCAACTTGACAGCCAAAGTAAAGTTTATAACACTTCTTTACAAGTGGGGTCAAATTTCGCCTCTGAGACTTGAAGGTCAGCTCACCACAAATATAGCAGAAATTATCTGCATGATTTACACAATTTCTTGGCATGATGAAAAAATAAAGCACAGAAATACAACATGCACAACATACACAATACACTTCTAAACAGAAAGGAAGGAAATATTTTACTACTCAACAATCTCACAGTCAGCTCAATACTGACACATCACAATGCCAAAGAGGTCTGAACATGTCTAAACAACAACAATGAACCTGCACAGTCATGTTTTATTGCGCTTCAGCATGACATTGCAAATAATTTCAATAATACAGCTTGAGTAAAATAGCTACATATGAGGTAACGGTTCCTATGACAGGTCAAAGAAAACGCTAAAATCATATTTTGAAAAGTAGCTTTTACAGAAAAACTATGCCTGATGGGAAAATTCTGACTACATATCTGAATTCAGGATGGAAAATGCCACTAGATTCACTATTCAGATCTCTTGTGAAAAAAACCTTGTCAAACAGTGTAAGATTAAATTGTTTTTATAAATGAAAATGTTCTCTTAATATCACTTAAACTTCAAATGTAATATGGAGACAAAGGATAGATATCTGAAAAAGAGAGTTCTCGCAAGGCTATACAAGTATCTAAATAACAGATTTTAACAATTAAAGTAAATACCTGTATGTTTGTGTTATAGAACACATCTTTTATTACGACAATATTAGGTACTGATGTAGACCATCTAAACTGCAATGGTGGCGATATAGAACCAAGCAACAATGGTGAAATGGTATGAGGTAAACCGCAGGCCCACATAGGCATCATGTTGCCCACACCGAGGTTAATGATTGGTGCAACAATGTATACTCCTGCAAGATTAACAACATTCACTTCAACGGTATCCTTGCTGTAGACTTCTCCCTGATGCCCAACAGCTATGGCAGTTAGAGAAGTTCGACCTAAAAAATTGTCCATGGGATTACAAAACTTTAATTAATACTATTATTTAAAGGTATTGAAAACCTGTCAAGATTCATTCATTGGAAAATGAAATAAATTCAGATTCCATAGGCATTATATCCACAGGTGAAACATAACATTCATTGCAATATTTTTATTAATTTATCTGCACGATAGATATAAGTATCAGCCCCTTAAATCATAATTTTTAATTTACTTGTCATTACCGTCCATATTTTTAATGAATTCAAAATATTATTTATTTACCTCATTTATTATAAATTTATTATAAAATTAAGGAATGGTCAAAAAAAATTTCAATATATGTAGTAGCAATAGTAGTTGTTTATTGTAGGAGGGGGGAGGACAGTTTGTTTTTCAATATTATTTTATCATAATAAAAATATATATCTTCTTATCAATTAAAATGAACAATAATAAACTATTAAAATACTGTTTACACTAGAATGTACACTAAATTGACGAAATTTCACACTACCTAATTTTAATTTACTATAACAAACTTAAAATATTTGAAATTGGCATCAAATCATTTATCAAACACTAAAACAAAATTGGTGCAAATTTAATTGTTTTAATTTAGTTAGTAGGCTTAATTAAAAAAAACTATAGTGTTTAAGTTATCAATATATATTATAAAGCAATGTGTTTGCTGCTAAAACTCAAAAACGAATGCAGGTACTATCAAGAAAGTTATATGGTTTTCTAGTCATATACTCCCTTATCAAAAAGAAGGTTCCCATTTTTATTTAAAGGGCACGATATTGAAGATATATGTGCTGGAATTAGCTATGTATAATTAGCTTCATATAACGTATAATTAGTTCAAGTGCCTGACAACCAGATAGCAGTACGTCATAGTTCATTCATTTGGATTGATATAGTTGTTGTTTCAGATGTTATCTTTAAATTAAAATAGATTACATATAAATAATTAGTTTTTCTTTTAACTTTAAAATAAAGTCATATTTAACATCTCTTCAATAATTTAATAGAAAAATAAACAAAACCAACTGGATTACTAAACCAATTAATTTTCACAAAAGAAGGCTAATTGATCAAAAGATTAAATTTAATTCAATATATGATCCAAAAATAAATTTAATGCAAAAGAAATGAAAGTTCTTAAGTTGTGCAATGACTGAATAAAAAGCAAAAAGTAATAACGCGTCTGAATATATTGAAAATAAAGTGTAGCTTATTACACTATTTATTGTATTTTTTAATAAAAAGTTTTTATATAATGTCCATGAAATTCGATAAATTTAAACATATATCTATTCCCTACATAAAAAATTTCAATAACATTTTTTTACCCCTTACAGCACAGGAAAAATAGATAAAATACAGAACAAAATTCACATCTTCATGAATCTATAGCTCAATGTTCTTCCATAAATTTCAATAAATAAAAACGACTATAGAAAAAACAATCAATTTGAAATGAATAATTTAGAGTAATGAATAATGAGTAATCTTGACCTGCAAAATACAGATTTTAAAACTAAAATCAGTGGTAAACTGAGGTAAAATACGAGAATTGATATACAGTTTTAAATTATTTAAGTATCATAAGTAAGATCATTCAGCCCTAAAGTTCTGTATGTCTATACACCAAAAGAATATCATAATAATGTCTGATTCCTTAAGTGCATTAAAAAGTATAAACATTATGTATCCGAGACATCCCACAGTCATAAAAATACAATCCTTTCTTTCTTTACTCGCAGCACAGGGTAATTTAGTGTATTTTGTTTGGATTCCGAACCATATGGGCATTGTGGGCAACGAGCTCGCCGATCGGGCAGCCAGAGGCGCTGCCTGGCAAAGGCACCGTCGTCCTAACCCCTTTAGTAGACCACTAAAGAAGGAAATATTGGACAAATGGTAAAAAATGTGGTACGAAAGCCCTCCAAGCAAACTAAAAATAATAAAAAAATCAGTGAAACAATGGTCTACGTCTACATCCTGCCGCAGTAGCCGAAGAGATGAAATCGCCCTGACCCGCTTAAGAATCGGACATACGGCGCTCATGTATTCATACCTTTTTACTAAAGAACCACCTCCGTTTTGTCAATTTTGCCAGTTAACTCTTTCGGTCAAAAATATTTTGGAACACTGCTCTCACTATGTGCCATTTATCAGAAAAATCAGAATAGCCCCAAATTTGACAGCTTGTCTTGGTGATAACGAAGCCTCAGTAACATTATTGTTGAGCTTTCTAAAAGAGAACTGGCTGATTTCTAAATTATAAAACACTTTATAATAGTTTATAACTATTTTACTTTAATAGAATATACTTATATTACTTTATCTTTTATTAACCGACTTCAAACGAAAAAGGAGGTTACTCAATTCGATACGTATGAGCCTTTTTTTTTTTTTTTTTTTTTTTCTATGTATGTCCACCGATTACTCCGAGATGGATGGACCAATTGGAACGAAACCTTTTGCATCTTGTAGAGCATTTTCCCAAGTTGGTCCCATTAAAACCTTTTTTGGGTTCTTAATTTATTTAAGAAGTTATCGGGAAAAAACATGAAAATAAATATTTAATTATCGCTAAAAGTTTTTACTTATTGGAAAAACATATGGCATATATAACATAAGGTATGCTCCAACAAGCTAGTAAAATCATTGGTAACTAACAAATCTCAATATTGTTTTAATGCTGGATGAATCATGTGGGAAAACTAACCAATCAAATTTAGAATCAAAAGTATGGGGGGAGAACATAAGTAGTCTATAGTTATCGACGTTTTTTAAGTGCTTGTTGGAACCAACGTATACATACTCATAACCTTAACTAATTTTTCAACAGTAGATTTCAATAAAGATATTTAATATACGCAAAATATAATATCGCTGTCGCTTTCTGTAGCGATATTAGTATATATATTAGATAGATATATATATTCACCGATAACAGTAAACCTTCTTAATTTAGATCTAGTCGACGGTTGGACACCATAAACATAAGACCACGAAAATCGTGGAATTCCAAGAAAGACTGAGTATTGATAACCGTTTCAAAGCAGAATTTAAGACTTCTTCAATTTCCCCAAGGTTCGTTTAAATTTAAAATCGTAGCCATTTGGTTCAAATCAGATTTTGATTTCCGACTTTCACTCGCTATGCACGTTAAAAAGGAATACAATAATTCCTGGAAAAGCTTATTTTCAGTTGATTTGGGGGCCTTAACATTCAGGCACCTCTGTCTTCTTCCGGAATCACTTGGTCATATTAATATACAATGTAATCATGAAATCTTGTGCCGATTCTTCATGGAGCGACACTTCTGTTATGTTTTCCGGATTACTACTGTAGGTTTCTAATTTTGTTTCTGCAAGTAGAATAAATTAGAAAGGCTTTCAGTGCCAAATCATTTATTTTGAGAAGACGAAAATCTGCTATCTAAGTTCAAATGAGGCTTGAAAAAATATAAGGGGCATGTCCAGTTATGAAATAATTTACGTTCTGCTAAATAATTTCAATATTAGTTTGTTCCATCACCAATTTCATCTGTGATGGCTAATTGTCTAATTTTTTTTTACGTTGCTAGCTGGTGGCACACAGGCTTTGCTATTGTTTAGATAGGAGTGTCTAGATATAAAAATCTTTAAGATAAGCACTTATTAGGAATCATTTTCATCATTCATTTTCACTAGCCTAAATTGTGAGTTGTAATTGTTTGCTGTGTATTAACTGAAATGTAGTAGTAGTATTAGAATAAAGCGTTATCAAAGAGCCAGGCTGTCTTAAGACAATTTCCATTGATTTTGAGGTTTCGATCGATCTTTATTAAATCGAAAGAAATTTAAATATTCGATTTTCTAAAGGTTGCCGAAATTTTCAAAAGCCAGACCGTCATATTTCAGTGTTTGCGGTTCGTGAGAGCCTAAGAGTGTTGTTAAGAGCCTAAGTCCAATAATAAATGAATGAATTTTATTGAAATAGACGGTGAAAATGAGCTTGCATGTTTTTAGGGGTTTTTCGTGTTCGAGATAGTCATCTCTCAGGTAGCGAAAGAACTAACAAAAATATTGTGTATTGTATTTCCCAATTAATGAAAATTTTCCTAGGACACTTTACCCCATACAGACATTACATTATTTAAAAAATAAATTAAAATTGCAATGGTTGCTGATGTTCATCCATCAATAAAAACTGCAAAATAAAAGTTGATATCTCCCAGAAACAACTTCTTTGTATGAAAGTCCCCTCAGCAAAAATTTGGCAGCCATGAAAATGCTTAATATCATAAATGCTACCCCACTAGAATTGAAGAAATTTATTTTCTGAATAATTTTTTATTACGAAGGATATTATTATTCTTAATACTTCGCTATTAAATTAAGTCAAAAATTCATCTAAAGGAATTAGGAACATAATTGACTCAACATTGATCGTATTAAAAAACATTCCAATTATAACCGTAGAAGATAAGGTGTTGAAAGTTGTATGTATTATACAGGCACCGTTTTTCAACTTTTCTGTGTGTACTCATTGAAAAGGTGACTGTTTATATAATTACGTATAATAAAAAAGCCCGGGAGAGACGAACGTGGTAGAGCGTAAACAACTTACCCAACTTACGGTTTTCTACATTTGTTATCTTCTCCAACTAAAAAGTATGAAATAAAAAACATTTTATAAAAAAAATCAAACCGACTTCAAAACCTAGGAACCAGTAAAAATAAATGCACTGAAAAGTATGAAATAATTACCTTCTGATTTTTATGATTACACAGCAAAATTGAAAATGGTGTAAAAAGCGGAGAAATGCAATAAGACGAATAATATTATTTTTATTTGTACAAATACACACTAATTGTAATTAAAAATTGTGAAATTAAAATATTAAATACTATGTTCAATACAACACAATCTTTTCGGAGGCGGCGCAAAATTTAAAATTTTTAACACTAGACATTATAAAAATCGTAAAATGGATCTTCTCTTCTCATCTTTTGATTTTAATGCCTACTAATGGAATTGTATCGTTAACATGTCATTTATATTTGCGCCGCCTCCGAAAAGTTTGTGTTGTATTGAACATAGCATTTAATATTTTAATTTCACAATTTTTAATTACAATTAGTGTGTATTTGTACAAATAAAAATAATATTATTCGTCTTATTGCATTTCTCCGCTTTTTACACCATTTTCAATTTTGCTGTGTAATCATAAAAATCAGAAGGTAATCATTTCATACTTTTCAGTGCATTTATTTTTACTGGTTCCTAGGTTTCGAAGTCGGTTTGATTTTTTTTTATAAAATGTTTTTTATTTATTTTTTTTTATTATCATTTCAGTTTTTATTTTACTTTATTTTTTTTATTTTTTTATTTCTGCCTATTTCTGAAGTCTACAAAAACAACTGTAATCTATTTGCGTTGATGACCTGAGGGTTTCACGGCTCTAAGCCACATCAAACAAACAAACATTCACATGAAAATGAGGTCTTTAGTTTGACTGTGCCTCTGATTATAGATAAAAATCACATTGTGCAGATGAGAGGTTTTTTTAAATAAGCGCTAGCTATCCCTTACATTGATTATTTTTTCTGTCCATATTAATTTATGAGCAGACCCTGCCGCGCGTTGCTGTGGCTCAGTAGCTATAATGCATTAAATTAATTACATCCTATTCTTTTTTATAGTCAAATCAAAATTCACTGATAAAGATAAAAACGTTTCAGCTAATCTAAAAACCAATGGGATTTAAAATAAAACTTTAAGCCAAATTTAAAATCGTTTGGTAAAGAATTTAGAAGGGTTAAAGTTTTTATTTTTTACATCTTATATTTGTAAAAGGACCTGATAAAGAATATAATTGGAACAGGGTTTAGTACAATCAAAATAGACAGTTAGCAAAAATGCTCCAAATTAATCTTTTGCCATAATACATATTAATTAAATTTAGAATATAACACATGAGATATCGTATCAGGAGGTTATAATAATAGATGCACAATGATTGTTGTTAACCTGTCTTCTGCTAAAACAATGTTTACCCCACACGTGAATAGGCGACACATAATTTACCTTGGGATAGGGATTTTCCTAGTCCAAGCCGGCAAAAATAGATTTATACTTACCCTCCCTAAATATCGAAAGAAAGTGAAGTGGTGTGTCAATAAATCAACTTACACTGCCATCTGTTGGAAAATTATAGAACTTACAAATAATCACACTCAATTGTGGTATAATAAGCATTTAATTTGCAAAAAAAGAAATATTGAGGCCAATAATCGAGTTAAAAACTATCCTATCTTTTAAGTAGGACAAAACTACACACAATGAGCCAAATTTCATCAAAATCGGTCTAGCAGTTTCGGATTTTACCTCCGACAAACATCGAGACACGATATTTTTATATATATAAAGATCTAACACATGTCTATATACTTACTAATGGAGAATTAGTTAGCATGAAGTTATTTTAAAAATATACATCCGAAAATTATATTTGACAAGCTGACCCGTGCGAAGCACTTCGCACGAACATTTGTATCAGATTTTACTTGTCGGCTTAATACAACTATGAAATAAACTTTGTTTGGTTCCCTGTTCACTGTTTAAAGGTAAGTTCTCATTTTGTTTGTTTGTTTAACGTCACTATATGCCTCTAAGGCTAATCGGACGATGCTACAGTGGGAGTCATAAATTTTGCCTACCCAGGTATAATTAGGACAGGGGATCTTTAACGAGTACCTGACATCGTACAGGCTCAGGACCTCCATTGTACGTCCTATCCGAGGGACGGCATGGCTAAGGATTTTTTACTCCCATTAAAACATCCTAGGGCCACCGTTGGGCGCGAACCTGAGACCTTTATTATTGTAGGTTGCCATGCTTGTAGTGGTTAGCATTAGAGGCATTAAGTGACGTTAAACAAACAAACGAAGTGCGGAAACGCAATTGATAATTTACCTTTAAAAAGACTCTTAACTACAGGTGGAAAGGAGCAAGGGCCCGTAATTATGGAACAACATGCGCCCGAAGGAGTGATGTAGAGGTTGACAACAATTGCTTTGTACTTGAGGGAGGAGCTTAATTAAGCTCCACCCACTGTCAAATTTAAAATGTGTCAGGTTTGGTTACCATTTACTGTAAACAATGGGTATTCAAAATGAGAAATACTCTTTATTGTTAATAGATGCCATTCTAAAATGAAAAGAAGTAATTTAATTGTTGTAGATATTATATGTCTAACAAGTAGTTCTGAATATATTATTTTAAAACAACATTGCAGTTCTAAAAAAAGTTTTATAATTATTTTAATTTTTATATCAAATCAAAAGGTGCCAATATCTCTCATAAATGGCTCTATATAATAAATAAATAATATATAATATATTTAAATTTTATATAATATATATATAATAAATAGCTCTATGATATTTAAAAAATAATAATTTATTTTTAAATATTTAATATCATTTAATTTAATATTATTAAAAAATAAATAATAAATCCATTAAAGCCTGATAAAAATTAATCACGGTCACTTTCATCTGATATCCTGTCATTTTCAGAACTTGATGAGCTGCTACCACCAAGGTTAACAATGATCTTATCCATTTCTTCATCAATAATAAAATCCTTTTCCCAATACATTCTTTACATGCTCACAACAGGCTTTCCATTTTTCAACAGAGAAGCTATTAAAAACTGACTCACAATAGGAACGCTTTTCATTAAGTGAAGTTGATAGGCATTCACTAGCTATTTTATTTTTTATATCACCCCATACAAGTTCAATAGGATTTAACTCTGGGTGTGTGGAGGCAAATATAACAAATCATGGCCTAATTCATTGAGTATTTCTTCCACAATATAAATTTCTTTAATATAATAGTCTTTACACAAATTTAATAATTCAGGTTTCCTCATGTCAGAATTGTGTGGTATTCCCTGCTCTACAAGCCATTCTAATATTTCCCTTTTTAAATTTGCACTATTAGGTTTTTTATTTTTTAGTTTGCAATGATAAGAGGCATTATCCATTACAACGACACTATTTGGAGGAAGATTTGGAATCAATTTTTCTTTAAACCACTTCAAAAAATTTTCAGTATTCATGTCTCCATGGTAATCCTGATTTTTTACTTTGGATTTAAATATTAGTAATGCACTAGGAATAAAACCACACTCACCTCCAGCATGAACAATTATTAGCCTCGGTCCTTTAGAAATATTAGCTGTTGCACCCATTTCATCTGGACTTTGCCAACAAGTTTGCACCGTATGTGTTGCATGGAGATAAGTTTCATCTAGGTAAATTATGCATCTATTTGCTTTTCTAAAATTTCTTATTTCTCGAAGGTACCTTATCCTCCATGCAGCTATTTCCTGTTTTTGGCATAATATTTTTCTATTACTCTGACACTTCTTCAATTTGTAGCCCATTGTCTTTAATTTTCTTCTAAGGTACTCTCTGCTGCAGTCTACCTCACCATCAAACTTCAAAGATAATAGTAATTTCTTTATTGTGGGACACTGCTTTTTTATGACATAAAAATGATGGATTTTTCTTCTTATTAAAGATTCTGAAAATGAATCAATAATAACTTTTGGGTTTTTTGACTTACCCCTAGATTTTGGTGTACTAAACTTTAATTCACCATCCTCTTGAAGCATTTTTCTTCTTTCTTTCACTATATTGCTTATTGAAGATCTCGAATATCCAGTTATTTCACATACAGAGTTCATAACATTAAAGTTTAAATTATAGTCTTTTTTATTTTTCACTAAATAGTCGTGAACACGAAATATTATTTCCCTGGCTTGCCTTTTTATAACTTTCTTTGTCACGCTCTTTTTTGGAGTACTCCGACTAGTAGAAGGATTTTCCATTTTAGAACAATACAATAAGCGTTAAAGTATAAACAAAGCAGACAAAACAAGTTTGGTTATAATCACGGTTATAATGGCATTTCATTGGCTGGGATCTGACGTCAGTTTTCGTGCATGCGCACTAGAGGTACAATACAACTGTTGTCAAACTATATGTACATCATTCCTGAACTACATGCACCCTCAATGTGTTAAAAAAAAGATAAGATGTTTTAAGTATTATTTCATGCTTGTAATTTTGGCCTTTAAGGTGTTATCTGATTTATATAAGGAGATGCATTATCTGTAACTGTATATAATATTTCCATGGATGAAGTGGTGAAGGAAGATTATAAGAATGGGACTGTACTCCAAAAGATATGTCAAATTCATGCTTATGCGGAAAAACTCGTAATGTATGCCAGAAGTGAAGTAGCTTTAAAAAATGGAAAGTGAGTCTTGTGGTAAATGAAAGCTAAAAAAAATATCTTAAAATGGCCCCAGAAGGGCCAGGAATAATAACATAAAGAGCAATGCTGAGATGACATGGTAATAAAAGATAACAGTAATGTAAATTATATTAAGGTGAGCAAATTGCAGTGAGAAGGCCATGTGGCGAGGATGGGAGACAAAAGGAGCCAGAATAGATAGTGTTTGACGTGAAATGTAGAGAAAAGAGAAGGAAAGGTAGAGCAAGGAGTAGATAGCAGGATGATGTTGACAAGTATGCAAAAATATAGGTGCCAGATAGAGAAAAATGGGGATGAATAACTCAGTAGGCCTAGGGTCAAGCAGACCTGCAGCACCGTAGGGTAAGGTAAGCGATGTTAGTTACGTAAGTTTCTTAGTTTTTGCTGTTATTTGCTTATATTAACAGAATATTAAATTAGTTAAAGAAAATAGAACTTGGCTAATGAATTCAAGCAAACATAATCAATAAAGATGCTCTATAATACCTGGTCGCAATCCTTTCACTACAGCATCAGATGTTACAGTAGAAATAAAGGTGTCTGCTGTCATATATTGTAATGCAGAATCAATGGAAGGTCCTCCAATAACATCTATTTGGAGCTCTGAGCCAACAACCAATGTCAAGTTTCGAGGGTTGATCCTCACTCTGGGAAACACCTAATAAAATAAATGAAAAATAAATCATGATTTTCTGATATAATGACACTAGTTAAAAAATGATACTTTAAGAAAGAATGATATAAATTTAACTAAATGACAAAATTTCAAGATTTAGACTGCCAAGTATGATAACTTGCAAATAACAATAACTAGCAGTTTAAATTACTATTTAGAAGAGCGTTAATCAAAGCAACACTTTCATATTTGAAAGATTAGACTGAATACCAATTCCATATAGTTTCTTTTAATTTACAGGATATTTATTAAAAAGGTGAGTACTTATTTTTATAAAACTATTGTGCTTAAAAGTAATAATTCAGGTGTATTTTTATTCATGTATAACACCATTATTCCATCAATTTCTTGTGTTTTTTTGTGATTACGATGAATACAAATTAAGATGCCATGGAAGCAGCATTGAATTTAGATCAATAAAACCTAAATTTGTATACATCTAACAAATAGGGTGATTATATTACAAATCTTAACCAAGAGAAAAATAGAATATACAAAATATGAAATTCTCACTTGGATACTGAGAATGTTGCTAGTAATATTGAACCACCTCGCCCATATGGTAACCTCGCCGATCTTCTTTGCCTTAAGTATAAAGTTTATTATGCCTTTGTTACTGTCCATGGAGACCTTTTCACTTTTGTCAAAGTCTGCAATACTCGTATCTGAACATTCCATAACCATTCCCATCTTCTCGACACTAAACACAGGAAAAGCCAATGGATATTCCTCTTTATCGAACACCTTTACAGTAACTTTCTTCTGTTGCCCTTCTTGAATCTTAGAGGCAGTTTCAATTTGGAGATAAGCTACATTGATCACCTGTAAAATTAGTTGGCTTAAAAGATCAAATGAACATAAAAGATTAAAAAGTAATACAATTTTATCCTAAATATTAATTATGAAATTCAATCGGTTTTAGTACTTTGCATAGTACTGTTTCTTGGCCAGCTGTCGTACAAGCAAGTTATCTGACCGAGATCAAATTCTACCTCCATGTTTTTTCCCATTAATTAATTATTTAATTAACAATACCGAATTTATAAAGGCTGGGTGTGCCTATGAGCTTTCCTAACAATGGCGGGATCATTCGACAGTTATCAGAATAGAGAAGTGCAGTGTGACAACCAGGTTTAGACCTGAGACCATGAGCATACCATTACTACGCCTTAATCCTTGAGCAACTTTCTTCTCTAGTAATGGGATTCAACAATGCAAATAAAGTTTACAGAAAACCAATGAGCTTAAAATAATACATTATATTAATTAATATATTCATTAACAATATATTATAATTTTGAACATTTTTTTTTTCAAATAGCCTAAATGAAGTATATTCAAATTTTAGTTGAATACAATGTAGGGTAACTTCCAGCTTAATGAAACAGGGTAGCAGAAACCAAGTTTTCAGGACCCTAGAAAATTCGTCATTTCAAACTATCACAAATAAGCTTGAGTTTTCATCAAAATAATGCAGATGGCAGCACAGCTAACTAGCATATCTTGGCAAATTACCGCCTAATTTTGAACCAAAATAATCAACCCTGAATCTTATTATTCACACTTTTTGTACAAAATGTCAACTATTGGAGCACTGTCAACTTTTGGTGGTTTGGTCAAGAACGAACTTTAGAATATACCTACAAAAAAAACAAAAAACATTTCGCGAAATCAATACTACTTTTCAGCACAGTCACACATAAAAAACCTTTGTAAAGATGCATTTCTATCAGTAAAACAAAATGCCAATTGTTTTCCTTATTTAAGTGCTATCACACTTGGACCCCAAACTAAAAATAGATATTTCAGATTTATTTAACAGGACCAACAAAGATATAATAAGATAAGGTTTTATAGGGGGTAAATGGGTGGGGTAACGGGAGAGCAGAAGCGATAGACTAGTGCGGGAGTCTTTCTCACTTCATGAGACAAAAACCAAACCATAGTGCCCTACTCACTGTTAGGAGATCTCGGCTATCCCAATCCCCATCAACGCCTACTGTCACCTCCACGTGGTGCCCTCTGGGGAGTTTTTATTAAAACTCGCGAACGACAGAAGCGGGATATCTTCGAGGAGATCCTAGGATCCCTCGAGATACCTTCCATAAAAGTCAAATTATAATATGACGTGTAAACCGCTTCATACAAACTGGCCAGTCTGGACTAAAACTCACACTGCGCACCACAGCAACTGCACAGAGCAAACTAACATGAAAAATAGAGCCTGTGAAGCGACATGGATGGGGATGGCAAGGCTGTGACTTCCATCCTACATGTGTCGTGGAGCACCCTGCCTGGCAAGCACACGTATTGGTGCCCATGTATCGGAACATGGGAGATCTAAGGCGAAAGTAGAAGGATCCGAGAATGCTATAAAAGCGGGTTGAGAACTTCCCCGTGAAGAAAGCATATATTCCGGCTCCCGGACGCTATCAACGTTGGGATGGGGGTATACCCCGGCGGATAGCCATACGGGACACCTCCTAGAGGCACTCACGGACGAGACACAAGGACTCAATATTGAGACCAACAGACTGGGAGTGCTGGAGGAGCACGTAGCTCTAGTGGCTGCTGCTTCACAGGCTCAACTTACTCAAATAAAAAAATGGACAGAACACAGTCCAATACAACCTAAAGTGGACCAGCCGGAGGCTTCGTTCGAGGCGGGGTTCTCTAGGAATGTTAAGAGACGCTTCAGGAGGAAGGCGAAAGCCCTAATTCTGCAAAATCAACCAGCCTTTAAGGGGGCCTCCCAAGAAGGGGCCTTAAGGATGCAAGGGCCACCCCAGGCCCGGCAGACAAGGCGACCCTGACCAAGGGAGGTGCACCAAGGCAGGGCCAAACCAAAGACAGGGAAGGGCCTCCCCCAAAGTGCCAGGCTAAGAACAACAAGGACCGGCGAACGAAGCCGCGGCGCCCAAGGGAGGACCCTTAAGGTACTTCAATACAGACAGACGGGGAATTGGAGGGCAGTCAAATAGGCCAGCAGCCAACACTACGAGGCCACCCAGGCAGCCCCCAAAAACCCAACTGACCACAAAAAGACCTAGGTCGTCTCCAGGCACTTCTGCACCTGTTGCAAAAAAACCCTGTGAGACCACAGGACATACTACTAATTACGCCCTACCTGTGAGAGGGCAGCTGGTTGCGGTGGTCCCTGAGGATTATCCACAGACTCAGCTGACCCGAGAGCAGTGCGAGGAGCTGCAGGAAGAAATCACCTCCAAAGTGGACGAAATAGATGAGGATGGAGACGAACAGCCACTCTTCAATGGAGCAATCTTCAACAGAGGAGGCTGTATCGTCTCCTGCCTAGATGAACACACAATAAACTGGCTAAAAAAATAATCCCTGAAATCAGGCTGAGATAGGAAATGACCCTCAAAGTATGCGATACCAGGGATCTCATGAGAATGGTAAAGATTGGAGCCTTCTTCCCTGGGAAGGCCTCATCTGAGGATATATTACTCAAAAGATTAAGAGTACAAAATAAAACAGTAACAGACATCAAACTGAGGAGACTGCACTACCTCAAAGAATCGATGAAGGAGTTCTTTGCCGTATTCAAAGTGCCGGAGCCAAGCTTGGAAAGTCTCAAAGGCAGAAGAAGGGGAAGTACCTAAGGAGGAGGCTATAACCGAATCCGAAGGGAAAACTCAGACACCAGAAACACTGGAAAAGAAGGAAGAAGAAACCACAGGTGCAATCCTCAGGGAGGCCGTGAGAGGAGGGGCGAAACCCAAAGACCTGGCGAAAACCAGGTCGGAAGGTGGAACTCTAACTGCACGGCCACCTGGGGAAACCCCTGATGGCAAACAATAAGTAAGAATATGAAACTGCTGCAGATAAATTTACACCACTGTATAGCAGCAAGTGGTGTACTGCAACAGTACATAACAGGTAAGATATAGATATCATTTTTGTACAAGAACCTTATATATTAAAAGGCAGGATCAAGGAGCTGAATTTATCTGGATACAGTATTGTGTTCATAAATGACAGTCCCAGAGCCTGCATCTTGTATAAAAACAATTTAAAACCACTGCCTCTGTGGCAATTTTGTTCTAGAGACATTGCTGCTATCAAAATTACCCCGAAAGGGGGCAAACACATCATTATGCTGGTAGGATACTTACCTTACGAGGAAAAGTACCCAACAGCCGTACTCGAAGAAATGATGGAGGAAATAAATGGAATGAATTTAATTGCAGCCCTAGATAGCAATGCTCATCATGTAATCTGAGGAAGCAACAACACAAACCAAAGAGGTGAGTTACTACTTGAATTCACTATTAATTACGATCTTGAAATATTGAATAGTGGAGTAAAACCCACCTTTCAAAATAAATTAAGATCGTAAATAATAGACATAACTATTGCATCACCAGAAGTCAGTAGGCATATCACAAACTGGCACGTCTCCAATGAGGAGACATGCTCAGATCACAAATACATTAGGTTTGACCTACTGGACAAACAAAAGTATAATGTGGAGTACAGAAACCCAAGGAATACAGACTGGCAAATGTACTGCACAAAACTAATGGAAATGATGAGACAAAGTCCAACAGATGCACAAAACGAGTGGCAACTGAACTGTCTCAACTCAGCAACTACAACTGCTATGATGGAGTCATACCACCATAGCAACAAGCCAAGGATAAAAAAATCCAACAGGAACGTTCCATGGTGGAACAATGAATTAAAAAGGCAAAGAACAGAAACTAGGAAACTGTTCAATGCCGCTAAAACAACTGGCAGATGGGAGGCCTACAGGAAAGCCTTAACAAGTTATCACAAATCTGTCAGAAAGGCCAAAAGACAGGCTTGGAGGAATTTTTGTTCAGAAGTGAACAATATCCCAGAAGTAAGCCGGGTGAAAAAGATATTAAATACATTGGGAACGCTAAGGGTGGAAGGGAGATTTACCACAAACGAGATGGTAACCCTTGAAACCATGGCAAGAACCCAATTTCCTAACTGCGAAATAATTAAAAACTATGATAATCACTCCACATATATTGAAACCATAAAGGATGAGGAAAAGTGCAAAAAACATAGTTACCAGCAGTGCTCTTGAATGGGCAATCAACACTATGAAGCCAATCAAATCAGCGGGTACAGATGGAATTTTTCCAGCTCTAATACAAAAAGGACTGGACATACTAAGACCTCACCTCTTAAAACTTTTTAGAGGCAGCTTAGCAATGGGATATATCCCAGCAGAATGGAGAGTATCAAAAATATGGTACTAACCGAAACCAGGAAAAGAATCTTATCAAGATCCTAAATCATTCAGACCCATATGTCTGTCATCATTCCTTATGAAAACGTTAGAGAAAATTGTTGACAGACATGTGAGACAGCGAATATCGGAAACAAAACCGATACATAATAAGCAATATGCATACCAAGCAGGAAAATCCTGTGAAGTTGCACTGCACAATTTTATCTCTAGGATAGAAAAATCCATAGATCAAAAAGAAATAACAGTAGGCACCTTTGTTGACATCGAGGGTGCCTTTGACAAAACACCTTATAACACTATTAAAGGAGCTATAAAGGAAAGAAATATAGAAAAAATTTCCTCTAGATGGACAAAAAGGATGCTGGAGGAAAGAATTCTAATATCCAAACTGGGACACGCCAAACTATGGATCAAACCTAGGGGAGGGTGTCCCCAGGGTGGCGTGATCTCACCGCTACTCTGGTGCCTAGTGGTGGATTCACTACTAGCAGAGCTAAACAATGCAGGTTTTTACGCACAGGGATACGCTGATGATATAGCAATTTTGGTGGAAGGCAAATATCAAAGCGTACTCTCTGACCTATTAACAAACGCCATCAAAATATTAAATGATTGGTGCAAAAAAAAATGGATTAAACATCAATCCACAAAAAATTCACATTTGTTTCTTCACAAAGAGGGAAAAAATTGACATCAGACTTCCAGTGATAAATGGTTTCCAGTTGACACCTACAACAGAAGTCAAGCACATAGGAGTCAGACCATAAATTAAACTGGCACCCACACATAAAAAACATAATCAATAAAGCTCTAAAATGCCTGTGGGCCTGCAAAAGGGCCATAGGCAAAAACTGGGGACTACACCAAAAATGGTCTATTGGCTTTATATCACAGCAATAAGGCCAATGATCCTCTACTCACCCCTGCTTTGGTGGCATAAAGCAGGAGTTGCTAATAACAAAAACATGTTAAACAAACTACAGAGAACAGTATGTCTTATGACAACTGGCGCAATGGGAACAACACCAACAGCTGTAATGGAGGTGATGCTAAATTTAGCACCATTGCAGATAGAGGTGGAGGCACAAGCAATGAAATCCTCATACAGGATAGTAAAACAAAATAATTACTCCAAAGTTAAAACTGGTGGAGGGCAGTGGGAAATATTCGGGAAAATCGAGAATGACCGAGTACTATCAATGCACTCAGATCTTCAAACTCGTGAATTCCTAGAAATTAATTATCAAACAAAAATTAACAAAAAAGAACCACACAAATCCTATACAGGAATAAATTATTACACGGATGGCTCGCTCACTAAAACAGGCTCAGGACCAGGTATCTGGAGAAAAGACAAACCCAAAGATGGAATTTCAATACCACTGGGTAAATATGCTACAGTATTCCAAACAGAAATACTTGCTATTTGTCAGTGTGCCTCAGGACTGAGAAAATAATCAATAACAAGATAAATATATTCTCAGACAGCCAAGCAGCGATTGGGGCAATAAGAAATCAAATATGTAACGAAATCAAAGGTAGTAAAAACCTGCATCACAACACTAAACAAATTAGCAGAAACTAACACAGTTAGAGTAGAATGGGTAACAGGACACTCTGGAATCCATGGAAATAAAAAAGCGGACGAACTAGCAAGGGAACGTTCCGCAAAAAAACCCATAAGCCCAGAACCAGTAATTGGAATTAGCATTAGCTATGCCAAAAGAAGGATTGGGGAAATTTATGGAGCTCTTAAGAAACAATATTGGAATGATAAAAACCACTATCACTCCAAACTCTTTTTAGAAGGCTATTCTGCTAAAAGAAGCAAGTTGCTATTAAACTATGACAGGAAAGCACTCAAAAAAATTACAGTGATCTACACAGGACACTGTAAACTTAACAAGCATATGTGCAAACTAAAGCTAGCAGAGTCACCAATATGTAGATTCTGCGGCAAAGAGAATGAAACAGCCAATCATATAATCTGCTGGTGCGACAGATTCGCAAGACTAAGATTCAGGTTATTCGGTAGGGAAATTATACCCAAACTGGGATCAAATGACTTAGTCAACCCAGCAAGCATCCTAAAATTCACTGACAGTATAAAAATACTAATTTAGTACTCAAACCAATTTAGGCGCACAATAGACCCACGGTGGTCGAGGTGCATAAAGCCGCGGAAAAAAAAAAAAGGTTTTATTTATTTACTAATGTACACATGATTATATGAGTATTTTATATTTAATACATGATTCAGATGTATTATTCTTATAATCATCAATTTTAATCTATTTTATCAACAGATATAAATATTATATAGCAAAAGCAGAAAAAAAAACCTCCTGGAAACATGGCCATCAGGAGCCCTTCCTTTAAAGGTTTAACAACCAAACACTAGGCCTAAAATGAATTAATAATATGACTTTAATAAAACTAGGTAAAAATATTTGATAATTACCTTGACATCTATGGACATGTTGAAAAATGGAGGTAAACATCTATCAGCAATTGTGATTTCACAAGTACCCTCATTCAAGGGGTGAATTTCAGCCACCTTCTTTTGATGAACGTATCTTACATCAACAATAGATCGTGGCTTGACTTCAAATTTAAAATGTCCTGAACCTCCTGTTATCAGTAAATTAACCATATTTAGAGGATGATTGAATATTGAAATGAAGCTTGTTTCAATGAACGGTTCCGAAGCAACCGATAGAGTAAAGTGGGTAACTACTTTTCCATGTACGATCCAATCCTGCCTGTTCAAATTGTAAAAACTCAGGGCTTCCTTTCTATAATTGAATGCCATTCCCTTTCCTAACACCTCTCCGGTATTATTATTGGTAATGACAATGATGTAATGAGTCAGAGGGCGTTTGTAAAAATCGTACACAACTTCGTCAAGATAAACTTTGTTAGGTTCTTGAAAGACAGCCATAGTCTGATTAAGAAAATTCCAATCATACAATAAACTAGTAGCATTGTCAAAAGAGTTTCCAAACTCATCCATTATTTTAACACTAAATTTAGTTTTGCTAGAAGGATATGCAATAATTTTGTCTTGTACGACATCAGGACACCCTGTATTGTAGTTTCTGATCACATTTAAGCTTTTAGGAAGTTTACAGAGAACTTTAACTCTGAAGACACTTTCTACACTTTTACTATATTTAATTAAAGGCATAGTTTTCACAAAAATATTGATATCACTTGAACCTATTTGTAAGCAGGTGACACTGTAAACATAGAGTCCTGGTCTCTCATGCAACTTAGATGCAGAAATTTTGTCATTTGAGATAGTCAAACGAGTAGAATATGGTCCGAAAGACGGGGAAGGACCACCAGAAAAGACTACATGGTATGATGACCCGAGGGCTAGCAAGACCTGCTTTGATATTGGCTGAATAGACACTAGTGGTGGATGTGATTTGATGCGCAAAGAGCCCTCTAATGTTGCAGTAGGTAGCCTCAGTTTGACGACAACTTCAGCCTCTCCAACTGACCTGCTTTTAACAACTCTAGCAGCACAGCCAAATGTATTATTTACAGCTTTCTCAATTTTATAAAAAGGGTCTTGAGCAGAAACAATGAACTCCAAATGCTGACAATGATCAAATGCTTTTAATCTAGTAGAGCTACCTGTTGCCACTTTACCAAATAGAACAATATGCAACACAACTTCTCCTCCAACAGGTACTTCACTGTATTCAGAAAACACACTTATACTGTGAGGTTCAAGAACATAAATTCTACTAGAAGCCTTTATGAGTTTATTTTTTCGCATACAAACATTAACTAGCGTGTGACCAAGCCCATTAAACTTCAAGAGCCCTTCTTGATTTACTTCTACTATCCCTTTATTTTCAGAATTCCACTCATAATCTCCGTCTCCTCCAAATGCTGTCAATTTATGAGAAGACAATCTAAAAAAAAATTGGTATAAATTATTTAAAAGAAGTATGAATTGGAATAAAATGTTCAAAAGAAAAAAAAAAACATAAATAAAAAAATATTTATCTCGATATATTATTATTGCTATTAAAAATTACAAATAGATTGCAAAAGAGCTCACAGGAAAACAAAATTGACTTGAGCTTGAAAGAGGTTAGGGAAGGATCCTTGATCAAGCATACATGATCCAATCTACAAACTTTCAAATGTAAATCGGTATGTATGGCTGAGTCTTGTGAGTCTGATTCGGAGCTGAGTAAGTACAATCTCGTCTCTAAACCATTTGGGGGAGCTATACTATAATGTTTTATGCACATCATAGTGAAGAGCTGATGCTATTGCATAATTAGATTCCCAGTAATAGATCTAAAAATAATAACACAACATTAACATCTCAAAGAAGGAACCTTTTTTATATTCTTCTTAGGGGGGAGGGCTTTATGCCTAGTAGTGAAAAGACGCCCGGAAACTGGAACTAGAATTCAGGTTGGCAATGGGTACCCCAAGAGGTAGCCCCCTCTTTCACCCTGCCCAAAGAGATCACAAAGAACTGACTTTTTCCCAGATTGCAGTCAAAAGATTCAGCTGTTTTTAAAGAAAGAAACCATGGACACAAGCCATTGGCAATCCTCCCTCTCCATTCACTGCCTCTCTCTCTCTCTCTCTCTCTCTCTCTCTCTCTCTCTCTCTTTATGGTTCGTTAGGAAAGTACTGCTTATCAAAAAATATAAAATAACATTTAAATATTTAAATGATGATAGATTAGCAATGTATCTTCCTTTTCTTAAGAAGTTAAGAAAAATTGTATTGTAGTGGTTATACATAATTTTTAATTCTCAGAATTGCTCTACTTTGTTGTGATGTTATTCATACATTTATAGTAATGTTTACTAATAGGAATGTTTACTTATAAGATTCATATGTAATGTTCACTTATTGGTAATGTTTACATATAAGAACCATATGTAATGTTTACTTATAGGAACCAGCACTTACCTCTGATGGTCTATGACCAAGAGTATGTGCAAATTTGATATGTACCTACTAAGGTGATGCTTAAAAATGAAAGTTAAAAAATTCAACAGTTCACCCTCGCATTTTGATCTCTCATATGTAAAATGGAGTTAACTAAATTTTTTTTGAATTTCATTAAGTTTTAGGGGTCGCTACCAGGCTTTAAATTTCATAAAAAATGTTAAAATTAAATATAATTTTCATTAGTAATTTTTAAGATTATAGAAAAACCTTATCTCACATAACACTTTATTTTTATGTTAGGAAGACTCCAATCTAACCACACAACCCCTACCTTCACTCTAGACCAAGAGTTTCGACAAAACCGCATCTAATACCGGTTCTCGAAAAGGGGCTTGTGTTCTACTTGAGCAGAAAATGGATAAGGAAATGCTCTGGCTAGCATGTAGGCATCACATTCTGGAAATAATGCAGGAATCAGTTGTTCAAAATGAAATTGGGCCTTCGTCTGGACCAGGTAATTTATTATTCAAAATATTTCAGAAAAACTGGCAATTAATCATTAAAGAAGAGTACACGACGTTTGAAACTGATGAAGAATCTATTGAAAAGCTCCAAGAAGGGAAAGATGAAATAATCAATTTTGCTAAGAAACAATTGACCAACCAGCCCAGAGATGATTACAAGGAACTCTTGCAACTAAACATTGTATTTTTGGGAGGAGAACTAGAAAATAGTGTGTCATTTAAAAAGCCTGCAGGTCTTCACCGAGCACGTTGGATGACAAAGTCTATCTACTCTCTGAAAATATTTTTGTTTCTAGAACAATTCAGATTGACAAAACATGAGTAAAAAGGGTTGCGAGAAATCTGTATTTTTACAGTCTTAATCTACATTAAGTATTGGTTCCAAGCTCCATCCGCTTGTTCAACCCCAAGAAACGACTTAGAACTCCTCAGATTTAAAGAAGTATGAGGATGTAAATCCTGTCATAGCAAGAAAAGCAATAAATAAAGTATTTGGCCATTTATGGTATGTCTCAAAGGAACTTATCGCCTTATCATTTTTTGACGACAAAGTGAGAAATGAAGCTCTAAAGAAAGAAGGAACTGATTTTTGCCCGAAAAGAATTAATGAAGACATTGAAAACATTGGTAATAAAAATCTAGATGTTGTCACTAGTAACACCAAAAGATTCTTTTCTATTACTGGATTAAGCTCCGATTTCCTGAAGAAAAAAGTCGAAGACTGGATCAAAGGCAAGGAATATATTCAAAGTAAGGAAATAGTAACACAATTTAAGGTAGTCAATGATACAGCAGAGAGAGGGGTGTCCTTAATCCAATATTACAACAAAATACTGACCCTAAATGAAGACCAAAGCAATATATTTTGCTTCTTGTGAAGTCTTTTAGACAAAAGTTCCCGAACTACAAAATTCTGCATTGTAAGTTTTTTACGTGTCTTCAGACAAAAGTTCCCGAACTACAAAAAAGCAACTTTGCTGTCTGCATTATGAGTTTTTTACGTGTTAATTGTGCATCAAAATCTTTTTGAGGACTCTAAACAACTAATATAAGCTGTAATAATTTTTTTAAAATTCGTGACAACTGAAGAAATTTTGTAAAAATTTGAGGTTTTTGTCTAATTTTCCTCTTGTTTGTTCACATCCCGAAAGTAAATTGCAACACATCTATGATACAAAATTAGCTTTGGTTATAAATACAATAATACAATAAATACGAAACTTTTTAAATAATCACTTTTTGGGAAAATGTTAGATTTTTTAAATCTTCAGTAGCGACCTTTAAATTTTTTTCAAAAAATCTCAAACAATTATTTTAAGTTTCTCTTATTAAGTAGAACAAAATGGGAGGGTGACCCAAGAGAAAAGAAACAAAAAATATTTTTGGGTCTTTTAAGCATCACCCTAGTACCTACTGTAGTGTTTGAAAATAAAAGCACTTTAAATAAAAAAAAAAAAAAAAAATTAAATATTTAATTTAAAATACTAGGTAGATAACGTTAATTTACAAATATTTATTTAAAATAATAATTTACTGTTTTTACATTATACAATTAAGAATATTTATTTATTCAAGTGCTAATTTTTGCACGATATGTTTGGTTAACGTATTTTTTTCTAGCCAAAACAGATTTGATAGTTTCCCCACATGTGAGCAGGCGACATACCATTGCCCATGCGAAAAACATAGATTTTGTCCAAGCCGCAAGTGGACATTTTTTGCCCTTGGGATTTGTTTATGGTCATGGCAAAAGCCGAACGAATAGGAAATTAAAGCCTTTTAAATTTTATTCAAAATTGTGACGGTGTCAGGGGAATACGCGGCAATAGGAGAATACGGCAACCGGACGGTATCTCCTCTAAGCCCTCCAGTCAAAATTGTTGCTTCAATAACATTGCCTGTGATCCTTTTAATGAAGAAACGTTTACCGTTCCACAATTTAGGTGGGTTTAAATTACGAAGAAGAATGATCGGTGAGCCAATTTCCAACTGGAGATTGTGTGGTGGCATTCCTGGTATATCCAGGGAATTCAAAAATTCAGCTGGGAAATTTGTGGTCTCGTTTTCATCTAGAACATTGTCAATTGATTTTGAAAGTTTATCTCATCGACATCAACATTTTTTGCTGCCAAAATAGCACGACTATCCAACCAATTATAGTCCAAATAATTGTTCAAAATATCAAGAAAGACACTTTCTATTAGTTCATTTTTTTTCTCTACAACAGTACAGAAATTTTCTCGTAATTTGATAAATTGTGAATTTATAGTGTAGGAAAATTAGCTACACTTTTGAGAATCTATAGTAAACTTTTCTTGATTTATTTATTCTTAATGAAAATTAAGAATAAATACAAAGATTTGTATTAGTATTTGTCTGTGGAAAATAATAATATATGAACAAATAACAGCACAAAATTATAATAATGATAGCAATAGCAACAATAGCATGCTTATAAACAAAAGGTTATGAAATCAGCATATGGCGCCATGTTAATAAATCGAAACACGACCTACTGTATTTGCAATAATTCGCAATAAAAAAAAGTATTGTGGAAAATAATCAAGATAAAAACTATCCTGTCTTTTAAGTTGGCCAAAACTATACACATGGAGCCAAATTTCATTGAAATCGATTGAGTAGTTTCTGTGTTTACCTCCGAAAAACATTGGGACACAAGATTTTTATATACATAAGGACTTGTAGAGCTTAGGAAAATTAGTAGTAAAATTTTTGACACTCCATTAAGAATAGCAATTCGTGTGTGACATTTGCAAAATAAATCGATATTCAATTATGCCCTCTTCCTCTCTCTCACTGTAAATAAGCATAAATTTATAAAGATTTTTTAATAAACTTAAAACCAATAATTTTTTCTATTGAAACAAAAACTATCACTAAAAATATCTAAGACAAGACAAACAATTTTATTAATGTAATATTTAACTTACGTAGGGAAGTCTATGTCAATCCATGGAGCTACATAAAGTTCTGGAGTTATACCGAGGACAGGGAATACTTCAAGAGTAGCAGAGGTCTGAAGTTTAAGAGGCTGATTTATACCTGGGTCATTGACACCATACAAGACAGAAGTGACTTGCCCGGAACCAATTTTCCTGGTTCTTCCAATAACTGAACCATTCCTTATCACATTCTGCACATGAAAATTCTCCTTTGGTACAGATGTACGGATTTCTGCATTTTCTCCAATATAAAATTTTTGGCCATTACTGTAATGAAACAAAAATAAAATAATAAAATATTTGGTCACTGTTTCGTAACCTACTTAAACTTATTCCATCTGGAACCATTCTTATAATACATTGAAGTTAAATTTTCATATAAAGCTTAAGCTTAAAGCGTTCAGTACGGAGCCATCCCTGGAGCATCTAATAAGCGAACCACCAGTCATTTGCTTCATACTGAAAGTCATTATTAATCAAAATGAACTCAATTACAAAATAATTATTTTTATCAATTTAGTACAACAAACCAGGGCTTGAAATAAAAGTTAATTTTTATTTATAATCAGTTCTGATGGAAATTATTTTTTTCTTTTCTTCTAAAACTAGAAGATTTTCATTGAAACTTTTCAACAAACGTTCTGTATATAACTTTTATTTCAATGTTCTGTTAAATTAATTTATTTAGCCAAAGAAAGTAAATCTAAAAAATGTTGATTGAACAGTACATTTTTAAATACTCATAAAGAAAAATACATATAGATACAGGCGATTCATTGAAGAAAAATTATATCTGTATTCGAAGCGCACTTATTATGTATTTCTCATTTAATGCAATTTCTGTAAGAACATAAATAATTAAAAGGTAAACTTTTACAATAACTCAGAAAGAAAGAAATTCTTTGCAACTGTTAAAATAGAACTTTTTTTTTTAAATTCAACTCCTAACAAACCACTGATGCATTATTGCCTACTACAGTAATTTTGAACAGTACAATATTTACATAATTTCAATATTCACCTAAAAGGAACAAGGCTGAAACCCTCAGAGTATTCGAATGTCAACAAAGAAGAGTTGAACGACGGGTGGAGAGGATTTGAGAAGGCAGTCCTCTTACCCTTATCCCCTCCTATGCCGCATTCTTTTAGAGAGACCCTTCTTTTCTATTCTCTTCGATATAACCATCAAAGTTTCCACTCAAGAAACGCATGGATAAGATACATTTTTTTTTTTTTATATGGATCTAGATTTGCATTAGTAAATCCCTGTAATCGGAAGTTTAACAGCATAAGAAACGTCCTTACTTACATATAAAAAAGAAATAAATGAAAATTGTTAGGGGTGTGGTCATAATATCAACACTCATATGTGGAGTTTACATATATTGACCCAAATTTCAGGTCTTCATCAAGGCTGTCATGTCTTCTGATATTTCCACAACTGTCATTTGTAATTTACACATAGTATTATCGTTTCTCATTACTTTGAAATATATGGTCAACAACCTTCCATTATTAAGATAATTAATATATTCAAAGTAAAACTTCTAATTAAAATGGTGGAAATATTCTAGATTTTATTAGTGATTGGAGCTAATAAAAGTTATGGTTTCTTAATGGTAAATGTTATCACAGTATATTGAACTTAATCGTTTATCGTTACCAACGTTCAGGTATGCATTAATTCATCAATTAGATGAAAATTAAAAATTAAATTAATCAGACCAGATTAATCAAACAAATATAAACCATGAAGATATTGTAATATGTATTTAACTCTCAACACTGGAAGGGGGAAAATGTCATGTCACTTTCCTCTGCACTACAAAATGAATCACCTACGAGGATTCCAAGTTTGATGGGGTTAAAGAAATGACTAAATCATCGAATTCTTCCCTTTTAATAACTCCGTAAATTTTCCTATAATTGTCTTCAGACTTTATTGTGTGACTGCAAACATTCTCCCATATGCCCTAATTTTTTCCTCTTAAATGATTTTTTTTTTTTTTTTTTGGCTTTAAGATTTTATCAAAATCCTGTTTAGATTATTTAATGATTCTACAGACTTTAAATCTACATTATATTTAACAACATAGTCTTTAATTTGAATAAATATCTTTTTAATTGGATTAAAATCAAGTTGGTATGGTGGTAATCTTAAAAAAGTGAATCTTTTTTCTTGCAAATTCTAATCAAAATAATATTAGTATATACTTATGCAATTTTATTATGTTGAAACAATTCTGTTTTTTAACAGAGAAAACTATATTATATCTCTAACCAACTCATCATTTCAATTTTTTTCTTTTCTTTTTTGAATGTTTGGGAAAGTTTTGTTATGGTAGGAAGCATTATCTAATTTTTCTTTCAACCATTTTTCATAACTGATGGCATTCACATTATCATGATAATCACCTGTATTTGCCATTTTCTTCTTATCAACAAAATGATAATCTCAGTACGGACAACTATCATTTTGGCCCTCTAACTGGTTTTATTTTTTAAGCCTGATTAACTTATCATCTGTTTTGTATGTGATGTGTGAAAAATGTTTCATCGTTGTAAACATTAGGTATTTCTTCCACATTATATTAACTGATTGTTCTTAAAATTGTTATAATTTTCAGCCGAATATTTTCTTTTTACATCAGAGCTTTCCTCTCATCAGGCTCTCAGCTCACATACATCTTAGTTGTATAACAATCTTCTTACTGATTTCTTTCCCCTCCGCCTTGAAATTATTTTTTTATTTTCTTATGAATGTAAAATATAAATAATGATGTAAGTTACTTAAAAATAACATAGAAATTATGAATAACCCTTGAATTTCTTCCTAATAAAAATTATGAACACTAGTTTTACATTAACTTTCGATCTCTTTTTTTCCATGCGTTAAAATATTTGGAATTTTTCCCAAGAACTTTTTGAAAACCAGGTGGCTTTGTTGTAAACTATTTTTTGAAGTGAACTTATTTATTCCTTTGGCTTTCTTCAGCCTCTATTTTATAAAATTGTTAACATTAAAAACCACCTTTTTTATTAAGGAATGAATTACAAGACCCTTTTTAACAAAGTTAGCAACCATAATGTATTTTTTTGTTTCGGACAACCAATTATCCATTCTTTTAGAAGAGGATTTAACTAAAACGAATGGCAAGGTGTGAGAAAGAAGTGAGAGCATGGCGCCTAGAGGTAGTTAATCACAGTAGCTAATCTCCACCAAACGGTCATCTCTTCTTAGTTGTACTATAAAATACTTTAAGCGTTTTATAACTCACAGTGATCTATACAAATAATGTAAACATTTTTTGAGTTGAAATAAGGCAATGAATAAGAAAAGTGTTAACAGTAAAAATTTACTAATTGAGGGTTACGCTATTTCCTCTTTTATATGACAATATGAAATTTTAAAAATAACCTATACCTGGTAAAAAGTTGTGGAACTATAGTAGCATTCTGATTAACAGTCAATGACCAGCTCTGGAACGGTAATAGACTCAGCATCATATAACTCGGAACAGCTATATTAAGTGTTGCTGAAGGATAAATGATCTTATCGCTTTCTGGTACATTGTTATCGCGTAAGATTATCTTCACCTGACCAGTGACTTTAGCAAAGGCTTTCCTCTCCCTGACAACTGCTATATCCTCATTATCAGAAAGTAGGCTGTATTGTGTGCCCATAAAGTTGATATTTATCATTTTCCCTTGACGAATCTGTAACATTTATGTTCATATGAATATTGTGATAAAATAATAATAAAAAAGAAATGGTAAACCATAAGGTTTATATTCAACAATTAACCACTTTCCTCCCCCTTTAAACCTTATATAGCAATGCCTGTCATACGTAGGGACGATATCCATTCAATGGGTTGACCACAAAATAATTTCAGCTCCTCAGACCGGAATAAAACCAGCACTGCAAGACCCGAGAAGTTAAAGAACGAAATGTTATAACACTCTCGGCAATAACGGTTTCCATTATTAACAATAGTTACTTACCTACACCCTATGACCTACATACAACCTACACATTGAATCACTGACTACTCACAAAAACTATAGTAGAATAATTGACCACTCCCAAAAAATCTTTTTTTTTTTTATATGCACTTAAATATCATTATGATTTTCAAAAATTGACAAATATATAAAAATGTTTTAATGTTTAATTTAGTTATAGTAGAAAGTCACTAATCTGACTTCCGCTAGGCTGTTGGTTATGCCACAAGCAGTATTATCTGCGGTCTCATTTCCATGTAGGCCCACATGTCCTGGTACCCATTGGTATGAAAATGCATTTTTTTATGAGGCCATCAAATCGAGAATATTGAACAATATGTAATTAGTAATAGGGGACGTATGTACATTCTGTATATATTGGAAAACTGAAGCTGAATCTGTTAGAATTACAATATTACTGTTTTTATAGTTGAGATTAGAATGTTCCGTAGCCTTAAAACCTACTGGAAGCTCTGCATGAAAAATGCTGATTTATTCGGGATTGAATAAGACAAGTTGATATTTTGTAGCAGGTCGTAAATGGCAATTGAACAAGTATTGGTGGTCTTAGAGGCATTAGTGTAAATTTTAATATGATTGTCGTACCTATCAGTTATATTACTGAGGGTATGAAGTTTTAGTATGTATTGTGCAATGGATTTTTTATTATTTATGTTTGACAATTTCTATATAGTATAACACCGAATTAAGGATTTTGGAAGATGAGTGCAGAGATCTAGAGGACCAGGGGAGACATAGATTGTGTTAAATATATGTTGTAACTCAATCCAGCAGTTTTTAAAATTTGAAAAAAAAAAAAATTTCCTTCTCAAATAATATTTCCTACGGGATTGGACCGGTCCGAGGCAGCTTTCATTAAGAATTTTTTGGTTCGCCATTTCCTAAGCAAAGGTATTTGCGACACCATTTCTACAGCTAACCATATATGTTTTTCCATATTACAAAAAAAAAATATATATATATGAACAATTTTTTAATAAGCAGTTTTTATAAGCAATTTAATATTGATTTCAAAATAGGATTAAAAGTTAAAACTAGTTAGGTACCTGATATAATTGGTATTCGATTACATCCCCAGGTAATACAAAAGCGATAGCAGGCTTCAAAATAAGATTAGCTACAACGATCAGTTGAACATCGACAGCTGGTACTTGTTTGTATTCAGTATGAGGCAGCTTCACTGATACCTGTAAATGAAAAAAATATATAAAAGAAAATACTGTAATGTGAAACAAAACCCATACGATTGAAGCGTCCTAGACTTTTTGTTGGAACAGTTACCAGCTGTTCAAGTAATGAGTCTTTTTATATATATATATATATATATATATATATATATATATATATATATATATACAGGGTGTTTCGGAATTGCACGGCACTATTTTAGGTACGTGTTCTCTAACACAAAATAAACAAAAAAGTTCATATTAACATGTATCTCAAACTCATTTATTAAACAGATATCAAAGGTTAAAGATTTATTATTACTATTTATTTATTATTATTACAACATTTAGAGTAAATGTTCAAAGGCGCCTCCGTTTTGTTGAATGCAACATTCAGCACGACGAATCCATGCTTCTCTGGCTCTTCATATAGCATCAGGATGGTGGTTGATAGTTACTGCGGCTTCCACGATCCGATTTCTTAGCTCTTCTTGCGTGTCAACTGCCGCAGAATAAACCATAGACTTCATCCAGCCCCACACAAAATAATCTAATGGCGTTAAATCCGGAGATCGTGGTGGCCATTTAACAGGTCCGTTTCGACCAACCCATCGGTCTCCATAAGTTGCATTTAAATAATCAGTGACACTATGAGAAAAGTGAGCTGGAGCACCGTCATGCATAAACCACAGCCTTTGCCTAATGCCTAGCGGAATATCTTCTAGAATATCATGCAGATTATTTTGCAAAAAATGCAAGTAAGATATACCTGATAGCCTAGGTGGCAAAAAGAAGGGGCCGATGATATGTCCAACAGCAGTCGTATGAGGGTTTTCTTCGGCCCAAGTATGGGTATTTCGAAAATTAAGAATCCCGTTTCTTGTAAAGCAAGATTCATCAGTAACCAAAATGCAGTTCAGGAAGTTAGGATCTCGTGTGCATTGTCGAATTAACCACTGGGAGAAATTTCTGCGCTTATTATAATCTTGTGGTAACAAATCTTGCCTACTTGATACGTGAAATGGATATAATTGTTGTTCGCGTAAAGTTCGCCATACGCTGGTAGAGGAAACAACGAAACGACGTGACAATCTTCTGGTACTAGTAGTAGGAGATAACTGAACAGCATCGAGTATTTCTTCTTCTACGTTTGCAGTTCGTCGAAATCGTTGTCGACCGGCGTTCACTCGTATAGGTTTTAGCGTACCATTATCCCTAAGACGTCTTTCAATGGCCTCAAACGTTTTACGATTTGGTATTCTTCGGTTAGGAAATTTTTCACGATATCTTCGAACAGCAGCAGCACCGTTTGTATGTACCTCGCCATAAGTTAAAAGCATGTCTGTTTGTTCATAAAAAGTGAATAAATTTGTGGTATCTCCCATGATAATCATAAATTGAACTGTGTCACAAGATTCACTCACACTAAAACACACAGAACTAGACAAACAGATGAGCAACTACTGTCATTGCTTATCGTTCATTTGTTTATCAGGTGATTAAAACCTTTTATTTAGTATTAAACACGTTAAACGTTGTACAGTCAGTCTTAATGCAGTAAATAAATAATAAATCTTTAACCTTTGATATCTGTTTAATAAATGAGTTTGAGATATATGTTAATATGAACTTTTTTGTTTATTTTGTGTTAGAGAACACGTACCTAAAATAGTGCCGTGCAATTCCGAAACACCCTGTATATATACTTTGGGATACTTATATAATTTAACTTAGGTTACTTTTATAATTATTTGAGTTTTTATTGTTTGTCTGACATGGTGAATTATTATTTTCGTCTAATAAAAATTATTTAAACTTACGATAGTGTTACAATACTATTTGATTGCTTAAATACTGTAAATGGTGGTGACTTTGGTACGTAGAGGGTGACAGTTTAGAAATTCAAATATTTCAGGCTGACTTATTTTATATTCCAAAAAAAAAGGGTGGCTACTGTTTGAACAGCTGATTTTTCGACAGCAAGTATCTGCTTTGTTTATTTATTTTCTTCTTCTTTTGTAACATTAGGCATAAATTATTATTAGCTGTTGATAACAAATTGTATAAAGCTGTTTGGGAAACTTTCTAGAAATTTATTACAGCTAAATATTTTGTGCAGTCAATTAAGTACTTTTTCATTAATATCTTGAATTTATTCCCATTGAAACCATATTCATAACTCATTTTGGTTTATTTTTTATTTCATTAAGTATCTGAAAAACTAAGTCAAGGTGGTGACTATGGTACAAATATTTTTCTAGATGAGATTCTATATTATGCCTCAAAATACTTAAGAAAACTTGGGTTTCATACTTATCATGAAACTTTATCGAATTATGACGGAACAAATTTACAGGATGATCCTAAATGAACATATTTGTCATAATAGTGGACAAGGTTTTTTCTTAATTCCTACAAATTTTCTTTTAAAAAAACCCAAATCAAGTAAAAGGTATATTTGACATTTTGTAACATTTGAGGCTACATAGCTGCCAGACTAACATTATTTTCTTTCCATTAGACAACACGTGTTCCTTGAAGCAAATTGTTTGAAGGGAAATTCATACGAGTATTTTTATACTTTCTCATTCCTAACAAAACTTCTAATAATCAAAGTAAATCTTTAATCCATTAATCTTACATAATTAGAACATAGATGTGAAGTGTGAGATTTTTGTAAAAAACAAAATCTGTAGCAATGTTCTTCTTAACTCACTACAAAAAATAAATTTTTCAAAATTTTCAGAAAAGCATGAAAACATTCAAAACCCCACTCCCTAGAAATAATGGCAAACAAATCAAATTTTTAGGGAGGGAGAAGGTTCTAGGACTCAAGTTATAAGGGTTACTATGTTACTGACAAGGGGACCATGTCACATTTCCATCTCCGATTTTGATGAAATTTTTTTTGGTGATTCTACATCGAAAATAAGTCGACACGTGTCCGGCCGTTCCATTGAATGGGCCATCTGGACTGAGAAATTAAATATTTTAGGTCCAAAAATCGTTAAAATTGGCTTTAACAAAACAGTCATTGCTCCATTCTACCTGAACCAATTTTAATGAAATTTTCAGGGATTCTTCTACTTAAAAATATATAAGACACTTGTATCGGGATTTGTCGCAATTCACCCTAGTAAGGCCAGAGAATCACATGTGATGTGGTCCCCTTGTGAGTTAAAGTTTTGAAGAGCAACGTAAGACAGGTTCACATCAGCTTGGTGATGATTCTCCCTATTTTGTTTACTTGGCTTGTGTCTGTTTACACATTTAAAATTTATATTTTAGATAGAAAGCCTATTGAAATTTATTAAACACATGTTATGAATGCATTATAAAGTACATCTCTTAATTTTATTGTATTAATTTTATTTTTCATGTTCCTAATCACAGCTAAGGTAATTCGGTTGATGTAACAGTGCCAAACGTGTGATTGTAAAATATTAAAAATATGTATCTTCTTTTTTTTTTAATTTAATTTTTTACCTTCTTTAGTAGATGTTTTAAAATATAGATACAAATACATACTTCTATTCTTACTTAAATATATAAGTTTTAAGTTTGATTTTACCTGTTTTTTCTCACTCTCTACATATGACTAATTTTTAAACATTTTCAAAAACCGATATTTCCCAAAATATCTACTTAAGTGTTTGCATGCTTTAACTTGAAGAACTTGTTAAGGGGCCACTATTGTGACACTCCATGAAAAAAAAAGAAGGCAAAAATCAAGGATATTTATAATAAAAACATTAGAGATCAAAATAACACATAATTTTGAAAGAGATCCATACAATAATTATCATCTAATTGAACTCACTTTGGCAGAGCCGGTCTTTATTCCCTCCAGCAGAGCTACATGGCCATGTTTACCAAGTCGATCGAAATTGGCAACAGAATGAGGAGTTTCATAAGGTGAGTCAGAGAAAGTCATCAACTTAATAACTGGCCCAGCAGAGGCATGTGCCATCGTATGTACAGTCCATTGGAATTCCACACCAACTAAAGTTGTAAATTCATTTCCTAAACATTACAAAAAAACTTAAAATACAGGTCGTACTGAAGGTAGTTAGTTGACCGTAGAAGAAAATGTGATGGAAATGGTTGGGGGTGCGGTCAAATGAAACACAATATGTGCAATAACATATATATTGTGCCAACGTTTCGATCCGACATTCAGGTCATCATCAGGGCTAAATATAAAACAAGATAGCAACCAATAAAGTTTTTTTGGAATTAGATATTAAGCAAAAGATATTCCTAAGTATATACATATATTATTCATTTAATTATTTTATTTATTTTTTTCTTTACTTCATATACTATATTGGTTGCTATCTTGTTTTATATTTAGCCCTAAAGATGACCTGAATGTCGGGTCGAAACGTTGGCACAATCTATATGCTATTGCACATATAGTGTTTCATTTGACCGCACCACCAACCATTCCCATCACATAAAATACAGGTCAATCATGAGAAAAATGTTCATAAAACCTTGTTTAATAAGTAAATAATAAACAAATATGTTTATTTAATAACTTGCTATGATCTCTAACATGATGAATCTCAAACTTAATTACATAGTTTCATTTAGTACATGATAAAAGGAGTGTTGTTTCTGGCTATCCACTTTTCTAGTAGCATTTGAATAGACTCCTTGATAATAGTTTGGAACACCGGCCTATTTCAAGACTGTTAGGTGACCTTCATTCTTCATTAGATTTATTTAATGCCAGCTTTCAACTCTCGCCTCGATCACTCTTCAATGATGAAGAAAACACCAAGGGGTCCATCTCAGTTGAGATCAAGCAACACTAAATGGCACCAAAGTTGAATAAGTCTAGAGCCGCTCTTCCAAAGCAATAACAACTTCTTAGGTTGTTACCTCCTTTGCTCAACCATCTTCCTTTTAATTCCTGACCCCCTTTCTAGCATCTCTTATCTCTCATCCAAATATGATGTGATCTCAAACCTCACAATACCTATATGGATAGCTTCAGTGACCTTAAAGATCTTATATGGGCTGCCTTCATATCATATATAAATGACAACATATTTTATTAAAAATTGGTGTAAGGTACCAGATCAGCCTACAACATATCCGTATCTAACTACAATGCTTGTTTGTATAGTGTTACCTGGTATATATATATACAGGTAGTGCCCTAGACAGAGTGTTAAGGATACTTATTTATATATTTCACAAGTCACTACAAAATTAATAATTAAAATCAAATTAAAGAGCTTCTGTAAATATAAATCTAGAAATGGTGTGTTTATAAAACGTCAAAAAGCATACAACAAAGTCAATAAACAACAGCAGTCAACTTTATATATTATTTTAATGTATTTATGACACTCTATAAAATAGTTGAATAGTCTCTTCAGGAAGTTCCATAAACATATATTTATTTCGCTTATATTGCAGTCACATAACCTGTTGAAATAGGGGAAGCCCAGAAGTAACATAGCAACAGTGTTACTCATTTTTCTTACAAATTGAGAAATAATGAGGGATGGGAAAAAAACAATTACCTTGATCATCATAAGCTCTCACTTCAAACATCTCAGGAGGTTCTTCAATGAAAAGTTCACGAGTAGTTGTTACAATCTGCAAAGAATCTATTTTGTCAACAATTACATCAGCTCTCAGGATCTGACCAGTAAATACATCTTTTGCAAGAATGATGGCCGTATTTCTAGTCAGTTCTTTGGTCACAACAGTAATCACAGCTTGCCGAGAGCATTCTTCAGCATATGCATATAGAGGTAAAACTTCAACAATATCTCGCCTTGAAGAAGACCTAGACAATAATGTTAAAAAAAAAAGTTAAAATTAAAGTCACTAATAAAAATAATAGTGAAAAGATCAAATTTACTAATAACTGCAGTAAGATATGAATAGACCATCGTTTACCATTTGTAACAGCCACCACCACTTATATCCAATGTAAAGTTAATAGATAAATCCCTGAAAAGGGGAAGCAATACTCTCGGAACACTTAATTTGGATCCTGCTAAATCATCACCATAATTTAAATGTACAAACAAAAAAATAAGGCACGAACTGATATAACTTCTTCTACTTAAAGCCATGCCGACTTATTTAAACCAAAGGCAACATCACTACCCCTGAGCGAGTTTTGAAAATGATTCCTACATCGACTTCAAAAATAATTGTACCTCTTTGGAAAACTATCTTTCCTTTTCAAGTTGGCAATGCCAACTTTTACTTTATGCCAACTTGGCATATTTACCTCCTCCTCTCAATTATACCAGGTCTGCAAGTTTAAAATGTCGTTTATTTCTTAAAATATATACACAGTAATTTAAAAAAAAAGTATAATATATTTTATTCAAAGTACTGGCCCTCGCTTTCTACACATTTTGTCCATCTCTCGGGCAATTTATAGATACCATTCCAAAAGAATGCTTCATCTTTATTTGAAATCCATTCATCGAGCCATTTTCTTACATCCTCCAAATTGTTAAAGTGTTGCTCAGCCAATGAGTGTCCCATCGATGAGATGATAATCAGAAGGCGCCAGGTCAGGTGAATACGGCGGGTGGGGTAGGAGTTCCCAACCAAGCGAAGAAATCGTTTCCTTAGTCAATCTGGCTGAATGTGCAGGAGCGTTATCATGCTGAAGAATGACTGGCGTGCCTGTGAGCCCATTCTGGGCGTTTTTCGATCAATGCGTGACTCAAATTGATCATTTGTTGTCGGTAGCGGTCGGTATTGACTGTTTCGCCGGGTTTGAGAAGCTCATAGTGACTACTCCCTTCTGATCCCACCACACACACAGCATTGTCTTCTTCCCAAAACGATCCGGTCTTGCACTCGATGTGGATGGTTGTCCTGGCGTTACCCATGATTTTATTCGTTTGGGATTCCGAAAATAAATCCATTTTTCATCGCCAGTTACAACTCGATGCAAAAAGCCCTTTCTTTCGTGGCGTAAAAGCAGCATTTCGCACACAGTTTTTCGTTTTTCCATCTGTCGTTCGTCCAATTCATGTGGAACCTATTTTCCAACCTTATGAATTTTTCCTATAGCTCTCAGGCGATCGGAAATGGCTTGCCTAGTGACATTCAACTGTTCTGCCATCATTTGTTGGGTTTGGGTATTGTCTTCGTCTAATAAAGATTGCAATTCGACGTCCTCAAACTTTTTTGGTCGATTTTCTCGTTTTTTATCAGTAACATCAAAATCACCACGTTTGAAACTTTGAAACCAACGTTCACATGTCTTGACGGTTGGAGCAAGATCGCCATAAGTCTCAACAAGAATTCGATGACATTCAGATGCCTTTTTCTTTTGATTGAATAAGAAAATCATGACATGCCGCAAATGCTCTTTATTTGGCTTAAAATTTGACATTTTTAACACCAAAGAAAGGTATGATACGTCCACGTAAACGACTTAAAAACAACTGACTTTTGTAAACAAATGACTAACAAACAAAATAGCGTTTAGAGATAAGCAAATCCTTCAATAGGCTAAGAGCGCATTCTATTGGAATTAAAACGACATTTTAAACTTGCAGACCTGGTACACTTTGAGAGACCGGGACATGTTTACCAAGTTCTTCTCCTTGAATTTTTGCATGTTTTCTGAAATATATTTCGAAGTGAACATCATCTAATAATATTCCATATACTTTTATTTACATATTGCAATATTTATTTGTCAAAAAATAAAATAATTAATGATACAAAAAAAAAAAGATAAGGAAGATATCACTGGCCAATTTTGGCTTTTATCGCGACTTCTGGAGCTTAACACGCAAAGGATTTCATCTACATCTTTACGCACTTTTAGAAATTCTTCACAGCCAGAATTCCACGAAGTTGTTGTGGCGGTATTGCGTGACCTCTGTGGTTCAGTTATGGAGAAAGTCTCAGTCTACAGTGAAACTTCGTGTATCTTATCCCCTGTCTCTGCAAGTTTGTTGACATCCTCATGTCCAGTTGCAGCGAGAATAGGTTGGTATCTGCTAGGAACGTTCCTAACCAAAGATTTCGAATAAATTCATTATTTATCGCTGCTACCGGCGAGCAGCTTCATTTTCCAAAGGAGCTTCTAACCTCCTCCTAGTGGCATATACCCCAGCAGTTTCTTCATTCGAAGCGTCTCGGACTCTCCGTATATTTGCAATAATAGCGACTTGAAATTCTCGTATGTTTGTTGCGAGGAGTCGGTCACGATATCTTTAACCTGTTAGAGGACATCTAGGTCAATGTTAGGTAAAAGAAGTTAAAACTTAATTGAACTAGAGGTTATTTTTGAAGTGGCAAATACAGTCTAACATGCGGAGTGAGATGAAATAATTTATTATCTCTACCCCCCCCCTAAGAAATAGCAGAAGTGACATAATCATTCAGGTGTTAAGATACGTGGTATTGTTTCGTATCTTAACATAAAAAAATAAGGATCACTGTATAATACTTTATTTTAGAAATAATAAATCAAAATACGAAAAATTCTAGGTTAAGTTCAGTATTTATTAGTAGTTTTATTTCTCACCCGAAACACTGACGTCTTCGTGATCTCAGAAAACTGAGCACCGCTTACGATCAGTAATTGACGGTGTTGTTCTCGTTTTCTATCTGCAGCAGAGTACCGAGCTGTAGGGAAAACTCTAATGTGTATAAGGCACTTGATAAGAGTCTATGTCTGTAAGGTTACATTAATTTTTTTAGTTCGATATGATTACCGAAATATCGATGGTTACTATCTTACGATAGCAACCGCTACACAGGTATCCAGGTCGGGTCTTGAGTCTGCTGGATCTTCGAAGAGATTGTACTTCAGTCTCAGCCTCAGTAGAACTTCGAAGAGATGTTTCAGCCACCTCCTGTCCTTCGCTATTTCTTATAGCATGGGTCGGTTCCTCTTGAATAGCGAAGTTGGGTTGACTTTCATTAAGGTTTGAATCTTGATTTGACGGATGAACTGCTCTTACCATTTGTCGCATCCGCTCCTTCTTGCCTCTTTAAATCTGTCATTGCGTACTTATTAACGGAGTCAAAATGGACGCATTAGTTGATACTGGAAGTTTAGAGAGCTTCATTAGTTCTAAGGCTGTCAAGAGTAATAACTTCAAAGTTCAACCTACAATAAGCAATATTGCAATGGCTTCAACCTCTCACCGGTCTACTGTCAAACATTGCTGCGTATGCTCACTCGATATTCTCGGCCATGGATATGAATCAGTGTAATGAATAGATAAAACCTTTCATTTAACAAGGCTTTAATAAGCATTAAATTGCTGTATAGAATCAAATACAAAAATACATATACTCAACATTTTAAATGCTAAAATTAATAATTACTGAACATGTGATATAATTTGATAACAAAGAGATTATATCACACTCTCCCCCCTGTGGTGAATCTCTACAGTTAAATGATAATTCATTTATAATTTATATTTACTATTTGACTCACATGTTAATATTGTTGCTTATTGTTTAATGTATTGTTCAAACATTGTTTAAATGTACTGGCATTGTTCTTAGATGAATAAAACCTCATCTTGCCTAAAGGTTTCTCTTTATATATATAACAATTGACGTTAGAAGAAGCCTCTACACAAGCTAGAGCTTTGGAAGCTGCTCAAAATCAGGCAGCTTACTATTCCCCTAATAATTATCATACCCCTTCACTTAATGCTTCTACTTTAAATAATGTTTCAGAAATTGCTCCACTGGGTATTAATATGCAAAATGAGGAGGCTCAGCTGGCTGCATCTTCAACTGTTAAATGTTATTTCTGCGGTGGAAATAGACATCCACGATTCAAGTGCCCAGCCAGAGATGCTACTTGTAACATTTGCTCTAAAAGGGGTCACTACGGAAAGGTATGTAAATCCAAAAATAATCGATCTGTTGCTAACTCCCTAACCTTACAACAAAATAAAAACTTTGTGGCATGTATATCCGCAGCGGCTCCTTCATGCCTTAGTAAAGCCATTACTAAAGTTTATATTAATGACTTCGAAGCTGATGCACTTATTGATACTGGAAGTTCGCAGAGTTTCATAAGCCAATCTTTCGTTGGTAAATATAGAATAAAAGTTTTTCCAGGACATGGTAAGGTCTCAATGGCTTCCACTGCTCTGTCATCCAGTATATTAGGCTACTGTACTGTTGACTTAAAGCTACTAGACCACTCATATCATCAATCAAATCTAACAGTCCTAACTGATTTGTGTGCTGATGTTATAATAGGGCATGATTTAATGAAGCAACACTCTCAAGTCCTTCTTAACTTCGGTGGATCGAAAGCTCCTCTAAGTGTTTGTGCCTTAGCTCAAGTTAAGATCGACCCTCCATTCCTTTTTCGAAACTTAAGAGGAGACGTTAAACCGATTGCGACCAGGTCCCGCAAATACTCAATGAATGATAGGTTATTTATTAAGAGTGAAGTAGATAGACTGCTGGCTGAAGGCATAATTGAAGAAAGCCAATCACCTTGGCGAGCGCAGGTACTCATCACTACCAATGAAAACCACAAGAAAAGGATGGTAATAGACTATTCTCAAACCATTAATCGATTCACCTTACTAGATGCCTATCCCTTACCCAGTATTGAATATATCGTATCTGAAGTTTCACGTTACTCAGTTTTTAGCACAATCGATTTGTCCAGTGCTTACCATCAGATCCCGCTGAGGGAAGATGAAAAACAATATACTGCTTTCGAAGCAGCTGGTCACCTTTACCAATTTCGTCGAGTGCCATTTGGAGTTACCAACGGAGTAGCTTGTTTTCAGAGGGTAATAGACAATCTTATACAAGTTGAAGAACTCAAAGGTGTATATGCATATCTGGATGATATAACTGTCTGTGGGAATAATCAGGAAGAACATGATAACAATCTTGCAGAATTCCTCGCAGTGGCTAAGAAGTACAACCTTACTATAAATGAAACAAAGAGTAAGTATTCAACAACTTCTATAAAACTACTAGGATATAGAATAGAAAACAGAACACTAAAGCCTGATGAAGAAAGGCTAAGGCCGTTGCTGAACCTTCCTGTGCCCAATGATGCAGCATCGCTAAGAAGAGCAGTGGGGATGTTATCTCACTATTCCAAATGGATTCCACGCTATTCTCAGAAGGTACAAAGTTTGGTTAATACTAAGACCTTTCCACTTTCACCTAAAGCTGCTTCCGACTTCGAATGTATGAAGACGGAAATTGCTAAATCAGCCATGTCTGCAATTGCTGAAGACATCACATTTGTGGTTGAGACTGATGCATCAGAACATTCTATAGCAGCTACCCTTTCCCAGTCGGACCGCCCGGTTGCCTTTTTCTCTCGGATGCTCTCTCCTAGCGAGATTAGACACTCTTCCATAGAAAAAGAGGCTTACGCTATTGTTGAATCTCTGAAAAAATGGCGACATTTTCTTATTGGTCGCCATTTCAAACTGATAACTGATCAGAAATCCGTATCTTTTATGTTTGATCAGCATCACAAAAGTAAAATTAAAAATGAAAAGATACTCCGATGGCGCCTAGAACTTTCATGCTTCAGCTACGACATTGTTTATCGACCAGGAAATAAGAATGACGCAGCTGATGCGCTATCACGGGTTTGCGGTGCTACTGGAGCCGATAAGCTATATACCTTACATTCCAATCTAGGCCATCCGGGTGTTACCAGAATGGCACACTGGATCAAGAGTCGAAACATACCATTTACTTTAGAAGAAATCAGGAAGGTGACTGCCTCTTGTAAAATATGCGCCGAACTTAAACCACGTTTTCACAAGCCTAACGAAATGCATTTGATAAAGGCAACTACACCGTTTGAGCGGGTGAATGTAGATTTTAAAGGACCTTTGCCGTCTGTAAACAAAAACAAGTATTTACTCACTATTATAGATGAGTACTCTCGATTTCCATTCGCTTATGCGTGCCCGGACATGACTGCTGCTACAGTTATAGAAAAATTCTGCGATCTATTTAGCCTATTCGGTACCCCATCTTTCATTCACTCAGATAGAGGATCTGCATTCATGTCAAATGAATTAAAAACATTCCTACATTTTAGAGGTATAGCTACGAGCCACTCAACACCCTATAACCCCCAAGGCAACGGGCAGATAGAAAGACTCAACGGAACTCTTTGGCGAACTATATCACTAATTTTAAAGGGTAGAAATATGAGCATCAATCAATGGGAAAGTGTACTAAATGAGTCCCTGCATTGTGTGAGATCTCTATTGTGTACAGCTACGAACCTGACACCCCACGAGCGAATGTTTATTCACAACAGAAGATCGTCCAATGGACTGTCCATGCCTACTTGGCTTATGACTCAAGGAAAAGTATTATTGAAGAGACACGTCAGGGAAAATAAATACGATCCTCTAGTCGATGAAGTTGATCTTGTGGAAGCTAATCCAAATTATGCCATCGTGCGACTGCAAAACGGTAAGGAAGCGACTGTTTCCCTTCGCCACCTAGCGCCCACAGGGGATACAGAACGCTTACCTGAAGCATCTAAATTTACAGAACGCTTACCTGAAGCATCTAAATTTAACAACCCCCGTTCTTGTGAGAAAGCTCCACTAATACACGACTCAACCATAGAGATAAGCCATAGTTTAGAAGAAATTGAAAAACCTGGACCTACTCTGCAAGGCACCCAGTGTAATCGACAATTACCCGAAGACATTAGTCAGTCAGTTCAAACTTCTCCAAGAAGATCAAGTCGGCAAAGAAAAGCTCCCCAATACTTGAATGACTTTTATTGCAAATAATAAGGAGGGGAGAATGTGGTGAATCTCTACAGTTAAATGATAATTCATTTATAATTTATATTTACTATTTGACTCACATGTTAATATTGTTGCTTATTGTTTAATGTATTGTTCAAACATTGTTTAAATGTACTGGCATTGTTCTTAGATGAATAAAACCTCATCTTGCCTAAAGGTTTCTCTTTATATATATAACACCCCCCTTTTATTTAAGAACATAGTCGTTCAAGTAGGATGGCTGTCGTTTGACACGAGACGATCTTCGCGGGGTGGTGGTACTAAAGCCCGTTTCAACTGAGGAATCGTCTTCTGAAGGAGAGACCTCCTGAGGTATTCCTAGGTCTTGGTGGTTGATGTTCTTCTCGAGCTGGGGGTCCTGGGGAGATGATCTGATTTCCGGCTCGGCGGTGACTTGAGGTTCCTTTGGCTGAGGACCGTCCTCTGAATCTTCAAGTTCAATATCAGGACCTCCTCCAGAAGGTGCAAGGTGTCGCAGGTTTACTGTGGTCTCCTTTCCATCTGGCAGTCGAACAAGAGCGTAGTAGGGATTAGCTTCTTAAAGATGTACTTCTTGTACAAGAGGGTCATACTTACTTCGTCGTACGAAGTTGCGAAGTAGTACTTTCCCTGGTGTACAGAGCCACGAAGGTAAGGCTTCTCCCGAAATATTTTTCCTCTTATGGTAAAACATTCGTTCATGTGGGGTTGCATTGGTAGCTGTGCAGAGTAATGACCTTATTGACTGCAACGCTTCGGGTACAACTCTCCCCCACTGCGATATCGGTAGGCCTTTCGAGTGAAGTGCGAGCGATATTGACTTCCAGATAATACCGTTGTATCTCTCCACTTGACCATTTCCACAGGGGTTATATGGTGTAGTTCGGCTTGTGGCTATCCCCTTCGAATGGAAGTATTGTTCCAGCTCTTTGGATATAAAAGCTGTACCTCGATCAGAATGAATATAACAAGGATATCCAAAGATGGAGAATATTTGACCCAGCGCTCCGATTACAGTTTTTGCAGACAAATCTTCACAAGGTATTGCAAAAGGATATCTTGTATATTCGTCGACGACTGTCAATATGTATTTATAGCGTGTGCTTGACGGTAAGGGACCTTTAAAGTCCATACTGAGTCTTTCAAATGGAGCTGTTGCCTTTATAAGATTACCTTGTATTCTACAGAAGCGTGGTTTGACAGCTGCGCAAGTTCTACAAGAGGAAGTCACTTTCCTAACCTCTTCTATGGTATATGGGAGATTTTGAATTTTGACATAATGAACCATGCGGGTGACTCCAGGATGGCATAATGATTCATGTAGGGCCTCTAATTTGTTACTGGAATGGGTAGAGCTGCAGAATCTGGTGAAGGCATCGGCTGCTGCATTTTCTTTTCCTGGGCGATACATGATATCATAGTTATACGCAGCCAACTCAAGTCGCCATCGAGTGAATTTCTCATTCTTGATTTTTCCAGGATGTTTCATGTCGAACATATAAGAGACAGATTTTTGATCAGTTATTAATTTGAAGGTACGACCGATTAAATAATACCTCCACTTCCGAAGTGCTTCGATTATGGCGTAGGCCTCCTTCTCGACTGCCGAGTGATGACGTTCGCTTTTGGATAGAGTTCTGGAGAAGAAGGCGACCGGCCGCTGGTTCTGCGTGAGGACTGCAGCAATAGCTACATCGGAGGCATCAGTCTCCACACAGAAAGGAACGTTTTCTTCGACATTGTAGATACAAGATTTTAAAATACTCGTTCGAATGTCATTGAAATCTGCCACCAGCTGAGGGTTAAGAGGAAAAGTTTTGCAGTTTACTAATCGATGAACTTTTTCAGAAAAGTGTGGTACCCATTTAGAGTAGTATGAAAACATTCCGAGTGCTCGCTGTAAGGAAGCTTTGTTCAGAGGTAATGGAAAATCGATTAATGGTTTGAGTCTATCTGGGTCAGGACGTAGGGTATTATTTTCTATAAGATAGCCAAGAATTTTAATTGATTTTAAAATAAATTTAGATTTTTGCCTATTAATAGTCAGATTATATTTTCTGCAGGCCTCCATGAATTTATTTAAGTTATGGTCATGTTCAATCTGGTTCTTTCCACTGACCGTAATGTCATCCAAGTATATATTTACCCCTTCTAGACCTTCTTTAGTTTTAATTTCATCCATTTTCCTTTGAAATGCTGCAACACCATTTGTTACTCCCATTGGAATCCGTTTAAACTGCCAGAGTTTTCCAACAGCCTCAAAGGCAGTATAGGGTCGGTCTTCTTTTCGAATTGGGATCTGATAGTAAGCACTCTTTAGATCAATTATACTATGGACGTTATATCGGGCTATGTTGGAGGCAATTTTCTCTATTGATGGTATCGGGTATGCATCCAATAGAGTATACTTGTTAATGGTGAGGGAATAGTCAACGACCATACGTTTTCTATGCGCCCCTTTCACAACTAGAACTTGTGCTCTCCACGGAGAGTTACTTTCCTCAATGACACCGTCTTTAAATAGCTCGTTAATATGAGTCCGAATAAACTTCTCGTCTTCATTCGAGTGCCTCCTTGATTTTATCGATATAGGTTTCCAGTTTGGAGCTAAATGTTTAAACAAAACGGCTGTTCCTACCTTAGAGCAGGCAAGACTACTGACGCTTAAAGTTGGCCTACTGCCGCCGAAAGAAACTGTCAAGCTAGAATGTTGTCTGAGGATGTCATGACCCAATATTACATCAGCGCAGCAGTTCTTTAGAACGCTTAGTTCAACATTTGAATAAGAATTGTTCAGCGCTTGTAAGTTTACACGACAGAAAGACTTAATATTGACAGAATAAGAGGACGAAGCCATCGAGACGGCAGAGGTAGTGGGATAGCGCTCGAGGCTATGTTTATTAGCAAACGCTTCGCTAATAAAACTCTGAGTACTCCCAGTATCAATCAGGCCATCAGCTGAATACCCGTCGATTTTTATAGGTATTGTAGACTTAGCAAGACTAGGAGGTGAGGCTGCTGAGATTTTAAATGGAACCAAACAAGGATGGATGGCTGCTGTCGTCGCCCAGTTGTCTTCATCGGAAACGTCACAGTTTTGAGTGGAAGCTGAGGTTTTCGATTTCGATTTGCAGACTCGCGCAAAATGGCCCTTTTTGTTACATCGTTTGCAAAAGGACTCTCGGGCCGGGCAAGATGAACGAGGGTGTCTCGAGAGACCACAGAAATAACATTTTTGTGAGTTTACGACAGCGTTAAAAGAGACGTTTGAAGGAGATTCTGGCTGGGGTGAAGACAATCGATCTGGAATACTCCGAGAGGAGGTGGATGCAACTAGAGGTACGTTTGAAGTATACGACTCTGAGAAAGCTTGTGCAGATTCTAGAGCACGAGCTTTTGAAAAAGCTTCATCTAAGGTTAAGTTGAAATTTTCTAACAACCTCTGTCTAATGCTAGATGATAAAAGGCCATTAATGAAGGCGTCTCGAATGTACTCCTCTCTATAGGCAGTGGCACTAACATCTTTGAACCCACAGTCGCTACTAAGAACGCGCAATGATTGAAAGAACTGGTCTACAGATTCATCTGAACGCTGGTGCCTAGTTATCAACTTATGCCTAGCAAAGATTTCATTTTTAGGCTTAATGTAAAGTGTGTCTAATATAGAGATGGCTTCTTCATATGAAGAACATTCACTAATTTGTTCAAAGATTGAATGACTTACGTGATTGAATAGTAGATTTAACTTCTCCTCTTCTTTTGCTTTAATGGCTGTGATGAATACTTGAAATGTCTTTTTCCAATGAACCCATTTAGAATTACTTTGGGTTGCTGAATGTTCCGTATCGAATCTTTCAGGTTTTAAGTACTTGTCCATTCCGAAAGTAAAATTAATGCTTATTAAATTGTAATGAATAGATAAAACCTTTCATTTAACAAGGCTTTAATAAGCATTAAATTGCTGTATAGAATCAAATACAAAAATACATATACTCAACATTTTAAATGCTAAAATTAATAATTACTGAACATGTGATATAATTTGATAACAAAGAGATTATATCACAATCAGTAAAGCTACTAGTCCTCCCGGAGCTATGTGCTGATGTTATTGTCGGCCATGACGTCCTTCAAAATCATTCCAGTCTCGAAGTAAAATTTGGTGGGGAAAAAGATCCTATAAAAATATGCTCTGTTTCTGCAGCTGAAGTGACTCCAGCTCGTCTGTTCTCCCATCTCACCCCCAATATCAAGCCTATTACTGTAAAATCTCGAAAGCATTCGAGAGAGGATTACATTTTTATAAAAAATGAAATACAAAAGCTCCAGGAGGAAGGAGTAATCGAACCTAGTCAGTCACCTTGGAGAGCTCAAGTTCTTGTGATTCGCAACGGGAATCATAGGAAGCGAATGGTGGTTGATTATTCCCAAACAATAAACAGATTCACACAACTAGATGCATAACCGCTCCCTCGTATGGATGAATTAATCAACCGAGTGGCATCTTGGAATTATTTCTGCACCATAGATTTGAAAAGCGCATATCACCAGATTCCTATTCCAGTTGAAGATAGACCTTACACAGCATTCGAGGCTGTGGGTAAACTTTGGCAGTCTTGCAGAATCTCCTTTGGCCTAACGAACGGTGTTGCTGCTTTTCAAAGAAAAATTTATGAGATAAGGGAACTAGAAAAACTGGAAAATACAGAAGCTTACCTGGATGATGTAACTATCGGAGGAAAAACTAAAGAAGAACACGACAGACACCTCGAACGCTTCATGGCTGCGTTTCGTAAGTATAAATTACCTATTAATAAAGAAAGGTCTAAATGTTGTCAAACTTCAATCAAAATTCTTGGTTATTTGATTGAAAATAATACTGTAAGATCAAACCCCGACAGAATCGAGTCACTGCTTAAAATTCCAGTCCCAACAAACAGCCAAGCTTTGAAGCGAACAGTAGGGTTTTTTCTCATTTTTCCAAATGGGTAAGGTCTTTTTCTGAGAAAATTCACCCACTGAGCTCAACAAGCCGTTTCCCATTGTCTCCTGAAGCTATCAGCGCTTTTGAAACTCTAAAATCAGATTGCAAACGCCACCATGACGCCTGTACTTGATGAAGTTCCATTATTGTAGAAACAGACGCCTCTGAAGTAGCTATTGGAGCTATTCTCTCACAAAACTCCAAGCCTGTCGCCTTTTTCTCTCGAACATTGTCCACTTCAGAGCGTAAACATTCGTCAATTGAAAAAGAGGCCCAAGCTATGGTAGAGGCCATTCGTTACTGGAGGCAATATCTCGTTGCTCGGCACTTCACTGTTTTAACCGATCAGAAATCGGTTTCTTACATGTTCAGCTCAACCATGACTTCCAAAATAAAAAACGATAAAATAATGCGTTGGCGTTTGGAATTATCTAATTATTCCTTCGACATTATTTATCGACGTGGGCTTGCGAATACTGCCGCTGATGCGATCTCCCGCTACTGCTCTTCTCCTACAACCTGAGTAATCTTCAAGACCTCCATAGCAAACTTTGTCACCCAGGTGTGACAAGGATGAACCATTGGGTCAGGAGTAAGAACCTTCCCTATTCTGTTGAAGAAATCAGGCGCATCACATCCACTTGTAATGTCTGCAATCGGGTCTAGCCCAGATTTACCAAGTTTGAAGGCACATTAATAAAAGCCACACAGCCCTTTGGTGCCGGCGAATAATGAGGAGGAGGGTATTGGGGCATTTTCCCTGCACGTGGTTAGGTGTTTCTGACTCTCTTTCACATTTACGACAGAGGGACACATCTTCTCTCGATTGTCCGCTGGCTCCTGGGACTCCACTCAGAGGGGCGTAATTAATCTTCAGTTTTAAGGAATTCGACCATTCTGACTCCGATAGCACCTGTGTATCATAAATGTATCTGTTCGCTTTAGGGGTTTCTTCAAAACGTCGAACTCCAATTCCCTGCCATCAGCAATGGGCCCATTATTTTTTCCGCAAAATTAATTTTCCCGCCGTGACTGTCGTAGAGCTCTCTCGCTTCGGCAGCCCTGATCTACGCGCATTCCGAAAATTCCGCTTGGTAATTAAATATTGAATGGAACAGGGCATCCGGCACGTTTGACAGCACTCCTGAGCCCACTGATCTGGCAGGTCGAGTCTGCTCCTACACTAATCTTAATTTTGTTAGAGCGGAGGAGAGCTGCTATCACATTTCTGAGGTCCGGCGACACCCCTTGTGCCTCCAAGCGAGCTGACTATGTGGTTGACTATGGCCAAAGTAGTCAACAGCGCCGACCACATCAAGGAATAACACCGCGCTATTATTTTCCCTTTCTTTCGCATCTTTTATGATCGCGTCGATGATCCTCGCGCTGACATGTGCTCCCTGTAAACCTTTAATGAAGCTTCTCTGATTTTTGCTAGTTAGTGTTCCCCGACCTGGAGGACCAGTGGCTGATTGCGGTATGATTACCGGGCGATGTGGCTGCCACCTCCCTACGCCTAAGCTATGGGATATAAATAGAATAAGGATAGAAATTGGATGTACAAGGCCTTTGACCCATAAACCAAAAATGCCTTATTGGTTTATAGCTTTTTTATAACGTATTTGTAAAATATTTAACGAACGAATAGTCGTTGAACGCGTTTGTTTCCTTAGGTTTGATTTCAAAATTTTATGTGATTACTTCTGACTATGTGAGACATAGTCTCTTTTCCTCCTATTAATTTTTACTTAAAGATTTTTTAAAATTTAAAAACGTTTTTACGAAAATCATGCTCAATAGCACCAAAAATTCCTTATGTCCAGTTTGTAATAAAGAATTCCCCATTGGGAGCATTGAGAATCATGTTGAAAAATGTTTATTTTTGAATTCCGAATGCGAATCCACTTTTAAAAGGCAATATCAAGAAGATTTGGCTAAGTCACCATTACTTCCAAGTAAAAAACTAAAAAATAATGCAATTCGAGAAACCCAGGCTTCAACTAGTATATCTGATAACACTACATCTAGTGTAAACGCTAGTCATTATGGAAATCAAATATTAGTTGAGAATAAAGTATGACTTTGGTGAATTATTTTTTTAATCTTCAATATAAAGTTAACTTCTATTTTTTAATTCAAATTAATTGCTTACAGAAAGAAAACCAGATGCTAGTAAAGCCGCTTGCTGAAAGAATGAGACCTGATTCATTGCAACAGTTCCTAGGACAGAGTCATATTCTTGGTGAAAGCTCAGTTTTGAAGAATCTAATAGAAAATTATGATTTCCCAAGTATGATACTTTGGGGTCCTCCTGGTTGTGGAAAGGTTCGATTTGTTTTCTTTAAATTGAATACCTTATGTATATTATTTCGAGGATATTAACTGAACTTAGGCAATTTTTACCTTTTTTAATAAATTTTGGTTTGATCTTATTATTAACAGAAAAATATAAGATGAGGAGTAGAAAATTTTATAGAGTTAGACATACTATGTCTAGGCCCTAGATTTAATTTTTTTGATTCAGTTTATTTCATTTCTGAGGATATTCTTTATCTACTCCTATGCACTTTCATGGTACTTCACATTTGTAAGAGATACGTCGTATTATTTTTGTAAGACCTACTAATTAGGATCAAACTTGAAAAAGAAGTATCAAGCTAAGACCCTATCCTAGAAAAAGTACTACTACCATTCAGGTAGTCTGACAAATAAGCTTGTAGAAAGTGATTTAGGAAAAAGTGAGAGACCGTATGTTTTCTCCTTGCAACCAACCTCTAATTTTAAAACAATATCAAATTTTAAGTTTTGTAGTTGGTTTTTTTTTTTTTTTAATAGAACTTCTTGACTATATGCATGCATTTTAGTTAGTTCATTTTAATCTAAGTAAAATAGGCCATCACTTACTTATTTATTAATCAGTATAATTATTGTCTCTCAGTTATTAATATTTATAATTATACATCTCTATTAGACATTTCTTATATCACAGTCATAATAATAAAGTAAACAGGAACTTTCTTTTCTTTTTATAGACTTCGTTTGCCAATGTCATTCAGAAGATGTGCCAAGGCCAGGATAACTACAGATTTGTGAAGTTGTCAGCGACTTCATCTGGTGTGAATGATATCAAGGACCTTATTCAAGCATCTAAGCATGAACTGAATTCATTCAAGAGAAAGACAGTCTTATTTATGGATGAAATTCATCGATTCAACAAATTGCAGCAAGATATATTTTTACCATCAGTAGAGAGTGGCCTTATAACATTAATAGGAGCTACAACAGAAAATCCCTCATTCACTTTAAATAATGCATTACTTAGTCGCTGTAGGGTTTTTGTTTTTGAAAAGCTAAAAGTTGATGACATATTTGCTATATTGGTGAATGCTACACCACAGATTGATCTAGGGATAATAGATAAATCACATAAAATCCAAGCGAACCAGCATAAGTAAGTTTTTCATATTTATTTTACTCTAAATAAATCAGTCATGTGAGAAAACCTTTGTGCACTTGATTCAAATTAATGAAAAATAATGCTTCTACTTTTGTACTAAATGGTTCCCTTAACTTAATTTGTTTATTCTGACACATATACCCTATTAGAATTTAGAATTATAAGTATAAATCTGTCATGACATATGTCTCAGCAAGGAATGAACCACAAAATAAATTAAGAAAGAACTAGACTGGTTAGGTTATCAAGTTTCTTAAAGGACTGATTCATTTACTTGTTTTTTTGGATTTTAGGAAATTTTATAATATAATTTTCTTGTCTATTATCCAACAAGTCGTAATTAAAACTACATTTAAGCATTTAGTTTCCTGTAGATCCTCCCGATGTTACAAGGGGGAATAAAAAATAAATGATACTTTATATACATTTATTTATAAATTCTGTCTGCTCTTATTTTTTGGAAGGTTAGATATTCCTTGCTCATAAGAAATTTTGTGACTTTTCATTGCTCTCAAATCGATATCAATTGATTCTTACCAGATACCAAACTTAAATTAGTTATAGGATCCCTCATTACTTTCCAGAGTGGAAAATAGTGAACAAGGAATGGGGAAAGTGTTATCCTACTTCAAAAAACCTCATAATAGTCCTTAATTTATTAATAATTTCTTGTTTGATAGTTTTTCTATTCACCAGATTTTGCTTTAATTTACATGTATTGTATGTGCAATAAATTATAAGCTGAGTTGGAGGTGGAAAATGGTCAACTGGTATTTAAATTTAGATACCTTTTTTCCCTCCCCTTCCTCGCCTTATAGGCTACACAGGGTTTCCCGGGCCAGGGAAGAGAGTATTATTAAATGTCCCCTAGGTTCAGGTTTTGAACTTGCTATCTTCGGGTTTCCAAACATATGTTGGTTCTCAGGGACAACACATATTTTCTAAGGCACTTGGCCGTCCCGCCTCCCACTTCCCTGTGTATGAAATATGTAGAAAAGAAAAGTATTGTGATCATAAACAATTTTGACTTCAGCTTTTCAACTGGAAATACACGTGTTGGGGTCCCCTAAGTCCAAATAACCAAGTCCACAACATGGTGTGCGTTTGTGTACGAACAGACTAACTCAAAATAATACACCATACGAACCTGAAATTAGGTATTTGAGGTATTATAATGTGACAGCAAAGATTTCATCAAAATGATTTAAAGTAGGGGTCACTTTATCACATCATTTTTTTTTCTTTATGATTTTGCAAAAACGGCTCTAACAATTTTGATTAAACTATTCGTGTCTAATGAGAATCAAGTATTCTTTAATATCAGGTAGGTTTTATCATCATTGAAATTTTCTGATGTGGCTTAAATGGTGAAGGACACTTTTCTTCCTTTTAAGTACCTTTGATTTTGTTTATATAGGGAAATTAAATGTGTCTCATGATGCCTAGTTATGAGAAATGGCTAAATATGAAATAATTTGATAAACATATACAGGATAAGAAAAAGAAAAATACTTCCCCATGATTAAAATTTCAATTTCCATTAATGAGTGCAGTAATATATATGTATAATATATTGTTTGAAAGATGAGAACTTCAGAAATAATAATAAATAAAAAACTGTACAACTACAACTCATGAAGGGTCTTTCGTCCAGTACTGTATAAGGAAGTACTGTTTCTTGGTCAGCGGTCATGCAAGGAGGTGATTTTACTGTGCCCTTGATTTTTCAATTAAGAGTACCTCTTATTCCTCTAACTCCTTTGTGTTGTCAAGCGTGGAGTTGCAGTTCCAGTCCATCTAGTCCACTGGTCTCTGTCCCTGGCTAGTCTTTGCATTTCCGGAATGGTGCTTCCTCTTGCAGTCCCCAGTTTCCCAACTTAGTCAATATATGTGCTCCTGGATCTGCCACGAGGTCTTCCAAGACGATCTGGCTTCCAAGTACCACCTGGCCTTTCTGGTGTTGTCCATTCTGCATACATGACCATACCAATTTAGTTGCCTCTCTTCCAGGATGTCCCACACTGCTTGTACTCCCAAATTCTTTCATTTCTGATGCAGTCTCTCTTGGTCTTCCCTGCTATTCTTCTGAGGAATCTCATCTCAGCAGATATATTTTCTGAGTACCGCATACTTCATTAGGAGTTTTGAGTATGCAGTTCTTTATTTCACTCCAAAGTGGATCTAGCTCTCTATCGCTATTTTCTTCTTGGAGGTGACTTTCAAGCAATGACCGATAGTCTTCTTCTTTATTTTCCCTTTTTAGCTTGCTAACATCAATCCTATTGAATGATTTGCTGAATTAAGAGTACCCACATTTTAGAAGCTAGGTTTACCTGAGGAGTTTCACTCAGAATTTCTTAAACTCCTGACTTCTTATGTTTCAGATTTTTAATAGAAAAGGAGACTATCACATGGCTGGCGGAAATGTCTGATGGTGATGCTAGGATTGCCTTAAACAGTCTACAGATGGCAGTTAGCTCTAAAAGTGCTAAAGAAGGAAATGGTTCTATGATATCATTGGATGATATAAAAAATGGAATCAAGGTTTTTATTTATATCTCACTTATTACTGAATACCACCTACATGATATAAGCCAAACATTGATATGGCAACATGCTTTTGATATAGCGGTCCCATTTGCTGTATGACAGAAAAGGTGAAGAACATTATAATATGATATCAGCTCTGCATAAGTCTATCAGGGCCTCAGATGACAACGCTGCTCTCTATTGGTTAACCAGGATGTTGGAAGGTGGAGAAGACCCCTTGTTCATAGCTAGGAGGTTAGTCAGGGCAGCCAGTGAAGATGTCGGTAAGGGACTACATGTTTCTTCCATCTTTTCCCATTATATGGCTTCTTGAAGGCTTAATACGATCTGATAAGGCTTTTACATAATACCGCATGACACAGTGTGTGTCATACAGAAACAGAAAATAAGTATTATTACTTTAGCTAACCTATATTTAAAAAAAAAAAACTACTTTTTTTTGTTTGGAACCCCTACCTGATCATGGTGGGTATGTCAGGATTTATTACGTTGGGCCTCAACGAAATAAAATTCAACCCTCCCAGGGCGGATTCGAACCGCCACCGTTCGGCTCGAGCATGCTAAAGTGGGTCACTCCAACACGCTCGGCTGTCCCGGCCTAGCAAACAAACTTACCTATGTATGAAATATGTTGTTAGGAAAAGTATTGCGGTTGTGAAAATTTTCAACGGAAATACACATTTCAGAATCCTCTGAGTCCAAATAACTTAACCAATAATTAACTCCCGTGCCGGGAGCGAGTTGTGCTGTTGGCATCGAACCTTCTCAAGTAGGTTACCATTATTGGAGAAGGATCTTGATGACCGTATCAGGTATGGACGGGTCAAAATTTTCCTGCCAACTTTCCTTTGCAGGAACTCCTGATGTTTCTGAGCTCCCCACAGCTCCAGCACCATACTGGTATTCTTTTCCGGGACTCTAGGGTCTTTAAAACTTTTAAAACAATGTTTTCTAGGTCGTCAGGTATTGCCGGCTCCCCACTGTTCCTGTACTGGAGTGGTCTCCTTCTTTTTGAGTCTAAAGCCTTTAACAACCCCTGAAATCACACCTTCTAAGTCACTGTGGTTCACCTTGTAAAGGTCTGTGGTACACATGGTCCAGACACATCCATGGCTAATTTCAATGCTACACGAATTATAAATATGCAAATATTAGAACAGGTTACAAAAATTATCACTTTGTAACACACAAATAATAATATGGCTTAAGCTTCACAACCAGACTAAGACTAACTGTCCAGTCATTCGCTCCTTATATATAGTCGTTAGGAGAATGGTCTAGAGCCTTGTGGAAAGGCATGGATGGTAGTCGAACTTCGTAGTCACAAACACGTGCTATGACAGTTTGTTCCAACTCTTAGTTTGTTTCAACTAAACGTCTGGGATTTTTAAACCATATGTTTTTGTTTAATGTTACAATATGATATAAACTATTGTTCCTAATGCTTCAATAATTCTCATACTAATCACATCGATCCTTTTAACTTTGTCACTGTAATTCATGTACTTGATTATTTTCTTGAATACAATTAATTACATATAATCCTATAATTTATGTATCTATTCTATTTACCTATTTTTATTTTCACTTACTTCTATATGATATGTATATATAGGGGAGAGTGCCCTATTATGGCATGGTTGCCTAATATGGGATATGTGGTTTCTGGATATAGTTTGTACAGCAACCCCGCTTCTGTACAAGCGTATATCCTGTTGGATTATTTTCAGTGAAATGTTGTTTTGGGGTTCAGAAACTTTTTTCGTGATTATTTTGACCTGATATTTTAGGCCTCAAGGTAAGTCGAATTCCCTTAATCATTGTTTTATCTTAAACGTTGGATAATTCATTACAATATTTGCTAACTGCTTTCTTTTTTTTATTACATACTGAAGCACAATAACCTCTAAAAAAAATCTGGTGTGTGCGCGCAACACACAACTTTCACTTACCAACTTACTTAGAATTGAAATTGACGTGTTTGGCTAAACATCATTTCCCAAAGTCACACATTTTTCTACATTCATATCTTATTTTTGTTAATCGTTAAAGCCGTTTTTGAGTAAATAAAAAAAAAACCCGTGAAAATGATACAAAATTTATTAAGTAAAGTCCCCCCTCCCGTAGATCAATTTTGATGAAATTTTTACAGTCATATCTCGGGCATATAAATACATCAAATACCAAGTTTGATCAAAATCGTTAAAACCGTTTTTGAGTAAATAAAAAAAACACGTGAAAATGATACAAAATTTATTAAGTAAAGTCCCCCCTCCGGTTGATCAATTGTGATGAAATTTTTACAGTCATATTTCAGGCATATAAATAGATCAAATACTCAGTTTAATCAAAATCGTTAGAGCGGTTTTTGAGAAAATCGAAAAAAAACTTAAAAAGTTATTAAATAAAGTACCCCCTCCCTTTGAGCAATTATGATGAAATTTTTGCTGTCACATCGCGGGCTTATACATACTCCAAATACCCAATTTCAGGTTCGCACGGTTTATAGTTTTTGAGCTAGTCTGTTCACACACACACACACACAGACACACACACACACACACACACACACACACACAGACCATTTCGCGGGACTTGGTTATTTTGACTCAGGGGACCCCAAAACGTGTATTTCCGTTAAAAACCGGAAGTCGAAAATTTTCACGATCGCAATACTTCCACTTACTATATATTTCATATATAGGTAAGTGAAAGTAAATAAGAAGCCACATCCCCTAATATGGGATACCCATTACTTCCTATTATGGGATATCCCATATTGAGACACCTTTTTATCAATGAAATAAAAATAGTTATTAATATATTAAAATATTTTATTGAAATATTACTTTAAACACTGAGTTTTTAGAAACGTGTATTATTTGTGATGAAAATTTAGAAAATGAAGAAACTAAAGTTCAATGTTCCTAGTGTGGAGTGCCCTGCCATGAGAGCTGCCTTGAACTCATAATCCACATATTTTCTTTGTAATTTGTCAAATCTGTCAAATAAAGTTCTTATCAAATTTTGATTATTTGATTATTATTTGAAAACTATAATAAACGAATGTTTTTTTTTTTTTGTAACAACTAACATATATTTATTGACAATATATATATATATATTTTTGTTCCTCCCCTTCCTCGCCTCTTAGGCTATACGGGGTTTCCCGGCCAAGGGAGAAGGTGGGGGATTAATGCCGAGTAATATTATTAAATATCCCCTGGCTCCGGGTTTTGAACTTCGGAATCTGAAATCTTCGGGTTTCCGATCATACGTTGCCAAGGACATTTACAACATATATTTTTGTGAACATCGTCTGTATAATAAACAAATTTTGCTTTATATATATCATTTTATATCATGGTCCCTAAAATGGGATATGTATCCCATATTAGGACACCCCCCTATCCCATATTAAGAGCCTATTTTCAAAAAGTACAAATTTGACTTATCTTACATTAACCGTGATAACAAATTTCAAAAAGGAGGTATGGTATGTTTTTCATTGTTGATGTGGTCTACTACTACTGCTTAATGTATAACAACATTTTTGGAATCGTCTAAGCAATTTAGGGCCAACCAATTTAGTATTAAAAAAAAGTATCCCATAATAGGGCACTTTCCCCTATATATATATATATATATATATATATATATATATATATATATATATATATATATATATATATATATATAAATGGGATGTTTTGACATTTTAAAAATTTTTGCGCTTGCGTGCATGTGTGTAGTTGAGCACGTGTTTTTTTGTGTGTGAACAGACTAGCTTAATAAATTATTTGTCGCATGAGCTTTTTTTTTTTTTTTATACGGCTCTACGACCCACAAGTTGAGTCTTGGCCTGCTCCAGCAATGACCGCCAGTTATTTCGGTTTTGTGCTGCTGCCTTCCAGTTATGAATGCCAAGCATCAATAGTGCATCGGTAGCAACACAGTCTTCCCATCGGAGCCTAGGGCGTCCAACCTTCCGTGGTCCAAACAGTTTATCCGATATGACTTTAGATGGGATTTCGGAGGAATTCATTCGAACAACATGTCCCGCCCATCGCAATCGAGATAATTTAATCGTATCAACCACGTCTAAGTCCTTGTATAGGCTTCTCAGCTCGAGGTTGGTTCTTCTTCTCCAGTCTCCGTCAACATATGCGGCCCCATATATTCTCCTTAAAATCTTCCGTTCAAACCTGGAGAGTTCCAGTTCCTGAGTCCTTGTAAGCGTCCAGGTCTCAGAGCCATATGTTAAAACAGGTCGAATCAAGGTTTTGTATATTCTGACCTTTGTTGACTTTGACAAAATTCTAGACCGGAGATGCTTTTGAAGTGCGAAGGAACACCGATTAGCAGCCAGGATTCGTCTGTCTATTTCTTCTCCAATGTCATTTCGGGAGTTCACTTGAGAGCCTAAGTAGACGAAATCTCTTACTACTTCTATACGGTGTGAACCCAACTGAACAAAGCTTTCCCGGATATCATGTTTTGGGTTAACACACAAGTATTTTGTTTTTTCCGTGTTTATTAGCAGCCACATGCTTGCTGCTGCTACTTCCAGGGCCTCAAAAGCTTCCCTAACTGCTTCCAGTGTCCTTCCGGCAAGGTCCAGATCGTCTGCATATCCAAGAATTTGAACAAGCCTATTTAGAAGTGTTCCAGTGGTCTGAATGCGAGAGTTCCTCACAGCTGTCTCGAGAGCCAAGTTAAACACAAGACACGCCAAACCATCGCCCTGACGGACTCCCGTCCCTGTGGTGAAGCTTCTAGACAGATCCCCAAACATTCGAACACAGCACAGGTTACCCTCCATTGTCATGCGTGTGAGTCTTACTAGTTTAGGGGGTATCTGCATGTTTATCATAGCTTTGTAGACTTCATTTCTATTTACAGAGTCATATGCTTGCTGAAAGTCTACGAATACATGGTGTGTGCTGATTCCATACTCTCTTGTTTTCTCAAGGAGCAGACGGAGAGTGAAAATTTGGTCCGTCGTCGACCTGCCTGATCTAAAACCACTCTGGTATTTTCCTATTTCATATTCTGCATAAGGGAGTAGTCTCTTAAACAAAACCGCCGACAGCACTTTGTAGGCACAGGGGAGGAGGCATATTCCCCTGTAGTTCTTGCATTCTAGAGCATCACCCTTCTTGTGAATGGGGAATATGATCGTCTTCTTCCATTCCAAAGGCAGCCTTTCTTCATTCCAGATGTCCAGGAATAAATCCTTTAGGAACATGATAAGCTCGCTGCCACCATGCTTAAGAATTTCGGGTGCTATATCGTCTATGCCTGGGGCCTTATTATTCTTGAGGTTTGATAGAGCTTCACGAATTTCTTCTTCATCAGGGGGATCAATGTGGTCTCCACTCAGTGCCTCGTTCTCCAGATGTTCCTCCGGGCAACCGCTTGATGTCCCTCTGTTCAACAGTGCACTAAATTAGTCGGCCCATCTATTCAGTGCTGCCTCCCTGTCGGATATAAGGGAACCGTCTTCTGCCTTGCAAGCATAAGTTTGAGGTTTAAAAGGCCTTCTTCCGTCATTAACAAGTTGGAAGAACTGTCGACTATTCTTGTCATTAAAGGCCATCTCTATATCATCAAGTGCCTTGCTTTCCCACGCTCTCTTCTTTCTTCTCCTCAGATGTGAGTCCTCACTACTGAGGCGCTTATACTCCTGTGTAGAGGCTCTTGTATGCCTGCGTGATAGCATTTTTCTGTATGCCTCGTTTTTTCTTTCATTTAGAGCCTTACATTCCTCGTCAAACCACGGGTTACGCTTAACTTTAGTGGCCAATCCTAGAATCTCTGCAGCTGAGTCGGTGATTGCTTCCTTGCAGCATTGCCATCTAGCATCAATACTCTCTTCAGCATCAATTCTTCGAATCCTAGCATCTAAAGATTCACTGAATTTAACACTTTCTTCACGGATTTTTAGTTTTTGTACATTGAAGCGCTTAGGTTTGTTCTGAGGCCTGTATTTTACTATGGGCACTTTCTCTCTTACCTTGGCTATAACAAGATAATGGTCAGAGTCAATATTAGCGCCTCTATATGAACGTACATCAAGGAGAGACGACTTGTGCCTGGTTGTTATAAGGACATGATCAATCTGTGTCGTGGTAACTCATCCATTTACACCATACTTTCTCCATGTCCCCTTATGGGCTTCCTTGTGCGGGAAACGAGTACTTCCAACTATGAGGTCTTTGGATGCAGCAAAGTTAATTAACCTTTTCCCATTATCATTTGATAATTCATGAAGGCTGTGGTTTCCAGTTATGTGGTGGTATACAGCTTCTCTCCCAATCTGTGCATTACAGTCACCAACTACAATCTTGAGGTCATACTTGGGACAATCGTCGTAGCATTTTTCAAGTGCCTCGTAGAATGTGTCTTTCTCTTCCTCTTCTGAGACTTCTGTGGGAGCATGGGAGCATATAATAGAGTAGTTGCGGTGCTTGCCTTTAATTCTAATAACACATAGTCTTGGGCTGATTGGCTTGAACCCTATCACTAGGTTTGAGAATCTTTTTCCAACGATAAATCCTGTCCCAAATGTGTGGAGCCTTTCATCGCAGCTGTAATATATTGTATAAGACTCTTTTCTAAAACTACCTTGTCCTGTCCACCTAGCTTCTTGGAAGGCAGCGATGTCTATTTTATAATTGGTCAGATTATTTAGGAGTACTTGAAGTGCTCCAGGTCGATATAATGACAATACGTTCCATGTTGCTAATGTGAAGTCCAGTTGAGGTTTCCTGTGTTGTTTCCGTAGGATCGGTCCGGCTAATCTTTGTTGAGCAATTATGATTCATTGGTTTAGGAGAGGTGGGAAATCAGCCCTCTTCTCCGAGTCAGGTGATAGGGCTGCTACCTCAGAGCCTCCTGACCTGCTCCCCATCCGGGCGCGGCTACCTAGGGGAGGTGTTCCTAGGGTGTGTATGGTAGGTGTCCTTTGTCTGTAGTGTGCTGTAGACAGTGTACTGTGTGTGAGTATGTGTTAGTGTTTGTGTCCCCCAACCTGGAGGGCCAGTGGCATGAGGAGCAGTCGCATGAGCTTACAGTAATAAAAAGAAAATCTTCCTATAAGTACCTTTAATTTTTAATTTTAATTTTGAGTTGAATATTTTTTTAATTATTTTGTTGAGTTGTTTTTAAAATAATAAAAAATTGATATTCAACAAATTACCTTAAATTTGGTTTATTTGGAGTAAATAAAAGTACCTTATTATCCCCAGTAACAAGAAATGGCTAAATATAATGTAGGAAAGGATTTAATACTCAAATAAAATAAAAGTGAAAACATATATGCATGTGATTTTATTTCTTAAACAAAAATTTCAATAAATGAGTTGTAATGTGTGTGTAAAATATATCGTTGGAAAGCTTAGAATTTAAGAAATAATAATATTTAGTATATATAGTGGCAGTAGGTTGCTGATAAATTGAAGTATCAAGAAGATAATAATTTCTACTTTCAGAGTATTTAATGGAAAATGTTGGTTTTGATGGCAATTAATAGTAACTGTTTAAAAATAAATAAAAAGCCTAAAGAATTACATACACTCTTTTTAATTTCATTTTACAATACAAAAATTAAAAAAAAATTATTCAGAGAGAAGGCTAAGTGCGAGCTGTTCAAAACGTTTATTTATGGCGATTCGTAAACTTTAATGAATAAAATTTACTGTAATCACAATTTTCTTAAATATTGATTAAAATAAATAAATATTGACCATCCCTACCTGAGAAGAATAAAATTTTGCCGTAATTTTCTAAAAAAATATTCACATGCTCAAAATTTGAAAATTTAGTTTCAATTTATTATCCACTGTTAATATGTAGCCATTTTATTGATTCATATTTATGATATATTGTTGAAGTTGTAAATGGTGGCTGCTGTCCCAAAGGGGAGGGCTGCAGTCCCACAACCCTTCGTGGGGATCTGCCAATCAGCTTATTTACCTTTATGTTTCTTTCCCACAACTAAAATTCTACTTGTTCTGCTTATTATTCGTTCTTTACCTTACTCCCTTACTTTTAATAAAGCTATATTCTCTCTGTTAATGACAAAAATTTTCAAAGGCTGCAGCCCCCACACCCTCCCCTGGATCCGCCAATGAGCTTGAAAAAGGTGAGTTTTTTATTTTAAAATTGTATATATGTCTTATATGTATGTATGAGCCATAAACAATATTATAAATAAATAATTATGAATGGGATTTCAATGTAGGGGAAAGCCTCAAGAAAATCGCTCAAGAAATATGAGTCGGAATGCCTGTATCAAAGATTGGCAAAGTAAAAGAAAATAATTGGAATCTTAATATTATCTAATTAATTATGTAATCTTTTTTGTGCAAGGAAAATGTACATATTATTATAAATACACAAAGGGGTGAAATAAAAAAAACATATTTTTATTGTCTCTTGTTAATCCGACCTTTTTGCTTTCCAACTCATTCCCTGGTCTCATTAGGATGGGATTTACGAGATGTTACTGTAAATATTAACTAAAATAAATAAAGCTAACCATATGTTTTTTTTTTTATTCATTTAAGGTTCAGTATAACTCCTTCCAAATGTGTTTGAAAAGCAGGGTTTTTTGCTTTGGGGACCGTCTATCTACCTCTATCATACATAGAAACAAATCTACTAGTAGCAGATCCAGAAATGTTCTAAAGGGGAGGTACACTTTTTTTTTTTGACATTTCAAGTAATAAAGGGCCCAATTTAAAATAAGTATTAGTACATAGTAACATTGTAAATTGTTATTATATGGCTTTTGACTTTCAAGTGTTTGACCTTCATAAATTGTTATTAGCTATTTAATTGAATTCCTATTTTTCTAACTTATATTTCAATGATTTTAACATATGAAAAAATTCAGATTGAATAGTAATGGTTTGGACCAAATAGAGTGAAACTAATATTAATATTGAATAAATCTGGTTAATATTGAGTTTTAATAATATTGAGTTTAAGAAGTTGGTTAATATTTGAAATCGGTCTATTCCCATTTTGAAAACCGTAGTTCTCACATAAATATTTACATTAGCTTTCAGGGTCTCTTTATCTAAAAATTATAACCAATTTATTTAACTTTTTCTGTTGTAGGTTTGAGTGATCCCATGGCCCTCACATTAGCAGTGTCAGCAATGCAGGGGTGCCAACTGATTGGAATGCCTGAATGTGATGTCATCCTTGCTCAAGCTGTTGTTTACCTTGCGAGGTACTCTTCTGATCTGAATCTGCATAACTTTTCTGGTCATAAAACCGTTCTCTTCTCATTTATCTTTATAAATTTAACCAGTTATCTTGATTCCCACTGTATGCATCCTAATATCAGATAATACAAGTCTGACTGCAACTCAATAATTTTGTTTCCTTGATTCTGCCAAGATGTTCCTTTCATTATCAGATCCTCAGCCACCAAGATTCAATGTCATACTGTTCAGGTTGAAACTCCTAATCTCAGTAGTCTCCGTCTTCAATGAGTTGTATTTCTTTTTCTATACATCCTTTTCTTTTTCTTGGTTGAAAAATCATTTTCCATTAAAACTACCTAATTTATGAAACTTGATTTTATCCTGTTCACCAAAAACTTCAATTTTTTATTTCAACAGAGATGTTCTCAGTATCTTTTCATCACTACTAAGAAATGTATCACTTCCTCCTTCCTTTGAAATTTATTTTTTTAAAAGTAATCAATTACATGTTATGTGTATGGTTTGATTTATATTAGTAATTTATCTTTCTTGATCTTTTAATTAAAATGTAACTATTAATTTCTAACTATAATATATATTATTTAAACTTTTTTCAGAACTTATAAATCACAAGAAGTGTACCAAGCATTGGTGAAATGTAAAAATTTAATCAAGAATTTTAAAGGACCTCAGCCAACTGTTCCATTACACCTAAGAAATGCTCCTACAAAACTGATGAGGGATCTTGGTATGTATGGTATCGATATTGCTCGCCTAATGCAAGAGTAGTCTTACTTTAAATTTTTTAGGAGAGCCAATTAAAGTTTCTTTTTTTCCCTTCCTTTGATTTATGTCGCCTGCTTTATATGATTGTTAAAATGTTTAACAATCAGTCAGGTCTTGCACAGAGATAGTAGAGGAAAATTGGAAGATAAATTGTGAAAAACACTTTTAAAAAATCTTGCAAAAGGCGAATCTTGCATTGGATAAGCGATGTTCTCTTTTTAAATTTGCTCTTAAGCGATATTAGTTTAATTGCCCTGAGTAATAAGTAACTGAGTCCTTTATGTGCAAAAACTTGCTCTTGCTCTTCAGCAAAAGTGAGTCTTGATAAAACCATATTTAAAAGTTGGGGTTCATTGCCATTTAGCCCATTGTTGTCAAAACTTATTCTATATTCTTTAAGAATCTACATCCAGTATAATTAATTTGATCATGTGGAAATAAGTGTTAACCTAACATAACACTTGTGAACATGTACCAAAACATTGAATTTATACCTGTTGTTTTCTTTTCTTTATTGGAAATGTTGTGTTACAGGCTATGGACAAGGGTACAATATGTTACACCGGGATGAATCAAATCTTACCTATATGCCTGAAGGCATGGAGTCGATGTCATTTTTCAGGGAGTAACAATTACTTTAGAATTTAAATTGTTTTTAAATATGGTATAAGTTTATATATACCATATATGTATATATATATATATATATACTCACACACATATACTCTCACATAAATACATATGTATATATATATATGCATGAAAGCAAATCTAAAAAAAGGTCAAGTTTTTTCTTTTTCTTTATAATGGTGTATAAACTTTTTATTGTTAATAAAATGTTGAAAAGTCTTATATGTTATTCATTTTACCATTTGTTATGTATTACTTCATATAATTGACTGGAATATATAAATGGCCTAATATTCATATTTTATATGTATAAATACCAGGTCTGCAAGTTTAAAATGTCGTTTTAATTCCAATAGAATGCGCTCTTAGCCTATTGAAGGATTTGCTTATCTCTAAACGCTATTTTGTTTGTTAGTCATTTGTTTACAAAAGTCAGTTGTTTTTAAGTCGTTTACGTGGACGTATCATACCTTTCTTTGGTGTTAAAAATGTCTAATTTTAAGCCAAATAAAGAGCATTTGCGGCATGTCATAATTTTCTTATTCAATCAAAAGAAAAAGGCATCTGAATGTCATCGAATTCTTGTTGAGACTTATGGCGATCTTGCTCCAACCGTCAAGACATGTGAACGTTGGTTTCAAAGTTTCAAACGTGGTGATTTTGATGTTACTGATAAAAAACGAGAAAATCGACCAAAAAAGTTTGAGGACGTCGAATTGCAATCTTTATTAGACGAAGACAATACCCAAACCCAACAAATGATGGCAGAACAGTTGAATGTCACTAGGCAAGCCATTTCCGATCACCTGAGAGCTATGGGAAAAATTCAAAAGGTTGGAAAATGGGTTCCACATGAATTGGACGAACGACAGATGGAAAAACGAAAAACTGTGTGCGAAACGCTGCTTTTACGCCACGAAAGAAAGGGTTTTTTGCATCGAGTTGTAACTGGCGATGAAAAATGGATTTATTTTCAGAATCCCAAACGAATAAAATCATGGGTAACGCCAGGACAACCATCCACATCGAGTGCAAGACCGGATCGTTTTGGGAAGAAGACAATGCTGTGTGTGTGGTGGGATCAGAAGGGAGTAGTCTACTACGAGCTTCTCAAACCCGGCGAAACAGTCAATACCGACCGCTACCGACAACAAATGATCAATTTGAGTCACGCATTGATTGAAAAACGCCCAGAATGGGCTCACAGGCACGCCAAAGTCATTCTTCAGCATGATAACGCTCCTGCACATTCAGCCAGATTGACTAAGGAAACGATTTCTTCGCTTGGTTGGGAACTCCTACCCCACCCGCCGTATTCACCTGACCTGGCGCCTTCTGATTATCATCTCTTCTCATCGATGGGACACTCATTGGCTGAGCAACACTTTAACAATTTGGAGGATGTAAGAAAATGGCTCGATGAATGGATTTCAAATAAAGATGAAGCATTCTTTTGGAATGGTATCCATAAATTGCCCGAGAGATGGACAAAATGTGTAGAAAGCGAGGGCCAGTACTTTGAATAAAATATATTATACTTTTTTTTTAAATTACTGTGTATATATTTTAAGAAATAAACAACATTTTAAACTTGCAGACCTGGTATATAAGTTCTTTTGAAATATTAAAAATTTATGTTTTACCTTAACTCTTCCTTTGATTATTATTACTCTGTTCCCGTTTTATTCTTACCCAAAGTTTTTTGATAAACTTATTTATTTTTTCATTTACTCTTAATATTACATATCTATAATATCAAGAGTAATATTTAGAAATTCTGCTTTATTCTCCCGTTATAGAGAAAAATCAGCAATGAAAATATTAAAAATTCTACTATGTCCTTTTATTGGGCCGAGGCAACAATTGCAGGTGTGATATAAAGTTTTCAGATTTTTTTTTAATTCAACTTTAGCATCCCAAAACAAATCTCTTATGAAATGCCATTTTCCACCTTTAAAACCTTTTCAGTGTAGGGAGCTGGGGGACTATTGTTCAGCTCCTGACTGCAATCAGTCACTGGTCCTCCAGGTTAGCAGAAACGGGGGGGGGGGGTTATAGCCCTGTCACTTTTTTTTCTGAAGGGACACAAATATTCAGGAGACCATTTGTTCCGAGAATATGGGGCCTTCATCATTTGTCTATTGTAAATAATCTAATATAATAATTACCTACATGGCGGGTGTTATATGATGTCACATACGATTGAGTTGTTAATCTCTATAGCATCTATAACCATGTAATTGTTTACTCTAATTTATATTCAGTAATAAATATTAATTCTTGAGGTTTACTTGATTAACTTAATATCCAGTACTTTAACATGGCGCAGTCTTAAAGCTAAGCCATAATCATAGAAATTGATAGGGAATCTGAAGGTGGAATCATTAGTACCACGTCCGAGAGAACTGAGCTGGAGCGAGGACCCGGCTGGAGAATGGATCTCCTTCAGAGAGACTGACTGACTGACTTACTTCGAGGCGATAATCTGAATTCGAGGTGGATCTCTATTCAGAGAAGAGGAGGTATGCCATATTCAAGATGATAATAGCTGAGAGAGGACTCCTTATACTTAGTAGTTTACCTGGGGAATGTAATACAGTAAAAGAGGCAATCAAGGCCTTGGATACATATTTCTTACCTCAAAAAAATTTAATTTTGAGAGGTACAAGTTTTTTATCTGTAGTCAGTCAGAATCTGAATCTATTGATGAATTTTTGACTAGGTTGAGGTCCCAGCCTAAGAAATGTGAGTTTCAGGGACTTTCAGATAATGTTGGCTAGACTCATCAGGTTTATTGGAGGAGTCCCTACTGACCATGTTACTACAGGAGAATGATATTAGTTTAGAAGAGGCTGTAGGAAATGTAAATCTAGGAACAAAGATATAACTGGGAAGTATTATATGTAAAACCAAAGGCTCCACCAGTTGAGACAAAGGGTAAGACAGCTGTTAAGCCTAGCATAGAGGACTGCAGATTTTGTGACCTTTCCCGCCTGGCTGGGAGTGTCCTGCATTAGGCAAGTTAGTAGCTGGTGCAGGAAAAAGAATCACTTTGCTAAGAAATGCAACCAATCAGAAGTTAATGTTGTTGATCACGAAGACCAGGGTAGTAATAGTGGCGATGTACTTCTTCGCCAGGTATTCTCTATGGGAGACAACTTGGAAAGTTAGTTTAAAGATGGAAGGCAAGAGCGTTACATTTAAGATAGATACAGGGGCTCGGGCTCAGGTAAACATAATTCCCCATAAGATAGCTTCTCAGCTAGGTGTCACCTGTACAAAGTTTATCAAACGGTTGTCTACTTATTCTGGGGGTAAGCTGAATGTGATATGGACCACATGTATTCTTATGGTAGGCCGTTATGGCTTATGCATCAAAGTCTTTAACCGGAACTGAACAGCGGTATGCTAACATTGAGAAGGAGTTATATGCGGTGGTATTTGGATGCGAGCGGTTCCACATGTATTCTTATGGTAGGCCGTTTGTCGTGGAGAGTGATCACAAACCTCTTGAAGCCATCTTCCAGAAACCTCTTTATAGTTGTCCGCCAAGACTTCAAAGGATGATGCTCCGCCTCCAGCGATACTCCGTTTCGGCAAGAAGATGACCGTTAGCGATACGTTGCACAGTGGTCCAAAAAAGCTGAAAATGGGAAAAAACCTAATATCTATTATATTAACTTTGTTAGCGGCATGGAACCTCCCGTGTATTGATTTTTTGAGGTGCCGAATCTAATGAAACCAAAATCAGTGCAATGGGACCACCAGATCAAGTCCAAATTTGAGGTCAAATATATAAAAAAAATCGTGTTTGGTATAGTCTTATGAGTTTTTTGAGGTGCCGAATCTAATGAAATCAATATCAACGAAATCAGAGCATCAGATCAAGTTAAAATTTGATATGGAAAATAAAAATGAAAAAATTGTATGGATAATTTTTTTTATTTAAAATTTTTATGTACAATAATACAAATAGGATATAATTATTTAATCTTGTTTAAGTAAATTGTATGCTTCCTCTGTTAGCTCTTTTTTCTTTTTATTCTTGTATGCTGGTCTTAAATCCGGAATGTATAGGTTGCTTGTTACACATAATTGGTGGAAAACACCTTCATTTGCGACTTGAGATATCTTCCTGGAATGATGTTTCCTGTACTGCTTATAATTTTTGTTCCTACTCTCCATGAGTCTCTTCTGAGTGGGAACCAATAAAAAGAGCTTCGTACTCAATCATGTCTGCTCCATGGAAAAGAATTTTGTGGACGGTCGATGGGAGATAGTACCAGGGGTAGCGAGTCACTGCCATCTCAGCCGTTTCCGCTGCATACTTGCGAAATGCTGCAGAATCAATCTGGTACAGAGAGCAAATTTACATCTAGTACTGTTTTTAATGGCAGAATTAATTCTTCATTTATCCCTGGAATATGCGCGGTTAGTGAAGGATTTTTAAAAACTTGCAACAATTACAGCATCAAAGTGAAATAAATGTACCACCTCAATTTTCAGGGGTGAGAGAGAGCTCTAGTGCAAAGGACCACCATAAACTATAAAGAAACTGTGCAACTTCAAACAACCTATTTGTAGTTGTAGTTTATTTGATTATTTAAAATATAAAATAAAATACTTTTTTTTATTTTAGTATTTTAGAATTAAAATTAAAATAATTTTATTTTATTTTAGTATTTTAGAAATAAAATGAAAATAACGTGTGATTTATTTTATTTTTGATTTATTTTATTTTAATTGTAAGTCAGTCCACCTCCCTTAGAGACCTATAGGAGGATTTTTCTTAACTAATAGTTCCTCCCCAAGGTCATCCGCCTTTCCCATTCGCACCGTAACGAAAGGTTTAAATCCTTATAAATCCCAAAGTTGGACGAAGTTGGCGCTGAAAATTTTACCACAGTTCCTCTACTACCTACAGTTACATATTAAACCATTGCGACCGTAACGCAACGTAACGCAAGCGTTTTATAAACCAACAAAGTAAAAAAAATCATACTTATTTCAGCCACGATTTCGAAAATTAATTTCTTCTTTTACGATTGATATTATTTAAAAATGTTTAGTCCATAACAGTGCACTCCTGATGTATTGGGGAATATTTTATTGTTAATCTTATACAGAGTAGAAATTTTTTTTCATGTTGGTAGAAAAGTACGATTTTTTCACTAATTAAAAAGTCCAATTTTACTGGTACACACACATTTTAATGTTGAACTAGTTAAAAAAATATATTTTTTCCATTGTTCTACAACTATTCAAGTATTCGAAAACCTAGAAAAAATTAGGTTTGGGCTACTTTCATTTATGAGGTTTTTTCCCAGGTTGGACCACTGTGCGTTGTCCAGAGCTCCATGACCAACATGACATTGTCTACTCAAAGGAATTAGCTATAGTGAAGAATCTTTCGGTATGTGATGAAACACTGGCTAGACTCAAAGAAGAAACCACGAACGATGATGAACTTCAGGCCGTTTTTGGTTGGCTAGCCGAAGGATGTCCGAAATATTTCTAATTCATTCTTAAAAAAATATAAATTATGAGGAGCGAATTATCAGGACACGAAGGATTAGTTTTTAAAGGTTAACAAATTGTAATTCTTCGATCCATTATGCACATCAGGGTGTGTCTTCAAAGAGCTCGAGAAGAGTTGAAGGCTTGAAGTAAATATGAATCTAAGTGCCATTTTCAATATTTTTCAGAAATCATATTTTTTGTTTAATAAGTATACACATTTAAATTCTTAACACCCAATGCACTTTTAAGTGTTATACAAGACATAATAGACAATGTAAAATCATTATAACAATTAAAAATTTAGAAAACCAAGACAAAATATACATTGAATATTGCAAAATGTGGTCGGAACTATGTCCGAATAGAATGACGTAAAAAAGGATGTAAGTGCCCAATCAATCAATATTAGGCATTAGGCTATACGTTATGATGATAATCGAAATAGCAGGTTTAAAAAACACTTTCCACATGGTAAGTTAAACTTTATTAAAAGAAGAATGATAACAAGTTTTTATTTAATAATTTTTTTAAAAAGAAAATTTCTTTATTGTCAAACTTTAATAAAGCAGCATTAATCAGTAACATGTGAATAACTGTAAAAACTGATTTTGTTACCTTTTCACATTACAATAGAATTTTTTATGAAATTATTACTGTGTAAGTTGCTCAAAAAACATTTTGTGTTCAGGTTTTTCGAGAAAATTTATCATAGATTTTAAGTCCATCTTCTTATCTGTAATGCGAGATGTGTATAACAACATAGGTAATGGTGCCTCTGCAACTTTCTTTCCGGTCACACCTTTTTTGAAAACGTTAATTTCACTCCACTGTTCAAGTTCATTAAAAGTTTTCTTAACCATGATTTTACCTATTTTACTTTAAGTTATTCTAATCCATGACACTTTACTTATTTGGACTTTTGTCATGTTGATGAAACGGTCAGCAGCTTTTTTAAAATCAAAAAAGTCTTTCTCACTTAGCATGTTAACTTTAAAAGGGTTTGACAACTTAACGTTTTCTATCATAGATTTTAGGTCTTCTGGAACAATGCATTTAGTAACCCTTTTTCTTTTTTCAATGGCTGCGAAATCTCGATCGCAGTTGAGGAAGGAATGCCCCCCTACTAAAAACTTATGGTTTATTTCTTGGTACATTCCGATGCAAGTTAAATAAATCCACAAAAATACCAACATTTTATTTTTGTTTTGCCCGCAGCAGTTGTCACTCCAGGCTGTAAGTGTGTTATTAGATTCCATTTCTTTGAGGGATCTGAAGATACAAGAAGCAATTTCGTTTCCTCCCCTTCCTGTTACTCCTACATGCCAGAGATTCATAATACTAGTGTTATTATGAAAATGAGTGCAAAGATTGAAATTTGAAAGTTGCCTTAAGCAGTACATGTTAGTATGCGTCAAGGTTGGTAAAGAGAATACTTTTTCTAAATCAAATGCAAATGTGATGCTAGAGCTGTTAGGTCTTTGGGACTCAGTAAAATCTTTCTTCATCACATTCCTGGCTTTATCTGCTTTTAAATGGTGCAGTTTAAGTTTATTCCTAAACTCTATTTTAGCTGCACCAACCGATGTTGCAATTTGACATGTTAATTTGTCACATGTTGGGCAGGTGTCTGTTCTAGGCTGTTGAAAGGATATTTTTCCTTTAAAGTGCTTATTGAATATCAGGTAATAATAGCGATATGTTACAGGGCTGTCTGTTTTATATTTAATATATAAATTAAAAATACATTTAATATTTTAACCACGCTCAGGTCAAAAACTAAATTTTATTTTTTGCAACCTTTACAATTCCATCATGTGGTAAATCCCATATGACATCTTCCCTCCGAGGATTGTTAAAGATCAAGCCGATTAGGTGGCTTGATAATCCGTCCGTATCTGGTTACCTGAAAGTTATGTCCTCTACATTCTTGTGAATCATGAGGTGAAGAATGTTCTGAGTTTTCAGGTTCTGTGTTCTCCTCTGCTTCAGGAAAGAGTAACATTTCTGCTGACGTCGTTCTGTCCCTAGGGTTAGGTTTAGTAAAAGATCTTTTCATTTGAGAAGTGTTTCTCCTCAGGAGCCTCTTGTCATCATCTCTTGAAATCCAGTAGGATCTAGGCTCTTCTCCTTTTCTCTCCACCTTCCCTTTTATCCAGTGTTCGTCATTCCTTGTTCGGAAAACGATATCATCTCCCTTTATAAACGATGATTCCCTTTTAAGTCGGTGTCGGTCATGAATATCCTTGGTTATGCCTTGTTTGATCTTTAAGAGTTCTCTGATATTGTTTTGAACATGAGGCTGAAGAATCTCTTTGGTACATGGCAATTCTGATCTGAGAACACGACTGTTAAGAATCTGGGATGGAGAACAATTAAGACCGGTTATAGGAGAGTTGTTATATTCAAAGATATATTCTCTAAAGTCACTTCCATCTTCAAAACTTTTCTTCAACATTTTCTTGGAAATACCCACTGCTCTTTCTGACATACCATTGCTTTTTGGATAATGTGGGGTACTGTTGATTAGTGTTATCCCTTTCTGTTGACAATAAGTTTTGCACTGGAATGATGAGAACGGGTTATTGTCTGCTATAATGGTCTTAGGATAGCCAAAATGCGTGAAGACTTCTGTCCATTGATCAATTATACTTGATGAAGACTTGTTTGTGAGAGGTCGTAGCTCAATCCAATGGAAGAGTTCATCTGCCTGGAAACACATGCCACAAGTTTCAGATGACCATTATCTTCTTGAAAGAGACAACTTCCGATTCCATTTTTGCTTGCATCACATTGCATTATAGTTTTCCTTTTAGGATCAAATGGGACTAGTGCTGGTGCATCACAAATAAATGCTTTTAACCGTATAAATGCTTTTTCATGAGCGGGTGTCCAAAGCCACTGAGTGTTCTTGCATAGTAATTTTGTTAAAGGGGCAATCAATTCGGCCATCTTCGGAATATACTTTCGGTTAAAAGAACCAATGACCTTTTGTAAGTCCTCTATATTTTTTGGAGATTCCAACTTCATAATGGCTTCAATACGTTTTGGATCAATTTTCATACCCTCCTTATTGAATAATCATACCCTCCTTATTGAATAATCATACCCTCCTTATTGAATAATGCCCAACATACCTCACTTCGGTTTCACAATATTGCAGCTTCTCCTTGTTAAAAACAGCACCAACTTCCCGAGCTCTTTTCAACACTTTTTCAACTGTACTATCTTGATCTTCCTTAGACTCCCCCGCCACCAAAAGGTCGTCTATCCAAATTATCATATTTTCAATGTCTCCAAAATATTTCTCTGCTGCCTCCTGAAATTCTTCGGGAGCGTTGGAAACGACGAAAGGAAGAACTATATATCGGAAAACTCCAAAAGGAGTTGCAAAACAGCACTTCCTGAAGACTCATCAGTAAGTGGTAAATGATGAAAACCTTCCGAGAGATCAAAGACAGAAAAATATTTTTTTCCTCCGAGCTTCAGGGTTATGTCTTCAATTGTCGGCATCATTTTCGGTTTCCGGACTATAAATTCATTCAAATCCCGTGGGTCTAGACATAAACGAATTTTCCCATTCGGCTTTTCGACGATTACGATTTTATTAATGCAGGCTCTGGGTGAAATTTGGTCAACTTCTACTATTGCATTACGTGTTTCTAATCTATCTAACTCTTTCTTCAGTGATTCCAATAATATATGTGGAACTCGGGTTGGTGGGTGGAATATTTCAGGGTTTTTAACTCTCAGTGTAATAGAGCAAGGATGGGGAAATTTTCCTGAACCCGTAAACACATCTATGTTCTTTCTAATGAAATTTTCTGAGGATGATTGGCAACTTTCTTTAGAAACGTTTTCAACTCTTTTTAACAAATTGAGAGCCAGACATCCAGGTAGACCCAGTAGCATACTGTTACCCCTTATAATCATAAAATCTTCAAAGGCCTCTTTGCCTTTATAATGACACCTAAGGCTAACCTTTCCAATGGGCATAGATACTGAGCCATCAAATCCCTCTAACTTAATCTCAGTCGATTTAGGTTCTATACCAGCCGACTTACTGATTTTATGAAAAAGTTTTAAGGGCATTACACTTACGTCAGTCCCAGTGTCTAATTTGCATTTAACTACCACATCTTCAATTAATATATTTTCATACCATGAATGAGTAGCAATTTAAACTACTATCATCTTCGGGATTATTCGATTGATCAGCGTCTTGATTGACAGATTTTACTTTTTTACAAGGACATGATGAAGCAAAATGATGTTTCAGGCCGCAGCTTTTACACGTCTTCCCAAACGCTGGGCATTGGCGAGTCCCATGTGTGCGATTACATTTACGACAGTGAAACATCGGTTTTATTGTTATTTTATTAGCAGGACTTCGTTCAGTAAATTTAGACCTAACAACTGACACATCTTGCATTGATGCAGTTAACTTCTCTACTTGCTGTTTACTTTGTTCACTTGCCCTACAAAATTTTATGGCGCCAACTAAAGTTAACCCATCTTGCCTTAATAAAGCCTCTTGTAAACCTTTGTCTCGTACAACATGTACAATCTTATCCCTAAGTAGTTGGTTTTCTAAGGAATCCTCTGTGATATCAGAAAAATTACATTGTTTTAAAAGCCGACGACAATCTGTTAGAAAATGGTCAAATGGTTCATTATCAGCTTGTAAGCGAGCATGAAATAAAAATCTGTCAAATACAACATTGGATCGCGGATTAGCATACTTATCGATCGCTTGAATGACTCTGCTATAAACTACGCTATCCTCATCTGATAAAGGTAAAGTAGCGACAATGCGTGCCGCTTCTGTACCCATCATGTTACGTAAAAGTGATAATTTTACCTTATCCGGTGATTCATCTTGCCCTGTTGTTACCAGGAAATCGTTAAACGACTGTTTCCAAAACTTCCATTCGGATGCAACGTCTTCACTATCTAGACGTAAATTAGGCGGCAATTTCACAAATCCTTGCACACATTCCGACTGCGCCATGTTTTATATTTAATATATAAACTAAAAATACATTTAATATTTTAACCACGCTCAGGTCAAAAACTAAATTTTATTTTTTGCAACCTTTACAATTCCATCATGTGGTAAATCCCATATGACACTGTCAGGGTATTTTTCCTTGAAAGCCTGATACAACCTTGATATGTTTAAATCAGGTGAAAGATATTCCTTTTCAGAATCTTTTCTGCCATAGTGGCTTACTTCACGTGGAAATGCATTAATGTGATTGCAAATGAGAGCCCTGTCATCACTAGAAAATTTCCTGTCAACATGCTTATTTCCACGATTCTCAATATAGACTGGGTTAGCACTTTGTTTCAGATTTACCAAAAGCTGGCACCTTTTTCCGGATACAACAAAAATATTGCAGAATGTATTTTTACATACCTGCACTATTTCACCTTCCCCATTTGGAATAGTGTAAAGCACAGTAGTTTGACGCCTACTTTGTGTAGCAACTTCATAATGTCCATGTCTATGCCTTTGAACGTGTTTTACTTGAATAAGACCTAATAGATTGTTCTGTTGTTTAGTATGTTCGACCTTATAAAAATCATTAAACAGTAACATTTTTTGGTCATAAGGTATGTTTTTGCAAGCATATTTACACTTACATACATTTTGTTGCGATGGGGGATCTTTCGCACTCACTGAAATGTTGGTAACTGTAGTGTAAGACTTGCCGGCATTTCGCTTCTTTTTTATTTCTTCTGACAATCTTCCCTCTCCTTTCTTTCTCTGCTTCTTAATACTGTTATCTGCCATAGCTATACAGTACAGTACAGCACAGTAACACTTCAACAAACTAATCACTCAAACAAACAGCTACAACAACATAACCTCCCAAACAGGTTGTCTAACTGATGTCCATGTGCGGAGGAGTTAGATCTTATTTTACGTCAACTGCCAGGGCACTTACAACCAGCGCATTCTCTTGACAGCTACAGTAACTACTAGGAACCATTTTGGCACATGGATCTCATTTTAGGTTATTGGCGTTTGCACTTACATCCTATTTTCGGTAAAATCTCATTTTAGAAGAAAATGGCACTTAGATCAATATTTACTTCAAGCCTTCAGTTGTATTGGCCTGGTATGCAGAATGAAATTTGTTTGTTAATTGGGAAATGCAATGTTTGTTTGAAATTAAGAAATTCAAAACCGAAAGAACCAATGGTATTAGAGGAGTTACCGGAGGGACCCAGGCAGAAAGTAGTTATTGACATTTTCACTTGGAAAGGGATAGATTGGTTGATCAAAATGGATTATTTCTCTAAGTTTTGCGAATATTCTAGATTGCCCAACATTACAAGCCGGACAATAATATCTGAGGTGAAGAAAGTATTTGCTCGACATGGATTCCCTTTTGAAGTGTAACAGATCAACGTACACAATTTTCATCCATCCAGTTTTTAAGAGTTTGCTAAGTCATGGGGTTTCAAGGGGACTTTGGTGAGCCCTAAATACCAGCAGGCCAATGGACAAGCAGAACGCTCGTAGGAACCATCAAGAAAAGCCTCAAGAAGTGCCTGGACAATGAGAACGATCCGTACATGGGCCTGTTGGAGCTCAACAATACTCCTAGCACAGATCTCCCAGCCCCGGCGGAGCTACTCATGAGCAGGAAGCTGAGGGGAGTTATTCCTAGAACTCAAGAGCAGCTTAAGCCTCAAGCCAAGGACCTTGAGGCAACGAAAGCGGTGCTGAGAAAGCTACTACACGTCAGCAAGAAGTATTACGACCGGAGAAGCAGCAAGATATAAGGGTTCTGTGCGTGTCCTGGTGATCAGGTGGCGTTCCAGAAGTCTCCGGGTTCAAGCTGGACTCCAGGAACAGTCAAGGATTGGCAGAAATCCTATCGGCTGATGACTGAGGATGGAGGTGAGGTGGAGAGGAACCAGCGACACATCCTGTGAGCTGGGAGAGAGGAAAAGGGAGAGGAAGAGGACGAGGCCGAGGAGCTGGGGAAGGCGAAGGAAGAGCTACATGACCAGAAGCGGCAGAGCCGTCCATCATCCGGCCAGGCTCAATCTTTGAGGACGGAGATGTAATATGATGTCACATACGATTGAGTTGTTCAATCTCTATGACATCTTTTATGTTTTCAACTTAAACTTAAATTAGAAAGCTGGAAACTCCTTATTTAATCAAGGTTATTCAACTAATAATCATTAACTTTTATAATCATATGGTATAAAATATATGTATATCTCATATAACACCTCTTCACTTAATTAGGTTTCCATCGCGAAGAGTTTTTGTTTTTCTTTCTTAATTGGTCTTCATGGTTCTTCCACCTATATTTACTAACCAAGTGTTACGGCCTATTTGCTTCTCAATTATTCCTGTTGTCCAGGATGAGTGATTTTTCCCGAAAATCCTCGCCAGAACTTCTTCCCCCATACTATTTTTACTTTCACTTACCTATATATGAAATATATAGTAAGTGGAAGTATTGCGATCGTGAAAAATTTCGACTTCCGGTTTTCAACGGAAATACACGTTTTGGGGTCCCCTGAGTCCAATTAACCAAGTCCCGCGAAATGTTCTGTGTGTGTGTGTGTGTGTGTGGGTGTGTGTGTGTCTGCGCGCGTGTGTGTGTGTGTGAACAGACTAGCTCAAAAACTATAATCCGTGCGAACCTGAAATTGGGTATTTAGTGTATGTATATGCCCGCGATGTGACAGCAAAAATTTCATCAAAATTGCTCAAAGGGAGGGGGTACTTTAATAACTTTTTAAGTTTTTTTCGATTTTCTCAAAAACGGCTCTAACGATTTTGATTAAACTAAGTATTTGATCTCTTTATTTGCCCGAGTTATGACTGTAGAAATTTCATCAAAATTGATCAACCGGAGGAGGGACTTTACTTAATAAATTTTGTATCATTTTCACGAGTTTTTTTTTTTATTTACTCAAAAAAGGCTTTAACGATTTTGATCAAACTGGGTATTTGATGTATGTATATGCCAAAGATGTGATAGCCAACATTTCATCAAAATTGGTCAAACGTAGTGGGCACTTTACTTCATAATTTTTTTTCCAATTTTTACCTTTTTTTCGATGATCTCAAAAACGGCGTTTACGATTTTTATCAAATTTGTCATGTTTAATGAAAATTAGGTGTTCTTTAATATCAGGTAAGCTTTATCATTATTAAAATGTTCTGAGGGTTTTTTTTGGGGGGGGGCCTTTTTTGTTTGTTTGTTTCCCATAAAGTACCTTTGTTTTTGTTTATATGGAGAAATTAACTGTCTCTCGTTACGCCTAAAAATAAGAAATGGCTAAATATGAGATATGGTAAAAATAAAGAAAACATAGAGGAGAAAAAAAGAAAAATATTCAGTCAACTCATAAAACTCATTGAGCCCACGCATGCTGATTACGCCTTTAATGACAGGCCATTGTTCATAATTAAAGCCGGTCTGTTCATTGGAGAAGTGGCAATTAACAAAACGCATTAATTTCTAATCTAAGTAAGTTGGTAAGTGAAAGTTGTGTGTTGCGCGCACGCACCAGATTTTTTTTAATACAGTTGGTTCCTTCCACAGTTTCTCTCTTGTATTGTATGGACGTAGTATATCCAGTTTGTTCCGTAATTTCTTACCTAAATTTTTTTCGGCCGGAGTTGTTTCGGTTGCTGGGTGTATCGCAGTTCTCTGCGATACACTTTCCTCCACTTTTAGCATCGCGAATCTTATATATAGCTCTCTTGAATGTACCCACATAACGTTCGACTTGTCGATTGAGGATAATAGGTAGGTGTTGAGATGTGCTGAAATCACCACAACTTCTGACAAAAATCCGCAAATTACTTTCACGTGAATGTGGTTGCATTGTCTGAAACTAATTTTATGGGCGGACCATATCTGTAAAATAGTTGATTTAATGCAACATTATTAGTCGTGGTGATCCTCGACATCGAAATTATTTCAATCCATTTAGAAAAAGAATCGACCACTAATAAGAACATTTTATCTTGAAAAGGGCCGGCGAAATCAAGGCGAATTCGAGCCCACGCTTCGCTTTCTTCTGGCCAAGAATTAAATACCTTTTTTGTAATTCTGTTCTCGCATAGGTATTGCAAGAAGTGCAATTATATACCAGTTCTTCAATGTCTTTACCCAGAACTGGCCACCAAATAGCTTTCCTTGCCCGTGATTTCATGCGTACAATACCATCGTGAACCTCATGAAGACATTGTAACACACATCTCCGAAATTTGAGCGGGATTGCTACCCGAATACCAAGCATCAAGCATCCTTCGTGAAGTGATAAGGCGTTCTTTATCTTAAAATATTCCTTAACTTCAGAATCGCTTTCTTTATTCATATCTGGCCACCCAGATACTATACACTGTAAAACTAATTTTAGTACTGAATCGTTTTGAGTTTCTTCCGAAATTTCTGAAAATGTAACCGGCATTGAATTTAATGCCCAACGTTGAATTCTTGCAGACGTCTTAGTGGGAATTCCTTCAAAATATAAAAAAAAATATAAAATAACGATAGCATGGACATAGTCCGTTTGCTAGAGTTACAGATAAAATAAACAAAATTTTTAAACATATATACATATTAACTTCTGATCAAAAACAAAATGCATATTTCAATAACAAACTAAAATACACTAATACTAACTTATACCTAATACAATAATCAACATTTAACAAAATAAAGTACACGCTTAGATCTGTACTATTGTACTGATAAATGTATTCCAAAACAAACTAAACACTTTAGAAAGAATACACTGTATTCTAAAACCAAACCACAAAAATTTTAGAAATTAAATTCATTTATTAAATATGTTCTATATTTAGTTGTCCTTTTAACATAATCATAGAGGGAATTCCAGTTTTCACCATTCAACACCTGTATGAATTCCTCGTATGATAACTTACTTTTTTCCCATGTATACTTTTCTAAATTCTGTTAGAATTGGACGAACTGCTATAAAGTGATAGGTATTCTCTTGTATTTGTATTACATAATGAACATATCAACTGTCTTTCCTCTCTATTGAAAGCATAATTAAGTTATAGCATTTCCCCCCTAGCTTTTAGAATCGTAGAGATAAAATGTGTATTATTCTTATCTGTTACATATTTTTTAACTCTTAAATCGGAATCTAATTGTTTGTAAATTACATGGAATGTAGCCTAGTTCCTTCTGAATTGTTTACCATCAATATCCACTATATAATCTCTGTTAGTTACACCGAAATCCACCACTGTACCATATCTTCCACAATCTGGGATCCATACTCTCATCCCTTTCCTCAAAGGCTCCAAAGTCTTTGCACCATGACGTCGATCAAAATAGAATTTGCAATTTGCTTTGCTTTCCTCTAGAGTCTTCTTGTACGCGTTTAAATCTGGCCACTTCGGCTCCAATTGAGACCCCACAGTCGGCAGGGATGTCCTGATTCTTCTTCCAAACAGCAATTCCGCAGGGCTGTAACCACCATTAACCGGACTACTCCTAAAGGCCAGTAGACCATCCGCGATATCAACATTCTTTTTAAGAATACATTTAGCTGTTCTAACTGCCCTTTCAGACTGGCCATTAGATTGCGAATGTTTGGGACTGGAAGTAACTAAGATGAAATTAAAGTCGTTTGCAAAATCATTAAATTCCTTGCAGCGAAACTGAGTTCCATTGTCAGACCGAAGAACCTCTGGGATTCCATGCCTAGCGAAAATATCTTTGAGAACGCTAATAACTGCTTTACTGTTAGTCCTATGTAAACTGACCAATTCTAAATACTTGGAAAAATAGTCTTGTACAACAATGTATACTTGGTTTTCATATTCTAACAAATCTGCTCCCACAAATTGCCACGGACGATCTGGTATGTTCGACGGAACCAAAGGTTCAAAGGTAATAGGTGAGTTTTCAATGCAGTCGTTACATCGAGATATCTCTAACTTTATATCTCTCGTTATTCCTGGCCACCAAACAGTTTCCTTTGCTAGTCCTATACATTTATTGATTCCAAAATGACCTTTATGCAGACGTCTCAAAATATCAGATCTTAGGGAAGGAGGAACATATACCCGAGTGCCTCTCATGATCAGGTCATTATGGAAGACAAGGTTACCTTGTTCCTTATTAAGATCTGTATTTTCTAGCGCTGACCAGTCACCAGTCATGATACTGTCTTTTATTTCTCTATACCGTGGATCACTTTTCTGGGCCTTTCTGATTGCTTCCAGTCGACGGTCAGTAATCAGTATATCCTCAAAAATGTACCTGATTTGACACTCTATTTCGTCCAAAGCATCATTATCGTCGGCCTGAACGTTTAACGGGTTACGGGAAAGTACATCTGGAGCAATAAACTCCTTCCCTTTTACATGCCTGATGTGAAAATCAAAGGAAAGGAGCCTCATGCGGAACCTTTGTAATCTAGCCGATAATTCTCCGATAGGTTTCTCAGAAAGAATTTGCACCAAAGGCTTATGATCAGTCAAGAGTTCGAACTTTTTTACCCAATAAATATTTTCCTAGTTTTTCGCACGCCCACATTAGTCCCAAGGCTTCTTTCTCTATTTGAGCATATCTGCTCTCGACTTCGCTCAACTTCCGAGATAAATACTGCACTGGACACCACCGACCCTGGATTTTCTGCTCGAGGACTGCTCCGATTCCATAGCTAGACGCATCTGCACTTACTCGAGTCTCCTTATGGACATCATAAGGGACAAGGGAACTTGCCTCTGCAATTAGAGATTTTAAACGAATAAAACAGTTTTCTTGAACAACATCACATGTCCACAGATTCCGATTTGATAGCAGATCTGATAACGGCTTTGTGTGTTTCGACATGTGTGGAATAAATTTCATTAGGTAATTCACTAAGCCTAAGAAAGATCTAAGTTCTTTTCTAGTCGTAGGCGTACTCATACCCAAGATAGCCTCGACTTTATCCGGATCAGGTTTAACTGTTCCATGATCAATCAAGTGTCCTAAAAATTTTATTTTAGTTGACCTAAATTCACACTTTTCCGGGTTAAGAGTGATACCCCTATCTTGCAAGCGCTTTAGTAAAAGATTTAGACGGTAATCGTGTTCTTCATGATTTTTGCCGAAAATAAGGAAATCATCAGCCACGTTCATGACTCCGTCAAGGCCTTCTACAACCTCAAACATTTTTTTTTGGAAGTATTCTGGCCGAACATATCCCAAAGGGTAAGCGTTTAAAAACATATCTCCCAAAAGGAGTAATGAAGGTGGTCAATTTCCAAGAATCATGGTCTAAAGGAACTTGCCAAAATCCACAATTAGCATCGAGACGGGAGAACACTCTTCCAGAACCTTCAATCTTCAATCGAAGGCAGAATAATTCTTTCCCTCATCACAAACTTATTTAACTCTGTGTAATCTACACACAGCCTTATATTTCCTGACTTTCTTGGGACCACTACGATTGGTGAACACCAATCTGTGGCTGAATTGCCCCCTTTCTAACCATGTCATCCAACTCCGCTTTGACTTTATCGTGGAGGGGAAAAGGCACTCGTCTAGGGCAGGGAACAGAAAACGGCTTAGCTCCAGGTTTAAGCACTATCTTGTAGGGGTTACCTACGATCTCTCCTAGTCCACTAAAAACTTGGGGAAATTTTTTAATAACCTCATTTTGGGAAGTTGTTTCGTCTATATTACCTCTCAACAGTTGGAACGCGGAAATAGCCCCCCTTCCCAACAGAGGTTCTTTTTGGCCCGAAATAATATAAATTTCTTCCTCCCTGGTTAGCTCCCCGTAACTTAGTGTAACTTGAGACACGCCAATAACATTTAAAGAAATTCCACATGCCCCCCTTAAAACCTTCTTGGTATTTCGGGAAGTTAGATTTAAACGTCTCGAATCTTCAAGACCCATTACACATACATCCGCCCCTGTGTCTATTTTAAATTTGATTTTTTTCCCATTGACCAAAATAGAAACATAAAATGGGTTACCTCCATCATTTCCACTTGTGTAGTAGATTGCATCAAGACGGACCCGACTGGAAGCCATGTCCTCATATGACTCCGATGATCGATCCACCTTTTCGAGATCTACTTCGTCAAGTTCCTTATTTTTCTTCCTTCGGGGACATTTTCTCCGAATATGGCCCTTACACTTGCAGAAAAAACAAACTGCATTCCTGAATGGACAGTCATCCTCGTGATGGTACCTCCCGCATCTGTAGCATCTCTTCTCACCTGAAGTAGATGGTTTTTTCTTTGGGGAAACTGCTTTTCGTTTAAAATTGTGAACAGTTTCTATTTCAGGAAACTTCTCGTTCGAAAAATGACGATTAGGCCGCCTGATCGCATCTTGTTGCACTTCTATGTGTTCCGCCTGCCTAGCTATTTCCCTAGCCATCTCAAATGTTAATTTTGGCTGTAACTGAAGTTCTGAGGAAAGATGACGATCTGCCATGCCTGTAACTAATTTCAGAAGCAAAATATCTTGGTCTATTTTGCACTCATTACAACTCCATTCACATCTATTCAGGAGCTTATATAAGTCCGTGATGTATTCATCTATCAATTCTCCTGAGACTTGACCCCTCTGAAAGAATTTGGCCCGTTCAAAAAATAAATTCTTTCGTATTGAAAAATAATCATTTAATTTATTTTTAACTGCATCGTATTTCACTCTCTTCTCAGGCGGTAGTCCGATAGAGGTTAAAAATTCGTCTCCTTCCTCACCTAAATAATAAACTAAAACATTTACCTGCTGGGACTTACTTTTTTCGGTCAATCCGGATGCTGAACGATAGACCTCGAACCTCTTGATCCATTGACCCCAATCTTGTGAGTTCCTAATTGAAAAATATTCAGGCTGCTTTACCTCAAATAGCGAATTTGAAGCCCCTTCACTTGACTTTTTTATCGCCTCCAGCAATGCTTGCGCTAACTCTTCCATCGTTCAGAATTCCGCTGTCACCATGTAAAGAGCTTATAACAATAAGAATAATCTTTATTCAACAACATTTTACATACATATAACCGTTACATAGCTTACTCACTTGAATTAAACAAAAACTAAAACATATGTTTTTATAACAATTGATCATATGACATTATTATGTACTATTAATATCCTTTACAGAGGTTTCCAAAACTTACCCGGTAGAAGTTTAGTCATCCTTTTTAAAATTAGTGTAAAAATATAGCAATTTCGATTTAGTTTATACCGATGCATCAAAAAAGGGCGATAGTGGCAGCGCTGTGAGTCGTAAACACAATCAGCTCCTTTTTAATCAAACTACATTGAAATATGAGATGTAAAAAATAAAAACTTTAACTTTCCTATATTCCTTACCAAATACTTTTAAATGGTGTAATGCTCTATTCTCAATCACGTTGGATTTTGATTAGCTGAAAGGTTTTCATCTTCATTAATAAATATTGGTATGACTGTATTTGTTTAAAAATGTTAGGATATAACTACTTAGCCACAGCAACGCGTGGCCGGGTCTGCTAGTTTTCATTAAAAATATTGAATGCTTCGTGAATTGTATTAATTTGGCTTTTGTTTATAATCATCAAAATATCGTCTACATATTTAATTAGTAGGTTGGGTTTTAAATTCAGTTCTTTACATGCCCATTTCATTTGTTTGTTCATCACAATGCCGCTCACATTTATGCTCAAAACGCCTCCCATAGGTAGACCTCGCAATTGCATATAGAGCTTACCATCATAGGTGAACATTCCGTTATTACTCACTAATTTTAAACCTTCTATGTAAATTGCTTTGTTATTTATAGGTGTGTGACTTTTAATAGTTTCCCATTCATCGTTAATTATATCGTATCATTTCATTCATCGTATTTTAAGGCCTTTCATTCTATATCTATTATTCAATAGTCTCTTCCTACAAACTTGTTTACTAGATTATCTAGTTTATTTTTATAAAATAACTCGTCTTTGGTTGTCCATTTTAATCTAATTGGTACAGAATTAGTTACCACGCCTCCTTGTTCCACTTTTATTTTTATCGACAATAATATTGGCATGTGATCCGAAAATGTTTTCGGTCCAACTTTAAAATCTTCAACAATTGTTAATAGATCAGTTGTTACACAACATATATCGTTAACCGAACTGCCCTTGTAACTAATAAACGTAAATTCTCCCATTTTATCTCCTTCTGTTCTACCGTTCATTACAACTAAATTATTTTCACAAAAATTGACAAGTTTTTTCCCTCTATTATTTATTTCTTTATCTTTAGAGAAACGTTGCTTTTTTATTTTTTCTAGCATAAGCTCCTTTGGTAATTTTTGTAAGTCTCCTATCCTTACATTAGCGTAACCAATTAACACGTAATTATTATTTGTTATCTGGCACAAAATCCAACGCTCAACATTACCAGTATAAAAATTTTTTGCACTCACTCTACCTTTTCTTCTTATTCTATTTTCGTTTTTAAAACTGTCAATATTTTGAACGGAGGCATAACTCCTATTGATAATAGAGGCGATTTTTCGTTGTGTTTTGCCCATTTCAAAATTGTTAATCTATTTCTCGTTCACAAATAGTTGTGTGACCCATTTTAAGCAAATGCCCGAACTAGACTGATTACTTGTAATTCATATTGTTTATTTTTTCTTTAATTGAAAGAATGAAAAGGAATTAAAAGGTTAATAACCGACAATTAAAGAATACTTGTTACTTTTGCTTTTTTTCTAAACGGAAGTAAACATTGCATATTTTTCACTGTGACCTTCAATCCCTAAGAGTTTTAATGAAAAAAAAATTGTATCTTTCTATAATTGCTGTTGAGTTGATATGATTACATATATAAATTTAATGTATGACGATGAATCAATATGGCCTTATGTGCATTGGTTTTTAAATGTTAACAAAGAGGAAGTAAATAGCATTTGAAATATAAATATTCGTTTGCATCATTTTGATTGTGAGCCTCGATGGTTTGGTTGTAGAAACTATGCGGTGTTTGAAAGCATTTAATATGGCACTCAATTAAGCTGCACATTGGTTATTTAAAAAAAAAATTAAACACGCATTTCGAATTCGCAAATAATTTATTCTATGGAGATTAAAATATTTAATGGGATGCATGGATCTCACGTTTTCGACACATTCTATACAGCAATATGGTACTTTTCTGTTATAGTCACGCCCAGAGAAAATGTTTTTAATTTAGTTAGTACATTGCTTTAAGGAGAAGCAGGGTTATCGCCAGTGTAGCTAGGGAGGTAACTAAGGCCGAGCGCACATTGAGACACTCGCGACGCAGAGCAGGGCAGAGCAGAGCAGAGCAGTTTTTGTGGTAAGTGAAATATATAGGAACCGCGCACATTGGGACGCAGAGCAGAGCAGGCCGATGTGGCATTCGTTGATCTGCCACAGAAAACTGTGCCGATGCGACGCAGTTTTCAATATTTGATTATTTTAATTCCTATTATTATGATTTAATACTATTATTTGTGAAATTCTACTTCTTTCTTAAGCAGGTTAATGAAAATAAGTAGGTCTTCTGTATATATATGGTGTTCTAGAAAAAAAAAAAAACGGTTTTAAAAATATATGTATTCTGTTATTTTATATTCCAAAATTATAACATAATTTTGAAATTTCTCGCTATTCCAAAAGTGCATGATACGAGTGTTTTGAATTTTTAAAACTAAACAATTTCAGGATGAAAAATCTGGTGCGTGCGCGCAACACACAACTTTCACTTACCAACTTACTTAGATTAGAAATTAATGCGTTTTGTTAATTGCCACTTCTCAAATGAACAGAACAGTTTAATTATAACGCATTGGTTTGTCATTAAAGGCGTACGGCGCATGCGTGAGCTCAAGGTGTTTTATGAGTTGACGGAATAGTGTTCTTTTTTTCTCCTGTATATGTTTACTTCATTTTCTTCATATATCATATTTAGCCATTTCGTATTTTTTAGGTGTGATGAGAGAAAGTTAATTTCTCAATATAAACTAAAGCAAAGGTACTTTATAGGAAAACAAAAAAGGCCCCTTCCCCATTTAAGCCCCCTCAGAAAATTTTAATACTGATAAAACTTACCTGATATTATTGAACACTTAATTTTCATTAAACACGACGAATTTGATAAAAATCGTTACAGCCATTTTTGAGATAATCGATCAAAAAGGTAAAAATTGGACAAAATTTATTATGTAAAGTCCCCCCTCCTGTTGATCAATTTTGATGAAATTTTTACAGTCATATCTCGGGCATATATACATCAAATACCAAGTTTGATAAAAATCGTTAAAACCGTTATTGAGTAAATAAAAAAATCTGGTGCGTGCGCGCAACACACAACTTTCACTTACCAACTTACTTAGATAAGAAATTAATGCGTTTTGTTAATGCCACTTCTCAAAGTTACACATTTTCCACATTCATTTCTTATTTTTGTTTTCATTTGCTCTATAAACCCCTCAGAACATTTTAATAATTTTAACGCTTACCTGATACTAAATAACACTCAATTTTCAATAAACATGACGAATATGAAGAAAATAGTTAAAGCCGTTTTTGAGATAATCTAAAAATTAGAAAAAAAGTTATGAAATAAAGTGTCCCCTTCGGTTGAACAATCTGGATGAAATGTTGGCTATCACATCTTTGGCATATACATACATAAATACCCAGTTTGATCAAAATCGTGAAAGCCATTTTTGAGTAAATAAAAAAAACACGTGAAAATGATACAAAATTTATTAAGTAAAGTCCCCCCTCCGGTTGATCAATTTTGATGAAATGTTGGCTATCAAATCTTTGGCATATACATACATCAAATACCGAGTTTGATCAAAATCGTGAAAACCGTTTTTGAGTAAATAAAAAAAAACACGTGAAAATAATACAAAATTTATTAAGTAAAGTCCCCCCTCCGGTTAATCAATTTTGATGAAATTTTTACAATCATATCTCGGGCATATAAATAGATCAAATACTCAGTTTAATCAAAATCGTTAGAGCCGTTTTTGAGAAAATCGAAAAAAACTTTAAAGTTATTAAATAAAGTACCCCCTCCCTTTGAGCAATTTTGATGAAATTTTTGCTGTCACATCGCGGGCATATACATACACTTAATACCCAATCTCAGGTTCGCACGGTTTATAGTTTTTGAGCTAGTCTGTTCACACACACACACACAAACACACACACACACAGACACACACACACACACACAGACCATTTCGCGGGACTTGGTGAATTGGACTCAGGGGACCCCAAAACGTGTATTTCCGTTGAAAACCGGAAGTCGAAATTTTTCACGATCGCAATACTTCCACTTACTATATATTTCATATATAGGTAAGTGAAAGTAAAAAACACGTGAAAATGATACAAAATTTATTAAGTAAAGTCCCCCCTCCGGTTGATCAATTTTGATGAAATTTTTACAGTCATATCTCGGGTATATTAATACATCAAATACTTAGTTTAATCAAAATCGTTAGAGCCGTTTTTGAGAAAATCGAAAAAAACGTAAAAAGTTATTAAATAAAGTACCCCCACCCTTTGACCAATTTTGATGAAATTTTTGCTGTCACATCGCGGGCATATACATACACTAAATACCCAATTTCAGGTTCGCACTGTTAATAGTTTTTGTGCTAGTCTGTTCACACACACACACACACACACACACACACACACACACACAGACCATTTCGCGGGACTTGGTTATTTCGACTCAGGGGACCCCAAAACGTGTATTTCCGTTGAAAACCGGAAGTCGAAATTTTTCACGATCGCAATACTTCCACTTACTATGTATTTCATATATAGGTAAGTGAAAGTAAAAATTGACTTATGTCAATAAATATCATAAATTGGACAAAATTTGTCCACCTCCCGCTACTACTCGCAAAACTTGTGAGATAGGGGGAGTAGGTATCAGTGAAGAGGAAGGATTTGCTCTGCCTTGAGCCGAGCTCTGTGGTGTAGCGGTTAGCATCCTCGCATGTAACGCAGGACACCCGGGTTCGACTCCCGGCGGAGCCAAATCTTTTCTCTTCAAAAAATAAATTATTTGAAAATAATTTAAAATTGGTGGTCAGCAACAATTTAAGATTGGATTAATTAAAATAATTTAAAAAATTGACTTATGTCAATAAATATCATAAATAGGACAAAATTTGTCCACCTCCCCCAACCTACTCGCAAAACTTGTGAGATAGGGGGAGTAGGTATCAGTGAAGAGGAAGGATTTGCTCTGCCTTGAGCCGAGCTCTGTGGTGTAGCGGTTAGCATCCTCGCATGTAACGCAGGACACCCGGGTTCGACTCCCGGCGGAGCCCAATCTTTTCTCTTCAAAAAATAAATTATTTCAAACTTAAAAATGATATAAAATAAATAGTGTATATACAATTTAGATGCAAGTCACTATAAATATATTTGTAAGATATTTCATTTGTTTATAAGCCACATAATAATACAATAAAATAAATAATTTGTATATTGTATAAAACTAGTTGTAACTCATTTTAAATAAAGTTATTATTTTTATAATTGTATTTTATTTAAATTATGAATCAGTATACTTGTAGTTAAATTTTGATTTTAACATTTCTGTCCAGAACATTATAAATAGAGTAAAAAACCAAATCGCATAAAATGTTTCATCCAGCCTATGTTTTCTTTGGGTTTTGCCTACCAATAGGGACGTACGATACCGATCGATATGAGTAAAGTATCGATACTTTCATTTCGATACCGGGTATTTTGGTATCGATACCAAGGATTCAAGTATGAGTACTGGTATCGATACTGAAAGTCAGTATCGATACCAGGAAAGGAATATTAAGAAAGGATATTAAGTGGCTAAAAGTATTTTCATCAAAGTCAGAAGATGTAGGAATAGTCGGATTAGGATATAAGACATCAGTTTACGGGAAGAGTTGTAATCAGAACTAGTACCCAGTTTGGTACAAGTTCTGAAGAGTGACTCTTGGGCGTGGCCTCTTCAGAGATAAGTACACCCTCAAAATGGTCCTTTTTAGAGGATCCTGCCTTACTCTGAAGGGCCCCTTACTGAACGGCAAAGGAGCCACTGTTCAGTACTAGACTAGTACCCAGTTTACTGCCACTAAGTGCCAAAATGAAACCATACTTAAACATCTCAAACTTTTGAAACTCCTACATAAGGCCTCAACTTATTGAAAAGTAATATTGAATGTTAGGAAATTAAAATTCATTGGTGGAAAAAATTTAGTTAGATTTCGAGGCGTTAGTAATTGGCATGACGTCAGAGAAGCTCTTGGAGGGAAAGTCCCTATCCAAACAATATACTCATTCTAATTATTTTAGCTTCCATGGGTACCAATCTTATAATTAACAACTTATAAAAACACGATATTTAATTAATGGTATGTATAATGTAGCTAGTGCTATATTTTATATATTTTTACTTTCACTTACCTATATATGAAATATATAGTAAGTGGAAGTATTGCGATCGTGAAAATTTTCGACTTCCGGTTTTCAACGGAAATACACGTTTTGGGGTCCCCTGAGTCGAAATGACCAAGTCCCGCGAAATGGTCTGTGTGTGTGTGTGTCTGTGTGTGTGTGTGTGTGTGTGTATGTGAACAGACTAGCTCAAAAACTATAAACCGTGCGATCCTGAAATTGGGTATTTAGTGTAGGTATATGCCTGCGATGTGACAGCATAAATTTCATCAAAATTACTTAAAGGGAGGGGGTACTTTACTTAATAACTTTTTAGGTTTTTTTCGATTTTCTCAAAAACGGCTCTAACGATTTTGATTAAACTGAGTATTTCATCTATTTATATGCCCGAGATATGACTGTAAAAATTTCATCAAAATTGATGAACCGGAGGGGGGACTTTACTTAATAAATTTTGTAACATTTTCACGTGTTTTTTTGATTTTCTCAAAAACGGCTGTAACGATTTTGATTAAACTTAGTATTTGATCTATTTATATGCCCGAAATATGTCTGTAAAAATTTCATCAAAATTGATCAACCGCAGGGGGGACTTTACTTAATAAATTTTGTATCATTTTTACGTGCTTTTTTTATTTACTCAAAAACGGCTTTCACGATTGTGACCAAACTGGGTATTTGATGTATGTATATGCCAAATATGTGATAGCCAACATTTCATCAAAATTGATCAACCGAAGGGGGGACTTTACTTAATAAATTTTGTCATCATTTTCACGGGGTTTTTTATTTACTCAAAAACGGCTTTAACGATTAATAAAAATAAGATATGAATGTAGAAAAATGTGTGACTTCGGGAAATGATATTTAACAAAATACGTCAATTTCTAATCTAAGTAAGGTGGTAAGTGAAAGTTGTGTGTTGCGCGCACGCACCAGATTTTTTTTTTTATAAAATATATTTTTACTTTCACTTACCTATATATGAAATATATAGTAAGTGGAAGTATTGCGATCGTGAAAATTTTCGACTTCCGGTTTTCAACGGAAATACACGTTTTGGGACCCCCTGAGTCGAAATAACCAAGTCCCGCGAAATGGTCTGTGTGTGTGTGTGTCTGTGTGTGTGTGTGTGTGTGTGTGTGTGTGTATGTGAACAGACTAGCTCAAAAACTATAAACCGTGGGAACCTGAAATTAGGTATTTAGTGTAGGTATATGCCCGCGATGTGACAGCAAAAATTTCATGGAAATTGCTCAAAGGGAGGGGGTACTTTATTTAATAACTTTTTACGTTTTTTTCGATTTTCTCAAAAACGGCTCTAACGATTTTGATTAAACTGAATATTTGATTGATTTATATGCCCGAAATATGACTGTAAAAATTTCATCAAAATTGATTAACCGGAGGGGGGACTTTACTTAATAAATTTTGTATCATTTTCACGTGTTTTTTTTATTTACTCAAAAACGGTTTTAACGATTTTGTTCAAACTTGGTATTTGATGTATTTATATGCCCGAGATGTGACTGTAAAAATTTCATCAAAATTGATCTACGGGAGGGGGGACTTTACTTAATAAATTTTGTACCATTTTCACATGTTTTTTTTATTTACTCAAAAACTGTTTTAACGATTTTGATCAAACTTGGTATTTGATGTATTTATATGCCCGAGATATGACTGTAAAAATTTCATCAAAATTGATCTACGGGAGGGGGGACTTTACTTGATAAATTTTGTATCATTTTCAAGGGTTTTTTTATTTACTCAAAAACGGTTTTAACGATTTTGATCAAACTTGGTATTTGATGTATTTATATGCCCGAGATATGACTGTAAAAATTTCATCAAAATTGATCTACGGGAGGGGGGACTTTACTTAATAAATTTTGTATCATTTTCACGGGGTTTTTATTTTACTCAAAAACGGCTTTAACGATTAACAAAAATAAGATATGAATGTAGAAAAATGTGTGACTTTGGGAAATGATAATTAGCAAAACACGTCAATTTCTAATCTAAGTAAGTTGGTAAGTGAAAGTTGTGTGTTGCGCGCACGCACCAGATTTTTATTTTTAATATTGTTAGTACTTTATATGAGTATCGATACACAAGTATCGATACTTTCCTTTCGATACTTTGGTGGTATCGAATATTTGATCAAAGTACTCAAATGAGTATTGGTATCGATACTTTGTTGGTATCGTATGTCCCTACCTACCAACAATGTGGCAAGGGAGTCGGGGGAGTGTAGAGGGAGAAAAGAGGCGTGGCTATAGCGTGAGCTACCCCCACTACTGGCGCACCAAGACTCGCCGGCCCTAGTATAACTGAGACAAAAAAAAATTCAGTTTCCCCCACAAAAACAGAAATTGCTTGTTTAATAATTAAAAATTAAATAAGAGGGGTTACCTCACAATTCAAATCATTTTATAATTAGAAAAAAATTCGTTTACTAATGTGTATCCGCCGTATAAAACCCGAAAAGTGCATGAGTCACCACTCTCACAACAGACCGTTTGTTTATTAAAGTGTCCCAGCCAATAAGTGTAATACCCGAAGACTAAAAGTCACAAATCTCAGAACTCCCTTCCCATCCCACTTTTTCCTTTCATCATTTCATTTTCTCGTTCACGTCAGTTTTGTCAACCTGGTTGCCGTGCCACCCAATACCACGGATAATCGTGAGTCTGATGTAGTTGTAATATTACTTAAAAAAATATATTAAAATTTAGATAAGGACCTTTCTGAAGGTCGAAAAGTATATACTTTTACTTAAATAGTTTTAATATTGTTATATTATTTGTAATACCTTTTTCCGGTTTTGATTAGTTTTTATTCGTCTTACCGTGACACGTTAAAAAAATATAAAATCAAGTTTTCTTCTAATAGATACTAGAATTTCATTAAACGATTCAACAAATTATGATCTCAGGAAAATTTGACTGATTTTATTTCACCGAAAAAAACAAATAGGCTGTATGCAAATTTAGTTAACGTAAATGTTGATTAAAAACAAATATTAATAATAAAAACAAATAAAATATATTTCTTATTTTTATAAATATATTTGAGTAAGAAAGAAAAAAACTGCTATTTAGAAAATTTAAAACGATTAATCGAAAAGAGTGGAAAATAGACCATGTCTCGATAGGACTTTTTTAATAAGAAATGTGAAGTAAATATAACTTCTCTTTGATAATCTCTACATAATTTATTAATATCCTCATACAGAATGGAGTAGAAGAAAAAATAAACCTTATTTTTAGACGAGATCCCTTAGAAATTAAAAGACTAGATCAAAAATAAAATTACAAGTGGCCAAATAATTAAAGTATTGGTGGATAATGAAAGATAAGATTTACTTAAAAAACAAAAGTAAATATTTATAAAAAGTAGTGAATAATACTCGTATATTCATTAATTAAATAAATAAATTAAAATAATTTCTAATAAAAATAAAGAAGAGATTAATGAAAATTTATTTCATAATGATATGTTGTTAAAATCATATAAGAGGATTTTAAGAGGCATTGTACACACAATGATTTTGAGCCTAATATGATATACATAATGAACAAGCTTCTACAAACTTAGAGCTTAACCAGACCTATCATTACATGATTTTAAACATCACCATAAGTTATTATTTTAAGCATTGGGTCTCTCAGACTAAATAGTAACCTCAATGTAATAATGAGCTTCCATGACCAGACTCAGGCGGAAATAGTTATTTTAAGAAAATTCTGAGTGCAAATTCTTTCGTCTCCTGGTCTTTTCTCCATATACGCATTTTATCACAATATTTTTTACCATGACTTTTGATATATCAATTTATTTGGTTTCTAAATCTATTTCCGAATCAGGTTCTGAGCTTGAATTCAATAAATCTAACATACTATCACAAAATAAGCCCCTGCCTTCGGAAAACTGCGGCACAGAAACTGTTCTCCAATGTGCAAAAAGAATATGTAAAAATAACCATGAGATGAATTTAACATTCAAAGGTAAAATTAAATGGGGGAACAAAAGAAGGGGGGTACTAAAAGGAATTTTTTAAAATCTTATTTAGCGGAATTTAGGTGGCGCCAAAGGTTAGCAGAAAAAGATCCTTTTAATGGAATATTGAAAGATATTAAAGATTTTTACAATGATATTTCTAACATATAATTTTTTTTTTCAATGTTTATAATAAAATGAAATTAAATAATTTAATTAAATTTCATGTAAAGTGTTTTATTCAGAAAACATGTGATTTATTTAAATAAAGCAATGTACTAACTAAATTAAAAACATTTTCTCTGGGCGTGACTATAACAGAAAAGTACCAATATTACATTATATTAATATTACATTTCGCATAAGAAAATGTTCACGCAACAAGTGGCGTAAAGTTTGGGAAACACTGCTCTAAGCTAATTATCATGGTCCTTTTTACCTGAAAAAAGATGGGATGGGAGTTCGATAATATCATGTTCACACTTTTTTCATTCTCAAAACAGGCCACGCCCATGAGCCACTCTTCAGAAGTAGTAGTACCCCATTTATAACCTACTTCAAATAATTTCTCTTTGGATGTTGTTATCAGTTGTCAACCATCCTGTCATAATGTTCCCGCTTTGAATGGTTTACTTTGAAGTTAATTCTATGATTTTAAACAATGGATGAAATCGAGAATAACTTAAAATCAATAAATCTTGGATCTATGTCTCGTCTCAAAGATTGTATTATACTTAAGTGAGTATTGGCACAATTGAATAAAATCACCTTGTCTTATATCTTGGTTAAGATAGGTATAATGTATTTTTAGTAAGTAATTGGACCTAAACAAATTTTAATGAAAATTATATCCTCTAAATAAAAGCTGCAAGCTCTTGACAACAGCTGACAGGATGCTTAAGAAAACATAATTCACATATGTTACACAGGTATTACATTGAAGACTAAAGGGGATGACTGATATTTTTTTCTTGTAATGGGTTAGAAACTGTTTTGGTTCTAGTTTCCTATTGTTACTTCTAGGCCAAGCCAACATGTTCCTGTTCAATATGGTCCTAATCTACACTGAAAAGGACCCCCTTGGTGATATAAAAAAAAAAAATCTTTGAAGAGTGAGCAGGAGTTAAAAGCTGATGAAATTTTTCGAACCATTTGACACCTTTTCCCCTTTTAAGGCCTGCTTTATTATTTAATCTCATTTTTAGACTTCCCTCGAGTTTTCACATGTTATATGCATATATGGTTTCGTTTCTTCTTTTGAACTTCTATCTTTTTAAATCGAAGTATGTTATGAGTTTTGATTATGAAAATTGATGTTTAATATGATATTGCATTTGTAAATTTGTTGCGGGATAAAAAAGAAAAACTAGTTAATCTTTCAATTTTTTTTTTTTAATTTTGCAGGGATTTGATGCAAAATAGCACAGCAGAATTCACATTAGATGTTCCTGGAAACATTAAAGATGAACTTGATGATTTTGAGTTGGAACCATGTAACATTGATGACTTCAATTTATTTGATAACAGAAATCATTCTAAGCATTCTCTAGGTGATCTATCAAAGATTCCTTTTGATGAATTAAAGGAAAAAATGCTAAATGTCATTGATGATGGTCAAATAAAAAAAAAGGTAAGTATGCATGAGATTTATGTCTTCGGCTTATTATTATAGATCTGAAAGTGAAAGTGCTTCATAAAAGTAAAATATTTATTATCTGTTATTATTAAATTCTATGGTATTCATGAAAGGCCTGAGAAGGGAATAGGTATCCAATGGTTCGGAAAATAAAATAGAAATGCGCCTTTATAAAAAATTAAGCAAACCTTGACCAAGAGTTACTTGAGAAAAAAGTTAATAAAAGTTTCTTCAGGAATCATGTTGTGTACCATGCTGCATCAGCTTAGTATTCCGTCTAATGTTTAAAAAGTTAAATTATACCAATTACCGTGATTTTTTGTATAATAGGGCAATTCCTACTAAGGGTCTGGCCACACATGTCCGCACCGGATCCGCACCGTAGCAATAATACAGGTTATGTTCAGAATATTTTTAATTTAACTTACATATTACCTATGTCTAATGTTTAAAAAGTTAAATTATACCAATTACCGTGATTTTTTGTATAATAGGGCAATTCCTACTAAGGGTCTGGCCACACATGTCCGCACCGGATCCGCACCGTAGCAATAATACAGGTTATGTTCAGAATATTTTTAATTTAACTTACATATTACCTTTAGTTATGCCTAAAGTGGCCTGTGTCTGACGTGTGTGGCTTGAACTTTAGGCATAACTAAAGGTAATACGTAAGTTAAATTAAAAATATTCTGAACATAACCTGTATTATTGCTACGGTGCGGACATGTGTGGCCAGACCTTAAAGTGTTAATATACAAATTATGTCAAAAAGTAAAAGAGATATGAGGAAGCAAAGGAAATTTTTTTTGCAGTAAGTTGCCAATCCTTATCTCTTAATGTCAGCAAGCTATATCCAGTCAGTCCCCACCGCTAGCTTGCTCGCTATCTCACGTTCCTGTATCAGCTGTTTAGTACCGCCACTATATAATATTTGAAATATTCAGTTAGAGGTGTATTCATATTTTGAAATTTCGGAAGTGAATATCTGACCTGGTTAATTAATATGTTTTCTTGTTAAAGAAAAACAATATGTTGGAAAATGAAATAAGTTTGCTAAAATGGCAGTCAAGATCTAACACTATCATTTTGCATAAGGTGCCGAAAGAAGAGGATAGAATAAATGAAATCACTATAAAAACTGTCTAAAATGTATGTATTTCAATCAACATTAATTTTAGCCATGACAGGAGCCCATAAGACATAGAACATGGAAGAAGCGTCTTTAACTGTCTTAATCGCCTTAAAAAAATTGACAAAAATGTCTCCTGTTTTAAAAATCAATTTAAATTCTGCGGGGTTCGGAATACTCTAGAAGAGATAGAGAAAATTATTCAAGATTCCCCAACTACTTTTGTTCCTAAGAACTCCAGTCTTAAGAAATAGAAGTTAGATGAACATTAAACAGAGGATGGAATTCAATACGTCGACAAAACAATTCAAAATGATGAAGACTGTAAATTAAAGGACTGTACAAATCAATCATCTCATATGAAGCTTCATAAATTATTTGGTAATAATAATTTTAATATTAGTTTTTGGAATTTATATTGTTTTAAAACACTTTTAGATCTGTCAAATTCTGAAATGACTTTACTTAGGGAAATAAGTGTTTTGTGAAACAAAACTTGGCTTTGCACTTTTGATTTTATATTACCTTAATTTCTGGATGATTACATCCACTTTGATTACCCTTCAAATAAAAAACATCTTGATGCAAGAGGAAGAGGTAGTGGCGGTTTGTTTGTTTACATAAAGAAAATTATTTTTTCTGAGATTAAGGATGTTCGTAGATTTAACTGGTTCCTCTGCCTCTCGCAATAGATCTATTGCTAGGGATAATCGACATAGGTTGTAATCTGGCAGTACTAATTTAGTACCTCATAATAAATTAAATATTCAAAGCAACCCGCTGATATCTAGATTAGATCGATCACACTCAGGTTGGTAAATTCGGCAGAATTATCATTAAGAGATCATTACACACTATCACTCCTAATGATTCCATTATTTCAACCAATTAGGCCCCCTTAGCGTGATATATTCTTCCATTGTATACCTGTTTTCTCTGAGATTAGAACCAATAAATATCTCATTATCAAGAAGATTTAACTTTTCCACCATACCATTAAAGTCAGACCCCACAATAAGGTTTGGTTTGTCAAATTCAACCTGATAGGGATCATGATTACTTATTAGAATAAGTAATCATGATCCCTATCAGGTTGAATGTACACAAGACATTAACAAAAATGTTTGTTTGTTAGCTACTTATGATGTATAATGAATAATATAAGAATGAGTGGAATGTGTGTCTTTGTATTTTTGTCATATATTTGTCAACATCACCTTTTTCAGCTTTAGTGTTTCAACTTCTTTTTTCATCCTGATCTTGATTCACCAATAACATTGGAGGAATTGAATGATAGTATAAATCAAAGTAAACCTAATAAAGCCGCTGGATTTGATTTAATTACGAACGAAATCTACAAATTGTTTAATGAAACATGCCTTATTTTTATGCTTAATCTTTTTAATAAAATTTAGTAAAATGAAGATATACCATATGAATGGGCATGCATCAAACTCAAACTATTCCATAAGAAAGGAGATCACTCTAACCCTGAGAATTATAGAGGCATTGTACAATAGTATTCAATACCAAAATCTTTACATACATTATGAGCGATAGACTAATCAGTTGGGCTTCGAGTAAAGGTTTGATTGCCGAGGAATAAATGGGCTTTCGGAAAGGTAGGGGTTGTAGGGATTGTTGGGATAGAGACACTTTTTATTTTATATATAATTGTTATAATTTTTATGTAAATCATAAAATTTTTATTGCTAATTTCTTGATTGTTGTAGTGCACCTGATGATGGAGTGGTAGACCCCGAAACGTGAAAATTTGTTTTTGCTATACTTGTCATGATCTGGCAAGAATAAAAAGTTATAAAAGAAAATATAAATTTTTCACCAAATTCCTAAATTGGAACATTAAAAATAATTGTATTTCAATGAATTTATTTTATTAAAAAGGGTATCTTGGTTAGAAATATGTCAAACATTCCTATGATTGAGAATCCCCAGTAAATTTTTTGAAAGTTATAAAGAAAGTTTAAGAGTTGGAGACTTGTGTTGCTATGGCTTTACTCTTTCTTTCTTTTTTTTTTTTTTTTGAGATTGACAATTTGTTTACATGAAATAAGCTTAGTTTAACAACATTTTGCAATGCCTTTAATTTAATTTTAAATTCGAAATAAAATTTGTAATCTTCTTATTTTCTTCCTCTGTAATATTATATCATTCTTTTTATAGATTTTAAGATGTGGAAGTGGAGATGTGATTCCTTCAGATGCTGTTGTTTATTTTCACTATAATAGTTATTTAGAAATGCAAGATATAGCATTTGATTCTTCATATGAACGTAACAAGCCCTTACGTATTCAAATGGGAATTGGAGCATTGTACCCAGGTTTTGAGTATAGCCTGATGTCAATGAAGCTGAAAGAGCATTCAATATTTCTTGTTAGTCCTAACTATGGTTTTGGTGAAATGGGGTGTCCTCCACGGATCCCTCCAAGTAAGTGATAGTTTCGTGAATTTTTGTTTATATTTTTAAAAAGTACCCAAATTAACAAAAAACCAAAACTTTTGAGCCCATGCAAGTGTTGGGGCTATTGCAAAAACACTAAATGAGTATCATAACATTAGTATATAATCACATCTACAATAATTATTGCATATTAATAATTTTAAAGAAATAATCATTTTAAGTCAATTTCAAACTTAGTCAATTTTTAGTGTACAATTAAAAAATAAAATAGGTTTAATATGTAATAAAATATATACTTAAGTTTCTTTTAAGAAACTTAACTCTTCTCTTCTTTTTCTTTTTCTCTTACAACTTTCATTCACCACCCGTCTTTCTTTGACTAAAAATAGACAATTATTTGAAAATGGCATACTCAAGTGCAAGAGGAGAGGGAACACTAAACTCTCTTCCTCAATGAAAATTGTTTTGTTTATTAGAAAGTGGGGTGAGAAATTCATACTTTGATGTACCTTTTTCACTTTAGGATTTCTTGAGGGCTTAAATGGCTAAAGGAAAAAATCTTCCTACTATATATGTATATATACTAGGAAATTTTTTTTCTTTAGCCATTTAAGTCCTCAAGAAATCCTAAAGAGGAAAATAGATGTTGGAATAAATTGCCCCCTCTACTAAACTTTGACGAAATCTTTGCTGTCAGCTCACTGGCATTTACCTACCCCTCAAATTCCATGGCATTTACCTACCCTCAAATTCCAAATTCCATTTTGTGGGACTTGGGTAATTGGACTCAGGGGACCCCAAAACAAGTATTTCTACTAAAAACCGGAAGTCGAAATTTTGAACGATCAAAATACTTTTCCTTGGATAAGTGGAGGTAAAAAAATAGTTCCTATTAAATACCTTGATTTGTTTTTTCTATTCCCAATGTTCCAGTATCCTGTTATTATTTTATTCATTGAATTACCTATTATGCCATCAAAAAGGATTTGAGGGTGTATCTGTTACACGATAATAGTGATTGTATTGTTACTACTGAATAAAGTTATTGCTTGCTTAAAAAGGGAAGAGATTCTAGGCTGATGGGAATGATGATCTTATAGTTTTCAACATTTTTTTTTCTTTTTTTAGATGCTACTCTACTTCTAGAAATTGAACTTCTCAAAATACTTGACAATAATGAAATTAATGCTATTGATGCACCATTAGAAGAGAAAGATACTTTTTCAAAAATTTTCTCAAGAGCCAAAGAATATCACATGCTTGGAAATGATTATTATGCTAAAGGGGAAGTTATTGCTGCTGTTGATAAGTAAGTTTATTGATAGTTTCTCTAACTTATATAATACAAAATATAAAAATTAATTAATTTTAAAAGAAAGTTTGTTTATAAGATTAATTATTATTATGATTTTTTTTCTCTGTTTGGTAGGTATAAAAAAGCAGAAAATATTCTTATATCATGTAAAATGTGCTCTGATGAGGAAGAAATTTTTTGTAGAAAATTACTTTTTAAAGTATATGTTAATATGTGTGTATGTTACAACCATCCGAAATTAAACTCACCTGAGAGGGTTTGTATTGCAGCCAGGGAAGCTTTATACATCCATCCTGAAAATGCTGAGAAATCTGCTAAGCTTTATTTCCAGTATATTTTCTTTTATATATAAAATTATTTGCAATTAATAATATATAGTTTTTTAAGTACTAGAGGTTTTTAAATGAAGAAGAAAAAGAAAAAATAATTCATGTTAAGGTGAAGTGGGGCAAGTGCATTTTTGGAGCAAATGCAATAAACAGTTATTTCTTATTACTTGCTTTTTTATCAACTGCCTTCTGTGATATGAAGTTTGAACTTCGTACCTTCTAATTTAAATTTACCACAGTACTTTATTGCAGGATGTAAGCTCATTGGGATGTTTTATAGTAACACTTGTTGATTTAGGTTTGGTGTGAAGATGAATATTATCAAAGTCCAGTGCCTCTGTAAGCAAGTTTTCTGTCATTCGAGGAGCAAAATAATTGTTTGGAGTTCTTTACTTTTGCAATTACCCTAATAATAATTGATCCATAATTTTTAATGGTTTTTAGAAGAAGTTTATGCCCTACCCCTATTTAGGCGGGGAAAGTGTGTAAATCGGACTTTTATTCCTTCATCCTGTTAGCAATTTTTAGGATATAGGAATATACTATATAGTTTAACTCTGTTGTGGGTTTAAATAATTTTTATTAGACAAAAATAATAATTCACAATGTGAAACACTCAATACAAACTCAAATAACTAACAAGGTAAACAACAAAACAGTAACACTAAAATAACCATATTATTTGAGCTTCAGAGCAGCGAGGTGACTTTGTGACTAATGGGGTGACTTTGTGACAAGCCTACTCCTATTTTTCTACAGTTTTTAAATTTCCCTCCTTAAAAAGAATCAGGTTAGGCAATTCAGTGTGCTTGTTCATTGGTCAGTAATGTGCTGCGACCTACTGGCCACATATGGATCTCTATAACTTCTTTCATTCCATTTATCATGGTGCTTTATTTCAAATTTTCAAGTAAATGAAAACAATCAAACATATATGAAATAAAGCACCATGGTAAATGGAATGAAAGAAGTTATATTTGGCCAGTAGGTTGCAGCACATTACTGACCAATGAACAAGTACACTGAATTGCCTAACCTGATTCTTTTTAAGGAGGGAAATTCAAAAACTGTAGAAAAATAGGCTTGTCACAAAGTCACCCCATTAGTCACAGTCACCTCGTTTTACAGTATATTTTACATTTATGTATTCAGTCAAGTGCAAAACAATAATTCTTGAGTAACAAGAGCGAGTATGTTATCACACAAAATGTTTGTTTATATTTTGCAGTTTAAACCTAATTCAGAGTTTAAACCGGGAAAAATGAAGGATTAACTTAATTTAAGTTTAAACCAAGTTTAGAGGTTAAACCGACTTGAAGAAACTCACATCTGGTTTAGACCAAGAGATAATCCGGATTAAATTTAAACTCGGTTTAAACTAACTTGGAGAAAGCGGCCCTGAGTGGGTGGAGGAGGATGAGTTATAATTATTGCACACACCAATATGAGAAATTCAGGTTTTGGTACATGGAGTTAATGAGATTGATCACCCCTGCACCACATAGCACAGGCAATGAAGGCCAAAAATGACCATATGTCAGGAGTAATTAGAGATAATCTGAATTTTTTCCAGTTGTTAGTACTTATTAAAAGCAGTATTTTCTCAAAAGTCCCCGCCCCTGCCCTTTTCGCTAACCCGGGGACCGCTCTGAACCTCCATTTCGAGACCCTTCTGGTTATTGCTCTTAACTCAACTATTTTTCATTCGACATTGATACATGTTGTATCATTTTATTCCCCTTTATCTATTTATCTATTCTATTCTTAAAAAGATGTTATATAAAGTTTTTGCTTGAAATTAATACTTTAGCTATAATTCTCTAAAATACACTAACTTTTCGAGTTAAAATTTATATTGGAATTAGTTTTTAGGTAACATATCATTCATTTCAAATAATACCCAAAAATAGTTCCATTAAAAGTTGTAGCACATGCCTCGCTGTTTTAAACGATGTAACTTAAATTATTTTTATAGGCGAGGAACCATGACCCCCCCTACATCCCGCATCGGCACTTGCTATGAAGCGGCCTCACTCACTTATTCTTTATTTTTTCTTCAGGCAAAGATTCTTTTGAGTATTGAAAAATGATTTAGAAAGCTATGTAACAAGTAAAGTAAAAATATTTCAATTAATTTTAAGGAAAAAATGTTTTAATTTTATATTTTTTAATTAAAAGTTGATTTTTTAAAAAATGTTTATATTAGTCAAGTAACTTTTTCATGAAGGGGGGGGGGTCTAAGTTGCATCAAGTGGTGGTAGTAGGTTTCGCTTTTTTTTTCTTGTACGGAATTTGAGAGAGATGTAAAAGTCAAGTTTACGACATTGGCAGCCCCCTCGATCTCTTGTGAATTTCCCCAATCTCCAAAATGTTTGCACTTTTTCAGTTTTCCCCGTTTTGCCCAAGAAGAAGCACTACCTATTCTCAATATTTTTAAGCTAGATTGAATTACCTACAACATCAGACCAAAACTAGCTGACTAGACTAATGAGTTCCTGAGATAAAAATTTTCCAAGTTGGGTCGATTTTCCAAATATAAAATTTTAATGCTTATTTTCATGTCTCATCTTATATAATTGTTTTTATATCCTCAATAACATGATGTGAGTCAGTGAAGTAAACGTTTATCCAATTTAATATTTTGGAGGGGAGTGGTGTAGGAGGGGGAAGGTTTCGTGGGGGTAGGTCACCAAGGGAGGGAGGGGGAAGAGGAGTCTATAAAACTATAAACATCTTTAAAAAAGGTAAAATATCATTAATTGTCGCGTCATATGAGTTACATAAAATTGAAATCTTTTAAGTTGTTTCGCAATAACAATTACCAAAATTTTTACCTTTTCAGCATTACACTCATGCTTCAACCCCTGCAACTTGAAGAGAGATGAAAAATGCTCCATATAAAAGTTGTAAAAAAATAAATTCTGTGTTGAACTAGATTATAAATTTAATTTTAACTTACTGTTGAGTAGAGAAACTAATTAAAACGTTAAAATATCCGTTGCGCGAACTTGCTGATACGACATCTTTTTGTGAATTATAAGAAGATATGGTAGCAAACTATACATAACTATCTAAGTAGCTATCTAATCATCTAAGCAACTATCTACCTAAGTAACTATCTAAGCATCTCAGTAGCTATGTGCTAGGAAAAATTTGATTGCGGTCACCGTTCACAGCAATATGTCTGAAATTGAAATACAAAATTTTAACAAAAATTTACATCAATTACAAGTAAAAAGCAAAAAAGTGTAGTTTATTCGTAGTTTACGATAAAATAACCAAAATCCAAAAAAGTCGTGGATTTTATGCTACTAAGCATTCGCCTCATCTCTCCGAAATGTTAAATTAGATAAATGTTTACTTCACTGACTCAAGTAAGACTGGTTTTGAGGATAAAAAGACAATTGCATATCACGAAACATGAAAATAAGGATTAAAATTACAAGTTCGGAAAATTGGCTCAACTTTGGCAATCTGTATCTCAGGAACTATTTAGTCTTTGGTTTGAGAACTATTTAGTTTGGGCTCATATTGTACGTAATTCAATCTAGCTTAAAAATATTGAGAATAGGTTTTGCTTCTTCCTGGTCAAAACGGGGAAAAACCCGAACAAAGTGCAAACATTTTGCTGTTTTGGAAAAATTCAAAAGTAATCGAAGAGACTGACAAGGTCGGAAACTTGGCTTTTGTATCTAAGTCACATCCTATCCTATCACCACTTAATGCCACTTAGACCCCCCTTCATGACAAGCTTACTGAACTAATAAAAATGTTTAACAAAATATTTTTAATAAAAAAATTAACAAATTAAAAATATTTTTTCCTTAAAGTTTCATCACACATGTACTACTTACATCACACAGAAACCCCGATATAGCGTCTTCTATCCTTCAAAACCGCTTGGATGATATATTTAGTTGGGCTACCAGGTGGAAGGTAAAAATAAATTGTATAAAAAGTGAATTTATTACCTTCAACCTCAATCATTGTTCCTGCCCACAAGTAACCTTTAATGATAATCCAATCCCTGACAAGAGACTGACATGGAGAACCCACATCGGACTGAAAAGGAAACAACTTAACAGGCGATTTGAAATATTATTGAGGTTACTTGACAGACCTTTGAAATTATCAATAACTAACAAACTTACTATTTATAAAGTACTAATATGACCATTATGGACATACAGGATAGAAATATGGGGTTCAGCAAAACCCTCAAACATCCAATGAATTCAGGCATTCCAGTCCAAGGTATTCTGGAAAATAGTAGACACACCATACTATGTGACAAATGACTTACTGCACAAGGATCTGAACATCCCTACAGTTATCAATACAGCCACACAATACCACAAAGACTTCCACCAAAAACTTTTAACCCGAACCCCTTAGCACCGACACTAACATCAAACATAAACCCTTACATTCCACCCCGGCGACTTTTGAGGAAGTGGCCGAGATATATGCTAACTTAATATAAAGTTAGCAATTCATCCAGTAGGAATTCAACCCATTTGCTTATTGCTAATTTTCAGATTGTAAATCACACAAATGGACACATTTTTGTATTAATAAAATTTCTAATAACAATTTTTCCTTAAAATTCATTGAAATAATTTTTTTTTTTTACATTGCACATACCTTTCTAAATAATATTTTCCTAAAGGATACAATGCTCAAAATAATATTCGCCTGAAGAAGTAATAAAGAAACAGTGAGTGAGGCCGCTTCTACTGACCACGTATCAGCTTACTCTCCTCCTTCTGTGAGGGTTCCTCTCCCCCAAAATATAATTTTAGCTACATATCTTTAAACAGTGAGACATGTGCTGCAACTTTTATTAGAAGTATTTTTGGGTATTATTTGAAATGAAAGTTTGGTTACCTAGAAACTAATTCAAATGTTAATTTTAAATCGAAAATTTGGTATATTTTGGAGAATTATAGGTATAGTAATAATTTCAAGCAAAAACATTACATAGCATCTTTTAAAGAATAGATAGGAGGAATAAAATGAAACCAGATGTATCAATCTCGAATGAAAAATAACGGAGTTATGAGCAATAACCAAAAGGGTCTCTAAACGAATGTTCAAGGGGAGGTCCCCAAGTTAGAGAAAATGGGAGGGACTGGGACTTTTTTATAGTTAGTGCTAACAACTGGCAAAAACAGCTTGTCTCTAATTACTCCCGATGCAAAACCTTCATTGCTTGTGCTAACAGCAATTGAAATGTAGTCCTTCGTGTGGTAGGTGTATTGTTGAGTGTAGAGCACGGTTTCCAAATTAACATTCAGGTAGTATTGGTTGTCAACCAGTATGCCGAGTTTATTCTGTAAACATTTAAGAACAAACATAAGCAAAAAAATTGGTCTATTTGAAGAAGGGTTGTTAGAAGTTTTGTATAATCAGAATGTCTGAAAATTATGTATAGTTGGAAATACTGTGGTAGAGGTGTGTCAAGAGAATCTTGATTATGAATTACATGTTCACTGTATCCATTGTCTTAATGTGGAGTAAAACTGTTGAAAGATAGTAAACAAAGAGTTCAGATTTGTTCATTGTTTGATAGGGCCCAGTAACCACCCTGTTTTTGCAGTTGTTCTAACTCCTTGATATTTTAGTAGCTTTTTAGTTAGTCTCAGTATACAATTATTATTTATTTTGATTATATTTTGCTTGTTTGCAGTTTGGGAAAAGCACAAATGATATTTCAAGATTTTCATAAAGCTAGTAAACATTTGCAGAAAGCTTTGTCCCTTGAACCAGATAACAGGGATATCAAGACCTTAATAATAGAAGTAAGTTGTGTAAAATGTGTTATTAAATTCACACTAAAGATAGCTACAAACTGGCCACTTTCTAGTCTTGGCGATTAAAATATCTAGTCGGTTGAAAGTTTCCAGCTGTTGTTCCAAGCGCTACTGGCATCCTCAGTCGCAAAAACAATTTTGTTGAAAGAAAAAAAAAAACCTGTTCTACTACAACCTATGAAGGGTCTTGATGAGCAGTCGCTCAAGGTGATGATCACACTCAATTGCCAGGTTTTTCTCCCTTTTTATAACCACATTATAGAGGCTTGGTTTGCCCCAGGAGGGTCTCTCAGCAATAGAGACAATCTGTGACAGAATATTTACCCCCCCTGCCTGCCAAGCCAGAATCCAATTTGGGACTTTAAGCATAGCATCTCAATGCCATACCAGTGAGCTAACCCGATCCCCAAAGAAAATTTTGGGGTTATCCATTGATTAGAACAAGGCTTATAGGACGCTACCTAACTGCTTTTATAAGTATTTCCATGTCTAGCAAAAATTGATACAGGCTCGAAAAAATTGCAATTTTTTTCGAAAGAAACATTAACATTAGAAGAAATTATGGTTAATGTTTCTATTTCTAATAAAGTATACTGCAAACACTTTTTTGAATTAAAACAAGATGAAATATAAAATAAAAGCCTTGAAAAGTGTTAAAAATAAGGTAATAATGTAAAAGAAGGAAAAAAAACAGTTATATTTTCCATATATAAGAATTTTATATAAGGACAAATGGTGATGAAACTAAAAAATTGTAAAATAGGTAATTATAATAGTAATACATATAGTATTAACAACTTAATATCTCACATATTGTGATAAATAATAATTCAAAAAAATTTTAAAATATAGATGACCCTAGAAGATGGGTCAATAGCCGAATTAAATATAAAATAACACATGGGAGAAATTTTTTTAGATAAAAGATTAAATTACAAGCAAAGTACTTTAAAATGGGGTCAGATTATGCCAGGTCGGGTTAGAATAGGTTAATGCCAAATTTTCCTAAAAAGTGCCCTCTATTTGCTTGTTATTAAAGCTTATTATTTTTATATTTTTAAAATGAAAGAGGAGTACGTTGGTAGAAATTAACCATTCTTATCACACCCCTATGATTTAGCATTTATGCCTCTCAGAATTGTTTTTAAAAATTCACTGTTATAACAACTTGTCGCAACCCATGAAAAGTGTTGGTTTTCGTGTGTTATGAAGAACTAGTTCTATTTTATTTTTATTGACCTACTATCTGAGGTATAAGTTGTGGAGTTATATTATTGTATCTCTAAAAAAAATTTCACATTTTTTTTTTAACAATATGGTAATGTGCTGCATCATAATAAAGAGCTGAGAAGCTGAAAAAGGTGACACCTGTACCAGCTTTCTAGCTTAAATAGTTTTTGAGATCTAGTCCACAAATGCACCTACTATATGTCTAAATTTTTATTTGGTGAACCCATTGTTTCTTCTTTTTAAAATTTATAACACCGTTAGCCTTCGAGATGAACAAAAAGTAATTTTAGTAACGAGTACTGGTAAGGAGTAATCAACTCTTGAGTACATTATCAAAAGTGCTCAATTTTTTTTTTTTTACTTTGAGTACTTGGGTAATCAAGTACAGCATTTGGGAAAAATAAAGGAGAGTATTTCTTTAATATTAGAGCAAATTTTTATAATTTCTGTTGTCATTTTTTTAATTTTTAAGAATGTTTAATTCCGATGAGGGAGTGGGGGTTAGGGGTGCTCAAATTAGCAATAATTTAGCATTTACCGATTTGCAATGAAATGAGGGCGCATCCTTAGGTTTCCAGATACATAGAATTTGAAAATATTATCAATTGTAAATTTCGGAGGTGGGGGGCTTGTATTAGCAACAACTTAACATTTACAATTTTATTCAAATGAGGGAGCATCTTTATGTTACCAAAAAATATTTTTTATTATTAGCTTACATTACTAAAGAACTTAATGAATCATCATTAAAAATCTTCATGTAAAATATAAATCATTTTATCTACATTCAAAATTTTTCTGAAAATTAAGTCTGGATGGAAATAAAGCAGCTGCAAATAAAGAAATGACCAAAATCATTCGAAGCTGCTTGTCAAGTTGGCTGAATTTCCAAAAAGTACAACCCTGTAATATAATAACCATTTCTTATTATATCTAATCTAATTAAATGAGAAAAAAAAAAAAACCTGTACCACCACAACCCATAAAGGGTCTTGGGTTCAGTACTATGTAAGGAAGAGTACTGTTTCTTGGTCAGCGGTCGTGCAAGGAGGTGATTTGACCGTGATCACGCTCTACCGCCAGGTTCTTTCCCCTTCCTTTTTCAATTAAGGGTACCCACATTATAGAGGCTGGGTATGCCCCAGGAGGGTCTCTCGGCCTACGATACGAACTGTGGCGAATAATAAAGATATCATAAGCCAAGTCAGATTCGAACTCAGGACCTTAAGCACAGCAGTCCACTGCCTTACCAGTGGGCTACCCCGCTCCCAATTAAATGAAATAGCCCTTGAAAAAGAGACTTTTTCTGGCCACAAAAACAATCAAACTTATTTTAATGGTTAAGCATCCCAATTAATACTAGTTAGAGATTGTGGCTGTTCAAAAAATATGATTTTTTTTTTTTTTTTTTTTTTTGTACAACTTTTACATCATTCATATGCTCCTGTCAATGTTTCAATGATTTGTGCCATTTTCAGGACCGTTTGTTTTATTTAATATATAATTTAAAATATTATGGAATACCAAAAATTAATTCAAAATTATACATTATACAAACCTTAATAAACTATACCCAGTAAACTTGTATCAAGAAAATGGGAAGAGCTTAAATTATCCGTACCGTTTTAATAATTTAAATATTAAATTATATTAATTTAACCATCATTGTGGGTGACCACCTATTTTTTAAATTATTTTAAATAATTTATTTTTGAAGAGAAAAGATTTGGCTCCGCCGGGAATCGAACCCGGGTCTTCCACGTGACATGCACGGTATGCTATCCATTAAACCACGGAGTCGCTAGCGCATGTCACGCGGAAGACCCGGGTTCGATTCCCAGCGGAGCGAAATCTTTTCTCTTCAAAAATAAATTATTTAAAATAATTTAAAAAATAGGTGGTCACCCACAATGATGGTTAAATTAATATAAAATAATTTAAAAAATTGACGAACGTCAAGAAGATGCCCAAAATTGGACAAAAATTGTCCATCTCCCGTTAATACTCGCAAAACTTGCGAGATCGTAGGAAAGGTGTCAGTGAAGAGGAAGGATTTGGCACCGTTTGGAAGCGACTCCGTGGTGTAATGGATAGCATACCGCGCATGTCACGCGGGAGACCCGGGTTCGATTTCCGGCGGAGCCAAATCTTTTCTCTTCAAAAATAAATTATAAATATTAAATTACTGTTAATGTAAGCGCCGCTCCTTCATCCTCGACCAAAACTTAAAACTGATAATATTTTCTTATTCTACTTATTGAAACATGAGGATGCACCCTTATTTCAATAAAATCGGTAAATGTTAAATTACTGTAAAGGTGAGCCCCTACCCTTAGACAAATTTAACATTGATAATATTTATTTTTTATATAAAGTAATCCGAGCCCGCCCCCCAACCCCTTACTCCCCAATCGGAATTAAACATCCTTAAAAATAAAAAAAATTACTACAGAAAACAAAAATTTACTCTAATATGGAAGAAGTCCTCTCCTCCTTTTCTTAAATGCTGTACTTGATAACTCGAGTACTCAGCATAAAAACAAGTTGACTACTTTTGAAAATGGAAAGTAATTAAGAGTTGATTACTCCTTATCAGCACTCCTTACTCAAATTACTTTTTGTATTAGTTTTACTTTTTACTATATTTAGCATATGTTTGCTAGAATAATTTTTTTTTTTTTTTAATCAAAAAGGCTATTTTTTCAATATTTAAAAAATAATTATTTTTTTTATTTATTACTTTCACTTGCCTATATATGAAATACAGTTGACTCAGTTTAATTGGGTCATTGGATAATTGGGACCATCGCATAATTGAGCCAGTTTAATTAAACGGAATCAAATATAGGTAAAACATCGCCCCTTTATTGAGACAAAACATCGGTTAATTGAGTCGAAAATTTTGAAAATTTAACTTTTTCAAGAAACAGAGTGTAAAAATCTAAGAGCTCCGGTGTCAATCGAATAACCTAAGAATCTGAGCCTGTTTCTCTACCAGAAGCAAGAAATTGCATCGAAAGGTCATGTCGCTTTTTTTTTTTTTTTTTTTTTTAAAGGAAAAGGGGAAAGTCCTTTAGACTCCCTAAAAACTGCGCTATTTATGTGGTTCCTAAGTTTACAAGTAACATGTGACAATGCACAGTAGATTCTTTCCTGTTAAAAATATTGACATGAAAACATGTTCTGATTCATTTCTTTTTCGAAATTTTGTCTATATAAGTATAATTTATATTATACACAAAAAGTTATTTTAATTTGTCATATTATAAAACACCTAGTTAATAAAAATACATTTTAACAATTATATCAATAGTACTATTTTGACCCCATCATTAAATTAACAGATGAGACTACATAAACCTAAATGCACCTATTAAAGTGGTTCTCCCATAAATATGTCCACTTTGTGGCATCAATTGCCATACTTGTACGGTAAATCAGTGATGAGGCGCATTTAGGCATTTTTCTTTGAATTTACGGATGCATCAAGATCTCCACTTTATTGGGTCCTCCGTCTAATTGGGACAAAACAAATTTTCCCCTTCTCGCCCAATAAACCGGAGTCGACTGTATATAGTAAAGGAAAGTATTGCGACCGTGAAAAATTTCAACTTCCGATTTTCAACTGGTTTTGGGGTCCCCAGAGTCCAAATAACCAAGTCCCGCAAAATTGTCTGTGTGTATATGTGTGTGTGGACAGACTAGCTCAAAAACTATAAACCTTACGAACCTGAAATTGAGTATTTGGTATATGTATATGCTCGTGATGTGACGGCGAAAATTTCATCAAAATTGGTCAAATGGAGGGGGTACTTTATTTAATGAAAATTGTCTGATTTCTACGTTTTTTTCGATTTTCTCAAAAACGGCTCTAACGATTTTGATTAAACTGGGTATTCGACTTATGTACATTCCCCCAATGTGATAGTAAAATTTTCATCAAAATTGATCAATTGGAGGGGGCACTTTACTTAATAACTTTTGTCTCATTTTCACGTGTTTTTTTTTTTATTTAATCCAAAACGGCTTTAACGATTTTGATCAAACGCGGTATTTGGTGTATGTATATGCCAGAGATGTGACAGCCAAAATTTCATCAAAATTGATCATTCAGAGGGGGCACTTTATTTCATAACTTTCATTATTATTAAAATGTTCTGAGGGGGCATAAATGGGAAAGGGGCCTTTTTTGTTTTCCTATTAAGTACCTTTGTTTTTCTATATATGGAGAAATTATCTGTCTCTCGTTTCGCATAAAAAGAAGAAATGGCTAAATATGAAATATGGAAAAAATCAAGTAAACATATATAGGAGAAAAAAAGAAAAATATTCTGTCAACTCATAAAACACGCTGAGCTGACGCATGCGCAGTACGCCTTTAATGACAGACCAATGATTTATAATTAAAGATGTTAAGTTCTTTCAATGGAAAGTTTTTGTTTCTTGGGAACTATATGAAGTTTTCAACAACTACATAGAAAATTATAAAATCAGACGACTTTGAGTATTATGCTTGCATTGCCGAATTATCCCAAGTAAAAACTTTTATTACAAATAAAAAAATTGAGTGTACTTTAAAGAGCAAATACAAACAAAAATAAGAAAATGGGTGTGGAAAAATGCCTGACTTTGATAAATGACATTTAACAAAACATGTCTATTTCTAATCAAAGTAAGTTGGTAAGTGAAAGTTGTGTGTTGCGTGTATCGCACCAGATTTTTATATTTTTAAAATATGATCATGTAGTATACAAAAAAAGAAAAAAAAAAAAAAGAATGTAGAATTCTGAAACATATGTTATACCATATTTTTTCACACCTTAAATGCTTTAAGCAATTCGAGCATCATGTATTTACTTTCTAAAGTAAAATAATTTTTTTTAGTTAAATAAAAGTTTTTATTTTCATCAGTGATAATACAGAAATTTTGGCTGTCACATCGCGAACATGTACACCCATCAAATACCCAGTTTGATCAAAATAGTTACAGCCGTTTTTGAGAAAAAAAAAACAAACTTGAAAATGATACAAAATAGATAAAATAAAGTGCCCCCTTTTGTTTGACCAATTTCGATGAAATTTTGGCTGTCACATCTTTTGCATATACATACATCAAATGCCGAGTTTGATCAAAATCGTTACATCCATTTTTGAGTAAATAAAAAAAAAACGTGAAAATGAGACAAAATTTATTAAGTAAAGTGTCCCCTCAAATTGATCAATTTTGGTGAAATTTTTGCTGTCACATCGCGGGCATATACATACACTACCCAATTTAAGGTTCATACAGTTTATAGTTTTTGAGCTAGTCTGTTCTCACACACACACATAGACCATTTCGCAGGACTTCGTTATTTGGATTCAGGGGACCCCAAAACCTGTATTTCCGTTGTATTCCCTTACTATGTATTACATATATAGGTAAATGAAAGTAATAAAAAAATTCTTTTTTCCTAATAATTATGATAAATTGTAATTATAAAACGGCTAAACATGTATGTAAAGGTGTTATAGGGTAATATTTTCAGAAATATGTTACTATTATAATTAAGGGGGAGAATACATAACTTAAATGTGCCTCAGAATAAATACAATTGAATTTTTATTAGCTGTTTGTTATTTTTATTTAGCTTGAGAAGAAAAGAAAAAAGTATATTCAACATGAAAGGTTATCGTACCAAAAGGCATTTCAGTCACAAAAATCAGCATCAAAAGATGTTGAACCTGTAAGTATCCTATTTTTATGATATTTTCATTGTATTAAATCACAATTTTCTATTTTATGCTTATAATTTGATGTATATTATAGAATACTGACTTTGAGAAAACCTTCCGTAATCAGTTGTCAGAGATGATTAATAAAAAAATTGCTCAGATACAGCTTCCAGCTGGTCTTACTTCAAAGGAGAAAAATCTGTGTCAAAAGATTTCCGAAGAACATGGACTTCATTTTGAGGATATAATGATCAGTGGAAAAAGATCTGTATATGTAAGGGCGAAAGATTGATTAATATTAATCCTATTATCCTCTTACTTTAAAGGAGAGATCACATTTTTTTGGAAATCATTTCTAAAGTTTATTGATCTCATAGTAATTATTTTTTAACATAACAATCAAATAACATTTCAAAGTACTCTTATCAGGCTAAGATTTCTATTCATCATGTTTACAATTTTTACTTCATGTATTAAATATTGTTATTAAGGTACCTCTGTAATTACTAGATTATTTGTTATTGTTTTTAAAAAAAAATTAATTTATAACTTTTATATATTTACTTTTGTGACATTTTAAAAATTTATTTTTAAGGGCCACAATGACTAGCCCAAGTCTAAATCATACAGTTTATATTATTTATATAGGAAACATATAAATTACTTTTATAAAATAGATGATCATGATTTATGTTTTCTCATTGTTGAAGGAAAAGTGATAGTTTAACGAGCCAAGATTCATGTATTATAGTATAGAATATTTTGGATTATACTCCTTGTATATTATATTTTGTACTTAATTTGAAAGATCTTATTTTTTATTCTTAAATGTCATAATGAACACATGATATATTATATATTTTTTATTGTGTTATAAAAATAAAAAAAAAATATAATAAAATTATTAAAAATATTTACATTCTTTTGATGCCATTCAGCAACTTCTCAGAAAAAAGCTTTTTCCACATTCATTTACTTCTGTATGTTATTCTACATAAGGTTTAGAGTATTATAATTATAAAAAAATTTGAAAGTCCTAGTAATTTTTGATTCACTATTATTTATTTCTTATTTAAAGGGCCTGTAAGGAAAAAAAAAATCTATTTATTTCTTATTTAAGGGGCCTTTAAGGAAAACAAAATTATCTAATTTCATCAATAGTCAAGTTTTTTTTTTAAACCATTTTTGTTAATATATCATAAAGGGGAATCAATAAAAGGATTATTTATGACTCTAGTAAATTTAAACTTAATTTTTTTTCGTTAATGCCTTTCCAGAAACCGATAACGATTACTGTTCCAGTAAAACCACCATCTATTTCATTCAGAAATATATTATAGAACTAAAGTTTGTAAACTAAAATATTATTATTAAAGATTATCTTTTACCATATGTTTTCATCCCAAAAAAATTCTTTAAATAAATTTGAGCATCGTGTGTTTTTATGCATTAACTTTCTAAAAAAAAAAAAAAAAGTTTTTATTTTTATTTGCAACAGTTTGGCAATACACATAAGTACACACAGACCATCTCACAGTACTTGGTTATTTAGACATGTATTTACATTGAAAACCAGAAGTCGAAATTTTTCACCATCACAATACTTTCCCTTATTATATTTTTCATATATAGATAAGTGAAAGAAAAAAAAAAATGTTTTGGTTTTTTTGCTCTAGTAGATATGTATCCTGAACTAATAGATAAAAGCAAAATAGCAATTAGCTCTACAATAACCTGAATATAAAAAGAACATCAAAGTTTTTAAAGTAATCACAACAATCTAAATGCCTGATTACTAAAAATAAAAGGGTCAACCCATATCAAGTGGTCCAAAGCTGGTTGCTCGAACATTTTAGAAAAGATTAATTTTTTTACCAACAATTACGTATGGAATCAATAGTTCAAACAAGTTTTAAAAAATGTTTAGGGTCAACCGTTTCAAAATGGCAGCCATCTTTGCTTCACCTTGCAGTCCGATTTTTGAGTTTTTAAGCTCTTATGGAAAACTCATTTTCTCAAGACTGGTAAGTCGCAGACTAATAATTCAAGTCGATTGTTTTCCTTACAGTCAGCTCTATCTGTTGTGTTCTCTTTATCATTTGAATATTTTGAAGTCCAATACTTTAATTCTGCTATTGAAAACAACTGCTTTAATTTCTCAAAAAACTGTTTTTGAGGGTAAGTTTTGGGTATAAGGGGAAGTACATCAACGCTGATTTTTGGCATGATAATAAACCTAACTAATTAGCTTTCAATAAAAGTACTCTTAACCTAATATATGTTACCATATTTTTTTTTATGAATTTTTAAACTTCAAATTTTTGAATTTTTTTATAACTTCACGCTAAAATATCTCTACTGGGGAACTTAATAATAATCTCATTTTTTTTTACATGTTATGCATGCAATATAAAACCCCTGTAGAAATTTGGGTACCACTACTGAAGTGCGGCTGATGGGGCAACCCTGCTTCGGGGCGTGGCTATCACTCCCTTTCGGAGGGGAAATTCTCGTCAGCTGATGCCCCCACCACCTTATCACTATTTCCCCTCCTTTTTAAAAACAGCGCGTCTTGCTTGAGTGTTCACGTCATTTTTACGTCACAAGCCATCTTACCAATTCGCCAATTGACACATCGATTTTTCACTTGCTACTTTTAAGTCGATATACTTCTCCCACTTTTGAAGTAACGGCCTTTTAGGAGTCCATATTGTTCTCCGACTTTTGAAATCATTGCCCTCAGCTTTCATACCATTTTTAGAATTATCAGTAATTCCGAAATCGATAGAAAGTTTTTAATAAAATTAAGACTTATTTACTTCATATAATACGGGATTTTCTCTATTTCAAATTCAAAGAGTTACATTTCAACTTTCATAAATACAAGCTTCATTACATTATTGATGGAACACGCATTTAACAAATCAATGAATTCTTATTCAAAATAAAATATTAGCCTGTAATTTTATTCTTTCCAACTTTTATTATTATAAATTTAAACTATCATCATTTAATTATACTATACAGTAATAAAATAGATTATTAAGCTAAGTCCCCTTTTCGGTACCACTACTGAAGTGAAACAGTGTTGCCCCATCAGCCGCACTTCAGTAGTGGTACCCCCGGTACCACTACTGAAGTGCGGCTGATGGGGCAACACTGTTTCGGGGCGTGGCCTAAGGCGCAGCGATCGCTCGGGGCCTTGCCGAACTGCCGCCCCCACCACCTTCCCCCCTTCGCAGATAAGGCTCCAGCTCTCTGTTCTGTCCCACTTATTTTTCCCGCCATTTCCCTTCAGTAGTCGACTGTGACGTCATGTAATCGTCACCTCTCTATATCGACAATAAAGATCGACCGTGCTATTTTCGATACTAATACCTTAAGTTTGAAATTAAATATCTTTATACATACTTTCGATTTATTATATAATTTATATATTTTTAACTTTCCTGCTGAGAATTAAGCATCATAATATCATTTTACCGATCTTAAGCTCATTTACAGAGTTATATTTCTTATTATAAGTAAAACACCTCAAATTAACTTTCCTTTTTTTTATTATATGGTTTATCACTATACTTCTTTATTTTTTCCATCTTTTTAATTACTATTTATTGTATTTCTCTATTTACTACTTCATATCTCATTATTTGTCTCATAGTTATAATCATTATTTATTCTATTTCTGTACTTGAGATCTCATTATTTGTCTCATAGTTATAATTATTTATTCGATTTCTCTATTTAATATTTCAATACTTACTGTTATCGGTAACTTTACTTTTACTGCCTGATACAAAAACTTTTATACCTATTTTGTTTTAACATTCTTACTATTAATCAACATCACACATTTTAAGTGGTGTTACAAATTTGTTTTTCATGATTTCAGGGAATACCACGCTTTTTCCACATATATGATCTTAGTTTTTCAAAAGTCACACTTTATATTCTGCTACTATCATCTCTTTTGATTATAGTTTGACAAACATTGTCATTGAATAACTTCAAACTTTGTTTAGGTGATTGTGCTTTAATGAGATAATGACACTTTGTGACAAATAAAAGTATTGCGCACGGTATTCATTAAATCTTATTCCAATTATTTAAGCATATGTAACAGTTAAATGATTATAATTTATAAAAACCTTTTATAGAAAATATTCAAATTGAAGATTTTAAAATATTTTTTTGTTTGCAACAAAGTTAATTGAAACACGATTTCATTACATACATTAATAACAAACTCCTCAACTTTATTTACTTTTTAATTTGGCTGAAGTATTGTCATTGACTTGTTCATTCAAGGCACTAAAAAAATAAAGAACACTTTAGGTTCAATTTTTTTTTTTTTTATTATTCAATTACAATAGTACTTTAAAAACACACAAAAAAAATATAAATAACCTTAATATAATAATAACAATAAAAATTGTAAATAAAAAACATAAAACATCACTGTATAGTTTTTTCTTTTTAACAATATTTTCTTACTCCGGCAAATTTGTAATTTTGGAAGTAAATAGTGGATTATTTCACATAAGTGAAGATGTTTTTAGATCTCAAAACATCCGTCAGGTCTCATGCTTTGAGTCACCTGTTTATTACAGGTATCTCTCTGCTGCATATATATATATAATAGAATTATTTCAGGTAGTGAATATTTATGGTAGAATTCAAAAGGGAAATGAAATAATGCAACAGACCCCTAAAAATGATAAAAGAAGTGACATTCTCAAGAGTTAGCTAGAATGGTAAGAGGTCAAAGTATTAAGCTTGACTAAGATCCTTGTCCTAGTGCACCCTACCGGGTTATAATTTGACAGTTACTTGGTTTATGTTTGAGACAAATATTTTGTTTTCCTCAATTTTTTTTATCTGTTTAGAACTATTAACTATTTTAATAATAACAGATAACAAAACAAAGTGAGTATGTACATTTCATTTGACTGAACACAGTGACTGAAAATCAACAGGCTGCTCTGCTGACACTTGAAGAAATTAAGGTGACAATTTTGGAAAGTTATTATCCATCTCTAGAACAGTGTATGTTCTATGGCTATTGAAGGGTGTTTTTATAGCTTTAAGGTATTACAGTATAGGTAAAGGAATCGGCCAAATTAAAGTAAAACCACCTGGAGGGTGCATTAGGAACTGAAGAGTTAAGAATGTATTTAAATTTCTGAGAGCCACGAAATGTGTACTGAGACGTTTCTAAAAGTTATTTTAATTTTAGATAAGTTTATCTAAAATTAAAATAACTTTTTCTCTTTTTCCCAAATAAAAGCGAGGTATGAGGAAAAATAGTAATAATGAAAGTATTAACTCAGTCAAAGAACTATAGGGATACCCCTAGGGCACAAGCTTCTTTAAACTTTTCAAAGAGTTTATTGGAATGGGAGCAGGTTTTAAATTTTTTAGAAATGAAATTCATGCTTAATTTTTTTTTTTATTATTTTTCAAATTACATATTTCTATTTACATTTTACATATACAAATGAACTTATGATTACATATATACATTTGAAGATTGGTGAAATACTTCTTCCAAATTTCTTTTATTAAAAATTTATAATATATACATTAATTTGCCGACGTTTCGGACTATTCGTCCCTCTTCAGGGCAAATTTCTTCTGCCAATAACTAGTAATCCTTACACCTATTACAAAATGTGTCCATTTTAAATAATCAATCATTTTAAATAACATAACATATTTGATCAACACAACAATCCATATATTGAATAGTACCTGACAATTTTTGGTGGCTAGGTCCATCTATTTCTATATTACAATTATATCCCATTACCTAAGTAAATTGGTCATTTTATATAAAATTATATATATATTCACATGACTACCACTATTTTCTACAATATTCTTATCACACTATCTATTACTGACTGAACTTTGTCTTATTTACCCCAATGTTCCTTATCCAACCAATTGTTATTGTAATTAATTTTTATATATGATTATTTTCATCTTATTCACTTTTTGATATTTAAATTTTTTATAATTTCTGCATAATGGCTGCTTACTTTTATGGAATCAGTTTTATAATTGACTGCATTTTCAATGTTTTTTGTTATGTGTATGGTTTCTATTAATTTCCTGTTTTTTGTATTTTTTTCTACTCCTAAAATTTTTACCTCTTTGAAATTAAATTTATGTTTTTTTACAATACTATGTTGGGCTAGGGCTGTGACATTAATGTTTTTAATATTATTACAATTTGCTGTGTGCTGTTTTATTCTTGTATCTAATTTTTTAGACGTTTCTCCTATATAAATACCATCACATTCACCACATTCAATCTTATATATAGTATTCTTCTTTTGCATGCATTCTATTTTATCTTTGGTATTGCTAAGGAAATTTTCTATTTTATTGTTATTATAGGTACCTAATTTTATATCTTCTAGGTCGTATTGTTTTATAAAATGACCAATTTACTTAGGTAATGGGATATAATTGTAATATAGAAATAGATGGACCTAGCCACCAAAAATTGTCAGGTACTATTCAATATATGGATTGTTGTGTTGATCAAATATGTTATGTTATTTAAAATGATTGATTATTTAAAATGGACACATTTTGTAATAGGTGTAAGGATTACTAGTTATTGGCAGAAGAAATTTGCCCTGAAGAGGGACGAATAGTCCGAAACGTCGGCAAATTAATGTATATATTATAAATTTTTAATAAAAGAAATTTGGAAGAAGTATTTCACCAATCTTCAATTACATAATTTAGATCTTCCAGCACATATAGTGTATTTAAGATTACATAGTATATATACATTGTATTTTAGGTATTACATAAGGTTTTATCAGGTTAAATCATTCAATCACTGATCAACAATATGAGAATCAGACAACATAAGAAATCACATAAAAACATTAGCTGCAATAAAAAATAATGATAAAACCCTCATAAATACATATATGTATGAATGTATATATTTTTGTAAACATACCAAAATTAAGATATTAAAGTATAATTAAAAATTTTGCACCAACTATCATGGAACCTGAGGGGTTTATATAATAAGTATACAGGGTTAATGAATGAATACAATATAATGAATGGTATAAATTAAGGAATTAATGCCGAAGTTTCAATAAGGTGCTAATTTTGTTCTATATTTCCTTTAATTTGAATTTTTTTTCTGTTATTAAAACTACCACATAATTGTCGGAGCGATAATAACCCTGGCTAGTATTAATATAATTATCAAGTCGCCGACTTCCCTTATTTGTTTTATATTTACATTTGTTATATATTATGTAAAAAAATAAAAAATGGTGTAAAGTTGAAGAGAAAAGGACCGGGGAGCCTAATTAGCGGGAGCGAGCGAGTGAAAACACCCTAACGCTTCCTGACAGTCAGGAGCTCGAACTAAATTTTAGTTCTAGCTAGTTCAATTATGTGGTAGTTTTAATAACAGAAAAAAATCAAATAAAGGAAATATAGAACAAAATTAGCACCTTCTTGAAACTTCGGTTTTAACTTGGTATTAACATTAAGATTCGAGCTGTGCAGAGTCCGCCCAAATGAGGAACCTTCCCTAATTCAACTTCCTCTGTAGGCCCACAATTGCAGTTTCAGTCTTGTGCCAGCCGCTTGTGAACTCTTTCAAAATTCAAATTATGGCTTGCGTTAATTGCTGTGTAACCGCATTGAATGTGGCGGAGCAGATTGGGGTACAAGAGGAACATGCGATACGGTATTTCCAAAGGCATGGGGTCCTCAAAACTGAAATTATATGTCCCAGGTGTGGACGGATTGCCAGGAGAAAGCCCAATACACCTTTCTTTAGGTAAGAAATAACGGCTGTTTAGCGTATTTAATATGAGTGCATTTAATTTTTACAAATTTTTAATTTACTTGATTGGTGTTGTAGGTGTCAGAGAGTCAGACACTTGGAGGGAGGCAGGGTGATATGTAATTTCAAGAAGTCTATTAAGACTGACTCATTGCTGGCTGAAATACATTTACCTTTTTTTAAGTTGGTCAAATTCATCGCTGCCTGGCTGACAGTTCCCCATCCCCGATACAAATTTCTTGTGGAGTAGTTGGGAATGTCAAGTTCAGTGGTGGTGGAGTGGTCCGAAATATTAAGGGAATTTTGTATTCAGTCGGTTGAGTTGTCGGGTGTTAATACTCTTGGTGGGCCTGGTAAGGTGGTAGAGGTAGATGAGGCTAAATTCGGCTCATCAAAATACCACAGAGGGAGGCTGATCGAAGGAGTCTGGGTTTTTGGCGCCTTCGAAAGAGGGACCAAAAAATGTTTCTTTGAAATAGTCCCAGATCGTTCGGGACGCACCCTCTTGGGTATTATTATGCGCCGAATCGCCTCAGGTACCACTATCATGTCCGACCTATGGGGAGGATATAGGAACCTCCAGGCCCTCCCTCAATATGAACACCTTACAGTTAACCATAGTATAAATTTCGTAGACCCTGCCTCCGGAGCTCACACCCAAAACATCGAGAGGGTTTGGAGGGATGTTAGAGGCAACACTCCGAGGTACGGAACAAATAAAAATGACAATGCAGGGTACCTTGCAGAGTTTTACTGGAAAAGGAGTTATGGAATAAAGGATAGGATGCATAACTTCCTTTTAGAGATTGCAAGGCAGATCCCTCCAGACGCCAACTGAGGTAACAATGATACCTACTTTACTTTTTCCTTTTTTTTTTTTTTTACTATACTTTTGTGTTTTTTATTTATATATCTATACATACATTAGTAATATTCATCTTATGTGTTTGCATAATTTAATTGTGTGAAAAACTGTGTCTGTCGGTGTCATACTGTTTGTAAAGAATTTCAAAATTTCCCTTTCATTGATCATGTTTTAACCCGATTTGTTTATATATTTCCACTGATTTATAATTTCTAAAAGATTATTTGTAATGTTGTAGGAGGGTGCGTTGTCATTTTTATTATTCCTTACCTCGGAGTGTTGAAGCAGACTTCAGGTGGAGCCCCGAAGGTGGAAATTTGGCCACAGTTATGACTTGGTAAGAATTTACATCATCTCTGTATACTTACTATATAAACCCCTTAGCCTCCTTGATAGTTGGTGCAAAATTTTTAATTATATTTTTATATCTTAATTTTGAAATGTTTCAAATTCATACATATATATTTATGTGTTATTTTATCATTATTTTTTATTGCAGCTTTGAGACCCCATGCCTTTGCAAATTGGGCAACGAAGTAATGAACCTCCTACACAACGTTCTGCACCAGTTATGTTGTTATTATACCAGTTATATTGCATTAATTCCTTAATTTATACAATTCATTATATTGCATTCATTCATTAACTCTGTACACTTACTGTATTAACCCCTCAGGCTCCATGATAGTTGGTGCAAAATTTTTAATTATACTTTAATAATCTTAATTTTAGTATGTTTACAAAAAAATATATATTCATACATATATATATTTATGTGTACTTTATCATTATTTTTTATTGCAGCTAATGTTTTTATGTGATTGCTTATGTTGTCTGATTCTCATATTGTTGATCAGTGATTGAATGATTTAACCTGATAAAACCTTATGTAATACCTAAAATACAATGTATATATGTAATCATAAGTTCATTTGTATATGTAAAATGTAAATAGAAATATGTAATTTGAAAAATAATAAAAAAAAAAAAAATTAAGCATGAATTTCATTTCTAAAAAATTTAAAACCTGCTCCCATTCCAATAAACTCTTTGAAAAGTTTAAAGAAGCTTGTGCCCTAGGGGTATCCCTATAGTTCTTTGACTGAGTTAATACTTTCATTATTATTATTTTTCCTCATACCTCGCTTTTATTTGGGAAAAAGAGAAAAAGTTATTTTAATTTTAGATAAACTTATCTAACATTAAAATAACTTTTAGAAACTTCTCAGTACACATTTCGTGGCTCTCAGAAATTTAAATACATTCTTAACTCTTCAGTTCCTAATGCACCCTCCAGGTGGTTTTACTTTAATTTGGCCGATTCCTTTACCTATACTGTAATACCTTAAAGCTATAAAAACACCCTTCAATAGCCATAGAACATACACTGTTCTAGAGATGGATAATAACTTTCCAAAATTGTCACCTTAATTTCTTCAAGTGTCAGCAGAGCAGCCTGTTGATTTTCAGTCACTGTGTTCAGTCAAATGAAATGTACATACTCACTTTGTTTTGTTATCTGTTATTATTAAAATAGTTAATAGTTCTAAACAGATAAAAAAAATTGAGGAAAACAAAATATTTGTCTCAAACATAAACCAAGTAACTGTCAAATTATAACCCGTTAGGGTGCACTAGGACAAGGATCTTAGTCAAGCTTAATACTTTGACCTCTTACCATTCTAGCTAACTCTTGAGAATGTCACTTCTTTTATCATTTTTAGGGGTCTGTTGCATTATTTCATTTCCCTTTTGAATTCTACCATAAATATTCACTACCTGAAATAATTCTATTATATATATATGCAGCAGAGAGATACCTGTAATAAACAGGTGACTCAAAGCATGAGACCTGACGGATGTTTTGAGATCTAAAAACATCTTCACTTATGTGAAATAATCCACTATTTACTTCCAAAATTACAAATTTGCCGGAGTAAGAAAATATTGTTAAAAAGAAAAAACTATATAGTGATGTTTTATGTTTTTTATTTACAATTTTTATTGTTATTATTATATTAAGGTTATTTATATTTTTTTTGTGTGTTTTTAAAGTACTATTGTAATTGAACAATAAAAAAAAAAAAAATTGAACCTAAAGTGTTCTGTATTTTTTTAGTGCCTTGAATGAACAACTCAATGACAATACTTCAGCCAAATTAAAAAGTAAATAAAGTTGAGGAGTTTGTTATTAATGTATGTAATGAAATCGTGTTTCAATTAACTTTGTTGCAGAATAAAATTTAGTTAATAGAAAATTTTAAGTTTTCGGTAACCGGGAATAAACCATATTGTGCAATTTTATTAGCCAGTTTAGAGTATTTTGTATTATGTATACTCCTACATGCATTGATCTTGTTGCTATGTGGATAATGTAGTTCTGGGTAGTTTTGCCTAGGAATAAAAGATGGAATAAAAGATCTGAAAAAATTATTTCATTTTTTTATTCTGAAAATGGTATGGGACTTTGAGTGATGTGAGAAGCCACACATTTTTTATTTCATTATCTGCCCCTCAGAGCTCGATCCCATCCTTAGTGTCAATTACTAAATTATATTCAAATTGAAATAAATGCATCATTTCTAAACTTTTTATTTGACTCAGATATTTTAGAACACTTCATTAATGTTTTTTTTTTTTTGTTTTTTTTTATATAGTTTCAAATGTCAAATATGTGCAACTGATACTGCAATTTAACATCATTGAGGCTGGAATCTAAATCAGATTATGCAGTACATGGTACAGTACCTGTACCAAATTGTCATCTACATGATAAAATATCCTCTTTTTATTTCTATATGTGTGGATAATAAATGAAGACATGAGTAGATGATGATGTTATGTTTAAAAAGCTACCTGTTACAAACACAAAAATCAAAGAAATGATATTATACCTCATCCCCTTGTCATATCATTACATGACGGGTACATGGGAAGTATTAATTTTTACGATAATACAATTTGTTACTTTTCTTATTCAGAAACAGAAGAGAAATTATAGTGGAATTTCTTAACAAGCAGTTAGCAGTAATTGAATATTTGGAACCTTTATTTTTTAAATGGTCTAAGTCCATTTGCAGCCCTTATTAGTACATATTATATTTGAAATTTACCTAAAACTAAATTGGAATAATCTAATTACATACTTACATATCAATACAGACACTGTATGATTTGATTTCAAAAACCTAATTGTGAAGTGTGTGTGTTACTACTTGTTAAGAGATCCCACTATAATTTCTTTTCTGTTTCTGAATAAGAAAAGTAACAAACTGTATTAATACTTCCCATGTACTCGTCACATAATGATATGACACTAGGATGAGGTATAATATCATTTATTTGATTTTTGTGTTTGTAACAGGTGGCTTTTTAAACATAACATCATCATCTACTCATGTCTTCATTTATTATCCACACATATAGAAATAAAGAGGTAGATGACAATTTGGTACAGGTACTGTGCCATGTACTGCATAATCTGATTTAGATTCCAGCCTCAATGATGTTAAATTGCAGTATCAGTTGCACATATTTGACATTTGAAACTATATAAAAAAAAATGTTTACAATGTAAAACATCATTTACAATGATGTTAAATTGCAGTATCAGTTGCACATATTTGACATTTGAAACTATATAAAAAAAAAAAAAAATAAAAAAAACATTAATGAAGAGTGTTCTAAAATATCTGAAAGTCAAATAGAAAGTTTAGAAATGATGAATTTATTTGAATATAATTTAGTAATTGACACTAAGGATGGGACCGAGCTCTGAGGGGCAGATAATGAAATAAAAATGTCATTACTTTTCACGAGTGATCGACTATGATAGTTGAGAAATTTTGCCTTACGAAGATTGAGTCAGCTAGTATTAAATCATTTTATGTACCAATACTATCGAGTGATGATACGACCTGAGTCAACAGTTATACTTTGTGAAATTTGGATTGTCAGCATGAATTTTAAAAGTTTTAAAAATAATATTTTGGGATTTCTATTAAGAATACTTTGAGATTCAGTTACTAATCTGGTCTTATCATTAGGAGTGGTATTGCAGATTGCATTATTCTTTTGTAAAAACTTTGGTTGGTATTTTCAAGGAGATCAACATATCTTAATGCCCATAAAGATATAGCACCTATGCAGTAAGATTCTGATTTTTATTGCTTCATTTAATCTCCTTTAGGGCTCCAAAGATGGCATTTTAGACCTTGTGCAAATATTTATTACCAACCTATTACTGTTCAAATGATGAAGTCTGAGCTGGACGAGGAAAAAGTCCAGCGTTACTAAAGGGGACTCCAAGATACAAATATTCTGTAACTGTTTCTATTATCTGGTTGTCATACACAAGCAACTTGCATATTGTAGGCCTACCTTTCAGAATTCTCATGGGTTTAGTCTTTTATGTATTAATAACCAGTTTATTATTTTGGCAATATTGCGCAAGGGTATTGATTTTGTTGTGCATCAGTTATTGAAGGAACTATAATTGCAAGGTCATCCACAGACATGAGCAACAAAAAATATTTATGTTTGTCAATAACATAAAGTAGGTATATTGGTGATACCATTCAATGCAAGAAGTGTTCCAAATCACTGATGAAGATAGGGAAGAAAAGGGGACTTAGCTTAATAATCTATTTTATTACTGTATAGTATAATTAAATGATGATAGTTTAAATTTATAATAATAAAAGTTGGAAAGAATAAAATTACAGGCTAATATTTTATTTTGAATAAGAATTCATTGATTTGTTAAATGCGTGTTCCATCAATAATGTAATGAAGCTTGTATTTATGAAAGTTGAAATGTAACTCTTTGAATTTGAAATAGAGAAAATCCCGTAGTATATGAAGTAAATAAGTCTTAATTTTATTAAAAACTTTCTATCGATTTCGGAATTACTGATAATTCTAAAAAAATGGTATGAAAGCTGAGGGCAATGATTTCAAAAGTCGGAGAACAATATGGACTCCTAAAAGGCCGTTACTTCAAAAGTGGGAGAAGTATATCGACTTAAAAGTAGCAAGTGAAAAATCGATGTGTCAATTGGAGAATTGGTAAAATGGCTTGTGACGTAAAAATGACGTGAAGACTCAAGCAAGACGCGCTGTTTTTAAAAAGGAGGGGAAATAGTGATAAGGTGGTGGGGGCGTCAGCTGACGAGAATTTCCCCTCCGAAAGGGAGTGATAGCCACGCCCCGAAACAGTGTTGCCCCATCAGCCGCACTTCAGTAGTGGTACCCCCTTTTCTTCCCTATCTTCATCAGTGATTTGGAACACGTCTTGCATTGAATGTTATCACCAATATTTACTTTATGTTATTGGCAAACATAAATATTTTTTATTGCTCATGTCTGTGGATGACCTTGCAATTATAGTTCATTCAATAACTGATGCACAACAAAATCAATACCCTTGCGCAATATTGCCAAAATAATAAACTGGTTATTAATACATAAAAGACTAAACCCATGAGAATTCTGAAAGGTAGGCCTACAATATGCAAGTTGCATAAATAAAGAGGTATAGTGCAAGATGCAAAAATAAAGAGGTATAGTGATAAACCATATAATAAAAAAAAGAAAATAGGTTAAATAATGGTCAGGATTTTCAGTTTACAATGATATTTATTATGGTGAGCCAACGTTTCGATCCAGCTTGTGGATCTTCATCAGGGCTAAAAGAAAACAAATATATGAGTATCTATGCTAGAGGGTGACAATAAATGGATACATTACAGAACTGATAATAATATAAAAGATGGTATACATAAATATTAAAATAAGAGGCTGGTTAACAAGAAAAAATAGAATATGATATTTACCTACTGAGTCCAGGTGGATACTAAGACTAAAGGTAAAAATAAGGTGAGAGGTAGTGGTAGGGGGTAGGTTTGCCGACTTCAAAGGTTTTATGGCGGGGAAATCCAAAGCTTTTGAAGTGAAGGCACATGACAACTGAGTGAACAAAATATTTAAAAACTAACAAAATATATGGTACTGTATACAAATAGTTGTGTCTGGACTGAATAATAACATAAAAATGAGGTAATACATAATGTAACAAAGCATACAAATTTGGAAAATATATAGAAAGAAGCATACAATACAAAAAATAATAAAAGTATAAGAGGTACAGAGATAATTGCAGGTACCTATGAAATCAAAACTAGGATTTGAGGATGCGGAAGATGTTAGAATAAGTGGATGAAATTATCTCTTTATCTGTTTTGTGATTTACCGGGTTATTAGTTTCTAGATGGATGAAAATGGATTCTGAGAGGAGACGTTTGTCGTGGTTAGATACAGTGGCTAATATGGAGGGGTTCTCAAAGTCGAAGGAATGGTTGTGGGCAATGGCATGTTCTGCTAATTTAGATGTAGACGAATTACGCGTGGAAATACTGTATTTATGTTGATAAATACGTTTTTTTAAATAATTTTTGGTTTCACCTATATAGCAACTGTTGCAATTAAGCGTGGAGCACTGGATACGATAAACTACATTACACTTGTCTAGGAGAGGTACAGGGTCATTGAGTTTTGTATAAAGATTTTTTAATTTATTGTTATTTTTTAATACTAGGCGCATGTGTGGGAAACTCGATGAGAAGGATTTTTTAATTTTGTTTGAGAGAATGGGGATATATGGGATAGATCTGTATTGGAAAGTAGAAATCGGAGGTTGTGAAGGGTTGTTAGAGAGATTTTGAGTTTTAGCATCGTTATTAATAAGTGTTTTTATTAAATGCTCAGGAAAATCGTTAGATTGTAAGATATTTTTCAGGCGGATTTTGTTATGACAATGAAATTGTGGATCGGACAAGTTCAGGCTACGGTGGATGAGGTTTTTTGCGACGTTGATCTTTTGGTGATGTGGATGTTGGGAAAAATAGTTAATGAGTCGGCCAGAATAAGTGGGTTTGGTGTACCAATTAGTGGATATAGAATGGTCCGGGTTTCTGGTAATGGAAATATCTAGGAATGGAAGGGTACAATTGGTTTCCAATTCTATAGTGAAACGGAGACGTGGATGGTAGGAGTTAAAGGCGGTGAGAATATCAGTGATAGAGTTAGGATTGAGAATCAATAGGAGGTCGTCTACATATTTTTTAATGAAAAAAATATCGTTGGGGAATTTAGGTATAACAGAATCAAGGAGGTCGTTGAGGACAATACCGGAGAGGTCGGGAGCTAGACAGCTACCCATTGCAAGGCCAGAAGTTTGGAGAAAATATTTATTTTGAAAACAAAAATATCCAGAATTACAGCATAAAGCAAGGGAGTCAATGTAGGCAGATTTATTGAGTTTACTATGGGATTCTAACAAGTTCCATTTATCTTCAACGATTTGGAGGGCACGATCCGTCGGGATGTTAGTGAAAAGACTCTCGGCGTCGAAAGAGGCTAAGATAAAATTATCGGGAATATTGATGGTTTTTAATTGTTCCAAGAGATGGAAGGAATTCTTTACGTCGTATGGATTGTTATGGCTAAGGGATTGTAAGGGAGGGAGAAGGAATTTGCTTAGCTTAGTGGAGGGAGAATTGATATTTGAAATGATGGGACGGATGGGATTACCGGGTTTATGGATTTTTGGTAGACCGTAACAACGGGGAGCAGTAGAATTATAAGAAATAAGGTATCTGTAAGTAGGGGTACTTATTTGTTTTGTATCAAGGAGATGTTTGAGATGTTGGTTGAATTTGGTAGTGAGAGAAGGTGTTGGGTCACGTTTACTGGGGCGATAAGTGTTCGTGTCAGAGAGAAGAGTGTTAATTTTATCATTGTAATCTGCGCGGTCCATAATGACAGTTTTGTTACCTTTATCCGCACGGGTTACAATGATTTGGTTATGAGTATTTAGGAATGAACGGGTTAAGGATAGGTCTTTATAGAATTGGGTTGAGAAAGGAGATGAACGGGTGGGTTTCTGTGAAAGGTAATTAGTAATGATGTTGCAAATCCTAGTACGCGACATCTCTCTGATGTCGTCGTCACGGGTTAAGATGTTGTCTCGGTGTATGTGTTCGATGTCTGTGATGAGTGAGGGGATAAGGTGTTTGGAATTAGATGTAGGGGTGGTGAAATTGGGTCCTAGACTAAGAATTTTGGAGACGTTGGAAGGAATATGTGTGGAGGATATATTATGGACCCACTCTTTATTGCCGGTAGGATAAATTTTAACGGTGTTAGAATAACTGAGAAGTTGGTTGAACTTTTTTCTGAGGGAGGTTTTTTTGGTTGATTTGGCATGGGTATATATTTTATGGGTAGCAGATTTTAATAGCGCGATGTCTTCAACGGAGAAATGTGTAGAAAGCGAATTATTTAATTGATTAATTTTTTGTTTTATGTCACCGGTTAAAAAAAGGTTATCTTTAATAAATATATTAAGCATAGATTTTTTGAATTTAGACTCTATAGTTTTGACTTTTTTGTCTAGTTTGTAATTTAATTTAAGATTTTTCGACAAGTTACAAATAAATTTAGGTATAACAGATGATTTACGGCATTTTAATAGAAAAATTAGCGATTGTTCTTTGTTAGCGAGGTTTTTGTGGAGGTGGGAAAAGTGGTTGAGCTGTTTTACTTATAATAAGAAATACAACTCTGTAAATGAGCTTAAGATCGGTAAAATGAAGTTAAAAATATATAAATTATATAATAAATCGAAAGTATGTATAAAGATATTTAATTTCAAACTTAAGGTATTAGTATCGAAAATAGCACGGTCGATCTTTATCGTCGATATAGAGAGGTGACGATTACATGACGTCACAGTCGACTACTGAAGGGAAATGGCGGGAAAAATAACTGGGACAGAACAGCGAGCTGGAGCCTTATCTGCGAATGGGGGACGGTGGTGGGGGCGGCAGTTCGGCAAGGCCCCGAGCGATCGCTGCGCCTTAGGCCACGCCCCGAAGCAGGGTTGCCCCATCAGCCGCACTTCAGTAGTGGTACCGAAATTTGAACCTGTATATTTCAGTTCTTTTGTAGCTACAAATTATATAAAAGTAGGTAATAATAGCTAACGAAATGCCTGGAATAAACAACCCTTGTTGTAATATTAAATACTATATCTTATATATATATATATATATATATATATATATATATATATATATATATATATATATATAAGTTAACTGTATATAAGACGTATTTAATAAAAATCAAATTTGATTATAGGATAAGTTAATTATTATTAATAAACATATGTTGCTGTTTTTATATGTACCAGGTGGAAAGCAAAATAAAGTTAGTTGATTTCTGGATTTCTTGAAGTTCTGTTGTCACTTTGCCCTAGCTCCACATTTTTAGTGTAACATTCAGTCTAATCGTAACTGGTGCCGAAACCCGAGTACGAAGATAAAGTCACGTGAGTAAATCAGTTAATGTTCTTAGAACGCTCTGGTTAAAGTGTCGGCGTATCACGCGTTAAATACGAATCTAGTTTTAATACTGTGAATAATATGGGGGAAGAGGAACAGTTGGCGAAGTTAGAGTCGCAATTGACCGAGACTACGACAATGGCGCACATCGAACTATTGAAGATTAGAACACAGAATTCCACCTTCATTCATGAAGTGATCAGCCAACTAGAACCTTTTACTGGAATAATTCAGGACTGGAATAATAGGGGATCTTGAGCACTTCATTAAGGGAGGCGACCAGATTAAGGAATTAATAGTATCACGGAAGGAATCTGGAATGCTATTGGAATCTGACGTTCGACTTCTCGAGGCCTCTCTTATTGGTCGTATCTCAAGGCGAGTCTTAAACGCAATCCAGGGCGACCTAACGCACTCTTGGGAAACGCTAAAAGTACGATTAAAGAAACTTTATGGCGGTGGAAGATGGACACCAGAAGAAGATGTATTCTATCTACTTAAAGAGAGGCGAGCGCAAGGACAATCGGAAGGAGAATTCGCCGAGAAACTTCTAGTCCTATACAACCGGTTAACGGAGAAAATGGTGGAGGCTTGTGGGCAAGTGGAGGGGGCCCAGAAACTGGATTTCCTTAAAAGTGTGATGAAAGTACAATTGAATCATTACATGGATCGACCAGGCTCACTTCCGAAGGATCGAGACTTTATAGAGTGCGCACATGATTCCGTAGACGATAAAGAACGAAATGAGGCTCGCTTCGAAAAGCCAGAAACAGAGTGGACGAAGGTACGAAGTACGCCTAAGAGGCGGCTGTCTACAAACAATCGAGGTTTCGAAAAACGGCCAAGCCGGATCCCTGACGAAAGGAGGCGAAAATCAGAGCGACGCTGCTATGAATGTAACCGACCTGGTCATATAGCGGCGCAATGCAACCTCATAAGATGCTTTGAATGTGGTAGGAGAGGGCACATAGCGAGGGAATGCCCGCGACGTAACCCACGATCAAATAGGAGGGAAGAGAAACAACAGCCGATTGAGGTAAACAATCAGGACTGGAGCAGCAGGCGAGCTGGCAAGAGGAGCGGTGGCCATTACTCTGGAGATGAATCTTCGGGAGAGGAAAGTACCCAATCTGAGCGCAGCAGCCCGGCTACGAGGAGAGACGAGGTAAGTGGTGGGAATACCTGGAGGGGAGGAAATACCGGAGCGGAAGTAGTGGCGGGGCGTCCTCGCGCGGATTGAGGATGCGGTAACTGGGGGGGGGGGGCAACCAACGGAGTGAATTAATAATTAACAATAGTGTGAGGACGGGGCGATTGACTAGGTTGCCCGTGGCGAGGTTAGTGGAGTCAAAAATAAAATTTTTAGTCGATACGGGAAGTACTAACTCGTTGATTAGTAAGAGAGCAGCGGAGAAATTTGGTGTATGGTTAAGGCGCAAACGATGCAAATGTGTAATCACTACAGTTAGCGGTACATGCCAGACCTTGGGAGAGGTGATCTTGAATCTTACCGAATTAACGAGGTGCGATGCGTATCCGATAAAAATTCATATAATTGAAGAATTGATGCTGGGATATGACTTAATTATAGGTTGCGACATTCTACAGCGGGCGGGTCTAAGCATGAGGGTTAGCGGGAACAATTGGCGCCTTATGATCGGTAGCGGAGATACGAAATCGTAACGAAGGAAAATAACGCGGACATCGAAATTGGCGCAGTAGAATGTAGAAAGGAAGCGTTGTCGCGGATATTAGAACTTAATAAGGATTTATTTTACCGGAACGGAGAACTTATGCCAACTACTGGGAGAACTGTCCATAAAATCAATTTGAAAACAGATACACCGGTATATGTTAAAGATAGACGATATCCTCAAGTCATGAAGAATATAATCAGACAACAGTTGGGTGAACTACTGAAACAGGGTATAATCCGGCATAGTAACTCCCCGTTTAATAGTCCGCTATGGGTAGTTGAAAAAAGACATGGAGAGAATAGCGGAAAAGAGAAACATTATCAGTGTGGTAGTCGATTATCGGAAATTAAACGAGGCAACTAAGGATGAGCGGTACCCTCTTCCTCGGGTAGAGGACATACTTGACCGCCTGTCGGGTGCGACGGTTTTTAGTACGTTGGACCTCAAAAGCGGATACCACCAGGTTAGGATGGCCGAAGAAAATATTGGTAAAACTGCGTTTTCGTGGGAACGTGGACACTTTGAATTCGTAAGAATGCCCTTCGGGTTGAAGCGGGCCCTTTAACCTTCCAACGTCTCACCTTACAACGGGGATTAGGCGAAGACTTCTCGCAAGTGTACGTGGACGATCTCATTGTCTTAAGTAAGACCGAGGAAGAACACGTTGACCATTTGAGGCAAGTATTCAGCAGAATACGCGAGTTCGGATTGAAATTATCCCGTGAAAAATCTAAATTCGGCCTAAGGGGAATAAGGTTCTGGGGTCACGTTGTTTCCCAGAATGGAGTCCAACCAGATCAGGAGCGAGTGAAAGCTATACAGGAAGCCCCTTTGCCCAAGAATGTCCGCGGAGTCAGACGGTTTCTAGGCATGATTAATTATTATAGGAGGTTTATTCCAGGTATTGCGGAACTGACTCACCCATTAACCGAAATATTGAAAAAAGGAAAATGGTTCCAACTCGGGCCGGAGCAGATATCGAGTATTCAGAAATGCCGCGACATTTTAACCACTCGACCGCTACTAGCCTTTCCTGACTTCCACCGTATGTTTAAGGTCACTACAGATACAAGCGAGGTCGCCGTCGGGGCCGTATTATCTCAGAATTTCGAAGAAGGCGAAAAACCGATAGCATACGCGAGTCGGAAATTAAACGATGCCGAAAGACAGTATAGTGCGATCGAACGGGAACTTTTAGCGGTTGTATGGGCCGTAGAACACTTTCGCCCCTACATATATATATACGGTAGGAAGTTCGAATTGTTAACAGATCACAAACCGCTCGTATATCTGAGTACGCTTAAAGAGACTTCAGCCCGAATATCGCGATGGAAGGAAAGGCTAGCGGCGTACAATTTTCATACTGTACATAAGAAGGGAGTAGAAAACGCCGTCGCCGATTGGTTATTCCGAGATTTGGTTGTGAACGCAATCGAGGAGGAAAATACACCCGCAGAGCTATTTTCCTGGGCCGAGCGCGGACAGGAATCTCCGTTAACCCTGAGCGATCAAGAGGAAAATACACCTACGGAAAGACCCCACGAGTTACTCGAAATTGATGAAATAATAAACGATAAAAAGCACCAAATCATAATAAAATCAAAACAGGACGCGGGAACGGAAACTAGAACAAGCGTGTACGAGGGGCTATCAACCATATTAATTCGTACGCCAGCATCGGTTGACGAGAATGAGCTGGAAAGAATATTTCCAGAATTCAACAACGCAGGCCGAAACTGTTACGTTTATGTCGGCAATATTATAACGAATAAAATTAAAAGATTATGGAAACAGGAGAGGATAGGAGTAGGGTATACTTTAATCCGGTGCTTACGGGAAGGAGAAACGATCACGGATCCAACGGTGCAAAAGAGACTGCTTACAGATCATCACACCGGGAAAACTAATCCCAGGGGAGTAGAGGAGACACTACGAGCTTTGAAATTATTATATTTTTGGAAAAATATGGTAAGTATGGTACGCGATTTTATATCACGGTGCGAGGTATGCCAGCGAGTGAAGTATGATCGCCAGCCCCCGGTAGCCGTGTAAGTAACAACACCCACCGCGATGGAACCCTTGCGGTCCGTGCAAATTGACATTTACTCGTGCGAGGGGCAATCATGGCTGACAGCGATAGATACGTTCAGCAAGATTTCGATGGCCTATCCAATCGAAGCGAAAACGCCTAAGGCGGTATGGGAGGGAATCTTGCAGTGGTGTGTAACATACGGCGTACCTGACGAAGTAGTATCAGACAGCGGAAGAGAGTTCGATAGCTTAATAAAGGCGTGGGCTGTTACTACTACATTATAAATTTGATCATCTCCAATGAATCTTCCAGGTTGTCCTAATTCAATTCGAATAATTAATCTTATGGCTGACCCAACAATTCCAGCCCATATACCGAAGATAAAGTATAGGGTTCCAATGTCTTTGTGATTTGTTGAATATAATCATTTATTCAATATTATGAATAAATTATTATCTCTATAAATTATTATTATAATTATATAATATTATAAGATAATATTATTACCTCCATTGCCTAACATGCAATGGAGGTAAAAATTAATATGCAATGGAGGTAAAAATATTTTTTCAGGCTTCACTAAAGGGACACATGCCACATTTTTCTGGCCAGGGATAAGAGATTCACGTTTTGGCCATGACTTTCTAACTTAGTGAGACTTCTTATCTCTGCTGTCCCACTTGCACAAAAAACAGCAAAATTTGGTGAACCCAAGTTGCAAACCAAGCAATAAAGCAATGACCTTTAAATCACCACAGATATTCCATTCATATTTTCCATATTGTATTTTCTCTAAAACTAGTTTCATATTTTCATATGTCTCTTTCATATCAGCGGCATGCGCTACCGGTATTGATGGAAGTTTATTGCCAATATGTAGCAGCACAGCCTTCAAACTTACTTTAGAGGAGTCTATGAACAATCGCCACTCATCTGGCCGGTGTTGAAGCCCAAGAGTTTCCATAACTGAACAAATATTATTCCAAAACACAATACCATTTTCTTCAGAGAAGTATACTTTGAAAACACTATGGCGGCTACGACATCTACTAATTCTTACATATTTTTGGAGTAGATTCCACCCTTTGAGTCTGGAAGCTAAAACTTCCGCTTGCTGTTTAGACAGATTTAAATCGCGAATCAGGTCACTAAGGTCTTGCTGATTGGGAAAGTATGGTTCTGATGAACAGCTACTGGCTTCATATGTAAGATCATTTTTATTTTCATCTGAATCATTTGGAGTTTCAGTCAGGTCAGAACCAGAGTTATCACTTAAGGTTGTATCTGCATATACTGGTACGGGGAACTCTTCACTGTGTAAGACAGGTCTCATTGCAGATTGCAAATTCGGATACTTAACTGTATATTTTGTTTTAGATGTGATTTCTTTAATATTTGTCAAACAAAAATAACAGTCAGTTAAATGATCCTTCGGTTCCCTCCAAATCATGGGAATTGCAAATGGCATATGATGTGTACCATTTTTCCACCCAGTCAGCAGTCTAACACACGAAACACAGCATGTATTTGGGGCCCAGCTCTTATCAAAATCACCAACTTGACAGCCAAAGTAAAGTTTATAACACTTCTTTACAAGTGGGGTCAAATTTCGCCTCTGAGACTTGAAGGTCAGCTCACCACAAATATAGCAGAAATTGTCTGCATGATTTACACAATTTCTTGGCATGATGAAAAAATAAAGCACAGAAATACAACATGCACAACATACACAATACACTTTTAAACAGAAAGGAAGGAAATATTTCACTACTCAACAATCTCACAGTCAGCTCAATACTGACACATCACAATGCCCAAGAGGTCTGACCATGTCTAAACAACAACGATGAACCTGCACAGTCATGTTTTATTGCGCTTCAGCATGACATTGCAAATAATTTCAATAATACAGCTTAAGTAAAATAGCTACATATGAGGTAACGGTTCCTATGACAGGTCAAAGAAAATTTTGAAAAGTAGCTTTTACAGAAAATCTATGCCTGATGGGAAAATTCTGACTACATATCTGAATTCAGGATGGAAAATGCCACTAGATTCACTATTCAGATCTCTTGTGAAAAAAACCTTGTCGACCAGTGTTATAGAGGCTCTATATAGTCATATTTAGATGGCATTTCCATCATAGACATATAAAGGTCTGGCCACACATGCCCGCACCGTAGCAATAATATAAGTTATGTTCAGAATATTTTTAATTTAACTTACATATTACCTTTAGTTATACCTAAAGTGGCCTGTGTCTGACATGTGTGGCCTGACCTTTAGGCATAACTAAAGGTAATATGTAAGTTAAATTAAAAATATTCTGAACATAACCTATATTATTGCTACGGTGCGGACATGTGTGGCCAGACCCTAATCCAACGTAATATACAGCAGACTGCAGCTACAGTTTATTTTTGTTAAAAATGTTGCTTGGCACTATTTTGCCCCGACCCCTTCAATTGATGGTAAATACAAATACAAAAGAAGCAAAACATGGAAATAGAATATAATACAAAATTGTCACATTGAAATAGAAAAAATAACTAACATGGTTTAAGATTTACTTAAGATGTGTGGTGGGTCATTCCATGTCAAATCAACACAATTTTGGGAGATTTTCAGACTTGATCTCTCATATTTTCATGATTTTTGGTATTCAGCGATATATCATAGACTTATGAAAAAAAAACCAAATTTCAGTTATGTAGCACAATTATTTTTGAAGTTATTAATTTTTAAAGATTTAAATTTTTATGAAAAAATTTCAGGTTTTGCTACCTTTAGATGCCTATAGACTGTCAACCAGTAGTGATATAAACCTAGGAGTGGTCTCATTTTAAAGTTGTTGAATGAGGCTTTAATATGGTATGCCACAAGATAGGGGTTACAATTCCAAAAAATTGAAACTTTAATCTAAATTTTGAAATTTAAATTTCTCAAAAAGTGGCAATTTTTAAAATTTCAAAAAATTATCAAAAATAGTTTGCAATGACTTAGTCCAAACAGCAAAATTTTATCATGGGATCTCAATGGGATCAGGAGGTACAGGGGGCTTCAGAAATACACATGTTTTGGAAATAATTTACCAAATTAGTAAAAAAAAAAATTTTAATTTCCTATTTTGCTATGCAGTGTGTAGGACACTATGAAATTAATAAAATACAATGATTACTATAAAGTACCACACTTGGAAACCCCTATTGTAACATTAAACTATGGTGACACTTAGTGGTTGATGTTGTGGATAAAGATGAAGATTCCAGTAAAGTGCAAGTTACATTCCTCCATCCTTCAGGTCTGTCACCCTCATTTATATATCTCACTCCACCTGATACACCCTGGATACCTTTTGCAGATATGATATATAAAGTAAAACCCACCACAGCAACTAACCGAACATACAGTTTACCAAACAGTGAAGTGAACAACAAATGTGTGGGTATCTTCCAACGATTGAAGTCTCGATCAACAGATCCCATGATAGGATTTTTCAATGATATATAAATTCTATCATGGGATCTCGATGGGATCAGATGATACAGGGCTTCAGAAATAAACATTTTGTGAAAAATACCAGAATCAGTATCGTTTCTGAAAATTTTAAATAGTTTATTGAATGAAACAAGCAACACATTACAATTAAAAAGGCAGTGGCTATTATTTTCACATTTTTTAAATACTTTTTTACGACAATCTGATATTATGAGTAAAGTTAACAAATCTGTCCATCGAGACTTCAATCGTTGGAAGATACCCACACATTTGTTGTTCTCTTCACTGTTTGGTAAACTGTATGTTCGGTTAGTTTCTGTGGTGGGTTTTACTTTACATATCATATATGCAAAAGGTATCCACAGTGTATCAGGTGGAGTGGGATATATAAATGAGGGTGACAGACCTGAAGGATGGAGGAATGTAACTTGCACTTTACTGGAATCTTCATCTTTATCCACAACATAACTCAACCACTAAGTGTCACCATAGTTTAATGTTACATACCCACCAACATCTGCTGTATGTCCTTAATAACTGGAAATACACTGAAACAACTGCAGAAGAAAATAATTTCACATTAAATTTGGTTCCACAGTTGAGAGGTATGTAGACATGAAATCTCTGGGTGCCTGATATAGTTAGTTACCACTGTATTGCAGCGATTGGCCAGTTGTTCTTCAGCTTTATTCTATTCTTCAATGTTAATAAATACAAAGTCTATGTTAGATATGTTCTGATGTGACCGTTCAAGCAGGTGCCTTGCATCCATAATTTGGTACTTGAAGGCTTGCCCTGGCTGCTAACCTGAAGTGGACAGGAAATGGGTTGTGTTCTAAAGATAAAATATCATAGGACTGCCAAATGAATTTCCTACAAGCAAATGAATAACTCAGATGCTACACTGCCTATAAATGTGTAATGTACCTTGTGAAAAAAGGGTATTTCCCTCGACTTGTAGGCCAACCAGTTTCAGTTTTCTTTTAAAGAAGGGTTTACAAATGTGGTACTATAAATTAATCATTGTATTTTATTACTTTAATGGTGTCCTACACACTGCATAGCAAAATAGGAAATTAAAATTTTTTTTTTTTTACTAATTTGGTATATTATTTCCAAAACATGTGTATTTCTGAAGCCCTGTACCTCCTGATCCCATTGAGATCCCATGATAAAATTTTGCTGTTCAGATTAAGTCATTGCAAACTTTTTTTGATAATGTTTTGAAATTTTTAAAATTGCCACTTTTTGAGAAATTTAAATTTCAAAATTTAGATTAAAGTTTCAATTTTTTGAAATTGTAACCCCTGTCTTGTGGCATACCATATTAAAGCCTCATCCAACAGCTTTAAAATGAGACCACTCCTAGGTTTATATCACCACTGGTTGACAGTCTATAGGCATCTAAAGGTAGCAAAACCTGAAATTTTTTCATAATAATTTAAATCTTTAAAAATTAATAACTTCAAAAATAATTGTGCTACATAACTGAAATTTGGTATTTTTTCATAAGTCTGTGATATATTGCTGTATACCAAGAATCATGAAAATCTGAGAGATCAAGTCTGAATCAGTGTGTTGATTTGACATGGAATGACCCCGGTGACAAATCAGTCAGATTCAACATCCATAACTGCTGAGGGAGGTGCACATGAGCACGCTGAAGAGCAAGCTGTACAAAGAGGTTATGCATGGGTTAGACATATTCTGTTACATATTACACAGGAATAGTTTGAGAGTCGACGTATCCCTGTTTCCACCGTGCAGTCACAACATCTGGACCTCTTGTGAGAGCTGGGTGGAGGTGATTTTGACGATCATCAGTCGGAAGGAATCTGCAACAAGGCGCAGTGAGCCTAATACGCGCATGCTCCTATAAGCATGGTAATGCTAACTTAGAGGAAGAGACCCTATAAAAGGGTTAAATAAACTTAAATGAAATAGTTTTTGTAATTTAGAAGACAAAAACACTTACCTTGGTTGATAACGTAATTGGGCGCGGTGAGCTTGTCAGATCAAGATGGCTATAGCACAACTCTCTGATGACTGGTGACAAACTGACTGAGGGTATTAGATTCACTCCAAAAAGATACCTGACTACAGGCCGTGGCGTGCTCTCCTCGACCCGTTGAAGAGAGCTACACCAGGAAAACCAAAGCCTGTGCCTGTCAGATCAGCCGCGCCCTACCCAGGGTCATTCTGTGACAGTTTTTTTCAGATGTAAATAAAAAATCAATGCTGCCCACAAATCGTAATTTTTTACCATAAAAGTCGACATGTTTAACGCCACTAAACACTTAGAATGGAACTGATGTTGGTATCAATTGGAAGTCTTTATCACATGTAAACAAAAGCAGATAACACTACTGACGGATTAGTTAGAAGATTATATTGACTGCTACCTCCTATCATTGACTAATGCCGGTTTCATATTTCCACTTCTGGTACATTGTTTAGTAATCCAATTGTATGTGATGAATTGACTTTCTTGATCATATTATTTTGTTGATATAATTATAGCTTATATGTTGAATAAATTAAATAAAGTACTATACAAAAATTATCAAATATTAGTTGAATTAAGAAGAAAAAGCCTCTGTATCTAATGTGAGAGTTCTTGCGAGGGTGTACGAGGATGTGTATCATAAGGGTGATAATTACTACAGGAACTTTTTAAAATATATTTATTTACACATTCAATAAATTAATGAAAAAGACTAAATTATTTCATTTTTAACAATATTATAATTAATAATCTTCCTTCATTACTTTTGATTTTTAGCAAAACCCAAAAACACCTCTTCTAAACTTGAATCAGTGATGATGTAATCATCCACTATGTTTGATTGATTCTTTATTCGTTCCATAATATCAAATAGGTCTGATATTTTGTAAATATCTGTTCTTATGTGGTAGTGAAGAAGTACCTACAATAAGTATGTTATTTAAATTATACTAAAGCAATTTTCAATATTTTTTAACATCCCAAGGCAGATATTTCGTTTGATGAAACCAATGCATTACATTTTTAACTTTTATCCTTTCAATTAAGAGTAGTTCAGTGACAACTGAAGAGGGAAGGGACATCAAAAACAAGCTAAGTGCCAAATAAAATAATTGAGTTAGACTCTAAGCAAGAATGAATGAATGATTTTGAATTAATTTTCAATAATTTACAACATATCATATTTAATAAGTAGAGAAAAATAAACATATTTGAGAATCAGAATGAGTTGGCAAAGTAAATAATAATATTTAAAAATAATCTCTAGACCCATGTATGGCTTTAAGAAGCCGAGCTGGAATAAATAAAGATTAATAAAAAAAAAAAAAAAGATAATAATCTATTTACAATTAAAGTTAACGTCATGACCATTAGTTTATAGAGTAAGGGTGCATCTAGGGGGGATGGGGATTGGGGATTGACCCCCCCCCTGGAATATATAAAACAAAATCATTAATGAATAAATTTGTGCATCTACTTTTTACATATTTTCAAGCACACTATTTAAAAAGCTCCTATTATTTTTGTAAATAAATCAATTTCATGAATTTTTTTTTTGGGGGAGGGGGGTGGATATCGATCCCCAATACGCCCCCTGCCTGGGACACTCATGAGTATGATAAAAATCATGTGGATTTAACAAAATGCACAATGTACTGTGGTGAAAGTTCCATAACTATAATTATAAAATGCTCGACTTGATCTGGTAACCTGCTAGAATCTAGCTGGGGTTACCTCCTCGCGGGTCGAGTAATCGAGCTGGTTACCTTTAATTTGAACTTTTAAGCAGGAGTGGTGCACTATGGACACATCCTATCATGAGAGGCATATGGTACATAGTAGTTCAAAGTGTTCTATAGTGTTCTGAAGCGTTTTGTGTTATTATTTGTGTTCTTTTGTTTCTGTTTCATATGATTTTGAGCAGGCGGTACCGCTGTTACTGCAGGGACTAAAGGTGGCTACTAAAAGTCCACAAGCGTGGAGGCAGAACCTAGAACATTTCGGGAACTGAGTATTGTAAGAGAAGAACAGTCATCATCTAATAACCAGACTACCACAACAGAAACTGAAACCTTTAATTTAGTTAAGAGAAGACGGAAGAAAAAGCAGGGTTCCCAGTTGTGAAAACCCTTCCAAGAAGTTGTGAAAACTCTTCCATTAGAACCAAAAGAAGTTACGAGGCCAACCTATGTTACAATCATGAGAGAAGGCAAGAGTACTACTGAAATCATTAATACATTGCCATCTACATAGAAATTGGGATAAAAGCATAAGTTGTCCGAACAACCAAAGCTGTTTCAGTTTTTATTTTTTGTGGAGGAAGACACAAATGGGAAAAAACTGTTTGGATGACAAAAATTAAAGAATGTAGGCATGGAGGCTAGACTGTCCCTCAAGAGGAAGGCCTGGACAGCGAAAAATCTTGAAACAGTTCTGTGGGAGAAATTGGTTGCAAAATCAGCTCTCACCCCAGAGTATAAATCAAATTATATAAAGCCCCTGCTTTTCACTGGAGCAAGAAACAGGATTATGAATAAGTGGGTTTTCGAGAGGAAATCATAGCTGGAGGTTGGTGGGCATTGACCTTCGCAGATTATCCTGACACACCTCCTTGCTTTTGATGCCAAGGATATGGACACACAAGAGCAGCATGTGAAGAAAAAGGCATAGTTTGTAGATGGTGTTCAGCAATCGACCACATAGCGGATTGTTCTGAGAAAATAAATAAGTCTACTCCAACTTGTGTTAACTGCTTGAGAAAGGGAAAGTAACAAAGCCAGGCAATCGGGATTGCCTGGTGAACAGCAAGAAGTCTCAGGAAGTTGTATGAAGAACTTATAATGAATAGACTAAATATTCTCCAGTTAATGGTGGGCGCCATCGTTTTGTTGGTGACCAGCTCCAAGCACTCTCCATACGCTGACATATTGGTGGTCCAGGAACTGACATGAACGTGGAAATAGGGTAACGGGGTTTGGCCTCATGTCAAGAGTGATAGCCCTGAGCAGTGGAGAGGGAAGCCAAGGGCTGCCATAGTGACCAATAATCCAAATCTTGACGTGATGGATATTATACTGATATGGATAGTATAGTAGTAGTAAACTGAGGCAGCATACTATGGCAGATTATGCATCATGATATTTCTATTATAATTGCAGAAGGGCCAGAAACGGATTCTTGTTTATTTCAGCAAGATGCTGTCAAAACCAGACATAATTATTGCGTAACCAGGCGGGAAGTCCTGGCAGTCATTAAGTCAGTACAGCATTTCTACAAGTACTTGTATGGTACGAGGTTTTTGCTGAGCACTGACCATGTAAGGTTGAAGTGGTAGCTAAATTTCAGGAACCTTATGGCCAAGTTGCCAGATGGCTACGGAAGCTCCAGAAGTATAACTTCGAAATTGAACATCGGAGTGAGGCATCGAAATCCAGACGCCCTACATTTTCTGGAGATATGGGAAAGAGTTGGATTGATGTTACTATCACGCAACACCTAAGGTTACAAGCTACATTGCGGATTGGACCCTCACATCTGAATCGACTTCCTACCACGTTGCTATAGTAATCAGCCTGGCAGATGGACCAGGATGTTTCCATGGCAACTATAAGGGCTACACAACCCGGAAAATTGACTGGAGGTGTTTAGGTCTCAACTAGAAGAAGTTATAGTTGACAACCAATGGGAAGAGGCGGAGGCGGATGGAGCAGACAATCTGGATGATCAAGTGTCTCGATTAACATATATCATCCACAATGCTTCTGGAAGATCACTTCATCGAAGCCACATAGACTAGGGATGACCCGTTCCTAGATAACGAAGAAGAAAAATTTGTGAGACGCACTACTATATATACACCTGGTACGGACTTGTGCCCACCATGTTACTATGATTATGCTATATATGATCTTCGTTCCTGGATAAGCAGAATGTTCGTTTCTGGATAAGCAGAAAACTGGTCGTGCTCCAGAATTCAATACTACAGATGTGGCTATTGAAGAATAGTATTCCTTATATCGAAGAGAAATAGTTACGAATCTTTAATGATTGCCTCGATAAAGGATATATTCCTAAAAAATGGAATATCGCCGACTTGAGACTTTTCTACAAGGGAGGGGACAGGGATAAGCCACTCCCCAAATCGTATAGATCCATTTGCCTCCTCCCTGTGATAATTAAGGTTCTGGAGCATCTGATCCTAAACAGACTAAGATCAGTTTTTGAAAAGGCCAGCCACCCGCGACAATATGGTTCTACAAAAAGGAACTGCTGATGCTGTAATGGTAGTACGCACAGATGTTGGACTGAGAGTGGAGCGATATGTCATGTTGCTGCTCTTCGACATATCCTCTGGTTTTGATAGTGTCTGGTGGTCAGACATCTTTAAGCAGCTGCATAACTATGAGTTTGTACACCAGTCCTAGGCCCAGCTCTATGGAAAATTGTTTTTGATGAGTAGCTGGGAGTGCTTGAGGTAGTGATGTGAAACTATCGATAATCTCCACTATCGATATGTTCCATAGTATTGGACATAAAGCTATTGATACTATCGATAGTCTGAGAGTGATGACGGGGATTGGGGGGGGAGGTAGAATAGTTGAATTTTTTATTTGGTAAGTTAGGAGCTGTAATACACATTTGCATTGGCCTTTTTTCTATTATTTTTTTATTAGGGAATTAAATAAACATTTCTATAATTAGAAGATGAATTCCATTACAGCTTGAGGTAATTTGTGTCGATTTCAAGCTTGTTCGTAACTGTAAAAATTAAAATAATTATAAAAAAAGTCAAGGATTTAGAGGAAATTGATACCAACCCTCTTCAAGTAACCATGCGCCCAGGAATCCCAGTTTTGGAAGAAGTTGATTTTTGCGATACTAGAGAACATTTCATTACGAGATCCTGGAATGTGTCAAAGGACTTTTGAGGAGTTTGGATGTGGCGGAATTATCTCCCTGAAGGGAAAACAACATTTTGAAGCCTGGACACTTTAAAAGAATCTTATAAAAAACTGCGAGTTGGTTTCAATGTTGCAAGGCAATCAGTTGTGTTGTATTAAGTTGGAAGACAACCAACTTGGAGCAAACCATCCAATTTTGCTGTCAAATTCCTTATGTCTTTAGGTCTAAACAAAATTCACATATCTTTAGCCTATTTATGGGTTTTCTTTCATAATTTTTATTATTTAATTAAGAGCCCCATAGTGTGACTTACCTTTGAATTTTAATCAGCAAGTAGATAAGAACTTTAGTAAGAGAAATAAATAAAATCACACTGTAACATTTTGTTTATTTTTCAATTAAATTAATTATATAGCACATGGGTGCTGAGGCAGATGCTATCACTTTTCTCCTTTAAAAACAATATTTTCGATAGTAATATTAATAGTTCAAAAAACCATCGATAGTATCAATAGTACTATTGATAGTTTTACATCACTGGCTTGAGTAAGATTGGTTCCCTACCACAGCCTACATTGACGATCTGGCTGCTGTGTCCTCAAACAGCAGAGCCTACTGGCGGAAAGGTGCTCCAACATGATACAAGAATGGTTCGAGAGAAATAAGTTGAAAATAGCCATAGCAAAATTGCTAAAACCCAGGCAATTCTTTTAAAAGGGAGAACAGATCGGGCCCACCCTATAACTCTCAGCATTGATGGAATAAGAATATGTCCAAGCGAGGTGGTCATCTACCTTGGTATAAGGTTCAGGAGAGAACTTAACATCACACCTCACTTGGATTAACTGGGAAATCGGGTGGCCCTTACTTTAAATGGACTTAGCCATGTTGGACAAGTTTTCTGGGGCCTCAGATACCCTTCTAAGTTCACAATATATAATGGTGTAGTTTTGAGTATTCTGAGGGCATCACCAGCATGGTTCATTAATTTCTCACAACGTTTAAATAACAGGTGACGGTCTGCTGCGGATCATCAGGAATTACCGGACTGTGTCTCATGAAGTGGTGCAGGTATTAGCAGGAATGGTGCCTCCTGACCTCCTAGTGGGGGAAGATGTATTTCAGCATAAATTTAAGAAAGAAGAGGTGCACAGCAAGCCTACCATCCCACCTTAAAGTGAAAATCGAACGCGACCCTAGTAAATGGAAAAAAAATATCTGGGAGGACACAATAGAGCAATAGAATTGGCGGTCGATGACAAATCCAAAAGGGGCTACTTTAAGGAAGTACTTCCCTACCATCCGGTCTCATATTGAAGCAAAATGGGTCCTCCTGGACTACTAGGTATCACTGTTTCTCACAGGGCATGGGGGCTTTCGAGCTAAGCTTTACTGTCTTAGAAATCTGTCCTGTGATGTCTTAGAAACTGCTGAACATATTGTTATAAACTGCACAGCCTTTGAGACAAAGAGACATGTTGTTGAGGAAAACTGGACTCTTTGTCCTCTCGGAGAGAAATTTTCTTCGGCAAGTCAATGAGAATAACAACCCGTATAAAAAGGTGTTTGTGATTTAGCTTTTAGGGTCAAAAATAATTTTTTTCCAAAACACTACACCATAGGTGACCCCCAGAGTATTTCCCCTAAAATTATTGGCTTTTAAGATAGAAGGCAATAAGAGTTAAATTTAATTTATGGCATTAAATGCTGGAAGAGGATGTGTCGATAATTTAGTTTGCAAGATAACAAAGTTTCCACATTTCTATTTAAAATATTTCCACGTTTTTGTAGCTTTATGATTTATTTATGTTTTTATTTAAAAATAATTATTTTAATTTCTGTTAGGAGTTTTAAATTAATTTTGCCATCCTCTTTTCAAGAAAACTTCAAATGTAAGAGCAAATTCAATCACGCATGCACGATCAAATATCTGATATTCGATAAGCATCCCCAAAAACCTTATACACAACTTTTTGGTAATTTTTAACTTCAAAATTAACAGTAAATCGAATTGCTCAGGCGCAATCAAAAATCTTATAATCAATTCAGAATCCGTGTCTATGAAAACTTTACAAAAAATTAATACTTACAATAGAAACAACATGACTCATACGCAGAGAGTAAGTTGCAACCATCGTATTAATTAAAAATTAATAATAAAAATGAAGGATTGACAAACCCCTAGGTTCTATGCCGACACCACAACTCGCTCCCTCCACATCTCTATCCACTGATTGCCAGCCAGACCCAATTTCTATAGATCTGCTTATCGCAATCCTCCCACCTCTCCTACCTTCAGCACCGTGCTTATTAGTCTTTTCTTAATTCGTTCACTACTAAATTCTCAATTTTACATGGCCATGAGGGGGGGATATACCCAAATTCAAACCTGTTCCGGTGTCCCTAATCGCATATTCCAGTGCTAAATTGAATAAAACTGGAAAAATAGAATCACCTTGTTCCAAAACACAGTGAACATTGAACTTCTCAGAAAAATAACTACCGATTCTTATAACTTGAATATATATATATATTCAAGTTATAAGCTAAGTTATTAGAGCGGTTCCGTCTGAAACCACATTGAGTCTCTGACAATTTCCTCAGCATATTCAGTGATTAATGTACATATTTTATAACAAACAAGGAGTGAGATTCCGCTATAGTTTGCAATCCGTCTTTGATCCCTTTTTGTGAATCGGAATAAGAATAGATTCTTTCCACTCTTCGGGTATTTTTTCCCGTTCCCAGAACTTTTTAACCAACAGATGTATTTTAGAGATCCTAGCTTTTTCGCATGCCTTGATTAGTTCACTAGGAATTTTAAATTTTGAGTATAATATATATAATAAATTGTGAGTATATCCAGCTACAGTCTCAAATTTCATTTAGTTTTATTTTTACATAATGGTGGACGTTTCGGACAATGTGTCCATATTAATCACCTAAATGTAATAGTGTAATAGTCAATTTTATAACAGTAATTTAGACACATAAAAAATAAATAATTTATGAATATTAAAGCTTAATTATATATAATATGATAAAAACTGAACGTATAAGCAGGTTAAGTTATTCGATTCAAAAATCATAAGAGTAAAATAAATAAGAACCTGGCCTAAAATAAAGAAGAAGCCGGCCCAGGAGTTTTTAGACTGGTCTCCTTAGGACTATATATAAAGAGTGATGGACTGGAGAGTAAGTCTTGTTCTGAAGCGCAAGTAATATTGTTATTTCTGTGTCACAAAGTGATAATTTTTGTAATGTGTATAACTGTTTGTGATATCATAATTTGTGTGGTAATGAACATTGTTATTTTCTTTGAATAAAATTTGTTAACCCACATAAGTGTTACAAAATTTTGATTATAATAGCATAATAATGTCTGCTTACTATTTCCGAATCTTTTTTGTAATTTATTAGTTCTATTTCTTTCTTTTATATATAAATGGTTTCAATGATATTTTTACTGTATTACTTTCTATGTGTAAAATTTTTGCGTTTTTATTTTTTATATTATATTTTATTTTTTATTTTTAAGTTAATTTTATGTTGACTATTATTGGAAAGTATGGATAAGGCTAAATGGTTTTTGAGGATTAAAGAATCCTCCTCAAAGGAGAGTATTATTGTGGTTTTAGATTCTAGTTTTAAGATTTGTTGATGTGTTACCAATATATGATTGTTTAGTCGCTACATGGAAATTGGTATATGAGGTCTTTTTGTTCCATTAGTGGAATTTTATCTTTTATTTTGGTTATGACATTTTGGATTTTAAAGGATATTAAATTCTGTTAGATCATATTCTACTAAATTTTTTTTTAAAAAATTGGAATAATTTATTAAGGTATGTCAAAGAGCTGTATTTATTATAGGGTTTACTATTTTCTTTCATTAGTGATGTTTCTTTGGTTATATCTGTAATAGCTGGGTTCATATTCTTATCATTTAAAGGTTTAAAAAATTCATCTATTGTTTTTTGGGTTGGATTTAGGTTAGGTTTGATAATTGCTGATGTAATTAGTGGTGTTACATTGCTTCATCACTTTTTTTCTACCTGATTCGGTGTTTTCATTTGTTGAATGTTATTTGAGTCAAGAGCACTGTATACCAGATTTTATTAAGTTGTTAGGGTATAGATTTTATAAAAAAGGTTGTAGATTTGACTTTTGTTTCTGCAAGACATATGTGGTCTGATAATTTTAATGCTTTATTTTTGGTGTTTTTAATAATATTAATTTTGTGTTGGAAATGGTGGTTAGAGCGATAGTTAAGAATGATATTAGCTGTTTTCTTTGTATTCCATATATTGTCTGTTTTCTTTTTTGTTCATTTTGTATTGAGTTTATTATATTTCCTGTAAATGGTTAGATCTACAGTGACTCAAGAAATTGATCAAATCGCATATGGTTAGCGATAGATCACCTTTTTTATTATTTTACTTATATCACCTTTTTTATTACTTATATATATATATATTTTTTTTATAGCGGTTAATTACAATGACACTGTTACTAACGTTTTACTAAGGAGTAGAATTAATAGAAACTACAAAAAAAGAATAGAACAAAATTCTTTTAACTAATAGTATAACAAAAATATAGTTTTATTTACATTTGATCAATTTTGTAACTTTTTTTTAAATATTTTGTGTATTCTCCTTTTGCGTCGATTACAGCGCGGATCCTTCTTGCCATACTTTCTACTAATTTTTCACACTGTTGTGGTGTGATCTGACTTCATTTTGCTTCAACATTTCCCACAATTGCTGTGTGTTGCATGCTGAAGCACTGACGTCAGTAACTGCTCTTCAGCTGAGCCCAGAGATTTTCAATAGGGTTTAGATCTGGGGATTGTAGTGGCCATGTTTATGTGACTCGAGCTGTGTGTCCTGCTGGAATACAATGTCCTTTTTAGATGTATTAAGCTTTGTAAGGTTTCCTATCAAGCTATATTTTAAAATCTACACGTAGTCGACTGCGGTCGATCTCCCTTCTATTTTCTTGATTAAGCCAACCCCTTTTGACTTGATCCCCAAATTTAATTGTTGGTTGAACATGTCTTGGCTGTAATTTTTCATTTCGTCCTTTCCACATCCACTCTTTGTCATCATATTCAAATCTATTAATTTTGGTTTCGTCAGACCTTACAACATTTGCCCAATCATTTACAGTGTAGTGCGCATATTTTTTGGCGAAGGATAATCTTAGTTTTTGATGCCTGGTGGTTAAAAGTGGTTTTTAATGCTTGCCCTTCCTCTCAAGCCAGCTTCCCTCAACACACTGTCCTTCAGCGCTAATGTCTATATTATCAAACCGCTTAAGTTTCCGTTGTATCTGGACAGCATTGTTAACTTCCCCTGAACGAATAATACCACGCTTGAAAGTTCAGATAGTTTTGGCTTCTTCTTTTCAACCCCTTTCCAATGAGTTGCATTTGTCTTTTTAATATTACTAACAGTGCCTAATGAGCATCGGTATTTTTGGCTCAAAAAACAATGGGAAACTCCTTTTTCAAGCTCGTTTAGAATTGCCTTGCGATTATTTTCTGACATTAGCTTCACTGTAAAACCATTACAATTCAAATGTTATATTGATTCAAAATGTTGTCAACAAAAACAAAAATTGTTTCATACTTACTATTTTATAAGCTGCAGAACTTTTATTGTTATAAACAATTGATTCTTAATAAAATTATTACTGGTAATTCAAACTCACAAAATTGAACAAATCGTGTTATTAGGCATAGAAGAAGACTGAATGTGCTATATTTATAATTCAGATAGAAAAGGGTTCAAACATCACAATAAAAGAGTAAACAAATTTTTCTGACAAGTAATTAATATGTGTTGACAAACATATCGCATTAGGACGAATATTCTGTTGTACTATAAATATTTGATCAATTTCGTGAGCCACTGTAAGTAATTTAATCGTCCATTATTTTCTATTTTGGCTGTGAATGCAATTCTACTATTGATTTGTTCAATGCTTTTAAAAAATGAAGATGGACATTTTGTCAATTATTGTAAACAGATCATAGATGTATTTTCATATAATACTTGGATTACAATTTGTTTTGTTTATTGCTTCATTGAGCAGGAATATTATCTATACCCGCTGCTTTGTGCGATTTTAATTTTCCAATGGCTGTTTCAACTTCCTCTTTACTCGGTTCTACTTTTAACGGATCAGCACTCTGATATTCCGAAGGAGAAGAGAAACTATTATTTTACGTATATAAAATATTATTTAAATAATCCTTGAACTGACTTAATATGTCTAACGGGTCAGTCAAGATATGATAACCGGTCCTGACCATTTACGGATTCTGTTTATGCCATTGTACATGGCTCTAACAACATCATTCTTGATTTGTCTACTTTCAATTGTTATTATTTTATTTTTGAGATACTCTCGTTTTTTTTTATTTGAGTAATTTAAATATCTTAGCTATATATTATATAGATATATATATTACTAGCAGACCCGGCCACGCGTTGCTGTGGCTCAGTAGTTATATCCTGATATTTTTAAACAAATACAGTAATACCAATATTCATTGATAAAGATGAAAACCTTTCAGCTAATCAAAATCCAACGTGATTGAGAATAGAGCATTACACCATTTAAAATTATTTGGTAAAAAATATAGGAAAGTTAAAGTTTTTATTTTTTACATCTCATATTTCAATGTAGTTTGATTAAAAAGGAGCTGATTGTGTTTACGACTCACAGAGCTGCCAACACTATCGCCCTTTTTTTATGGATCGGTATAAACTAACTCGAAATGGCTATATTTTTCCACTAATTTTAAAAAGGATGACTGAAGTAAGGTTTGGTAACCTCAGCCATTGATCTATTGATTATTGGCCTAACACTACTTCAACTTGGTATTGTTAGTTTAAGAACGGGTTTAATTTTGCTCAGGGTCATGCCAATCTTGGTTAACGCGCGTTGATTAAGGCGTTTTTCTCAATTTCTTTGAGACCTCGATTTCCCAACCCTTCGGCTAATAAGTGTTCTGTAGGAGGGTGGTGTGTTGAAGCTTTTAATTTAACAATATATTTGAGTGATAATAAATCTCTTCTTAAAGAGGTTTCTACATAATAAAATTAAGAATTTTTATTTATTCAAGTACTAAATTGTTCAAATGTTTTTGGTTAACCTGTTTTTTTGTTTTTGTTTTTTTTAACACAAACCAAAGATTTGATGGTTTCCACACACGTGAGCAGGCGATACCCATTTCCCAAGTGAGTTATGCCATTGCCCAAGGGAAAAACACGGATTTTCAAAGTCCAAGTGGACATTGTTTGCCCTTGGGATTTGTTTATGGTCATGGCAAAAGCCAAACGAATAGGATATTGAAGCCTTTTAAATTTTATAGAAAATTCTGTCGGTTCCAAGGGAATATGTGGCAACAGGGCGATATCTCCTGTAAACCTTCCAGGCAACATTTTTCCTTCAATAACATTTCCTGTGATCCTTTTAATGACCAAACGTGTACCCTTGCACAATTGAGGTGGATTTAAGTTACGAAGAAGAATGATCGGTGAGTCAATCTTCAACTGGAGATTGTTTGGGTGTATATCCAGGGAATTAAAAAATTCAGATGCGAAATTTACGGCTTCGTTTACATCTAGAACATTGTCAATTGATTTTGGAAGTTTATTTCATCGAAATCAACATTTTTTGCTGCCAAAATAGCACGACTACCCAGCCAATTATAGTCCAAATAATTGTTCAAAATATCAGGAACGACACTATATATTTCGTAGACAGTTCATTTTTCGTCTCTACAACAGTTCAGAAATTTTCTGGTAATTTGATAAATTTTGAATTTCGATGTAGCTCTATTTCACTGTGTCCAATATAGAGCAATTGTTTAAAAAATATATCTGCCGATGGATTATTTTGCAGTAGTACTCTCATATTTATGGCGGATAAATCTGAAACTTGAGGTTACCCAAATAACAATTATTCCTGTTCAGTAGAGGTGTAATAATCATTAAATGTAAAATTTAAAAAATGCCGCGATTTGTAATCCTTTCTTAATCAACAATCATTTAAAGATAAGTAAAAAATTGTATTCTGGTGAAAGTAGCAACGAAATATCATTCCCAATAATAGCCTACTTTAAATTAAAGAAAGGATTAAAATCTTCGCTAACATTTCTTCAATTTTACATTTAAAGATAATTACAACTCTGCTGAATAGGAAGTAACAGCCTCTATTCGATTGGGATTAAATTTTCTCAACTTTAAATTATTGTTGATAAAGGAGGAATTACAAATCTTCACTGACATTTTTTAAATTTTACATTTTAGATCTCGGGATAAAAATGATAAAAAGGTTTGGTAAAATAAAAAAACACTGTATTTAAATAATAATAACAAAACGAATAATGAAAATAAAGAAACTTCTGTTAAATAAATCAACTGAAAATATAATATTAAAGTCTTAATTATGCAGTTCTTTAGCAGATCACAAAGTTTCCCACAACACCTAATCAAAACACACACTTTTTGTGAGGGAGTTTTTACGACTGTTTACCCGCAGTGTAGCCAGCTTACTAATTTTCACTAATTTTTGGCAACACTGACTCCCCAAGTCAGTTTTCTATTAGGTTACACCTATGACAGTAGGTGCTGTTACAACATTTATAAAGTATTATTTCAAATAATAGCCTAATTTAAATTATTAAAATGTATTTACTTTACTAAAAGTTGATATCAGGGTGGGCCACAGCAAAGCGTTTCAGCGCTTAGCTAGTAATTTAATTTAAATACAAATAAAAAAGGAAAAGGAAGAAAAAAGTACCTACACATTTGATAATTTATTGTAACCTTTTCTTGATTTATTTATTCTTTAATGAAAATTAACAATAAATACAAATTTGTATTACTATTTGTCTGTGGAAAATAATAATATAGGAACAAATAACTGCACTCACATAACGCAATACAAAATTATAATAATGATAACCTTGATTACAAAAGTATGCTTATAAACAAAAACATTATGAAATCGACATATGACGCCATGTTAATAAATCGAAACACGACCTACTGTATTTGCAATAATTCGCTATATAAGAATTATTTTGATCACTAATCAACTTAAAAACTATCCGGTCCGTTAAGTTGGCCAAAACTATATACATTGAGCCAAATTTCATTAAAATCGGTTGAGTAGTTTCTGAGAAATAGAGAGACAAACATCGGGACACGAGATTTTTATATATATAAGGATATTATAGCAATATAAATCTTTTATCTTGATATCAGTTATCTGAAAAACGAAAATCCTATCAAAGAAGGATGGCAAAATTAATTTGAAAGCCATAACAGAAATGAAAATATTTATATTTAAAGAAAAACATAAATAAACTATTTAGGAATTTATTCAAGCCTGAAAAAAGTTACTTGGAAACGGTTAAAATTGACATGGAAAAGGTTTCATTTGATGTGAAAATTAGTACATATATATATATATATATATATAAATGGGTGGGTGGGCACAATGAAGCAGTCGGTGCACTGGACGAACAAAAAGGTCTAGAGCAACCACATTCAGACACCAAAAAAACAGTATTAATTTATGACAACTTTTTTCCGAAGTTAATCTTTCCTCTTTCCTACAGAATTTCTTCCTGTGGCTATCCTAAAGCAGAAGAGCGAAAAACCAACTGGAAGCCGAATAAAGTTTTTTTTGTTAATTATGGTGTTGTTTTTTTCAGCTGTTTCATTGTACTCCGGCCATGGCATAAAATGAAACAAAATTATTTTTGTGTAAAATAGCTGCTCGCGGTCAGACATGATGCATAAAATAATGTTTATCGCATTTCTTACATAGATTAGATCCTAAGGTAACATGGAAAAAATAAAAAATTTAAAATAAAGTCTCAGGTGGAGCGCTATGTGTAAAAAAACCTTTTGTGTTTCATTGTGCCCCACCTCCCCCTATATACATACATATATATATATATATATATATATATATATATATATATGTAAAAGATGTTCGCCCAACTTCTTTTAATATAATTTGAATTATAATTGATTTATCCAGAAGGAACAGGTGTGATAGCGGGAAGGTTATAAACATATGAAAATAAGACTAATCATTACCACTATTAAAGGTGATCAAACGTGATTATTATTGATTATTAAATATCAAGTTCAGAATAAGTTATTAACGTTAAAAGGTGTGAAATAGTTTCTTATAGTGTTGTTTCTTTGGTTACAGAGAAACGCAATATAGTTTTATTTCACAACACATTATAAAACAACACTATCTACAGCTATAAAAAAAGGATGGAGAAATTGGGATTTCCATTCGAAGTTAAAGCTGCTGAAGATAAAAAAACAAATATAATTTCCATAACTGCAATTACTACTGCAGGTAAGGTTAAGCAAACCTTTGTTATCCCAGATAAATTCCAACCTGCAAAACTACACGAAGAAATAACAAAAACTCAAGTTTACGAAAAAGTAAAAAATACATTACAAAAGAGACAGGTTTTTATTTCAATAACGGAAGCAATAAAAAACACTTACATGGATGAAGAGGGGAATGTGCAATTTAAGGGCTATTTGTTAGAGGAAGTAACAACGCAGCAGGAGGCTCTTACTACTGACATTTCTGAACAGGCATTGGCAAAAATGATGGAAACTCTTTCTAGGAAGAATAAAGATACTTCTAAAAGTCATAATGTAAGAAGTGTATCAGAGAAATTTGTAATACAGAAATTTGGACTTAAAACACCAAATGTATACCAATGGATGGATGTTTTTGAGAGCGAGTGTAACCGATTGCGAATAGAAGAAGATATTGATATAATTGCAACCCTTAGGTTATTTCTAGAAGAACCATGCCTAGATTGGTACAGTTGGATGCTCATAAAACATACAATCAACTCAGGATGGTCAACATGGAGAGACAACTTTTGTAAAACGTACGCAAACAAGGGATGGCCAGGTAAACGCCAGTCAGGTATGCTATGTCATTCAAATATATACAAGGCTCTTTATTAGAATATGTCTTAAAAAAAGAAAGGCTTCTATTAGTAATAAATAAATTGATCTCACACTCTAATTGATCTCATTGTTATGGGGCTGCCATACTTTATAAGTTATATATTTAATATTATCACCATATATTTAATATCATTAGGGGCTTTGAGCGTTTAGTAGATAAAAAGAATTCTGAAAAAAAGTCAGTTGCAGTTTTCGAAAAAGACAAACCTTGTAGAATTTGTGAAATCTGTGAAAATGAAGGCAAAGGTATTCGTTATCATCATGAATCTTTGTGTTGGTTCAAAAACAAACGTAATGAAAGACAGAAGTCAGGAAAAATTAAGAGCATTAATAATTCGGAATTAGAAGTAGAATTTAATGACAGTGATCCAAAAAACTAGTAGTTCCGCCATTAATCAAAATTAAATTATTGCTAAATGATAAGGTAGAGGTTATGGGAATTTATGATTCAGGCTCTAACGTTTCTCTCATAAATTCAAAATTACTATCATGGAAAAAAGAGCAAATTAGTGAGCCGAAAAAAAATGTTAAGTTAAAAACGATTAATGGCGTGAAAAAGGTTATTAGTATGTTAACTCTGAAGATTAAGATTTTTGATATTGAAAAAAATGTTAATGTTTTTGTGATAGATGAAGAGCATTTTGATTATGACTTTTTAATTGGATTAGATTGCATAGAAAATTTTCATCTAATTCAGAATGAAAAACTGCAAATAACCCAAAAGAATTACAAAATTAAAAAGAAGGATAGTAAAGAAATAATAAACTTCAAAGATAGAGAAATAATTCCCGGCTTTTCAGATAAAAATGGTAAAGAAGAAAAGAATTTACAACATTTTAACAGCAATGCTGATTTAATAATAAAAACTGCAGATGACATAATAGGTGAATATAAAATAAACTTTAATGAGCACATAGAATTGACTAAATTATGAGCAGCAATCTAAAATAGATGAATTAATCCACAAATATAAATCACTTTTTGCTAAAGATAAATACGATATAGGCACCATAAGAGGTTATGAGGCTCGTATTGATTTGTTGATAGATAAATATTGTTGCAAAAGACCATTTAGATGCACCATTGAAGACAAAAAAGAAATAGAACAACAAGTTTCGAAATTATTAGAGAAAAATGTAATCGAAGAGTCATATAGCCCGTTTGCTGCTCCGGTAACCCTGGCATTTAAAAAAGAAGAAGGAAAGAAATCAAGATTATGCATAGACTTTCGCGATTTAAATAAAATTGTAGTTCTTCAATCTCAACCTTTCCCACTAATTGAGGATTCAATGGTTAAAACGAGGAATTGCAAATTTTTTTCAACACTGGATATAAACTCAGCATTCTGGTCTATTCCCTTGAAAATTGAAGACAGAGAAAAAACAGCATTTGTTCAACAAGAAGGACACTTTCAGTGGATCTGTTTACCATTCGGCTTGAAAACGTCCCCAGCAATCTTTCAGAGAATTCTATCTAGCATCATCAGAAAACATAAGCTCTCGGAATTCACCATAAATTACAAAGATGACATTCTGATATTCTCTAAGACATTTTCGGAACATATTCAACATTTAACATTATTATTAGAAGAAATTTTAAAGGAAGGCTTTAGACTGAAATTTTCAAAGTGTAATTTCGCGCAAGATTCGGTAAAATATTTAGGTCATATAATTAAGGATAATACAATTAAACCATTGAAAGATAATTTAACTGCTATTAACAATTTTCCTGTTCCAAGAACACAAAAAAATATCACAATTTTTAGGAAAAATTAATTTTTACGGAAAATATGTACCAAATATATCGATTATTTTAGATACTTTGCACAATTTATTGAGGAAAGGACAAAGATTTATCTGGTCTGCAGAGTGTCAAAAATCTTTAGAGACAATAAAAAAATTGCTGTGTTCAAAACCAATTTTGGCCATCTTTGATCCACATTTACCGATACATATTTACACAGATGCATGCCTACAAGGAATTGGGGCTGTCTTTAAACAACCTCATAAAAATGAAGAAGAAAAACCCTGCGCATATTTTTCAAGGAAGTTGAATGAAGCCCAGAAAAGAAAAAAGGCTATTTATCTGGAATGCTTGGCAATTAAAGAGACAAAAAAATATTGGCAGCACTGGCTTATGGGCAAGAAATTTGCAGTTTTCTGTGATTATAAGCCCCTAGAAAGAATGAATATTAAGGCTAGAACCGATGAAGAACTCGAAGACTTAACCTATTGTCTGTCCCAGTTTAATTTTGATATAATTTAGAGGCAGACTGTTTAAGTAGAAATGCAGTGTTAGAACCGCAGGAAAATCAGGATGACTGTTTAAAAATTGTAAACTTAATAAAACTAGAAGATATCCGAAACAATCAGGGGAAAAATGAAGATATACGAAATAATAAAAACAAACTGAAATTCAAAGATGAAATCTATTACAAAAAGATTGGAAAAAAAGAAAAGATTTTACTTTCGGAGGAATTTAGTAAAACGTTTATAGAGAAAATACATTTTCTTTACTGTCACATAGGCATAAAACAAATGGAAAATAAAATTAAACCGTCCTATACAGCGAAAAACTTAGCACATAATATCAGAAGAATTTGTAAAAATTGTGAAATCTGCATCAAAAACAAATCAAGAGGAACACCCAAATTTGGACAATTGTCTCACCTAGGTCCTGCTACTTATCCTTTTCAGATTATGTCTATATATACCATTGGTGGATTAGGTGGGTCCCGTTCTACAAAAAAATATTTACATCTGTTTGTCGATCACTTCACACGGTACGCTTACATTTTGACCTCAAAAACTCAAGGCTCAAATGATTTTAAGAAATTGGTTCAAAAAGTCATGCAGGATAATAAAATTGGCATGATTCTCTCTGATCAACATCCAGGCATAAATTCAAAAGATTTCAAAGAATTTTTAGATAAAGAAAATATGCCCATTGTTTTTACGGCAGTCAATGCACCACATTCTAATGGCCTTAATGAAAGGCTAAATCAAACTCTGATCAACAAAATTAGATGTCAGATTAATGAAAGGAAGGGCAGAGTTGCTTGGACGACCATAGCTCACGAATGCATTAAAAGATACAATGAAACGGAGCATACAGTAACAGGCTTTTCCCCAAAATATTTATTAGAAGGCAAAAATTTCGATATTCTTCCCGATGAATTGAAAAAGAAAAAAACACTTAATGATTTAATTCAAGATAGGAAAATTGCCTTAGAAAAACCATACAATCACATAATTATAATAAACATCGTTTCGATCAAAACAGAAGAATTTGTGAATTAAACGTAGGAGATTTGGTATATGTTGAAAACGGAAATCGATTAAAATGGAAAAAATTAGATGAACTAAAAGCAGGACCATATAAGATTTCGGAAAAAATTTCGAACTCAATTTACAAAATAGATATTGGCTTTAAGAAACCAGAATCGGGTTTTTTCCATATTACGAAACTTGTTCCAGTTCCGACATAAAGGCATCTAGTATAAAGTTAATGGAGGATCTATATAGCATTGCGATTTATCTTCTCCAGGGGGGGGGAGATATAAAAGATGTTCGCCCAACTTCTTTTAATATAATTTGAATTATAATTGATTTATCCAGAAAGAACAGGTGTGATAGCGGGAAGGTTATAAACATATGAAAATAAGACTAATCATTACCACTATTAAAGGTGATCAAACGTGATTATTATTGATTATTAAATATCAAGTTCAGAATAAGTTATTAACGTTAAAAGGTGTGAAATAGTTTCTTATAGTGTTGTTTCTTTGGTTACAGAAAAACGCAATATAGTTTTATTTCATAACACATTATACATATAGTGTTGTTTTATTTGACACATCCCCAACCTTTTCCATTACATTCCTATTTAGGTGGAAAAATAACAGTTCTACTTATAAAAAAGACAAATAAGGTACATCATTATTATTATTCACTTGATAATTCTGTTATTAATATAATTTACATTAAAGTAAATTTTTATTATATATATGTAAGCTGGTTGCCAATCATGTGTTTTTAGAGGACATATTTTGTATTGTGCATTGTTATGGATTTTTTATCTAGAGATGTAACAATGGATTGTTAATCAATTGTTATTTTTAGGTATTATAGTTTTTGTATAATTGATATCTATTATATTGTTGTATTTTTTGTATTAATAAAACGTTATTTTTAGCATGAGATTAACTCCAATTTGTTACAAGATTAGAAATTGATTAACACATTCAAGTTATAATGGCTGAGCAGAAGCTATTTGTCCATATTATTAAGAAAGATGAAGATAAGTATGATTTAGAAGCATTGGCAATAGATAATTATATTTGGTTTATAGTTCCAAAAGAATTGAAGGATTTAAGGTTAAGCGTACATCAGGAATTAATAAAATTGAAAACTGTTACAAGTTCTATAAAATCTATTTCAAAAAATAGGTGGTTACCGAAAAGTTGCAATTAAATTTAATACAGAATTTAAAAAAATATATTTAGATGAAGATGAAAATTTCTGTATTTGTGATCATTATCTAGAAGAGGAGGTTAAAAGGTGATGTAAATAATATGTTAGGTGAGACAAAAACTGAAAATGAGATTTTTTTATTAAATCGAATAAGGGAACTAGAGGGTCGCGTTTCGTCTGCGTATGAATTAACAATGAGGGAAATTGAACAGAAATTTTTATTGGTTAAATTTAACGGCAAGCAAGAAGCTTCAACATGGATGGATATGTTTGAAAGGGAATGCTCTAGATTTAAACTAAATGATGTTACTAAAATTGAGGCGTTAAGATTATTTATAGATGGGAATGTAAAAGAATGGTACAGTTCCAATTTAATTAAGTTATCATCATCTGACTGGGACGCTTGGAAAAGTTCTTTTTTAATGATATATGGCCAAAAATGTTGGTCAAACATCCGTAATGCTTTTGATTATAAATATTTGTATGGCTCTTTAATTGATTTTGTTATAAAAAAGGAACGTTTATTACTCGAGGCAGACAAAGATATCTCAGAACCATGCAGAATTTATCTAATCATTTATAACCTTCCATTAGAGGTTCAGTCTAGATTGAACATTAATAAAATAAAATCAATGTGTGATTTAATAATCGAAATCAGAAAATTAAACGATATATTAGCTGTGGAAAACAAATTGGATCAAAGGAAGAAGATTGGAGGAAAGAATACAGATAATAATAGGCCTATATTAAAAGAATCCACAATTGATAAGAAACCTTGTAGCATTTGCCAAGCTCTCGGCTTTGACAATCGATTTCATCCGACATGGTTATGTAGAAATAAAAACTCTACAATGAAAAAACAAGTTAATTTAACCGAACAAAATGATAATGATAATGAATTACTAGGAATTGAAATAGAGCGAAATGACACAAAAAACTAGTAGGCCCGGAAAAATCTGCACCGATTTCACTAATAAAACTTACAGTTATCGTAGATAAAAGAAAATTGGTAAAAGCCGTCATTGATAATGGATCCACTTGTTCATTAATTAGTGAAAAACTTGTAAAATTATTAAAATCGAAACTAACCAGTAATAGAAACGTTTTACAAACTATAAGTGGTGTTGATTTTTGTCAAAGCCGGGCTAATCTGCATTTAAAAATAGGAAAAATAGAGGATAAATTAGATTTAATTGTGGTAAAGAACAGCAATTTTAAATATGATTTATTAATAGGATTAGATGCAATAAAGAAATTTAAATTAATACAAGATGAAAATTTAAGAATCAAACAGAAAATAAATGGTAAGGTTATAGAGGTTGATCAGGGATCCGATATAAAACCTAAAAAAGAGGTTCCAAATCAAAATGAGACTATTTTTAATACTAAATTAAACATTGACAATTCTCAAATCGATTTAGGTCATTTGGAAAAAGATTAAAAGATGAGAATGAATAGATTAATTATGGATTATCATTCATGTTTTGCTAAAAATAAATTTGACGTTGGGTCTATAAAATCTGTAGAGGCCCACATTAAACTAAAAGAAGAGAAATATGTTTCCAAGAAACCTTATAGGTGTTCATATCCGGATCAAGAAGAAATAGACTCTCAGATTTCTAAATTACTGGAGAACGATTTGATTGAAGAATCCTCTTCACCTTTTGCATCACCAATCACATTGGCGTTTAAAAAAGAGGATGGGCGGAGGACTCGCTTATGTGTTGATTTTCGAGAGTTGAACAAAATTGTCGTTCCAGAACCCCAGCCGTTCCCGAGAATAGAAGATATGGTCGTGAATGCCGGAAACTGCAGTTATTTTACCACACTAGATATAAACTCGGCTTTTTGGTCTATACCGTTAAGAAAAAAAGACAGAAAAAAAACTGCATTTATAACTCAAAAAGGCCATTGGCAATGGAAGGTGCTTCCTTTTGGATTTAAAAACTCACCAGCGATATTTCAAAGAGTGTTAGCAGGAATAATTAGAAAATACAATTTAGATAAATTTTGTGTCAATTATATTGATGACATACTATTTTTTTCTGAAACTTTTGAAGACCATTTGATTCAAATTAAATTATTTGTTGAGGCTATTAAACAAGAAGGTTTTAAATTAAAATTATCAAAATGTAATTTTGCCAAACCTTCCATAAAGTATTTAGGTCATATAATTGAAAATGGTAAAGTTAGTCCGATAAACGAGAACCTGGTTGCTATTAAAGAGTTTAATCGATCGAAGAACAGGAAGATGGTTCGTCAGTTGTTGGGAAAAATAAACTTCTATCATAAATTCATTGATCATTGTACACAGCGTTTGGCCCCATTACATAATTTATTAAAGAAAAATGTTCGATTTATTTGGACTGAACAAAGCGGTACCTATGCTCAATGGCTTATATTAGCCATTTATGATAAGGATAAAGAGGTTGTAATTGAGGTAGATGCGAGCCGTTTAGGTTTGGGGGCTGTTTTAAAACAACCACAAAAAGATGGCATTTTACATCCCGTCGCATATTTTTCAAAGAAGCTAACTCCAGGACAGATGAAGAAAGAAATAATGTATTTAGAATGTCTGGCCATCAAAGAAGCAATTATTTTTTGGCAATATTATTTGATAGGTAGAGAATTTGTAGTCATCTCAGATCACAAACCATTAGTAAGCTTAAAATCAAAATCTTGAACTGATGAAGCGATGGGTGATTTGATGTTGTATTTGTCTCAGTACAATTTCAAAACCGTTTATAAAGAAGGAAAAGAAAATATTGAGGCCGATGCTTTATCTAGAAACCCTGTTCTCGAAAGTTTTTCTAATGACGATGATTGTTTAAAAATTGTAAATATGATAAAATTGGAAGAGATAATTGCTGATCAACAAGATATTAAGGAAGAAATAGAAAAGACCAAGAAGATAGTTAAAGATGGTGATATCAGTTTTAAACTTTTGAATAGTAGAAAAATAATTTATGTATCAGAAAAGTTTGGGTTAGATTTAATCAAGAAAATACATAAATTTTATGGTCATATTGGTAGTACTCATATAGCAAACAAACTAAGACCTTTTTACTATTTCAAAAACATGGATGATAAAAATAAATCAGTATTGTCAAATGTGTGAAATCTGTAAGAAAAATAAATCGAGATCAAGTCGGGCTATAGGTCTACTATCAAAATTAGGACCGGCTAAACAGCCCTTTGAAATTGTGTCGATTGACACCATTGGGGGTTTCAGCGGCAACGGGTCCACTAAGAAATATATGCATTTGCTGGTGGATCATTTCACTAGACATGCGTGGATCTTAACCTCAAGTAAACAAAATGCTCAGGATTTTATTAGATTAATAAATCCGTTGACAAAAGATTATGACATAAAAATGCTGTTGGTCGATCAATACACAGCTTTAAATTCATTTAAATTAAAAAAATATTTAAAAGAAAAAGGTATTTTACTTGTTTATACCTCAGTCAATAATCCTCAATCGAACGGCTTAAACGAACGATTGAACCAAACATTGGTGAACAGGATTCGGTGTAAATTAAATGAAGATGGTAACAATACACCTTGGACAAAAATTGCTGAACAGTGCTTAGAAGAATATAATAATACAGTACATAGTACATACATACACAACCAAATTCACTCCAGCATATCTTTTATTTGGCACGACGTCAGAAATCGTACCTTCTCAACTAAAACAAGCAAATAATTTAGAAGAGGATAGAGAAGAGGCTTTCAAAAATTCTGAAAAAAGTTTTGAAAGAAATAAAATTAGAATAGACAAGAACAGAAGAGAATATGAATTTCAAGAAGGTGACTTAGTGTATGTAGCAAATGGTAACAAATTAAACAGAAATAAGCTAGATGAGATCAGAAGTGGACTATTCGTGATAAAGAAAAGACATTCTAATTCAATTTATGAATTAGGAAGTAGAAAGAAACGAAAAGAAGGTAATCTGTTCCACAGCACCAAGCTTGTACCTTACTCTTTTCCTATGCAGTAAAAGAGTCGTCGACCAAGGGAAGTGTAAGCTGGTTGCCAATCATGTGTTTTTAGAGGACATATTATTTTGTATTGTGCATTGTTATGGATTTTCTATCTAGAGATGTAACAATGGATTGTTAATCAATTGTTATTTTTAGGTATTATAGTTTTTGTATAATTGATATCTATTATATTGTTGTATTTTTTGTATTAATAAAACGTTATTTTTAGCATGAGATTAACTCCAATTTGTTACAAGATTAGATATATTATCCTTTTTTCTACAAAAAAAAAAAAAAAAAAAAAAATTGCTGACTAATAAAGAAAAAAATGTTATACCTGATGTTCATCTTTTAGCTCACAATGTGGTGAAAAAGTTGATTCTATTATTCTTTTCAATGTACCTATTTCACTATCTGTGTGAGATGACAAGTTTATTTTTATAACATATCCCGTGCCATGTAATGCTTTCAGGTTCTGAATATTTCCTATACATTCCATTTTTCCTCTTGCCATAATGGTGAGTCTGTTACATACAGCTTCACATTCGTCCATACTGTAGGAAAAATTTATGATTTAATGAATTTCAATACATAAAAGTTTGATTATGAAAATAATTTGAATTAATCTGGGATGTCGGTCAAAAGAAGTCTTCTTCTATAGTCCCTTCCATTTCGAGATGGCAGTAGATCTCGTGCGCTGTTGCCAAATCTTCATATCTACCCTCTTTTCACATTAAAATTCTGACAAACTTCATTTTATTTTTTTTAACTTTTATAAAGTGCAGAATTTTTAACTTAATGGAAATTCTTGTTTCTCTCGTCACTGCCATAGAGTATAGAATAACATAAAGGAGTCACCATATGGTTGGAAGTTTGCACGCTTCCCCCACTCCTTGAGGTCTCAGAGCACTCCCGCCTTATACGAATATATTTCACTCTTTGTTCAAATTTTAGTTCCTCTATTTTAGATTTCCAGTTAGTACTTAATTAAAAGATAAAAGAGTAAAAACAATAAGGAGAGAAAATTGGAAACCCACAAAAAATAGCTTCATTTGTAGTAAAAATTTTAAGGAAGGCAATTTCGATAGAACATCACCATTTACAACTTAGTTGAAAAAAAATTCAGTCTCTTCAATATTTCCTATATTCAATGTATCTAAAACAAGCTTCACCAAAGGTATATTTCATATAATTCCATGATTTTTTTTTTCATTTATCCACGGGGCCTTGTTCATTCAATCCTGAACTTGAGCCAGAAAAAATCCCAAGATTAGAGGAAAATTTAGATGTATTCAACAAAATGCAATTAATTTATTAACATTAACGCAATTGTTTCAAACTAATAAACAAATGCAGAACACAAAATTGAAGAATAAAAGACTTAATCGAAAAATTGCCAACTTGAGAAATATCCTAAGATCTCTAGAAAGAATTTGATCTTCGTGGAACACAGTGATTAAATTATATAAGAATTTTAAAGCATGATTAGGTTTTAACAGTCATCAGTAGTTTTTGGAAAACAGGATTCTTGGGCTTCCTTGTCTGGATTAATAGTTAAAAATGATGTACTGCGGATTGGTTAAGAAAGAAAAACTTTTAAAGTATGTTCCCTCATACAAAAAAAGCCAAGACCACTTGGAAAGATTATTAGTTACATTAGAAGTTAAAGTACATTAGGGGAGGACTTCATAATAATCCTAGGGCTCTTGAGTTTTGTAAAATTTTTAGAAAAATCATTCTACACAAAGAGCTTCACAAGTCTTCATCAAGTGGAGGAAATGCTATCCCATTGGATAAAAACAATATTTTGGAAATATATGTTTGCAAAGTAAGCAACGTAGTTCAAATAAATCTCAAATCCTAAGAATATCATGGGGGAAGAAAATAAACCACAGGTACTTAAAGTTTTAAATTATTTTCCCAATAGCTTAGTTTTAATTTCTTTTATCTGCTCACTTAATGGTCAAGTTACTCAATCATTTTTAAATTTTAGAACCTTGAAAGCAATGACCTACTATTGAAAGTAGTAGTTGATGTAGTTGAATATATTGCTGGTAATTATCATTTCAAATTTTGTAATTTTTTATTTCAAAATTACATTTAAATTAAAAGTTACGTAAAATAAGAGCAACCAAAAGTTAATAATAGTGAATTATTTTGAATTCATAGTAAGAAGACTTCCAAATAAAATATCATGCGAAGAGTGCTTGACGGCAATTAGTGATTTGCCACTAAATACAATAAAAAGTCTGCTGGTCATCAAAAATCGTGGAAGGTTTTTTCACCAACTTATGATGTTATAAGAATTTGTAAATTTTGTGAGCGAATATTTAGGGAATTCACATCAGAAAATTGCTTTGTCAACAGTCAGCGAGTAACTACTGGCTCAATATTTAAACAAGAACTGTTTCATTTTTTTTAAACATTTGTCCTTGGATACAGAAAGTAATCATTTAAACTTATTGATCCAAATTATACCGTCATCTTATTTTAATATAAAAATTACAAAACATGATTTCTGATAAGAATCAGTCAATAGAAAAAAATAAAATCCGTCATAAACTGACTAAAATGTCCATTTTAAAGGCCAGTAAGTGTTAGGGCATAATCTTCCATAATGTTTTTTTCATGTTACAAAAAAAATTCTTATAATGGTAATAGAAATAATGTTTACCCGTACCGCTAGAGGGCATTTGATTATTCTTTTCCTTACTAACCTTGCCTTGATGCACTTTTTCCCCAGAATTTACATCTGCATATTTCAAATGTCCAGTTCATTTGCATATCCTGTGGCATTAATGTGTGTAGTGAAATTGTGAGTTGTTATGACAAAAAGATTATATACTAAGGAAGGAAAAAAAAAAAGAAAAAAAAAGAAAGAAATGAAATTAAAAGAATGGGAAAAAAAAGAAAGAAGTTTTTAACTTCAACAGTGCCAGTCAAAAAGTGAGGATGGAAAAGTTTTTTAGAATTAATTAAGCTCACAAAATACGTAAGATGTGAGAGCTTGAATGCCGTAAAAGTCTCTGCACTTTACACAGCGGAACCACTTTGGGTGCCTATTAACCCGCAACGGCGGACCACCTTCTACCCCGCTAGCTCCGCAGTTAACCATTTAACTGCTACTAACACGATATGTGCGGTGGGCAGGCGTGCCTTTGGTGCTACTAACACAGATCTGTGCGCTTAAGGGAGCGTGCCTCCAGTGCTACTATCACAGATCTGTGATTCTGAACAGTAGCCTTGCCTCCTCTATGTTATTCTATACTCTATGGTCACTGTTTCCTTATTTTTAGAGATATTGCTTTGAAATTTTTTATAAAGACACCAGACGTTTCATACACTCATAACAAAGAAAAAAAAAAGGTTTTTCCTTACCTATTTTTTTGATAAAATAAATATAAAAAGTAATAATTTCGATTTTTAAAAAGTAGCCAGCGAGGAATTTTCGTAATATGAAAGTCTATGAAGTTTTTACATAACCATTATAAAAGGCACAGTTCAAATTTAATTTTAAGCTATGTTCGGCCATTGTGGAACTCACATAACTGGAATAATTAATTTTTAAATGTGAGTGAGCGGTGCGCTGAGAGCATGACCCCGGGGAACACCACGTATACCCAGCCAATCTCATAGATGTACCACTGCAGACGACTAAAAAAAGATATTATACTTAAGATATCAAAGCTTGATTTTCATTATTTAAGGATGAATTTATTAGCTTTTTATCAGATTTCTCCATATTGTTGTCCATCAGATTTGTCCATATTGTGTTAACCGTTTTTATAGAAATCTTATAGGGAATAATAAATTACCTTATATCGATCTTAAGATCGATTATTAAATTATCAAGGCTGCTATTAATGAAAACAATATCGATATAAAACCTCAGGCTCACTCAGGTATCGATTACAACTTATCTGATATTTACAATATTGGGGTCAATTTCTAGGTTAATTGGGGTGCTGATTATGAAAATGATATCGATTTTTCGATTACATGCTCAGGTATCGATTTATTTCAACATACGCGATATAAACGATATTGCGGTCCACTCATAGGTTATTTGAGGTGCTGAATTTGAAAATAATATCGATTTTTCGATTACATGCTCAGGTATCGATTTATTTCAACATATGCGATATAAACGATATTGCGGTCCACTCATAGGTTATTTGAGGTGCTGAATTTGAAAATGATATAGATTTTTCGATTACACACTCAGGTATCGATTTAATACTATTTAAGGGATATAAACGATATGGAAGTCGGCATTGGGTTATGGAAGATGCTGAATTAGGAAATGATATATTTTTTAAGATTAGGCGCTCAGGTATCGATATATTACAACCTACACGATCATAACAATATTGTGGTCATAAGTTTACATTTTTTAAATAGTTTATTATCCATAACACCTTCCATAACCCAATGCCAATTTTAATATCGTTTATATTCCTTAAGTAGTATTAAATTGATGCCTGAGTGCGTAATCGAAAAATCTATATCATTTTCAAATATCCTATAAGCGGACCCCAATATCGTTTATATCGCGTAAGTTAAAATAAATCGATACCTGAGCGTGTAATCCGAAAATCGACATTATTTTCAAATTCGGCACCTCAAATAACCAATGAGTGGACCCCAATATCGTTTATATCACGTATGTTGAAATAAATCGATACCTGAGCGTGTATTCTGAAAATCGATATCATTTTCAAATTCAGCACCTCAAATAACCTATGGGTGGATCCCAATATCGTTTATATCGCGTAAGTTGAAATAAATCGATACCTGAGCATGTAATCGAAAAATCGATATCATTTTCATAATCTGCACCCCAATAAACCTAGAAATCGACCCCAATATCGTTTATATCGCGTAAGTTAAGATAAATCGATGCCTGAGCGAGCCTGACGTTTTATATCGATATTTTTTTCATTATCAGCAGCCTTGATAATCTATTAATCGATCTTAAGATCGATATAAGGTAATTTATTATACCCTATAAGATTTCCATAAAAACAGTTAACCCAATAATGAACAACAATATGGAGAAATCCGATAAAAAAGCTAATAAATTCATCCTTAAATCATGCTTTGACTCTAATATGAGGTATCATTGTGATAAAGATCATATCAGGACTTTTATTTTCTGGCCCGAAATATAAAAGTCATGATGTGATTTTTATTTATTTATTGGAAATATAAAAATCCGGATTTGACTTTTATTCTCTTTCCGAGAAAATTAAAGAGTTAATTTCAAACCCTGCCAAAAAGTAAAATGCTTTAACCTGTAGTCCCAGTAAGGGTTGATGCGCTGTCCTGGCTTGGGGAAAGCCTGTTCAAGGTACAATGGATTAGCTATCATTTTATAAACCAAAGGTTTATAGCCAAGAATATCAGGCACGGCTCATTACTGTTTTTGCATTTGCCAAGTACAATTCAGAAGCAGAGATAGTGTTGAAGTATTATCTTTTCATTATCTGTCACCATCACCATCACCTTGGTGTAGGATGTTACCTTGTTGCTGTTAAATAAGTAGTTGGAGAATCACAAATGGCAGATGCTGTGACCTTATCAACAGTTCCACCGCGAAGAAGCATGACTCCGCCACGAAGAAGACATGGACAACAACTTCGCAGTAAAGAGCAAGGTATGGTTTTCAATGTGCATAAGAGAATCAAGTTCTGTACATTATAGAATTTTCCCCAAAAATATTTGACAAAGTTGAAATTAGTGGCAACGGCGCGATGAGGAAAAAGGACAGAGATCTAGCGCAGCATGTGGTAGAGAGAGCCAGAACTCCCGAGGCAAAATACTTACTTCCACCTCAAAGTGAAATGGACCATAGTATGAATGATATAAGTTAATATTTAACACTACTTCAAGATTGTTCTTGACTGCCACTGCAGACCATCTCTTCCCAAACATCCAATTAGGAAATAACAAATGTTCTCAAAAATTTGAAAAAACAAAACAAACAAAACAATTAATTAAGAAAACTAAGCTAAATATCAAACATATCATAAATGGATCATTCTCACCAAAGAGGGCACTTTTTACGACGTTTTTATTTTAAATTTTATGGTTACAAATAAACATTTTTGTCAGTGTAATACTATTCCTTAGGCTATGAGAAAAAGGGATTCGACATGGCAGAACACCAATTCACATTAAATGTGTTATACAGATGACTAAAAAAAATTATGGAATGAATCCAGACCTTTGGGATTAAAAGGATCGCAACAGTGTTTGCAAGATAACAAAAAAAAAAAAAGTCGATATTTTTCCGTACTCTTTCATATTGTCGTTCAAGCGTTATGTTTTCTTTGCACAACATAGCATTATCTTTGTACACTTTCGCTTTGTTTTTATTTACCAGTTTCCTTCCACGTATATATTGAGGAGTGGGTGGGTCTATATTCTCACCAGCGGTTGAACGAGGAGAATTTGATATCATCAAATCAACTCCCTTTTAAAATATTTTTTTCTTAACAAATATACATTAGAATTTGTTCTCAATCGCTTCCGTTTCTAGTGAATTTCACGGGGAGTCATTTCACAAACCAACTTTACTTTCTGTTTTTTTTTTTTGCTTCATTTTCTTTTTTGATATCGAAATCTTTCAAACACTTCCTCTCTTGACTTGTATTTTATTGGGGGGCATTTTTTTTAACTATCGGAAAGAGTGATAAATTTATAGGATAAATTTGTTCTAAAAGTTTATTTTATTTTATTTTTTTTTTTTAGTTTCTCATCGTTGAGGACAGATAATGCTTTCAAAAAGTTGTGCAGCAAAAGAAAGCTTCAATCCACATCGCTATCTTCATTCCCCTGCAGCATTTGATTTACAGTAAAACAGGGGATTGAATTTTTAAGGTTTATTTGATAACCGTTGAAAGGGAAAAAAAGATATGATAATACTACTTGCCAAAAAGAAATCTGTGCTACAAAATCATTCATCTTTCAAAAATTAGAAAAGAAAAAACTTACCTGACCAAAACTAAAGAGGACAGGAAAATGAAAACTTTTAAACATAACCTCTCAAGTTTGAGAACTTATTTGCTTCTGGAGAGCTTGAAATTGTACTGAGATTAGGTTAACAGTTGGGGTTGATAGGGGAAAGACCCCTTCTTGCTGACTATATATTTTTTATTAATTTCCCGCCAGAAAAGAGTGGTAAGAATTTAATTATAAAAATTGACAGGGGAATGAAAGAAAACATCATAAAAATTATCATGTGGGATTTTATCATGTGGGACATCATAAAAATTAGTTTCTTTCAATTCTAATTCTTTATCATCAAGGATTCGACTGCTTTTATGAAATTTTACAGTATTTTGAGTATATTGAATAGAAAAAAATGTAAAAATTGACCTAGTATACGGACACAGGACACTTACTTAGAGCAGAATCAGACCTCGGGACATGAGAGGGGAATGAATTCGGGACATGAGGGGGTGTTATATAATTAAAATAAAGTCGTATGGGGTCTACCTTTACAACTCCCCTGGATTGATGTCCTAGAGTCCTAAGCTTTTTTAAATCGCTGTAAATGGCTTGGGACACAAAAGTGCCCTCTTAAGTGAGAATGACCCAAATAGCAACATTGTTTTTAATTGAATAATTTATGAAAGAATTCAATAATTTTTTATTTATCTATGTTTTAACATTAAGTCCATATGCATTTAGATTTTCTTGAACAGCGGTACAACTAATGTGGAGGGTGCTTGCCCCAACTCAACTGACAACTTGAGTTATGAAAATGATGAAGTCCTTATGATGTACTTCATTATTATTATGCGATGTATAGGTCACAGTTATGCTCATAGTTAGTCCCATTCTAAATTGTCATCTGAAGAATTGGTGATACATGCATTTACTTGAAATAGAACAAACAGGCTTGTAATAAAATATATTCCATGATCCAAAAGTCTACTATGGTGATAGCAGCAGAACTTCTCATGAAGCACTGTGTGATTATATGAGACATTTGTTGCAAGAATGTAGAGAAGAAAAGAAGCTACACCGAAAAAAGAAGAGGAAGTATGAAAGGGAACAGCTTCAGAAGATAGAGAAACTTCATGACAGCAAAGAACTGAGAGACTTCTTCTGCATGGTCAATTGCGGTAGAAAGCCGTTCACCCCATATCAAAGATCTTGCTTGGATAAGGAAGGTAACCTACTTTCAAGTAAAGAGGAAGTATTGGCAGAATGGAGAAGACACTTCAGCGAACTCCTTTCTAATACCGCTCCTGTACGGGATAATAATGATCAGAGCACTAATAGAACTCGGGAGGAGGATTTAGAAGTGGAGTTTGAGCCCCCTGACGAAGACGAGGTACTCAGTGCAATTGATCAGCTGAAACGTCATAAGGCCCCTGGAAGTGATGGTCGGCCAGCTGAGTTGTTCAAGAATGGAGGTGAAGAACTAGTGAAGGCCTTACACAACCTGATGACAGTCTGGACGGAAGAGACGATGCCTACAGCCTGGAACATATCCATTATCTGCCCAGTCTATAAGGAAGGGGACAGGCTGAAATGCAGTAATTATAGAGGCCTGCATTTTCTTATTGTCCTGTGGCTACAAGATCCTGTCCAATATCTTGTATACCCGCTTAAGCTGATATGCGGAACGTATCATTGGACCGTACCAGTGTGGATTCCAAAAAGGTAAGTCCACAACCGACCAAATCTTCAGCCTAAGAACCATATTAGAGAGAGGCTATGAATATAAGGTGAAGACACACCACCTCTTTATTGATTTTAAGACTGCCTATGACAGCATCAATAGAGAAGAGCTATTTAAGGCACTAGAGGAGTTTCAAATCCCCTCTAAACTAATTCGACTGGCAAAGCTAACCCTGAAAGATGTCGGAGGAATTCCAGTCGACAAAGGGACTAAGACAAGGAGATGCTCTTGCCTGCCTACTCTTTAGCCTTGCGCTTGAGAAGGCTGTTAGGGACTCAGGGATCCAAGTTGGAGGGACCATTTTCAACCTAACGGTGCAGCTGTTGGCGTATGCGGATGATGTGGACATTGTTGGATGCTCTTATGCGGCGGTAGAGGAGGCATTCATGGCTATAGTGGGTCCAGCTGAACGATTGGGACTGGAGGTTAACCAGGCCAAAACAAAGTACATGGTGACTGGGGAAGTGCCAAACCTGGGGAGATGGTATCATTTGGATCCCATGTGTTTGAAAAGGTCTCCCAGTTCACATACCTAGGCTCCCTCATTTCCCAGAATAACGAAGAGATAGAAATTAGGAAACGGATCATATCGGCAAATCGCTGTTATTTTGGCCTCAAGAAGCAGTTTAGAGGGCGTATCCTATCAAGAGCAACAAAATTGCACCTCTATAAAACATTAATCCACCCAGTCCTGCTGTATGGGTCTGAAACCTGGACCATGACCAAAGCCCATGAAAACGAACTCCTTGTTTTTGAAAGGAAAATTCTACGAAGAATATTTTGAGGTATCCTTATAGGAGATACTAGAAGAAAAAGGAAAAACAAGGAGATTTATGCACTCTTAAAAGAACCAGATATAGTCCTCAGTATTAAGCTGGGCCGTCTTAGATGGGCCGGTCATGTAGCCCATATGATGGAAACAGAGTTGACGAAGGAATTGTTAACCGAGCCCATTTACGGTACAAGAAGACGAGGCCGACCCCGACTTCGGTGGAGAGACGGAGTGACATCCGATGCCAGAAATCTTCTAGGCACAGGAAACTGGATGGCAGCCGCACAGAACCGCGACGAGTGGCGGAAGCTGCTGATGGAGGCCAGTTCTTGCCAGCATTTTGCCTTGAATCACATCACCATTTTGATTAACCTTTTCCTTTTTTTATTAAAAACAGAATAATGGTATTTAACCATACTTATGATGGAATCCAGATACTACATTAATAAATATGAAAGTAGGAAATCATCCAAATTAATTAAATTTTCAACTGCTTGAGGGATACGAGTTTCAATACTGAAGACTTTGAAATTAAATTCTTTGTTTTGCATTCAAGATTTATAGTCCTACAATGTATCCTATATTAATTTTGGACAGAATAAGGTTAATATATCACACCCTAACAAAGAAAGTTCCTTTGTTAACATGTTGGATTCTATGTACAGCATCACCTTGAGCAAGAAACTTCCTTTCTTATACTTCTCAGCTCCAACTTTTGATGTATTAGCTACTATGTGGTCCTAAAGTTTGTAATCTGTTTGGAGTGGGGCAAAATAAATTTTCTCTTCCCCCAAAACTTTCACATTCTAAAAGATGTCTAATTCAATCTAATATCTTAGGCTTATGATTAAATGAATTAAAATAAATTAATTAAAATGAACTTGTCATTCAGGAACAAATTCTAAACATTATATTTTACCTATGAGATGAAATAATAATGGCTTGATCATAACTACCACAAGCTTCAATGACTCTCCATAAATTTCTACGGATGAAGGGATCTACACCAGTCGTGGGTTCATCCAGAAGTATAATTGATGGGTTGCCGATGAATGCCAGAGCTGCATTCAGCTTTCTCTTGTTTCCTCCACTGTAATTTTTAGATGGTATGTCAGAATACTCATCAAGACCTAAAATATAATTATAAAGGTAATAATATTTCTAGAATGAAATTAATATATGGGTGATTCTAAAATTATGGTGGTATTTGTGTCACAACGTGATATATCAAGAACCGCCTGAAGTATTTTTCAAATTTTTTTTCCTAATTATTACCTCATTGGTCATGAATACAGCTATCTCATTTTCAAGTGCCTAAATACAGGAAAACATTCCATAAAATCAATAACAATGCTCTTTTTGTCTCTCCCTAGCCTGTCACAAAGTGTAGGTCATGTACTTTGAAAAATAATTAAACACTTTTACATCACTAAAAAATCAGGCACTAATCGTATCAGCATACTTTCAGGATGCAAAATAAAATTGAGCCAGGACTCCAAAGGGTACAGGCTAAGTACCACAACAGCTTTTCTCTTTGTCACACGGTTGTGAGGTCACTCCCTAGCTAGTTTTTCATACACCCACCAATCCCCTCAGAAAAGGAAATTTCGAGTTGAGAACATGTGGGGTACCCTTGTTATAAAACTGACTTTACGTCGATTCATATCATTTTTCCCTAAGTTCCCTCAGTTGCTTTCAGGACGTGGAGGAAGGTGTAAAACTGAAAAATATTTTTATTGTGAAACCCTCCCTATATGTTATCAATATGATGATAGTAAACAATATATGTATATTTTTTATCATACTTTTATAGAGCCTTCGAATCTCTTCACAGCCATAACCTCCTTCAAGTAATATTTGTCCTAGTTTTGCCAAAATTAATGATAAATAGCCGATTTGTCCCTTCCTAGCCTGTCTCTCCCTAGCCTAATACTGATTTTGTTTCTAGCTAGGGAGTGACAATCTTGGTCAGGGAGAGACATTTGATGAAATTAGTAACTTGGTTATGTTCATCACTAATCAGTGTCAGTTCAGAAAGTTAGGTTTCGATTAAGTATCAAAGGCGGGTCCAGGGGGGGGGGGTGACATGGGTGATGACCCCCCCCAAATATTTTTGTTTTTAAATGTTTAAGCAAATAATGCAATTAGCTGGTTACTATGGTGACATGGGTGATGACCCCCCCCCAAATATTTTTGTTTTTAAATGTTTAAGCAAATAATGCAATTAGCTGGTTACTATGGTGACAGGGGTCATGACCCCCCCCCCAAATATTTTGGTTTTTAAATTTTTTAAATATTTTTAAGCAATAATGCAATCAGCTGGTTACTATGCCGTAAACCTGAATTTGTTTAAAATGCAGTCCTTCTTGCATACATGATCCAAATAATAATCTCATTAAAAAACGGTGCTCTCAGACACATGATTATGAGACGGGGTTACGACCCACCCAAAAAATTTTGTGCTGAATCTGCTCCTGTTACGTATCCATATCTTAACTATACCCCTTCCCCTCTTAAACTGCTGAATAAATCCGTAAATAACACAGGTGCTCATTTCAGAAAAATGGCATCGAAAAAAAGAATGACTGAAGAAGAAATGAAAGCTAAGGAACTAGAGAATCGCTTCATCTAAAAAACTAAATGAGTTGTTTTTATGGTTCCTATTTTGGAACATCTTTTTAAGTGTCAAATAGTTAACTGTTAGTTCTTTAACTATTTTGAAGGTGTGGATCCTATTCATTATACCTATATAAGAATGAGACTTGCTTCAGACGAAATAAGACTGTAAAATTTAAAGAATTATTTTTTAAATGTTTTAAATCAATATAATGATGTCATATGTTACATTTTGTGACTCCCAAGAAAATTAATTTCTTTGAAAATCATTATCTCGAAAACTATGAATATTAGTGTGTGCACACTTAACATCATTGCTAAGGAGCATTTGACCAAGCCATCAAGAACCAGAAACATAAGAAAACATGACTTTGAAAATCCTAAAAAATTAAGAACCAAATACCACCATACTTTTAGAATCACCCATATGGGTCATTCTCCCATTTCATTCAAATTTCACTGTTCTAATTTCAATGCGAAAAAATTACATTTTCCAATGATTTTTTCCCACAAATTGTTAGAAGGTAGGCTGCTAATGGTGTTTACAAAAAATGCCTACATAGAAACATATATATATTATTTCTCAAGGCCTTTTTTTTGTCGGTACGCCATAACTTCCTTAATAACTTATCAAATTTCATGAATAAGGCATCATTTTAAAGCTTTCCTTAACCGCTATACTGGAAAAATATACAAATCACTCATTTCGCCTTCGATTGCGAGTTATAAGCGCAAAACCGCATTTTTTGCGAAAAAATGGTCATAGAAGTTTCTAAATGTCATTCTTTTCAGGTTTTCAAGGAGAACATTTTCAGTCATATACATTTTTTCGATTAACCCCGTCGTTTGCGAGTTGTAAGCGAAAAGCGTCCCTCTAAGACGAAAAATATAGGACCCGAGCCTGTGCGATGTCCGGTATTCGGTACGGTTAAAGATCCCTATCCTAATTATACCTCGATATGCAAAATTTAGGACTCCCACTGTAGCATCGTCGGGCTAGCCTAAGTTGCATAAAGGGAATTAAACAAACAAACAAAACAAATATGTTTCAACTAATTAAGTCTTTGTAATCTCTAAATATTATTTAAAAGGGCTCAAAACAAACCTGAAAATCAATTTCCCTTAAATATTTAAATAAGTTTAGAGTTCAGGTTTTACTAAACTCAACTCAAAGTCTATCTCCACAGGAGTGAGGGAGATAGGTTTTTGAGGTTATATTAAAGTAGACCATTCCATGTCAGCCTCTTATGAACAACATTTATGGGTTATTGAAATCCCTTGTAAACCTACAAATTAACCGTAATATAACGTGAATCAAACTCACCTTTTAGGAAATATCAGTGGGCGAGGGAGATAGGAAATGAAACGACACTCACTGTTTCAACCGATAAAAACACCCTCACGAGGAAACGAGAGCAGAACTCCTGTGAAAAAGTTTATCCTTGTTGAGACGGGAATCTGTTACAACGTTGCCAGCAATGAATTATCATGAAATAAAGGTTTCCAAAGTTTTGAGGCCCGATTTCAAAACAATGTGAGGGAGATAGGTTGCATCTGTGGGATAGGTAGATTATGGATCATAACTTTTTTTCTGTAATACGAAAATAGCAATATACCCTAAAACCAAATAATCAAGACCTTCTAACAAGTATGGAAAAAAAACTAGGTCATAAATAAAAGAATATATATCTTTTTTCCGCCATCAAAGTCAGTAACTTGAGCTTTGGGACAGGTGAGGGAGATAGATATTGACATTTTAAGTTTAAATTTAGGCCAATAAACAAATTGTTACTGAAATAAAAATTCTTGAACAAGCTGAGGTCTTCTATTAACCAGTGGATGCAATTGAATTATTAGCAATTTCACACAAATAATATAATCTCATTGGGACTTAAATTTGTATATATTGGGAGAATGACCCATATACTAATACTAAGTGTATCTCTATGATCAAATATTTATTATTTTATAAATAATATATAGAACTTTTAGCTATAATAATAATCGATGTGCTAAAGAAATATGAATAAAGAAAGAAATAGTAAGAATGTTTTGGATGCAAATATTTCTTTGCAGACATTTTTCAGGGTTATAGAGGGCAAGATGCGTGTAAAAATAAAATTATTAAATAAGCAAATATTTACTAAATGAATATTAGTTCAATATACTAAAATGACCTGTGGCTCAATCAGGGAGGAAAGTCTCACATGCAAAATAAAGAAGTGGTACAAGATGGCAGCTGTCTAATAATGCTCTCTAATAAATAAAATAAAATGTTGCTCTCACTATAATGGCAGCAGTAATGCCATCAGCAATAAATCTTTATAACAGTCAAACAATTACTAAAAAATGGCAAAATTAAGATGATACAAAATTAACAGGGTGAAGAAGTCAGGAACAAATTCTGCATTTATATAAAATTCTAAAATTAGCTTGAAATATGCCTCATATAGGTGTAAGAAATAGAGTGCTTGTCTATTTGATAGTCCAAAGTTAGGTTGACAGTGAATATTGATTGATTTAGAAAGTAGTTATTTTTCATACCTAAGATCAGAGCATGTTGTAATCTAAGATACATTACTGGTACATCATGCAGTGTAATTACTAAATGAATGCTTCTTAAGTGATCGTTAATTTTCATAACAATAAATCACCAACCTTTATAGAAATAGTTTTAAATCTGAGTAACCATTCTATGTATACCTTATCAACGATCTGTAGTATGATTTGACAAGAGGAAAAAATTGAGTTAAATCGCTTCCTTTCTTAATAGATACATTATAATTAATTAATTATGAAATTTCTTTTTTTCAGTTACTTTGTTTATTAATTTCCTTCATATGACCTTTAATTTATTGTATATTGTTGTGGATAAATTATTCGATTAGAAACTAGAAAAAAAAATTAGGGGATCAATTTTTTAAGGTTTTCTATTCGGTATTGCATATAAGTAAGTATATATAAGGTGGACCTGTAATAATAGGATCTAGTTGTAACAGGCAGACGTGGATATACAAAGCAAATGTGAATATACAAAAAATTGCGTATTGCAAGGGACCTTATCTAAACAAGGTTCAGTTAAGGTACCTTGCAATATATTTTTACAGCCCTTTTCCTCGATTGTAATTTAAACGTTATATTAGCAGGAAAGTGATTATATATGGTAAAGTAACTATGGTTAATTAAATTTTAAAAGCCATTTTCATAATATTTGAATTAGAAATATCTAGAAGGCATACAATACAATATAACACGACAATCAATTTATATAAGAGATACGTTTCAAATGTATCATTTTAATTATTTTGTGTAAATTAAAGTTGTAATTTAATAAAAACACTTTTATTTGGAAAAATAATAGAGAGAAATGAAGTAACAGGAATATATAGATGGATCATTCAAGATAGTTCTCAAACGCATTCAAAGGGAAGTAGGGAACTTTTTATATTGCTCTGTGTTGTGTTGAATTTTAATCTTCAAAAAGGGGAGATATCTACAGACCACTATAGAATGATTAAGGTTCTAAATAAAGCTGAATAGCTGTCTCCAAAAGTTCTTTTTATTGACTTTTATTCAGTCAAAGCCATTACTTAAATAATAGTTGACGATTCCCTTATTGTATAAAAGTATTTTCAAAACTATAAAACAGAAAAAAACAAGAAAGAAATTACAATTTTGTCATTTCTATACAGATTAAATTTTAAAATAAAAACAAATGAGTATAAAAAATATATAAATAACATTAATTAATTTAACGATTAATCAAGTCATCAACAACAACCATAAAAATATTAAAATACTAATAAAAATCTATTAAAATTATTAAAAGAGTGATCATTTATATAAAAGAAATTATTGAAATATATACATTCAAATATTTTTTCTCTATCGATACTCTTTCCCCACTACCATACCATATTTTATACTTTTTAACCATCTACTCCCTATCTCCTCAATTCATTATAACTACAGATTTACACACCACTTTGTATTTTGTATACTACATTTCATCTTATTTACTTAGGCTTCACTGCTACAGATCAATGTAACCTTATTATATGTTCACCTAGAGTTCAATATTACTTCACATTACCTCAAGCTATTTTGACTTTTATCATGGTCTTACTTTAATAACTATAATTTTTAAATTCTACAAAATTTGTTTAAGTTTATTTTTATCTAATTTATTTAATTTTGTTTAATATTTCACATACATTTAATATTTCTTTATATAATTTCTCTGATTGGTTGTTTTTTGGTTCTTCTCATTTAGCCCTGATGATAACCTAAAATTTGGGTCAAAACGTTGGCTACATTAAAATATGTAAATCTCACATATTTTTGCTAATTATTTCGACCGCACCCCCAACCATTTCCTCTTCATTATATCTACGGTCAACTGTCTTCCACCATCATTTTGTTTTCAATTGAATTACAAAAGAATATGTGTGTCGTACCAACTCTCTCTATATGCATTTTTTTTTGTGATAGATCATAAGACTATTCCTCTTTCTATTATTGCAAGAATGTAAAAAATAATGATGATTATTATGGAATTTATAATCATAGATTATCAAATATTGCTTGATTTCTCTGGCTCAGTCTCGATTTTAACCATATATTGCCTTCACTGCCTGGATTTGAACCATATCTTGCCTTCACTGCCTGGATCTCAATCTAATCTTAACTTATTTGAATGAATAATTTATTTTTAATTCCTTTATTGACCAAATTATTGACCGGTTAATTGGTTAATCTATGAATAATTTTAATTTGCAGATGCTTGTTTTATTTACAATCACCAATATTCTGAGTGTAGAACTATACGCTCTATTTATTCTCAGGAAGAAAATCCCTTCAAAACACATGAAATGTTTAGACCTTGGAAATCAAAATTGTGAATACTAATTTATTTGTAAATTTTATTTTTATTTTTTCCTTGGCTCTACAGCATATGCAGGACATTGGCCTCCTCGACAATGCCTCTCCAAAGCCTTGTCTGCCGCTCGGTTTCTCCTATGACCTATTTCCATCCTCGACGTCATTTATCATTCCTCTGGGCCTTCCTCTCCTTCTCTTGCCGTATGGTTTTAGGAATCTGTCTTCTCCCATTCTTTTGGCAAGTCCAAGCCATCTTATATGCCTTGATTTCACTAGACCAACTATGTCTGTCTCATTGTAAAGTTCCCGTAGCTCCCTGTTATTTGCCACACTTCATTGGCCATTTATACACATTGGCCCAAAGATTTGTCAAAGCATCTTACTTTCCCAGATCTCAAGATGACTCAAGATAAACCTGAGAAGAACCAAATATATGCATATCTCAAGAAAAACAAATGATGGCCAATTCCAACTGGACGGGCAGGAAGTGGAAACTTTTAAATACCTGGGTACTGTCTTAGGATGTGATGGTAAAATTACCCAGGAAATAAACACAAGAACCTCAGTGGTCAGCAGGGTTTATTAGGCTATAAATACCCAATTCCTGAAGAAGAAATCAGGCGTACAAGATACCCCTGGCAGACAATGGAAGCAAGAGTTGACGGAACTAGGCCACGAGGTAGGAGACGATCAACTTGGACCAAATGTGTCAATACCAACCTGAAAGAACATGGGCTAATTCAGGATCAGGCCTGAGTAAAAGCCTCAGGTTGGAAAGCTTGAAGCAAAACCTCTACATCGGGTATGGGCAACCTTTGACGTGAAGTGGGCCAAACTTCAGTGTGCAAATACGTTCGCGGGCCGCTTTAAAAAGTAATAATAATAATAAACTCTTTATTTAATTGTCCCGGGAACTAGTCCATTAGGAACAAATTATACAAAAACATATAATAGGCTTCAGTGCCTTAGAGTATTATAAAAAATATAAAGCAAATTAAAATGAAAAAAAAAAAAAACTGAGAAGAAAAAGATAAATAATGAATGAATTTTCTTTTGATGAAAAAATTAAAAATAAATAATATCCTTATTGACTTAAAATGAAAATAACCAAGTGTGTGACGGCGGGATCGGATAACTTGGGAAAGGAAGGAGCCACTTTAACTTTTCGTAGGAAGGTGAGATGGAGACATCTATTGCGAATAGTCAAAGTGGGGAAACACCAGGGAAATGACCAGGAGCCTACGTGTTTCAAATCGAAAAAGGCTATGGAGGTGATTTTATTGCTTTAAGGTGGTAAAGGTACAGCGGAAAATATTGGATATATGATTTTTCTAGGAAAAGGTTTAGTCGAAGGTCACTCCTAGGTTTTTGACAGTTGGATAAAATTTAATGGGATTATTATTTAGGAGCAGGGTAGGGATGTTAGGGACAGTTTTAAGGAGGTGATTGGAGCCCATTAAAATTGCTTTCATTTCCTCTGTATTCAGCTTCAACTTGTTAGTCTCTGCCCAGAGACTGATTCGATTTAAATCATCCTGACTATAACTCGGTAGGCGGAAAGGATAGATATATTTGGAAATCCTCTGCATAAATATGATATTGGGAGTGATGGATCAGAAAAGGAAGGTTGTTAAAGTAAATGGTGAACAGAGTGAGGGAGAGGAACCTTGTGGAACACCACAGGAGAGGGGAAGTGTCTTGGATGGATGTTGGCCTGGAACGACTACGAACTGTGACTGGTCTGAAAGAAAGGATTTGAACCAATGTAAGGTGCTGCTTGATTTGGTAAGACGGATATTGTTGTCAACTGTATCAAATGCTTTGGAGAAATTAAGAAGGATGAGGATAGTTATTTTTCGGCATTCGATCGATGTTTGGAGGTCATGGGTAATTTTTAGGAGAGCGGATTCAGTTGAGTAGCCAAATCGGAAGCCCGATTGGAGAGGATTAATGAGGGAACGTTCTTCTATGAAGTTTGATAGTTTATTTTGAACGAGGCATTTTTGAAACGTTTGAATAAGGGTTTGCTGTTTTGTTTAACTGTCGGACTAGAGCGGTTTTCCAGGAAGAAGGGTATATGGAACTTTGTAAAAAAAAGTTGTAGATATGATAGAGAACAGGAATAAGAGCTTGGAGACAGGATTTTATTACCTTTACTGGGATATCATTGGGACCATAATCGTTGGTGTGGGATTTTAGGATTGCAGTAAGAAGGGTAACTGTATCAATAGTTGACAGTGATCCAATAGTAGACATTTTGCACAAAAAGTGTGAATAATAAGAATCAGGGTTGATTATTTTGGTTCAAAATTTGGCAGTAATTTGCCAAGTTATACTAGTTAGATGTGCTACTATCGACATTAGTGTAATGAAAACTCAAGCTTATTTGTGAGAGGTTGTAATGGCGAATTTTCTAGAGGCCTGAAAACTTGGTTTCTGCTACCCTGTTTCATTAAGGGGGAAGTCAAGTTAAATAAGCTTTTTAGTTGGTTTATTTGTGTTCAATTATTTTTTAACTACTTTCATGATATCCATTAAGTTCATGGGAATCATTTGATATCCTTTTCGATTTATTTATACAATATTTTAGGGCTTAAATGTGGGTGTCAACTATTAGAACAAAAATTAACCCTTAATTTCAATAGTTGACATCGATGTCAACTATTGGTGTTTTTTACTCTGATGAAACTGATAGTTTAAAATAATTTGCTTGATTTGAAAAATATCTGGGTTTAATATCGGTGGTGGGATCACTGATCTAGCTCCATCCTAACCAATGTTCGACAGGGGTGTCAACTATCCGTTCAAACGTGTCAACTAGTGGAATATATTGTTTGTAAAGTTGACATCGTGTGTGTTTATAGTTGACATCCATGCATAGCCTCAGCTTTATTTGACATAATCTTGTTTTGTTTATTTTTTAAATTAAGTAACAATTGTAACAGTCGGAAATTATAACAATTTTATTTTATTAGGGAATAAAGTATATCATAAAGTTAAATAGTTGAATGGATTGAATAATACAACTTATTATAAACTTATAATAATTATAGATGTTGTAAATAGAATTCAAAAAGAAACCTAAGAAAAATTCAGTAAATCAGGAGATACCTGAAAATGCTGCAGCACTGGAAGTAGACGAAACCATACAATCTCAACCAGAAATTTGGGACGAGAAAGAAAATCAGAAAAGCTTAGATTCCCAAGAGCAGGAGCAGAGAATTAATGTTGATCAAGGAATATTTCTTCAAGAGGAGGAGCAAGGTAGTTTAAGTGTTGATGAAGGAAAATTTATAATAGTTTGGTTCTCAAATAAGAGATTGAAGCGTAAAAAATGTCTGGCTCAAGTTACTAAAGTTGCCAGTAAATTAGAGATTCTGGTTTTACTTTTACAACCATGCAATCGGATGATACCAAGTTTTATTAACACCGATACATGTTGCACAGTCCTATCATGTGATATTATATCCGTGATACATATGCCCAAAGTTTTTACCTTTAATGGACAGCATAGGTACCATTTTAGTTTCCCATTTGAGGTAGATTAATTTAAAATGATTGTTGTTATATGGTATCTGTATTATTCTTAATAGGATGATCTCATTTTTCAGTTTAATATTTTTTCTTTTGCCTATTAAGTTTTTGCTTATAAAGTAATTAAATTGTGAAATTATTTTATTAGAAGACAAAAGATTAAACCACGGCCGGGAATCGAACCCAGGTCCTCCGCATCTATGTTGCGGCGCTCTTACCACTGAGCTAACCGTGGGGCCGTCCCAGACGTGATTGGATCTTTTACTTCTGCGATCCCTCCCACCAGGACTCGCCACATTGTAGCGAAGTACCGGGGGGCTGAACATTTGTCCAGACGAACGGGATCTGATTGACATACGTCGAAGATATTCATTTAATGATATATTTATTTATGGTCTTTTTGGTTAAATATTTATCTTATAATTTTTAAATTATTTTATTAGAAGATAAAAGATTCGACCACGGCCGGGAATCGAACCCAGGTCCTCCGCATCTACGTTGCGGCGCTCTTACCACTGAGCTAACCGTGAGGCCGTCCCAGACGTGATCGGATCTTTTACTTCTGCGATCCCTCCCACCAGGACTCGCCACATTGTAGCGAAGTACCGGGGGGCTGAACATTTGTCCAGACGAACGGGATCTGATTGACATACGTCGAAGATATTCATTTAATGATATATTTATTTATGGTCTTTTTGGTTAAATATTTATCTTATAATTTTTAAATTATTTTATTAGAAGATAAAAGATTCGACCACGGCCGGGAATCGAACCCAGGTCCTCCGCATCTACGTTGCGGCGCTCTTACCACTGAGCTAACCGTGAGGCCGTCCCAGACGTGATCGGATCTTTTACTTCTGCGATCCCTCCCACCAGGACTCGCCACATTGTAGCGAAGTACCGGGGGCTGAACATTTGTCCAGACGAACGGGATCTGATTGACATACGTCGAAGATATTCATTTAATGATATATTTATTTATGGTCTTTTTGGTATCGCAGAAGTAAACAGTGTCAATAATCTCATATTTTTTTCTTAACCTGTCAACTATTGGTACGGTTACCCTAGGTCTTCTTAGGTTATGTAAGAAAAAAAAAGAAATTTTCCAAATTAAAATGATGCTGATTAATATCAGCAGGTTGGGATGAATCAGAAGCAAATGATGAGAAATGGTTATTGAGATCATCTGGAATGAGCTGAAGGAAATTGGGGTTATTGAAACCTGGTAGGGATAATTGTCGGAGTATTTTCCATTTGCTTTTAGAATCGAGGGCATTGGTAAGAGCATTCTGGAAGTGAAGGAATTTAGATCGTCGGATTTAGGATTGGATCACATTTCTAAGTTTTTTGAAAGACACATAATCAGCTGCCAAACAGGTTCGCCAAAATTTGCTCCCTTCTTTTTATCATATCCTCTATTTCAGGAGTCAGCCAAGGTGCAGCAGGACAACGTAAGGTTTGGGTTTTCAGTGGACCATGGATATCTAAAATGGATTTTAAATTTGAGGTGAGGATGGAATTCATAACCTATGGTGGAAAACCATAGGATCGATTGAGTCATAGGAATATATGATATCCCAATGAACGGATTCAACTGTGCCAGTGTGGTTAGCTAGCTAGACTAAACTGCCGGTCCCAAGCGCGGATAAAACAGGAGGGTTAGGGGAGGGGCTGACAACCCAATCTCTGTAAAAAGTTTCACCGTTACTCAAGCTCAAGAACCAAGCCTCTGATATCGGACTTAAATGGAAATGATACGGCACAACGGAAAAGGCTTTTAGATTCGGAACATGGAATGTGAGGACCTTATATTGTGCAGGAGCTCTCCAGGAGTTAACCAATGAAGTAGGCAAGATGAGAGTGGACGTAGCAGCTATACAGGAAATAAGGTGGAAGGGAAGTGGGAACATACAAAATAGGAATTATGCCATCTTCTACAGTGGAAGTACAGAAAAATGTGTCTTTGTGACAGCTTTTGTAGTACTTTATGACTCAGCCCTCATAGGGCTACTCAGTATCCTATGAGTACTATACTCAGTATCAGCCCTCATAGGTTTTCAGCCAATCAATGAGAGACTCTTTAAATTAAGGCTAAGAGGGATAAAATGCCATGTGACCCTCATAAATGTCCATGCACCTATGGAGGAGAAGAGTGAGGAAGAAAAAGATGTTTTCTATGATCAGCTGGATAGAGCATTGGCAGCCACCCCTTCCTCTGATATAATAATAGTGCTAGGGGACTTTAATGCTCAGGTGGGAAAAGAAAGATTTTTCAGGCTTACCTTAGGGGGAAATAGTCTGCACAGCAAAACGAATGAAAACAGAACAAGAATGATAAATTTTGCTGCATCCAGAGGCCTAGTTGTGATGAGTAAAATATTTCCTCACAAAGACAAGCATAAACAAATGTGGCATTCACCAAGCAGAATATTTACACAAATTGACCACGTGCTAGTCTCCAGTAGGCATTTCAATGACATGAGGTTATACAGAGGCGCAGATGTGAATTCTGGTCATTTTCTCGTTATAGTGAAGGCTCTCTCCAGAATAATTTACTCACACCGTAAGTATTTTAACCAAACAAGCAAGTGAGGTAGAGATAAATTAAGGAATGAGGATGACTGGAAGATAACATTAGAAACATTCCTACTGTAAGTGGTGACAAAGAGGTAGAATCTCAGTGGAGGGAACTGAGAAGTTCAATCACTGGAGCAGCAGAGCAATACTGCCTAGCAGAGCAAAAACCTCCAGAGCTTGGTTTGATGTGGAGTGCAATGAAGTTATCAAGGCACGCAATATGTAAAGAGCCAAGTGGCTGGGCATGGACATGCGGCAAAATAGGAAAGAGAAATTGGATGAATGATAGGGTTAGAGAAATTGAAGAATCCAGGAGCAACAATGAAACCAGAAAATTCTACAAGGAGGTCCAGCAGCAGAAAACTGGTATAGGAAATGCTAACCCGACAATGAGGAGTGAAGATGGAAGACACTGGTCGCAGACATAGAGCTGGAAGAAATACTTTCAGACACTCCTGAAATCAGAACATGATATAGAAGTCCCGAGCCCAGGAAATTATGTGAGTTTTGGCAATGACGATGAAGATGTACCACCAGATAAAGAGGACATCGAAGATATTCTGGAGAAGCTAAAAAGTAATATGGCTCCTGGTCCAGACAGAATACAGGTAGAATTTCTAAAGGTAGCAAGTAATTCATTGGCTAGCGAGATACATAGCCTAATATCACGCATATGGCAAGCAGAGAGGATGTCAAATAGTGGTCAGAAGCAACAGTCGTCCCACTCTATAAGAACAAAGGGGACACGACAAATTGCAAGAACTATAGAGGTATAAGCCTGTTAAACACATCATACAAGATTTTCTCTATAGCTCTCTATAACCACCTTATGCCGGATGTTGAGCGCAAGTTGGGAGATTACCAAGGGCGTTTAGGGCCAATAGATCAACAATCGACCCAATTTTCTCTCTGCGACAGATGTGTGAAAAATGAAGGAGTATCAAAATACTATGTGGCTATTGTTCATTGATTACAAGGCAGAGGTGAGAAATGAACTGTTTCAGGCCATGGAGATGGATATCCCATTAAAAATTATTAGGCTAGTAATGTGTACAATGACAATGACCAATTACCAGCTCATTTCAGCTAAACACAGGTCTCAGGCAGGGTGAATCTCTGGCAACGCTATTAGTTAACATTGCACTGAAAACTATAGTAGCAAGAGCCTCTCTGGATCAGGGCGGTAATATCTTCTATAAAGGGGCCCAATTATTAGCGTATGCGGATGATGTGGTGATAGCTGGAAGGTCACTCCTTAATGTCAAAGAAGCGTTTGTGAAATTAGAAAGGGAGGCCAGGAGATTTGGTCTTGAAATTAATGAGGAGAAGACCAAAATCATGGTATTGAGGAAAAAGAACCCTTGCGCCCCCAGATGTGTTACGCAATTATAAACTACACTTTCCAATGTGTCACTAGTTTTAAGTATCTCGGTGCACAGGTTAATGTAGTATTGAAGGAGGAAGAGGAGATACAGGACATGGGACTTAAGAAGTCAACAGCCAGTAGGATCAACACCTTTGAACGCAAAATATTGAGGCGTATTCTAGGACCTGTAAAAGAAGCTATACCAGCTTAGAAAAAATAGAGAAGTATATTCCTTCTACTGTGTCATGAAGCTGTCGGACTATATCAGAATACAACGCCTAAAGTGGTTGGGTCACCCTCCATAGAATGGATGACAGCAGAACCGTCAAGGTGCTGTATCAGGGCTATCCAGAAGGAGTGAGACCACTAAGCAGATGGAGGGACAGTGTCTCAGGTGACCTCCGAAATTTTAAAGTATCTCTAAGACTTGCTGCGGACCGACAGGAGTGGGCAAGGGCGGGTGAGCAAGGCAGGGACCGCCTAGAGCATCTGACGTGCCTTTGAAGAAGAAGAATGAACGGATTCAAAGTCGGATTGCAGGGACTCATAGGAGAGGAAGTAAATTCTAAATAGCAGAATGATATCACCTTGGGAGTAAAATGTTTGACGGGGAGGTATTATGAAATCTGGATGAGGTCATTTGATGAGAGAAACTGAATGGGGCATTGCGAAGAAGAGACGATTTTGGTGGGAGAATCAGAGATACAAAGGTCCAGCCATGTGTTGGAATATTGTGTATGATGTGTTGGAGAATAAGGAACTAGGTAAAGGTTGAGGGAATACAGGAGGTCGGTTAGATAAATAGGACTTCTCGGGGGAGTCTGAAAGCATATTTACATTAAAATCTCCGGTGATGATGACCTTAGGATACTTGCATACAAGATTGATGAGGGAAGTTTCAAAGAGGTTGTCGAAAGGAACGCGAGGAGGTCTATAGACTATGGCAAATAATAAGGAAGAGGAAACAGATGAGATTTCAACAAACATATATTCTATATGGGGGAGGTCATGGAAGGAGACTGAAGAAGGACTTTTAGAATTACAGTTACAGTAAGCCATAAGGTGTGAATATAATTCCAATATTGAGTAAAAAATATTAAAACCTATTAAAATATCGGTTGTTTAAATTTGATGTTGGTACTTTAAATTATTGTACACTAGCTAGGGTGCCCGGCTTCGCTCCGGTAGTTGTGTGGTAGTTTTAATAACAGAAAAACTTTAAAATTAAAGGAAATATAGAACAAAATTAGCACTTTCTTGAAACTTTTAACATGGTATCAATATTAAGATTCGATATCTGCAGAGTCCGCCCTAATAAGGAACCCTATATACTTTAAAGGGGGTTGAAAATGGCGAATGAACAATTAATTTTGCTGCAACTTTGTCGAGTCATGCATCGTTTTTGATGGTTTCTGTGATTCTGAATCCTATAAGCCCATTCCAAGCAGTCAGCAGATAATAAGTTATTAGATTATGGTTGAAAAATCTATTAGTTAAAAAACTATATTTCGATTACAACTTAAGCGCCGACTACTGTGATGGTCCTATTAGATCCAGAAGTTTAGAAACTACCGAAGATTCATAGAAACTTTTTTTTTAAGACCTTTCTTCCAGTTCAATCTCCCTTAAGATATCCCCCCCCCCGTAATTTGGCCGGACACTGCACCTACTATTACAAAGTGATAACTAAAATATCATGAAGGCACAATTTTTTCATCATATTTCTTTTTATCCTGAACTATGAAGGGTGATAAAATCTTATTGAAAAATGCTGTAATTGGAGTTAGTCACTTTGTCAACTGGAATGCTCATCATTCATAGTAATAAAACCATTTTTCATAATTACATACAATAAGAACACTTCAAACATTTTATTTTCGATTTATAATCAGTCAATTCAGCTCTCCTTTTTTGTTTTATGTCTGTTTTTATTCGCTCACTGTACTACTCAAAAATGTTCATTCATATTGCATTAAATTTACTTAAGTAGGTATATATTATATATATTTATTAAATATAATGTTTTAATCAATTAACCTTCTTATGTGAAAATTAATTTTGTAAGGTATCCAGTCGGTTTTCTAATTGATTGCAGAGATGTAAAATCATTATTTTATTTTGAAATAAAAGGTGAAGCTAATTATTTTCACTTGAGTTTTTAGTGATTTAAAAAGAACAGCTGAAAAAATTGAACTGAATGAATGAACAATAAACATTGAGTGAAACGCACCCTAGCGCTTCCTGGTAGTCTGGAGCTCAAACTAAGTTTTTCATCATAAACTCATATCTCAATCTCAGAAAGGCTAATTAAATGGTGCGAGAGGCTTAAAATTCCAGTCCTTTTCTCTTCAATTTTACACCCTTAAGAGAAAAACAGAAACCTTCTTCTCCGTTAGGGGTTGCATAGCAACACGCTGACATAACTTCCTTAATCCCACGTGGAATCGTTTTTGAGTCTTTTCGGCACGCACATTGTACACTTTGCTTTATAATATATATTGATTATAAAAAAGAAAAGAAAAAACATCTAATTTGAAGATGAGAAAATATAATAAAATACCAATATCAATGCAAATGATGATTGACCTCAAACAGAAAAGATGCAAATATCAATGCAAATGATGTTTGATCTCAAACAGAAAAGATGACTACAACAATAGAAATGAGAATTAATATGCCAATGATAAAAATTAAAAATATCTACATATAACAAGAATAAAAATATCCATAGCTATGAAAAAAACATAATATAAATCAAAGATATCTATAGTGAAAATTAAAAAATCCATATTATAAATAAAGGTATTGATTAAGAAAGATACCTCCGCTACTAATGATAATATCTGTATCAGAATTAATAATGACCAAACAAAGGTAAAAATAACTGTGATAAAAATAGAAACATTGAAAATGAAAATAAAAATCTCTACAGCGGGAATAAAGTTCTTTAAAATGTCTCTATAAAAATAAAAATATTAACATTGAAAAAATATGTGTCTTTCATAAAACCTAAATCTTGATGCAACTTACGTACTGCTTTCAGTTAAAGACGTCTAAGTCACTTGGCTTTTCAATAATCATGGCTGGATGACCATCTGACTGCCTGCAGCGCACCCGTCCTCTCTTAAACAACACATACTTGATTTTCGCGGTTGCTTTCTTCTTCAATTAAATATATTCGATGAGCTTTCTTTTCTTCCCCCCAGCCCAGGTGCCTTGAAGAAAAGTCCTTTTTTATTTTTCACTGCCTCACTAATTCATCTCTCACAGATCGACATACGGGGCGATAATAGGCCCAGGGGTCCTGTACTGCTTTGGCCTGTGTCTCGCGGCGTGATCTAAATCTTCCTGATTCAGTTTGACGCCTAGACCCGCACCGACGCCCAGGATGATGCCCATCACTGTCTCTCCAGGACAACTCTTATTTAAACTGTAGCTGCTCGGCATTATTTAAGCGGGTTTCTAGATCTGAGATTTTGACCTTTAAATTTTTGTTTTCCATCGACAATTTTTCAAAGAGGCTCTTCTAGATTTTCAATTTTCACGAGTCTGTCCATATTTTCAAAGGACAGCTCGGATTGTTTTTGTAGTGTATTCTTTGTCTTTGAGCTCTTCTATCCCTTTCAGTTTGGCCTTCATATCCTTTACTTCCTCGGTCAGCGCCCTCAGTAGACAGATTATTGAACTAGGGTCGGAGGCAGGTATAGGACGCATATCCTATTCGCAATCTTGGCAAGTTCACTTATTTCTTTCCAAAACTTCAGTGTCCGAACAATCAATGTTATTGCATTTAGAATAGAAAATGTTTTGACATATGACGCATTTCACTTTAGCTTTGTCCTCCCTGCTCACTGATTTGTTGCATAATTTGCAATTAACCATTTTAAATTTTTTACAGTTTCATTCATTTTTATTTTACAGTTGCTCTTAATAGTGAGCGATAAGATGAAAACAATAGCAAACCTGTGCCGGGACTGATGGGATTAAGTTGTTGCCTTAATAAGGCGAGCTCTTCCCATTACTTCAACTACGCTGTATTTGCTATAGGCACTTAATTTATAATTTCTATACAACTGTCGTTTTTCGTAATAACGTAAGAAACTACTTGTATGCTGTATATAAGGAGTTTTAAACTAAAACAATCGAGAAAAATAAATGAAAAGTAACAAAACTAAAGTAATTGAACGAGAGGCGCACAGTTAAGCTCTTGACTGTTACAGAGATACTCTAAGTACAAATTAGTGCATTTTTTGCGAAAATTATTGTTGTTCAAATAAAGCTGTACCGGTATACACTGAAGTTTTGATGCCCTTATTAATCTTAATCATCCTCATTTGGAGTGAGTATGAGTAAGTAGTATAATATTTTTTTAATTGGGTTTTTCAAAATATCTCGCGGGCCGGATTAAAGATTACAGCGGGCCGGTTGTTGCCGGTAGAAAGAAGAAGAATGGATTAAGTAAGTAAGTACATTCAAAATTTATCTTTATTTAACTAGAAACTTATGTTTCTATATGTTTACATAAAATTACATAGAATTGTTTAAAATAATATTGTACATACTTTAAAATGAAATAAAAATAACTTTTCACATCGTTATTTTAAAAGAATCTACTCTCCGTCTGTTTCTCTTTACTCCGATCCGACTTCACTGATATAAAAATATCAAAATAAAGCAAATTTTTAGTGAAATAATAATGAAATTATAATAACGGCTCAAAGGGAAGATGCACACTATTACTCATAAAAATTAAAAAAACAAAAAAATAGAGGGGCAGGTGTGGGTTAGATATTATGTCACCTGTAAACAAAACTAGCTGTAACCACTAACCTGCTCCCTTAAACCCAATTTTTGAATGGAGAGACATCAGTTATTATACCTCAAAGGCCACCAATCAAAAATCAAAAAGAAAAGGCAATACCTTTTACATTTTATTAAATAATAGATACTTACCAATATAATTAATAAACAAAAACTATATATAAATATCAATATAAACTCTAATTATTATATGTTTAATTACAAAATATAGTAATGACTCCCATATATTCTCTAACGGTGCCACCATTTGCCTTGGAGTTAAGATCACCATTTTCAATTTTGTTGAATTTAATATTGATTCAAATTTATTGAATAAGTTAAATAAGTATTATTACTACAATAAGTATTATATTTTCATCTTACCAAAAAGGGTGATCCATTTTTTTACTTCTTTATCCACACATTCTGAAGGAACCAAACGTAATCGGGCAAATAAGGTTAACATTTGTCGAGATGTAAGGTTTTCAATTAGGGCTGTATGTTGAGGACAATACCCAATCATTGACAAACACTAAAATTAAAAATGTATAATGGAAAAATGAAAATAACTTTCATGATTTAAGAAGATCAGTCCTACTTTTCCTTTCTCCTTGCTCAGGGAATGGCCCTTGATAAAAACATTTCCTTTTGTAGGATAGAGAATTCCAGTTAGCATATTGAACGTTGTTGATTTTCCAGCACCATTGACACCCAAAAGGCCAAAACATTCTCCTTTAGTGACAGCAAAGGTAACGTCAACAACTGCCACCATTGAGCGAGAGTATTTTTTAGCAAGTCCATCCACAATTGCTATTACTTCATTTTGAGAACCTAAATGTAGAAATATTGAAATAGTTCCTTATAATGGAAAAGAGATACTAAATTTTAATATAAACATACTAAACTTATTTTAAGATTAAAAAGATTTATAAAATACTCAGTAAATACATCAAAATTTTATTAACTGGATGAGTAAGTGCATATTCACTTAAGACATATTGACATTGTGTTTTTAAAAGGCTTATTTTTATGTATAAATTGTTTTTTACATTTATTTTTTGTTGCCCTTTCTCTTTATTTGCTATGTATAGCTTTTTTTCCGAATTGAATAAACCACTGCATCTTCATGTTGACAAGTCATTTTGTTTGATAATAGAATATGACTGGTTCTCAGAAAATAATGATGGGGAGTAAAGCAGATATAAATTTACTTTGATCATTTGAATGATCTATTCAATAATATGTTTTCAGGAGGAGGCCAAACAATTGTTCTAAAGCCTCAATAAAGTACATGAATAATTTGAGACATCAAGAAGAAAATTGAATAAGAAGGAAGAATATATCTTTTGTTAGAGTATACTTATGAAAATAATGTCAGTATCTTTAGCACGAATTGATTCTAAATATTCACAGGATTTCACTGTCTTAAAAAAATGTTTGCTAAAAACGATCATTTGAGTCATTTGCTATAAATCGACAGACTAAAAAAATTATACTTTTTGTGGCTTTGCCATACCAATAACATCTAGCAATGAAATGTAACATAGAAATAGATAAAATTGTGTAATATTACAGTAACAATTGTATAAAAACTACACACTACAACCAATGGGGGTTAGTTTCAGTACTTTTTATGAAAGTACAGTGGTTTCATGGTCAGCGGTCATGCAAGGAGGTGATTTGACCATGATCACACTCAACCATCAAGTTTTTCCTGATGAGCTGCCCCGCTCCCTTTTAAATAATACAATATTTAAGTATTAAGAACATTGATGTTTACCTGAAGAATGCAAACCATTTACCCTGTTCTTCTCTCTTGCAACATCGCTGTCTACCGTAATCAGTTCAGAGTTGCCAACACTTCCAATAAATATAGACTTAATTTTATTCCAAAAGAAAGGGAAAAAACCGTAATCTGTTAAAATAACTAAGGAAAAGTACAGAATTAGATCTCCGACAAGATAAAACAAATCTTTCCTTAGATTATAATCTTTTAAATATTCTGATTTAAGGATATCTGGAGAAAAGAGGAAAAAAAAATCAGTAAATTAGGCACTAATTAATAATTTTATACAATCTGAAATTTTGGTAGCACACCTGCACATTCTTTTGATCCACAATCTTTACAGTTTTGTTTTTTCAATGCCAATGTTGAAAAGTCAACCAATGCTTGTAGTGAAGAAGTAACAGGTTGTAATTTCAAAATTTCGCTGTATGGATAGGCATTTGGAATATTGATTACAAAAAAACCAATAAAACCTAAAAAAAACAAAAAAAAAAATTTCTTTCTTTTATTTTCTTGCCTGACAGTGAATTAAAAAGACTAGAAAATGTAATATGCCATAATAATGTAATAGGAAATTAAGAAAGACATAAGTATTTATATACTGTTTTAAAAAATATATATGCTGACATATGGCTAACGTGGAAAAAGATTTCACATAGGATAAGATAACCCCAGAGGATGAGCCAATAGCTCGAAACGTTGATTCTCATTAAACATGACAAGTTTAATCAAAATCATTAGAGTCGTTTTTGAGAAAATCCCCCATAACATAAAAATGTGATCAAATTTATGAAATAAATTCTCTCCTCCGTTAACCCAATTTTGATAAAAGTTTTCATGTCACATCACAGGCATAAATATATATCAAATACTTAATTTCAGGTTCGTACAGTATATCATCTTTGAGCTAATCTGTTCAGACACAAACACACCTTACGTGATGAGCTCCCAATCACAAACACCTCTAGGTGCCACCCTTTTTTCTGCTAAACTATTGCTTTTTTATAACATTCTTTTGGCCTAAAAATCATATTTAATTACAAAAAAAAACAGATTTAGTTAAAAAATTCATAAAACCCCCTAACAGCTTGTAGAGAGCAGCCAATGATATCCACATCATCCGCGTATGCTAAGAGTGGTACGTTCCGGTTAAAGATCGTCCCTCCAACTTGCACGCCAGAATCTCTCACAGCCTTCTCTAGGGCAATATTGAAAAGGAAGCAAGCGAGGACATCTCCTTGATGCAGCCCCTTAGTCGCAAGGAATTCTGCAGACACATCTCCTCCGACGCACACCGAGCACATTACCTCATTCATCGTCAGTCACAGGCGTATGAGCTTCTGTGGGATTCGGAGTTCCTCCATTGCTCGGTAAAGCTCTTCACGGTCGATGCTGTCATATGCTGCTTTGAAATCGATGAAGAGGTGGTGCGTCTTCAGTTTATATTCGTATCCTCTCTCCAATATGGTCCTAAAGCTGAAGATCTGATCGGTAGTTGATTTCCCACGGCGAAATCCACATTGGTATGGGCCAATGTCCCTCTACGCATAGGGAAGCAGGCGAGCAAACAGGAGGTTCGAGAAGGCCTTGTATCCGGAGACCAACAAGGATATGCCTCTGTAGTTGCCACATATTAAGCGGTAACCCTTCTTGTGGATAGGGCAGATAATCGACTTCTTCCACTCAGAGGGCATCACTTCATCTGTCCACACTGATGCAAGAAGATCCTGAAGTGTCTTCATTCCATCACCATCTCCATATTTCAACAATTCCTCAGGAAGTCCGTCATACCCGGGAGCCTTGTGGTTCTTCCTCAATGGCTGAGGGCTTCCTCAATCTCGTCTTTACTGGGCGGTTCGAACTCTATCTCAATGTCTTCTTCACCGGCTAAGAGTTGGTCGGCGGTCTCGATGTTGGCGTTTAGATGAGAGTCCGTCAGGAGATCTTCGAAGTGGTTCCTCCATTCGGCTAGAACTTCCCATTTATCGGTAAGGAGGTTGCTTTCTTTATCCAGGCAGTAGGCCTGAACACTGGAAAAAGGCTTCCTGATCTTATTAACCTTCGGAAAAAATCCCTCAATGCTTTGCTTCCATGAAGCTCTTCAATTTTCTTTAACTTTTCACGCTCTTTTTGCCTCTTTTTCCTGCGGTGGAGTCTCTTTTCCACCTTGCATAGTCTTCTATACTCCTCAACACTACTCCTCGTGCCTCTCAGTGTCATGGTTCGGTAGGCTATGTTTTTTCGGCGAGTTGCATCCCTGCAGTCTTCATCAAACTACGGGGAGCGGGACTCCTTTTGAGCTGGTCCAAGGATTGCATCCGCCGTCTCATACAGGGCTCTGGAGAAGATCTTCCATTGATGATCCACCGAACCAGACCCAAGGTTTCTCGATTGTACTGCCTTGTTAAGCTCAATGGAGTATTGGTCACTCAAGCTGAAGATCTGGTCGGTAGTTGATTTCCCACGGCGAAATCCACATTGGTATGGGCCAATGTCCCTCTCAGCATAGGGAAGCAGGCGAGCAAACAGGAGGTTCGAGAAGGCCTTGTATCCGGAGACCAACAAGGATATGCCTCTGTAGTTGCCACATATTAAGCGGTCACCCTTCTTGTGGATAGGGCAGATAATCGACTTCTTCCACTCAGAGGGCATCACTTCATCTGTCCACACTGATGCAAGAAGATCCTGAAGTGTCTTCATTCCATCACCATTTTTCCTGCGGTGGAGTCTCTTTTCCACCTTGCATAGTCTTCTATACTCCTCAACACTACTCCTCGTGCCTCTCAGTGTCATGGTTCGGTAGGCTATGTTTTTTCGGCGAGTTGCATCCCTGCAGTCTTCATCAAACTACGGGGAGCGGGACTCCTTTTGAGCTGGTCCAAGGATTGCATCCGCCGTCTCATACAGGGCTCTGGAGAAGATCTTCCATTGATGAATCGAATTCCATTGATTGATCGAGACCCAAGGTTTCTCGATTGTACTGCCTTGTTAAGCTCAACGGAGTATTGGTTCTTTAAAGCTGGGTCTTTGAACAATTCCAGGTTGAACCTTTTAACCCTACGCCTACCGCCGTTCAGCCTAGGCCTCGAGATCTTGGCTGTAAGGTGTGCGATAGAAAGGTAGTGGTCTGAGTCCACATTAGCTCCCCGAAACACCCTCGTGTTGAGGAGATTTGACTTGTGTTGCTTCCCGATCAATATGTGGTCAATTTGATTAACCACTGATCGATCTGGAGTGATCCACGTACGTTTATGAATTTCTTTGTGTGGGAAGAGAGTACTACCCACGACAAGGTCCTTAGATGCCGCCAAGCTCACAAGTCGAACACCGTTGTCGTTGCTAGTTTCATGGAGGGCCTTTTGGTACTAGAAGGCTTAAAAGCTAGGGTCATAATATCAAAGAACTTCTAAGTGACAATGGTGGTGAATGCAGATGTATGAGAGATTTAGCTAAAAAGGGGAGTCACACAGAGGCTAACAGCTCCTTATACACCACAGCAAAATGGCATTTGTAAACGAGAGAACAGAACAATGGTATTAAAGAATATTAAAAAGGTGGATTTTAGAATTTCTTTCACACAGGGGCCCAATTTCATGTTATCGGGGAAGCTCTTATAGAAATAAATGTTCATTTATATTTTAGTGGCGGGGGGCTCTTTAGAAAATAATTAGATTTTCCGATTTCTTTCCCGTGGGGATCCAATTTTATGATATCGGGGACAGTGTTTTTGAAAAAAATATTCATTTTGTATTTTAGAAGAGGGGGGCACTATTAAAAAGGTGGATTTTAGAATTTCTTTCACACAGGGGTCCAATTTTATGTTATCGGGGACGCTCTTATAGCAATAAATGTTCATTTATATTTTAGTGGCAGGGGGCTCTTTAGAAAATAATTAGATTTTCCGATTTCTTTCACATGGAGATCCAATAATATGTTATCGGAGAAAGTGTTTTTTAAAAAAAATTCATTTTATATTTTAATAGCGGAGGAAGGAGGGAGCGCACTTATAAAGAAGTTAGTTTTTTGGAGTTCATTCACACAGGGGTCCTATATTATGTTATCGAGGACCTTTTTTATTGAGCATAAGCCGAAACTGTCCTTTATTTTTAGTTAAGTGTGGATGTCATGCCGTCATCATAATGGCGGGGGGGCCCTTAAACTACAAAGTGAATATTTATTTCAAAAACACCGTCCTTGATTACACAAAATTGCGACCCCGTTTGGAAGAAATCGGAAAATCTAATTTTTTGTAACGCACCCCCCCCCCACCACTAAATACGAAATGAATATTTTTTTAAAAAACACCGTCCTCGATGACATAAAATTGGACTCCCCTGTAAAAGATATCGGAAATTCAAACTATTTTATAGTGCGCCCCCCCCCCCCCCCCCCCCGCTCCTAAAATACTATAAATGAATATTCTTTTAAAACACCGACTCTCGACTCGAAAAAACTCGATAACACAACATTGCACCCGGTGTGGAAGAAATCGGAAAATCTAATTTTTTATAACGCACCCCCTCCAGCCACAATAATTATATTGAACACATTGAAAAACATCGTCCCCGATACCATAAAAATTCACCCCTGTGTGAAAGAAATCCGAAAATCTAACTTTTTTATTGAGCATAAGCCGAAACTGTCCTTTATTTTTAGTTAAGTGTGGATGTCATGCCTATCCATTCAGTGAGGGAGAGTGTTAAGGTTATTCAGTTCATTGAAATACAGTCATGAAATAACTCTATATAGATGGCATTGTCAAATTTTTTGTTCTCACCGCTATTACGTAGTTGTGCAATGTCTCCCATACTTTGTTTTTGTGAAAATGCACCTAATAACTACAAAACAATGAACTATTCTTATGTGGAATTCTTAAGTGAAATAATAGTATATTTTTAATTTCATTGTTATTTCCTTCAATGTAATAATTATTTATAAATATTGTAAATAAAGCAGTATATACTCCTTTACGATCCCAGTAGAGGACAGATCTACTTCAACGCCTAACAACCTTGCCCTTGCGAGCTCTTGATTATCCCCACATTCCTAAACCGGGGGAGAATCATGACCTAATTCCTTCCCACTCCTTGTTCTTCAGGTCTTTTCATCACTCTCTTTCCACCCTAATTCTGAGGGAGTAATTCTCAGGAAACCAGTTGTCCCGAGGATACGGGGCCTTCTGGGCTTGGGCTAATCACCCACCAGAAGTATCATCGATTCAGAGAAATTCAGCGAGCCTCGGATTTGAACAGAATTCACGGAATAGAACACGCAGGGAAAAGGACTTACGAATAGCCATATGGAACATTGACAGGTAAAGAAGTGAAAATGATAGAAGAAATAAAAAGGTATAGAGTGGATATAATGGGTATAAGTGAAGAAAAGAAGAAGGGATGCGGACTTTAAGTACTCAATAATGGATATGTGCTACTATATTCAGGAGTGAACATGAGGGCAAGAGCAAGCCAGGGAGTCGGAATAGTTCTAAAAGAGGAAATTTCCAAAAAAGTTGAACACTGGGAGCCCATAAACCCTAGAATCTTCGTAGAAGATTTACAAATGACTCTAGGTTAAGTGACCATTGTTCAAGTGTATGCTCCCACAGACTGTTCTGCAGCCCAGGATAAGGAGCAGTTCTACAGTGATTTACAAGGGGTAGTGAATGCTGCACGTGCCAGAAACAGGAAGGGGATAATATGTGGAGATTTAAATGCAAGGGCAGGTATAGACCACTTAAAATAAATCTCATGGTGTGTTGGGACCTTTCGGCGGAGAAAGAGTGATAAATGACAGCGGCCAAAGACTCTTAGATTTCTTTTTGGATAATAATATGTTGTTGGGTAATTCTTGGTTTAAACACAAGGCCATAAACAAGATCACATTCGAAGGAGAAGGATGTAATGTCTCCAGCATCATAGATTACTTAATTTACGAAGAAGAACTAAGACGCTTTTTCACAGACGTAAAGGTCATTAGAGGAGCAGAACTAGGTACACACCATATACTGATTTTAGCTGATACCAAAGGTATCTTAGGTATAAAACCATGTATTAAAAGATATATGAGGATTAATATAGAATCCTTCAGAGAAGAAGGGAAAAAGGAAAAGAATATGAGAAAACCCTCCAGGACAAGCTACAAGAGAAAAATGCCGAACAAGATATAGACACTTTCTGGGGAGACATTAAAGACGCCATCATTACCACATCCGAAGCAGTATGTGCGGAGAAAAGTGTGTGTATGTTTTTATATATATATATATATATATATATATTGTTGAACAAATTCGACAGATAATCACTAGACTACAGAACATTAACAAAAACATACACTTTTCATGGATCAAAGGTCACTTAGGAATACTCGGAAACGACTTAGCCGACAACGCAGCCAAAAAAGGTTCAAAACGCACTGACTTACCACTAATCTATAATAAAATATCAAAAATGCACCTCAAGAACAGAAAAACACTTCTAGAAACAGATACAATAAACAAATGGCAAAAAGCTTGGACAGCGTCAACAACTGGATTACATCTAAAAAACTTTATACCGAACGTAACTGATTACTTACACACGAAGAATACACTCACTGATTTCTACTCCACACAATTACTCACAGGACATGGCTCAATTAGATCCTACCTACATAGATTCAAACTAACAGACAATCTATATTGTCCTTGTGATTTCATAAGCGAACAAACATATACGCATCTCCTCGACGACTGCAGACTTCTCTCAGCTTAACGACAATTACTACGAGACGAAGTAATAAAGAAGAACAAAAATTGGCCTGTCGAGGGAGAAAAATTATTCTATAAGCTTAATTCTGCATTAAAATTATTCGCAAAACAAATTTATGAGAAAATGGGAAACATAAATTCTTATTATCGATAGGCTTTAACGCGATCATAGATAGTTCATGCTATTTACAGATTTATATTTCATTATCCTTTTTTTTTCAATGTTAGTTTGTAAGTGTTCAGTGTTATATAAGTAATCTTCCTCTTTTTCTTTTCTTTTTAAAGTTATTTTGTAATATACTATTACTTTATTTAGGTTATATTTATTAGGTTATAATATAACCTAGAATATATTATATTCTGTAGGTTTATATATTTTGTAACTTTGTTTCTTGTTTTTGTACATTATTGTTTAGTTTAGAATTTCATTACAATGTAAGATATTGTACAACATAAAGCACAAGTTATGTACATTACTTGTATGGCACTTGTGGAAAATAAACTCCCTTCTTATAGAGCTACTATAAGAAGGAAATAAATAAAAAAATAATAATAAATAAATAAATAAATAAATAAATATATATATATATATATATATATATATATATATATATATATATATATATATATATATATATATATATATATAGTTAGAACTTTGTAAAACCAATTCTGATTGGTCATAAGACTTAACTAAGAAAACAGGTCTATAAATTCCATTGGTACCACCCCTGGAGGTTGAACAGCGAAGTTCCTATGTGTGCAATGTTTTGTTCTATAAACATAACCATATGAAATGGGTTTTATTATTGAAATCTTATTTATGTGTTATTTCACTAAGATAAACTAACGCAATAATTGTCTCTACTATTCAAACTACCCTCAACTACAAATTCACCACTACTATATTTTATTTGAGGTGAATTGAATATATGTAAATATTTATGAATTGAATTGTGGTGAAACAAATACATAAGTGATGTTTTAGGCAATAGACTTGTTATATTAAAATTTATCAAACCAAGTTAAGTCAAATTATATGAATAAAAACACCAATTATTTTGAAATACAGCATAAGATTTAAATTTGTGAGAGAACCATGGATATAGGAAATAATATTATTAGATAGCCCATTTTAATAAGATCTGTTACTTATAATAAACTTTTGTTTTATTACCTAATACAATTGCCTTAAAAAATAAATTAGGGTACTTGAGACTGTAAATATACAGTATCATTAAAAGTTATTAGCTCATTTTTTCAAAACTTTCGGTATGAGAATGACCCAATATATTTCCATCAAAAATTTATTGTTAATTGCAATATAACTATATCTAGGATAAATATATTTTTTTAAGCTTGAAGAAACAATAAAATAAAACTTACCGAATGTGAAGACAGCGGCAAAGTAGAAAACTACAACTGTTCGCATTGTCTTGAACAAGAAGGTCACAAAGTACACTGAAGAAATCATACTAATACCGGTTAAAAATAATATCAGGAATAAAACATCTGAAATAAGGAAAAGTAATTATATAGATTCTTAAGTCTCGTTATAAAGAGATTGAATAAAGATCAAATACACATCAAATAAACTTTGTTGAATTATAAATCATGACATTGAAAAAAAAGAAGTTATGCATCACCTGAGCTTTCTGAAATTTTTATTATAAAAGAAAATTTTTATCTTTATTGACAAATAGTCCGGGAGCTGAGGGCTAAAAAGGTGCCTGATTTGAAGAAAATTTTTGATCATATAGGCTGAAAGTACTCATTTCATAGACAACAAATGTCCTTTGAATGTGAACGTCTGCCACCTCAGATCGGTTGCATTCAAATTTTATAGGCAAACAAAAATGACATTTTCGAACTTTTTTCAATTTTTCGCTAATAACTCGAAAATGATTTATCGCAGAAGAAATTGTGTTCCTTCTAAAATCAAAGGGCATTAAATTTCGCGTCGAATGAGGTCCTCACAGTTAAAATCGGGTAAGTCTTTTCGCCAAAACCGATTGTCAATTTAGCCACTTTAGCGGAAAAATTAATTATGCTCATGTTCCCAAGCCAAGAGGGTTACTCCAAATAAAAAATGTTACCTATAATAGTTGTAGAATGTTGAATTCTGTGTAAAATGATCTCATTAATTTTAAAATTAGCCCACTCCAGTGGAGACAAAGTAATTAAAACTTGAATGTATTTAGCGCCTTGTGGTCTAAAATCCGTGAAATTTTTTGGAATTTTTTTTAGTTTCTCGCATCTAATTCGGCAAATACAGATCACAGAGTATTGCTTTCTTCTTACTATAAGAGGTTTACAAATAGATGGGAGCACCAGAACTGTGTGCGTGTCATTTTTTTATGGTAACTCTTTTCCAAGAAGTACTCTCATAAGCTTAGACTTTATCGTATGTTAGTCCACCAATATGTATACATTGTTTTATCATAGTTTCAAAAAATATTGTGTTTTGTGCCGAGTAGCAGTATTTGCAGAGAATTCCATTCCACTATTTTATGTAGGGATGGGTCCAATCTATTTCATTATTTCAGGTTTTTTGAAAAGTAGAGACTGATTTTGGTACTTCAAAAATTATGATTTTAATTTGACGGTGAAAGATCTGATGCACAGGCAATGTTTGAAGATAAAGATATTGTGGAAATACTTAATAAAGACCCATGTCAGATGTCGGCTGAAATTAGAAAATAATTACTAGTATTTAGAACAACAGTTTCAGAAAGTTTGAAAGCATTAGGAATGATTCAGAAACAAAAAAAAAGAGTGCCATACGAGTTGAAGCCAATGCTATTTGAACTGCTGCTTCCCAGGCAGAAAAGGAAAAGTTTTTGCACCTATTGTGAAAGGCGATGAAAAATGATCTAGTACGATGGTCCTAAGCTCCAAAAATTGTGAGGTAAGCCTGCCTCTTATGCATTTGGAGATAAGCCTTCTCCTATGCATTTGGTGGGATCAGCATGATATAATTTATTAGAGCTATTCAAACTGAACAAAACTATCTGTGGAGATTGCCAGTGAATACAATTTATGAGTTTGAGCTGAGCTGAAAAATCGCCACTATATGAGCAGAGATATAATATTTAAAGTCTATCTGGATATGCTAAAATGGGAAGTCCTCCCGCAACTGCTGTATTCACTGGGTTTAGCCTGTTCTGATTATAATATATACAGTAAAATATTGGTCGGTGCAGGTACCGTTTATATTTTAAGTTAAGTTGGTATTTTGATATTATTTATAGTAGAATTGCTATCTTTCCATAATTCATTCAATAATAATATTGGAATACAAAATAGCAATAAATAAATATCATTTATTTTACAGCCTAGAATTTTAAGTACTTATTATTTAATTTTAATGATGTATTATAATACTTACATATGCCATTGCCTCTATCAAAGAGTTCAGCAGAATCTAGTATAAGGAATGTAATCCAAGAAATTAATACAAAAATCAAATATAAAATAGTATCCCATAAGAGGATAGAGGTCCAATAGGTAATTGGGGAAATTCCAGTCATAAGTATAAGATGTTTGACTGTAGATATTCTCTCTTTGTGGACAAAGTTTGAAAATGTTGAAGAAACAATGAAAATGACATATGTTAGCCACATTGAGAACATATAAACCCTCAAGATAAGAGTTGGATCTGGAAGACAGGAACTCTGGAAGCAAAAATTGATATGGTTTTAACTGGGTACAGTATGGTGAAATTTAACTATGATTAAGTGCAAAGTAGTATTTTATTAAAGGCATTTAGTTCTAAATAAAAAATATTTGGAACAAAATTTAGGGGTTTTGTAAAGATTTTAGACAATTTTTTTTTAGAAAACTAAACCCAATAAGATGGAACAACTTTTTTATGTGGTGAAAAAAAAAAGAACTCTCCTATTCTTGAAAACCTCTAAATAATTTGTCTATTCCCCCTAATCACTTTCAATATTAATCCTTAAATTTATTGAATTTAAAAGGTTTAATTACTGCTAATGGTATTTTTTCTAATCCCAATTTAATGTAAGAAATAGACTATATTAATCTGGTTAAAAAAAGTAACACTTAAATGCATGTTTGTGGAAACTATTTCATATGTGCAATACAAAATTGAGAGCTTTAAGGTGCATTTTGCTCAGTGCAACTCTTTTGAATATTGTTGAGCAATAATCGTTCACTGATCAATCATTGAATATCATTTTGCTCAGAACATCTATGATTTATAAATTTTTCAGAGGTCATGTGTCTTAATTCGTCCTGTTGTGTGTCAAATCATTCAGAAATTTAGGTTGAGAAGGATGATAACATTGAAGAATCTGCATAAAATAGGTAGATAATTGAGGTAAATTATCACTGCAAAAATTTCAACTCTTTGATCAAGACATCCTTATGTAGGATGCATATCACAGCTTCAGCAGTGAGGGATCGCAGGGAGTCACCACTGCCTTGGGAAGAATTCCATCAGCTTTGTCAGAAAACATAGGAACCATCATGTTAAACACTGTTCTTATAACAAATAATTATTGACGACAGAAGATTGTATATTCAGAATTCTATAAATATCAATCTATTAAACATTCAATATTCTATTGTACTACTCTCAAATGTTGACGACTGTCATTAAAGAATTTAGCAACATTTTTTTAGGAGCAAAACGGCATATAGGTAATACAAAGAAACAGTTATTCATTGAAAGTTTATCACTCAATGATAATCGCTGCAGTCTATCTGAGAAAAACGTAGGTTTTATTTTACAGGTAAGTTCCCTATTACTTTTTCTTACACATTTATTTTGGTAGAAATTTACATCTGAAACTGTAAGTTTAATTGCATTTTAATAGGAAAATGAATATGATCCAAATGGTCCAACATACCAAATTAAACAAACAAAAATAATTTAATATTTTATTATTTTTTAAATATACTTTAAATCTGAAAAAGAGCTGGAACTTCCAAGGCACTGCTATCTGGCGATATAGAGAAGGCAGAGGCAGGAAGAGAAGATGGTTAGTTCGTGCGTGGTTGGCACACATTTTTATGAAAAAAATGATCTTTGTGAGATTAGACTCGCAGTAGTGAGTGAGTGTCTAAAATATGAACCCGGTTGACTCCAGGCTATTTGGATCTTCCTTATATTCGTTCATTCGTGGTGTATGATAAGTGAAGAAATATATTCCCTTTGGATATTAAAATCAGGAGCAATTAGGAGAACTTGAATGGTCGCTGAACTGTTATGAATAGAGGTTTAATTTATATAATAACTATTATAAAATATGAAAAGTATACATAGAATAAAATATGTTTCTTTTATACAGAAAGAACTTTTCCTTCAGATTTTTATGAGAAAATAACTAATTAAAATTAAATTACAATAATATATCTAGTTTACTAAAGAATGTTCATCGACCAGTTTTCCATTAAGAAGCCAAAAATTATGATCTGATGTTGACAGAATAAATAACTGCTTGATTAAAATAAATATTTTTTTTCTAAATCGGTGAAATAATATAGTAATAAATATTACTAATACATTTAATATATTAAAACAATACAATTTACTTCGGAAGTCATTAAATATTTGATAATAAAATTCTAATAATCCTTGAGATCTAAATTGTAGTAGGTAATGTTATGAAATGCTAAAATAAGAAAAAATAAATAAATACAGATTAAAATGAAAATTGTAATGATAGGAGGTTACTAAGAGATGGAATATTAAAAATGTGAATGTGGAATAATAAAAGAGTATATTATTTTATTTATACTCTAGAAGTGCCTTTACAATGTGTGAATCTCACCCTCAAACTCACAGGAAATCCCCCGAACCTTGCTGTACCGACTAACTACCTAGATAAAGTACCTGTTTGAGTTTATGTCTTATTTAGATTAGCAGAATACTGTTCCGGCTGTTCGAGGGGGAGGTTCGAAGGTGACGTTCGCACAGTTTAAAGGCACCTTTATATGTCAAAGATGCATCCTCACCAAGGAATTCGTGAAATCAACAGATTGCTGTCTTTCATTAACATTAAAATCTGAAAAGAGAAAACAAAATTAGTATATTAGTGGATTCAAGATATGAATAATGGATTGATATTTTTTCTAAGAGTATTCTAATCCACCCAAAAAGGTTTTGATTATAGTAACATCTTAATGTTCTTATTTTTCTACATCATTCAAGGTTTATAGCAATGTATAGTTTTTATGATTATCGTAGCTGTAACTGATGCCAAGTTGGCGAGAAAGGTTTAAGAAAAAAACATCTGTTGATTTGTATTGTAAATAATAATCTTCAGTAAAGAAGTAATCATCAGTAAACAGAATCCTTAGTAAAGAAATAATTTAAATATTTTTTTGGAAACCAATTTCATAAATATTTAAACAAATAGGAATTAAGCTCTGCCCTTTGGTAAGTATCACCAGTTTTCATATCAGTTCATCTATTTTAACTTGTTTCTAGTTTAAACCATATATTTTCACAACAATTATAAAACTAACTAAATGATCTTTTCAGGAGAGTAAAAAAAAAAAATTAGGGTAGAAATTAATTTTTTATCAGACGAAGATATTTTAATTTTTTAAATATAATATTGTGACGTGAAATAAAAATAGATAATTATTTCTGTTACATTGAAAAGAGTTCTGGACTTGTGTTGGAGCCGTTACATTCATGTATACATGTATTAATACCTGACCAGATGTTTTGGAATGATCTAGGCCCTTCTGGGATGCTCCATACCAGACTAATTATTAGAAGCAATGGACTAGGGTTTTAGTCTGAACTTGAATATCAAAGTATACGGTTACTTTTAAGTACCTGCTTTGTCAGTGATAAGTTACTTTTTTGTAATGGTGTTACTATTTTGAGTTTTGTTTGTCATTTTTGTTTTATAATTTTATGTTAATAAAGCTGTTTAAACCCACATTGGATTTACAACTTTCCAAGTTGTACAAGTCCTGTGTCATTGCACTGTTTGAACATAAAAAATGCCAAGCAAAAAGGTCAGATAACTATTAATCTCGGAACTGAGGAGGGAATCTAAAGAGCTGGGTTTGGAATCTACTGACACAAAAGCGATCTTGTTGGGGGCTGTTTGCTTGAATAATACTTGAGTCAGGGCATAAAACCTGAGACAGTAGAGTTTGAGGATAGCTCTTTAAAGACAGCTTTCAATAATTTGTCAACTAAGATAAATCACAAGTAGGCCAGCCTGTCTGCTGAGCTTAATGATAAACTGAACAACCTGTGAAGTGTTATAAATGACAAATTAACCAACCAGTCTGCTGAGATAAATGACAAGTTGACCATCCAGTCTGATGAGCTTAAGGAGAAGATAACTAACCTAAATTCCTACTTGTCGGCTTAGATAAATGATGAATTGGCTAGCCTGTTTGCTGAGCTTAACGAGAATATAAATAGCCTAAAGTCAAGCTTGTCAGCTGAGATAAATGACAAGCTGAAAAATTTGATCGGTGACATGAATGGGTTAAATGACAGGTTGACCAACCTGTCTATCTGATCAACTTGTCAGATGAGATGAATGGGTGAATGACAGGTTGGCTAAAAGGAAGGAAGTGAACCGGCAGTTTTAGAGAGCCGAGTCAGAATAAAGCCACAAACTTTTGATGGTAAGTCGTCCCGGTCGAATTACATAAATCAGTTCAATGCTGAGGTTAGCGCTACTGGGTGGTCTCCTGGAGATAAGGCAGTTGCCTTTACCCCCTCAGGGGCGATGCTCTGGATGTCCTCAAGACACTTAACACCGATGACCCCTGTGATTTTAATATGTTAGTAAGCCGGCTTGAGATGCAGTTAGGCCACGCCCATCTTGAACTGGAATATCAGTCACAGCTAGAAAGCAGAAGGCAGCCAAGACTATCCAGGATTTTGAGGCAAAACTCGCGAGGATGGTAAGGCTGGCTTACTCAACAGCCTAGGAAAGTATGTTGGAGTGTTTAGTGGTCCAAACTCTTGTCGATGGCCTGCGAAACTTGGAACTTCAGAGAGCGATGTCCTGGCTCGTCCTAAATTGCAGCATTGGAGTATGAAGTGGCTACTGAGGCTTTTCAAGGCCATGCATTTGTCCAAATAATGGACAATACAGACAGCGGCAGGTTGAACTATAGTGACTTGGAAGATGAGATCCCAAAGGTTATGGAGGCTTTAGACTCCCAGTAAAGAGGACTAGTTCGATTTAATATAAAAAAATGGAAAAGAAAACCTGGTTTTAAAAGTTCTATAGGCCCTAAAGTGCCTGAAAAGGAAACCAGTATGGTGCTGGAACTGTGAGGAGCTCAGACACATCAGGAGTTCCTGCAAGGGAAAGGTCGCTCTTGACATAGGAAAAATAAGACGCACTGATTCCTGGGGGGTGATATCGTCAGGGGATTCATATAGATCCTAACCCAATGATGGTAGCCTCCTTGTCATACAGAGCCGACAGTGCATATGTGGATGGCACTATTAATAGCAGGGAGTCTAAGATGCTGATAGACACAGGAACTACGAAGACTATCGTCTCCTTGAGTATGACTGAGGATCGCTACAGGAGAGGCTTCCGAGGTATTAGGGAAGCCAAGGTAAGGATACAGTTGGGCTCGAAATCTAGTGGCTGGCAAAGAAGAAGATGTAATTCTTGGCATGGAAATAATTCCTATGCTTTTACCTAGACCTAAAACGAGAAGTTGTCAATATCGGTGGAGAGCAGCTATTCTTGCAGAGGCAAGAATTGGCCAGCTTGGAAGTCACCTTAGATGAGGACTGCGAACTTCCTGTGAGGTGTGACAATCTTAGCAACTCCTCTTGACTTTACAACCTGCATGGATCACCCGTTTTACTGGAGCCTAAAAATTATGACTAGGAGGTTGGGAAATACGTGCTTGTTGGCAAGGTACTCGTCATTCCCTCTGGTAGGATGTTCCTACCCCTCTTTGCAACATTAATGACTACCCAGTTACCATCAAGAAGGGTACTAATGTTGAGAGTTCAGATCTGGTAACCTTCATGGTTCATCAGACGTCAATGAGGAAGGAGCAAATAACTGAAAACCTCAGAAGGATGTTAGAAAGCAAATAAAAGGTAGCTACAAAGTTTCCTGGGCCTTTGTTTCCTACTACCACCATTATGTAAGGAATTTGGGGACATTGCAAAGCCTTTGAGTCGATTGACTGAAGGTAGGCCTTTCAGCTGAAATAACAAGTGTCAAAGAGCCTTTGACGCCTTGAATAAACGGTTGACCCAGTCACCGGAGGCAAATGCATCGATACTGACGTCAGCAAAGAAAGAGTAGGCGGGTTCTATGAACGGATTCTTGGTTATTTCAGCAAGAGGCTGTGAAAACCCAAGTGTAATTATTGCGTAACCAGGCAGGAACTCCCGTCTATTGTTATGTCGGTGGAGAATTTCTACAAGTACTTGTATGGTACGAGGTTTTAGTTGTGGACTGGCCATGCAAGCTTGAAGTGGCTGCTAAATTTCATGAACCCTGAAATGTTTAAAATGGTAAATGAAAAATAATTCCCAAATAAACCCTGGTAATATTTAAATCATATTATTTTAGCAAACAATTATAGGATAGTCGAGTGGGCAAACGTTGCCCATGGTGGGCATAGGCGTTGCCTATGGTAACATATGATTGATAACCCGAAGATAGGTAACGGAGCCAGGAAACATTTAATAATACTCGGCATCAATCTCCCACCCACTCCTCTGGCCCGAGAAACCGCGTACAGCCACGTAGAAAGGGAGGAACAAAAACAAAATGATATAACCCCATAATTAAAGATAAACATTCATACAAAATATAAAAAAGAAACATAAAAAGTATGATTAGATCACATTCAAAATAAATATTATTTTCGCAGAAACTGTCCTAGATAGCATTATATTAGACCTTGACGTGAAAAAAATCCGAAAAGGTAATCATTATCAATATTAGTGCGCCCCCCCCCCACCTCCACTAAAATACGATATGAAAATTTGTTTTGAAGAACACAGTCCTCGATAATATTGGACTACTGTGTGAAAAAACTCCGAACTTTTTTTGCTTTTCAATTCAAACTAATTTCTAGTGCCCCCCCCCCCCCTCGCCACCAAAATACAAAATGAATATTTTTATCAAAAAGAGAGTCCCCGATAACATAAAATTGGACCCTCATGTGATAGAAAAAGGAAATTCAAACTGTTTTCTAGTGTGCCCCCCTCCCCTCGCCCCTAAAATACAAAATGAATATTTTTATCAAAAACACTGTCCCCGATAACATAATTGGCCCCCCTGTGAATGAATGAAATCGGAAAATCTAACTATTTTCCATGCCCCCCCCCCCACTGAAATACAAAATGAATATTTTTTTTCAAATACACCGGCCCCAATAACATAATATTGGACCCACATGTAAACAAAATCGAAATTCAAACTATTTTCTAGTGCGCTTGTTCCAACAAGCAGTGCTGGACTGGGTGTCATGCCCCCCCCCCCCTTACTCCGATTCTATGTTTAATTGGTTGGTTACGGAACAAGATACCATCGAAGGAGAAAACCAAACAATTAAATTGTAAATAAAAAGAAAGAAGAGCATGAAAATTAGTTCAGGACTGGTTTTTAGAACAAACCTTCCAAAAGTAGTTGTCTACCATTGTAGTTACTAACTTTTTAACTACCAACTAGTAGTTGATAGTTAAAAATTCTAACTACTTTTACTGTAGTTGAAAAAAGTAGTTGTACATTTCTAACTACCAACAACTAGTTAGTAGTTACTCCGTGCAACTACTTAACTTGTAGTTAGTAGTTAAAAATGTAGTTAACTACTGGAAATAGTTAACTACTGCCCAACTCTGCTAGATTATGACTTTCAGATGAACACTGACCCAGAGTAAAGTACCACATTGTAGATAAGAATCTGTAAGGTGTAATGTTAGGCTAATTATTACTACAACAAAGATTTAATCATTGTAGAAGTCAACTTTGGTAACAATCAAACAATATGTTGTAAAGTGAATGTGCAAGTACATTTTGTACTCTTCACAGCCTTCTTGTCCCACATTCCACTTCACTATTTCTATTTCCATTGGTAATTGGATTATTTACCAATGCTATTAGGGTCAAAATAGGAATTTCCTAAAATCTTCAACAATAATTAATGTTCATAGCAGGATCAATACCATTTCTAATAATATAAATAATAAAACAGTTTTATAGAAAAGAAAAATTGCTTAAGTTGCTATAAAATATAACTTACCTTCTTTTGTATCATTAATATTCTTGTATTTATTAAAATCAGTATTAATCTCATCCACTGCAATGTATGTGGCCACAGGAGGTAAAATAATAACCTACAATATGATAAGGTATTTCAACAAGCAAAAATCTGATTCAAAAAAGGTTTAACATTGAACTAATAAAGAAACTTATCCATTTTTACTTTCACTTACCTATATATGAAATATATAGGAAGTGGAAGTATTGCGATCGTGAAAAAATTCGACTTCCGGTTTTCAACGGAAATACACGTTTTGGGGTGCCCTGAGTCGAAATGACCAAGTCCCGCGAAATGGTCTGTGTGTGTGTGTGAACAGACTAGCTCAACAACTATAAACCGTGCGATCCTGAAATTGGGTATTTAGTGTAGGTATATGCCCGCGATGTGACAGCATAAATTTCATCAAAATTACTTAAAGGGAGGGGGTACTTTACTTAATAACTTTTTAGGTTTTTTTCGATTTTCTCAAAAACGGCTCTAACGATTTTGATTAAACTGAGTATTTCATCTATTTATATGCCCGAGATATGACTGTAAAAATTTCATCAAAATTGATTAACCGGAGGGGGGGACTTTACTTAATAAATTTTGTAACATTTTCACGTGTTTTTTTTATTTACTCTAAATCGGCTTAACGATTAACAAAAATAAGATATGGATGTAGAAAAATGTGTGACTTTGGGAAATTATATTTAACAAAACACGTCAATTTCTTATCTAAGTAAGTTGGTAAGTGAAAGTTGTGTGTTGCGCGCACGCACCAGATTTTTACAAATGTTACAGTAAATATCAACTGGTCTCTGTTTAAAACTAAAGGTATAACTTTAAATTATCCTAGTGGATAAAAAAAAAAAAAAGACCAAGAGAATATCAAGGATCAATAAATAAGAACAAATAAGAAGCAGAAAAATCTTGACTCTCTTTTTTTTTTATTCAAACCTATAAAATTTGTATTTAAAGCTATTAGTACTTATCAGCAAAAAACTTAAAATCATGTAGCTTTAAGTATGTACTATTATAATTTTTGATTTTAATTTTCAATTACATTGAGAGAGATGAATGAAATAAGATTTAATTACAAGGAAAATTATTAGTTTATTAAAAATAATTATGCATGACCACTGGTCTAATATATGGCTACTGATTATTTGAATATTAGTGGTAATAAAATTATGCCCACTGTGATTCCCATGATTGGGGATGGTGCGTGTTTATTTCGATCTCTATCATATATTATCGAGAATTCTCAAGAAAAATGTCCTTTTCGGCAAATTGTAGTACAGCATAGCAGTCATCCAAATTGGGACAAATTTTCTGCGTTTACTCAAAATGACTACGGTAAAAATTATTCTGATTTCAGTAGTTATTACACTCATATGTCTCAGCATTCAACCCATGCCGGATTTGTGGAACTAACGGCAGCTGGGGAATTGTTTCCTTACGTTTTTGAAGTATATCGCAATGATGAGTTTTCTGCGGTATTTGGCAATAATTCTAATCCCACGAAAAGACTACGTTTTACTGGTACGCTATGTAATGGCCATTTTGAAGTGTGTGAAGCTCTACTACTGCAACTTTCTTCTTTTGGAGAAGAAGCAAGTTAAAAGCCGACATGTCAGGTACAGCAATGCAACGCGGAAAGACCAATTAAAATCAGCTAAAAAAAGTTCAGAATTTAGATTTTAAACGCGATGTAGGTAACCACTAAGAAAGGAATTTCAAAAATGTGACCCCTAAGGGATTTAAATGGCGAAATTGTCGTTTAACTCTAACGGACACCTATTTTTGCGCTTCCAGAAAAAATATCAAATTTGGACTCATTTTAAAGATCTTGATACGACAAGTTTAACTCGAAAGCTCTTACGGGGCGTCGAAAATCATGTTTTAAAGCCGAAAAATGAAGCTTTCATGAGGAGTAAGCAATTTTTTGTTTCGGCTGTTTTAGTGAACTCTCCATTGCGCGCCTCCTTCTCTTCTACCGAGATGGCAGTTTTCCCCTCCAACATTCCACCTCCTGGAAGCTCCGATTCTACTAAATCTCCTTAACATAAGTTAACATATTATATTGAATCAATACCAAGAATGATCACAGAAGTGATTTTAAAGGCTCGCGGGCGAAGCCACGACGGGGAATGCTAGTATATATATATATATCTTATAGGTACAATGAAGTAAAAAAGAGGTTTTAACAAAGTTCAACATTGTTCTTCAACATATAAATTTGGTTTATAAAAGTATAAAGTATATGAGATAAACATGAAACATAAATAAGAAATGATATCGATAACTACATTTTACATCTAATCTAGCAGTATATAACTCAACTTGGAGTTATATGGGATACTGCAGATAATCCTCAAAATGACATAAAAGGTATAAATACTTAAAAATCTGGTGCTATGCGGGCAACACACATATGCACATAAAAACTATTGACAACTCTTTTGCATGTGCAAAACATCTTTAATTATTAAAGTAAGGTGTACTGTGCTTAGGAAAGAGTTTCAATTTGTAGTAATTTCAAATTGTTGTAGGGTCGAACCTAGTCCAAAAGAAGGAAGTATGAATTTTTGGTGCAGATACGTATAAAGGGAAAGGAATTTTCTGACTTATTAATTAATCAATTAAATATTATTCTTTTTGAAGTTTTCAGCTTCCGAACGAAATATTATCTATACAAACGAAATCAAAGGTACTTTGTAGGAAGAAAATTTTCCTTCGCCATTGAAGCCCCATCAGAACATTTTTATGATGATAAAACCAACCTGTTATTGAAGAATACTTGATTCTTTTAACGAGTTTAATCAAAATCGTTTGAGCCGTTATTGAGAAAATTGTAAAAAACCTAAACATTTTTAATTAAAGTGCCCCCTCTGTATACTCAATTTTAATGAAATCTTTACTGTCACATCACAGACAAACATTTACCTTAAATACCTAATTTCAGTAGGGTTTATCATGATTGAGCTAGGGTGTTTACATACATACACTCAGGCCCGCATACACACGCGCACACATACACACACACTAGGGTGTCCCTTATTTTTCAAAGTTTTAAATTTCTAACGCATAGGTGTTAGTTTTGTTCATTTGCCTTTAAAACACTCGGAAATAAATTTTTATCTTATTTGGAGTACGACTTGTGTCGAATCATGTTCACACATATTGCACGTCAGTAGCTGTGCGTTTTCACGGCATTTGTCATTTTTTCTAAATTATTCCCTCAATTAACACGTTTTCTTTTACATTTAAAAGATGGCAGTGGAATTAAGAAGCAAACAAATTTTTGTTTTCTTAGTTGCTGACGTAAATTATCAAATAACAGGCGCAAAGTTACCGTCCAATCGTCAAGTTCTTGCAGTACTTTTTTTTTAAACATTCGCGAAGTTAAATTGACTGTTAGTGAAAGTGCTAATCTCGTCATTCAGGAGTGTATTATATTTTGGGAAAAAGCTATACCTAACTGTGTAAAAACAACTTGTGAATCTTCACCATGCTTGGAGGGAGTTGCGAAAAATTCTAAAAAAATACAAGATATTTACAAGCGCTGTGAGGAGGACTTTAAGAACAATTTAGATAATTTATTTGATATAGCACACGCTGATGCTTTGGAACGGATGAAAATTGAAGATATAATATTTTTACGTAGTGCGTCCAGGGTGTTTACAAAAAGGTAGCTGAAAAAGAAGAAAGGGCAAGGCAAATTGAATGAAGAAAAAAAAAAATGTGAGCAAATGTGTATCGGAGGTTTATCGTCATCTGTTACTATGCAAGATTCTATTCAAATGCATAGACATCACGATCAACTTACCAGCTCTGATGAAAGCCTTGAGGAACCCTTACCATCCACCTCTGAAATGGTAAGTTCTCAAACTACTAAGAAAAGAGGAAGGAAAGACTTAATCACGCCTAAGTTAGTTGCAGCTTTAGATAGATGCCAATTAAGCATAAGGAATTCCGTCTATATACTTCAGGCTGCAGTAGAAGCACTAGATCTTAGCTGTGATGATTTTCCGATAAGCAAATCGTCTATCCAACGTATTCGCACACAGAGTCGAAAAGATGGAGCGGAATCTATAAAATCAGATTTTTAGAATAATATGCCTGAATTGGTTACCGTTCACTGGGATGGAAAATTATTACCTGGACTTGACGTGAGAAGTTCTAAAGAAGCATGCCTGCCAATTCTGATTTCATTTGGAGAAAAGGAACAACTTCTGGCTGTACCCAAACTGGAGAGCTCTTCCGGCCAGGATCAAGCTTAAGCTGTGTTGAACACACTTTATGACTGGAACCTCGATGACAAAGTACAAATAATGTGCTGTGACACAACTGCGTCTAATACTTGGGGCGATTGAGAAGAGCTTCTGTACTTTTGGAACAAAAACTAGACAGGGAATTACTACTCTTTGCTTGCCACCATTATGTTTACGAACTGGTTTTAAAATGTGTGTTCGAAAAAAAAAACCACTGATATCCCACTGTTCAAAAAGTTTGTTGGTATTAGAGACAACTGGAAAACGATGTCTGTTCATTTATTGCGGTTTTATAAGTAAAACCATGGCTTGGATGTAGTCTGGTGGTGAAGGCACCAAATCAAGATTTGTGTTTTTTAAAGTGGCTTAATACAATAAATAGTAATATTTTTATACTGTTTTTAATAAATTGTTAATAATACTGTCTTATTTATTGTTGCAGGAAGGCAGGAAAATCATTAAGTGATTTTGTGTCTGTCAAGAGCACAAATTTATTTTCTCGATTAAACATTGATAAGAATTTCCTCCAGAGACCCGCTTCTACATGGGATAAAGATAAAGATTCCTATTCAGAGGCGAAAAGGAAAGTGTTTTCTTTAAGGATAGTTAATGATACGGTTGAAAGAGCTGGAAAAACTTATGCATGGTTTGCATGGTTTTATCACTCCAAAGGAAGACCAAAAGCAATTTTTGCTACGCTGTGTTCAGTTCAGGAGCATAGAAATCTCTATCCAGACTGTAAAAAAGAGAATAAAGAAAAGAAAATATCCTGCCTGATCAGTAATTTTATCTCCTTTTAATAAATATTTCATAAAAAAATTAATATTTCAATTGATTTAGCCATATAACGGAAAGTGTTAAAAACAGCAAGTTTCAAAATCTTCAGATATCTGTCAGCATGGGTTAACGTTGACGTAGGAAGATGAAATTTTCTATTTAAGTAAGTCTGGGTAGTTTAAAAAGAAATAGGAGGTATGCATTTCGATATCTAAAAAAAAAAATTTTTCACCTATATAAGGGACACCCTAGCACACACCCACACCATTTGTGGAACATGGTTATTTGGACTCATAGGACCCCAAAACGTGTATTTCCATTGAAACCAGGAAGTCAAATTTTTTCAAGATCGCAATCCTTTTCGTTACTGTATACATAGGAATGTGAAAGTAAAAAAAAATACATTATGTATTAAAAGTAAATATTTTAAACAACAGACATGTAACATTTTTATCAAATTTTAGAATATAGCATTTTCACCTTCTTTATTCAAGAACTAAGTTTAGAATATACATACAAAAAAAAAAAAAGGAAAAAAGTTGTTTTTATAGTCCATCTTGTTTAAGGGTCTTAAATTGTACCCAAACAACTATACTAAATTTATAAGGTGGTTAGGGATTGCAGAAAACTCCTTAACACATTCAACGCCAAGTACCTCTCAGGGACCTACCACTCGGCGAGCCCAGGAGGCCAACTACGTCTCAGGGACGTACCCAGGTATCTTCTATCCTATCCACTTAAAAGCAATGGCGAGGTAGGAAAGTTTTGAATTTAGTTAGTCAGCCACCTGCAGTGGTTCATGACGGTCATTTTGGCGTTTTTGGTTTCCTCCTAGCTGATTTAGAGCCAAAGTTGTGGATTTTTAAAGTTTTCACTCAATTTTTGTCTAATTTTAAAATTATTCTCACTACTTATACTATATTTTATTATTATATTACATTATCCAGTTACAGTGGATTAGTAAAAGAACAAAAAACTATATATACAAATTTTTAGGGAAAAGAACGAGATTTGTTGATGCTAAAACTGAGCTTGGGCAACCACAAACTGAATATTTTTTTTTCGGTTTGTATATAATAATTTATTTGAATTTCACACAAACCAATTGTAAATAGTGTTAATTATAGTTAGTATTAAAATAAATAGGTATAGGATTACAATTGTGTAATTAATCACAATCTTGTAAATAATCTCATTAGTTAATATTATTTGTTGTTTTTTGTTATACCTAATGCTTTTTAAAAATAAAATTGATAAAAAAAAAATAATAATGTATTACGGTAATTTGATGATGATTTATAAACTGAAAATTCCCATACCCACAATTAGTTTCACTTTCAAAGAAATTACTCTTCATTTTTTTTTACTTCAAATTCATTCAGAATTGTTTAACTAGATCATTCTAACAAATTCTTACTTTATTTTTATAGCAGTAATATGAAACATAAAAAACATAATAACGAAAATGAAAGGTAATAGCGCTTTTCACTGGTGTATTGCGGGTTAACAAAATCTTTGGCGACTCTGATGGCCAACTACGTCCTGGGGACATACCGGCTCACTGATGACCCAAAATCCTCCGGCTCCCTGGCTCACCTAGAGAATATGGAGCCGGCGTTGAATGTGTTAACAACCAGGCTAAGCAGGGTGGCGGGATGGCGGAGTGGCTAAACACGTTACAAAATACGCGTTGCCACTGACAACCGGACAGATGATTTGAGAACCAGAAGATAGCAAGTTCAAAACCCGGAGCCAGGGGAAATTTAATAATACTCGGCATTAATCCCCCACCCTCTCCCCAGGCCCGGGAAACCCCGTATAGCCTAGAAGGTGAGAAAGGGGTGGACGCAAAAAAAACAAAAAAAAAACCAGGCTACGCAGGATAAAATCAACATGGCATGGGTGCCAGGACATTCTGGCATACCAGGAAACGAGACTAGCACAAAAGAATACGCAAACAAACCCATAACTCCTGAGCCTGTTCATGGCATCAGCACTAACTTTGCCATAAGGAGAATAGAGGAGATTTAAGGAGCTAAAAGAAAATAATACTACAAGAATGGGCCTCACTCTGAACTGCTTCTGTGAAGAGAACTATAATGTTACTGAGCTTAAAGCAGAAACACATTTGAATAACCAACAGCAATCTATACTGGTCACTGTAAGCTGAGGATTCACTTAAACTCAAACCCAAGGTGTCACTATTATGGAGATAATATGGGGAGGTAGTATATGGGTAAAATGGGTAAAAGGAACAGCCTGAGTGACAGGTTTTCGAGTATCTGTTGGGGCAACAGATTCACAGCAGTGAGGTTCAAAATACTCGGTCAGGAATGTATAACAGATTCCAAATGTTTATGAGTTCTTAGATCCAACTAGCCTTCTAAAATATGCTAATACTCCTAGTCATGCTATAAAACTCAGACAACAACTATGGCCTGCAACAGGCTTAATGTCGTCACAGTACATTTGTGCTCTTAAAAAAAGGGTTTTAAAAGTTTTCATTCACTGCTAAAATTAAAAATACCATAAAGAAATAAATTGAAAAGGTTTAAATTAGAAACAAAATTTAAGCTTTTTGAATTTACCGACAAAACCTCTTGCTGATTTTACCTAGACAACCTACACTCTTCCCTAATCTACCACCATAAAAATAATAAATAGGACAGATGACAAACCCATTCTTACACATCATCAAACATTCCTGACCTAACTATTCAACTTACAAACTTCATAGAACACTTCAAAAACATCATTAAACTGCTCGTAACATTGCAGGTGCAGCGAGTTATCTCCATGCTTACTTTGTTATAGAAAGAGCCACAAAAAACTACAAATATTTTACCAAAGGCTTAATTCAAACATGAACCCTGTAGCAGAAATACTAAACCACAAATCCGCACATTCTGTCCAGACGACTTTAGCGGTGGTGGCCAAGAGATTTATTACAATAATTCAAACGGAATGGATCACACATTTGTTTGCGAGAAGCATTATGTTATGTATAGTAATAAAAGGTTTTTAGGGTAAAAATCTTTAAATGCCCTCCTTACAGTTCACAGTTGTTTCCATGTAAATGTTTTTTAATATCTTCGGAAGAATCACTCTGAGTAGAACCATTCTGAAGAAATTAGGAAACAAAGGAGCTGTGTGAAAATGGGCAAGATGGGCTGAAGCTGTTCCTCCATACGGATAGCATTAGGAGGCAGTGAAAGAAGGGAAGAAGCAGCTGTGTGATACTGCTTTAAAATTTTGTAGCAAATGATATTCTAGCTTCCTAATTGATGGCGGAAATGCCTGGATTACATAAGAGACTAAGTTAGAAATGCTAAAATGTATGGTATGTTTATAATTTCATTTGATTTTGATTTGCCTTATATTTATTAATTTCAATTATGAGAGATCATAAGAAAAAAATAATGATTTTTGACAACCAGATAATACAAGTTCTTCATGTAGATAAACCTACCACAAGAAATGTTTTAAACCACCTTGCTAGACAACAAATCATATTTTTCTTTACCAATTCCAAAAATCTGTAGACATAGGCCATAAAGTTTACTTTTTCATTTGCATTGTTGGCTGAAAAAATAAACATATAAAAATCAATTTTATTTATGATCTCCTACAATATCATAACATAATTTTATCTAATGAGATACTTTATTATATGTGTAAATACCTTTAGAAAGCAAACGGTTAGTTAGTGTATCAGATATTTTTTTAAAATGAAAATAAACAATAAAAAATCAATTTTATTTATGATCTCCTACAATAAGATAATATAATTTTATCTAATAAGATACTTTATGTGTACATACCCTTAGAAGCAAATGGTTTGTTAGTGTATCAAATATTTTTTTAAAATGAAAAATATTAATCTACAATATAATGTTTTGATCAGAGATGATCAGAAATACACCATATAAATATTCAGACCTATTCACAACACCTACAGTTATTGGCTTGGAACTATTGGCTGCTTCCTAAACCAATCTGGCAATGTGACCTTGCAATGGCTAGAATTACTTGTTAACGCATTATAAATATGCAAAACGGAAATAAAGTAAGCTCAAGATACATTTGGAACTTGAAGAGATTGATAGGATATGTTTGTTTCCAGAAGGGGAGTGAGGCAAGAAGATGCATCCTTTTTAATCTTGCATAAGAAAAGGAGGTAATGGCATCTGCGTCTAGAGTTCTGGCACTATCTTTAACAGGACTCTCTAAATCATACGCCAAATATATCAAAGGAAGAGCAAATCATGCATTCTTGAACCTTGAGGCCTCAGCTAGGACAATTGGCCCAGAACTAAATAAAAGACCAAGTTGATAATATGAACCAGGTGATAATATGAAGTTCGTGCTGGCACACATTTAAGAACTGGGCATCAATCCCATACCCTCCTGCCTGCCTGTCTGTCCATACTGCCTGGGAAAACCCCTGTATTACCTAAAAGGTGACGGAATTGGTATAAGGCCAGAGGATTAATCAGAAAGAATGGATCACCATAGGTACCTATTACTTTGAAAATGTTGAGGAATTCATCTATCTTAGCTCACATGTTAACATGAATGATATGACTGCTGAGATAAAGGATAATGTTGGAAAACGGAAGTTTCTCTGCATTATAATACCTCTTCAGATTTCAGCACCTCACAAGATAATTATAAAACAAGTAAGGCTCTACAAAACCTTGGTCCACCTTGCCTAGCTTTATGGCTATGAGAATTAGAGTGTATTAAAGTCGGACGGGCAGAGGCTCCTGTTTTTGAGAGAAAAACTTTATGCTGAATGATTGGTCCAGTAAAAGTAGGTAAACTGGAGAATAAGAAGCTACTTGGAGCTCTACACACAGCTGGACATCTTGAGGGTCGTTTGAATCGGGAGGCTTAGATGGACTTGACACATAGCCAGAATGATGGAACAATCATGACTGATCATGCATCAAGAAGAATCAAAAGATTGAAACTGCAGTGGAGAGACGGAGTCGTGAGTGATTTAAGAAGTTTATTTGATCAGCGGAATAGGAGTGCAGCTGCACAGGTAGGGGGAGATGAAGAAATCTTTTGGAGGTGTCCCGGCTCAATAAATGGTTTTTTTTTTGGCACTGATAGTAATAATAGTAACTATTGGCCACATCCAGACAGTGGTGGATCCAGCAGGGTTTTTTATTTTTTTATTTTATTTTATTGAGCTCTGGAGATTCTGTTTATCCTATTTGTGTACAGGACAGAAGCAATAATAATTATTTTCTTATTTACCTTGTAGCAAATGTGACTCTGGCATAGTTGGAGTTACTCCACCTTCTTCAGCTTCAACTCTTAAAAAAATATATATTGCTTATATTCTTATATAAAAAATATTTCTAAATCATTAATTAAACATGAAATCACTTAATTTACAAAACATCATATAATATATTATTTCTCAAAGCCATTTTAAAGCTTTTCTCATTCCTACACCAGAAAAATATACAAATCACTCATTTCGCCTTTGGTTGCGAGTTATAAACTGTGGTTTTGGGAAGAAAATTAACACGTTGAGCGCCAAGCGGTACGATCGTACCGCTGTTGGACTATTGGCTGGGGCCGAGGCGGTCCCCAGGTACCGCCCGCTCCCGCCAGCTTAAAGATTGTTCTGGGCCAGGGGACCGCCTGCCGAGCGTGATTTCAAGGCATATTGGACCGCTCCGGCCCCGAACAATTCGCCAATGCAATTGGCCCAAATGTTTTTTTTTTTTTTTTTTTTTTTTTTTCTTTTTAATGTGGGGGCTATAAATAAATAAAATAAATTAATTTTATTTATTTTTTTACAAAACAAAATATCTTATTTATTAAAATAACATATTTTAAGGGGACAAGGGTTGACGTCGCGGTCATAACCGGGCAGCCCCCGTACTACTATAGGTAGCGGGCTTTACCCTGGGGCCGGGCGGTACATACGTACCGCTCACAAAATTATTGTTTAATTGCCAAAATTAAACTTTTTATTTATTTCTTTTGCAATTTTTGTATCATTCTAATCATATTAAAGTTATAAATTAGGAAAAATTGCTTTGGCCCCAGGCAAAAGTACATCATCTTTTCCCTGGCGCTCAACGTGTTAAAATGTATGGGTTTCTAAATAGTGTCAATCTTTTCAGTTTGTCAATTCTGAGTGCTTCCGTCACTTGCTACGTGGTCGGTTGAAGGGTCTGAACTTCTAGTTTCTTAATAATTTGAAAAGAAGAAGATTAATTTTAAAACTATATCCGATAGGAAATCATGTTTAGAATCGCTTGAGTAGAGGAAATGAAATATTTCAACTAAATTTAAGGAGAAAAAGTTTTCTTGAATATTTTTAGTTTATTTACAAGGAGTAAATAAACTATAATAATAAAATATTTTAGTTTATATACAAGGAGAACATTTTCGGTTATATACATTTTTTCGATTAACCCCTTCGTTTGCAAATTGTAAGCGAAAAACTGCAATTCTCAGTGAAAATGGTCGCAGTGCTTTTTCGAAGGTGTCATTTTTTTTCAGTTTGTTGAAACAAACATTTTTGTTTATATACACTTTTCCGATTGTTGCCGTCATTTGCAAGTTACAAGCAAAAATAGGCGATTTCAGGCAATAGAATCAGTGCCAATGCTTTCCGCGAAGCCGATATGTGTATTTTAGCACAGGATTGTACTTGCTTGACCCTGTTTTTCCAGGCATCTATGTAAAACAAACCCACCAACAGACAATCACAGATGACCATATCGTAACTTCAAATATAGTGTTCAAAGAGTGAACAATTTAACACTATCTATCAATCCATTCTTCAACCCTTACCTAGGCCCACGACACACTAAATACGCATTATACGATGCTAAATATACGGTGTGTATTTTAATTAAGTGGGATTTAAGTAGGTTAGAGTGCAAATGCTTCGCATGTGTCAGCTAGTTTAAATATAACAAAATTGATAAATGAATAACATTAAAATTAAAAAATGGAGAGATGGTTTAATGGGGGAGTAGAAGAGGAGCAAGCGGCATGATCTCAGTTTTAGAAGAATTCAGCAGCAGAAAAGTTCAATATTTCTGACGATCAAAGTGATTATAATTTAACAACCAAGCAAGGTTTAATTATAATCAAATTATAGCACTTATATACAGCTCAAGGTGTAGATGATTGCTCTGTATTAAACCAGATGGGGAACAAGTGCGCACCATTGTGTGAAATATTCATTGGAGGCTGAAGGGTTTAGATAGTACCAGCAGTGTACTTTGACCCTTGGTAGTATGAAGTTTACTTGTTTGCACGCACGCACGCACGCATTTGAATAATTAAATAAATATTAAAAGTTATTACTTTAAATAAACATCCTCCATGGTAGTGCAGCTAATTGTGATTCTAGATGTTTTATTATTAGATTCTAAATCCTTAAATAACATGGGGAAATATTCAGTTTTATTAAAGGGTAGTTTAAATTTTATCCATTCTTGATTTTCACCAGTAATTACAGTTTCTGGAATTTTTGCATAAATAGTTTCAATTATTTCCTTTTGTTTATCCTGACCACACAATACTGATATGTTATATCCTGCACCTGTAAAATTAATAAACAAAGTTAATTAAATATAAAAGTCTAGTAATTAATTAATGGTTAAATAAGAGAATATTTATATAGGGATTTATTAATTTAGCAGATGAAAATTAAAAATATACTTAAAATGAAAAGGAAATAGCTATTAAAGCAAATATTTCAAAACTAAAAAACTAATAAGCTGAAAAATTCTTAATATCTTTCTTTCAAGGAGGGATTTTATGCATACCTTTCTTCCATATTTAGAAGAACACTGGAAAAGGTTCACACAACAGAAGGCCTTTTATTATTCTTAAGACTGTTTTTAACTTTTAAATATTTCTTGTACCAGGAAATAATAGGTTGTAAAAAAAAAATGACCATTTTATCAAATTCTAGAGTTCAAAAGTCTGTATATATATATATTTATTTTTTTTTTTTTTTTTTTTTTTTTTTTTTTTTTAACGTCCGCTTTATGCCATGAGGGCTAATCGGGACAGGTTATCTACAGCCGCTGAGTCTGTTCAGTGATGGCCTTGGGAGAGATTCCAACCCATACCGCCAGTGTGGGAGTCGGAGGCACTATCCCCTCGGCCATGCCGCGGCCCAATATTTTAATGCTATTTATTGTTTACCAATACTTAATAATCCCTTAGAAGCATTCTCTAAGCTTGTTTACTAATAGTGGACTTCTTCAAAAAAGCCTCAGTTCAGTTTATTTCAAAGAAGAAACATGACAGTTTTAACGTAATTCCCATAATTTTAAGACATTACTGAAAAAAAAATTTCACAGCTGCTGAAGCAACTCGTGAAACTATTAAACATGAAGGGGAAGGTGTCCTTGACCAGCACAAAGCACGGCGTTTATATTATGCCGATACGACATTGGGAAGGAAGAAGGGCTCCGGGTGACCATTAATTGGTATTGATGAGGTTCTGAAGGAAGCTGTTGAGTCAAATCAGTCCACAAGTATTCGCGAACTTGCCACAATGAACTTTGGAGTGTGGTGTGTCAAAAGATACTGTTTGTCGCCATCTTTCCTCCATGGGGAAGGTGAAAAGGACCAGTAGACTGGTTCCTCACAAACGTACTCCTCAACAATCAGGTAAGAGGCTAGATATTTGTGAAAATTTATAGAAAAACCCTTGTGATTTGAGATTTTATTGGAAGATTGTTACCTGTAATGAAAAGTGGGTTTACTGGAAAAATCTGAATACCCATAAGCAATGGCTAGATCGTGGTCAAACTGCTTTACCGGTTGCTGTAAGAGGGCAATTTGAAAAAAAAATCCACGCTTTGCGTTTTTTGCAATTTTGAAGGTGTTATTCATCACGAATTTGTTCCTAATGGATGCTCTTTGAATTCTGAACTCGACTGCGAACAACTGGAAAGATTGTACGCGAAGTTGTCAGAGCCTTATCCTGCTCTGATCAACCGAAAAGGATTTTTTATTCCCACAACATAATGCTCGTCCACACACTTCTTGTCGAACCAAAGAAAAGTTTACAGAACTTCATGGGTTTGAACTCCTGCCTCATCCACCATATGGTCCAGACCTCGCATCATCGGATTACTACTTGTTTCGATCCATTGTCCATTTACTCAAGGGAAAAAATTTGATAATTTTGCAGAAAGTGATAATGCCGTCCAAGAGTTCTTAGATAGCCATCCCAAGGAATGTTATCAGCATGGCGGCATCAAGCAATTGGCTGGCAGATCGCTAATGACGGTAGATAAAATGGACTATACTTTGAGTATTACTTGTATTTTATATCAAAGTGGAAATTGGATGTGGCCAAAAATAGGAGGTAGGTGCAGGACCCACCCACCACCCACCGTCCTCCGCCCCTCGGCTAGACAGCAATTTCGTACCTCGAAAGCATACAAATTGAACGGGAACGGAGTCTTAGGCAGTATAAAAATTTCTAATTAAATCGAAATAGTAAAAAAGAGTAATTAAATCGAAATATTAATAAAATTAAAAAAAAAAAAAGTTAAAATCGAGCGTAGTCCTCGGCTCAAAAGGTAGAGGCTAAATATCGGTGATGTAAATTGGATGAGGCCAAAAATAGAGGGGTAGGTGCGGGAATAATATTAAAAATCGGTGTAACCGCTCTTACCCACCCCCTAAACCCTAATTTATGACTTGGGTTATCATACCTCGAAAGCATACAAATTGAACGAGAGCGGAGTGTTAGGCAGTATAAAAATTGCCAATTAGATCGAAAGAGTAAAAAGGACTACTTGAATCTTAATAATAAAAAAAAAAAAAAAAAAAAAGGAGCGTAGCCACGGCTCTAAGGGTAGAAGCTAATTATCGGTGATGGAAATTGGATGTGGCCAAAAATAGGAGGTAGGTGCAGGACCCACCCACCACCCACCGTCCTCCGCCCCTCGGCTAGACAGCAATTTCGTACCTCGAAAGCATACAAATTGAACGGGAACGGAGTCTTAGGCAGTATAAAAAATTCTAATTAAATCGAAATAGTAAAAAGGAGTAATTAAATCGAAATATTAATAAAATTTAAAAAAAATAAATTAAAATCGAGCGTAGTCCTCGGCTCCAAGGGTAAAGGCTAAATATCGGTGATGGAAATTGGATGAGGCCAAAAATAGGGGGTAGGTGCGCGAATAATATTAAAAATTGGTGTAACCGCTCTTACCCACCCCCTAAACCCTAATTTATGACTTGGGTTATCATACCTCGAAAGCATACAAATTGAACGAGAGCGGAGTGTTAGGCAGTATAAAAATTGCCAATCAGATCGAAAGAGGATGAAGGACTACTTGAATCTTAATAATAAAAAAAAAAAAAAAAAAAAGGAGCGTAGCCACGGCTCTAAGGGTCGAAGCTAATTATCGGTGATGGAAATTGGATTGAGGCCAAAAACAGGGGGTAGGTGCAGGACCCACCCACCACCCACCGTCCTCCGCCCCTCGGCAAGACAGCAACTTCGTACTTCGAAAGCATACAAATTGTACGGGAACGGAGTCTTAGGCAGTATAAAAATTTCTAATTAAATCAAAATAGTAAAAAGGAGTAATTAAATCGAAATATTAATAAAATTTAAAAAAAATAAATTATAATCGAGCGTAGTCCTCGGCTCCAAGGGTAGAGGCTAAATATCGGTGATGGAAATTGGATGAGGCCAAAAATAGGGGGGTAGTTGCGGGAATAATATTAAAAATCGGTGTAACCGCTCTTACCCACCCCCTTAACCCTAATTTATGACTTGGGTTATCATACCTCGAAAGCATACAAATTGAACGAGAGCGGAGAGTTAGGCAGTATAAAAATTGCCAATTAGATCGAAAGAGTTAAAAGGACTACTTGAATCTTAATAAAAAAAAAAAAAAAAAAAAAAAAAAAAGCCACGGTTCTAAGGGTAGAAGCTAATTGTCGGTGATGGAAATTGGATGAGGCCAAAAATAGGGGGTAGGTGCGCGAATAATATTAAAAATTGGTGTAACCGCTCTTACCCACCCCCTAAACCCTAATTTATGACTTGGGTTATCATACCTCGAAAGCATACAAATTGAACGAGAGCGGAGTGTTAGGCAGTATAAAAATTGCCAATTAGATCGAAAGAGTAAAAAGGACTACTTGAATCTTAATAATAAAAAAAAAAAAAAAAAAAAGGAGCGTAGCCACGGCTCTAAGGGTAGAAGCTAATTATCGGTGATGGAAATTGGATGTGGCCAAAAATAGGAGGTAGGTGCAGGACCCACCCACCACCGACCGTCCTCCGCCCCTCGGCTAGACAGCAATTTCGTACCTCGAAAGCATACAAATTGAACGGGAACGGAGTCTTAGGCAGTATAAAAATTTCTAATTAAATCGAAATAGTAAAAAAGAGTAATTAAATCGAAATATTGATAAAATTAAAAAAAAAAAAAGTTAAAATCGAGCGTAGTCCTCGGCTCAAAAGGTAGAGGCTAAATATCGGTGATGTAAAATGGATGAGGCCAAAAATAGAGGGGTAGGTGCGGGAATAATATTAAAAATCGGTGTAACCGCTCTTCCCCACCCCCTAAACCCTAATTTATGGCTTGGGTTATCATACCTCGAAAGCATACAAATTGAACGAGAGCGGAGTGTTAGGCAGTATAAAAATTGCCAATTAGATCGAAAGAGGATGAAGGACTACTTGAATCTTAATAAAAAAAAAATACACTTAGAATTGTATTAGACACATTATATTATTATTATTATATATATATATATATATATATATATACTATATATATATACTATATATATATATATTATATTAGACACAAGAATTATTACAATATACTTAGAATTGTAAAATACACTTAGAATGTATATTTATACACTTAGATAATACAAATATTTGGTTAAAAAACGATCATTTTTTTTTTTTTATACACCCCATTATCAATTTTTAATTTTACTATCGCCTCACTGGTCACAATATAAAAATTAAATTATTTACTGAAAGCCATATTTTTATAATAATAAAAAAAATGGCTTCCAGTAAATAAATAGGGCATTTTTTGTTTTCCTATAAAGTACCTTCATTTTTTTTTACTTGGAGAAATTAACTGGCTCTTGTTATGCCTAAAAATAAGAAAAGGCTAAATATAAATATGAAAAAAATCGAGTGAACATTATGGGAAAAAAAAAAAAATATTCCGACAACCCATAAAACATGTTAAGCCAACACTTGCGTGGTACGCCTTTAATGACAGACAATTGTTAATTAGTAAAGATGTTCTATTCATGGGAAGGAGGGAGTTGTCTAAGTATTTTGGAACATGATGGAAATCATTTGTGTCCATGTAAACTAAATGAAGCTTTCAACAACTAAATAGAGAATTATAAGATCAGACGCGATGGAGTATTACAAATAAAAAAATTTATTTAACAATAAAAAAAGTAGTTTGCTTTAGAGAGTAATTACGTGATGCTCAAATTATTTAAAGCATTTAGGGTCCTGCTCTGATCAACCGTGTAAAAAAATATCATGTAAGATAATCTTAAATTAATTATTTTTTAGTTTACAAACTTTAATTCCATAATAGATTTCTGAACGCATTATAAAGTTGTAAACTATGATGGCCGTGGTTTAGTATCTTCAATAGTTTAGTTAATAAATTTAGCAGTTTTATATATTCATTAAATATTCAGTTCATGGTATATATTCATAAACAACTTCGATATGTTCAGTCCATTTTTGATTGATTCATTAAAGCTTAGTTTTATATATTTTAATAAACTTACATTGATTAGTGTCAGATATTCATTAAAAATTAGATTTATAGAGTATAATGTCCAATAGTCGCTTTAATGTATAATGTTCTTGGATTGATTTTATATTCCCATTTCTTATATATCTGTAGATATCTAGTCCTTATATATATAAAAATCTCGTGTCCCGATGTTTGTCATTCTAATACTCAGAAACTACTCAACCGATTTAAATGAAATTTGGCTCAATTTTTATAGTTTTGGCCAACTTAATAGACATGATAGTTTTTAACTTGATTAGTTACCAAAATAATTCTCATATAGCGCATTACTGCAAATACAGTAGGTCGGGTTTTGATTTATTAACATGGCGTCATATGTCGATTTCATAACGTTTTTGTTTATAAGCATGCTATTGTAATACAGGTTATCATTATTATAATTTTGTATTGTGTTATGTGAGTGAAGTTATTGGTTCCTATATTATTATTTTCCACAGACAAATAGTAATACAAATCTTTGTATTTATTGTTAATTTTCATTAAAGAATAAATAAATCAAGAAAAGGTTACAATAAATTCTCAAAAGTGTAGGTAATTCCTTCCTTTTCCTTTTTTATTTGTGTTTCAATTAAATTACCAGCTAAGCGCTGAAACGCTTTGCTGTGGCCCACCCTGATATCAACTTTTAGTAAAGTAAATACATTTTAATAATTTAAATTAGGCTATTATTTGAAATAATATACATGTCTGTAATAGCACCTACTGTCACAGGGGTAACCTAATAGAAACCTGACTTGGGGAGTCAGTGTTGCCAAAAAGTTGTGAAAATTAGTGGCTACACTGCCGGTAACCAGACATGCAACCTCCCTGAGTGCTTTTGATTAGGTGTTGTGTGTTTTGCTAAAGAACTGCATAATTAAGACTTTAATATTATATTTTCAGTTGATTTATTTAACAGAAGTTTCTTTATTTTCATTATTCGTTTTGTTAGTATTATTTGAATAGAGTGTTTTTTTTATTTTACCAAACCTTTTTAATATTTTTATCCCGTGCTCTAAAATCTGAAATTTAAAAAATGTCGGTGGAGATTTGTAATTCCTACTTTATCAACAATAATTTTAAGTTGAGAAAATTTAATCCCAATCGACTAGAGGCCTGTTCAATAGAGTTGTAATTATCTTTATATGTAAAATTTAGGAAAAGTCAGCGAAGATTTTAATCCTTTCTTTAATTTAAAGTAGGCTATTATTGGGAATGATATTTCGGTGTTAATTTCACCAAAATACTTTTTTTTATTTATCTTTAAATTATTGTTGATTAAGAAAGGATTACAAAGCTCCGCGGCATTTTTTAAATTTTACATATAATGATTATTACACCTCTACAAAACAGGAATAACTGTTATTTGGATAAACCGCAAGTTTCAGATTTATCCACCATAAATATGAGAGTACTACTGCAAAATGATCCATCGGCAGATATATTTCCTAAACAATTGTTCTATATTGGAAACGGTGAAATAGAGCTGCATCGAAATTCAAAATTTATCAAATTACCAGAAAATTTCTCCACTGTTGTAGATACGAAAAATGAACTAATGTAAAGTGTCTTTCCTGATATTTTCAACAATTATTTGGACTATAATTGGCTGGGTAGTCGTGCTATTTTGGCAGCAAAAAATGTTTATTTCGATGAAATAAACTTCCAAAATCAATTGACAATGTTCTAGATGTAAACGAAGCTGTAAATTTCCCATCTGAATTTTTGAATTCCCTGGATATACCTGGGATATACACCCAAAAAATCTCCAGTTGAAGATTGGCTGACCGATTATTCTTCTTCGTAACTTAAATCCACCTCAATTGTGCAACGGTACACGTTTGGTCATTAAAAGGATCACTGGAACTGTTATTGAAACAAAAATGTTGCCTGGAAGGTTTATAGGAGATATATATTCCCCTGTAACCGTCAGAATTTTCAATAAAATTTAAAAGGCTTCAATATCCTATTCGTTTGGCTTTTGCCATGGCCATAAACAAATCCCAATGGCAAACAATGTCCACTTGGACTTTGAAAATCCGTGTTTTTCCCATGGGAAATGGCATACCTCACGTGAGCAGGCTATGCCCACGTGGGCATCGCCTGCTCACGTGTATGGAAACCATCAAATCTTTGGTTTGTGTTAAAAAAAAAAAACCAGGTTATCCCAAAACATTTTGAACAAATTAGAACTTGAATAAATATAAATTCTTAATTGTATTATGTAAAAACCTCTTTAAGAAGACATTTCTTATCACTCAAATATATTGCTAAATTAAAAGCTTCAACACACCACTCTCCTACCGAACACTTATTTTCCGAAGGGTTAATGTTCAGCGTTTTTCTTTTCTTCTTATTTAATAAATGTTTTTGATTAAAAGATTTTTCTTTCTTTCTTTCACACAAAGATAATAATATTATATAGGCATAATTTTGGGTTTGCCGTTTTGTTTAACGGTCGGACTAGGGCGGTTTTCCAGGAAGAAGGGAATATGGAATTTTGTAAAGAAAAGTTGTAGATGTTATAAAGGACAGAAATAAGTCCTATGAATGATTTCCGTCCAATCTCTCCTTTCAAACCTTTCAAAACCGTTAGAACACCTCGTTCAAAATCAGCTATCAAACTTCCTAGAAGAACGTTCCCTCATTAACCGTCTCCAATCGGGCTTCCGATCTGGCTACTCAGCTCAGTCCGCTCTCCTAAAAATTACCCATGACCTCCAAACATCCATCGAACACCGAACAATAACTATCCTCACCCTTCTTGATTTCTCCAAAGCATTTGATACAGTTAACCACAACATCCTTCTGACCAAATTGCAGAAGCTCCAGTTATCAAGTAGCACCTTACGCTGGTTCAAATCCTTTCTTTCAGACAGGTCACAGTTCGTAGTCGTTTCAGGCCAACCTCCATCCAAGACACTTCCCCTCTCCTGTGGTGTTCCACAGGGTTCCTCTCTATCCCCCCACTCTGTTCGCCATTTATATCAACAAGCTTCCTCTTCTGATTCATCACTCCCAATATCACATCTATGCAGATGATTTCCAAATATACCTATCCTTTCTGCCTTCCGAGTTATCGTCAGCGACAAAAAAGCTTCAGGATGATTTAAATCGAATCAGTCTCTGGGCAGAGGCTAATAAGTTGAAGCTGAACGCAGAGAAAACGAAAGCAATTTTAACAGGCTCCAATCACCTCATTAAAACTGTCCCTAACATCCCTACCCTGCTACTAAATAATAATCCAATTAAATTCTATGAAGGTCCCAGTTTACAAGAAATCCTTATATGTACTGCCAATATGGAAAATAAAAAATCAATTACTTACCATAATGCTTTTTCAAAAACATGGGAGAACCGTAGCATATAATCTCTCCATGGTTCATTATGGCTATCTGATCACCCAAGGCATCTGCTTCTTCCATGAAGTGAGTTGTGAGGAGCATAATTCTATTTTCTCTTGATTCCTGTAATGGCAAAATAGTTGGTCATATATTAATATACCTACTTAAGCACATACTTTAATTAAAGGCTGAACTTAATCTGTGTTTTATTTAGTCTTTTCATATAACCATCTTTGATATAGTTTCAAGGAGTGTCATAAACCGAGCATGGTAAGAGTGACATAAACCTATACATAAGAAGAGGTCCAAGATGCAAGAAATGTTGAAACTAAGAAGTCCTTTGAAAAATGAAATTTTTACAAGGGAAGCAGGATTGCACATTCATTCAACACAATTATGTTCAATACAAAATTTAGGTAAAGTATTAAACTGAACATAATGAAGTTCATGGAAAGCGTTGTGGACAGCATACTAAAATATTAAAATAATCACTCTACTGGAAAGTGTTAAAATCATCTCTGGAAAATAAAAATAAGAAGAAAATAAATAATATTATTCAACCTCATCCAGGAGAGAGAAGAGTACCTGAACAATGGGAGCTGGCAAAAATGATAATCTTATATAAAGTAAGGGAAAAGGAAGTAGATGGATAATTATCGTCTAATCTCATCGTTGGATCGTTGAATAATGGCAAAACTGTTCAAGTAAACAATCAAGAAATGTCTGGCAAAAAGGATAATGGAAAATATCAGCATAAAACAAGTTAATGAACCATATTCAAACCATAAACCAAAGAATAGAAAAGGAATAATAATACTAATTTCTCATGTAACTATGTTTTCTAGATTTTAGGATAGCATTTGATTCAATCACTCATTCAAGCATAAACAAGACCCTCAAAATAAAAGGAATGAAAAAGCAATATGTATGGATCATAAAAGATTTATATAAGGAGATAACAGAATTTATAGCAACCGAGAGGAAAGGAAAATATTTCCTCTGTGAGAAAAGGTTACTCACTCTATGACTGTTTTATTTTGGGAGTTTATTTTCTGGATGTTAGAATCGGAAGGTATAGGAGTACATACATTATTACATTATTTTATTAATAAGAATAACAATGGTATTATAAGTATAAAGGATATCTTTTTGTAAGTCAAAAATTTCTGAAAATGTTTTTTTCAAATTATTATTGGTCTCTTCTATTATATTTTTTATAAAGAAAGGGACAGGAAAAAGAAATAAATAACTACACTAAGCAACTTAATCAAACAAAAAAAAAGAATTTAAAAGAATGATAAAAAAACTCAATAAATGATGCTCACTGTACCAAAGCCAGCAGCTAACTCAACATATAATGATTATTTATAAATCTTTAAACATAGTACATTCCTAAGAAAGGCCTGTATGTATGCAGGAAGCTCAACAGATGAGGAAATTACTTCAATTCATTCCCTTATAATGGCCCAGTATCTAATGCAATATTTTATTTAAAATAAAGTGAAAAAAGGTTTCAGATAAAAATTAATTTGAAAAGTCAGAGATCCCATGCATATGTTTTTTATTCTCACAAATCAAAGAAATCCCATGCTCACAAATAAAGAACAAATTATTCATTTATCATCATTAAATCAAGAGCTATAAAATTTGGAATCAGCCTTACAACACTGCACATGTTCTGACCTGACTAGTTGGATGGTTGGATGTTTCTCCTGATCTAACCAACCATCAGACCCCTAAATCTTCATGATCCAACTAACATACACTCAATCCAACTGTGGTTAGTCTGACAAAGCGGGTGTCAGATCAGGTTGTATATAAGGCCCTTGGTGTTTCTTGCATGATCAAAATTGATTTCATTTTTGTTTATATTATAAAGGCTGTTTCATTTTATATAAACATTTTTAAGAAATATTCTGGAGATTCCAATGCCTGTATCTCACTTAGTCTACTGAAACTAAAACTAATCTAATGCTGCTTAAAAATGTTTTTCCTCTATTTTTCCTAGGTTCTTACAAGGAACGATGTTCATTGTGCTCTCATGATTTCTTATTATTATTTATTTAGTATATAACATACTACATCTACCCCAGTGGATCATAAGCAGGTGTGATTTCTTTACGTAGTTAACAGTATTCAGTTTTTTCTGTTATGATATTGATGTTTTTCTAAATATTTTGTCTCTCAATGTAGTTTTCTAGATTTCCAAGTAATACCAATTTTCTTATTTGCTATATTAAATACAAGTCTATATCAAATATTTAGGTACATAATCAAGTAGTCTTGGACATAATCAATATTTAAAAAAATAATAGCCTTATTAAAAATTTCTATTAAACTTTGTTTGCATTATCTGAAAGAACCTATGTCCTTGAACCAGAAACTGTGGAAAGAAAAAGTTATGTCCTCGACCAATGTAAGACATGATTTTAAAAGGATATTTTTATGCTCAGGGAAATATTTCTTAAAACTGCTCTTCAATACACAACTCAGGTCTAGAAGATAGGTGCGCCTTTCTAGGTCTATCTTTATTTTGTTCAGGAATTCTAATTGTAATTTTCAAATTAAAAGAACAGAAATTAGTTTTTTCATCATCAACAATATTGACAACAAAAGTTGGTTTAGTTGAGAGATTGTGCCGATGGTTTATTGTGATGTGAAAAAACAAAAACTTTTATTTTACTGAAAACAAGGTCACTTAAAAAAAAAATCACATTGGGCCAATCACTAAAATATGGGTGATTCTCAGAAAAAGGGCAAATTTATGCCTCTAGTCTGCCAATTAGCGACTAATCGAATTTTTGACTTCTGGCTATTAACATATTTTTAATGATGCTCTCATATTACAGAATATCTATAAAACGTACAACCTATTTGGTATTTCATGAGTTTATATGCAGCCTAAAGCAAGTTTGAAAAATGATAATCAAGTTATGCTCTCTGTAATGAGATAATTATATCCTTTTTCGATTTCTACTTAACTTACTTAGAATGAGTTTAGTACTATGTGCATTCACTACAATCTGGCTAGACCTTACCAACTAAAAGCTGTCCACTGCAGCAGACCAGTGGTAGGAGTCTCCTTAGGAGATTTTAATGTTCATTATAGTTAATATGTTTATTCCCTAGTGAATCTGATTGTGATTTTGGAGACTGATGTATTTGGATGATTGACATTAGCAAGTTTGTTTCCTTTGAATATTATTATTAATAATGCTACTCTACTCTGACCTATCTCCTACAGATGTGATTCGATTTTTGATGATGGTCAAAATTATAAAAAAAAGCTGAAAAAAAAGCAAAAAAAAAAAACCATTTATCATGAAATAAATGTATGTAGTAAGGTCCAAAAATTTCCAGGATAGAAGGAAAGGAGAAAGAAAAAAGCTGGTCTTTTTGTTTTTAAATATATTCTCCTTTACGTTCAACACACTAAATACAACGCTTTGGCAAGATCTATATCATGAACAAAATAATTGTCTTTGTTAAAAAAAGGTTCTTCCACTGCTGCTTGCAGCTCTTAGTCGGTGTTAAATCGCCTCCCATGAAGGTCAGATTTTAACTTTGAGAAAAGGTAGCAGACGATAGGGGCCAAGTTTGGGATGTAGGGTGGACTTTAGGGGATAAGAAATTTCTTGGAATCCAAAGTTCTTCACGGAGGCCTTGAAAACCAATGCTGTTTGGACAGGGGCGTTGATGTGAAGGAGCCGGACACCTCTGCTTAACTTGCCACACCTCTTTTCTTTGATGGAATCTCGCAACTGGTGAAGTAGTATCTGCATAATAACCGCCATTCATTGGGGTATTCCTTTCTCTAAAATCAATTGTTAGTATTCCTTTACAGACCCAAAAAATTGTGGCCTTTATCTTTTTTGTTGACCATGTGACTTTAGCTTTTAAAGGAGGTGCTTTTCCTGGTCTCCATTTCATTTTGGATTTATTTTTATTTTTTATTAATGATGACAAATTTGTTTTTTATTTATGAGCATGGGATTTCTTTTATTAGTGAGAATAATGAATTTCATGGAATCTCAAAATATGCAATGGAACCTCTTGGGGCTTTTCAAATTAATTTTTATTTGAAACCTTTCTTCACTTTATTTTGCTGAGTGGGTCATAATATAGAACCATTGTCTCATTTCCAGTTCAAATTAAGTTCAAAAAATGTTTTGGTTATACAATATACTCGTAAAAAAATTCATTGCAGCAATTTATTTGTTCTTCTTTTTGAGTAGCAGAAAGAATTTTGGAACCCATCTTGCACTAACCTTACTCATATGCAAATGTTCTTTGATGATCACAACACCACCCTAGTAGTGGATTGCCTGTATCCATTAAAATAAATAAATCTTTGATGATCCTCAGAACACTTGTTTTTTAAAGCCCCAACCTTGCTGCGATGGGTAACAATAGAGCAGGCATGGATCTGCATAAGTGTACAGATTAGGTCCGAGGCGGGATAGCTGAGTGTGTTGGAGCACAAACTGCTTTAGCACACTCGAGCCTAACGGCGGGGGTTTGAATCCTCCCTGGGAGGGTTGACTTTTATTTCATGGAGGACCCATAGAATAAATCTCTACCTACCTACCATGGTTAGAATCGGTTTGTTACACCTGCAGTGTAACCCCCATGGCCAGGTAGGGGTACAAAAAAAAAAAAATAAGTAGTATTTCTTTAATGAAGGAGCTCTTCCGTATTTAATAATTATTTATTTATTATTATTAGCTTCCCAACGTTTCGAGCTTGTGGCTCATCTTCTGGGGTTATCTTATCTTAGTTGTTACATTTCATTCAAGCCATTTGTCAAAACTTCTCTTTTTTTAAACAGTATAAAAATACTTTTGTCTTTTTTTTATTTTGTCATACATTTTATGGCCTGTTACACTGTCTTATATTTCCATTGTCACATTATAGTTATTGGCTGTGTGTCAGCTCAACACACAGCCAATAACTATAATGTGACAATGGAAATATAAGACAGTGTAACAGGCCATAAAATGTATGACAAAATAAAAAAAAGACAAAAGTATTTTTATACTGTTTAAAAAAAGAGAAGTTTTGACAAATGGCTTGAATGAAATGTAACAACTAAGATAAGATAACCCCAGAAGATGAGCCACAAGCTCGAAACGTTGGGAAGCTAATAATAATAAATAAATAATTATTAAATACGGAAGAGCTCCTTCATTAAAGAAATACTACAATTTACAGCACTCTTCCCCTCTAAGTGAGGAAAAAGATCCTTAGCAGAAAAAAAATAAGTGTGCAGGTCCAGGCATGCTTAAAGGACGGGAAGTAGGACAAGCTGGAAACTTATGGACCTAACTATGTACCTTTCCTTTCTCCTCATCTAATCACCAACCCTCCCTACCCCTGTCACTTCAGCTGTCCTGCTGTAACATCCCATCATTAAACCATTAGCCATCTTTACTTAGTCGGAATTTCTGAATACTCGCATTGGAGTTTGATCTCGACCAAGCATAGTAAACTAAGAAGATGCTGTATTTTTTTTTAAATTGTTTTCTAAATATAGTTCCATTTTTAATCTACTAAATTTGCCTTTTTTCTGAGAATTGAATTATATAATTTGAATATAAGTTAAAGATTAACAATACCACTATTCAAAAGATAAGAACTTTTTGACAATTTAAAATTTCATCTATAACAATTATTAATTTTATTGCAAAAATTAAACCTGCCAGCTGGTGAAAATCAATATTTTTGTCTGATCTATTTAAGATAACTGTATAATTATTTTCCATAAGTGGATGGATTGTCTGTAAATAAAATGCTCCTGAATTATTATTTATTAAAATAATAACATCAAATGTATATTATATAAGTCTTCTTACCAAAAGTATATTCCAAATTTCTCTTCTAGACTCAGGATCCACACCAGAAGTAGGTTCATCAAGAATTACTACCTAAAAAAATCAATTCAACAGATTTCATAAATAGCAAATAATTTCAATAGCAAAATAAATTAGTTCCAGAACTAAAACATCTACGAGTATATAAGTTCAGAAGCCATTATATACAAAAATAAAGCTGGTTAGAACATAGTGCATCCATCCTGGACAGGTTTATTTTGTGACAGACCCAAGATTTAATCTCAAGCTTTTCACTCTGGCAAGAGTTAGACCTGTAGAATAACCACTCACCATGCCGAAAATGGCTGGGGGAAAAAGGAAAAAAAAAAAAAAGGGAGGTTCAATGCTTCTTTTTTTTCTCCATTTCCTTTTCTTTATGGTGGTTAAAAATGTTTGAACTTTTGAAATTTCAAACCAGAAGTGAAGTTATCAATATGCTGGAGTGGATTTTATTTAAATCTTATTATTTTAATTTAATAATTCTTTTTGACTATTCATAATTTCATTGATTCATATGTTTCTAGCCATAATATCAGTCATCCAATCAGAACAGAAAAATGTCTATACTATTTTAAAGAAGACAGGACTTCGTGTGATGTTGGAAAGATGTAACTTCTATTTGTTAGGATTAAATTAATTTAAATAATTAAATTAAATTAATTACAAATAAAATAAAATAAATTAATTAATTTGAATAATTAATATTTCTTTGAAATAAAACATAACCATAATTACCTTAGGTTTTCCAACAAGTGCAAGGGCGATGCATAGCTTCCGCTGCATTCCACCAGACAATTCCGTTACCATAACATATTTCTTTTCAAATATTCCTACAACTTTCAAAAGATCATTGGCACTTTCTTCAGCTTCTTTCCTCGAGAATCCTCCAAGCTATAAGTATAAAAGAAAATAAGGAGTACCATAAAAAAAAAAAAAAAAAAAATAATATGACTAAAAAGACTATTTTTTATTCAAATTTATAATTAACACATTAAATAGTAAATAATACAAAATTTATATTTATTAATTGTCCATTACAAAACATTTATAAAGACAATGCAAAATCTAAGGTGTGTCATTAGAATGTTGCAATATCTACACAAGTATAGATTATTGTGAAAAATGATTCAGAATTATAAAAGCATCCCCGGTATAGAAACATTCCCTGACTTTGTAGGTTGAATAGACACGCCATTAATTTTGAATACCCAAACAATATTTGTATTTAAAAAAAATCTGGTGCGATGCGCGCAACACACAACTTTCACTTACGAACTTACTTAGATTAGAAGTCGGCGTGTTTCGATAATATGTAAACGCCATTCCTCAAATTCACACATTTTCCCACATTTAAGTATTACTTATATTTGTATATCTCCATAAGTTATAGAGTATCTGTTAGCAAAATTTGGAAGTTCTCAGCACTTTTCGATTCATTATTGCTAATTTAATTATGAAGGGACTAATTTCATCAACAGTCGAGTTTTTTTTACTGCTTGCTTGTTTTTTACTAAGAGTTGCTTTTTGCAAATACATCGTGAAGGTGAATCGATAGGTGTATTTACGTCTCTTATGCCTTTCTGAAAATTTTTGTTCCTCTAAAATCGCTTTATATTGTTTTCAAAAATTTATTATGGAACAAAAGTTTCTAGACTAAAATATAATTAATTATAAAGTATTATCATATACCATATTTTTACACACCTGCGATGCTTCAAAAATTTTAGCATAAAGTATTTACTCTCTTAAGTAAAATTAATCTTTTTAGTAATAAATAAAAGTTTTTATTTTCATAATACGGTTAATAAAATTTTGGCTGTTACATATACATACATCAAATACTCAGTTCTATCAAAATCGTTAAAGCCGTTTTTGAGTAAAAAAACAAAAAAAAACACGTGAAAATGGGACAAAATTTATTAAGTAAAGTGCCCCCTCCAATTGATCAATTTTGACTGCCACATCGCGGGCATATACATACAACCAATTCCGAGTTTGATCAAAATCGTTAAATCCGTTTTTGATTAAATAAAAAAAAAACACATGAAAATGGGACAAAATTTATTAAGTAAAGTGCCCCCTCCAATTAATCAATTTTGATGAAATTAGGACTGTCACATCACGGGCATATACATACATACACACACACGCGCACACACACAGACACACACACACACACACACACACAGACACACACACACACACAGACACACAAACGTTCCATAATCATCATTGTTGTTCTTTATCAGCTAGTCCTGATCATTTAGGAAACTGATCTATTGTCAATAAAAATTCTTTATTCTGGACATCAAAATCTCACCACGTGCAGCACTACTACACAGACACAGACACAGACACACACAGACACACACACACACACACACACACACACACACACACACACACACACACACACACACACACACACACACACACACACACACACACACACACACACACACACACACACACACACTAACACACACACAACGTTTTGTCAGTTTGCAACGTTTGTGAAATGAAACTGAACTAAAACTAAAGAGGCTGATAGGTTATGATACAAAACAAAAAAAAAAAATTTCATACAAATAGTTTGCTTATTACATCTATTTTTCAAATTGTCCATTGTATTTTACCAACACCAGATGAAGGCCTTGCAGTCTCAACCTTCGTTCAATTTTCCTTACAAGGCTCACTGGAAAGGTTTTGGTCATAAAAAATCAGAAACAAGCCTTTAAAAACTCTTTGAAAACTATATCAAATGTTATTTTAGATTTTCTGAAAAATTTTAGAGCCATTTTTGATCAAAATCGTCATGTTTAATGAGAATCAAGTATTATTTAATATCAAGAAGGTTTCATCATCATAGAAATGTTCTGATGATAAAACTTCAATCTTAAATGGTGATCAAAATTTTCTTCCTATAAAGGAGCTTTGGCTTACCCCTAGGCCTAGTAATAAGAAATTGCTGAATATAACATATGAAAGAATTTGATAAACATGTACAGGAGAAAAAAAAAGAAATTTTTTTGCAGTTTTCTCAAAAATGAATGAAAATTTTTATTTCCCTTAATAAGTGGAGTAAAATATATCGTTGGAAAGCTGAGAACATGAGAAAGAATAATATTTAGTTTATGAAGTCATAAAATCTATATAGGCTCGAAACATTCAAAATTTATACTTTAATATTAGGTACCCATGTTCCAACACTAGATCTAAGACAAGTATGTGAAGAATCGTCAATGTGTTTTAAGTTCTTGTTGAAATAGACTACTTAAAGGAATTTGTTTCCATGGTAACTGAATGCAGTTTTCAAACAACAAAATAGAGACAAAATCAGACATCATTATTGGATGGATTATTATGATAATACTGTCAGATACAAAGTACTGTCACAGATAAAAGTAAAAACTATTATATTTTTCTTTGGAAATGAATGAGTAGAAAAACTAGAAAGAGAGCGTAGAAAAACACCTGATGCTCAAATTATTTAAAGCAGTTTTTGGGGGGTGAAATAATATATTCACTTAATAACTCATATCAGTCTTATATTATAATATACAATTCATTACCAATCACTATTGTGATTAAAAAGAAGCTGGTTATTCATATCATTCTCGCAACGTCCGCCTCAAACTCTTGAATAGTATCGGCCACCCTCCGTGGTGGCCAAACTGCATCTCCAGCCGGCTTACAACATGTTGAAATCATATGGGTCGTCGGCGTTGAGGGTCTGTAGGACATCCAGAGCGTCGCCTCTGAGAGCCACTGTGAGGACAACTGCCTTATCTCTAGGAGGCCACCCATTAGCACTGGCCGCAGCGTTGGACTGTTTGAGGTGAGATAATTCGACCAGGACGACTTATCGTCAAAAGTTGGGGGCTTTATCTTGCCCAGCTCTCCGTTGCTACGTTAAAAGGTTCAAATTTTTGCCCATCTTGTAATGGCTGGTGGCGGAGCTGGTCTCCCGCAACCACCTGGGCCCCTTTTTTTAGTTTTAATCTTTCGAACTCCTCCTGAAACGCGACAGCCCTCGTTTCTTGTTGAGCCAACCTTTCATTCATCTCATCTGACAAGTCACTCAGCTTGTCATTTATCTCAGCCGACTGGCTTACCAATTTGTTATTCATACATCCTGACAGTTCGGTCAGCTTATGATTTATCTCATTACACGAACTTGAATTTAGGCTGAATATCTCATCATTAAGCTCAGCCAACTGGCAGGCCAATTTCTTATTTATTTAGCTAGTCAGATTGGTCAGCTTATTATTAAGCTCAGCCGAATGGCTTGCCAACTTATCATTTATTTCAGCTGACAAATTAGAATTTAGACTGGATAACTTATCATTAAGCTCTGCCGATTGGCTAGTCAATTTTTCATTTATTTCAGCAGACTGGCAGGTTGACTGTCACTTAATTCGCAATACAGGATCGCTAAGTTATCATTTATTTCGGCCGGCAAACTTGAATTAAGGCTGGCTTATTTTTCATTTATGTCCGCCAACATAGCCTTCAAAAAGCTATCCTGAAACTCTACAGTTTCAGGATATATGCCTTGACTCAGGTAATACTCACGTAACCGAGCCAACAATATCGTCTTCATACCTGTAGTGTCTAAGTCAAGCTCTTCTAATTCTCTCCTCAGCTCCGTTACTTTAAGTTCTCCAATTCGTTTGCCTGGCATTTTTTTCTTCTTTAAATCCCACTTCTGACACCAGTTGTAACACTTATGTGGGTTTACAAATATTTATTCAACAAAAATAAACAATTATCAATGCCAAACGAATTAATACAACTCTAATATACCGAGCAGGTAACAAAAATGATAACTTTATAGCACTCAAAATTATATGACTTGAGCTTCACAGTCAAGACACAGAATAACACTAACTGGCCCAGTCACTCGCTCCTTATATAGTCCTAGAAGGAAAATTCTAGACTCGCTCCTTATATAGTCCTAGATGGAAAATTCTAGAAGGTTCGAGGTCTTCGTGGAAGCTGGTTAAACAATGTGGATGGAGCTCAAACAATCTAGATCTAAACAGTTAGCTCCAACCGCAAGTTTTTTCTAACAAACGGAATTTTTTTTTATTTAACGTTATAATACAGTAGGACCTCCATTATCCGGGCCTCGGTTAACCGGGGATCCAATTAACCGGGGTGCCGAGGAGCCAATTTTTTTTTTAATAAGCTTTTTTTAAATTTGTATGCCATTTATTTTGTGGATATAATATATTAAAAAAATGTATATGTAAATATTTAACGATTACACAATGTTTAATATCTATTATGAAATAAAACATTAAATGGAAAAACATAGAAAGCGAGTATTGTATTATGAGATGTTTCCGGTACCTAATACTCCAATTCATAATTTAGGAACGGTATTGTTTTCAAGTCTTTTCAGGAAACTCCTACACTGGCCAGTTTGGCTACAAAACAAAATATTGTCAGATGTGATTTAGTCTAGATTTAAATATATACGAAGTAGCAAAATGTTGGAAAAAAGAAAACGTGTTGTTTTAACGCTTGGAGAGAAATTAAAAGATTAGAAAAGGGTGAAAGTGTTAAAGAATTGTCCGCTGAACTAGGAATCGGCGAACAAACTGTAGGTACTGGATATTTTGAAGAAGAAAAAAGACATTTTCGACTTTGTATCGTCGTCGGCCCATAATATATAAAACATACATTTACTTTTTTTGTTATTTTTGTGTGTTGTAATTTAATGTATATAAAACGTTCGTTTGTTAATAAAAGTGATTATACCTTATAAGTGATTTTTTAACCTTTTATTCTATCACATTAACCCTAACTGGTATGGTTCATAAATTGTTACATAACCCGTAAGTGGGGTCACCGGGACCCCAATATTTGTTGGTTCAAAATTTTCCCCGTAAATGTTAAAATAAAATGAAAACAATTTTTTTACAGCCACACATCATACCTAAAGGTATCTGAATGGGATAAAAGTATAAGTATATTTAATAAAAAAGTATATTTAACAAAAAGCAAAACTGTAGAAATGAAAATTACAAAATATGAAACATTAAAATTAAGATATGAGCACATGAAAAATAATAAAGAATAGAGATTGATTTTTATCATTTACTATATGAGGAACATTAAAAAATTGGACAAAAGATAATTAAAAAAAATATTATACAAATCACAAGCACTATTACAGGCAGTCTTCACAGACACCCTTGGCACAATTGGTGCATATTGGTGTGCTGTAATGAGCACAAAAAAAAAAAAAACTTTGGTTTTTTATCCCTGTTCCTTGGGCATTTCCCACATCTTATTATTTTACCAGGTAAAGCTGATTCGGCTTCTTATTCCTGATTGTAATCGGTCCCATAATCTAACTGCGAATTCCAATCATGGTCACTTTCTAAATCTGAATAAAAGTCTTGGTCACATCCAGAATGGCTCAAAGCATCTTCCAGCAATTGATTGATAATTGGGATCATTAACATTCGTCGACTGTCGCTAAGAATATGCCATTTTTGACAGAAACAAAATCAATTATTTTTAATAAAAAAGTTTCACTAAGGGTATGGTGGGGTCACACGGACTCCATGCACTAATAGTAGTTGAATAAAACTCATAAATCACTAACCACAGAACCACCACTTCTGACAACAGCTCAGAAGCTACTGCCTGAAAGGTCCTGTGAACAACAGCTCCTAATAGCACCCCCAATGGGAATTATAGAATAAACAAAATTGCCTGGGGCTCCTAGGACCCCACCTTAGTGGTTATGCGTTAAGTCAATAAAATGTTTTAATTCGATTATCCGGGGTTTTCGATTATCCGTGGACCCCCATACCCATCATTACCCCGGATAATGGAGGTTCTACTGTATATTCAAAATGATCAATGCTCTAATATTATATAATACTTCATATATACAAAATAATCAATGCACTATGTTGATATCTTACCATTCCAAAAAATATTAGCTGATTGATAACTTTAAGGTTTGGGTGGAGCAAATTATTTTGGGGGCACAAGCCAAGATCTTGACGGAACTTCTTCAAATTTTTGAATATATCAAAACCTTGATAAAAAGCTGATCCTGAGGTAGGAGATAACATACCTGAAATTAAAATCGGTAACCAATCAATCAATAATAAAACAATTTCCGATTTAAATCTTCTGGAAATGAACTTGGATGTTAAGTTGAAGATGTCAATATCATAAACTTTTATGAATGTTATTAAGAAAGAGCACAGGAAAAATAAAACAAAAATTTTTTTCCTTTGTTTTGTTAAGAAAACTGATTTCATTTTTATGTAAATGCTTAATTTAGGAAACTGAATAGAATTTTCAAAGTGAGCAGCTGATTCTTATTTACATGAATATGAGTTCTTTGGAAATTAAAAATTGGTTAATAGTGCAATAACAAGATAGACTTTTTTATTTATATGACTGGAAGGGGGATCACCTGTTGTGGATTGGTTAACGTAGCCAACTATACACAGAGGGTCACAAAATTTTATCATGCCAGGTGGTCCTAGGATTTTCAAAGGGAGTAAAAACTCCTTGGTTATGCTGTCGTTTGGGTGGAACGTAAATTAGCTGCACAATTGTGTTGCTTAAACTGTTTTAAATATGTTATGCAACAATCTGTTGTATAAATTATCATGATGAATTTGATATTATTAATTTAATAATAATAACAGAGCTGTATTGAAGTTTTTTAAATTGTTTTGAAAGGAAGGAGTATAAGGTGTTTGAGTTTGATAACTGTTTGCATACCAGGAATACACATCCACTCTTGGGTCCAATCCATCACATATATAATAGACACTCAAGTTATTAGTTAAATATGTTATAAAGTTCTTAAATATTACACATCTTAAATTTACTATTTGCAGCTCAATTTTATTCCCTTTTCATGTACCTCACTGTTCTTAATTTTGTAATGAGATTTTCCTATATATGCATCAAAACATTTTTTCTCCACTTAAATAAAATTTTTATATTGAAAAATAATTAGCAACACTTATTTACTCAAAATTAATATACCTGACAAAATTGAAAGAGTAGTAGTTTTTCCAGCTCCATTATGGCCTAGAAGAGCTGTTATCTGTCCTGAATATATATTCAATGACATGTTTTTCAAAGATGTAAGATTTCCGTACTTTTTGTAAAGATTTTCAATTTTTATTCCAACTTCAATGTTCGGTGGAGTTTTTTCATAAAGACCTTTTCTAAATTTTTCATCGATTTTACTTTTATCCTCTTTATAGTATTTTGACCTAAAATATGCTTGAAAACATTCCTGAAAAATTATAAAGCTTATATATAAGAAGCTTCAAAATTTATAACAATAATTAGCATGCCTAATTTATATATGTAGTAAATATCACTTTAAGGCTCAATGCACACCAAAGGTCTGCTCACGGTTCGATCTTGTCTGGCAAAATATTCTAAAGAGGAATAGAAGGAGAGCATTCACATTCAGTTTAGCTCTCGCTCCACTCCCGCTCCATCCCGATCAGACTAATATAAATTTTATTTGAGGGAGATCAAAGTCCTTACAAAATGTACCGATAGAGTATATATATATATAAATATATATGGGGGGTTGGGATAGCCAAGCATATTGAAGCGTGACCCACTTTAGCATTTTTTGCTCCAGCCAAAGCAGGGCAGCCTGGAAGGGTTGTCTTTTATTTCGTGGAGGCCTGATGGAATCTCGACCTACCCACCATGGTTAGAGTAGGTTGGTTACACCTCTAGAGTAACCCCCTGTATGCCTCACATGGCCAGGTAGAGGTACCGAATAAAAAAAAAAAAATCTTACCTTTCTAAGAATAAATCATTAAGAACTTGGCTGCTTGCCTAGGTAATGGTCCCTCACAGAATACACTTATACTCTTTCTCAATTTAAAGCTTATAAACATGAGGGGTAAGGCTCATATCAATGTGAAAAATTACCATGAAATTAAACTATCTTTTACTATCAGGAGTGAATTGTGGAGAAGAAGAAAATTTAATACATTACAAAATAATTTATTCATTAAGAATATTGACATAAAATTAAGATGGTGACATTGATCTCTGATATTATCTTTTATGATGACAAAAAAAAAATATTTAAATTTATTTTACAAAATTAAATCTTATTATTAATTAAACTGTTAACTACTTTGAAATCATTCTAACTGAAAATGTTTAACAATGGTTGCAAGCGCTTTTGAACTAACTGAATATAAATATTATTGAAAATATTACTTGGAGCTCATTTATGAGATAAACAAAATTATTCTGCAGAATATAATTTATGGTACTTGCTATTGCTGATATACTGATGACAGGCTCTGCATCCTGGATTCCTTTCCACAGATATATTCAAAACTACCGGTAAGCTGGGATGACTAGGACTAAGATGTTCGCGCGATGAAACTGCCACAAGGAATGCCTATTCCCGCTTCTCCCACTCTCGCCCTTTTCGTACTTTTTAGGGCGATATCTGGCGACCAAGTATTGCGATTATATCTTTTTCTCTCTTCATCTGTATCTTTATTTCTCTTCAATATGGCCGTTAGGGTATCGCATGTTGTTTCCTGTATGTGCAGGTGGCTAATCGCTTCTTCCTAATTCCCTTTGTCCTTCCTTATGACTCTTAACTCCGTAGATTTTCAATTCTATAATATTTAAAATATATCTTGATTTATAATTTATTAAATTTTAATTAGGTAGTACCTGTTTCACGTATCAATATATATATATATATATATATCTTTATTTATCGGCGATGGCATGTTCTGCTAATTTTGACTTAGACGAATTATGTGTGGAAATACTGTACTGGAAATACTTTGAAGTCAGCAAACTACCCCCTACCACCACCTCTTATCTTATTTTACTTTCAGTATTTGTATCTACCAGGAATCAGAAGGTAAATATCAGATTCTATTTTATATTGCTAACCAGCCACTTATTTAAATATTCATGTATAATGCTTACCATCTTTTATATTATTATCAGTTCTGTAAAATATTCATTTATTGTCATCCTCTAGAATAGATACTCATATATTTGTTTTCTTTTAGCCCTGATGAAGATCCACAAGTTGGATCGAAACGTTAGCTTTCGAAAATAAATTTTTTTTTCAAACTGAAAATCCTGATTATCATTTAACCTATCGTAAAGAATAACAGTTGACTATCTCTCACCTCTATAACTTTAAATTTGGCATAAAGTTTTATTTTTTTATCCTGTTCGTTTTTGTATTAGCTGAAACTTTTTTATATTTATCAGTGAATTTTGATTTGACTGTATTAAAAAGGATAGGATATAACTAGCTGACCCCTGCGAAGGATTCGTACTTTAACCCACTTAATCACACTTAATTAAAGTACACACCATATATTTAGTATCATATAGTGCGTATTTAGTGCGTCATGGGCATAGGTGAGGGTTGAATTAAAGAATAGATGAATAGAAGAATAGAAAAGTTGAATAGAAGAATAGATGTTTTTAAATTGTAGATTATTTATTTTTTTAAACATATATTTGAGGTATTTACATATTTACAAAGTATTTACAGGATTTCTTTGAACACTGTGTTTAAAGTAACGATATGGTTATCTGTGAGTGTTTGTTGGTGTGTTTATTTTACACAGACATAGGTATCACTGAAAGAGTGCACCCTGGAAAATGCCACATACTTAAATACATGCATCAGTTTTGCACAAAGTGTGTAAAAAATACGATTATATTGACTGAAATCTTATGTTTTTGCTTGTGACTCACAAACAACGCGACAATCGGAAAGGTGTATATAACCAAAAATGTTCGTCTCGACAAACTGAAAAAAATGACACCTTCGAGAAAGCCGTGCAACCATTTTCGCATAGAAGTTTTTCACTTATATATATATATATATATTCTTGGCTTGGTGCCATATGCGGGAAACTATATTGAAAGAGAACAGGCGGAGCGGATTACAGAAGATACCTTTCGTTGGAGCATTAGGGAGCAGACCCGTGTGGAAAAGAAGACATCCAGGAGGAATATCTCTAAGGAGGGGGCAGTGTAACGTTAAAGAAAAAAACATATGGTTTAAAAGTCCCAGACCTTTTGTTGGAACGAACTGTCCTAGGCGTAGATCCTAAAACAGCACAGTTTGAGGATAGCTCTTTAAAGGCTGCATAAAATGATTTGTTGGCTGAAATAAATGATAAATTAGCAAGCCAGTCGGCTGAAATAAATGATAAATTAGCAAGCCAGTCGGCTGAAATAAATAAATTGACGAATTTGTCTAATGTAACCTGTTTTAATATTTATGTTGTTATAATTCATGTGGCATGACTGTTGTTATTCTTCTTTGAATAAATATTTTTTTACACACTGAAGTGTGAATACATATGTGAATACACAAAGTGTGAATACATACATATGTAAGGTAAATATGAAAATGAAGTTTTTGATCAATGAAAATTTAAATATATATATAAAACAAAACAAAATATTGCCAAAACAATAAAATATAAAAAAATATAATATATACAAAAAAAAAGTATATATATAAATATTATTAATTAATTTTTAACTGACTATGAAACAGGAGGTTACTCAGTTCGAAACATATGTTTTTTTTTTTAAGGTGCAGGGAAATGAAGTATAAATGCAAGTTAAACGAAAAAGAACACAGATTTATTTGGATACATACTCCTACAGTACACACACTCATGAACCATCACAGGAGAAGTCAATGAGGCACATGCCAACCTGATTATATAAATGCAACAGTACCTCCCTTATCGTTACAACTAAATATAAATTATATAAAACAAATAATAATGTAAATGCGGAATTATACCAATACACCCTCCTAATTTCGCATTACTTACAATCTATTAAGTTTAAATGTTCAACAAAAATTGAGAATTTACTAACCCGCTAGAAGTGTGTTTTTCACATATTCCAAAGTAACAGCCGTCTTGTCCTTACTACACAAAATGTCCATCGCAGATACCACAGAATCATAACCGGACGGCATTGCAACAAGAAGTTGGTTCAGAACCTCATCCTCTTCTAAATTACCACCAGCTACTCTCACCTCAGAAGCCATTGATTCAAACGTTTGAAAAAACTCTTGGAGAGGACGATCATTATTGTATTCCAATTTTCTCCAAGCCTTCTGGGCGGTGACAAGCGATTTCATCCCACGCTTTTCATAAGTCGCTGCTAGGGCATCCATTATCCCCTTCGCAGTCTTCTTGTCCTTGATTGTAGGTAATATATTATCGGCAAGTCCGCAATAACGTTACGGGCTTTTACATCATCTTGAATAAACAACTTGAGTTCAGCTTGCTCAGTTGGGGGGTCCTTGTTCAGAACTCGAAGTATTCCGTTTTGCTCAAGTAACAATTTTATCCTGAAATCCCAATTACCAAAATTTGAGCCATCGAATGGCTTTATACCGAAAGGAAGGTTCATAGTTGAACTAGCCATCGCAAAAACAAAACCGACCGCGCACGTGAGTCCAACAGGTTACACCGCACTGCAATCCGATTCTTTCGTTAAAACAAAACTTGCAAAATAAACACCCTGGGTCCATAACCTTTTAAGGTGTAGGGAAATAAAGTATAAATGCAAGTTATACAGATTTATTTGGCTACATACTCGTACAGTACACACACTCATGAACCATCACAGGAGAAGTCAATGAGGCACATGCCAACCTGGTTACACAAATGCAACAGTACCTCCCTTATCGTTACAACTAAATATAAATTATATAAATCAAATAATAATGTAAATGCGGAATTATACCAATATTTTTTTTTATTGGTTCTCCCTTCCTCGCCTTTTTAGGCTATAGGCCAGGGGAGAGGGTGGGGGATTGACGCTGAGTATTATCAAATTTCCCCTGGCTCCAGGTTTTGAACATGCTATCTTGGGGTTCCCAATCATATGTTGCCATGGGCAACGCATATTTTCTAATGTGTTTGCCCATTCGGCTATAAAAGTAAGAAATGGCTAAATATAAGATATGATAAAAATCAAGTAAACATATAGAGGAGAAAAAAAGAAAAATATTAGTCAACTCATAAAACACGTTGAGCCCACTCATGCAGAGTACGCCTTTAATGATAGACCATTGTTCATAATTAAAGCCAATCTGTTCATTTAATGGAAATTATTTGTTTCATGGTAAATGAAGTTTTCAACAACTACATAGAGAATTTTAAAATCAGACGACTTGGAGTATTATGCTTGCCGAATTACCACAAGCTTTTATTTAATAATAAAAAAAAAATAGTGTTTTTTGTAGAGCAAACAAAAAGAAAAAATAAGAAATGAATGTGGAAAAATGTGTCTTTGAGAAGTGGCAATTAACAAAACACACCAATTTCTAATTTAAGTAAGTTAGTAAGTGAAATTTGTGTGTTGCGCGCACGCACCAGATTTTTTTTATTCTAAAATTCATTGGTTGATTTTAAGTAATGCTCAATACTGTATAAATGCTTGATGAATCAGTAGGGAAAACCAACCAATCAAGTTCAGAATCAAAAGAGAGGGGGAGAGCATGAGCAGTCGGTTAGTTATTGATGTGTTTTATGTGCTTACTGGAACAAACCTTAATAAATTTTCAACAATAGATTTAAATAAAGATTTATAATATCAGTAGAATATAATATCGCTGTCGTTTTCTGAAAAATGAAACACTTTTTTATGGTTCCGACAAAGTTATTTTAGTTTTGACCCTGTTCCTGGAAAATTTTGCCAAGAAATAAAACTCAAGAACATTTTTTTGGGCTATTTAAAATATTAATTTAATCATTAACACTACAGTTATACAGTTAACATTACAGTTAACTCTTTTCATTTAAAAGTAAAAGTTTAACTTTTATAAACAAGTGGTGATCGATAAAAGTATATTTTTAACTTTAACTTTTATTATCATATGGTCTTTCAAAACATTTATTTCAGAACTTTTATTTTCAAACCTAAATTATAAAAATTTTTATTTTACAGTTTTAATAAACCATTTACTTAAATAAGTTTTAATAAAAAAAGTTATATGCTTTTACATTATTTCTTTGTTATTCTTATTTCTGTCTATCATTATGTTGACTACAGTAACTGTTGTGGCCAACACACTTTAAATTATTTCTAAAATTATTTTTAATTATTTCTAAATCAACGAAAGTTGTATTTTCCCAGATATATTAAATTTTTAATATTAAGTTTAGTAATATTAAGTCTGTACGTGGTGCGAAGTCAGCTTCGGAAGCGCTACGAAGACTTCGGGTCACTTCGGGAGCCCTCGGCTCTTCTCGTTAACCACATGTTTTTAAAAATAAATATTACATTAAAAATTACACACACGCGGTGTGCGGGCTCGTCTACCTCAGATCAATCTACCCAAGTTTTCAGGTAATCCTGCAGAATGGCCGCTCTTCCAGGACACATACATCTCCTTGATCCATCAAGAAACCAGCCTTTCAGACATGGAGAAGTTTTTGTTCCGCGTTTCATGCCGCAACGGACCCCCTCGTTCCTTGATTGGTAATGTAGCGCTTAGTGAACAGAATTATGGCCAGGCATGGAAACTGCTCCTTGAGCATTACAATAACAAAAGAAAACTAGCTAACACTTATTTAAAAAAAATACTAGACTTCAAGCCACTTACCAGCAAACCATCTTCCTCCTCATTAAAATCAATCATTACCTCAGTGGTAGAATACATTGATTCATTCTCCAATCTAGGGATCCTGAACCAAGGGAACTTCATCAAGTCATACCTGGTCTTAAGGTGCTTAGACCCTATCACACGAGGACATTTCGAGAAGAGGTTTGTTGATTCTGAGTTCCCTTTTTAATCTGATTTAGTTAACTTCATAAAAACTGAATGGAAAGCCATGGATCTGTAATTCACAGAAGCAGAACCCTCTACATCTTCAGATCCTCGACCTCCACGCAAACAATTTTGTAATGGTTCCCATCAGAACAAATTTTTCCCTTGTAAACAGTCGCCTGATCACAAACAATCTCAGAAGAAATCTTCCTCACACAATTTCGCTAAATCTTGCCCAGTGTGCAAAAATTCTCATTCGCTGTATCAATGCCAGGAATTTAGATCTGCTTCACCCTCCGACAAGCTCAAGCTCCTAAAAGATTGGTCTGGGTGTACGAATTGCCAGTCAGGGAAACATTCTACAAAAGAATGCACGTCCTTAAGAAGATGCTCGTCTTGCAACGGGAATTACCATTCATGGTTGCATCAGCAGACCCCTCTGACTGCTGGTAACACTCCACTGTGAACAGAGACAACAAAGGATTTGCGCTTAGTGGACTTTCTGGTGACAGAGAAGTTTTGCTTGGAACTGTAGTCCTACAAGTGAAAACCTCAAAGGGTTAGTTCACTACTGTCCACGCTGTCACGGATAGTGGTAGCCAGATATCCTTTATCACGACGAAATGCGCTAAACGATTAGGCCTCCTTATTGATCCTTCAGAGCAGAACATTGCAGGAATTGACCAAATCAAGTTAAGCTGTCCAACAGGAAAAATCGATTGTATCGTTAGATCCAGCATCCCGTCCTTTTCAAACAGGGAGCTTTCAACCAAGGTCATTGTTGTACCCAAAATAACTGGCAGTTTGCCACAAGCTGTCATCAACAAAAACACCATAGACCAATTTAAGGGCCATGCACTAGCCGACCCAGGTTATTGGGATCCTGGTCCTGTTGAATTCTTGCTAGGCGGTGACTTGTTTTTTGACATTTTGAATGGTCAACCTATTGCGCTTAACCCAGAGTTACCACTACTTGCCCCAACAATTTTTTCATAGTTGCAAATCAAAGCAAATCAGATTTGCGTAAAAGTCACCAAAGACCATTATGAATTAGATACTCACTAACTGCAGTCTCTAAATCCATTCATAGACTCCGATGGTATTCTCAAGGTGGGTGGTCGCCGGCTCGATGCACATTTTCTTTCCCACGATGCCAAGCATTCAATTATCCTCTCTGGGAAAAGCCACCTTGCTCGATTGATCGTCAATCATACCCATCGGTTGCTTCTACACATGGGACCTTCAGCGGTTCAAGGCATATTATGGTCCAAGTATGGTATACCATCTTCAAGAAGACTCATTCGGCGACGAATATTGCAATGCATCAGATGCTTCAAGAGGAGGAAGAAACCGCAACCGCCTCTGGTGATCTTCTGCCTGTCGTCTCGCAGAAGACCAAGTCATTACCCTAGTGGGAGTATACTTATAGGACCTAGTAACATGTCATCACAATCCTAACGTCGTCGGGGACTTACAAACGCCCTGTGGCAAAACTATTACCTTGGTTCCCAGCAACAATCGCAGCTAATTTTGAATTTTAATTAAAAAATTGGTGAGCGGAATGTTGTGGCCAACACACTTTAAATTATTTCTAAAATTATTTTAAATTATTTCTAAATCAACGAAAGTTGTATTTTCCCAGATATATTAAATTTTTAATATTAAGTTTAGTAATATTAAGTCTGTACGTGGTGCGAAGTCAGCTTCGGAAGCGCTACGAAGACTTCGGGCAGCTTCGGGAGCCCTCGGCACTTCTCGTTAACCACATGTTTTTAAAAAAAAATATTACATTAAAAATTACACACACGCGGTGTGCACATTGTCTGAGAGGATTGATTGCAGCAACTGCACTAATGACGCCTCAAGGCGTCTCCTGCTCATAAAGACAAGCGTATTAAGGCCCAGCAGCCCTGGATGGAGTTTTGGACTGTTCATTCACAACGTTGTCGCAAGGTAACAACCTTATTACTCTTACGGTTGAAGTGAACAATTATTCGAGTGTATTAAACAAGCAGGCGGTGAACTGTGTTTGAATCTGAGTGAAGTGAGGTGTTATGTTGTTAGCTACCATAGCTAACTAATATTGAAAGACTTTAATTAGTAAGGTTTAATTAGTAAGTAATATTAAAAGACTTCTGGAAATTCAGATTTCTTCACTATGAGCATTTTTTTATGCCAATTTTCTGTCATTGTTTAATTAAATTTAAATGTGTTTTCGTGGTGGGGGATTATCTATTTTAAATTATTTATTTATTTATAATTCTTCTTCTACACCTGGTTCAATTCGTTAACTATGAAATTTGTAAATGGGGGTAATTCAATTGATATGAGCCCGGTTCGATAAAAAAAAAAAAAGAAAACGCTTTACTTTATCTGTTATAAAAAAACTTCTATTTATAACCTCTGAGCAATAAAAGTTTTTTTTCAAAACTTTTACATAAAAGCTCTTTCTCATAAAACTTTTAAGTGTTTTAAAACATTTATAAATATAATAAAAAAGTAAAAGTTAAACCTTTACTTAAATCTTGCTACAGAAAACTTAAAAATTACAATAAATATGTATTACCCGAGGTGGCGCTATTAAACAATATCTATTTCCAATTTCGGTGATGGGGTTTTTAAAATTAAAATTGTATACTTTTTGGAATTCCTTGACAATGTCAATGATGGGCAAGAAGTAGTATGAGTAAAAAGTACGGATACGGGATTCTGTACTCTTGAAAACTCTCCATGATCATAATTTTTCAACTTTTTTTTTTGCAAGTACACCGGTCATCAAATACAGCATTTGAGAAAAATACTGGAGAGTATTTCTTTTCTATAAGAGTAAATTTTTTGAATAAACGTTTTGTGTAGTCGTTTTATTTATTTTGAAGGGTCTTTCATTCCAATTGGGGCTTAAGGGGGGTACATGCTTATGTTTTCCGATAGGTATAATTCAAAAATATTATCAAGATTATATTTCGGTGGTGTTGGGGGGGGGGGTCGCTCTGATTAGCAATAATGTAAAATATACCGATTTCATTGAAATGAGGGTGTCTCCTCATTTTCCCGATAGGTATAATTACAAAATATTATCAATTTTTAATTTCGATCGTGGGTGGGGGCGATAGCATTACTAGTAATTTATTATTTACCTATTACCTATTATCATTGAAATGAATGAATGAATGAATCTTTATTGCTTTTAAGAGAATTCTTACAGCAAGAAGTTGGCCAATATTTACATGTCACATATTAGATATTTACAAAGTAATTATTTACAAATTTATCAACAGTAATGAAGTATATACAAATAATATTTTATTTTTTCATTTTATAAATGTTAAAAACCATAATTTTTTTCCCCTTTTAATAATTTGTGACGAAATCGGGTCCATTAGTTTCATAGAATTTTCCCCATCCTTAGGCTGTATGTAGTAAATAGAGATAATCTTTTGATTTTTTCTTCCTTAATTCCGTCTGCTATTGTAAGAGAGTTCGCTAGGTTTTCAGAGATGGAGAGATGCTTCATTATCATTGAAATAATAATGCATCCTTAAGTTTTCAGATACTTAAAATTCGAAAATATTAACGAAAATTAGACATTTGCTGCCCGAAAATTCTATTGACCAAATTTTAATCGGTTAACATCAGGAATAATATTAGTTTGAGATTGCGGCGGTTCAAAAAATAATATTATAATTTTTTTTCCTTATCAAAATTTGAATAACTGAATATCTCCGTCTCCAACAACATTATGTATTGTCACAGACGTGTTCCCCGGTAACCCGATCCCCTGCAGCTCCTAGCGTCACCTTCTCGTGGTTCCCCCTTGGGAGTTGTTCTACAACTCGCGAACGACAGAGGCACAGGCACCTCCTTAGGCCCTGGTGGAAAGCCTCCGCCATCATGCTCTAAGTAGGAGCAGCCGTAGGACAGGATTCTGTCTTGCCCGCTACCCATTCGGGCATGGTGGTACCAAGTGGACCAAAGAGGTGGTGATACCAAGTGGCACTACGGGGACCCCTTCCGGACCCCTTCAGGATGCCTGGTATCGACGTAGGTGTCGTGGTTATTGAAACCACAAGGTGCCGACCTGAACAGATCTTTAGCACGTGCTGGGGTCAGGCTGGTAGTAGGAATGTCCCTTCATCCCATAGTAGGAGTGCTGGAACCACCGGGATGGCGAAAACTAGGTACGGCCAGCTCATGCTCCGGTGCAATGCACATAGTTAGTGCCTGCACACATACTTTGTCGTAGATGTTTATGCAAATTATTTTTGGTTGGCTCGTCTCCACTCAAAAAGTTGAACAAAAGATATTATCGAAATTAGAGTCTCTAAAATATTAATTCTCATTTCAATTCAAATGTTACATTATTGCTAATCAGAGCGCCCCCCCCCCCCCCCAACACCACCGAAATATAATCTTTTTACTCATACTACTTCTTGCCCATCATTGACATTGTCAAGGAATTCCAAAAAGTATACAATTATAATTTTAAAAACCCCATCACCGAAATTGGAAATAGATATTTTTTAAAAGCGCCACCTCGGGTAATACATATTTATTGTAATTTTTAAGTTTTCAGTAGCAAGATTTAAGTAAAGGTCTAACTTTTATTTTTTTATTATATTTATAAATGTTTTAAAACAGTTAAAAGTTTTATGAGAAAGAGCTTTTATGTAAAAGTTTTGAAAAAAAACTTTTATTGCTCAGAGGTTATAAATAGAAGTTTTTTTATAACAGATAAAGTAAAGCGTTTTCTTTTTTTTTTTTAATCGAACCGGGCTCATATCAATTGAATTACCCCCATTTACAAATTTCATAGTTAACGAATTGAACCAGGTATAGAAGAAGAATTATAAAAAAATAAATAATTTAAAATAGATAATCCCCCACCATGAAATTTATAGATATTTCTTTCGAAACCACCACCCTGGATAACATGATTAAATTTCATTATATTAAAGATATCCAAAAAGTTTAATGTTTTTATATTTTCGAATTACCCATAAGGATTACCCCTTCCCCCCGAAATTCATAGTAGATATTTGAAAAAAAAAAAAAAAACCACCACTCTGGATGATATGATTACATTCCTTAATGTCAAAGATTTTCGAAAAGTAAATGTTTTGATATTTTTTAATTCCCCCCTCCCCGAAATTCTTACTAGATACTTTTTTTTAAAAACACCAACCTGGAAGACATGATAACATTCCTTAATATCAAAGATTTCGGAAAAGTATAATTTTATAATATTTTTTATTATATTTATAAATGTTTTAAAACAGTTAAAACTTTTATGAGCTAGAGCTTTTATATAACATTTTGAAAAAACTTTTATCGCTCAGAGGTTATTAATAACATTTTTTCATAACAGTTAAACTTTTTCGTAATAAGTAATAACTGTTTCAACCCCGTGATCGAATTAAACTTTAAAATCCATCACTATTAAAATTTAATGGATTTAAGGAGATTAAAGCTACTAATAAACACCGTAAACAATAAAAAATCCTAAATTTAGGTCTAAACAACTGTGATGGACATATCACAAAATTCATGGAATTCCAAGAAAGGCCAAGCATTGATAACCATTTTGAAACCAGATTTTTAAGACTGCTTCATGTTCTGGAAGGACCGTTTAAAGTTTAAATTTAAAATCGTGGCCATTATTGGTTCAAATTAGATTTGGATTTTTGTCTCCCATCACCATGCTCATTAAACTGGAATTCAATACTTCCTAGAAAAGCTTATTTTCAGTTGATGTAGGGACCTTAACAAAGGATTAAGTCACCTCCGTCTTCTTCTGGATATACTCGGTCATTGTCGGATATTAATATACTACCATTTCAGCTGAAATGTGGCTGTATGGTCGAAAAAGGGTGGGTAGGTGGGTGCGTGTGTGTTTATGAGTGAACAGACTAGCTCAAGAACTAAAAACCGTACAAACATGAAATTGGGTATTTGTTGTATGTATATGCCCACGATCTGACAGCCAAAATTTCATAAAAAAATTAAACAATTGGAGGGGGCACTTTATTTAATAAACATAGTCTTATTTTTACCTGTTTTATTTATTTACTCAAAAACAGCTATAATGACTTTTATCAAAACGAGTATTTGATGTCTGTATATGCCCGCGATGTGACTAAATTTGGTCAAACGGAGGGGGCACTTTATTTAATAAATTTTGTCTCATTTTCACTTTTTTTTTTCTCCTCAAAAACGTCTGTAACTATTTTGATCAAACTGGGTATTTGATGTATGTATATGTCCGCGATGTGGCAGCCAAAATTTCATGTCCCTTATTATCACTTATGAAAATAAAAACTTTTATTTAACAATTAAAAAAATTTACTTTACTTTAGAGAGTAAACATATGATGTTTAAATTATTTAAAGCATTCAAGATGTGAAAAAATATGAATTTGAAAAAAAAAATTAATTAAGATAATTCTTAATTAATTACATTTTAGGTTACAAACTTTAGTTTTGTTGTTTAGTCTTTACAAAATGACCTCATTACTTTTTAACTGTTACATTTATACTCACTTGTAACCGGAAAGGTAAACACATGATTTTATAAGCAAGGTTATAAACTGCATGATAAAAGTATTCTTTATTTCATTTGTATCTCGAAATTAGATTTCCTCGAGACAAAATGAATCTTTTGGAATTAAACAATTTTACCTGGCACTATCATTTATTCTGACTGCTGGAAATCCTACAAGAACATCCCAAATATGCAGTACAAGCACTATACAGTAAACCATTCGATTAATTTTGTTGATCCAACTACAGGAGCCCATACGCAGAGAGTGGAATCCCTGTGGGCAAGTGTCAAACGACGAAATAAGAGGGAGCGCAGGACTCGTCGAACTTTGCACGACTCGTATCTCTGTGAGTTCGTTTGGAGGAGGAGATACGAGAATTGTGACCTTTTAAAAAAATTATGGACGGCATAAGAAACTATTGGCCACCAGAGGAATAAGGCTACTTATTAATAACTTTTCAAAGTTCTTTTTTTAAAATAATATTATTACCTATGACATTTATTTACTAAAATATACATGGTTTTATAAATTAACATCTGTTCTTATAAATGTAATTGTAACAGTTAAAAAGTAACATGAGGTCGTTTTGTAAAGAAGACCCTATTTCTGAATGCAACATAGAGTAATTTTAGAGGAACAGTAGTCGTTCTCGATTACTTTACGGTTTCCAGAAAGGCGTAAGAGACAATCTTTACTAAGAGACGTAAATACACCTTCTAACGATTCACCTTCACGATCTATTTACAAAAAGCAACTCGCAGTAAAAAATAAGCAAGCAGTAAAAACAACTCGACTGTTGATGAAATTAGGTCCCTTAAAAAAAGAAATGAGCAATAATGAATTGAAAAGTACTGGTATTGCAAGTTTTGCAATACAAATACTCTATAACTTATGGAGACATACAAGTATAAATATATAAATATGGGAAAATGTGTGAAGTTGAGGAATGGCTTTTAAATTTTATCGAAACACACCTCTTTGTAATCTACGTTTGTAATTGAAAGTTGTGTGTTGCTCGCATCACACTAGATTTCTGGGATCTAAGAAAGAAAAATTTAATATTTAATTCAAGAAATTAAAATGGCAAATATAGAATTAAAGTATGCACACTTACTGGCAATATGAAATAAAGAGGCCTTGCACTCCCATAAGGTCCGGGATTAATGTTCAGCATGTAATAAAACACCAACAAAATAATACCGGAACCAAAGATCATCAGAAAGGGAATAACCAGCAATGGGATATCATTACAGTCAGTAACAGATATTAGGTTCTTCATAGTAACTCCGCCATCTGAAATTACCTACGTTAGTCATAAATTCATCTTTTAATAGTATATAAAAGTAACTATATATTACAAAAGTAAAAAATGATAATCAAAATTGGAATAGTAATCTTGTAATTTTAGCCATCAATATACACTGTAATAAGGCATAAAGTAGGTATTTTTAAAAACATAAGCTGGTTTTTGATAATCTGTTTTGATGAAATTAAAAAAAACTGTTTGTAACTTTGGAGTGTCTAATTCGATATGCAATCCAATGTTCTTTTGTGTGTTGCGCACATCGCACCAGTCTCTATTACAGATATTTGAAAATCTCTCTTTTTTTTGACACATAACTTTTTGTATTCCAAATTAGCTATTAAATATAATTTTTAAATATGTCTGACTTGGTTTTTCTGAAGAGACTTAACAAATGAAAAGATTTTTTGCAAGCTTTGTAACAATGCCAATCGAACCATTTATTTATTTCAAATTTATAGTTGTTTGAAAATGTGGTTTTGTGGCATGACGTTTTTATGATTTCACGTAGTCTATGGCCTCCCTCTTCTGCATTATCTAATATCTGAAATTCCTTTTGCAATAGAGTGCTAATCTTAGATTTGTAATTTATTTCTTCTTCTTTTTTCCAGATTATTTTAGGTAATAGAGACATAAGCGTGAGTGAATTTTCATAAATATCAGTTTTCAATTGTGTTAGGATTGGCCTGTGGTTCAAGAATGTTTCAGACAGTACGAGGAAGTTCTTCACTGACATAAATTTTTTCTTCTTACCCTCCAACTTTATTAAAAATAATAGAGTACAGTATAATATAAAAAATTATATCTACACACATATGAATGTTTCAGGTGCTCAGTATGTGCTTGGTTTATTAAGGAGCTAGGCTTATATCCATAGATAAGAGTGGAGAGTTACAAAAACAAATAGTTACGGGTTTAGACTGCAAAGCCTACACACCTTCCCTTGGCGAAGACAAAATTAAAGGGGATGCTGCCTTGCCACTTTCCCAGACCTGGGATGTGGAACGATATCATTATTTTCTTATTTTATTTTTATAAAATCACTTTAGATAATAAATAAATTCAATTGACTGACCAGATATTTTAAATTTTTACTCAGATAAAGTTTAAAGTATCACTAGAAAGTATTAAAATGGAGTCAAAACACTAGAACAGAAAATTAAATTAGCTAATTCAGTTATAATGCATTTTGAGCTTTGTCATTACACATATTAAATGTATTTTTGAAGGGATGCTGCGCCAAGATTCCATGCACAACAAACATGATGATATGATCCACCAAAAAACATCATCGTTAATGTTTTTATGCAGCCTATTCATTCAAATTAACCTTTTCATGGCTGCAGACGATCGAAAAGTCGTCGCGCAAAAAAAAGTCGGTCCCCACAAGCTAACGACGAGATAACTCGTCACAGGCCGCCAGTTCCCAGTAGCTAATGACGATATATCTCGCAATCGGTTTTCCACTTATTTAATGTCCTCAGCTTCACACGAGATAAGTTGTCGTGACTGAGGCACATCCTAGCGGATCCACGGAGACTTAATAAGTACATCTAGCGGCCGTTAGGCTGCAGGGGTGTCTCTATTGGGGAAATATTTTTTTCGGCCTGGTAGCTGCCTATAATCAGTGCCGTCAGTTCAGGGAAGCCTCTATCACCCTTTTTTTTTTCTGTCCCTTATCCCTTCCTGTCAGGGTCTTCAAGGACATATTCATTTCGAGTTCTAGACGCTTTGAGCGATAGTCCTCTATGTTTTTTTGTGATATTCACTGTTTTATTTCCCTATTATTTCTCCAATTTTGGCGTTAGTATATCACAAAAGTGTTCACTGATAAGGAGATTTGGGAGATTTTGAACAAAAATTCAGAAGAGCTGAGCCCGCACCTAAAAACAGGATGGGGAAGTTTTTTATCCATCTTAACATTGGTAAGTTATTAAAATATTACTTCAAATAAAAAGTATATTACTTATTAAAAATTAATTAAAATAATAAAATGTATATAAAGTAATAACATTATTATATTATTGTTCATTATTACCTTCTTAAATCACATAATCTGTTATTGAAATTGATAATCTAGCATTTTATCTTATTGAAATAATGATAAAGGTAATATAGAATCATAAAAAATAAATAAAACATTAAGAAATAGTCGGTGAAGGTTATAAGGAGTTGAAGTTGAGGCAGTCAGCGGCGGTGAGTGGCCTGCACGCCTTAGCTTGGGAAGTGTAAATGCCGGCAGACCAGCTTAGCTTCTCAGTGCAACTTACTTTCCGAGTGCTTAGCTGTTAAAGGGTTAAAAGGAAAAAATCTTGAACTGTCGATAGTACAGATAGTTTAGTTCTGATAACATCGAAACTATGGATAGTGCAAACTATCAATAGTTTCACATCGCTGGTTTAAATTATTAGATAAATAAATAAAACAAAAATAGTAACCAAGTTATTAAATAGACATGTAATACAATTAAATTTACTCACTCTCTTCCAAACTACAGGCTACTGATGATGTGGAAACTAAACAAAATGGTGCAAACATGTAACCAAAAACTTGAGCAGTAGTAGAAAAGTGTTGCTTAGAAGCCCACAGGAAAAGATAGATAAAAGAGGCTGTTCCAACAATTCCACGGAGAATAGCTAGGGAAAAAAGATAAAATACCGAAATTAGATAATAAGTTTCATAGATCATTGAAAGACAAAATGATTTCTTATAATTATAAATATTTTCATTTTAAATAGAATGAAACTTGAACTTGGTTGGCTGAGACTTGAATCTGGGTCTTCCACGTAACTAGTGCAGTGTGCTCCATTACACTAACAAGACCATGAGTCCAGCCTAAGTGGGAAGGGAATCAGTGAATTGATTTGGACTCGAGCTCTTGATGATGTAATGGAACACACTTCACTATTTACGCGGGTTCGGTAAATCCTGGATCTTTTCTATTCAAATTAAAAATATTACAAAAAAAAAGATTTATTTTTTTTATAAAATTTATTATAATATATACATAATAATATATAATACATAATAGGGGTCCAATATCATGTTATCAAGGACAGTGTTTTTGAAAAAATATATATATTTCGTATTTTTGAAGTGGGAGGGGGGGGGGGGCACACTATGAAAAAGCTAGATTTTCGGATTTCTTTCAAATGGGGGTCCAATATTATGTTAACAGAGACAGTGTTTTTGAAACAAATATTCATTTTGTATTTTATTGGTGGGGGGGGGGGGTGGTGGGGGTTGCACTATAAATAGTTACCTTTTGATCACATTTGCTGTCGATGGTGACAGATGCAAATGAAAATATAAATAAAAAAACGTCTTTCTTCCATTTTATTTTACGGTAAAAGTTGTTTTTAGTTGTCTAGGAGAGTTTTATGACTAAGATTACTTTTTACCCCTCTCTCTGTCATGTGTTTTTAATGTCATGTTTTAAAAATGGGAACTGTCTAATTTTTACCCTTCTCTTCCTGTCACTGCCCTTACATATGTATATATAAAATGAAAATTATATACTTACTACTGTTAAAAAATGATGCCACACCAAGAAAGTAAACTGTGGAATGAAGGCTTAATAAAAGTAATGCCACAAAAAGTGAAAAAAAGTCTATATTTTGTATAAGTGCAGGGCCACCCAATCGAATCTTTAATAATATTGAAAATACCAATGCTGATACCAATTGCTTGAAAGCAGCATGCATGACGTAGCTGCATATTATAGACCAATCGCTTACAGCGTGCATCCTCATTCTTTCCTAAAATCATTTAAACCTATAAACAGTTAAGAATTACTCAATGATTACTTTATTTTACTATTAACTTTACACTTTCTGCTAACTCCTGACTCTAGGCTATTATTAAAACATACTATATTGTTGAAAATTATAGTTATTTATAAAACAAATTAAGAATACAGTTTAAAGATAACATAGAGTTAGGTCTATGCAAGACTATAAAGGATCTGGAGCTGGTCCGGATAATCGATAGTTCCTATTAATCCAGACAATTATAACGGAACCATGCACAAAAAAGAGTACATAATTTATTCTCTCTCTCTCTCTCTCTCTCTCTCTATATATATATATATATATATATATATATATATATATATATAGAGAGAGAGAGAGAGAGTATTATAATTCCAATTATTTTCTCTTACATTGACAGTCTTTGATTCTAGCCACTCTGACTCCTATTTCTTCTGAGATTTTCTTGAGACTTTCTCCTAATTTACAATCTAATCCATAAATAATTTAAGAATACTTTCATGATTCATAATATTGTGCAAGGGTAATAATTTAAAATAAAAAGATCACGTTTGCCAAGGTGCTCAAGGACGTAAATATCTTTTTTTTTACTTTCACTTACCTATATATGAAATATATAGTAAGTGGAAGTATTGCGATCGTGCAAAATTTCGACTTCCGGTTTTCAACGGAAATACACGTTTTGGGGTCCCCTGAGTCAAATTAACCAAGTCCCGCGAAATGGTCTGTGTGTGTGTGTGTCTGTGTGTGTGTGTGTGTGTGTGTGTGTGTGTGAACAGACTAGCTCAAAAACTATAAACCGTGTGAACCTGAAATTGGGTATTTAGTGTATGTATATGCCCGCGATGTGACAGCAAAAATTTCATCAAAATTGCTCAAAGGGAGGGGGTACTTTATTTAAAAACTTTTTAGGTTTTTTTCGATTTTCTCAAAAACGGCTCTAACGATTTTGATTAAACTGAGTATTTGATGTATTAATATGCCTGAGATATGACTGTGTGAATTTCATCAAAATTGAGTAACCGGAGGGGGGACTTTACTCAATAAATTTTGTATCATTTTCACGTGTTTTTTTTATTTACTCAAAATCGGCTTTAACGATTTTGATCAAACTGGGTATTTGATGTATGTATATGCCAAAGATATGATAGCCAACATTTCATCAAAATTGATCAACCGGAGGGGGGACTTTAGTTAATACATTTTGTATCATTTTCACGTGTTTTTTTTATTTTCTCAAAACCGGTTTTAACGATTTTGATCAAACTTGGTATTTGAAGTATTTATATGTCCGAGATATGAATGTAAAAATTTCATCAAAATTGATCTACGGGAGGGGGGACTTTAGTTAATAAATTTTGTATCATTTTCACGTGCTTTTTTTATTTTCTCAAAAACGGTTTTAACGATTTTGATCAAACTTGGTATTTGATGTATTTATATGTCCGAGATATGAATGTAAAAATTTCATCAAAATTGATCTACGGGAGGGGGGACTTTACTTAATAAATTTTGTATCATTTTCACGGGTTTCTTTTATTTACTCAAAAACGGCTTTAACGATTAACAAAAATAATATATGAATGTAGAAAAATGTGTGACTTTGGGAAATGATATTTAGCAAAACACGTCAATTTCTAATCTAAGTAAGTTGGTAAGTGAAAGTTGTGTGTTGCGCGCACGCACCAGATTTTTTTTTATTGAAAGTGAGAATTAAAATGCGACCAGTAATTTAGTCTCAACAAAATATATTTATTTTGTAACAGCAAATGTTTCGGCTGTTCGGCCATCCTCAATGCTGAATGCGATTGATAATTTATATTGTTCTATAAATTACAATTCTTTTAAAAACACCATAACTATGCTGGTTTGTCATTAAAGATATGTATTCAATACCACTGTACTTAACATAAATTATAATTTAAGAGGATATTGTTTAAAAAAAATAAAATAAAATAATTGACAACCCCTATTGCAGTACATCCCTGGGTGGAGACTCCTAATAAGGGATGTTCTGGGGTAGAGACAGTAAATTACTTATTTATTTATTTTTAAACAATACCCTCATGAATTATAATTTCTGTGACAATGGTATTAAATACCTATATTTAATGAAAAGCCAGCATACTTAAGTTGTTTTTAGGAAAAAGAAATTTATAGAACAATATAGATTATCAATCACATCCAGCACTGAGCATGGCCGAAGGCCTAAAACATTTACCGTTATAAAATAAATATAATTTTTCGAAGCTAAATAGCTCGTCGCATTTTAATTTTCACATTAAATATAACTAAGGTCTCAAGAACAGGGAGAAGCAATATTAATTTGATAGAAATCTTTTCCTAAAATGTTATCTGATCGTTTTTCCATTTGGGGAACCATAATAGAAAAAAGACAATCTGTTATAAATATATAATGTCACTACCCCATACCACATTCGAAGCAAAACTAAAAGATTGCTATCGGTAATGAAGAGGGTTCCGGTATTCAAGGATTATTTATTCAGTGAGGGTGGGATGAGGGAGGGTGAGACTAGCAAAAGTCAGATTAGTGAGATTCTACAGTAATTCCATTATTGATTTTTCTCAACTCTATTTAAAACTACCTTGGAAGTTCCCTTGTGTTAAATTTCGGATTTAAAAATCAGGATATATTCTCAAAGAAAGATATTTGAATTATTTTGACCATCATCATCATTGGTGGCGCAACAACCCGTCACCGAGTCTGGGCCTCCTCCAAAAGCTTCTGCCAGTTGGTTCGGTCTCTTGCCGCTCTCCACTTTCGGGTACCCAGAAGAACCTGTGCATCCACTGCAACGGAGTCGACCCACCTTACATTAGGCCGTCCCACTCTCCGCTTGCCATGGAGCTCTCCGTTCAGCATCTTCTTTGTAATCTCGCTGTCCTCCATCCTAACCACGTGTCCTGCCCATCGAAGTCTCCCGAGCCTGATGAATTTAACCACGTCGATGTCACCATACAGCTCTAAGAGCTCCGAATTCTTCCTTCTTTTCCATATGTCTCCCTCACGAACTGGACCAAAAATTCTTCTAAGTAATTGCCTTTCAAATACCAGTAACATGGCCTCATCAGCTCTGGTGAAGGCCCAGACTTCCGACCCATACGTGAGGACAGGACGGATCAAGGTTTTATAAAGTTTTATTTTGGTTCTGTTCAATAGGTACCTGCTCCTAAAGTGTTTGGCCAGGCCAAAGTGGCTCCGGTTAGCAGCAGCGATTCTCCTATTGATTTCCTGGGAGATGTTATTTAGTGCATTGACCTCCAAACCCAGGTATATAAAGCTTTGCACCTTCTCAACTTTGTAGGGTCTAACCTCAAACAATTCAGCCGCTGTTCCTGTTCCTCCTACTCTCAAATATTTCGTCTTTGTTGCATTGATGATCAAGCCAAGTTTTCTGGCTTCTTCTTCGAGAGATAGGAAAGCTTCTCTAAGGGCACGTTCAGATCTGGCAGCTATGTCAAAGTCATCTGCATACCCCAGCAACTGCACTGTGCTGTCAAAAAGTGTTGCCCGGGTTTGGATGCTTGAATGGCGCACTGCTCGTTCCACGGCAAAATTAAAAAGGAGGCATGCGAGTGCATCTACCTGTCTCACACCGCAGTTGGTCACAATGGGACTGGAGAAGTTGGATCCAATACGAACCACACTGTTCGAGCCCAGCATAGTCATCCGCACCAGGCGAATCAACTTTTGGGGCACATTCATTTCCTCTAATGCCTGGTATAGCTACGGTCGGTTCACACTATCGTACGCTGACTTGAAGTCAAGGAAAAGGTGATGTGTGCCTATTTTATACTCCTTAGCTTTTTCCAGTAGGCATTTCAAGGAGAAAATTTGGTCTATCGATGACCTACCCTTCTTGAACCCAGCCTAGTATCCACCTATCTCCCTTTCCGCATGTGGGGCGAGTCTCTCAAAAAGGATGTTTGATAAAATTTTGTAGGCAGTCAGCAGAAGAACAATGTCTCGATAATTTTCACACTGCATCCGATCGCCTTTTTTGTGAAGTGGACAAATACCTCCTCTTTTCCAGACATCAGGCATCCTTTCTTCCTCCCATACTGTGAGGATGAGGTTGTAAAGCTCTTTTGTGAGTCTTTCGCCTCAGTATCGTAGCATCTCGGCCTGTATGCCATCTATTCCTGGAGCCTTGTTGTTCTTTAGTTTTATAATGGCCATCTCGACTTCATCCTCATCCGGTGGCTCCGAGTCATTTGAGAGATCTGCCCTCGAGTCGGCATTGGCCCTCTCTTCTATGTCTTCACTATAAAGGGTGTACTCAAAGTGCTTCCTCCATCTCTCCAAGATGTCTTGCCTTTCTGTTAGCAGATTGACATCTTCATCCTTGCATGAAGTGACCCTAGGTTGGAATACAGATCTCCATTCATTAACTTTTTGAAAGAACAGCTGACTTTCATGGAGAGTCCTGTGCCTCTCCATTTTGACCATAAAAGCACAAAAACAAAATTGTTCGTATTGTGGCACTCTTCTTCAAAACGAGCAACATAATTACACATTTGATGATGATCAGAAGTAATTTTTGTAACACATTATGAACGTGAAATATCAGTATGGATGAAAATTCCAATTTTTACTGTGAAATACACTTCCCACTCCATCCAAAAATGGGGATCAGTACTTTCTTTTTAAATAGAAAGTTTCAGCATCTTTAAATTTAGGACGTATTTTTAATTTACACTTAATCCATATTTAAGGTTATAAACAACAGAAGAGTCAACTAATTTACAACTTTAAATTTACTAATCCTTTTAATAGCTTCATAATAGAATAATGCTATAAAAAAAATTTAAATTAATGGGTTTTCCTAATGTTTCACATTTCAAATTAGAGTATTTGAAAATCTATTTTCAAAAATCAAAATTTTTTTGTTTAGTTGGATTTTTCAATGGTGGTCATATTCATTTATAGGGAAGAAAAAATTAGTTGAAAATGATGATAGTGTAGAAAAACATTGGCTGGTTATGAGGTTGAACAAATAACCCTTTGTTCAATAGATAGATTCATTTAAAATATATTTATGAATAAAAGATCAAGTGTCATGTTTTGAATGTTCTACATTTCTAGATTAAATAATTGGTTTATATTAGCAGTTTAATAGATTAACAAATATAATGAAAAAAAAATACCACAGTTCCTGACATCCTTTCAGCATGAGCTAGAGTCCCAACACCACTCCATGTCCCAATGAAACATAGAAGAATGAAAAAACCATATTGAATTGTGCATATTTCATGCAGAATCTGATTTCTAGGTTCGCCATAGTCATTCATTTCAATGCTCTGGAAAAAAAAAACAAAAAATTATTATTTTGCAATAATAGGAATAGATATTTCATTATTGAGGTTCAAAAATACAATTACTGTCTGCATTCAAATCTGGAGGAAAAACCTACAATTGAATTAAATGAATTTTATAGAACAATGCCCAAAATTATAAAAAGTAGAATAATTCAAGTTTTTTTTTTATTTTTTTATAAAACTAATGACTAATGAGGAACCATAACACATACATATTTTTATCCACAAAATTTAAAATCGGCATCGAACAGAACACCCATTGAAATTTGAAACTAAATGCATTAACTACTATTTGTGTTATCTAACAGAAAAAGAAATTCTGAGGTCACAAAAGTAAGTTATTTATGATATTACTTCAATTGTGAAGAAAGGAACAACTAAAAATTCCATTAAACTTAATATCGGAAAATTCCGAACCTGATTTTAATGGTTTTACTTACTGCTATGGAAACCAAGATAAACTGATCAATACCTAGAAAAACCAAGAATTTTTAATTTCTATCAAAGGAATGAAAGCGGAAACTGCAGGCTGCCCTAGGAACAATATGCGCGTGAACTTGGAGCATCATTCATTGGGATGTTACGATACCACTTAAATATCGATACTTTTTCTACAGTATCGATAATCAACGTTATCGGAAGAAAAGTACCGAATTAGTAAGCATAAGCATTAAAGCTAGGTTAAACAATCGATAATCACAATAATATCATGGTTTTTTTGTGGTTGGCATTGATATTGTTGGCAACAGAGTTTTTCTTTAAGGCGTATTCGCAGACCTTCTAATAATAAACCTTCTAATAAAGCTAGGAGAAAAATTGATCAGCTGATATGAAACGTTGGTATGACATCTGTCATACGCCACGAGGAAAGCGGATATTCTACCCAAAGTCGAAGAAAACTGGGCGGGACCCTACGTGCACATCAACGATGTGGTCTACAGGGTTTACAAGTATCCTAAAGAAAAGCCTATTACAATCGCCTGGCGCCATATGCCGGGAACCACAGGCGACTGAAGAACAGGCGCAGCGGATTACAGAAAAGACCTTTCGTTATAGAAAGCAAACCCGTGTGGAAAAGAAGACATCCAGGAGGAATGTTTCTATGGAGGGGGCAGTATAACGTTTAAAAAAAATGGTTTAAAAGTCCCGGACCTTTTGTTGGAAAGAACTAACATTTAGAACAAACTGTCATAACACTTGATTGTAACTACGATATCCGAGTACCATCCACGCCGTTCCAAGAGGTTCTTGACCATTCTCCTTACGACTATATATAAGGAGCGATAAACTGGACAGTCCTGTTCCGAAACGCAAGTCATATGATTATTTTTGTGTTACGAAGTGATAATTTTTGTAACCTTCTTAATTGTTTGTTTCAATATTTGAGTTCTCATTATTTGTGTTATCGCACATTAATGCACATAACTGTTACAATATAATGTTTTTATTTATTCGACCCTACCGTACCTCTAGGGTAATACGGGTTTTTGCAACAGTGATATGTTATGCATGCCTGCATAACATATCACTGCTGCAAGTACATCATTATACAGTTTTCACTGAATTTTTTTCTTCTTTTCAATTAATCTCTCCCTTTCTATTTTTCTCCTCCTCTGTCCGGCGGCCTCCCAAGAGCTTCCTCTCTTCTACCCATGGCAAAGTGGGTTAGACCCACGGCTTCCTTCCATCCGCATACAAAAGTTTTGAAGTGCGGGTAATTTTCCTTGGTCATGAGCTGAGGGAGGTCGCTCTCAGACAGAGTGTAGAGCCCACTCTCCCTAAGCAGTTTGGCCCTTAGTGTCTCATAGGCGGTGCAAATGACGACAATGTGCTCGGCGGTTTCTGGTACTCCACAACTGGGGCCTAGGGGGTCGATGTTTTTGCCGTGTTTGAAAAGTTTCGCTAATCCCCCATACCCCGTAAGAATTTGTGAGACCCAATAGTCCGGGAGGACCCAAGTCTTTTCTAGGCGCGATCCGACGGTGGGGAAATACTTCCTCAGTGTGGCCCCATTCGGTGTCGTCACCCACCGCCGATTCCATTCTGTTATTGTGTCCTCCCGGAGGATCTTCTTCCATCTGCTGGGGTCTTCACATATCCGCTCGCGTAGGTTTGGTGGTAGATCCGCCAAGCCATCTCGTTTTAGTTTGTAACGAAACATGTCTTCTCTTTGGAGGAGGTCGAGAGGAATAGCTCCTCCCAAGACTTGCACCGCCTCGTGAGACACTGATTTATACGACCTAGTAACTCGTAGCAGGGCCATTCGTTGGATCGTCGCCAACCTGCTCTTCTGTCTGTGCGAGAGGTTCCTGTTCCAGGCCGGGGACGCATATCTCAGTATCCCAAGAACTACTCCTCTATAAATAGCCAAGGATGCTGGATAACTGAGACCCCAAAAGGCGCCCCCGATGCGAGTGAGACCATTAAGGGTAAGGCTCACCCTACTTCTCAAATGGTCCTAGTGAGGCGTCACGTTGAAATTCCTCCCAACTCTGATTCTAAGGTAGGTGACTTCCTCACTCGTACGTATTGTAGCTCCTTGTATGACCATTGTTATAGGATGAGCCCTACCTGTCTTTCCTCTCAGGAGGATGGCCTGTGTCTTGGGCCCCGCCATCCTCAACTTCTTCCTCTCGCACCATTCTCCTATCAGGTTGGCGCAACGTTCGGCTTCTTCTTTCAACCGTACCCTGCTATTCGAGGCTACCACGACGGCTAAATCATCAACATAGGCCGTGGAGGGGAACTGCTCCTCTTCCAGCACTCCCAGCAACTCGTCAAAGACTAGTTTCCACAGGGCTGGACCAAGAACAGAACCCTGCGGACAACCCCTCTCCATGGGTTCTTCCACCTCGAAAAAGGTACCCCGTATCTTGAGGGTTCGTTCCTGGAGGTAACTCCTCAGGAGTTCATACAAGTTGCTGGGAATATCGTACTTTTGCAACTGCTGGAGTACGCTCGGCCACCAAACACTATCGAAGGCAGAGAAAATGTCGAATAGGAGAAGCATGACATACTTCTCTGCCTTCTCTTCAACATCACGACGCACTCTCAGCAGAGCGTCGGCAGTTCCCCTTCCTTTGGTAGATCCATACTGCCGTGGATGACTCGCTCTTGAGAAGACTGGTTGCAGGCTCGTCAACAAGAGATTTTCCAATACTTTACTCAATACAGGGAGGAGACATATAGGCCTATAAGACTTGGCTAATTGCTTGTCCCTGTCCCCTCCCTTGTACAGGAGTTTGATGTCAGCAATTTTCCAGCCTTTGGGAAAGTATCCCCTATCCAAGCAATCGTTGAACATCGCTAACAGCCTTTCTTCTATGTAGGGGATACTGTTCCTCAGAATTGCCGCATCAATCCCATCTAAGCCTGGAGCCCGACCAGTTTTTTGCTTGTCCACGGCAGCACGGAGATCCCATATGCCCCAGGGTGGGCACAAGTCCGTTCCAGGAGGGCATATCGTAGTGCGTCTTATGAAATTCTCATCTTCGTTGTCTTGAGACGGGTCATCCTTGGGGTAGGTCTCTCTGAGGAACATCTTTGTCGCCTCCCCTAGAGTGGTTGCCTGGGATTCTCCACGCTTCAATGCGGCAATTACCTGCTGTGGCTTGAATTTACCCAGGGCCACTCTGTATGGAATACACCATGGATCTCTGGATGACTCCTGAACTATAAACTCGTCCCAAGATTTCCGCTTTTGTAAACGCACCTCGTTTTGATATGCCTTGGCCTTGGACTTATACTCGCAAAGAAGTGTAGTGCGCCTCTCATCACAACTACACCTTTGGCTACAATATAATGCTTTATAAATATAGTAAATGAATACTACTTAACTTAATTGGTAGTTTTTGTTTCTCAATATTTTTAGAGGGGGCAGCTGCCTTTCCCTGTGGACGCCCATGATACAAAAATCTCGCGAGCATCGGCGTGCTGGTATGCGCCGCCGCCGCCGGTATAAAATCATTGGCGGCCCTCGGCAGAAGATTTTTCAGTGGTGCGCCATGTCTATACTTATATCCAAATGGCATAATTATATATCGAATTTCCAACAGCTCGTCGAAACTTGGAAGTATTGATCGAAAAATTATTAATATATGTATAACTTTTGATTGGGCTAGGGCAGAATAACATTAAAAAATATAAAAATTTAATTAAATTAACCTTGCGCAGAGGCAATATGGTAACCAATAAAAATCTACTGAAGTGCGATTATCGCTAGTTGAAACTTATTTAATTAAATTAATTCTATTTAATTAATTATCAGTGGATTATAATAAATTTAGCCGATAACTATAGTTAAATACTTAGATTAAAAATCGACGTGTTTCGATAATATGTAACGCCATTCCTCAACTTCATATATTTTTCCACATTTAAATGCTTATAATTGTATATCTCCTTAGGTTATAGGCGGGCGCAAGCGACGGTGCTGCTTCTTTACAGGAACTAGAGAAACGGGGATAGAAGCCGGGCCATTACCTGGGATTCATAGGGTTTTTTTGCGTTTTTAATTTATTATTCCATAATTAAAACCCGATTGAGCAAAAAATTATTTGAAAAATGTCTAATAGGTATTGCTCGGTCTCTCAGTGTTCAATTAGAAAATCAAAAGACGTGTCATTCCATTTATTTCCAAAAAATAAAAAGCTTCTTAAAGAGTGGATTGTAAAATTGAGAATAGATAAGCCTGTTTCGAAACATATGACGATATGTAGTCTTCATTTTAAAGAAAGTGACTATATTTATGTAACTATATATGACATTTTATTATTCCAAAATGCTAGTTTTGAGCAAATAACATTGAGACCATAGTGTCATAGATTTGTTTTTCTTTTTTAATTTTCCCCATTTTTGTATTACATCCGTTTCGCTTAATTGTTCCAAGTTTTCAATGCGATGCCTGAAGGTTTTGACAAATAAATAAATAATATGACAAAGAAACTAAGCTGTCATGAAAATGACAGGAAGTGCCACACAGGAGGACTCATACTGGTTCTGGATAAAAATGCGCAGGACAAGACAGAATTAATTCGTTCTGCGATAGCAAAGAAAATGGTCGACAAAGCAGAGGTCACTAGTAAGAGGGATTATGTTGCTATTGAGCTAAAGGACCTCGATTAACTGACTGACGCTAAGGAAGTGCACGAAGCCATCCGAAAACAAATCGATGGAGCAGGAAATATTGATATTTCCGTTGTAAAATCTCTTCGTAAGGCCTACGGTGGCACACAGACAGCAGTGGTAATATTGCCTACCGATTTGGCAAGAAAAATGTTAGAAAAAGGCAGTATTCTAATAGGTTGGATAAATAGCCGAGTGAGAGAGAAGTTTTCTCCCCGAAGATGCTTCCGATGCTTCGGCTATGGTCATCTGACACGAAACTGTGAAGGGCCTGACAGAACCGGACTTTGTTTCCGATGCGGCGAGGAAGGTCACACAACAAAAGAGTGTTCCGGAGAACAGCGATGCCTATTGTGTGATGAAGGAAGAAACCGCAGGCTACTGGGGGCTTTGGTGTGTCCTTTGTATCAGCGGGCAGTAGTAGCAGCCAAAAAGTGCGGTAGATGAGGTTTATGCAGTTAAACTTAAACCACTGCGAAGCAGCGCAGGACCTCTGCTGGCAAACAATTAAGGAGAAGAGCATCGAAGTGGCGTTGTTATGCGAGCAATACAAAAATGTTGATGGACCCCATTTCTGGATGGCGGACAAATCAGGACGAGCAGTCATTTGGGTCAGAAAGGGACTCTTCATTCAGGAGACCCAGCAGACAAGTATTGAAGGTTTTATCGGGATAAAGGTGGCCGGTATCTACATTTGTAGTATGTATGCCCCACTGAGTTACTCGCTGGACGAATTTGAGTTTATGCTCGATAGAATAATCCAGGACCAACAAGATCGTCAACCGCTTGTAATTGCTGGAGACTTTAACGCTTGGGCTATAGAATGGGGAAGCAGAGAGACTAATAAGAGAGGCGAATCTCTTCTAGACGTAATCGCTGCACTTGATATTCTTTTGAACACTGGCTACACTCCAACTTTCTCAAGGCATGGAAAGGACTCTATAGTCGATTTGACCTGGGTTAGTGCATCTCTTTCTTGTTATAAAGACAATTGGCAGGTAAGTGATCACTACACTGATCATCATCAGGCCATCTTTGAAGGAAATTTGTTGACCGTAGAAGAATATGTGATGGAAATGGTTGAAATGGCAGTCGATCTCCAACAGTCGAAACGTCGGCACAATATATATGATACTTCACATATAGTGTTTTCATTTGACCGCACCCTCAACCATTTCCATCTTATCAGGCCATCTTCTTTGAGGCGACTTTATCAGATACCGTAGGAAAAAAAGCTAAACCTAGGGGACCAGTGTGGAGCCATAGATCATTTGATCGAGATTCATTTTGCACAATGATGGAGGGAAAAGTTGTATTACAAGGATCTATAGAAGAGAAGGTCTCACAGCTGATGGAGTTTATTACTGATGCCTGCGATGCATCAATGACAAAGACATGCAATAGAAACCATCGCATGACCGTGTATTGGTGGAACGAGAAGATCGCGGTTCTTCGACAGGCATGCCTTCGTACAAGAAGACTGGCCCAGAGAGCGAGAGACCACCCGGTTTATGATGTCCGAAAACAAGAGCATAAAAATGCTAAAAGGAATCTGGTAAAGGCAATAAAAGAAAGCAAACGTAAGAGTTGGAAAAAGCTATGCAAAGAGGTTAACGAAGACACATGGGGAAGACCATACCAAATAGTCATGGCAAGGTTGAAGACTTCATGCCTATCGCCTCCAACTTCACCTGACCCGGTGGCAAAAATAATAGCAGCACTATTCCCTAGAAGAACAGAGGTGGTCTTTGAAAAAAACCAGCTTGCGGATGAGGGACAAATTCCAGAAATCACAGTGGAAGAACTAGAAGCAGCTTGCACTAAAATACGGGATTCCAAGGCTCCCGGTCCGGATAACATCCCTAATAAAGCGTTAAAAGCTGCGATCAAGTCAAGACCAGAACTATTCCTGGACATCTATAATTCTTGCCTCCGCGAAGGAATCTTTCCAGCCCAATGGAAGAAGCAACAGCTCGTGCTCCTGCCTAAAGGAAAAGGACCTCCGGAAGACCCTGCATCTTAAAGGCCAATCTGTCTTCTCAACACTACAGGCAAGGTTTTGGAGAGGATCGTTTGTGGCAGAATGACCGATTTCAGTGAAGGAGCTCGAGGACTTTCCGACAACCAATATGGTTTTCGGAAAGCAAGATCAACTATCGAGGCAATAGACTTTGTGATCAGATCTGCTCGAGAAGCAATCGCTGGAAAAAGATGGAGAAGGGGTGGACAAAAGTACTGCGCCATTATAGCATTGAACATAAGGAATGCTTTCAATTCAGCAAGATGGGACTGTATTATGGAAGGACTGCAAAGGATGAATATTCCGCAACACCTCATAAGGATTATTATCAGTTACTTTACTGATAGAACCTTGTTTTATAACACAGATAATGGAAGTAGAACTTATAAGATCACAGGAGGCGTTTCCCAAGGTTCTGTATTAGGGCCCTTGTTATGTAACATAATGTATGATGCAGTACTGAGGCTCCCCATGCCGGAAGGAACTGTAACACTCGGTTTTGCAGATGATCTGGCAATAATAGTACGTGGAAAACTACTGGAAGAGATAACGAACAACGCTAACAAGGCAGTAGTAACGATTCGCCAGTGGCTTTCATCGGTAGGCCTTCAGCTTGCTGATCATAAGACTGAAGCAGTCCTCATTACTAATAGAAAAGTAAGAGAAATGATCAGCCTGACCGTTGGAGAATGCGAAGTCCATTCTAAGCGATCCATTAGATATTTGGGTGTGCAGATTGACGCCTGGTTGCGGTTCGACGAACACCTGCTCTTAGCTAGCTCCAAAGCAGCCCGAGTTACAAATGCATTGGCTCGAGTTATGCCAAATATCGGTGGACCCCAGCAGAGTCGGAGATGACTGTTGGCTAATGTAGCCAGTACCACGTTGCTATACGCGGTACCGATATGGGTTAATGCCTTCTAAGTCATATGCCCGTAAAGCTATCAGTATGCATCGAAGAAATGCGCTGCAGGTCACATACAAATGATGCTGTATGTGTCATAGCTGATATGCCTCCGATTGATCTTCTGGCGGAGGAACGCAATCGAATTTATCATAGAAGACGTGGACAGCCTGCTCACTGGCCTACGATAGAAAAAGAAGAGAGAAGGAATACTATGGAAAGCTGGCAAAAGCGATGGGATTCATCATCTTCTGGAAGATGGACCCACAGGATGATTCCCGACATTTCAATATGGATCGCCCGCAAACATGGAGAGGTTGACTATTACCTCACCCAACTGCTCACCGGACATGGCTGCTTCAGAGCCTATCTAGCCAGATTCAAGCTAGAAAAGGAAGCTATGGGCATTTGTGGCCTCGTCGACGAAACGGTGGAACACGTTTTCTTTTGTTGTAGGAGTTTAGCCAAAGATAAGGAGCAGCTTGATGTGATCCTGGGGAAGAAGTCTATCCCGGAAAACTTAGTTTCATTGATGCTGATCAAGCAGGAGAATCGGAGGGCTGTTGCAAACTATGCCGCGGAAATCGGCGGGACCCTTAGAGCCCAGGAGAGGAAAAGGAGAGGTCAAGCATAATTATAAAGAAATAAAGAAGTAGGCACTTAGCCACTAGGCTCCCCGTGAAGTAATGCCTGACAGCGGTTCCGTGGTGTGGCATTGAAGAATAGGGAGGTGGTTTTTTAGTGAGTAGGATTCTCACACATGTAAGATTTTCTCCCTACCCCCCCCCCCCCAAAAAAAATAACTACACACACACACACACACACGATTTCGCGGGACTTGGTTATTTGGACTCAGGGAACCCCAAAACGTTTATTTCCGTTGAAAACCGAAAGTTGAAAATTTTCACGATACCTTACTATATATTTTATATATAGATAAGTGAAAGTAAAAATACTTAATCCTTATTAAACATGTCGTGTTTCATCAAAATCGTTACTGCCGTTATTAAATGCGAAAATCGTTAAAATATGAAAAAATTACTGAACTAATGTGCCGCTTAAGGATTCTCAATGTTGGTGACTCAAGTTAATACGGTATCACGGGAATATACCTACTTCAAATACATTATTTCAATTTCGTACGACTAATCGTTTTTGTGCTTTTTGAACACACAGATATAGGCACTAAAAATATTACATTGAAATCGACGTTACCACGTTCATAGTCTATCCTTGTAAGTGATAAGTCAGATTAAGGAGCTTTTAATTCTCGAAGGAATCGAGTAGGTTACGTATAAAGACACATTTTGGAGTTCTTAATGTATACTGGACAAACTAAGGATTATATTGTGCTAATTCGCCTTTTCTAATATGTAAGAAAAATAAGATTATGCTTACTTGATTAACTTTGAATTCTCTGTGAGCATATTTCTTGTTGTCCAACATCTTTTCATCTTCATACTTGGGATTAGTGAATTGGCGCTCTGGAAGGCAAAAATAGTTCTATTAGATACGTTTACACAAAAAAAAATCTGGTTCGAATGTGACGAACTTAAAACTTTCACTTAACAACCTACTTGAAGTAGATATCGATGCGTTTTTTTAATGTTGAAGCGCCATTTGGCTACTTCAGTACTTATTGACTTACCTAGCTAGGGTGCCCGGCTTCGCTCCGGTAATCGTGTGGTAGTTTTAATACCAGAAAAACTTTAAAATTAAAGTCAGTTATGCCTATAAGCCCATTTCAAGTAGTCAGGAGATAATAAGTTATTAGATTATAGTTGAAATATTTGGTATCTCAGTTAAAAAAATTATATTTCGAGCAAAACTTAAGCGCCGACTACTATGGTGGTCCTATTTGATCCAGATGTATAGAAACTACCGAAGATTCATAAAAACTTTTTTTTAAGACCTTTCTTCCATTTCAACCTCCCTTAAGATATCCCCCCGTAATTTGAACGGTTTCTGCATATCTCGAATCTTACTTCTAATACAAAGTGAAAACCAATATTTCTTGAAGGCACAATTTTTTCATCATATTTCTTTTTATCTTGAACTATGAGGGATGATAAAATCTTGAATGCTGTTATTGGAGTTAGTCGTTTTGTCAACTCGAATGCTCATCATACGTAGTAACCAAACCAACTTATTTTTCATAAATACAAAAGAACACTTCAAACTTTTTATTTTCGATTTATATTCAGTCAATTCATCTCTTTTTTTATGTCTGATTTTATTTTTATTGAGGGGTATGATTTTGTCTGTCAGGTGAAATTATTTATTCATTTTGTTTTTTTGATTTTTTTTTTTTAAATAAGTTGAATATTTTGATTTTATTGAATTAAAACATATATAAAATGAGATTATGAATAGATGTGTTGGAAAGTTAATGATACTTTTTGTTTACCGAATCAATTTAAGTATGTTTTTTATTTTCTACAGGGTGTATCAATTTCACTGTGAGCCACTGTATATTGAGGCTCATTCGGGAGGGATTTTATGAAAAAGGTGCTTAAGTCATCGGGCGAGACTGGATAGTGAATGCTGGACGTGGAGCTAGTTACAGCACATTTTCAGTAGCTAGCTCAAAATTTTTTTTGTAAATTATAAAAAATGATACTATTACTACCACGACAAAACTTAAATTTCTGCTTAAAAGAAAATTTCAATAAAAAAGGAACAAAACGTTTTTGTTTTTTTTGACTATTCAAGAATGAAAAACAATAAAAATTAACTCCAGATATGAACATGGAATTTTTGTTTTTTTCCTCGTTTGCCCCACTGTGCGGCGTAAGGAGGATTGGGTGAGGTTTCGGAGGATATTGAAACTACAATAATCTTCAGGTATGTGGGAACGTCTAAAACGTACGTCTCTATATGGCATAGGAGAATCTAGATTTCTCCAAGATATTTGTTTTGGGACGAAGATAAGAGTCGGAAGATCATAGGAAATACAGATTAAGTCCTGGCTCGACAAATTACATAGGACTTTGTGAATATGAAACAAGTTTTCGAACGGAGTCCACGAAAATGTGATCCATTTGAGTAAGGGAAAAATGTTTATGATGGATTGGCTCATAAGGGACAACGAAAAGGTCAAGGGAATATACCAAGTCTAAAAAGAACTGTTTTTCGGGGGAACTAGATAGAATATTTGTATGAAAGTCACAGGCGATGATTTTATTTTTCTAGAGTCTAAAAATTTGGATCTAATTTGGCTAGAGGAGGACGATAGATTACTGCGCAAAGAAGGGAGAAGGAGGTGATGGAAATTTCAGAAAATAAATACTCGACATGTGGCGGCAGTACAGATTTTTTATTTTAGTACTTTTATTTATATTTAAAATACTTTTATTTTACCATTTGATACGCTGTAAAAGAGAATTTTGAGTGAGAAAAAGAGATTTTATATTGCAAGACAAATGAATTTCGTTGGAAGTTACAATTTGGGAAAATTCTGGTCAAATTTACGTTGACCTGAGTAACATTTTATAAATTAATAATTAATAAAATAATATTTTATATAAAAAAGGCTCACATTTTAGGAAATACTGAGCTAGATGGATATGGAGGAGTTGCAATAATATATAAATCAAATTCTTACAAATTTTGAATTTCTACAAAATTAATAATATAGAAAGAACAGCAGCGGTTCAATTAACATTAACTAATAAATTTTAAGTCATCCTAGCAATCTTATACGTTCCCCTAAACCACTAAATAATGAAATGCTATAAGGAAAAGAAGATTAACAGTTTTGAAAGCCCTTTAATTACAGGCGGAGATGTGAACGCACATGATTATTAATGGGTGTGTGTATACCATATAAGTGAATCATCATCAGGACTCGGTAGCCCTGATGAAGATCCACACGGGGGTATCAAAAAGTTGGCTTTCCAAAATATATAAAAAAAAATTATATTGAAAATCCTGACTATTAATCATCCTATCTAAACTAATTTTAAAATTAAGGAGTTCGTTAAACGCAGAATTTAATTTAGAATTTTTCCCTACCCCCATCAAGGAACCCCGATGCTGGGACTTTTTTCCTGTTATTATAGGAAGGATAATGAACAATTTAGACCGTTGTCAATTTTTTTTTTAGGATGTTCGAGTTAATTTCTGGTTTCATCGTATTATATCAGAAAGAAACAATATTGTACGTATCATGTAAGTAATAATTGTTTAGCGTTAATATAATCTGGCCATAGATAATCATAAAATAACTTTACCTTTTCCAGCTACACTCATTTTCTTGACCATCGTAAAATTATTCTGCTGATCCAGATACAAATTCATGCTCTGCAATTCCTTTTGTCTACTGTGCTCTTGGTAACGTTGGTACCCATCATTCGGCGAATGTTCATTCGGTACTGACAGAGTGTTCTTGACAATGGCCAAGAACAAGATAAGGACGCAGGGCCAGAGGATGTCGATAGAGGTCGAGATGTACCTGTTCCTATAGATGGAGAAGCTCTTGTACACCAAGGCCTTCCATACTGCAAAAGACATGGCTCTATGGACCTCTTGGTAGGACCTGCAGGAAAAATTCACTTTTTACTTTAAGTATTTATATATAAAATACAATCTTAGTATTGAACAATGTCCTGTGTTTCGTGTCTTAAGCACACGTACAAATTCCATGTCCAAGGTATAAAAATACCTAACTCTGAAACTCGACATACAAAAATCCGATTATTCGGTTCCTCTTGAATGCAAGTTTAAAATTATTGTAAAAAAGATAATTTTTGTAGCCTATTAGTACTCGTAAAGGAAACTACATCACATAAATATCAAATCACAATTTAATTTAGAAAATTAATATCCCTTATCACTGCAAAAAATATGTTCATAATTTATAAATACCTTGTTCAGTGAATTTAAAAACGTTATAAAATTTAAGAGACTCTCTATTTTGAGCATACGGGCATATTTCGTTGAGGCTATTAGTTTTTTCATCTAATTGGCTATTAATATCGGTAATAATTATAACGGCTAATGAATATAAATTTTCCTGTTTAAATGACGAATTGCGATAAGGGCGTTCTAAAATTTGAAAGTAATAGAAGTTGACATTCTTGATATTCATTGATCTTCAATAGTACATATAGGCCATATAACTGATTACTTAAAAAACTGGCATCTCATGAAGAATCTATTATTCTGGTTCAAAAAAGGGATCAAAGACGGATTACAATAACTATCGCGGAATCTAACTCTTTCCAGTATTAAAAACATATTTACGTTAATCGTTACTAGCTGAATCACTGAATACGCCGAGGAAATTATCGAAGACAAGCAATGTAGTTTCAGACGGAACCGTGCAACCCTGGACCATATATTCTCCCTCAGTCAGATATTAGAGAAAAAATCTGGTGCGTGCGCGCAACACATAACTTTCACTTACCAACTTACTTAAATTAGAAATTGGTGTGTTTGTTAATTGCCACTTCTCAAAGACCCATTTTTCCACATTCATTTCTTATTTTTTCTTTTTGTTTGCTCTACAAAAAACACTAGTTTTTTTTATTATTAAATAAAAGCATGTGGTAATTCGGCAATGCAAGCGTAATACTCCAAGTCGTCTGATTTTATAATTCTCTATGTAGTTGTTGAAAACTTCATTTACCATGAAACAAATAATTTCCATTAAATGAACAGGTTGGCTTTAATTATGAACAATGGTCTGTCATTAAAGGCATACTCTGCATGAGTGGGCTCAACGTGTTTTATGAGTTAACTGAATATTTTTCTTTTTTTCTCCTCTATATGTTTACATGATTTTCATCATATCTCATATTTAGCCATTTCTTATTTTTAGGCGAAACGAGAGACAGATAATTTCTCCATATAAACAAATACCAAGGTACTTTATAGGAAAACAAAGAAGACCCCTTCCTCATTTAAGCCCCCTCAGAAAATTTTAATAATAATAAGGCTTACCTGATATTAAAGAACACCTAATTGTCATTAAACACGACGAATTTGATGAAAATCGTTAAAGCCGTTTTTGAGATAATCGTAAAAAAGGAAAAAAAGTTGTAGTTGTTGAGTTATGAAATAAAGTGCCCCCTTCATTTGACCAATTTCGATGAAATGTTGGGTATCACATCTTTGGCATATACATACATCAAATACCCAGTTTGATCAAAATCTTTAATGCCGTTTTTGAGTAAATAAAAAAAACACGTGAAAATTATATAAAATTTATTAAGTAAAGTCCCCCCTCCGGTTGATCAATTTTGATGAAATTTTTACAGCCATATCTCGAGAATATTAATACATCAAATACCCAGTTTGATCAAAATCTTTAATGCCGTTTTTGAGTAAATAAAAAAAACACATGAAAATTATATAAAATTTATTAAGTAAAGTCCCCCCTCCGGTTGATCAATTTTGATGAAATTTTTACAGTCATATCTCGCGCATATAACTAGATCAAATACTCAGTTTAATCAAAATCGTTAGAGCCGTTTTTGAGAAAATCGAAAAAAAACTTTAAAAGTTATTAAATAAAGTACCCCCTATCTTTGAGCAAATTTGATGAAATTTTCGCTTTCACATCGCGGGCATATATATATACACTAAATACCCAATTTCAGGTTTGCACGGTTTATAGTTTTTGAGCTAGTCTGTACACGCACACACACACACACACACACACACACACACACACACACACACACACACACACACAGACCATTTCGCGGGACTTGGTTATTTATATATTTCTGGTTCTAAACTTACTATATATTTCATATATAGGTAAGTGAAAGTAAAAATCTGGTGCGATGCGCGCAACACACAACTTTCACTTAGAACTTATTTTGATTAGAAATTGACGTGTTTTGTTAAATGCCATTTCTCAAAGTCACATATTTTTCCACATTCATTTATTTTCCACATACTAATTTGGTGCGATGCGCGCAACACACCACTTTCACATACGGACTTACATTAGAAATTGACATGTTTCGATAATAAATAAAAGCCACACTTTTCCACATTTATATGCTTATATTTGATATCTCCATAAGTTATAATGTATCTGTAATGCATAACTTGAAAATGCTCAGTACTTTTCGAATCGTTTTGCTTATTTCTTTTTTTAAGGGACCCAATTTCATCAACAGTTCAGTTTTTTTAATGCTTTCTTGTTTTTTACTGCGAGTTGCTTTTTGTAAATATATCGCGAAGGTGAATCGATAGGACGTGTATTTTTGTCTCGTAGTTAAGTTTGTCTCTTATTCCTTTCTGGAAATCGAGAACGATTACTGTTCCTCTAAAATCACTTTATATTGCCTTCAGAAATTAATTATGGAACTAAAGTTTCTAAATTAAAATACAATGAATTAAAGATTATCTTATACCATATTTTTTCATACCTTACATGTTTTAAATAATTTGAGCATCACCTACTTACTCTCTAAAGTAAAATAATATTTTTTATTGTTAAATAAAAGTTTTTATTTTCATCAGTGTATAACACAGGATATGAATTTTTGGTTGTCACATCGCGGGCATAAACACACATCAAATAAACGGTTTGATCAAAATAGTTACAGCCGTTTTTGAGGAAATCGAGAAAAAAAAACTTAAAAATGGGCAAACAGTTTTGAAATTAAGTACTACTTACGTTTGATCAATTTTGATGAAAGTTTTGTTGTCACATCGCGGGCATACACATACACCAAATACCCAATTTCAGGTTCCTATGGTTTATAGTTTTTGAGCTAGTCAGTTTACACACACAGACTATTTCGCGGGATTGGGTTATTTGGACTCAGGGGACCCCAAAACATGTATTTCCGTTGAAAATTTTCACGATCGCAATACTTTCCCTTGCTGTACATACATTTCATATATAGGTAAGTGAACGTAAAAAAAATTATTTGTATTTGGACTCATCGACAGTAAATATAGCATTATAGCAGTTCATGAGCATTGCTTATATTCAATGATAATTCAACCTAAAATTTCATTGCCTCGGCATTGATTTCAGTTACCACGTCAATGACTGATTGTAAAACTGTCTTGATTCCCTTTATTGTCTAGTTCATTCCACATTTATAAAATCAGATGGTACCATAAGAATTGCCATAATATTTTTTTGTTATGGGAAAAAAATAATCTTAAACATAAAATCATATTTTTTCTAGAAATAAAAAAGGTAGCCAAAAATAACTTTATTTAAAAATCGGTCCCCTAATTACCTTATAATACCCTAATACCCTTATTACCTAATAATTATATATTGCTGGAAGAAGGATGAAATTCTTTCATACCTAATGATGAAATAATATTAGTGAAGTTTTAAATTATAAGTATTTTATTAGGATAGGAGGTGTACTTTCGATTTTCCACATACTAATCTGGTGCGATGCGCGCAACACACCACTTTCACATACGAACTTAGATTAGAAATCGACATGTTTCGATAATAAATAAACGCCACACTTTTCCACATTTATATGCTTATATTTGATATCTCCATAAGTTATAATGTATCTGTAATGCAAAACTTGAAAGTTCTCAGTACTTTTCGATTCATTGTTGCTTATTTTTTTAATTTTTTAAGGGACCTAATTTCATCAACAGTCGAGTTTTTTTTACTGCTTGGTTGTTTTTACAGTAATTTGCTTTTTGTAAATATAACGTGAAGGTGAATCGATAGGAGGTGTATTTACGACTCGCAAGAGACTTTGTCTCTTATGCCTTTTCAAGGGCGTACCAAGGATCAAAACTAGGGGGGGGGGGGCAAGCTATGGTCGTTCAGGCTGTAACACCTTACCGCGGAAAAGGTAAATGAAACCAAAATTATGTATAATTACAGCAGTGCATTATCAACTAAGTTATTACAATTATTTGCTTGAAAAAAATGTATTCTATTATTGCTTCCAGTCTTAAAAGCCTACAAAATTATTGCTTCCGGCCGCAGCTGCCCCTCCCCTGCCCCCCGCTGGGTACGCCCATGTGCCTTTCTGGAAATCGTATTTATTCTCTAAAGTAAAATAATTTTTTTTTTTATTGTTAAATAAAAGTTTTTATTTTTATCAGTGATAAAACGGGATGTGAAATTTGGCTCTCACATGGCGGGAATATATACAGATAAAATTCCCCGTTTGATCAAAATAGTTACAGCCGTTTTTGAGAAAAAAAAAAAAACACGTGAACATAAGACAAAATTCATTATATAAAGTCACCCTCCGTTTGACCAATTTTGATGAAATTTTGTTTGTCACATCTTTGGCATATGCATACACCAAATACCCAATTTCAGGTTCGTATGCTTTATAGTTTTTGTGCTAGTCTGTTCACGCAACATACAGACGGACAGACGGACAGACCGATAGACAGTCACACGCACAGTACCCCACAGACACACAAACATACACACACACATACACACACACACACACACACATACACACACACACACACACACACACACACACACACACACACACACTCACACAAGCACACACACACACACAAACACACACACACACACACACACACACGCGCGGACACACACACACACACACACAGATCGTTTCGTGAGATTTGGTTGTATGGACCAGTAGCGGATCCAGGGGAGGGGCGCGCGGCTGTTCTGTTCACGCAACATACAGACGGACAGACGGACAGACCGATAGACAGACACAGACACAGAAAGACACACACACACACACACACACACATATACACACAAACAAACACACACAGACACACGCATACACACGCGCACACACACACACAAACACACACACATACACACACACACACTCACACAAGCACACAGACACACACACACACAGACCGTTTCGTGAGACTTGGTTGTATGGACCAGTAGCGGATCCAGGGGAGGGGCGCGTGGTATTTAAATTGGTAAGTATATACTATAGCATACTATATATATCACATATAGGTTAGTAAAGGGCCGGGATAGCCGAAAGGGTTTGAGCGCGACCCGCTTTAGCACGCTCGAGCCGAACGGTGGCGATTCGAATCCGCCCTGGGATGGTTGTTCACTTTTATTTCATGGAGGCACCACGGAGCAAATCTCGACCTACCTACCATGGTTAGAATAGGTTGGTTACACCTCTCCTGTTATCATCCTGTTATACTACTTTCCTGTTATCATTACAGTATAACCACATTTAAAAAAAAATATCGAAAAGATAAAAAAAAACCTTAATCGTAATAACCCCCATTCATCGAATTTCAAAATTGGAACTATTTACACAATCCAAACCTACATGAACATAAAAATATACCCTCAATTTGAATTAATTCCAGAAGTTATAAATTTGTTATATGGTGGACATCACCCCCTGCCCACTAGACCAAAATTTAAAATTTTATTTTTAAAATAAATTATTACTCAAAATCTACGCACTCGTAAAGATAGATACAGACCCTTATTACGAATTAATCAGAAACGTTTATTATAGGGAATAGCCCCCCCTATTAAAATTAAAATTATAAATGATTGTTTTCTCCTATATTTAAAATTTCTACTTTTTTAAAGTCGAATGTGTGATTATTTTTAATTGCCATACTAAAGCGGAAGCTGAGGTATTTATGTTCTTTTTTTACATTTGCTTGATGTTGTTTGATTCTATTTCTCAAGTTTTGTGAAGTTACACCAATGAAAAATTTATTATGGCAAACATAACGGGAAAATATTGTGATCGTTAAAAATTTTGACATTAGGTTTTCAATGGAAATTGTCTGTGTGTGTGAACCGACTACCTCAGAAACGATTGTCGTACGAAACTGAAATTCGGTGTTTGAGGTAGTTATATGTCCGTGATGTGACAGCGATTTCTTAAAAATGGAGTAAATAGAGGGAGCACTTTATCCTAACATCTATTTTTCTCTTTACGATTTTTCAAAGCAGCTCTATCTATTTTGATTAAACTTGACGGGTCCAATCCTAATAATGAAGTAGGTTTTATCGTCATAGAAACGTTCTGAAGGCGTTTCGGAAAAAAGTGGCGAAAGAAAATTTTCTTTCTATAAATGAAGGACCTTTGTTTTTGTTCATATGGAGAAATTAACTGCCTCTCATTATGCATAGGATAATAAATCGTGGAAAGCTGAGAACGTGAATGTTGTGTTAACGTTAGTATTAATTAATCCCTTATGAAACTTAGTACGCTATTCACTAAAGTAACCATGATAAATATAATTGTTTAACTAATTAAAAATTCTAATTTTCGATTGTTTATAAAAATAATATGTTTGATTTAAAAAAAGATAAATATCAAAGTAGTCAAAAACGTTCAATGTGTAATTGGAGCCCTGTTATTTCTTTAAAAAAAAACGGTACAAGTTTCATCTTTCATAGGAAAAGTATTAATTGTAAATATTATATTATTATGGCCATTTCCGGATTTATAAAGTAACTAGCTAGGGTGCCCGGCTTCGCTTCGGTAGTTGTGTGATAGTTTTAATAACAGAAAATCTTTAAAATTAAAGAAAAGAGAACAAAATTAGCACCTTCTTGAAACTTCGGTTTTAACTTGGTGTCAATATTAAGATTCGAGATCTGCAGAGTCCGCCCAAATAAGGAACCTTATATACTTTATAGGGGGTTTAAAATGGTAAATGAACAATTAATTATGATGTAATTTTGTCGAGTTATGCATTGTTTTTTATGGTTTATGTGTTCCTGAATCCTATAAGCCCATTCCATGCAGTCTACAGATAATAATTTATTAGATTATAGTTGAAAAATCTGATTTCTCAGTTTAAAAAAAAATCATATTTCGAGTACATCTTAGGCGCCTACTACTGGGGTGCTTGATACTCCACCCCCCCCCTAATGCTGCAGTTATAGTATATGATAACTTCTAATCTACAGAATGCAATGTCATGTGAATTTTCCATTCGATTTAGTGATGTAAAAACTGTATATCACTGAACATACTTGTAGTTTACCTTACTCGACCATATTAAGTAAAACATTCATTCAAAAGATTACTTTACAAATCCCTGGACAATCTGTCTATTTACTTCAAATTGATCATTTATCTAGATAGTATTTATTGATTGAATGATGTATAAGTGAAGTATTTAACAACTTTCTTGTTGGTTTTGTGATTATCTTTTTCAATTTTACTCATATTTAGCTAAAGATGTTTGGAATAATAGTTATGCAGATATTAGACCCACATTTAACTGAGAAATCCACAATCGGCTTATTTCTGATTAATGGATTTATACTCATATGGATATATCTGTATATCGCATGTCGGATTACTAGAGCTCTAAAAATATCAATTGTAAATTATAAATACCGTTTGAATCAGAATGACAAAACCTGCAATTCCATAATAGTCACAATAGTATTAATAATTTCGTAAGTATTAATAATTTACCATATTCTCTTACGGTGGGGATGACCGTTTTAACGCAAGTGGAGGGCTACTTTTGAGTTACAGTTAGCAGTTAACGCCCCAAATGTAGACTATTTATGATCAAAGACTATTTTCCCTAGTCACTGTTTGTAGGTACATAATAACATTGAGAAAGCAGCTGAAATTTCACATGTGACCGTCCAAAAAAAAAAAAAAATAGTTTTTCGAGTTTTAAACATCTTGCCGACGTGTGATATGTGCGTAATAACCATTGTCTTAGCAAGGTATAGTTTTTCAACTATAATCTGTTACAACTTTCGATCTGTTGAATTTCATGTCAAAGAAATGGTCCTATTAGATCCAGAAGCATAGAAACTACCGAAGATTCATAGAAACTTTTTTTTTAAAGATCTTTCTTCTATTTCAACCTCCCTTAAGATATCCCCCCTTAATTTGGGCGGACTCTGCAGATCTCGAATCTTACTATGTACTACTAAAAAGCCAATACAAAAACTTCATGAAGGCACCATTTTTTTACATTAATTCTTTTTATCCTGAACTATGCGGGGTGATAATATCTTATTGAAAACATGCTGAAATTGAAGTTCGTCATTTTGTCAACTGGAAGGCTCATCATACATAGTAATCAAACCTACCTATTTTTCATAACTACAATAAAAACACTTCAAACTTTTTGTTTTCGATTTATATTCAGTCAAGTTATCTCTGATTTTATTCGTTCGCTGTACTACTAAGAAATTTTCAATCATATCGCATTAAATTTACTTAAATATTATATATTGATTAAATGTAATGTGTTGATCAATTAACCTTCTTCTGAGAAAATTAATTTTTTAAGGAATCCAGTTGGTAGTCAAGTTTTTTTAACCTCAAGACCAATAAAGAATTATTATATGAATCCAGTTGGTTTTATAATTGATTGCATTAATGTAAAATCATTATTTTATTTTGAAACGCAAAGGAGAAACTAATTATTTCGATAATTTTTTTGTAATTTTAAAAGAACAGCTGAAAAAAATATATATAACCATTACAAACTGAATGAATGAACAATAAACATTGAGTGAAACGCACCCTAGCGCTCCCTGGTAATCTGGAGCTCGAATTAAATTTTTCATCCTTAACACATCAACGTCATGAACAGATAGGCTAATTACAATGTGCGAGAGGCTTAAAATTCCAGTCCTTTTCTCTTCAATTTTACATGCTAAAGATAAAAATTGAAACCTTCTTAATGGCTATGGGTTATAGGCCTACACGACGACATAGCTTTCTTGATCGTACGTAGAGTCGTTTTTGAGCCTTATCGGCACGCACATAGTACACTTTGCTTTTTAATATATTGTGGGGGCACACGAAACGTCGACGCCTTTGACTCGCCCGTCTCAACGAGAGACTCTCAACTTCACTCACGAATCACGAAACTCATTTCAACTTATCGCTCAGCTGTGAAAACCGACTTAGGAGCTTCAGCAGCCGAACTGGTATACGGCACCCGTTTAAGGTTACCAGGAGAATTGTTCCTACAACCGGTGACATCAATTACTCCTTTCAATTATGCAGAGAGGCTAGCCTCACAGCTACGAGCACTTAAACCACCACCAGCGGCATGGCACAGCAAGCAACCAATCTTTTCACACCCGGCACTATCCTCATGTTCTCACGTCTTTCTAAGGGATGATTCGGTAAAACCACCACTGACGCCGCCATATACAGGCCCTTATAGAGTATTGGCCCGCTCAGACAAAACGTTCACTATACTTCAGGACGGAAGAGAAAAAACTGTCACACGGGACAGGCTTAAGCCAGCCTTCCTAGACACCAACCAGCTTTCGGAGGGAAATATTTTACCACCAGTCAGTAGAGCGGGAAAACGGACCGACATTCCTTCAACATCAGCGTCCAACCAAGAGGACACATCAACCTCACCAATGCCGGACTTTCTCAAGAGCTTGCTACCAGCGAAAACGGTATCCTTTGCGGAACCGCTAGTCATGGCGACGCCAGTAGAGAATAGGCGTACTACCAGGCATGGTCGGGTAATTAACGTTCCTAAACGCTTCAGGTAGACCTCTGCTGGAAGGGGAGTGATGTGGGGGCCCCCAACATACTCAATATATCGCTAGGCGGGCAACACTGCAAAAATAGATAGAAGGAAGGTTATGATATAGACGGTTACCAAAAAGTGATAAAAAGATTTGAATTTGAATGTTGTTATATGTTATTACTTTGTCGAGTTAAATAAATAATTATTAGTTACACAGTGTGTTTAATCACATAACATAAAGCCCCATAATATATTGATTATAAGTACAAAAACAATTGAAATAAAAAGATAAAAAATTATGAGTGTTATATTATCAGCTAGCAACGCCTTATGTAAAAAATCACAAAGATATGAAGACTAAGAATTTGATTCGATATGGAATGAATCGTACAGATACTCAGACTCATCGACTGTGCCTTATTATAAGACAATTTGAAGATATTTTATTTTTTTAGGATAAATTCGGCTTTCGAAGAATCTTAGCTCCTTTAATGGATCCAGTTTTCTCACGGTACCGTAGTAAAGAATTCATATCGGTGTTAAATAATCTATTAACATAAACTTGGTGGGTCATCTACACAAGTTTGCAGCTAATTTTTAGGATTCTCGCAACAAGCTTTACATCGTTCATCCCCACAATAGTCTGTTTCAAGCCGACAATAAATTGTAGTTTATACGACTTTTAAGGGTCCGTGTCATCGGAAAAACAATTAGGGGTATTTGGTTTGCATGTAGAGGTAACAATGATGAGGATCTTATTTCAGAAGTTCAATTCAATTTGGGTTTTCATGAATGGGAATATTGACCAGTAATAGTTTTTTTTTTTAAATGTTATTGTTATAAATAGTTTATTTAAAATTTTTTGTTTAGTTTTACAGGAAAACGTAACCGACAGACATAAAGAATTCCATAATAAAAAAAAGAAGCATAGTTTAAATATAAGTCGGTTAGAAGAATTCGCCACGTTTTCGTGTTTTTTTGTTTTTGTTTTTTTTTGGTCTTGAAAAAAAAGAAAAGAAATGTAACAAAAGAAAACAAAAATAGATTAGTTTTTGTTTTTCTTTTTGTTCAGTACCCCTACATATACGTGTGTGGCATAAGGACTGCAGAAAGTTACTATACTACGGAGAACTGTAACCAACATAGAAGTTCGAAATTTATAAATGTCAACCCGTCCAGTGTGGATTCAACTTAGGCCGGGATAGATGAGCATAATCAATAAACTAATATTCGCAATCCTATTATTATTAGAAAAGTATGGATTATTTGTGAATAACATATTTAAAGTTGGTGAATTCGAAAACAAAATACACAAGTTTGGGGACTATTAGATTACATCAAAACACTCCTAACCATCCCTCTTCATTGGCGTGATCATTTTAAGCATAGTATCAGGAAGGATTTTCAATATCAAGTATAATCTGATATTTTTAATTGAATCTTGATGGAGTCACTGGGTTTTTTGTTTATGAAAAACTTTTACTAAACGGTGTCGAAGCGACACCGAGCAGCTGTAGAACACGGACTAAAAAACGTCAAGCTCTTCAATCACTGATAAAGCTTATCAGGATGAGTTAAAAATCTATTTAACATACATTGAGCACATTATAATCATAAGTCAGTGTCAGGGTATTTCACTTAGTCTGTATTAGAAAATACTGAAGTAAAACAAGTAATTCAGTGATATTTATGCCAGTTATAAAATCGTGAGTGTATAAATTGGATGACTCATACTGGAGCTATAATATTTGCTAATGACTCCTATTTACTTTTGACTCATTCGTCATTTTATTAAAGTACCTAAGATTTTATTGCCGATTTAATCGGTCTTTAATTTAATGCAAACAATTCATTATAGTAATATTTTAATAATAAGATGTTATCAGAACCTACCTTGTTAAATCGAAGCGAAACCGAGCAGCTGTAGAACACCGACTAAAAAACGTCAAGCTCTTCAATCACTGATAAAGCTTATCAGGATGAGTGGGGGTGACGGCATGTGATTCACTTCCTCGGACAATCCCAAAAAATAGCGGAATCGGCAAGTGGATTATCTGTAAAATGCCTAATTCAGGGACTTAAAACGCAGGTTCCAATATTGATTCAGGAAAATAGATAATAGTACGCCAAAAAATTGTACCTTAATGAAATTTTGGCCATCAATTTATATTAGCAGTAAAATTCGAGATCTGCAGATTCTTCCAAAATTAAAGAGGAGGCAACCTCTAAGGAGTGTTGAAAGGAAGGGAGGCCTATAAATTAAGATTGTTGCAAAAAAATCAGCTTGATGGATCGCCCTTGTTAGTTTCTATGCTTTTGAATCCGTTGAAGTGTTTTCAGCCCTCGACCTATTCTTGTTCTGCAGATACTAATGTTGAAATAGGCTGGTTGAAGCCATGGTCATAATTTTTAGCAGCCTACTCGGCGAGGATGTAAATTTTCTTAGTTCGCTTCATTATTATTGCCAATTATACAAGCATCACATCTACTTGAAGGATGGGCCAATGCTTTATGATCACAAACTAAATAGAATTCCGGGTTCTGACTATACGTTCATGCGTGTATCCCCGCTACATTCAACGTGAATCTCGTATTTCACAACTACGTAAGCTGTCAGTGTGTCTTTTCTACTGGAAATCGGATCCTAAAGCAGCAATAATTATATCGCGGCTTTAATATCAACTCTCTAAGATCGCTCGAATAGATTATAGCAAATCCAAGAAATGTTACTTTGGGCAATTTTGCAACAGAAACAGGAGATACTGTGTTCAAGCCAATGTTTCCTCAAATCTATTTTTAAAGAACCAGGATTAAAGGCCAAAGCGTGTTAAAGTGCGACCCGCTATTCTCGCAGGCTTTGGTTCGCCTTTTTTATCGTTACATCTTCTTAAGGTACGGGGGTAACTCTAGAGGTTTTACCAACATATTCCACCCATGGTGGGAAGGTCAAAATTCATTCTATGGATCTAAAATAAAATTTCACACACCAAGAGTGGATTCGAAACGCGACTGTTCAGCTCGTTAATGCTAATATGCTCATCTATCCCGGCCTACGTTGAATCTACGCTGGACGGGTTGACATTTATAAATTTCGACCTTCTATGTTGGTTGCACCTCTCCGTAGTATGGTAACTTTCTCCAGTCCTTAAGGCACACACATCAATATAGGGGTACTGAACCAAAAGGAAAACAAAAACTCATCTATTTTTATTGTTTCGTTTAGTTACATTTCTTTTCTTTTTTCAAGACCAAAAAACAAAAACAAAAAAAAAAAACACGAAATTTATAAAGCGTGGCGAATTCTTTTAGCCGATTTATATATAAACTATCCTACAAGCAAATCGTAAATAAATAAAATATTATCAAAATACTGTTAAAATAAAACAGTATAAACGAGAAGAGCTTTCTCTATTATTTTTACTTTATGGATAGCTGATGTGTAGATTTCAGATTAGTACCTCCTAGAAGGAGATGCAAAATGAATTTCAAAAAATAAAAAAAAATAGTGCCAAGTACATTATCCTTTAGTAATAGGTCGCTTTTTTTATATTAAACAATTGTGCCATTAATGCAAAACTATTAATGATTTTCATGTAAAGAAGCTTTAATAGCTTCAGCTTCCTGGGCATGCGCTAATATTCAATGACCATGATTAGTTTGGACAGTCCAGTAATGATGGACTTACTCATTAGACAATTCTCTCTTACTTTGGTAAGTTCATGATTGATGTGAACTTCTTCAAAAGAGTTATTTTATTTTTTTTATTTTTCGGTGCGAAAAGTGGACAAAACCTGGACTCCTAGATTTTGCTGTGCACAGCCAGTTAGTGTTAGGTTTATTAATGCTATGGGTTGAAGGATTTCGTTAAGTGCCGTTCAACGATATGGTTCGAACCAAAAGATCGTTTATCTGATAATTACTTCAGCCAAACTTATAAATTATTAACAAGAATAGCCATACTTTGAAATTATTAAGATAGACGGACTTTCGTAATGGTCTGAATCTACAATCAGGTAAACGACCTATCTCAGTGATGTTTTGCCCGTTTCTTAGCTTTGTTAATGGGACTGAAAAGTATTTATTTGAGGGTTTTTGAAAACCCGAATATGCTTGGAATGTATAACAAATATACTAAATAACCAAAGTCACTCTTGAGTTCAGTGTTCCGCGCGGTAAAATCTTATTTAAATGAGTAGTGGCTAATTGGGACAAGATCTGAAAACTGTTTTTAAAAGTTCAAATCTTTGCTAACAATAGGGCATATGTAGTTTTTCGGGTGTTTTACTACATTGTAGCAAATAGTTTGAACGTACATTAATTTGAACCGTCGTAACTGTTGCATATGTTTTTCCAAAACTATGTTTCTGGTGTATTGGTCATCAGCAATGTTTGATCATACTGTGAACATTCCGTTAGGTTTAACAAAAAAATATAGGCACACTAGTCTTAAATATAAAAAAGATGAATCAGGGGTTAACCTAACTTACGGTTTTTGAGAAAGAGAGAAAGTGGCAAGAAGATGCAAAAAATTTCAAACCTACGACAAAATTATACTTTTAACTTTAATTTTTTAAATTTCAATGCGCGATCTTGGGAGACTTTTGCGAAAATGTAATTACAATTTTTATCAGTAATTTTCAATATGTCTCATAACTGACCCTCTGTATTAACGAAAAAATGTTACTTAAAATTTTTTAACATATTGGTTAAATATAATCAGAATAATTTCCAAGTGTAAATGTTGCTAATAAAATTGTAGCATAATAAAAAAAAATAGCAAAATAATTATGTTTATTTTTTTTCATATTATGCAGCCAATAATAAACTTTATAGCTTCGGAATGGGTTTTACTAACTTATATTCCAAAATAATAGACTACACTCAGAAAAAAACCAATGCATCAACCTTTTTTTTTTTCACTCAATGTCGGGGCAAAGTATGGACTCGATCCAGTGCGATTTAGAGAAAAAATCTGGTGCGATGCGCGCAACACACCACTTTCACATACGTACTTAGATTAGAAATCGACATGTTTCGATAATATATAAACTCCACGCTTTTCCACATTTATATGCTTATATTTGATATCTCCATAAGTTAAAATGTATCTGTAATGCATAACTTGAAAATGCTCAGTACTTTTCGAATCGTTTTGCTTATTTCTTTTTTTAAGGGACCCAATTTCATCAACAGTTCAGTTTTTTTAATGCTTTCTTGGTTTTTACTGCGAGTTGCTTTTTGTAAATATATCGCGAAGGTGAATCGATAGGACGTGTATTTTTGACTCGTAGTTAAGTTTGTCTCTTATTCCTTTCTGGAAATCGAGAACGATTACTGTTCCTCTAAAATCACTTTATATTGCCTTCAGAAATTAATTATGGAACTAAAGTTTCTAAATTAAAATACAATGAATTAAAGATTATCTTATACCATATTTTTTCATACCTTACATGTTTTAAATAATTTGAGCATCACCTACTTACTCTCTAAAGTAAAATAATATTTTTTATTGTTAAATAAAAGTTTTTATTTTCATCAGTGGATAACACAGGATATGAATTTTTGGTTGTCACATCGCGGGCATAAACACACATCAAATACACGGTTTGATCAAAATAGTTACAGCCATTTTTGAGGAAATCGAGAAAAAAAAAACTTAAAAATGGGCAAACAGTTTTGAAATTAAGTACTACTTACGTTTGATCAATTTTGATGAAAGTTTTGCTGTCACATCGCGGGCATATACATACACCAAATACCCAATTTCAGGTTCCTACGGTTTATAGTTTTTGAGCTAGTCAGTTTACACACACAGACTATTTCGCGGGATTGGGTTATTTGGACTCAGGGGACCCCAAAACATGTATTTCCGTTGAAAATTTTCACGATCGCAATACTTTCCCTTACTGTACATATATTTCATATGTAGGTAAGTGAACGTAAAAAAAATTATTTGTATTTGGACTCATCGACAGTAAATATAGCATTATAGCAGTTCATGAGCATTGCTTATATTCAATGATAATTCAACCTAAAATTTCATTGCCTCGGCATTGATTTCAGTTACCACGTCAATGACTGATTGTAAAACTGTCTTGATTCCATTTATTGTCTAGTTCATTCCACATTTATAAAATCAGATGGTACCATAAGAATTGCCATAAAATTTTTTGTTATGGGAAAAAAAAAATCTTAAACATAAAATCATATTTTTTCCAGAAATAAAAAAGGCAGCCAAAAATAACTTTATTAAAAATCGGTCCCCTAATTACCTTATAATACCCTTATTACCTAATAATTATATATTGCTGGAAGAAGGATGAAATTCTTTCACACCTAATGGTGAAATAATATTAGTGAAGGTTTAAATTATAAGTATTTTATTTTGATTTGAATATAATACAGTAAAATTAAATTTAAAAGTTGCGCATTAATTAATTAAATCACTAAAATCTCTTTCCAAATATCGTCATACAACCGTATATTACTGATGAAAATAGCATATACTTACCTTTTAAATAATATAGTAATATATGTGGGCTTTTGAGTTTGAAGAGTTTTATTTCAATTTATTAATTAAAATTTAATAATGAGAAACCAACTAAAGTTATTTGTAAATTAAATTTGTGTTTAAAATGTGTTTGCTGAAAATTGCAAATTCCAATGTTACGATTGGAGCCATTTAAGTAGTTCTATAGACAGTATCGATTTTTTTTTCCGTACCCCTTTTCCGTACCTGGCCATGTGTGGCATATGGGGGGTTAATCTATAGGTGTTACCAACCTATTCTAAAACCATGGTAGGAAGGTCGAGATTTATTTAGAGATTTATTCCGTGGGGCCTCTACGAAATAAAAGTCATCCCTCCCAGGGCGGATTCGAACCGCCACCGTTCGGCACGAGTGTGTTACAGCGGGTCGCGCTCCAACACGCTCGGCTATTCCGGCCAACACACATTATGGAATTTATATTAATCGGCATTATTTTAATTCCAAAAATTTCTTTTTTTTTAACACATAAGCTACGATGACCTACTTACTGCAATTCTAAAATCCCGCTTCAACTATTATGATGATATCCCAGTAAAGCTAATAAAATCCGTCTCCCAGCACTTATTCCTATTTGTTATCACATCCATAACTTTTCTTAACTAACCTCCGTATTACCTTCTTCCTGGAAAACCGCTCTAGTCCGACCTTTAAAAAAAACGGCAGACTCTTCCTCCATGAACGATTTCCGTCCAATCTCTCTTCATTCCAACCTCTCAAAACCGTTAGAACGCCTCGTTCAAAATCAACTATCAAAATTCGTAGAAGTACATTGCTTCATTAACCCACTCCAATCGGGCTTCCGATCTGGCTTCTCAACTCAATCCGCTATCTTAAAAATTAACCATGACCTCCAAACGTCCATCGAACACCGAAAATTAACTATCCTCATCCTTCTTGATTTCTCCCAAGCATTTGCTATAGTTGTCTTCATCATCCTTCTTACCAAATTGCAAAAGCTCTATTACCTAGCAGTGCCTTACACTGGTTCAAATCCTTTCTTTCAAAGCGGTTACATTTCGTAGTCGTTCCACGCCTACCTTCATCCACTATCCCTCTCCTGTGGTGTCCCGTAGGGTCCCTCTCTATCCCTCACTCTGTCCGCCATTTACATTAACGACTTTCCTTTTCTGATACATCACTCCAAATATCACACCTATGCAGAAGATCTCCAAATATACCTATCCTTCCCGCCTTCCTAGTTATTGTTAGCGACAAAAAGAACTTCAGGATAATTTAAAACGAATTAATATCTGGGCAAAGGCTAACAAGTTGAAGTGAATGCAGAGAAAACGAATTTTCCATTGGTCACTTCCATGGTGTTTCCCCACTTTGACATTGTTGTGCGGTGTATGAGGGTATCTCTGGGGATCAAGAAAAACTAAAACGTTTATTTAATTGTTTCGTACGATTTATCTTTGGGGTTCCAAGAGGCGTCTCCATCCCACCTTTATACGAAAGGTTAAAGTGGTTATACCCATCTTACAGCCGCACAGTGGTTGAAAATCGACTAGTTTTGGAAAAAAACCTTGTCAAACCTGATCTGTAAGCCGCAAAAAAATAAAGTTGATATTATCATAACCAAGATTGAATTTCCTATAAAGTGTATAGGTTGGAGCCCCGCTTAACCGGCTATTTGGATTAACCGGCGGTGTTAGGAAAATAGAAAAAAAAAAAAAAAAAAATCATACATCAATTTTCGATCCGAGATCGGCTAGTTTAAGCACTTTTGCTGTTTCATGCTATTAATATCCTTGATAGTACTTGCAGTATCATTTTATTTCATGAAAACACCCAAGTTAGGTGAAGAAAAAAATATCATACAGAGGAGCAATCAATTATGTTTTTCGTTATATTTTTATTTTTAACTATTAAATGTAATATCATATTAAAATATTAGATTAGGGTTATCCGGCTTTAATATAATTTCGATAGGAGATGGCGTGATAGACTGTTCCATATAGGTTTAGTGACTATAACTCTATCAGTGAAAACTCAATTCCCTAATTGATACTAAATAACAGCTGAACTTTTTTTAATAACAATTTTTTTAAATTAAATTGTTAAATAAGTATTTGAAAAACTTTTATTGAACCAAATTAAGCCTTTACTTGAAAGTAGTGAAGTGATACCGAGTCATCAGTTTGGTTCAGTGCAAGCCATTCTTCATTTTTTTAAATAAATTTGTTTTTATTTCTATGAGCTTCCTACCACTTACTGTTAAAACGAGGCAAGGAAGTTTTCATGAGAAATCGGTTTGTTTATATCCACCAAGTTATCCGAGGTCATGTTATTATTATTAATATTATTATAATATTATAATATATAAACTTATTATTAATAATGTTCAAACACATACTAAAATCACGGTAGGTGAAAAAGTTTTTTTTTATCATCGACCTAATAACGAATAATAACGATTCAGAATGACATTTTTAAAGGATGCTACAGAGCAAGTTAGTAAGGCATGATGTTTTCTTAACGATTAATAATAACCTAATTCGAAGCACAAGCTTCATAGCGAATAAACTGCATGAAATATCATAGGTAATTCAATAAAAAAAAAAATTACACATTTACAGACGCAGGTGGACGCAGCTGGAATATGTTTTAATATTTCTTAGGAGGTATCTTCTTCTTAAAAAAATGGATTTTAAAACTGCACTCGGCTGCGCTTGAAAAATATGGATTACCAAAAAAAAATTTGTCTTATTTTTATTGCATTTATTCGGGATTTTATTTCAGGTTTAAAACATAAACAAAATAGCATAATTTTTATGGTCGTGTAATGTGTGAGATCGCTTTTCATGATTATGAAGGAAAATCGCACGAAGAAACAAAAATGTGAGCTGCAAATATAAGTATGGTGTTATAAATTTTAAGTTGAAATATAAACTTTTTCAATGATCGATTTTCTAAGGGTTATATAAGTGTAAAAATCGGAATATCTCAGAATAAATTGATGGAATGTGTCAGGTAACTATTCTATTTATTAATAATGAAAAGAAAAAGAATATTCCGAAACCTTCAAAAAATAGGTTTTTTCCGCCTTTCAACCACTGTGCGCCATAAGTATTTCCAGACCTCCTTCCTATTCCAAGTTATCTGATCCTGTCGTCCCTCATATATCACGGAACTTCTTCAGATCCACATACTCCGGCCCACCGAATGCCAGCTTTTGAAAGATCTATCATTATTCGGTCCTCATCCTTATGGAACTCTGTTCCCCTGTTTATCCGTCACTCCAAAACTCTCCCTACCTTTAAATCCCTCCTGTTCAATCATCTCCTATCCATCCCGCTTCCCGAAGAATGGTAAATAGTCTATACAAATTCTCAATTGTAATTCTAAACGGTATAGGCCTTTATTATTTATTAATTTTTTAAATATAAGTTCCATTTATTTTATTTGTAAATAAGTGTATATATGTATATATTATAAGCTCCACACACACATAGTTATTTTCATTTTAAGACAATAAGGATTTTCAATTTATTTTTTTCATCACAAGAAGATTCTTATGACCTTATTATTTAATTAAAAATATTCTATTCTACATGGCGCTACAACTCTAGGTGGGCCTTGGCCTCCTCAATGAGCTGCCGCCATTCGGCCCGATTTTGTGCTGCCGCTCTCCAGTTGCTGATCCTTAAAAGGCTTCAGCTGCCACTCCGTCAACCCATCTAAGTCTTGGCCTACCAGTTGGACGAGTGCTGTGAAAGGCGGTGAACACTACTTTCTTGGGGATCTCGTCTTCTTCCATTCTTGCAACGTGACCGGCCCAACTTAGTCTCCCTGGCATGATGAACTTGACCAAATCAATGTCCCCGTAATGGTCATAATGCTCCAGGTTTGGGAAACATATGTAAGAACAGAACCTATTAGAGTTTTGAAAATGGCCAATTTAGTTCCCCTAGTAATGGGTTTGTCCCTAGTAATTTTAAGTAGAGAGAAATACGCCTTATTTGCCGCCACTAATCTCAGAAGAGAGATCATTTGGTTGTGTTACCTGGGATCCTAGATAAGTAAATTCATTGACACTTTCAAATCTATAAGAACCGACAACCAGTTCCTCTTCACTGCCATTCCCAGTATACATGTATTTGGTTTTTTCTTGGTTTATGGTCAGCCCCAAGGCTGAGGCAGCATCCATGAGTATCCCAAAGGCTTCCACCATTGCCGATCGAGATCTCGCCACAATATACAGATCATCAGCAAATTCTAGCAACTGCACAGAGCGCGTGAAGATAGTGTGGCTTGTTTGGATTCCGGAATCCCGAACAACCTTCTCCAGTGCAAGGTTGAAGAGGAGACAAGCCAGTCCGTTCCCCTGTCTTAGTACTTTGTCAGAGGGAAATTCATGGAGCAGTCAGATTGGATTCGCACCTGACACTTAACGTTCTTCATCAACTCACGAGATGTATAAATTTGCTAGGGATGCCCATTTCTCTCAAAGCCTCCTACAACATTGGACGATTGATACTGCCGTATGCAATTTTAAAGTCGACGAAAAGGTGATGTGTCGGGATCTTGTACACATGGCCCCGCTGCAGAATGGTCCTGATGGTGAAAACTTGGTCTATAGTGGATCCGCCTCTCCGAAAACCAGCTTGATATTTCCCGATTTCCCGTTCCGCGAATGGGGTGAGCATGTCGAAAAGGATATTAGAGAGGATCTTATAGGCACAAGACAATAGGGATATGCCACGGTAATTCGTGCAGTCTAGTTTATCTGTTTTTTTATGGAGAGGGCATATTATAGCATTAGCCCATTGTCGTGGTAGTCTTTCCTGATCCTAGATCGATAACACTAAATCGTGCAGTGCCCTGTGCAACTCATCTCCACCATACTTAAAGAGCTCAGCTGGCAATCCGTATGGTCCTGGCGCTTTGTTATTCTTCATCCGAAGGATTGCATACATTACTTCCTCTAAGTCTGGGGGTTCAATATCTCCAATATCCAGTAATATCGTATCCAGTAATGCTATCCTCTTCCTCTACACGTTCAAAAGGTGGCCCCTTTTATATTTAAGACTTTTTAATTATATTTAAGACCGATTGGAAGTGTCGGGCTCATCGATCTAAAAGTCAGGCTTATTGGAAAGCAGTGTCCCATCCTATTTCTTACACGCTTGCGTTTTAGGCATGAATGCCGTACGTCCACTATTTACCTTCTGGAAGAATCTTCGACATTCGTCTGAATTCCTAAGAGCTTCTATATCTTCCAGTTCTTTCCTCTCCAATACTCTTTTCTTCTTTTTAAGAAGCTTCTTCTCCTGCCTTCTTTTATCTCTATATTTCTCCTAGTGAATCGTTTACCGACCATGTTCCTATAGGCTTCATTCTTGGCATCATTGGCAAGCTTACACTTTTCTTCAAACCTCGTCTTACAGGAACCTGTTTCCCAAGGATTTGATGGGCTGAGACCTCCAAAGCCTTCTCCAATCGTCCCAGACATTCAATGACTTCAAGGTCAGCTTGCCCTTCTCTCACCAATGCGCCCGTTTTCAGTTGAAATGCTTGGCACCTTTTTTGGTCTTTCAGCTTTCCGATGTTCCATCTTATGGAAGTTTTTGCCCTATGGTTCCTGACTGCGGCAATCCTGGCTTTTAAAAAATATATGATATATGAAAAGAATAAATCTCATCGTTTTTAAGAGCAAACTTAGGGGAAAAAGAAGAAATTATTTTTAAGCGGTAAGTTCATATAGAAAAGGGATAAAACTGGGGCCACGTCAATGATGGTAATAAACATAAACTTATATTTTCAATGAAACACCCCGACATGCGCCGAAATGGTGCAGTCTTCATTTAGCAATGAAGTATCTGTTCCCTTTACTCAATTTCGACGCAGTTTTTGCTGTCACATCGCGGTCATATGCATACACCAAATTCATGATTTCAGGTTTGTACGGTATTTAGTTTTTCAGCTAATGTGTTCACACACACCCATACACACACACAAACCCGCACCATTTTCGGGACTTATTTGGACTCTGGGGACCCATTACGTGTATTTCCGTTGAAAATCGGTAGCCTATCGCAAAACTTTCCCTTACTCTATATTTCATATATAGGGAAGTGAAAGTAAATAGAAAATAAGGTAAAGGGACCTAACTAACAATAACATTTGATTTATTAAGTACATACATTTATCTGATAAAATCATTTTAAAAAAATTTAAATTATTACTATTGTAAATTAATAATATTTAGTCATTTGATTTAGTTACTCTTTATTTAACATTTAACCGTTCCAATTAGTCTTGCCTTAACATTTGGAGTATATTCGTTAAATAACTAACAATGATTAGTTCAATCGAACGCTTCATTGCTAATAGCTTCTTGTCAATTCATGTCAGTCAAGTCTTCCGCTCAACAAATTTTATGCTACCAAGTGACAGTAGTGCTTTGCCAATTACTTTATATTTATGTCATCTCTAAGTACTTTCTAAGCTGTCAAATTAAAAAAAAAAAGTGACATCGATTAAAAGAAATAATGGATAAAACAAAGAATGGAATTGGTTGAATAATTGTCAGGATTTTAGGTTAATTTTTTTTACTTTCACTTACCTATATATAAAATATATAGTAAGGAAAAGTAATGTGATCGTGAAAAATTTCGACTTCCAGTTTTCAATGGAAATACATTTTTTGGGGTCATCTGAGTCCAAATAACCAAGTCCCGCGAAATGGTCTGTGTGTGTGTGTGTGTGTGTGTGTGTGTGTGTGTGTGTGTGTGTGTGTGTGAACAGACTACCTCAAAAACTCTAAACCGTACGAACCTGAAATTGGGCATTTGGTGTATGTAAATGCCCGCATTGTGACAGCAAAACTTACATCAAAATTGGTCAAACGAAGAGGGCTCTTTATTTAATTACTTTTTAAGTTTTTTTCGAGTTTCTTAAAAATGGCTCAAACGATTTTGATTAAACTGGGTATTTGATGTATGTTTATGCCCCCGATAGCACAGCCAAAATTTCATCAAAATTAATTAAACAGTGGGGGCACTTCATTTCATAACTTTTTTTCCCATTTTTATGTTTATCGATTTTCTCAAAAACGGCTTTAATGATTTTGATCAAACTCGTCATGTTTAATGAGAATCAAGTATTCTTTAATATCATGTAAGCTTTATCATAATTAAAATGTTCTGAGGGGGCTTACATGGGGAAGGGGCCTTTTTTGTTTTCCTTTAAAGTACTTTGGTTTTGTTTATATGGAGAAATTAACTGCCTCTCGTTACGCCTAAAAAGTGGCTAAACATTAAAGATAAGATGGCTAAGATAAGAAGTTGCTAAATATAAAATATGAAAAAAATCAAGTTAATACAAACAGTAGAAAAAAAGAAAAATATTCCGTCAATTCACAAAACACGTTGATCCCACGCATGCGCAATACATCTTTAATTACAGACCATTGTATATAATTAAAGATTTATTGTTCACCTAATGAAAATTATTTGTTTTATTGTATCTAGATGAGTGTTTAACAACTACATAGAGAATTTTAAAATCAGACGCGATAGAGTATTATTTGCATTGCCGAATTATCAAATGTAGAAACTTTTATTTAATAATAACAATGTGTAAATGAATGTTGAAAAAAGTGTGACTTTGAGGAATGCCATTAAACAAATCTCGTCAACTTCTAATCAAACCAAGTTGGTAAGTGAAAGGTGTGTGTTGGTTTTTCTTCTTAAGATTTTTTATTTTTAAAAGCCAACTTTTCGATCCAACTTATGTATCTTCATTGGGGATAAAAGAAAACAAATATATGAGTATGTATGCTAGAAGATGACATTTCAATTAATTAGCCTTTCACTTCAAAAGCGTTGGGTTTCCCCGTAATAAACCTTTGAAGTCGGCAAAATAACCCCCACCACTACCCCTCAGCTTATTTTACCTTCAGTCTTTGTATTACTCTGGACATAGAAGGTAATTATCAGATTTTATATATCAGATTTTATGTTAATTTGCTAACATTTATGTTAGTTTGCGGAATGCAAGCCGGAAGCTATCAGTTTATATTTACAATGGTAAATGAAGGTATTTGAGAATTTGAAAGGTTATTATCTATTAAATTACAGATTAACTGATATAAGTTAATGAATAAAATAATGTTTTATCCATTGTTTCCGAAGACCTTTCAAGGAATTTCCACTCACTGCTCGAGAATATTGTGCGTCTGCAAAGCGAAAAAAACTCTTTTTGTGGCTTGTTATTCGCTATAATTTTTCTGCCTATCGGTCATTTAAGATTAACGATTCAAATTTCAGCAGAGAATGTTACAGGAATCATCGTGCTCAGCTGAAGACTTCGAGGACGCAATAAAGTGGCTGACTGGACAAGTCTGCGCATGTTCGACCATCGCAGGCCTCGCGATCCTGCTAAACCTGGTGGCGGCTCCATTGATGACTCTGCTCTGCACGCCCTCCCTCACACTGGACTGCGACTCCGTCATACTCTCGTTCTCCGATTCTCAGCGCCTAGCACCGCTGCTATCACCGTCTTCACAACGCTTACTTATCGTCTCAGGGGTGGGTGGAATAGCGAACAATGTAAGGTCATTTGTACAAAACTTTCAATCACTTATATTTAACAATTTATTTAAAAGATAATTAGACTGACACCTTAATAGTCGGGTATGCAGTGAACTCAGTTAATGTCCTTAATAAATGTATATATTTTTTGTCAGATTAGCGGTTTGCGAGGAAGAAGAGCTATAATGATCGCTTGTGGATCGCATGTTGCTTATGTCAAGACAGAGTTTGAACCGCAGTTTAATCAGTTTCCACTGACAGTGTTGTCAAAGGTATTACATAAATTGTTGTAAGCTCAATACTTATTACGGAACTTAATTTGTTACTTTCTGTAGTTTTTGTATTTGGAAGATCCGTAGGATAATATTCAATAAAATTTCAAATAAAACAATAATATTGTGCATTCAATAAAATATCCTAAAAAGACCATAAACGGATTAAGAATTCAAATATATCATTCTATTTGCAATAGTAGAGCCTTTTATAGTAATAAGAAAGCAACTTTTTGTGATCTCGTTGACGATTTATATACGAGAAACTGAAAAAAAAAACTCGAAAAATTTCACGGATTTTAGACCACTAAGCGCTAAATACGTTCACGTTTTAATTACTTTGTCTCCACGGTAGTTCACTAATTTTAAAATAAAGAAGCTCGTCTTACACAAAATTCTATATAGTACAATTATTATAGGTAACATTTCTTATTTGGAGTAGCCCTCTTCAAATTGCAGCCTTTGGAACATGAGCGTAATTAATTTTTCCGCTATGATAATCGGTTTTTGCGAAACGACTTAAACGATTTTAACTGTGAGAAACTCAGTCGACGCAAAATTTTATGCCCTTCTATTTTAAATAGAACACAATTTTTTCTGAGATAAATTGTTTACGAGTTAAGATCGAAAAATTGAAAAAAGTTCGAAAATTTCGATTTTGTTTGCCTACAAAATCTGATAGCTACCGATCTGAGGTGGCAGACTTTCACATATGTTTTCTATGAAATGAGTACTTTCATTCTATAAGATCAAAGACTTTCTTCTAATCAGACACTTTTTTGGCACTCAGCACTCGGACTATGGGTGGTTACATCATGAATCCCCTTTCGTCATGGATTCAGTGGATTCCTAGATCAGATTTAGGCTAACATAGATGGAGCCATGTCGTATTATAGCGATATAATCGTCCACAGCTCTACTTTGAAGAAAGCAAGCAGAGAATGATAACTTTCCTTGAAAGGTTAAAAAGAACGACCTAAACCTGAGCAAATTAATATTTTCGCTTTTCAAAACTCAAATTCAGTACTTAGGCTACTGTGTCAGATATAATGAAATTTCAAAATCCCCAAGGAAGTTGAGAAAATATGGAGGGATACCAACTGGTGGCCGCTGACCAGTATTTTCCACCCTGGAACGAAGCTGACATCCTTCATGTCAGCGAGGTTAATTCGATATACGACTATTCTTCAAGAGTCTATAAAGTCATACATAGAAGGTAGAGTATCAGGTGTTGACTGCCTCTTCAGAGCTACTTACTCCACCTCACAGAATGCACCATGAGCCTCGAAGTTTCAACTCTTTAAGACCAGATCATCAACAATATTTCTACTGACGTCATCACCAGTTTCATTATTACTGAAAAAACAGTCATATACACATTCCTTTCAAACCGTCATCAAGATCTAATATCTGGAAAACTTCGTGACCCCAAGTCTTACCCCAGGAGGAGACCCTACTTTAAACATCTCTTGGAAGAGATCTCATGTGGGCATAGTAAAAATGAAGCAGTTGGCAAGACGGCGTTGCTTTTGGAAAAATATCTGGTATAAATCCAATACAAATTATAAGGCTTCAGTTTCCAATTCTTCTGGGTTTGCGATGACCATAAATATAACTCAAGGCCAAACAATGTCTGCTTGGAACAATGCTGCAGGACTCGGGGAAAATCCGTGGTTTTCCCAAGGGCAATTATATATCGCTTACTCACGTTTGGGGAAACCATCGATAATATTGCAAAAGAGAGGTTAACTAAAAGCATTGTGCACCAATTAGCACTTCAACAAATAGGAATTATGAATTTTAATAGTTACAAACAGGCAAATTATTTTTATTAATATTAATATTATTTATTATTTATGATTATTAATGTTTGGTAACACTGCTGATGTTTGGTAGCACTGCTTTGTAACCCCTGTTTTACCTTCCTTGTAATATATGAAAGTGCGTGTAATAAATGTAGAGTTCACAAGCATTCTATTCTTATTTTAATCTTTCTAAACCAAACATGTTGCAGTCGGTATTGATCAGTGATTTTAATTTGATCCGTGACGATAACATTGTGTGAATCGGCTAATCGAAAATGGAGTTTAACAAGCCCGCGTGTCTCAACGTGGTCTCCGGAAACATTGCAGAAAACTTAAAGAAAACTTTAAAGTGTTTAAAGAAGAAATAAATATTTATATGGTGGCTACGGAAACTGTAAATAAACCGATTGATGTACAAGTAGCGAGGCTTAAAAATTTGATAGGGCCCGAGGCACTAAAACTTTACCGGTCTATTAGGACCGCTAGTGAGGGCAAAGAATCGGTTCTTTCAATCCTTACAGATTTAGAAACTTACTGCATACCCAAGAAAAATGAAACGATGGAAGTTTTTAAATTCTTCAGCCGAAAACAAGGACCTGATGAACCTTTTGACCGGTTTTACGCGGATTTGAAAAGTTTAATAGCGTCTTTTAAAAGCTCAGTTGATCATAGGCATAAATTCACCAATATCAAGGGAGAAGTTGTTGCGAGAAGACCCAACCCTTAAAAAGACAGTTGATTTTTGTAAGGCAGTGGAGATGGCAGAAGCCAACATGCAAATGATTGCGGCCCAAGGACCAAAAGAGGATGTTTTCCAGGTAAAAAAAATCCAATTCTAAATATAATGAAAAAAATAAAACAAATTCAATTAATTGTACGCGTTGTGGTCGTAGACATTATTCTGGCACATGTCCTGCAATGGGTCAAACATGCAATAAATGTAAAAAACAAAATCATTTCGCTAACATGTGTGGAAAAGTAGATTTTAAAAGGAAAAATGTGAACTCTCTAGATGTACAAACGAATAAAAGTGATGGTTTTGAGTCAGATTATAGCATTTCCACCCTGAAAAAAACATACATAAACAATTTTCCTATTATTTTCAAACTTGACACAGGAGCTGAAATTAATGTCATCCCTGAAGTTTTGGTTATCAGGCTGGGCGAGGCAGTAAATATCAAGAAAACCTCGACAATGCTTGAAGCGTTTGGAGGCTTTAAAATTGAACCGCAAGGAATTATTAAACTAAAAATTAATTTTAAGAATCAGTCATGTGAAGCATTGTTTATTGTAGTATCAGGAAAAAAGTGTGTTCCTATTTTGGGACTGAAAACTTGTGTAGATTTGAATCTAATTAAAAAAGTTGATACTGTTACAAGAAACAATTTTTCTGACTTCATGTCCAAAAATCGTGATGTATTTGAAGGAGTTGGTTGTTTTCCTGATGTGTGCAGACTTCAATTAAAAGCTGGTTCTGTACCTAAAGCATGTGCAGCTCGCAGGGTTCCATACAAAATCAAGGACAAATTGAAAACAACGTTGGACAACTTGGAAAATCAGCGGATTATCGAGAAGGTGGCAAGCCCAGGAGAATGGGTAAATAATTTAGTCATTGTAGAAAAACCTGATTCCTCATTGCGCCTTTGCATTGATCCACAGCAATTAAACAAATACCTGATCAAAATTATTATGAAATTCCTACTTATGAAGAAATTTGTATGAAGCTTGCTCGCAAAAGTTGTTTTTGTCTATTCGACCTTAAACATGGATTCCGTCAACTACTTTTGGATGAGGAATCAAGTAACCTTTGTGCATTTAGCACACCATTTGGTATTTACAAGTACAAACGAGCACCCTTCGGTCTCTCAGTTTTACCTGAACTGTTTCAGAAACTAACATATAAATATTTTGGCCAAATTCCAGGAGTAATTGTCTATTTTGATGATTTGCTGTGTGCTGCAGAATCAGAAGAAGAACTAAATTCTGTAGTTTCTAAAGTCATGCAAGTTGCTAGAAAATATAATATAAAATTTAATCCTGCTAAAGTACAATACTTTGTATCTGAGGTCAAGTGTTTGGGATTTTTATTTAACAAAGATGGACACAAACCTGACCCTGAACGTATAAAATCAATAATGGAATTAAATCCACCCAATAATGTAAAAGAGTTGCAGCAGCTACTTGGCATGGTTAATTTTTTAAGACATCACCTGCCAAACTTGTCTGAAATTGTCTCACCATTAAGAGGATTACTTAAAAAAGGTGCAGACTGGTGTTGGACGACACTTCATGATAAACAATTGGATACACTAAAAGAATGATTTCGAGAATAACACTATTGGCATCATTCAACCCGGATAACCCTGTTGAGATACAAGCAGATGCAAGTAAAGATGCATTAGGGTGTGCTTTAATTCAAAATGGAAAGCCTGTTATGTTTGCAAGCCGCTCATTAACAGAATGTGAATGTCAGTATGCACAAATTGAAAAAGAACTCCTGGCCCTGGTATTTGCATTTACAAAATTTCATAATTATGTTTATGGCCATAAGTATGTGACTGCATATACTGATCACAGCCCACTGACTTCCATAATCCAAAAAGAATTTAGTAAAATCAAAAATAATCGGCTTAAATGACTAAGATTAAAACTTTTGCCGTATCATTTTGACTTGAAATATCTTCCAGGAAAATATATGTTAATCGCTGACTTATTGTCGAGAAATCTTGAACACTCATTAGAACCTGATGATTTAACAATGCGTGATATGGTCCATACAGTATCGGCAAATATAAAATTTTCTGAGAAAGAATTTCTCAGATTTTCTGCTGCGACAAAAAGTGATCCTGTCTTGGCAAAAGTTCTCGAATTCTACCAAACTGGATGGCCTAAAACAATTAACATAAATTGTCCTGAATTGAAGCATTTTTACAAAATCCGCAATGATATAGTGGTGGAAAATGGGTTAGTATGTTATAATGAAAGATTAATCATACCGAAAATGCTAAAAAGGTACATAATGAACCTTCTACATGAAACCCACCTGGGCCTTAGCAAAATCAAATCAAAAGTTAAACAGTTTTTCTACTGGCCTGGAATAATCTCAGACATCACTAATTTGGTCACTTCGTGTAATGTTTGCCAACGATTTCAACGAAGCAAGATTCAAGAAGAACTTCTTCCGCACGAGATTACCAAACAATTAATATTAAATTAAAGTTATCTACCTCATTCATAAATTTCAATTTGTATATGTTTTGATAAGTAGTACTTAATAAATGAATCATTAATGCATACTATAGTTAAATGTGAGATGTAAAAAAAAAAAAAAAAATATCTCTCCTAAATTCTTTTACCGAAAAATTTTAAATGAGTGTAAGCTTCCATTGTCAATCCTGTTGGTTTATAGATTTTCATCTTTATCATGAAATATTGATTTGGCTGTATTAAAATACTCGAAATAAAAACGATCATGTTTTGGTTCGACGTAAGTATAATTTATAACGTGGTGCCGAATGCGGGTCGGACCATGAACTAGTAATTGCGAACGTTCGTCAAAGTCTCAATAAAAAAAAAGAAAAATGAGACCTGTTTCCAATTTGATAATTTAAATCTTGAGAAATTAAAAATTATGTAAATTAGAAAACAATTCGAGCTAGTTGTCGAGAATAGGAATAAGAAGTCAAGAGTCAAGAAGAAGTCAAGTCCCCTAATGAGGATGCTAAAGATACAGAAAAATTATGAGTAGGCATCAGTCATGGGAAAAGGGAAAATAAGAAGAATAAGCCGTGGTTGTTGTGATTGTCTTCGATGAAGATTGTCTTAATATGTATGGAAAAAGAAAAACTGCTAAATTAAAATCTTTAAATAATTCGAACAAACTTAATATTTCTTATTTTCGTGCCTTAAGAAACGAGACGACTAAATTGCTCAAATCAAAACAAACCGTGAGTATCTCAAAAATAAAATAATAGAAATTGAAGGTATCACAATCGAATATAACAACATAGTAATATAGCAATATAGCAGCATAGTAATAGTAGTAACCATGTACGAAGTCATAAACAGAATCCGTAAATGGAATAAGGGATGAAACTAACAATATGTTGGCCGATCCGGGAGGCATATTAAGTTGGCTCGAGGATTATTTCGATAATATTTTAATTGCAGAAAATAATAATTTATCTTCTTCTTCGGAATACCAGAGTACTGAACTGTTCATAGCACAACCAAGTAAGGAGGAAATCGAAATAGCCATATGAAAATTAAAATCGCATAAAACAGCGGGAACCAATAAGAGCCCTAGTAAACTAATCAAGACATGCGGGGGAACTGGGATTTCAAAAATACAACTTTTGGTTAAGAAGGTCTGGGAACAGGGAAAGAAACCGAAGAATGGAAAGAATCTATTCTAATTCCGATTCACAAGAAAAGAACAAAATAAGGATTGCAATAACTATCACGGAACTTCACTCCTTCCGGTATTTTAAAAATATTTACCTTAATCCTTACTAGTCGAATCAATGAATAAGCCGAGGAAATTATCTGAGACAACCAATGTGGTTTCAGACGGAACCGTTCTAACGTCGACCAAATATTCTGTCTCCTCAGACCGGATCCAGGGGAGGGGCGCCCTCCCCTTGTGATGTAAGGACACTAACAAACTATCACTATTTCTATATTAAATGCGCTAGATTTAGTCATTTTTTTAAGTCCTCAAATTGAAAATGGATTGTATACTTATAAACATTTAATAGTAATTTTCTAAATAGCTATGTACTAATATATACTATAAATTAGGTCCATCAATACTCATGAAATGTGAAAAAAAAAATGCGCTCCCCTCAGAAAATTTCTTGATTCGTTGCTGTCTCTTCGTGAAATAGTAGAGAAAAAAAATAGAATATTACGGTACAGTACATCAGGTTTTCATCGATCTCAAAGGTATATGATTAAATTAACCGCCAAAAGTTGTATAATATTCTTGTCGAAGAGGGAATACCAAAAAAGTTCGTATACTAAGTAAAAATTTGTATGAACGAAAAGTTCAATAAAGTTAGAATTCGTAATTATTTCTCTGAGAGGTTTGAGGTTCTATCGCGGGGGGATAAACATGGGAATTCTCTTTTACCCGTTTTATTTAATTTAGCGCTCGAATATGTCCTTAGGGAGATAATACGTTCCGAAAAGGTGTTTTTAGGATAAAATATATCGATGCTTGCTTATGCTGATGATATGGTGCTGCTGGGTGAAAACGCGGAAGCTATAAAACGAAACACGACAACCTGTAAAAAAACTTGATCTAGAATAAAGGATAATATTGATGTAGCGGGGAATACGTTCGGACATATAGAGAAATTTAGATACTTAGGTGCTGTGATAATTAGTAAAAACTAGATAGATAGCTAGATTAAAAACAGGAAATGCAATCTTCTTTTCAGTAGCAAAGTTACTAAGCTCATGCATTCTTTCGCGAAACATAAAGATTCGAATCTACAAAACTATTATTCTTCCAACGTTCCTTTACGGATGCGAAACGTGGCCGCTCACATAGAGAGACGAGCAACGACTTAGGGTTTTTGAAAATAAGGCACTGAGTAGAATGTTTGTGTTAAATATTCCGTTCACCGTTTTACTTTAACTTCCAGATTATGTTCATATACACTTAAGTAAGCAGAGTTCAATTAATAAAACAAGACATATAACCTTTTTTTTTTTTGTTACAAGTACATACACTGTATAAAAACATATGGCCAATGCCAACTAAATTGAAAATAATAATAACAGGTTAAATTGCTATCTCAACACTCCCCTTCAATTTAACCAGCTTCCATTCCTTCTGTTAGGGAATTAGCAACACCTAGACTCTCTCGAAGCCTTTTGAATTTATTTCCACCTAGCGGTTTCGTTAGGATGTCAGCCTTCTGATCATCTGTTGGGATATAAATAACCTTCAGTACTCCATTTTTATACATATCTTTAACAAGGTTGTACTTCACATCCACATGTCTCAATCGTTTTTCGTCCCACTTGTCCAGGCAATGAATAGTGGATTGGTTGTCTTCGAAAATTTCGATTGGTTCATGAACTTCAACACCCAAATCCAGAAGTAGGTTTCTAAGCCATATTAGATCCATGACTGCATTTCCCAAAGACACATATTCAGCTTCTGTTTAGGACTGAGCGACTGCCGATTGCTTCCTCGTTGTCCATAATACACTATTACCAAATACTTCTATAAGATAACCTGAAGTGGATTTTCTATCTTCAGAATTATTTCCTGCAAAGTCTGCATCTGCAAAACATTTTATTGTTGAATTTTTCTTAAACTCCTTGCGAAATTGAAGCCCCATCTCCGATGTCCCTTGTAGATATCTCAGTATACGTTTCAAACCAAGCCACTGAGAAAGAGTAGCGTTGCTCTGAAATCTACTGTAGAAATTAACTGCCACACTGATATCAGGACGTGTAGTTAACATGAGATACATCAAACACCCGATCATCTCTCGATACGGCTTCGTGTGTACAATAGTCTCTCCTACTAATTCCTTTGGGGGGTTTGTTTCCATTGGAGTTGATACTGCATAACAGTCTTCCATTTTAAATCGATTCAATAAAATTTTAATGTACTTGGATTGACTCAAAAACATGCCTTGATTGCTTCTTTCAATCTTGATTCCCAAGAAATAATTTAGTTGACCCAAGTCCGACATCTTGAACTCAGACTTCAAAAGCTTCTTGCAATTCTGCAAAGCTACATTAGATTTTGCAGCAATTATTATGTCATCAACGTACAGTAGTAAAATGACTCCATAGGAATCATTATAATAAAGGCATTTATCATATGGTGATTGCTTGTAACCATGTGATTGAACAGAACTATCGAATTTCGAATTCCATTCTTTTGGTGCTTGCTTTAAACCATAAAGTGTTTTATTGAGCTTACATACCATGTTTTCTGTAGCTGGTTCCTTAACGAGTCCATCCGGCTGCACCATATATATTTCCTCTTTCACTGTCCCATGCAAAAAGGCGTTCTTAACATCTAACTGTTCTGCCAGTAGGTCATATTGGTTAATAATAGATAAAATAATTCTTACCGTAACTAGCCGTGCCACTGGCGCGTATGTTTCCGTGTAATCAAATCCCTTCCTTTGACTGCACCCCTTAATGACTAACCTTGCTTTGCGCTTTTCTATATTGCCGTTTGCATCTTGTTTAATTCGAAAAACCCATTTACTACTTAATGCCTTTTTACCAGAGGGTAACGCTGTTAGAGTCCATGTATTGTTTTCCTCTAGTGCAGTTAACTCCTCTTGAACTGCCTTATTCCATTCCTGACTGTCCTCTCTTCCTTCGATGTCTTCAATGGTTTCTGGAACATCAAAATCTGAAACTATATTCATGGCAAGTTCACTTAATGAAACCTCATAATCATCTAGATATGCTGGCCGCTTCCTTTCCCGATTTCCACGCCTCAGTCCATCTTCAGTTGAATCCCTTTTCAGTTCCAAATTTAATTCTCCCCTTGAATTTGTGCCTTCTTCTGAAACAAAATCATCAGGCTCATCGCAGGATAATTCAACAGTAGCTACTTTCCTTTCTAAGAGAGTACGTTTTTCATCAAAAACGACGTCTTTTCCTTCAATGATTTCTTCATTTTCAGGACACCACAACCTGTAGCCATTGTGACAGTAGCCAACCAAGTATAACTTCCTTGAACGGCTTTCAAATTTTCCTCCACTTAGCTGCTTTGGAGTGTGCAGATATGCTAGTGAGCCAAATACCTTTAGTTTGCTCACATCTGGTTTTTGTCCATACCATAGTGAAGCTGGAACGCAGTCTGGAAGAGCTGCAGTGGGACTTCTGTTGATCAAGTATACAGCTGTTTTCACTGCTTCAACCCATAATTTCTTTGGAAGCCCTGAGCTCAAAAGCATGCACCTAGCTTTGTCAAGAATGGTTCTATTCATCCTTTCAGCTACCCCGTTTTGTTCAGGAGTATAACTGATAGTGTACTCACATTGTTTTCCTTGCTCCTCGAAGTATTTTTGCATTTCATGTGAAATATATTCACCTCCTTTATCACACCTGAACCGACTTATTTTGGTTTTGAAATGTGCTGAAGCCATCGCTTCGAATATCTTAAAATACTTGAAAGTATCACTCTTCTTCTCTAGGGGATAAAAGGCTGTGAAATGAGTATAGTCATCAATAAATGTTATACCATACCTTTTTCCATCATGAGATTCTGGAGATATTAGTCCCATTAAGTCGCTGTGAATTAGTTCCAGTGGTCTGGCTGCTCGCTTCCTGGTCTGATTGTGTGGGAGTTTAGTTAGTTTTCCTTCCACACAGGGTTCACACAGTTCCTTGGCGTTGATTTCCTTTATTCCATCCACCATGGATTGAAGTTTTTGTAGCCCTCCTTGGTTTATGTGACCGTACCTTTCATGCCACAATCTCTTACTTTCAGCTGTCAAGTATGCCCTTTCCTTGCTAGTCTGAACTGTTAACTTATATAATTTATTTACTCGATAAGCAACTGCAACTTTGACTTTACCTTTAAATATTGTTGCTTGCCCCTTTTCAAATATGATTTTGAATCCATTCATTTCCAGTCTCCTAACTGAAAGTAAATTTAATTCCAAATCAGGTACAAAGAGAATGTTAGGAATTGTGATAGAGCTCCATTTCCCATCGACAGATGCAAAAAGTTTCATTGTTCCTCTTTGGGTAGATGTAAGCGATTGTCCAGATTTAGCTACCTGGATTTTTACTGGATTTATTTTCACACTTTCCTGAAATAAATCATATTGATAAGACATATGATCTGACGCTCCAGAATCAAGCCACCAAATGACTTCACTCTCTGCTGCTTCTCCATTAGCAACCGCTGAAAAACAAAAATTAGTTTCCTCTTCTGTAGCAGTGTGTACCTCACTTTTCTGTGCTCCAGAGTTCTGTTGAGATTTCCGAGGACTGGGACAATCCTTCCTAAAATGACCAAATCCTCCACAGTTATGACACCTGAAACTAGAATTTCCAGTATTATTATTAGTACTGTTTCTAATGGGTACCTTATTTATTGGAGCTGAAGACCCAGGTCTGCTCGGATGCCGCTGGTTTAGATAATTTGTTTTCCCTTTATTATATTTCCATTGGTTACCTTGCTGGTTAGCTTGAAATGCTGTGGTTGAGTCATTCTTCGTTGGTTTGGTCTTCCCTTGAAGTTTTCTCTTCTATTCTTCATCAAGCAGTCTATTTTTAACAAATGGTAGGGTTAGATTTTCACCATTAGCAGACAAGGTTTCTATTGCTGTGACCACCATACTGTACTCCGAAGGTAATGTCAGCAACAAATGACAAATAATGCTGACTTCATCTGTATCACCTCCTGCTGATTTTAAGTTACGAATTTCCTTATCAAATTTTAGAAAATGTTCTTCTAATGTTTCGGTGTTAGGGTTATGGCGCATTGACAGTAATGCCTTCCTCGAACTGAGTTGGTTGGCAATCCCTTTCTTTTGGAACGTATTTTCCAAAGTTTTCCAGACTTCATAAGCTGTATTTTTTCCTCGACAATATTCCAAGTAACTGTCTGCTATTGCACTTACAATAAGACGAATACAGAATTTATCTCTTTGTCTAAGGCGATCATTGGCTGCTTCACGGGTTGATTTAGCTTGGGCTGTCTCACCATCAACGGGTTGATGATATTGCACTTCCTCAGTAACGTGATTTAAAAGGTTCTTCTCATCCAGTAGGACCTCAAGCCGAAATCTCCAATTATCATAGTTCTTACCATCAAAAAGTGGAATGTGGTATCTTTCATCATTTAGCCTTTGTCTCTCTTCCTCTGCCATAATTTTTTCTTCTTGGTATCAATTAATTTTTTAATATAACCTTTCAAAACTTCCAGTATTACAAGTAAAGTTAGTTTAAATAAATTTAAATCAAATAGAGTTTACCTGGGCCCATAACCTGTTAAATATTCCGTTCACCGTTTTACTTTAACTTCCAGATTATGTTCATATACACTTAAGTAAGCAGAGTTCAATTAATAAAACAAGACATATAACCTTTTTTTTTTTTTGTTACAAGTACATACACTGTATAAAAACATATGGCCAATGCCAACTAAATTGAAAATAATAATAACAGGTTAAATTGCTATCTCAACAGTTTGGACCGATAAGGGATGTGCTAACTGAAGACGCTTACACAACGCTGAATAGAGTGAACTGTACCCGGTAAATATAACTGGCTTGATTGCAGCGAGGCGAATAATAGGGGCGTGTAAAATTGTGAAACCTAGTAGTGAACTAATTCCCAAAAGAATAATAGGCGCGGTTCCGAATGGAAAACGCCCGAGGGATGGGTCTAGAAAGAGGGGGAGAGGATTGCGTTCAGGTTTATCTATCGAAATTTGTCTAGGACTGCGGTCATTGGTCGGAGGTTTGTAGGGAGCGAGTGGTGGTGTCGGTATCGAATCTTCCGGTTCCTTAAGCCTTTTATTGTTATTATAATTTATTTTGATTAATATTTTATTAGCATATTGATCTTTACCATTTTGAGTTTTCATGAAATAAATTACACGATTACTGTCAAGGGACACCATACCGCTGAAAGATTTGTAAATGATGAATTTTAAGCGTCTTGGTAAACATTCATAGTTACAGATTGACCAAAATCAGGGTGATTACATTACACTCTCTTATAAATTAATTATTTTTATTTTTGACACGAAGCGCTGGAGGCCCGGCCTGGGCACTCTCGGCCTCAAGAAAGTAGAAACTGAGTACCCCCAAAATAATTTGTTTTTTCTTTCTGAATTTAGAACTTTCCAACGGACCGAATAGACCCTCTTAGAGAAGTAATCTTGACCACGTTCAACTGCAGTATCTTCGCGATGCTGGGCCCACTCCAAAATGACGGGCACCCGGCTTGGTTCGACGGCCTGGAACTGAACGCAGTGGCGGCAATCTTGGAGTGGCGGGCGCTGTCCTGGAGGGTTATTCTGCCTTGGAGGGGGTATGGCGAGGTCTACGCCAACGGTACCATGGAGATCGGAGGCATCAAGTCCTTTCTGGCGGAGGCTCAGGCCGATATCGCCCTCTGCAGTATATGGTATCATCAATAATTTCAGTTAAACATCTTTAAGAAGTTATTGGCTGGATTGTAGTTTTCTGCCGTTAGTTTTATTGCAGATTGCAATTTTTTTCGCGCCTTCAAATAAGTCTCCAGACTCAGGTTCGAACTTGAAGAAGATGTATTTCGACCTAGAATCAAGGAGTCCCGTCCCGTTCCTCCCATCCGCAACAATTCCCAACATTTTTTTTTCATAAAACTTAATCGAAGATATGTACACTTTATTGCGAAAATCATTTCGATATCAAGAGATGACCAGAAGTATATTTAACCATTCAATTAAATCATTATCTCGAAAATCCATTAAGGAAAAATACTTACGAAATTCGTGCTATTATTAAATGAAATATTATAAAAACTATATGGATACAGGCATAGCCTCGAATTATGCATTCAATGTTAAAGCCATCAGTTCAGCTCGAAAATTAATATATTGCTTCGAGCAACATTTTTCAGCACCAATGAGGTGAGGGCGAGGGACAGATTTGGATTAGCACAGCCATCTGGATAAGGGGCCACACTATAGAAGAATCGGACTTATGGGAAGTTTTCTTAGAGGCTTTAAGGTAAAGAAGTGATCCATTTATTGGTTTTGAAATTAAACATAACTGGTAAATAAAGTATAGCAAAACAACTATTTTTCTATTAAAAAGTCAAAACCGATTGTTCATATCAAAGGAGGGGAAATACGAATTTTCTGAGGCTCATTTTTTCTTTTGTTTTTTTTTTATGTAGCCCGAACCACCAGTTGAACGTTGATTGACATTGCACGGTTTATTCAGATTATAGGACAGCTAAATCTAAAAATGAAATTATTGTATAGACCATATGTTGACTAACACTGTATTGTAGTAAGATGTATACGATCCTTTGAAAGACTTACATAGAGAACTGCTTTATTTTACAAAAATAAAAGTAGGCAGTGCTGCCCAATTACATTGGGTTGCTATAAACATAGCGTTCCAGATCAATAAACAATTACATATGTATATATAACAAAAATAAATTGCTAAACTACATTTTATCCTATACGTATTGAAATATAATTTTTTTTTTGTATATAAGTATATTTTTTTCTTTTTATAATAAAAGTAACATAAAAAAAAAAGTATAAATCTGTAGGTTTAAATTATTTATTGTTTAAGTACAATACATTTTCAAATTAGGGATAAGCCGCTACTAAATAATAGTGCTATTTATATATTTCTAGAATTGTTTTCTGCATCATTAAGTTGCGGATGGGGGGAGCGCGACCCCCTCTGGATTAACCTGTATCCAGTCATCAAATCATAAAAATAATTTCGTCATTAAATGTTTCAAAGTCTATTTTGGAGTCGTTATTTCTTTATATGCTACAGACCTGCCAAATCGGTGACCACTTGAGATCTAGCCTGACTCTGACCAGTGAAGGTTTACCCTAGACGCGAAGTGACCGACTGGCGTGTTCGCCTTGGCGGAACATCGATCAGACGTGGCGCCGATAGGTCCAGCCGCCTAGCAATTCTCTTCATTTGTAAAGTCTGTTTCTTAGAAAAAAATATATTTGTGCAAATTCGCTAAACTATTAGAAAATACTAGGGTATTAGTGATGCTGTAAATTAAACCAAATTCATGCCATATTTAATAAGAATTGTAATTAATTTTCTTCTTCCGAGTGGACTATTGCCAGAAGCGGCTGTCTAAGTTGAAACATGCATAGGTCATCTTTGAGTAGAATTTTACTAGGAATATTTAGTATGTAACAGATGTCCATAACAAAAACCGTGTTGTCTAAAAAGTGAATTAAAAGCGTAAAAAGGGGTCACCTGTGGTGTTGTGGTTAGCATGGCAACCTACAATACAAAGGCCCGATGCACACGGACGACACTTTTCTGCGATGCGGACTATAAGCCAGGTCAGGGGTACCTGGAGTACAATGGACCGACCGTATTTACCATTATACTCCAGGTACCCCAGACCCGGCTTATAGTCCGCATCACAGAAAAGTGTCGTCCGTGTGCATCGGGCCTAAAGGTCGCGGGTTCAATTCCAGCGGTGGCCCTAGGATTTTTTAATGGGGGTGAAAAATCCTTAGCTATGCCGTCCCTCGGATAGGACGTTAAATGGAGGTCCCGAGCCTGTACAATGTCAGGTACTCGTTAAAGATCCCTATCCTAATTATACCTGGATAGACAAAATTTAGGACTCCCACTGTAGCATCGTCCGATTAGCCTTAGTAGCATAAAAATGGACGTTAAACAAACAAACAACAAAAGCGTAAAAAAATGGGGGAATTTATTGGAGGCTAACGGGATACGGGCCCATCACCCTAATAAATTGATTCCTCATTTGTTTTTTTGTTTTTTTTAATTATGTGGACTAATTTTCTTGAGCTGTGATATCTTTATCAGCGCAGGGTTTTATCAGGAAATCTTTTCGTACCACGGATTTTTTCAAACTATTAACCGTTTTGTCTAAAAAGTGAAAAAAAAAAAAAATTAAAAGATGTAATGAAGGAGGCCGAACTGGGTGAACTCTCAACCAATAATTTATTTTACCCCTCTCTTTCTAATATGCCTGGAGTAAATATGAAACAGTATTTCTTCTTCACCCCTAGTGCTCACTGAACTTAATTTACTAACAAAAAATTTAATTTAATGTCTGTGCGTTCATTGATACGCCCCACAGTGGTCCAAAAAAGCTGAAAAAGGGAAAAAAATCTAATATCTATTATATTAACTTTGTTAGCGGCATGGAACCTCCCGTGTATCGATTTTTTGAGGTGCCGAATCTAATGAAACCAAAATCAGTGCAATGGGACCACCAGATCAAGTCCAAATTTGAGGTCAAAAAGTCAAAAATATAAAAAATTCGTGTTTGGTATAGTCTTATATGTTTTCTGAGGTGCCGAATCTAATGAAATCAATATTAACGAAATCAGAGCATCAGATCAAGTTAAAATTTGATGTGGAAAATAAAAATGAAAAAAATTGTGTAGATAATTTTTTTATTTAAAATTTTTATGTACAATAATACAAATAGGATATAATTATTTAATCTTGTTTAAGTAAATTGTATGCTTCCTCGGTTAGCTCTTTTTTCTTTTTATACTTGTATGCTGGTCTTAAATCCGTAATGTATGGGCTGCTTGTTACAAATAATTGGTGGAAAACATCTTCATTTGTTGCGACTTGAGATATTTTCCTGGTATGATGTTTCCTGTACTGATTACAATTTTTGTTCCTACTCTCCATGAGTCTCTTCTGACTGCGAACCGATAAAAAGAGCTGCGTACTCAATCATGTCTGCTCCATGGAAAAGAATTTTGTGGACGGTCGATGGGAGATAGTACCAGGGGTACCGAGTTACTGCCATCTCAGCCGTTTCCGCTGCATACTTGCGAAATGATGCAGAATCAATCGGGTACAGAGAGCAAATTCACATCTAGTACTGTTTTTAATCTCACAATTAATTCTTCTTCTTCATTCATCCCTGGAATATGCGCGGTTAGTGAAGGATTTTTAAAAAACTTGCAACAGTTACAGCATCAAAGTGAAATAAATGTACCACCTCAATTTTCAGGGGTGAGAGCTCTAGTGCAAAGGACCACCATACTAAGTATAAAGAAACTGTACAATTTCAAACAACCTATTTGTAGTTGTGGTTTATTTGATTATTTAAAATACTAAATAAAATACTTTTTTTTATTTTAGTATTTTAGAATAAAAATTAAAATAATTTTATTTTATTTTAGTATTTTAGAAATAAAATAAACCACAACTACAAATAGGTTGTTATAAAACAACGTGTGATTTATTTTATTTTAATTGGATGTCAGTCCCCCTCCCTTAGAGACCTATAGGAGGATTTTTCTTAACTAATAGTTCCTCCCCAAGGTCATCCGCCTTTGCCACTCGCACCGTAACGAAAGGTTTAAATCCTTATAAATCCCAAAGTTGGCCGAAGTTGGCGCTGAAAATTTTACCACAGATCGTCTACTACCTACAGTTACATATTAAACCATTGCGACCGTAACGCAACGTAACGCAAGCGTTTTATAAATCAACAAAGTAAAAAAATCATACTTATTTCAGCAACGATTTCGAAAATTAATTTCTTCTCTTACTATTGATATTATTTAAAAATGTTAAGTCCATTACAGTGCACATACAGACGACACGCTCCTGATGTATTGGGGAATATTTTATTGTAAATCTTATACAGAGTAGAAAAAAATTTTATGTTGATAGAAAAGTACGATTTTTTCAATAATTAAAAAGTCCAAATTTACTGGTACACACACATTTTAATTTTGAACTAGTTAAAAAAATATATTGTTTCCATTGTTCTACAACTATTCAAGTATTCGAAAACCAAGAAAAAATTAGGTTTGGGCTACTTTCATTTATGAGGTTTTTTCCCAGGTTGGACCACTGTGCGCCCCCTTCCCGTCCCAGTTTTTTTCTGTGTACGCCACTGATAGAGCATAAAATGTGTTGTACAATTTAATGATGTGTGAGCGGATGAGTTTTATATTCAATACACAAAAATACTTAGCGCGATTAGAATAGCAAAGCAACAGAAACGAGTGGAGAAACTTAAAATAAAACTTCAAATATTGATCCTCAGTGACCGGAGGCAAAGGTCAACAAACAATATGACGCATTTAGTGGGAAATCGATGGTAAGATGAAAGCGGTCGTGTCGTTTAGCAAAGTAATTTATTATTTATGAAATTACTTACATAAAATTTATAAGCGGAACCCTAGTTACTAAAACCAAGGTTTATGCTAGACTAAATTAGGTTCAATATTTACCTAAGGTTCAGAATCATGACTATTAAAGAAGAAAGACCTAAATGAACATTAAAGGTGGTGGAACGAAATGATAGAAACCTGGTAAAAATTGTGAAGTTGTTGGATTATTTTTTATTTTTAAAGAGCCTTAAAACTTGAAATAGGCCATGTCATGGGGAATATAATAATGATGTCCTTCATGGTGCCCTGGATTCAGTATCAATACAACCTTAGTTTTGATACTACTTCTGAAGAGTTTTGGTACTACTACTGGCCTGTTTTGAGATGTTATGTTACCGTGGTATTTTCGAAATCACATCGCGTCTTTTTAGTTTAAAAGAGCCTTGATTAGCATTATTAGATCCCAGCTTTTAACTCCCGCTCGCAACGCCTTCCCTTCAGAGATAAATAAACCCTCCAAAGAGTCCTTTTCAGTTCAGGCCATCAGGATGTTAAATTTTTAAGATAAGACTCTTGAATCAAATGAAAAAAAATTAACGAAACGTGAAATTTTTACTATTATACTAGCTGCGGCTTCGCTCAGGGAGTTGTGTGATAGTTAGAATAAAAGAATAAACTTTAAAATACCAAAATTAACCATGATTAGAAAAGTTTTTACCGTCCTGAAAGTTCAGTTTTAGTATTAGTGATAAGTTTCGAAAGCTGGGATTCCGCCTGAATAAGGAAGCCTATACGTATAAGGGACTCTACATTCTCTTATTGCGTTTGTTTCTCCCTGAACATTGGCAAAATGTTATATATCGTTTTCGATGGTTTCTATGTTCTGATACCAATGAGAGTTCTCATGAAGATGTACGTAACAGATAAAAAATTATATCAAACTATAGTTTAATAAAATGTTTTGCGGATGTATGATGTCACAGCTAACAAAATTATTATTAGAGTATATATGTATATAATCAGAACTAAGTGGTAACGGGTTTCAATTTTAAATAACGGCCAAATATGTATTTACCTTTTGATATAAATATATTTTATAAAATATGAAATTAAATATGAAAATTATTTACTATAATAATTAGAAGGCATATGGAAATGAGTAAATATATGTAATGAATTCAGGAAGCTGATGTATATTTGTAAAATATCTACAAATATGTATATATAGCAAATAGACATATTATGATAAATTAATAGAATATAGGAGATAATAATCAATGAGATTGCCTCTACATTTATGCCTATACATTTCGAAAAACTTTTAATCTACAAAATGTTATTTTAATCTATAATCCGAGATAACATTAGTGAACGACTGCAGCGTCATGCAAGGATGCTAAAACTGTATATCAACTGTGTTTTTACCTATAATTATTGATTTTAGGTAAAAAATCTGGCGCGATACCCGAAACACACAACTTTCACTTACCAACTTACTTTGATTAGACATTGACGTGTTTTGTTAAATGCCATTTCTCAAAGTAACTATTTTCCCAAATTTATTTACTTATTTATAAATTACCTAATTTTTACTTTCACTTACCTATAGTAACTATTTATAGTAAGGGAAAGTATTGCGAACGTGAAAAATTTCGACTTCCGATTTTCAACGAAAATACTCGATTTCAGGTCCCCTAAGTTAAATAACCAAGTTCCGCAAAATAGTCTGTGTGTGTGTTTGTGTTTGTGTAATGATTTTGATAAAAATCGGTATTTGATGTATGTTTATGCACGCGATATGACAGCAAAAATTTCATCAAAATTCGTAAAACGGAGGGGGCACTTTATTTAATAACTGTTTACGTTTTTTTTTTTTTTTTCGATTTTCTCAAAAACGACTTAAACGATTTTGATTAATATAGGTATTGATGTATGTTTATGCACGCGGTATGACAGTAAAAATTTCATCAAAATTGATCGAACCGAGGGGGCATTTACTCAAATAAATGCCCCTTAAATGGGGAAGCAGCCTTTTTTGTTCTCCTATAAATTACCTACAAAACCAATGTTTATATGGAGAAATTATCTGTCTCTCGTTTCGTCTTAAAATAAGAAATGGCTAAATATGAAATATGAAAAAAATCAAATAGACATATACTGGAGAAAAAAAAGTAAAGTAAGTTCCGTCAACACATAAAACACCTTGAGCCCACGCAAGCGCAGTACGCCTTCAATGAAAAACGATGTTTATAATTAAAGATATTCTGTTCAGTTAATGGAAATAATTTGTTTCGTGTTAACTGTATGAAGTTTTCAACAACTACAAAGAGAATTATTAAATCAGAAGACTTGAAGTAAAAACTTTTATTTAATAATAAAAAAAATAGTGTACTTTAAAGAGCAAATACAAACAAAAATAAGTAAATGAATGAGGGAAAATGTGTGACTTTGGGGAATGGCACTTAAAAAACATTTCAATTTCTAATCAAAGTAATTTCGCAAGTGAAAGGTGAAAGTGAAGTCGTAAGTGTGTTGCACGCATCGCACAAGATTTTTTTTATTATTAAATAAAAGATTTTACTTGCAATAATTCGGCAATGCAAGCATTATACTCCAAGTCGTCTGATTTCACAATTCTCTCTGTAGTTGTTGAAAACTTCATATAGTTACCATGAAACAATTAATTTCCATTAAATGAACATCGTTATTTATAAACAATGGTCTATAATTAAAGGCGCACTGTGCATGCGTGTTTTATGAGTTGAGGAATATTTTTCTTTTCTTCCTCCTTTATATGTTTACTTGATTTTCATATTTTATATTTAGCCATTCCTCATTTTTAGGTGAAACGAGAGACAGATAATTTCTCCATATAAACAAAAACAAAAGTACTTTACAGGATAACAAAAAGGCCCCTTCCCCATTTAAGCCCCTCAGAACATTATAATAATGATAAAGCTTACCTGATATTAAAGGATACTTGATTCTCATTAAACTTGACGATTTAAATCAAAATCGTTAAAGCAATTTTTGAGAAAATCGAAAAAGTGGGACAAAATTTATTAAATAAATTGCCCCCTCAGTTGGACCAATTTTTATGAAAGTTTTTCTGTCACATCGCGGTCAAACATATACGCCAAATACCCAATTTCAGGTTCGTACGGTTTATAGTTTTTGAGCTAGACTGTTCACAGAAAGACAGAAACAGACACAGACACAGATACAGACACACACATACACACACACACACACACACACACACACACACACACACACACACACACACACACACACACACACACACGCACGCACGCACGCACGTACGCACACACACGCACACACACACGCACACACACACACACACACACTCACTCACACACACAATCACACACACGCACACACACACACACACTAACACTAATTTATTATTCCCCCTCAGGTAGCCTTATGTACGCCATTTTCAAAAAGTTTTCTATTTTTTTTTTCATAGAAAGGAGGATTGTAAGTTGCAACATGGTAAAAAATTTTACCTTTATAAGGCTACGATTTTGACTTCGAATTATTTGCGAGATTCGAGATCTGTATAGTCCGCCAGAATTAAAGAGGGCACCTACTCTTTTGAAAGGTTGTAATGGGAGGATGGTCTGTCATGTTGCGGTTGAAAGATATTCCAGCTAAAAAATGATTATTCAGAACATTTATAATCATAAATAAGTAGTGTTCGGATTTCCATGTATATTATTTCAAAAATCTGTAGTATACATAAGTAATATTTCATAAAATAATCACAAAACAAAGAGAAAGTAAATTAAGTCAAGAAAATTAACAAATATTACAATTAAGAGGCAGGTGCAAATTTGACAAAAAACTTTAGATATTCTAATCCACACACATTTCAATAAATAAATAACATTATGGGAAAAATAATCTGTTTGAAAATAATAACCAAGATTATTTGTCCCGTGTTTTGCAAAGTAATTATAACCCGCAAAATATGAATTTTTACTTTCACTTACCTATATATGAAATACTAGCAGACCCGGCCACGCGTTGCTGTGGCTCAGTAGTTATATCCTAATATTTTTAAACAAATACAGTGATACCAATATTCATTGATAAAGATGAAAACTTTTCAGCTAATCAAAATTCAACGTGATTGAGAATAGAGCATTACACCATTTAAAAGTATTTGGTAAAGAATATAGGAAAGTTAAAGTTTTTATTTTTTACATCTCATATTTCAATGTAGTTTGATTAAAAAGGAGCTGATTGTGTTTACGACTCACAGAGCTGCCAACACTCTCGCCCTTTTTTGATGGATCGGTATAAACTAACTGGAAATGGCTGTATTTTTCCACTAATTTTAAAAAGGATGACTGAAGTAAGTCCTTTTGATAGGCGTTTTTCCCAATTTCTTTGAGACCTCGTTTTCCCGACCCTTCGGCAAATAAGTGTTCGGTAGGAGGGTGGTGTGTTGAAGCTTTTAATTCAATATATTTGAGTGATAAGAACTCTCTTCTTATGGGGTTTTTAAATAATACAATTAAGAATTTTTATTTATTCAAGTACAAATTTGTTCAAAATGTTTTGGGTTAGCCTGTTTTGTTTTTTTAACACAAACCAAAGATTTGATGGTTTCCACACACTTGAGCAGGCGATGCCCATTTCCCACGTGAGTTATGCCATTGCCCATGGAAAAAACACGGATTTTCATAGTCCAAAGGACATTCTTTGCCCTTGGGATTTGTTTATGGTCATGATAAAAGCCAAACCATTGAAGCCTTTTAAAGTTTATTTAAAATTCTGACGGTTCCAGGGGAATAGGTGGCAACAGGACGATATCTCCTGTAAACCTTCCAGGCAACATTTTTGCTTCAATAACTTTTTCTGTGATCCTTTTAATGACCAGACGTGTACCGTTGCACAATTGAGGTGGATTTAAGTTACGAAGAAGAATGATCGGTGAGCCAATCTTAAACTGGAGATTGTTTGGGGGTAATATCCAGGGAATTAAAAAATTCAGATGGGAAATTTACGGCTACGTTTACATCTAGAACATTGTCAATTGATTTAGGAAGTTTATTTCATCGAAATCAACATTTTTTGCTGCCAAAATAGCACGACTACCCAGCCAATTATAGTCCAAATAATTGTTCAAAAGATCAGGAAAGACACTTTATATTTCGCAGACAGTTCATTTTGAGTCTCTACAACAGTTCAGAAATTTTCTGGTAATTTGATAAATTTTGAATTTCGATGCAGCTCTATTTCACCGTTTCCAATATACAGCAATTGTTTAGAAAATATATCTGCCGATGGATCATTTTGCAGTAGTACTCTCATATTTATGGTGGATAAATCTGAAACTTGCGGTTACCCAAATAACAATTATTCCTGTACAGTAGAGGTGTAATAATCATAAAATGTAAAATTTAAAAAATGCCGCGATTTGTAATCCTTTCTTAATCAATAATCATTTAAAGATAAGTAAAGAATTGTATTCTGGTGAAATTAACAACGAAATATCATTCCCAATAATAGCCTAGTTTAAATTAAAGAAAAGATTAAAATCTTCGCTGACATTTCTTAAATTTTACATATAAAGTTAATTACAACTCTGCTGAACAGGAAGTAACAGCCTCTATTTGATTGGGATTAAATTTTCTCAACTTTAAATTATTGTTGATAAAGGAGGAATTACAAATCTTCACTGACATTTTACTTTCACTTACCTATATATGAAATATATAGTAAGTGGAAGTATTGCGATCGTGAAAATTTTCGACTTCCGGTTTTCAACGGAAATACACGTTTTGGGACCCCCTGAGTCGAAATAACCAAGTCCCGCGAAATGGTGTGTGTGTGTGTGTGTGTGTGTGTGTGTGTGTGTGTGTGTGTGTGTGTGTGTGTGTGTGTGTGTGTGTGTGTGTGTGTGTGTGTGTGTGTGTGTGTGTGTATGTGAACCGACTAGCTCAAAAACTATAAACCGTGGGAACCTGAAATTCGGTATTTAGTGTCGGTGTATGCCCGCGATGTGACAGCAAAAATTTCATCAAAATTGCTCAAAGGGAGGGGGTACTTTAATTAATAACTTTTTACGTTTTTTTCGATTTTCTCAAAAACGGCTCTAACGATTTTGATTAAACTGAGTATTTGATCGATTTATATGCTCGAAATATGACTGTAAAAATTTCATCAAAATTGATTAACCGGAGGGGGGACTTTACTTAATAAATTTTGTATCATTTTCAGGTTTTTTTTTTATTTACTCAAAAACGGTTTTAACGATTTTGATTAAACTTGGTATTTGATGAATTTATATGCCCGAGATGTGACTGTAAAAAATTCATCAAAATTGATCTACGGGAGGGGGGACTTTACTTAATAAATTTTGTACCATTTTCACATGTTTTTTTTATTTACTCAAAAACGGTTTTAACGATTTTGATCAAACTTGGTATTTTATGTATTCATATGCTCGAGATATGACTGTAAAAATTTTATCAAAATTGATCTACGGGAGGGGGGACTTTACTTAATAAATTTTGTATCATTTTCACGGTTTTTTTTATTTACTCAAAAACGGCTTTAACGATTAACAAAAATAAGATATGAATGTAGAAAAATGTGTGACTTTGGGAAATGATAATTAGCAAAACACGTCAATTTCTAATCTAAGTAAGTTGGTAAGTGAAAGTTGTGTGTTGCGCGCACGCACCAGATTTTTTTAAGTTTTACATTTTAGAGCACGGGATAAAAATAATAAAAAGGTTTGGTAAAATAAAAAACACTGTATTTAAATAATAATAACAAAACGAATAATGAAAATAAAGAAACTTCTGTTAAATAAATAAATAAATCAACTGAAAATATAATATTAAAGTCTTAATTATGCAGTTCTTTAGCAAATCACAAAGTATCCCACAACAGCTAATCAAAACATACTCAGGGAGTTTTTATGACTGGTTACCCGCAGTGTAGCCAACTCACTAATTTCACTACTTTTTGGCAACACTGACTCCCCAAGTCAGGTTTCTATTAGGTTACACTTATGACAGTAGCTGATGTTACAACATTTATAGAGTATTATTTCAAATAATAGCCTAATTTAAATTATTAAAATGTATTTACTTTACTAAAAGTTGATATCAGGGTGGGCCACAGCAAAGCGTTTCAGCGCCTAGCTAGTAATTTAATTGAAACACAAATAAAAAAGGAAAAGGAAGGAATTACCTACACTTTTGAGAATTTATTGTAACCTTTTCTTGATTTATTTATTCTTTAATGAAAATTAACAATAAATACAAAGATTTCTATTACTATTTGTCTATTTGTATTATAACACAATACAAAATTATAATAATGATGACCTGTATTACAATAGCATGCTTATAAACAAAAACGTTATGAAATCGACATATGACGCCATGTTAATAAATCGAAACCTGACCTACTGTATTTGCAATAATTCGCTATATAAGAATTATTTTTATCACTAATCAAGTTAAAAACTATCCTATCTATTAAGTTGGCAAAAACTATATACATTGAGCCAAATTTCATTTAAATCGGTTGAGTAGTTTCTGAGAAATAGAAAGACAAACATCGGGACACGAGATTTTTATATATCTAAGGATAAAGTAAGGGAAAGCAATAGGAAAGCGATTGCGATCGTGAAAAATATCGAATTTCGGTTTTCAACGGTTTTAATCTTGGTTATTATTTTCAAACAGATTATTTTTCACGTGGGAAATGGGTCTCGCCTGATCAAGTGTGTGGAAACCATCAAATCTTTGGTTTGTGTTAAAAAAACAAAACAGGTTAACCCAAAACATTTTGAACAAATTTGTACTTGAATAAATAAAAATTCTTAATTGTATTATTTAAAAACCCCATAAGAAGAGAGTTCTTATCACTCAAATATATTGAATTAAAAGCTTCAACACACCACCCTCCTACCGAACACTTATTTGCTGAAGGGTCGGGAAAACGAGGTCTCAAAGAAATTGGGAAAAACGCCTATCAAAAGGACTTACTTCAGTCATCCTTTTTAAAATTAGTGGAAAAATACAGCCATTTCGAGTTAGTTTATACCGATCCATCAAAAAAGGACGAGAGTGTTACATAGTAAGTAAAGTATATCCCCTTAGCAAATAAGTATCTTATATTTAATACTGATCATTTAGTACTAGGTACTAACAATATCAATAAGACTATACATCCTAAGTTAACAACATTATTTTGTTTAGACATATCATAAACTCTCATCAATATTCCTCAACCTTATACATATTGGGAAAGCACAATTTTATTACCATTAGAAATTCCTTATGTAAAACGTTATATAAATTTTTCATTTGCAGACATCCATAAAGTTAATATTAATGTAGAACCTCTACCATTATTGATGAAACCTATGTAGATGATGTGACTATTTTATATTCCCTACTAACAACTATTGTAATATCCCTTGTATGTTATTTTTTGTATCACAATCGGCTAAACCTTCGAAAGATTTGTACTGTATGGAATAGAAACGACAAGTCCACACCTCTGGATCCTCAATTTCAGAATTATCCTCAACTCCAAATTATTTCGCCCTGGACGGCTTCATCTTAAGGAGGGGCGAGTTATACCCAAGGAATATGCCTCCTGCAGACTCACAGCTGACTCCGCATTCCTACAGTACATAAACCCCGGCAACTAGAGCCGATGGTTCCCAGTCTGTTAGATTTAGTTCTGTTATCCAGTGTTTTGTAATCTAGTTCAATAAATCTCCTTTTTAAAAAGACTTAAGAAAATCTTTTACTAATTGGTATTTAAGAAAATGCCTTTTTCTTTGTTCCCACTGGATGTCTTTGTAGTACCAGTACTATCATTCGGTAGAATGCTGGGCCATAATCTATGATATCCGATCAAATTTATCTTTGCAGAGATAAGCTCTGAATTCACGGTAGTAATTCAGAACAGGTAAAACTAAAAAGGTCTTGGAAGAAAAAATATTGAGGACATTCTCCCCTGGTTTCGAAAAAATATGGATGAATTTGAAAACTTTTTCGTCATCAGAGGAATCAGTTTTGTTTTAATAATTTTGGGTTCTTTGTACGATTTTTACACTTCTATAATACTTTGTACGATAATGTGTTTGTATCTGTATAATAATTGTATATTTGTATTTAATTTGTATGTACTTATAATGTTATTCTTTTTTTTCGTATTGTATATGGACAGATAGATAGAATAAATAACTTTATTCTGGTGCGCTACACCTTAAGATTAACAGATATGAACAAATAAAAATAGATATCTGACCATCACGCAACACTTGTAAAAATATCAAATATTTTTTGAGGTGAATAGAAATACTACAAAAAAAAAAAGGAAAGAAAAGAAACAAAAAAGGATCCTCTAGGTAAAAAAGAATAGTACATACATGTAAATGCTTCCTAATCTCCTGGCAATCGTAATAAAAATAATTAGGTTTAATACTTCATTTGTCGGAAGAAATGAAAAATAATTTTATAATTAAATATAATACCTATATTTAATTTATTAAATATAATATATTATCCGCATTTCTTCTTCCAGGTTTGACCATGTCACAGGTTTTCCAACAGCCAAGCTTTCACCCATCTTGCTGTGGGCTTCTTCAGGGCCAATACAAGAATCATTCTGTGACATGATGAATACAAGAAAACCTGTGACATGGTCAAACCTGGAAGAAGAAATGCGGATAATGAATTCAGACCATGGAAGCCTGAAACAACAAATATAATATATTCAATTTTATGACGAATGATAATTTTGTCCACCTAGCTTCTACTAAGCGAAACATTGTGCAACATGATGATGCTAGGAGAGATTTTGGTACAAGAAAGCCCCAAAGTGTTGACCTTTAGGAATACACAGTGAATATTTAGTTCATAATTTAATATCGGTCATTGTTATGAACCCTCTCTATCGAATCCTAATTACGATATTTCGTCGAAAATCATAATTATTCAGTCTAAAACTTGATTATTATTTCTATCCTCTAAAAGATAATAAAATTCAAAGGAATCATTGCAGAGTACGGAGAGTACAGAGTACAGAGTACCTCTGTCGATTCTCCAGATACCATACTCCTCGAGTCGTTTCTTCTTCGAACCCTCTGGGCGTTTACTTCCATTGGCTCGCCCCGATACTGGTCTCTCCTGGAATACATGTACGGGCATTGTCGTGCAATGTGCCCCTCAGTTCCGCACTCGAAGCACCTAGTGCGCGGACATTGTGCAACCAGGTGCCCGCTCTTTCCGCAGCCATGACATTTTCTGTCCTCTCTTCTGGCACTGGTCCTAGGTCTGCCTTGAGTTGTTCTCTTCATAATTAGCACCTCGGGTAACCCTATAGCCGACTCCAAGATCGATTATATCACCAAGTTGTAATAAATCGATACCTGACGACAGAATCTCAAAATCGATATCAGATAATATCTGATTTGATTTCCATAAAAAGGGTTAACTCTATAATGTGTACTTGTATGGAGAAATCCGAAAAGAATTTTATAACTTTATTGGGAAATTATGAATTTCGTAGAAATTCACATCTCAATTTGTGAATTTTTCCATATTCACATCTCTATTTGTAAATACGGCCGAATTCACAGACTGAGATATAAATATTCACATTTTTTTGTGAATATTTACAATTTTCCCTGTGAATTTATTTTTATTTACAGTAAAATTTGTATATATGAAAAAAATTGTATTCATATTCACAAATATTGTGATATAAATAAATTTTTTTTTATTTTTTTTATTTAATCATAATTTGCTTTCAGGGAAACACCCTATGCAAATAGAGTCTATCGATTATACAAATTATAGACACATACATTACACATTACCTATACATACAAACATTATAAATACATTATTAATTATTAATATACATGAATATAAAGAAAAATAGAAAAATTCAAATATATAAAATCTAAAACTTAGTTAAAAATTAGCTAAAAGTTACTAAAAATTAGTCATAAAATTAAAAAATTTAAACATTGAAATCCTTATTATTTACATAGATTAATTAATAACCAATAAATTAACAATTTCTATTACTGATGACATGTAATATGGCTATTGTTATGAGAAATCATCCTACCAAGTCTCTATAGTTTAAAATATTGGTAAAAAAATAAAACAAATTTCGTAAATCTTTTATGCTTTGTGGCTTAAAAATTTTAATTCCATTAACATTTTCCATCCCTTGGTAATGGATCCATCCATTAACCTTTCCCTCAGATTGGAATAAATAGGGCAAACAAACAATATATGATATAGTGTTTCATTATTTTTCATATTGCACATTTTGCACTCTTGCTGAGGATTAATAATTACAATTTTATTGTTAACAGAAATTTTTATACTGTATCTACCTGAAAGTCTGATCTGCATTAACAGCCTAGTAAAGTTAAAGTTAGCTGGGAGTAGTAAATAATCAGCCATTTGGAATCTATTCAAGAAAAGGTTTATATGCTCGCTATAGGTAGAATGCTGTAATCGTTCTGTGTCTTTATCTAATAAGTAGCATTTATATTTATTCAAAATTTTATTAAATAAATTTATATTCATATTCACATTAAAATTAAGATAAAAATAAATTCATATTCCTATTTATAAATATAAATATGCCCAACTCTGTTATGTACTGTAAGAATGAGGAGTCTGCAGGAGGCATATTCCTTGGGTATAACTTTAGACGTAATGGCGAGATGTCATGACCTGCCTTCATAGACGGCATCCTAGTCTTCTTGTACGAATGCGCTGTAGGCTTAGAGTTTATGTAATAGGTTAATGCTTCATTTCCACTTAATTACTCAGTATTCTCCAAAGGAATAAATGATGTCTTATCACAATTTATCCGGAGATCATAGTGGGTCCTTGAAATGTGAAAGTTGACGTTGCTTTGATTTACCCGCAACCCATGTCTGAGAAATTTTGGAGGAATAGTTAGACAACCACATCCTCTGTCCTATGCATGGTTTCTAAAATTATGTTTGGACGAAAGGAAATTTAAAAAAAAAAATGTTTTCTCCCATAGAAGAGTGGTTCAACAATTATTGAAAAATTATCCATTTTGGAAAGAAAGTACTACAAAAAAAGATTTTTAAGCTAAGTTAATTAGAAGATAAAAGATTCGACCACGGCCGGGAATCGAATTTTTTATCTTCTAATTAATTAGTTAGAAAAAAGAATCTTGTACTCGAGTGTGCTGGCTATATAAACAGAAAAATTAGCCCGGGTACAAATGGGTAAGATTCATTAACAGCATTTTTTTGTGTGTGTGTGTTTTGATTAACAGATACATTTACTGAATTAGAATAAATTAGCCCCCACTAGTCCAAACAATATCAACCCGTAACAACCAAGCTATAAAAATTTAGGAATACTGTAATTTTTATGATTGAACTGATGTCAGTAATTCAACTGATTTATTCTATACACCACGGATTTACACCTTTGGACCCTCTTACTAACGAGGTGAAGTGTGTGAGACATATACAAATATTGTGCGTTTTGATGTGTTGTTTATATTATTACAATACGAATTTTTAGTATTCTAATCATGACGTATGTCCACCTGGCTTATCAAATCACACACAAAACACAATCGAAACATTGTGTGTCGCACACATTTTTTTTTTTTCAAGATTTATTCTGTGGGGCCTCCACGAAATAAAGTCGGATTCGAACCGCCTCACGGTGCTTCGAGTATATGGAGTTTTTGGACAAAAATCTTTTGACCATGGAATATTATAGGGAATGCTTAGCTGATTACGAATACGAGTATACCTTATATGCGGGGTCGGAAATAATATCTGACCAAGTAAGAGCCAAAAAAAAAGAGGCAAATCATGGTTTTGGCAAAGTATCTTAAATTTAAGGGAAATTAGAGAATCATTATCGGTTAGTTGATCAAAATTTATCTTTAATAAGATAATTAAACAAACACAACATATAAAATACAAAAGATACTTTCTTCAACTACTTATAAAAATAATATTTCACATAATAAAATAATTTTTAAAATTATCTACATAAGATAAATCTAAATAAAAAATAAAGTAAATAGCTGAATCTTCTGGTTCAATGGCGAAAATTTCCATGTCAAATTTATTTAAATAAGTTTAGTTAATTTTAAACTATTTTATGATTAATTCAAATTAAATTGAACATTATTTTAATTTTAATAAGAAATTATAACCTGATCTGATATCTGATTATTTATTGATTTGATTAATTATTGATTATAACCACATAATCTGATTCACTTAAATAACCGCTGCTAAGATTATTTTCTAAGTTCATATCGATGAACAAATCTAAACTTGTTTCTGTCAGCTTATAGATAGTTCGTTCATACATTAAATATTGTTCAATTGGAACGTCATTTTGTTTTGATTTTCTCTCTAATGTATTCCTTTTAACGAATACATTATATCACAATCTTTAATATCAGACTCCAATTCTAATTTTTTTTTCTAATAAATGAGACAAAACGGCATTTTTTTTTCAGCTGGTAGGCGCAGAAATCCACTTTTTAAAGAGATTTCGATTTTTAAGACTTAAAAATGTACATATGACTATTGGGCTAATTTCGTAAAAATTCAGTTACAAAATTAGATGAGAGTTGTTTTTAATTGAAAAGTCAACTATTACTTTTATAGTGTAATGCAGTAAACACAATTTCCAAATACAAATTTATAAATAAATACAAAATATTTATCTTCGATCTAAAATCCCTTCTCGACTAACACGAGTATGTAAGTAGTCACTAATACTATTATTTTCGAAACATTTATTAATTTTAATAGTAATTGAGTTAACAAATATATGCAAATATTATAATTAATGATCATTTACATCTTTAGGAACATTTTAAATGCAAATTCAAGAAAAAAATAAAAACTTGATTTTTCGATTTTTGTCCATTGATCGAAGCACTGTGCGCCGCCGTTCGGCTCAAGAATGCTTAAGCGGGTCGCACTCAAACACGCTTGGCTATCCCGGCCCATATCCCGACGTTTCTGTTACCGAAATTAATTCTCTAGCCCAGTCTTTATAACTGTAAATGCAAGATAACAAATGCATCTCTATTGTTTCCAGGATTACCCCTAACCTCTTTAGCAAGATGCGACCAACGCCTAGCGACAGGTTTCGGCTTTGTTCCAGGATTTTGGTTCCACAACCTCATGCTTCAGTAACCTATTGGCACTCCTTCTTCATGACGCTGCCGCTAACCTTCTGGTGTATACACATCGTTTCGGCCTTAGCTAGTGCTGTCATCATCCATATCAGTGAAATCAATTTAAGTACGTCAAGATGTCTACATCATTTTTTTTGTTTTTGTATTCATGGTAAAACATTTTTCATCCATTACATCTTAATATTTTATTCCACTTAACAAGTCCCACAAATTATTGGACCGTCTTATTAATTGTAATATACTTATATCGCTATTGCCATCTCCTAATCTTATTTAAAATATCATCCTTTTTTTCTTCTTTTTTTTTTATTGAAAAGAAATAATACAATCTGCCACACTCTAGGGCATTTAGTATCAGTGATCTAAGTATCCATTCATACACAAACAACTAAAGAATAACCAAATGTGGAAATAAAAAAGGAGAAAATAAAAAATAAATAAATACGTAAAACAAAAAATCTATATAAACGCATTCACACTTTTGTACAATATTTACATTCAGCTAAGGGTTCTCCGGGGGGCTGAGATGGCCGAATGGACAAAGGCGCTTGCAATAGGTAATCAAAGTAAAGCAACGTTGAGCGTGGTTAATACTTAAATGGGTGACCGCTTCATTCGGGTGACCGCCCGCCAATGAACAACAAGCAGTCCAAGCCTACCCCCCCTCCCCCCGGGTATGTGACGCCCGTCAGCCTACTGTAGGCGACTCACAGGCATAGGAGTGATAAACCTTCCCTGTATATCTTATCGATAATCGTAGTGTGGTTCTCCAGGTTCTCAGTAACCGCCTGGAGGTTTGGTACAAGGTGCACTATTTTTCTAATAGTAAAAACCTACCTACACCTACTTGTACCTACTTTAGTACCTACACCTACCTGCTTTTATTCCTTTCATAATAATAAATACACATGTATGTTGTGTGTAAACATACAACTGTATGCTTCAGGGAAAGAAAGTAAGTCCTCGAGGCCTGCTTACTCTGAGCTATCATAATCCTTGGACCTAAACCAGTTTATCACTGTCCTTGAAACCGAGAGAGCTGACGCCAACGGTGGGAAGGACACTGCGAAAACTGCTCCCAATAGGATGCTGTGGGCAGTCTGCCGCTGCAAACATAGAGTAAATCACATCTAATACTGCTTTTAACCTCGTAATTAATTCTTCATTTATCCCTTTAATATCCGCGGTTAATGAAGAATTTTCAAAAAACTTGCAACAATAACAGCATCAAACTGAAATAAATGTACCGACTCAATTTTCAGAATTGAGCTCTAGTTCAAAGGACCACCATACATGCACTATAAGGAAACTGTGCAGCTTCAAACAACCTACTTAAGTTGTAGTTTATTTGATTATTTAAAATACAAAATACAAAATAAAATACTTTTATTTTTATTTTAGTAGTTTAGAAATTAAATTAAAATAATTTTATTTTATTTTAGTATTTTAGAATTAAAATGAAAATAACGTGTGATTTATTTTATTTTAATTCTAAAATAACTATTCTAAAATAACCAACATGGTGACCACGGCTTGCAGCAACATGAGGTTTGGGCTACCTCCTCCAGGCTGTCTGTGCTCCCGCACATAGAATTAAAATGAAAATAACGTGTGATTTATTTTATTTTAATTCTAAAATACTAAAATAAAAAAAAGTATTTCAATTTGAACTTAAAATTCTTTAATGATGGTATCTCTAAGTAGGTTCGCGCACATCGCACCAGATTTTTATATGCCAAAATTTAATATGCCTAAGTAGATCAATAAAAGTTATATTTTTAATTTGCATTAAACAAGTGTTATGTTATGTTTGTGGAAAATGCGTTTCCCTTGTTATCTAAAACTCCTTGCATTTTCTCAGATGGCGCAGACATCTTGAACATCAAAGTTGGATCCGTTTTCTACAAAGCGTTTACTATCTGCTTTCAAGGCCAGCATAACGGGACGTTTACAAGGTATGATTAATTTTATCAGTAGTAATAATTAATAAGGATTTTCAATTTTGTAAATAATATATCTATAAGTCTAAGTTTAGAGCCAAGCATCCGAATTTAGAAGGGCAGTATAAACCAGGGGCGGATTTACCACTAATTTTTGGGGTTATAATCACTCGCCCATAATCACGTGACTTACAACACAACTTTTGTGTGAGATTATTAAGAAGGACGGCGATGTAAACAACCTAAAGTGTTATGTTGAGGTTATAGTAGCTACCTAATTGCATTATTCGTTTAAAAATACAAAAAAATTAAAATGCCAAAATATTTAAGGTGGGTCATGACCCGGTGACCCTGGATCCGACTATGGAATAAACCATGGGCGGATCCAGCCGATCGGAAAGGGGGGGGCTGCAGTCCTAAGGGGGGGCCCTGCAGCCCCACAGCCCTTCATTTGGATCTGCAAATAAGCTTTTTTACCGTTATGTTCCTTTCCCACAACTAAAATTCTACTTGTTCTTGACATTATTTGTTCTTTAACTTGCTTTCTTACATTAAGGAAAGTCAAATTCTATCTTTAAATGACGTAAAATTTTCCAAAGGGAGGGGCTGCAGCCCCCACAGCCCCTCCCCTGGATCCGCCAATGGAATAAACAAGGCTTTATAAACTCAACGACGTAACAAGTTTACCTAAGGGCGGAGCTTAAATAAACCACGCCTACTTTTGCTTTGGTGCTAAATTTGAAGTTTGTTGGTAGATTGGACAGGACATTGAAATCAATACAATCTTCATTAAATAATTATCAATTTAAATGTAAAAACAAACAATAATAATAAGATATCCTAATAATGCAATTTTATATGTTTTTTATAAAAGGAAAAGTACTAAGTATATAGATTTTTAACCGACTTCGAACGAAAGAGGAGGTTACTCAATTCGATACGTATGTGCCTTTTTTTTTTTCTTCTTTTTTTCTATTTTTTTTTTTTTTTTTTTTTTATACCAATTGGAACAAAACCTTTTGCATCTTGTAGAGTATTTTCCCAAGGTGGTCCCATTAAAACCTTTTTTGGGTTCTTAATTTAATTAAGAAGTTATCGGGAAAAAATATGAAAATAAATATTTAATTATCGCTAAAAATTTTTACTTATTGGAAAAACATATGGCATATATAACATAAGGTATGCTCCAACAAGCTATTAAACTCATTGGTAACTAACAAATCTCAATATTGTTTTAATGCTGGATGAAACAAATGGGAAAACCAACCAATCAAATTTAGAATCAAAGGATTGGGGGGGGGGTACATGAGCAGTGTTAGTTATCGACGTGTTTTAAGTGCTTGTTGGAACCAACGTATACATAACCTTAACTAATTTTTCAACAATAGATTTCAATAAAGATATTAAATTTTCAATCATCGAATATCCGCAGAATATAATATCGCTCTCGTTTTTTTTTTAGCGATATTTGTATATATATTAGATAGATATATATATTCACCGATATCAGTTAACCTTCTTAATTTAGAACTAATTGACGGTTGGACACCATAATCATATGACCACAAAATTCGTGGAATTCCAAGAAAGACTGTATATTGTATGAAATAACAGTTTTAAAGCCGAATTTAAGACTTTTTCAAGTTCCCGAAGGTTCGTTTAAATTTGAAATCGTAGCCATTTTTGATTTAAATTAGATTTTGATTTCTGCCTTTTACTCGCTATGCACATTAAAAAGCTTATCTTCCGTTGATTTGGGGGCCTTAACGAAGTATTCAGGCACCTCTGTCTTCTTCCGGATACACTCGGTCACTATGGGATATTAATATACAATGTAATCATGAAATCATGTGCCGATTCTTCATGGAGTGACACTTCTGTTATGTTATCCGGATTATTATTATGGGTTTCTATTTTTGTTGTAGCTGAGATAGGACAACATTCATATAATTAACATTCATTTTCCAGTTAATTTTTCGATTTTTTACACTTTTCCACTTGCTTAAATTGTGAGTTGTAATTTTTTCCTGTGTATTAACTGAAATGTAGTAGAATAAAGCGTTATCGAAGATCCAGACTGTCTTGAGTCAATTTTCATTGATTTTGAGGTTTCCATCGATCTTGATTAAATCGAAAGAAATTTAAATATTCGATTTTCTAAAGGTTGCCGAAATTTTCAAAAGCCAAACCGTCATAAGTTCAGAGTTTGCTGTTCTTGAGAGCCTAAGTCCAGTAAGAAATGAATGAATTTTATTGAAACAGACAGTGAAAATGAGCTTGGATGCGTTTGTGGGTTTCCCGCATTCGAGGAAGTCATCTCACAGGTACCGAAATAACTAACATAAATATTGTCTATTGTAGTTCCCAATTAATGAAAATTTCCTAGGACACTTTCCCCACACAGAAACTACATTATTAATAGTCTTCTCATTTGATTTCGGTGCCATATTCAAATTTTTTAAGGTTAATAGAAGCCGTAGGTCACCAATTAAATCATATTGTTGCGGCCAGCGGGGTCAGACAAAGCGCCTATGGTGAACAATACGTCCATTGTTCGGTGCGGCACGGGCTGCCGGCAAAGATCAAAGACTTTGTTCTACATGAACCCCGAACCTTCTAGAATCTTCCTAAGGCTTATAAATACCGGCTCTAACAGGCCTCAGCGGAGTTGTTTGGCAACACCCGTGGAGTACACTTCGTAGTGAACAGTGATAAGTTAGTGTGATAAGTGGTAAGCCTCGTAGTGATAAGTTATTGTGGTGATAGTGTATGTCGTAGAAAAGACTCTTGTTTTAACCCGTGCGGTTAGTTATAAGTAATTAGAGTCTGCATACACAGCCTGGTTTGTGTCTGATAATAAGGCAGTAATTACCCTTGTGAGTATTGATTAATAAATTATTGTCCTAGTGTTAATTGTTCATTTTATCGAACCCGAAGCCCGTAACAACTGGTGTCAGAAGCGGGGATTATTTTTAGCATTAGCGTATTTATTTAGTTTGTTTTAAATAATTTTTCTGTTTGTTATTTTAGTTAATTATTGTAATTTAGGCTATTGAAAATTTGTTTGTCTATATTGAATATTGTTTATTTTATTTAATATTTGAGTTTTATCTAATCTTTTTGGTTTCTTTTAATAATTTAGTTTATTGTTTATAGTGTTGGGAATTTCATTTGTAATTTAAATCTTAGTAACTGTGTATAGGATTAGATTTCTTTTTTTCGTTGTTAGTTATAATCAAATTATTGTTGTTAGTCTTTAAGTTTTGATTTGTTAATTTTAATTTTGATAATTGTATATAATATTTAAAATGTCAACCGGTGGCTTGAGATTGTATGATTTGAAAGTAGCAGATTTAAAAAGTGAATTAGAAGAACGCGATTTGGATACTTCTGGGAACAAGTCTATATTGCAACAAAGGCTCAGGGAAGCTTTAATTAGTAGTGGAGAAGATCCAGATCACGTTCTTTTTGAAACAGAATTTAGTAAATTGAAAAATGAGTTGTTAGAAAATCAAAATGAGTTATTTTCTACGTTATCAGAATTTTTTACTACTTTAGAAAATAAGTTAGTTGATAGTGATATTCCTAAGATTTCGGTTAAGAAGGTTCTTAGTGCTACGCAAAATGATAAAGAAGATGAAGAAGAGCCCTTCGACCTTGATCCTCAAGTGAGTGTTGAAGATGTGAAGGTGCCGCTTGACGGATTGAGAGAGGTGGATGCTCTTGTGTGTGTATCCTCTTGTGGTGTTCATTTCGAGGAGTTCATGAAACCCAAGCCTGAAAGAATAGGAAATGCAGGGTTAGCTGCTGTACAGACTGTCATGGATTCTAGTACTTTTAGGTATGCTAAACCTGACAAGGAAGATTGCGATGAAGGCGCTGAGGAAACGCCTGTTGAAGTGGGAAGGCTTGTTCAGGTGGATTCGACAAGAGAAGTCATGGAAGTTGAGTCAACCACTGGTGTTGAAAAAGGAAGGGAGGATATTGAGAACTTGAGAGATCATCTCGAGGATGGTGATAGCTCCCAAGATAAGGAAGAAGAGTTTGTTGTTTCTCGTAGGTTCCATCCAGGAAAGAAGCAATATGGATATTTGCTTGGATGGGAGGGATGCCCTTCTGAACAGAGTGGCTGGGAGCCGGCTGGAAGCTTGGAGGCTTGTCGGCGTTTGCTTGGAGCATTTGAGGAGAGTTTGGCCAGGCGGTCTTTGAATGGACAGAGGTCAGCCGTATCGAGGAGGGCCGGATACACCCTTGGATGGGAGGGATGCCCTTCTGAACAGAGTGGCTGGGAGCCGGCTGGAAGCTTGGAGGCTTGTCGGCGTCTGTTTGGAGCATTTGAGGAGAGTTTGGCCGAGCGGTCTTTGAATGGACAGAGGACTGCCATATCGGGGAGGGCTGGAAACGATCAAGTGACAAACTCTGGAAACTTGAGGAAAGGAACCTTGAGCTGGAAGGAACCTCAGGGAAAGGCTTGGTGTGGGTCTATGAAGCCTGATGATGCGGAACTTGAAATGTTAAACAGGAGAATGCCTGTTACTGATTCTGATGAGGATGGTGACCCCTTAGCAAAGAACTTGAAATTGGAAAGAGAAACTGACAGTGAAGTGACAGTCAGTGGCATCATTCGAGGACCTGGACGGCCTCCTCCTAAGCCCAATATTACCCATGGGACTACAGAAAGTCCAGCAGCGGAAGTAGGACTCAAATCGAATGGTGATGAGAGCAAATCATCAGCTGCTCGTGGTGCGATTAACGGAAGCTTAGTTGAGCAGAGCATTGGTCTAGGCCCTCACACCCAACAGTTGCTAGTTGCCAATGCAAGTGTTGTAAGGATTGATCCAAGCCAGGTCCCAGACCCATCTTCTGGTGTTTGTGTAATGTCAAATACGTTTGGCATTGTGGAGCTCTACTCTGTTTCACCGGCCAGGGTCCTTTCGTTGAAGGTGGCTCCGCCTGGTAGTGTCAAGAAAGTAGCTATGCCTCTAACACTCGGTCAGGAAACAGGAATAGTCCTGCTGGTAGCTGAAGAAGAGAAAACACCTGAGCCTACTCCACCCCATTCACGACCTGATCTGGGACAGATCAGCCTTAAGGAGGGGGTAATGTTGCGGCCAGCGGGGTCAGACAAAGCGCCTATGGTGAACAATACGTCCATTGTTCGGTGCGGCACGGGCTGCCGGCAAAGATCAAAGACTTTGTTCTACATGAACCCCGAACCTTCTAGAATCTTCCTAAGGCTTATAAATACCGGCTCTAACAGGCCTCAGCGGAGTTGTTTGGCAACACCCGTGGAGTACACTTCGTAGTGAACAGTGATAAGTTAGTGTGATAAGTGGTAAGCCTTATTGTGATAAGTTATTGTGGTGATAGTGTATGTCGTAGAAAAGACTCTAGTTTTAACCCGTGCGGTTTGTTATAAGTGAGTAGAGTCTGCATACACAGCCTGATTTGTATCTGATAATAAGGCAGTAATTACCCTTGTGAGTAATTGATTAATAAATTATTGTCCTAGTGTTAATTGTTATATTTTATCGAACCCGAAGCCCGTAACAATATATTTATTTAAGTATATAATCCATTACGTTTCGGCCTCAATGTGCCATTCTCAAATGACAAAAACTAAAAATATTAAATAAAACATTAATTAAATTTAAAAACAATTGATATTGAATGATATGAAACTACATTATTTAAAAAATAAATTAAAATTTCAATGTTTGCTGATGATCATCCATCAATAAAAACTGCAAAATAAAAGTTGATATCTCTCAGTAACAACCACTTTGTATGAAAGTCCCCTCAGCAAAAATTTGGCAGCCATGAAAATGCTTAATATCATAAATGCTACTCTACTAAAATTGAAGCAACAGTGTTTAGCAATTTATTTTCTGAATAATTTTTAATTACGAAGGATATTACTCTTAGTACTTCGCTATTAAAGAGTTAAAAATGCATTGCAGCGAATTACGAATTGACATAATTGACTCAACATTGATCTTATTAAAAAAAAATTCCAATCATAATCATAGAAGGTATGGTGTTGAAAGTTGTATTATACCCGCACCGCTTTTCCACTTTTCTGTGTGTACTCATAAAATTGAAAAGGTGATTGTTTATATAATTATAATAAAAAGGCCGGGGAAAGACTAACGTGGTAAAGCGTAAAAAACTTTACTTACAACTTACGGTTTTCTACATTTGTCCAACTAAAAAGTATGAAATAAAAAACATTTTATGAAAACAAAATTAAACCAACTTCGAAACCTAGGAACCAGTAAAATAAATGCACTGAAAAGTATGAAATAATTACCTTCTATTTTTTATGAAAAAAAAGCAAAATTGAAAAATCTTATTGCATTTTTCCGCTTTATACCATTTTATAAAGCGGAAAAATGCAATAAGACGAATAATTTTATTTTTATTTGTACAAATACACACTAAGTGTTATTAAAAATTGTGAAATTAAAATATTAAATACAATGTTCAATACAACACAATATTTTCGGAGGCGGCGTAAAATTTTAACACTAGACATTATTTCTAAAATAACATGATTTTTTTTTTCTGCTGATGAAATGAATGGAAACACCGCGATATTTCACAAACAACATCTAAAATATTGTAATCTAGTCTATGTCTCTCTTTGTTTTTTTTAGGTAATTGTGAATTTGGAAAACAATTTCTCTAGCTTGCCTTCTGATCACATTTCCTGACGCTTTCTTTTTATAAGTCTCGTAATTTGACAAAATTGGCTGTTTAGATCACGAAATTATAACTAACAAAAACGAAAAAACACTTAAACAAATAACAAAAACTTTGAAATAAAGCAAGCCAAAGTATAAAAAACAACAAAGTAAGATATGTCAATTTATAGCCTTTCTATTGGCCACCAAATTGACGTCACAATCCGTGTGTGTATGTGATTCCCAGGTAAACGTCTTAAATTGTGGAGCTATACTTTTGCCCAAGATCCGTCAGACTGGCGAACACGATGCGAGATGTTATGGTATTGAAGTTTGTGTTTGGGCTAAGTACAGTATCCAGCAGACAAGCACTAATTTAATCAATTATCTAGGTTATTTAATGATGATATAAAGCGACCAAAGGCTGAAAAATTTGATAAGATTCTAATCATTTTATCGTATTTAGAGAAACAAATTTATGTAGGTACAAATTATGGCCAAAAATTGGTTGTATTAACAATGTCTTATTGATCAAACATTATATAGAAATAGCAATCTCAAATACCGAATATTATTTTTTATTGGTACAAATTAATAAAGTTTTCACTTACCTATACATGAAATATATGTATATATAATAGTCATTATATATGTATATATAATAGGTATTATATATGGATATATAATAGTTATTCCCTATATGGATATATAATATTTATAATGAATAATGAATTCATAATATTTGAATATAATATAATTATTAATAATATAATATAATTATTAATATTCATAATATTTGAATAATGAATTCATAATATTTATATGTATATACTAGCAGACCCGGCCACGCGTTGCTGTGGCTCAGTAGTTATATCCAAATATTTTTAAACAAATACAGTCGTAGCAATATTCATTAATAAAGATGAAAACCTTTCAGCTAATCAAAATTCAACGTGATTGAGAATAGAGCATTACACCATTTAAAAGTATTTGGTAAAGAATATAGGAAAGTTAAAGTTTTTATTTTTTACATCTCATATTTCAATGTAGTTTGATTAAAAAGGAGCTGATTGTGTTTACGACTCACAGAGCTGCCAACACTCTCGCCCTTTTTTGATGGATCGGTATAAACTAACTCGAAATGGCTGTATTTTTCCACTAATTTTAAAAAGGATGACTGAAGTAAATTTTGGTAACCTCAGCCATTGATCTATTGATTATTGGCCTAACACTACTTCAATTTGGTATTGTTAGTTTAACAACGGGTTTAATTTTGCTCAGTGTCATGCCAATCTTGGTCAACGCGTCATATATGTCCTTTTGATAGGCGTTTTTCTCAATTTCTTTGAGACCTCGTTTTCCCGACCCTTTGGCAAATAAGTGTTCGGTAGGAGGGTGGTGTGTTGAAGCTTTTAATTTAGCAATATATTTGAGTGATTAGAAATCTCTTCTTAAAGAGGTTTTTACATAATACAATTAAGAATTTTTATTTATTCAAGTACTAATTTGTTCAAAATGTTTTGGGATAACCTTTTTTTTTTTAACACAAACCAAAGATTTGATGGTTTCCATACACGTGAGCAGGCGATGCCCACGTGAGGTATGCCATTTCCCATGGGAAAAACACGGATTTTCAAAGTCCAAGTGGACATTGTTTGCCCTTGGGATTGGTTTATGGTCATGGCAAAAGCCAAACCATTGAAGCCTTTTAAAGTTTATTTAAAATTCTGACGGTTCCAGGGGAATAGGTGGCAACAGGACGATATCTCCTGTAAACCTTCCAGGCAACATTTTTGCTTCAATAACATTTCCTGTGATCCTTTTAATGACCAAACGTGTACCGTTGCACAATTGAGGTAGATTTAAGTTACGAAGAAGAATAATCGGTCAGCCATTCTTCAACTGGAGATTGTTTGGGTGTATATCCCAGGTATATCCAGGGAATTCAAAATTCAGATGGGAAATTTACAGCTTCGTTTACATCTAGAACATTGTCAATTGATTTTGGAAGTTTATTTCATCGAAATAAACATTTTTTGCTGCCAAAATAGCACGACTACCCAGCCAATTATAGTCGAAATAATTGTTCAAAATATCAGGAAAGACACTTTATATTAGTTCATTTTTCGTCTCTACAACAGTGGAGAAATTTTCTGGTGATTTGATAAATTTTGAATTTCGATGCAGCTCTATTTCACCGTTTCCAATATAGAAATTGTTTAGGAAATATATCTGCCGATGGATCATTTTGCAGTAGTACTCTCATATTTATGGTGGATAAATCTGAAACTTGCTCTTTATCCAAATAACAGTTATTCCTGTTTAGTAGAGGTGTAGTAATCATTATATGTAAAATTTAAAAAATACCGCGGAGATATCTTAATCAACAATAATTTAAAGATAAATAAAAAAATGTATTCTGGTGAAATTAACACCGAAATATCATTTCCAATAATAGCCTACTTTAAATTAAAGAAAGGATTAAAATCTTCGCTGACATTTCTTAAATTTTACATATAAAGATAATTACAACTCTATTGAACAGGAAGTAACAGCCTCTATTCGATTGGGATTAAATTTTCTCAACTTTAAATTATTGTTGATAAAGTAGGAATTACAAATCTCCACTGACATTTTTTAAATTTTAGATTTTAGAGCACGGGATAAAAATATTAAAAAGGTTTGGTAAAATGAAAAAAACATTGTATTTAAATAATAATAACAAAACGAATAATGAAAATAAAGAAACTTCTGTTAAATAAATCAACTGAAAATATAATATTAAAGTCTTAATTATGCAGTTCTTTAGCAAATCACAAAGTATCCCCACAACACCTAATCAAAACACACTCAGGGAGGTTGCATGTTTGGTTACCGGCAGTGTAGCCACTAATTTTCACAACTTTTTGGCAACACTGACAACCCAAGTCAGGTTTCTATTAGGTTACACCTATGACAGTACGTGCTGTTACAACATTTATAGAGTATTATTTCAAATAATAGCCTATTTTAAATTATTAAAATGTATTTACTTTACTAAAAGTTGATATCAGGGTGGGCCACAGCAAAGCGTTTAAAAAAAGGAAAAGGAAGGAATTACCTACACTTTTGAGAATTTATTGTAACCTTTTCTTGATTTATTTATTCTTTAATTAAAATTAACAATAAATACAAAGATTTGTATTACTATTTGTCTGTGGAAAATAATAATATAGGAGCCAATCACTTCACTCACATAACACAATACAAAATTATAATAACGATAACCTGTATTCCAATAGCATGGTTATAAACAAAACGTTATGAAATCGACATATGACGCCATGTTAATAAATCGAAACCCGACCTACTGTATTTGCAATAATTCGCTATATAAGAATTATTTTGGTAACTAATCAAGTTAAAAACTATCATGTCTATTAAGTTGGCCAAAACTATAAACATTGAGCCAAATTTCATTAAAATCGGTTGAGTAGTTTCTGAGTAATAGAATGGCAGACATCGGGACACGAGATTTTTATATATATAAGGATAATATTATTATATATGTATATATAATAGATAAGGAAAGTAGCTATTGCGATCGTGAAAAATTTAGACTTCCGTTTTTAACAGAAATACACTTTTTGGGGTCCCCTGACTCCAAATAAGCAAATCCCGCGAAATGGTCTGTGTATGTGTGTGTGTACCAGTGGCGGATCCAGAAATTTTCTGAGGGGGGGAGCGCACTTTTTTTTTTTTTTACATTTCATGAGTAATGAAGGCCCTGGTGTGTACAGAGTAGCTCAAAAACCGTACCAACGTGAAATTGGGTATTTGGTGTATGTACCTACAGTGGCTCACAGTCAAAATGATGCTAACGAATATTTATATTTCAAACGCTATTTACTTCCTCTTTGCTAAAATTTAAAAACCGATGCATAATGATTCATTGTCATACATTAAATTTATAAAATCAAATCAACTCAACAACAATTACAGAAAGAGAAAAAAAAATCTTCATTAAAACTCGTAGGGATTGAAGGTCACAGTGAAAAAGATGCAATGTTTACTTCCGTTCAGAAAAAAGTGAAAGTAACAAGTACTCTTCAATTGTCGGGTAAATGAGTTTATTAATCGTTTAATTCCTTTTCATTCTTTCAATGAAAACAAAAATAAGCAATATGAATTACAAGTAATCAGTCTAGTTCGAGCTTTTGCTTAAAAATATTCGTGAGATAGTAACGAGAAATAGTAATTAACAATTTTAAAATGGGCAAAACACAACGAAAATTCGCCTCTACTATCAACAGGAGTTATGCCACCGTTCATCATATTATTGAAAGTTTTAAAAACGAAAATAGAATAATAAGAAAAGCTAGAGTGAGTGCAACATTTCTTTTTACCGGTAATGATGAACGTTGGATTTTGCGCCAAATAACAAAGAATCCAAAATTAAGTGCTCCAAAGTTGACCACATTAGTTTAAAACAACTTAAATACAATGGTATGTGCTGAAACTCTTAGAAGGGTCTTAAGAAAATATCAATACAACGGTAGAGTTGCATGGCAAAAACCTTATATCAGTGACAAAAATAAAAGGCTTCGAATCAATTTTGTTAAGGATTACATAACAAAATACAAGTACTTCTGGAAAAGTGTTCTATATTCGGATGAGTCAAAATTTAATTTGTTTGGCTCTGATGGAAGAGGTTTCGTCTGGAGAAAGGCATACAAAGAGCGCCAAGAAAAAAATCTTCGCCTGAACATCAGAATTGGAGGTGGTCATCTCATGGTTTGGGGGTATATTGCTGCCTCGGGGGTAGGAATTCATTCATTTTATTGAGGGGACAATTGATAAACATTTATATTATCACTCCCTGAAAAAAAAATTTTAAAGCAAGTGCAACCGAGCTTGGAATAATAAATGATTTTGCTTTTTATAGTGGTATCGATCCCAAGCATTCTTCTTATCTTGCAAGAGAATGGTCTTTATATAATTGCCCCAAAATTATAAAAACACCTCCCCAATCACCAGACCTAAACGTCATAGAGAATTCATGGAGTAAATTAGGAACAGAAGACATGAGATATCAGAGGGGATACACTGGACAGAGAGAACTTACACTGAAAAGCTTGTCCAATCCATGCCCAATCGTTTGAAAGAGGTAACAAAATATAAATGCTTACCTAAAAAGTACTAAAATTTAAAATATTTTTGATTTTTTGGATGTTTTTACTTTTGCATCCTTTTCATGAAATTTTAGTTTAATTTTAGGATTTGCTCTCAAATGCAGTTTTAACTATTGTCACTTCTATCCTAATTTATGTACTTTTTTTTTGTTAACAAAGATTGTTGAAAATAAATTTTGGCTTGGTATAAAATAGATCTTTTTTAAAGTAAATTCCTTGCATCATTTTGACTATGAGCCATTGTATATTCCGCGATGTGACAGGCAAAATTTTATTAAAATTGGTCAAACGGAGAGGCACTCGCCTTGTTTAATGATAATCAAGTATTATTTAATATCAGGTAAGTTTTATCATGATACTAATGTTCTGAGGGGGCTTACATGGGAAAAGTCCCCATTGTTTTTGTTTATATGGAGAATTTAACTGTCTCTCGTCACGCAAAAACATAAGATATGGCTAAATATGAAAAATGACCATGGAGAAAATGATGATAAATATGAAAACAATGATAGAGAAAAAAAGAAAAATATTGCGACTACTCATTAAACACGTTGAGCCCACGCTTACACAGGCAGCGTTGCAACAGTAACAGTGTTGGTCACATTTTATTCAACCTATCCTCGTATTTTGTTTCGAACTTACTGAAAACTTGTGACTTCGGTCCCACTCTTTTTCCTAAAAAGCCGTACGAATTATCTTATATTCTCCTTAATTTCATCCGAACAATCAGATAAATTTTTTCGTGAAATAGTCTAGATTCAGACGATACTACAGTGGGAGTCCTAAATTTTGCATATCCAGGTATGATTAGAATAGGGATCTTTAACGAGTACCTGACAGGCTCGGGACCTCCATACAGACCATTGTTTACAATTGAAGGGGTCGGGGCAAAATAGTGCCAAGCAACATTTTTAACAAAGATTAACTGTAGCCGCAGTCTGCTGTATATTACGTAGGACTGTCACCTAAATATGTCTATAGAGGCTCTATATAGTCATATTTAGGTGTTATTGCCATCATAGACATATAGTCTTACGTAATATACTGCAGACTGCAGCTACACTTTATTTTTATGGGTATAGTGGCTGTTAACCTTATTGGAATGGGGGCCCGGTGTGGCTGTGCGGTAAAGTGCCGTACTCCCATGCCGGAGCTGCGGGTTCGAGTCCCGCCCTGGGTGGTGCTTTTCTTTCGTAGGAGAAGTATCACCCAGTGCCATGGGTGTTAGTATGGGCAGTATAGGGCTTCAATGGAAGCCTTAAAGTCCCGAAAAAAAAAAAAAAAAAAAAAAAAAAAAAAAAAAAAAAAAAAAAAAAAAAAAAAAAAAAAAACCTTATTGGAGCAATCACCAGGACAATCTCAACTTTACCATTTATTGCTTATTTTCAACGTTTCGGCTATGTCGCCATTTTCAAGTCTCAATCTGAACACGGATGTAATTTATCCAGCTTTAAACAATGCCTTCATCAATTCAACATAAAATTCCTTTTTTTATAAATTAAATATATATAAACCATTAACTGGTGTCGTCATGCTGAAAGACTTAAATAGTGTGTGACACACTATTCAAGTAGGAATTTTATGTTGTAAAAAAGGAATTTTATGTTGAATTGATGAAGGCATTGTTCAGATTGAGACTTGAAAATGGCGACATAGCCGAAACGTTGAAAATAAGCAATAAATGGTAAAGTTGAGATTGTCCTGGTGATTGCTCCAATAAGGTTAACAGCCACTATACCCATAATAAAAATATCCCAGGAAATTAAGAAACCAATTTATATATTGGATATAATTAAGAACACTTTATTTTTGTTAAAAATGTTGCTTGGCACTATTTTACCCCGACCCCTTCAATTAAAGACATTCTGTTCATGCGAAAGAGTTGTCAACGTGTTTTGAAACATAGATATTTAATGGAAATTATTTGTTTCCATGGTAACTAATTGACGTTTTCCACAATTAAACAGATAATTATAAAATCAGACGAGACAGAGTATTACGCTTGTATTGCACAATAATTATTACAAGTAAAAACTTGTATTTAAGAATCAAAATTTTTATTGTACTTTGATTTTTATTTGAGAGCAAATACTAAAAAAAAATTAGTAAATGAATGTGGACAAATGGCAGTATGTGTGAATTTGAAGAATGGCATTTACATATTTATCAAAACACGTCAATTTCTATTCTGAGTAAGTTGGTAAGTGAAATGTGTGTGTTGTACGCATCGAGCCAGATTTTTTTTTTTAGGCATAACCAGAGACAGTTAATTTCTCCATATAAACAAAAACAGTCCCCTTCCCCGAATAATCCCCCTCAGAACTTTTTAATGATGATGAAACTTATCTGATATTAAAGAATACTTGATTCTCAAATCGTTAGAGCCATTTTTTAGCCGATTATCACAAAAGAAAACTTTTATTAGCAATAAAAAATTTAATGTGCTTTAGAGAGCAAATACAAACAAAAGTAAAAATATCTGGTACGATGCGCACAACACACAACTATTACTTACCACCCTAAAACAATACAATAAAAAACAAACCCTAATACATCTTTAGGAAAGATGTTTGTAAAACATCGATGTTTTGCCCAAAACATCGATGTTACGCAGCCGATGTTTTCGGACCATCGATGTTTGTGGGCCAATGTTAATATCGATGTTTTTAGGAGATAATTTTTTTTTCTGTTTAAAGAATGACCGAGTTGTTTTTAACATCGATATTTTGGATAACAAAGTTGGTTTTAACATCGATGTTTTAGCTATATCAAAGATGTTTTTAACATCAATGCTTTAACAATAGAATGATGTTATAAACATATATCAAAGAGGTATGGATGTTTTGGACAAAAACAAATATGTTATAACATCGATGTTTTGGACACAAAAAAATTTGTTATAACATCTGTGTGGTGTATAATTCTTTTAAGAATATTATAGACCACGAACCATTGGTGGTTCCGCTGGTAATCATGGTAATTATGGTATTTATGGTAATGTGGACTGTATAATGGGGGAATGATGGAAATGATTAAACTATTAACTGAACAAAATATGGGGTTATATTTGTGATATGAAAATTATTGCTGGAAATTAAATGGCCGAAATAGTTACATAGGTGGTTAGTTTAAATTTTGATTAATAATTTTATGATGACTTCTTCTTGCATTTAATGTAGGAATGATGAATTTAAGCGCTCTCCTACCTTGGTATTTGAAGTAGTTAAAATAAAAGGGCTCTTCTTGTGCCTGTGAATAACTTGATCATTTTGGCTGGCCAGCATTCAGCTTCTCCGTCTTCATTCTCGGTCCCAAGGACCCACTAGTGTTTTCAAAATTTACTCCCTCATGATTTTAATATGCTAAATATGCTGCAAATAGTCTCCGCCACCATGAGGTCTTACTGCCCGTCTCTCCACGCACAGTCCGTCTCGTGAGACGTCAGATGCTTTTGATAAAAACAAAGTTGTTTTTAACATCGATGTTTTAGAAATAGAACAACAATGTATACGCTCATAACATCGATGTTTTAACTATAACAAAGATGTTTTTAACATCGATGTTTTAACTATAACAAAGATGTTTTAACACCAAAAAGATGTTATTAACATCGAAGTTTTAGCTATATCAATGATGTTTATAACATCGATGTTTCGAACAAAAAAACATTGATGTTTTAGACAAAAACGAATATGTTTTAACATCGATGTTTTAGACAAAAACAAGCATATCTTAACATTAATGTTTTATCAATAACAAAGTTGTTTTTAACATCGATGTTTAGGACAAAAACAAATATGTTTTAACAATAACAAGTTGTTTTAACATCGATTTTTTGGAAAAAAACAAATATTTTTTAACACCGATGCTTTTGATAAAAACAAAGTTGTTTTTAACATCGATGTTTTGGACAAAAACCAATATGTTTCAACATCGATGTTTTAGAAATAGAACAACAATGTATACGACGCTCATAACATCGATGTTTTAACTATAACAAAGATGTTTTTAACATCGATGTCTTAACACCAAAAAGATGTTATTAACATCGATGTTTAAGCTATATCAATGATGTTTATAACATCGATGTTTCGGACAAAAAAAAAATATGTTTTATCATCGATGTTTGGACAAAAATGAATTTGTTTTAACATCGATGTTTTTGAAAAAAACAAATATGTTTTAACATAGATGTTTTGGACATAAACAAATGCTTTAATATCGATGTTTTGGACAAAAACAAATGTTTTAGCATCGATTTTCTGGACATTAACAAAGGTTTTAACAATAACAAACTTGTTTTCAACATAGATGTTTTAACAATGTTGTTTAATGTTTTAACAATCGATGTTTTAACAATATCAAATTAGTTTTTAACATCGGTGTTTTTGTCAATAACAAATATGTTTAAATATTGATGTTTTGACAATAACAAAGTTGTTTTAAACATCGATGTTTTGGACAAAAATCAATATGTTTTAACATCTATGATTTGGACAAATCAAATATATTTTAACTTTAACAGGTTATTTTTTACATCGATATATTGGAAAAAAATCAACAATATATACTGTCAAAACTAATTTGTTTTTGTCCAAAACATCGATGTTGAAGAATACTTGTTTTTCTCCAAAACATTGATGTTAAAAACAACTTTGTTTCGTCAAAAACATCGATGATAATTACAGCTTTGTTATTGGTTAAACATCGATGGTAAAATACACTTGTTATTGTTAAAACATCGATGTTATTGTCAAAACATCAATGTTAAAGTATACTTGTTTTTGTTCAAATCATCGATGTTAAAACATATTGGTTTTTCCTAAAAAACATCGATGTTACTGTCAAAACATCAATGTTATTGTATACTTATAGTAGCCCTATAAGAAGGGAGTTTATTTTCCGCAAGTGCCATACAATGTTAAAGTATACTTGTTTTTGTTCAAAACTTCGATGTTAAAACATATTTGTTTTTCTCTAAAACATCGATGTTATTGTCAAAACATTAATGTTAAAGTATACTTGTTTTGTCCAAAACATCGATGTTAAAACATATTTGTTTTTGTCTAAAACATCGATGTTATTATCAACGTCAATGTTAAAGTATACTTGTTTTTGTCCAAAACATCGATGTTATTGTCAAAACATCGATGTTATTGTCGAAACATTAATGTTAAAGTATACTTGTTTTTGTTCAAAACATCGATGTTAAAACATATTTGTTTTTGTCTAAAACATCGATGTTATAAACATCTTTGATATAGCTAAAAAATCGATGTTAAATACAACTTTTTTATTGTTAAAACATAGATGTTAAAAACATCTTTGTTATAGCTAAGACATCGATGTTTAGAGCATATATGTATATTGTTGTTTTTCTCCAAAATATCGTTGTTAAAACATATAATAAAAAACAACAATATTTATGATCTTAACATCGATGTTTTAACAATAACGATATTGTTTTTAACATTGATGTTTTGGAAAAAAACAAATAGGTTATAACATCAATGTTTTAGACAAATCAAATACCTATGCCTAAACATCAATGTGTGACATTATATTGAATATATTACCTCTGTTCTTCCTACCCTTTTTTGTTTCTGTATAAATTTCAACTTCAAATAAGTTAATAAAATATGAAAACGCCAATCCATAGTATCATGATTGAATCACTTATTAAATGTAGCTGCCCGCAAAATCTTTTAAAATATCCACCAGAAATACGATTCTCTGTATATGCTATGAAAACGACATCGATGTATTAATGTGTTTGGGTTTTAACAGTTGAATCTTTAATATATGAATATGAAAAACCAACTATGTCGAAATAATCGATTTTTATATACATTAAATATGAAAAATAAAATGCTTTACACTTGAAACATCGATTTAAATGCGTTTGGGCACTGATATGTTAATTTTTAAAGACTGTATAAATTGAAAAACATCGATGTTTTGTGGTCGATGTTTAATCGACATCGATCTTTTGATTGTAAAAACATCGATGTTCCAAACATCGATGTTTTGCCTTCGATGTCGCATCTCTAATGCGAACGCCTTACTTGTTATCATGGTTTTTTCAACTTTGCTGACAAAGTTATTTAAGTGCTTGTTAGAACAAACTTAATATTTTTTATATGTATTTATGCCAACAATTTAAAGCATTTATACATTTTATGACTTTATAAACTAAATATCATTCTTTCTAAGAATCTCTGCTCTTAAACGGTATATTTGACATATGTATTACGGTACTTATTAACGGAAATTGAAATTTTCATATATAAACACTTTTCTATATTTCTCCTGTATACGTTTATCAAATTTTTTCATATTTCATATATATCCATTACTTACTGCTAAGCATAATGAGAAAAAAGCGATATCTCCATATAAAGAAAATCAAAGGTACTTTATAAGAAGAAAATTTTCCTTGGCCATTGAAGCCCCATCAGAACATTTATATGATGATAAAACTTGCCATATGTGAAATATTACTTTATTCCGACCGATAACATTTTGAACAATACGCACCTCACCTTCTCTCAAAATGTTCTCTCTCGCCTTCTCTCTAAAAAGATTTTCATTGTAAAACAAAATTAAAAAGGTTGTTTGTAATTCTTAAGTTCTTTGTTAGTTTTTAGACAGTTGCGATTTGTACCATGGAAACCAATAGTTTCTAAGAAATAAGCTGAAAGTAGAAATTATTATTTTCTTGATACTCTAGTATTTCGTTTCAGCGACCTTCAACCATATTAAAACTTAATATTATTATTTCTTAAATTCTGAACTTTCAAAGGATATATTTCATGTATCAATTTATCTATTTGATTTCATGTATCAATTTATATATTTGATTTCATGTATCAATTTATCTATTTGATTTCATGTATCAATATTATCTACTGAATTTATTGACATTTACTGGATATAAAACCTTCTAAAAAGTCAATTATAAACAAACAATTACCAGGTACGAATCATGTTCCAGATTCGGGACTAGAATCCTTCAGCTGTGTTGGGGTATTATGATCATCATTGCCTCCAGCATCTTTTCCTCCCTCCTCGTAGCACGACTTACGACTCCTCTATTACCGAACCCTGTCGACTCCTTGGAGGAGATGGTTCGTCTTGGCTATAAGTGGACATCTGGCTTCGGATACGTACCTGCGGACAACGCCGAATCTTATTTCGACCTGAGGGTATGGTTTATTTTATATGATTTATGTTGTGCTAGGGGATACCAGAAGAAGAAGGAGATACTTTTTAACAAGTTAAAAGTATCCGCTTCCTGTCCATATTTGTGGGCTACTCTAGAGTTAATAAACCTATTCCAACAATGGTGGGAAGGTGGAGATTTATTCCGTGGCTCCACCACGAAATAAAAGCCAACCCGTCCAAGGTGAATTATAATGAAATTAATAAGATAAATTATGATGAAACCTGTAGTGTTACATAATTCATAAAAATACACATAAAATATTTCAATTAAGAGTAAGTTAAAATAAATGGATTGGCATACCTAATATATGTTTATGTGCATCAATTAGCAGACAAATTAAAATAAAATTTACATATGGTAAATGAAAATAAAAGCTTTTATCGGTTTAACATTTTTAGAATTGGAAGTACCTATTTAAATGTTTTAGGGGATTGGATGGCTAAGAAGTATTCAACGGGCGGGTTTTGAAGTTGAGGAGGGTGTTAGAGTGACTAGGCGGAATAGAATTAGATAGGTATGAGGATCGGATAATGTAAATGCTTTCGTTATTTTTTTAAGACTGCTTGAAAATTTTCATACCTAAGGGGTGAAACAAACGTGTCTAGACTAATTTATACCTATATTAATTATAGACTATTATCTTATACCATATATTTACACACCTGCGATGCTTCAAAAATTTGAGCATCACGTGTTTACTCTCTTAAGTAAAATTAATCATTTTATTACAAAATCTGGTGCGTTCGCGCAACACACAACTTTCACTTACCAACTTACTTAGATAAGAGATTAATGCGTTTTGTTAATGCCACTTCTCAAAGTTACTCATTTTTCCACATTAATTTTTTATTTTTGTTTTCATTTGCTCTATAATCCCCTCCGAACATTTGAATAATGATAACGCTTACCTGATATTAAATAACACCTAATTTTAATTAAAATGACGAATATGATGAAAATTGTTAAAGCCGATTTTGAGATAATCGAAAAATTGGAACAAAAGTTATGAAGTAAAGTCTCCCCTGCGGTAGATCAATTTTGATGAAATGAAATCACATCTTTGGCATATACATACATCAAATACACAGTTTGATCAAAATCGTGAAAGCCGTTTTTGAGTAAATAAAAAAATCCCATGAAAATGATACAAAATTTATTAAGTATAGTCCCCCTCCGGTTGATCAATTTTGATGAAATTTTTACGATCATATCTCGGGCGTATTAATACATCAAATACTCAGTTTAATCAAAATCGTTAGAGCCGTTTTTGAGAAAATCGAAAAAACCGTAAAAAGTTATTAAATAAAGTACCCCCTCCCTTTGAGAAATTTAGATGAAATTTTTGCTGTCACATCGCGGGCATATACATACACAAAATACCTAATTTCACGTTCGCACGGTTTATAGCTTTTGAGCTAGTCTGTTCACACACCTACACCTACACACACACACACACACACACACACTCACACACACACACACACACACACACACACATCAGGGGACCCCAAAACGTGTATTTCCGTTGAAAACTGGAAGTCGAAATTTTTCACGATCGCAATACTTCCACTTACTATATATTTCATATATAGGTAAGTGAAAGTAAAAAAAAAAGTTTTTATTTTCATAATACGGTCAATAAGATTTTGGCAGTCACATATACATACATCAAATACCAAGTTTGATCAAAATCGTTAAAGCCGTTTTTGATTAAATAATAAAACACGTGATAATGAGACAACATTTATTAAGTAAAGTGCCCCCTCCGTTTAACCAAGTAATCAATTTTGATGAAATTTTGACTGTCGCATCGCGGGCATATACATACACCAAATACCGAGTTTAATCAAAATAGTTAGAGCAGTTTGTGAGAAAATCGAAAAAAACGTAAAAAACAGACTAATTTCTTTAAATAAAGTAACACCTCCGTTTGACCAATTTTGATGAAATTTTTGCTATTACATCGTGAGCATATACATACACCAAATACCCAATTTCAGGTCTGTGCGGTTTATAGTTTTTGAGCTAGTCTGTTCACACACACACACACACACACACACACACACACACACACACACACACACACACACACACACACACACACACACACACACACACACACACACACACACACACACACACACACACACACACACACACACACACACACACACACACACACACACACACACACACACACACACACACAATCACACACACACACACACACACACACACACACACACACACACACACACACACACAGACCATTTCGCGGGACTTGGTTAATTGTACTCAGGGGACCCCAAAACGTGTTTTTCCGTTTAAAACCGGAAGTCGAAATTTTTCACGATCGCGATACTTTCCTTACTATATATTTCATATATAGGTAAGTGAAAGTAAAAAGAGAAGATTTGCTGACTTAATAACGCGATCAAAAATCTCCGGACACAAAAGTAATCCAGATTTGTTACCACCAAATGCCTTGCCCTTTACATGAATTTATTAATTAGTTTCCGTAAAAATAATATTTTAAGGAACACTATGAATAATTGCAGCCCCAACATTTTACATTATACCTATCATAAGCTAAAACGTGCCGATAAACAATTTTTTTCATCTCTCGTTGAAACATCTGAAACCCACGGTGAAGTAAATCTCCAGGAAATACTAGACAAAAGTTTGTGGGGAAATAATATTCCGCCTTTCACGTTACTAAATTTTTTTTCTCAAAAGAATTGTCTTCAATAATTGTATCTGAGCAGGACAATATGGACCCAGCAATTGCGAATCTGATCCCAAGTGAAGTTCGAGTCGACCATGGTACTTAACATTTCAAGTGACGCGAATCCGACGCAAAATGCTATAATTGTGATGAAACTCCTAAGCTCTTGAAAAAAGAGTTAGTACATAGTTTACTACCTAAACCCGCACATTAAAAATATTTATGTTTATTAATACATAGGTACTTAATGTTAAGAGAAAATGATAGTCGTTTTTACAATCTAGTGATTGTGAGGAGAGATAAGTTTTGTTTATTAGTAATGATCAGTGCTTAATTTTCGTAAGTTCTTAAATTTCAAATTTAAGTCTTTATATACATTTTATACCTCAATAAATTATTTTTTCTGTCATGTTTGTGTTGTTTAGTTACCTAAAAATATAATGAACCTCGTTAATAAAAAATGCGATTTTTGATTTCTTACCCCACAAACTCGTCACACTGTGCACCGGCGCGTTTAACCGGCTCATTAAAGAACTAAAGCTATTTCGAAAACGTGCGCCAATGGAAAATGTAATAAATTAATTAAGCAGCCTCTGATAATTAATTAAGCAGCATTAATGAAGAAGCATTAATGATTCTATATATAGCTCGCATTCATCGCAGTTTAATATACATAGCTATATTTTCAATATGTTAGATCAGAAGTAAATTTAAATTAAATTTTTATCAATAAAAACTAAGTATGTCAGAAGAATTTTTAGGGTGATACGGAAAAGGAATGGTTCAAGACGCAGGTGACCAGAGAAGAGATAGTAAAAGGGAAGACGTGCCTCTACGCCTTAGATTTCGAGAATTTACACTTTATTGATGAACCCGAACTTTACGACCGGGGTTTCTTATCCAACTTGGTTCCCTCTGGCAGTTGCTTGGCCCAAAACCTCATCAGGTTAGTACAGTGTCCACTTTTTCAGTTTTAACTGTAACCTTCGTTTTCTTTCCCGTTTAATCCAAATTTGTAAATTGCAATTTTTAAAGTGAACTTTTTCTTTTTTTAGTATCCTGACCAGGCGGTTGTCCTCTTACTCAAACATGCTGACGTCTGGGTTAGCTTCCTTACATGAATCTGGAATCTTCTTAAAGATAAACAACGATATTTTTCGATCACCAAGAATGAGAAAGTATGTTTACAAAAAATATCAATCTGAATAGATAGATTAAAAAACGAAAAATCAAATGTTAGACAAACAATAAAAACTTTTTTTTATTTTTTTATTTTATTGGTCCTCCCCTTCCTCGCCTGTTAGGCTATACGGGGTTTCCCGGGCCAGGGGAGAGGGTGGGGGATGAATGCCGAGTACATATTATTAAATGCCCCCCGCTCCGGGTTTTGAACTTGCTATCTTTCGGTTCTCAATCATACGTTGCCATGGGCAACGCGCATTTTCTGACGCGTTTGCCCACTCGGCCATCCCGCCACCCCAAAACAATAAAAACTGCATATTTTAGTTTGATTACTAAAACTAAAATATTTCTTGAATATGTATTGGAGTACCTAATCACTTTTGCTCAAGGCCCGAATCCCCGCATCGGATACTCAATTAATGCAGGAGGCCTTTTGGAAAAAAAAGGAAAGTTTTTTTTTTCTTTAAATCATATCACACGTCGGCAAGAAGATGGTTGCAACTCAAAATATATAAATTTTGATTTATGTATACCGTTGGAATCAGAATTACAAAACGTACAATACCAGAATATATCCACAATACTATTAATAGGTCAGTTCGCGTAAGGCTCAATTTACCATATTCTTTTATGGAGTTACCGCATGAAGAGAATTACTATTTAGTTATGGTTAATAACAGTGGTTGATAACACTGTTAGCGATCAATGACTATTTTCCCTGGTCACTGTTTTACATGGAAAAATTGAGAATGCAGTTAAAACTTCTCATGTGACTATAAAAGAAAAAACAATATTTTGAAAAGTAACCATCATCTTGCCCAGGTGCGATATTGGTCTGGCCTTCATATGACCAGATATAGGGGAGAGACATTTTCATTTCCTTGCTAAGTAGTTTTGTTGGGTTCAAATTTAAACTTACTTCGAGTCCATTTTATTTTTTTACTTTAGAGATTAAAAAATTCTGGGGGCTCCTGGGGTTATCCCATATTTTAAAAGAAATTTTAAGAATTAATTAATTACGGGAAACAAAAGTTCTTCTTTCTATGTCTTCTGTTTCTTCTCTCTCAATAGAGAATTGAACGTCATTCGAAGTTCTAATTTTAAATACTTAAGGGTTACCATAGACAGCTATGTTACTGTAGGAAGAGACATTGTAAAGAAAATCACCACAGGCAAGAAAATTATTGGTTTTTTAAACGGCATATTGTCTAGCCAAAAAGTGTCTCCAATTAAAAAAATCTGGTGCGATGCGCGCAACACACAACTTTCACTTACCAACTTACTTAGATTAGAAATTGATGTGTTTTTTTAATTGCCATTTCTATAAATAATATAAAAAAGATGACTTAATTTTGATTAAAACTGATTAATTTAATCAAAATCATTAAAGCCGTTTTTGAGATATTCGAAAAAAATGTAAAAATTGAAAAAAAGCTATGAAATAAAGAGTTTCCTGCGTTTGACCAATTTTGATGAAATTTTGGCTGTCACGTCGTGAGCTTATACATACACCAAATATCCAGTCTGGTCAAAATCATTAAAGCCGTTGTTGAGTAAATAAAAAAAACACATGAACATATGAAAAAGTTTATGAAATAAAGTACCCCCTCCGTTGCCCCAATTTTGATGAAATTTTGACTGTCACATCGCGGGCATATACATACACCAAATACCGAGTTTGGTGAAAAACGTTAAAGCCGTTTTTGAGTAAAAAAAACACGTGATAATGAGACAACATTTATCAAGTAAAGTGCCCCCTCCGTTTAAACAATTTGATGAAATTTCGGCTGTCGCCCCACGGTCATATACATACATTAAATACCAAGTTTGATCAAAATCGTTAAAGCCGTTTTTGAGTAAATAAAAAAAAAACATATAAAAATGGGACAACATTTATTAACTAATGTGCCCCCTACAATTAATCAATTTTGATGAAATTTTGACTGTGGCGTCGCGGGCATATACATTCACCAAATACCGATTTTAATCAAAATCGTTAGAGCCGTTTTTGAGAAAATCGAAAAAAAACCTAAAAATTTGACAAAATTCTTTAAATAAAGTACCCCCTCCGTTTGACCAATTTTGATGAATTATTTACTGTCACATCGCGGGCATATATATACACCAAATACCCAATTTTAGGTCTGTGCGGTTTATATTTTTGAGCTAGTTACACACACACACACACACCCAGACACAGACCATTTCGCGGGACTTGGTTAATTGAACTCAGGGGACCCTAAAATGTATTTCCGTTGAAAACCGGAAGTCGAAATTTTTCACGATCGCAATACTTTCCTTACTAAATATTTCATATATAGGTAAGTGAAAGTAAAAAAGAATATATCAATCTTGTACGCATTTCTTCTTCAGCGGGCTTGACTATGTAACAGGTTTTTCAACTACCAAGCTTTGACCCTCTTGCTATGGGCTTCTTCAGGGCCAATATAAGAATGAGAGTGGAGAAGGGGATCAGTAACTTATAATCTTCCGTCGGGGGCGAAGTCTATATTCCCACTGGCTAGCGCCCGAGTGGGTGTGGTCAGGTGAAGGGGGTAGGGGAGGGGAGATATCGTCAGCTCTCTGAGATATGTTATGTTGTCTAATGTTGTTTAGTGCAGGGTACCAGTTTTTGCTAAGTCTGTATCCGCCGTCTTTGTTTTTATTGTTTTATAGCTTCTATAGCCTCCCTGATGGATCTGTGGTGGTAGTTGACAATCCTAAACCTTGCCTAGTTGACAATCGGCTTTGGTGTCTCGGAAGGCTATAGCGTGCTGTGTATTGTGAAAGTGTTCTGCTATGGCTGATTTATATGTCTGTATTTTCTTAACTGCGGCAATATGTTCTTTCAGTCGTGTTAAATTGTTCCTTCCCGTTGAAGAGGAAGTATGCTGTCTTCAGACATATTTTGGCAAGGTCCAATTCATCCGCTATAAGTATCTTCTGTAGTAACGGCATAGTTTCACCAACAGGAACCTTAGTGAACAATGATTTTATATCAAAGCTCACCAGGATACTGTTTTTTGAAATTTTGAGCTCCTTAATTTTCTCGATCAAATCTTGAGTTCTTGATGTGGTGGAGTTTCCTACGTGTGGTTTGATGATTTGTGTGTGGTGTTTTGCAATGTAGTAAGTGGGTGATCCTAATGAGCTGACTATGGGGCGCATAGGATAGTTGTCTTTGTGGATTTTGGGTAGTCCGTAGAGTCTAGGTGGAAATGGGTCGGATCTCGTAAGTTTCTCAATAGACTGGTTGTTTTCAGGCAATCTTTTCATTATGTCTGTCAGTTGCTTGTTTACGGCCTTGGTGAGGTCCTTATTTAGTTATGTCCTGTCAGTGAGAAGATTCAACACCACTATCGCCAACTCGTTACCCGCGCGCCCTAGTTAGCTCTAGCACACGTAAATTTTCATTAGCTAATTACTGTGTTTTTTTTCCCTAGCTAATTACCTCTCGCAAAGGGAAATATTCAAAAAGTCCTTATTGTGGCGGGTGGGTCTTTCCGAACTCCCCCCCTCGCCAACACATCCCCGACTGTTATCCCGGCGCCCTAGTTAGTTCTCGCGAACTTTAACTTAAATTTTTAAACCGTAATTAATACGTTTTTTTTCGTGACGAGTTAATTGGTTAATTAGACTCGTTAATTAATAATAATAATAATCGTTAATCGTCGGTAATTAGTACAAAAATCCTATTAGGTAAGACTATAGATTAGGGAGGGGGGAGCGTTCCTCCGACCCCACGAGGGACCACCTCTATCGCCAACTCGTTCCCCGCGCGCTCTAGTTAGCTCTTCCACACGTGAGAGGTTTTGAGCACACAAGTTGTAACTACATTTCTTAAAAGTTACAACTACTTTAGCACATGCTACTTTGCATCTACTTCTCAGAAAAGTTATAACTACATTTGAGAGCACACAAGTTATAACTTGTTTGTTAGTGATCAACTTTAAATTTAAGATCAATTTTTGAAGATTTTATATTTTTAAAAAGATCATTTATTAGAATAGGCATGGCATATTTATAGAAACTATTTGTATAGGGTACTTCCCAGGAAATGAATAAATATGAATTATAAAAAAACAGTGAAAGATAGAATTGATTTTGTTTTTCCAGGCTATTTTATATATTAAAACACAACGATACAACCTCAGCCGTCATGGGCCCAATGTCAAGTGTTTATCAGCTTTTATATAAATCTGTAGGAAAGTCACTTTCAATTTCTATTATTTCTTGCATGAACATACAAAGCTCCACTATACGGTTGGACAGTGAGGAAGAAAAACTACTTGCATTTTTTAACAATATAATTATGTATACATCTATGTATAATATGAAACAAAAGAATCAATCATCTCATTATATTACAGGTTCCTGATATTCGGATCGGAAACCCAGCAGAGTCTTGGTGGCACCCCCCTGTCGCTGGCCCAACTGCGGGGTGCCTTTTACCTCCTGTTCGCTGGCCTACTTCTAGCCACAGCCATATTTTTTCTTGAGGTTATCGTTCGATAAGATGGCCACATCTCCATGGAATGTCCTAATTTATCCTAAAGTCCAACATAGACAACATTTTTCTTAAAACCAGCAAAGTCACATAAAACTTGTTATCCCTATCTATTTTAATCTAAAATATAAAAATGCACAATTTACGTATTGAAGTTTTTTATCTTACAATATCCATTTTTAAAAACAAATTCACTAAGAAAAAAGTTAATTGCATTAAACCAGTCAAAAACAATCATAATTCCTGAAAAATTAAATATAATAATGACCCAGACCAAATATATTACGGTAAAAAAACATTTTATAAAAAAATATTAAACCGACTTCGAAACCTAGGAACCAGTAAAAATAAATTCAATGAAAAGTATGAAATAATAACGTTCTGATTTTTATGAATACACAGCAAAATTGAAAATGGTATAAAAAGTGGAAAAGTGCAATAAGACGAATAATTTTATTTTGATTTGTACAAATGCACACTAATTGTTAATAAAAATTATTAAATTAAAATATTAAATACTATGTTCAATACAACACAATCTTTTCGGAGGCGGCGAAAAATAGAAATAACATGTTACTGATACAATTTCATTAGTAGGCATTGAAATCAATAGCTGGGAAGAGAAGATCCATTTAGAAGATTTTCATAATGTCTAGTGTAAAAAATTTTAAATTCTGCGCCGCCTCCGAAAAGATTGTTTTGTATTGAACATAGTATTTAATATTTAAATTTAATAATTTTTATTAACAATTAGTGTGTATTTGTACAAATCAATATAAAATTATTCTTCTTATTGCACTTTTCCACTTTTTATACCATTTTCAATTTTGCTGTGTATTCATAAAAATCAGAACGTAATTATTTCATACTTTTCATTGAATTTATTTTTACTGGTTCCTAGGTTTCGAAGTCGGTTTAATATTTTTTTATAAAATGTTTTTTATTTCACAATTTTTAGTTGGAGAAGATAACAAATGTAGAAAACCGTACGTTGGTTTAAAAATTTCGTTGGTAACTAATTAATCGTTGATAAAATAAACGTTGGTTTAAAAATTTCGAAATTTTTTTACGCTCTACCACGTTTGTCTTTCCCAGGTCTTTTTATTATACAATAATTGTATAAAATTATTATGAAATGCACTTTACCTTTTCAATTTTATGAATACACACAGAAAAGTGGGAAAGCGGTGCGTGTATTATACAACTTTCAACACACTACGTTTTATGATTATAAATGGATTTTTTTTTTCTTAAAAAGATCAATGTTCAATTGGGAAGGGAACACATAAAATGTTTTTCCACAATGGCAATATTTTTCCTTTGCTAAATGTCGTCAGTACTTGTCATTTACGTAGAGAATCAGTGTTCCGAGATGTGTTCAGTTAAATATACATAAATCCGGCCATTCCAAGATGAAGTAGATAAGTCACTGAACAGTCAAGATTTTGGCCGGTTTTAGACAAGATATCGTTAATGGAGAATCAATGAGGATGCTAATATGACCTATAGTAAATTTGAAAGTAATTTTTAAATTTTGATTGCTTGAATATCCTTCTGAAAACTATGGCGATATTATACACGACTTCATAGGATTACATCATTGGATAGGAGTCCCTGCAAAAAAAGGGGCAACCATAAAATTTATCGATATCAAAAAGACTGCCCCGCTAGGATAGAAGCAACAGGGTTTGGGACTCACATATGGTTAATTTATTATTACGAAGGATATTATTATTCTCCGTATTAGACTACTGACTTAATTCCAAAGGTTGATTCAATTATGTTCGTAATTCCTTTCGATGAATTTTTGACTAAATTTATTACCGAAGTACTATGAATTATATCCTTCGTAATAAAACATTATTCAGAAAATAAATTGCTAAACAATGTTGCTTCAATTCTAGTGGCGTAGCATTTATCATCATTTTTAACAATCATTTCCATGACTGCCAAATTTTTGCTGAGGGGACTTTCATACAATGAGGTTGTTTTCGGGTAGTTATCAAGTTTTATTTTGTAGTTTTTATTGATGGATGAACACCAGCAAAAGCCTCGATAGTTGTAGAAACAAATTTAAAAACCGATACTAGTAATCCGGATAACATAACAGAAGTGTCTTCCATAGAGGATCGGCACAAGACCCCCGGCAAGATATTCAACAGTGACCAAGTGTATCCGGAAGAAGATAGAGGTATCTGAATCCTTTGTTATGTCAACTGAAAATGAGCTTTTCCAGGAATAATCCATTCTTTTTTAATGTGCATAGTCAATAAAAGATAGAAATCAAAATCTAATTTAAATCAATTATAGCTACGATTATAAGTTTAAACGATACTTCGGGAACTTAAAGAAGTCTTGAATTCTGCTTTAAAACGATTACTAATACTCAGTCTTTCTTGGAATTCCACGAATTTTGTTGTCTTATGATTATGGTGTCCAACCGTCCAACCGTAAATTAAGAAGGTTTACTGTTACTGGTGAATATATATCTATCTAATATTTATGCTAATATCGCTACAGAAAACGACAGCGATACTATATTCTGCTGATATTAATATCTTCATTTAAATCTAATGTGGAAAAATTAGTTAAGGTTATGTATAGGTTTGTTTCAACAAGCACGTAAAACACATCGATAACTAACAGACGGCTCATGTTCTTCCCCCCACTCTTTTGATTCTGAATTTGATTGGTTGGTTTTCCCATTTGATTCATCCAGCAGTAATAAAATATTGGGATTTGTTAGTTATCAATTAGTTTTAATAGCTTGTTGGAGCATACCTCATGTTATATATGCCATATGTTTTTCCAATAAGTAAACAATTTGAGCGATAATTAAATAATTATTTTCATGTTTTTTCCCGATAACTTCTTAAATAAATTAGGAACCCCAAAAAGGTTTAAATGGGACCACCTTGGGAAAATACTCTACAAGATGCAAAAGGTTTCGTTCCAATTGGTCCACTCATCTCTGAGTAATCGGTGAACATACATATAAAAATTTTGGGCCGGGATAGCCGAGCGTGTAGGAGCGCGACCCGCTGTTGCACGCTCGAGCCGAACGGCGGCGGTTCGAATCCGCCCTGAGAGGGTTGACTTTTATTTCGTGGAGGCCCCACGGAATAAATCTCGAACCTCCCACCATGGTTATAATAGGTTGGTTACACCTCTAGAGTAACCCCCCGTATGCCACACATGGCCAGGTAGGGGTACCGAACAAAAAAAAAAAAAAAAGAAAAAAAAAAAAGAAATATATATATATAAAAAAGTCAGATACGTATCGAATTGAGTAACCTCCTCTTTCGTTCGAAGTCGGTTAAATAAATATAGTCACTTTCTTTAAAATGAAGACTACATATCGTCATATGTTTCGAAACAGGCTTATCTATTCTCAATTTTACAATCCACTCTTTAAGAAGCTTTTTATTTTTTGGAAATAAATGGAATGACACGTCTTTTGATTTTCTAATTGAACACTGAGGGACCGAGCAATACCTATTAGACATTTTTAAAATAATTTTTTGCTCAATCGGGTTTTAATTATGGAATAATAAATTAAAAACGCCGTTCCAATTGGTCCACCCATCTCTGAGTAATCGGTGAACATACATAGAAAAAAAAAAAAAAAAAAAAAAAGGCACAAAAAAAAGTCACATACGTATCGAATTGAGTAACATCCTCTTTCGTTCGAAGTCGGTTAAAAAATAAATCTCTTTCTCCAGCTTTCAGGCGTGATGGATATAGACGAATGAGATATCAACAAAAATGATATTTAAATCACGAAGTGTCGATGAAATACCAATCAAGTCCAATCAAAAAGTGAGATTTTCTGTAATAAATAATTTCGATGCGAATAAGAAGAATAACGGTGGCAGAAGAGGTTGCGCTTCTCTAATCTTGTACATTGAATAGGTTCTCTTGATTATAAAATATTTTTAAAAAGAATAAAGTTTTGATAGTTTATATTTTACTGGAAGACTTTTTTAATTTTCTTTTAGTCTATATTATTCCAATTTTATACAACAGTGAAAAATCCCATCTTCCGTTATGATACTCACACTTTCTTCAATACATTATTTTAATACATTAAATATACAAATGTACATAAAAAAAAGTAATAATAATAAATAATATGTAAACCTCGAAGAAGGGAAAAAAAAAAAAAAAGAAATTTTGATATTAAAACTATAGATTGACTCAATATTAGTCAGCTAATGCATTATTAAATAGAGGAAGAAAAAATGTTTCCTTATATGATTGATCAAACTGCTATATCTCAAAATGCTGAGTGCCTGGGTAACATGCTATCTCTTTTTTAATATTTTCCTTCTAACAGTAACCCTGCCAGAAGGGAGTTTATTTTGTATACTGTACATATCATATATTTCTGTATACAATGTACATGTTAGTTGTGTCGCCGGTGGTACTCCAGGGGCCCGCCTCCAGCGATACTGGTGCATAGACCTCTGCAGCATCAACAACGACACATGTTACATGAGACGTACTTATATTATAGTTTTATACAAATAATAAGATTTTTTAAAAAATAATAAACAAACTTCAATAAAACCAAACAAAGCCTAAAGAAACATGACAATAAGAATCAAATGATTAAGTGAAGAAAAAAAAAAAAAGATTAGAAAAATAGTAGCGTTCAGCAACTACACAATAAATACCTTTTACGTTCATATTGACGAACTTACGTACATACATTCATACTTACATATACTGAAACATATAAACACATATAAACAACATATAAACACATATGTACATATTAAAACATAAAAACATAGATAAGCACTTAAATTCATAACTACATTTAAACATATAACATAAACAGAACATTTAAACAGAACATATAATCAGATACCAAACTTACAGTAACCACAAACTGGAAATAATAAATGAATGAAACTTGAAAACATAAAATTGAGAAATTATTATAAGCGTTCAGCAGCAAAATAGAAAAAAAAAATTTTTTTTGAAGGCCAGAATGAAGTTATCAATCAAAAATAGTTTTCATTAACATCTTTAATTTTAATTAGTGCGTTCTTAAAAAATAGTTTCACGTCTACAAATATTTTTTCAAATAATAAGTGATTTTCTACAGGCCATCGTCCCAGTTTCTGTATAGTTTTTGTTATTAGCGAATTTCTGTAGTCAGTAAGTAGTCTACATTCTTGTATTAGGTGGTGAATGGTTTGTTCATGTGTGAAGTCACAGGGACACAATGGCGAGTCCCTGATTTTAAACCTATGAAGGTAACTGTTCACAGCTGCGTGTCCTGTGACTCCTTGTGTTGTATAGAAATCTGTCCATGTGTCAGTTTTATTTAGATAAGTCTGTAAGTGTGGGATGAATGAGTACAAATGTCTTGCTTTGTGTGAAGAGTTCCATCGTACTTGCCATCGTTGTACTGCTTGTTGGTGTAGCATGTGTATTAAGTGTTGTTTCGATATCTGTGTGTATGATACAGGCAGGGAAGTATCTTTGGAAGCAGCTTTTGCAGCCTTGTCTGCCAAATCATTCTCAGGTATATCCGAGTGCCCTTTTATCCAAGTAAATGAAATCCAATTATTTCCATCAGTTTGTAGTTTTCTTAATAGCTTGTAGATTTTCTCGATAATCGGTGTGTGACAGTGCGTGTTAGCGATCATGTGTAACGAACATTGGCTGTCGGTCAGCACATTAATAGTTTTGTTAGTATTTTTTAAGTTGTTAATGTATTCGAGGGCTTTGAGGATGGCGAACTGTTCGGCTTGGTTATTAGTGCAATCCGGACCTAGTCTAAACTTTATAATTTTCATCAAAATCCCATTTTCAAATATTAGGCTAGCACACCCTACATGTTCGCCATCCTTGCTACCATCAGTGTATATTTGAAAGTCTGTTGTGTTTTTGGAATTCAGGATAATTCTTGGGTAATCTGCAGGATGTGGCCAGTCTTTGAAGTCAGTAATGTGTTCCACGTCATCCGATTTGAAGGTTTCAGTATCAGTCTTTGTGGATAATAAATGGAATTTACTTACATAAAAGTCAGCTAATATACTTATGGGAACAATTTTGGCTAAGACGAAGGAGGCTTCATCGGAGAGGGTTCGAAAGCCTTTAGCGATTTTAAGTGCCATCAGCCTTTGGACCCTTTCCAACTTTCTAATGCTGTACATTTTCTTTAACGCAGGGTACCAAATTTCGATGCCATAGGCGAGGATGGGTAAAATTGCGCCCCTATACAGAATATCCAGAGCCTCCGTTCTTAACCCCCAGGTCGCTCTTGCCGCTATGGAAAGGGAATTTATTAGTTTTATGAGTTTGTTTTGTAGTATGTCTACGTGGGTGTTCCATGAAAGTTTTCTGTCAATGGTTATACCGAGGTATTTTATAGAAGATACATTGCGAAGTTCAGAATGTTGTATCTGTACTTGAAGTTGTGGGATTTGCCTTTTCCTAGTTATCACCATATAATTTGATTTGTGTGTGTTGAATGTCAGTTTGTGTGAGTGTGCCCAATTGTTTATTTTGTGTGATACGATTTCGATTAATGTTTGTAAGTGTTGGAAATATTCAGAAGATATAATAACAAGTATGTCATCTGCGAAAGCCAAAAGAGTTACATTAGGTGGTAATCTTTCTTTGAGTAGTGAGTCAACTATTATGTTCCATAGGAGCGGAGCATGAGCATGAGCCCTGGGGTGTTCCAATTGATTGATTCCGTATCATTGTATAGTTTTTTGAAGCTAGACAAACAGATCTATCGCTCAGATAATCTTTCAGAATCCTGTAAATGTTTTTAGGACATTGAAATCGTTTAAGGGCACTCCATATTGACCACCATGCACTGTCAAATGCTCCACTGATATCTAATGATATTAGTACACTGTGCTGGTTATTATTTAATGCATTTCGAACTATATGATTGACTTTGTTTAGTGCATGGGTAGTGCTTTTTTGCGGAGTGAACCCGAATTGGTTCTCACTAAGAAGTTTTTTACTGTGGAGATAATAGGACAACCTACTGTGAATTATTTTTTCCATAACTTTGCCTCCAGTTGGGATAAGACAGATAGGCCTGAGTGAGTTTATATCCTGCATTTTTTTTCCTGGTTTATTAATGAGAACTAGTTTAGATTGTTTCCAAATACTAGGAAATAACCCTTGCCTAAAACAGGTTTCGTATATTTTGTACATGGTTCGTGGAAAAGTATCGTATAACTTTTTATATATCAAAGAGGTAATGCTGTCAATGCCTGGATTTAGTGTATGTCCCGTCTGATTTCTTTAAAGTGTTTAAATTAAGTTGCTGAGGCATTTTCCCGGCAGCATATTTATAAGGCCATTTCCATGGATTCCTGGTAGGAATAGTTTCACAGTATTCCTTCCACGATTCCATTTTACTCGCCCGTATAGATTTAGAATATTGACGTTTGAGTGTTAAGTACTCAAAACGCTTACTGGCTCTTGTAATATCATCCGATTTGGTTTTCTGGTAAATTCTACGGGCTCTGTTGGTAGATTTCCGCCGAATTTCCAGCTTATCATTCCACCATGGATTTAATCTATGGGTCGAAGTTATTTTCAAAGTGTTACTATTAATAATTTTGAATGATTTGTTGCATGTTTTAGTCAAAAGCCGAAAAAACTTGTTTATGAACAATTTAGAGGATATATCAGACAATTTTAAATTTAATTGATCGTCTAAATTTTCGGTTTCGCGAATGTTAAATCCTAAAGAGAATGTAAATTTTAAGTTATCAACAAATTTTTCCCAATCTGCTCGTTCAGTTTTATATAGTTTCCCATAATCTTGGATAATAGAGAATGAGTGTAAATCAAATGAAAATTGAATCGTGGAATGATCGGAGAAATTTTCATCTTCTATTATACGCCAGCAATTTATTTTATTAATAGCAAGCCTGTTTGTAAAGGTTAAGTCAATATTGCTTTGGCCTCGAGAAGTGAAAAATGTTGGTATACCAGAATCTATATTACAAATATTTATATCATTATTTGTGATGAAATTTTCAAGAGACCTACCACGATTATTTGTCATGCAATCATACCACAATCTGGATCGACAGTTAGTATCCGCACCAATGACGATACATCGATCTGGAAATGCATCGATAATGCGTTTTAGGTTATCAGTGTCCTCGATAACCTCACGATTGATATCAAAGTAGGCTGAAACAAAAATATACGGAACCTTTCCAATCATAACCTGTACTACTGTAACATCTGGATTAGAAAAATCACTGAGCAAAATAGCATCTATTTGTTTACTATTTACAATGATAAGAGATCGACAATTGGATAGGTTAACAGAAAATTCTCGATATGCTGAATATGTGCGAATCTTACTTCCTAAATAAGGTTCCTGTATTAAAGCAATATGTATATTCTGTTTGTGTATATATTCTTGTAATAGTATTTTTGATTTGTATGAATGTTGCGTGTTTTGTTGTAGAATGTTTAATTGTCGTGTAGCTGAGTTTACTGCCATTGTGGTAATTGTAATGTGGTTGTGCTGTCATAGTTTGTGTTGCGGATTAGAAGGTGGATAGCATTTATATATGAAGGACACAACTTACTTCTTGCTGAATGCTTGACATCATCGGCGAATTGTGCCTTACAATGCTTATTATAATTAATGCAATTTACACATTTAGTTTCTTCGGTCCTGGGGCAGTTCTTCGTGTAGTGTTCCCCGCAGCAGATGGCGCACGTAAGCTGGCTCTTGCAGTGCTTCTCCGCGTGTTTGAACTTGGAGCACTTTCTGCACTGCCGTACTGATAGGTAGTCCTCTGCAGCACAAATTGTGAAAAATAGCTTTAGTTTCACGCTCAGTAGAGGAGCTCTCATTTTCGGGTCTACTTCTAGCAGCGCATGTCTTGGGCTCCCTGGTGTTTTCCCTCCAAAGATGGTTAGGAGGCGTAGGCTGTCTTCAGTTAGCCCAAGCTCATCGTTTTGGCTAATAAGTGTTCTTAAGAGGTTATCTTTGTCGGCCTCTTCTGGTAGCCTTTTAATGATAATTTTGGGGTTTCGCTTTTTAGGTTGGCTTGTTTTTAAAGAGCTATCTTCCTTCAGTTTCTCTTCGATTTTTTTTATGTCCCGCCGATCGGTTGTTTCTACTAATATTTTACCTTCTTTGAGGTTTTTGATATTTTTTATACCTAACCTCAATTCTGTGGGGTTAATTTTTGCTTTAAAGTCTTTTTTTGTATCTTCAGAAGATACGTTAATGTTTTTTGAAGTAATAATGAGAAGTTCTGTTTTAGGAGTAATAGAAACTGGTAGCCCACTTACTTTTTTATTCTTGAGTGCTCCAGCAAAATCCAGAGACGCAGACGGTTGAGGAAAAATAGATGTATCTTGTTCCATTTCATGTTGGAGGTCTTCTAGAAGATCCACCACTTCTTTAACAAAACACTGGCGATCTTTTTTCGACTTGGAATCTTCTCTTTGTTTGATTTTTTCGATAGCTTTTTTTAAGCGTTGCACTCTTGTCGCCATCATATGATCATATCAGATAGTATTGACATGCTTTCTCATAGAGATTAGAAAATTATATGGGTAATTGTTCATATTCTCCTTTCAATATAAAAATTCAAATAATTAACAATAAACAAACAAACTTTAAAAATCCATATTGTAACACTTATGTGAGTAATAATTTTTATTCAAAGAAAAATAACAATATTCAATGCCACTCAAATTATGAGAATGCAAATATTGAAACAAAAAATTAAGAAGGTAAAAAAATCTGGTGCGTGCGCGCAATACACAACTTTCACTTACAAACTAACTTAGATTAGAAATTAATGCGTTTTGTTAATTGCCACTTCTCAAATGAACAGAACGGCTTATATTATGAACAATGGTCTGTCCTTAAAGGCGTACTCCGCATGCGTGGGCTCAACGAGTTTTATGAGTTGACTGAATATTTTTCTTTTTTTCTCCTCTTTATGTTTTCTTTATTTTTATCATATCTCATATTTAGCCATTTCTTATTTATAGTCGTAACGAGAGACAGTTAATTCCTCCATATAAACAAAAACAAAGGTACTTTATGGGAAACAAACAAACAAAAAAGGGCCCCCCCCAAAAAAAAGACCCCTCAGAACATTTTAATAATTATAAAGCTTACCTGATATTAAAGGAAATCCAATTTTCATTAAACATGACGAATTAGATAAAAATCGTTAAAGCCGTTTATGAGATCATCGAAAAAAACGTAAACATTGGAAAAAAATTATGAAATTAAGTGCCCGCTCCGTTTGACCAATTTTGATGAAATGTTGGCTATCACATTTTTGGCATATACACACATCAAATACCCTGTTTGATCAAAATCGTTAAAACCGTTTTTGAGTAAATAAAAAAACACGTTAAAATGGGACAATATTTATTAAGTAAAGTGCCCCCCCCCCCCAAGTAATCAATTTTGATGAAATTTTTACAGTCATATCTCGGGCATATAAATTGATCAAATACTCAGTTAAATCAAAATCGTTAGAGCCGTTTTTGAGAAAATCCAAAAAAACTTAAAAAGTTATTAAATAAAGTACCCCCTCCCTTTGAGCAATTTTAATGAAATTTTTGCTGTCGCATCGCGGACATATACATACCCTAAATACCCAATTTCAGGTTCGCACGGTTTATAGTTTTGGAGCTAGTCTGTTCACACACACACACACACACACACACACACACACACACACACACACACACACACACACACACACACACACACACACACACACACACACACACACACACACACACACACACACACACACACACACACACACACACACACACACACACACACACACACACACACACACACACACACACACACACACACACACACACACACACACGCACGCACACACACACACACACGCACACACACACGCAAGCACACACACGCACGCACACACACACACACACGCGCACACACACGCACGCACGCACACACACACACACACACCACACAGACCTTTTCGCGGGACTTGGTTAATTGGACTCAAGGGATCCCAAAACATGTATTTCCGTTGAAAACCGGAAGTCGAAAATTTTCCCGATCGCAATACTTCCACTTACTATATATTTCATATATAGGTAAGTAAAAGTAAAAATTCATCACTTCGTAACACAGAGATAATCATATGACTTGCTCCTCAAAACCAGGCCAGCTCTCTAGTCCTTCGCTCCTTATATGTTTAGATCCCACACAGGAGAACAGTCTAGAACCTCCTTGGCCCGCGTAGATGGTACTATAACATCGTAGTCACAAACATGTGCTATGACAGTTTGTTCCAGGTGTTAGTTCGGTCCAACAATAAGTATAAAACCATACCAAACCATATGTTTTGTCTTTTGTTTTCGTTTAACGCTACGTTTTTTTAACCCCCTCCTTAGAAACATTCCTTCTTTCCATACGGGCTTGCTCCCTGAAACGAAAAGTCCCTCCCTGATTCCGCAGCGCCAGTTCTTCATCGTGGTTCCACGCATATGGCGCCAAGCAATTATAATGGATGATAAAAAAGGCTTTCCCTTGGGATACTTGAAAACCCTCTCGACCACATCGTTGGTGTGCTTCTTAATCACATAGGGTCCCTCCCAGTTCGTCTTCGACTTTGGGTAGAATCCCCGCTTTTCTCGTGGGTTGTAGATCCAAACAAATTCCCCTTCTTCGTATCCACCCTGATTGGCCCTGCTCCCGTTTGGTCTCCTCATCCGATCTCTGGAGATGTGTCTCTAATTGATATCGATTCTCCATTTTGAAACATCGACCCTCTTTCTCGAGGCAATGACGGATCAATGCCTCCCATCACCCTGTCCTGTTTCTTGTATTTCTACTTTGTAGTCACCTATAGTAATCGTACCCTATAGTAACCTTTGTAGTAATCGGTACTGAAGTCCCAACCTTAGTGCCCTTCCTCCTTATTAACCTTAACCTTAAGTGCTTAAACCTCGTAGGAAGTTCTACTTTCTTGTACATGGTGACCCCAAACCCGGCCGGTTCTTGACAACGGAAGAACAGCTCCTTTTCACTGAATTTGACAGCTCTCCGTTTCAGGTCGAGCTGAAAACCGTACGTGTTCATGAGGTCCATGCTGAGGATTATATCTACTTCAATGACTTTACCGCCACTTTGACCGATTGTGAGACACAGCTTTAGCCTAACTTTACCTCGGTTGATCTGGAGGGCTTCAATCTTGCCTGTTACACACAACGAGACGATAGTCTTCGTAGCTACAGTGTCAATCAGCGTCATATGCCTCTTGCAATTGACACAGCCTTCCACATATGCACTGTTATCTCCGTGTCTCAAGGAGGTTAACATTATTGGGGAAGGATCTTGATGATTGTCCCGAGATGCGTTCATACTCCGGGTATTGACGCGGCTTATTTTTCCCGTGTCAGGAGCGACCTTTCCTTTGCAGGAACTCCTGATGTGTCTGAGCTCCCCACAGCTCCAGCTCTACCGGTTTACCGGTCCACTCTACTGGTCTCCTTTTTCGGGGCTCTAGGGCCTTCAAAATTTCTAAAACGACGTTCTCTAGGTCGTCAGGTATTGCCGGCTCCCCGCTGTTCCTACACCGGAGTGGTTTCCTTCGCGAATCTAAAGCCTTCACAACCCCTGAGATCACACCTTATAAGTATCTGTGGTTCACCTTGTCGCGGTCGTTGGTAGGTCAGGACACATCCATGGCTACGAGAAACCTTGTTAGCCGTCTCAAACTCCGATGCTATGGATAGAGCATCCACTAGCAATTTAGGGCGAGCAATCCGCGCCGTCTATTTCTAATTTTCCTATTAAATGTGGGTCAAATATGTACGTAAGTATTATTTAAAACATCCGTAGCTAAATATGAGTAAAATAAACACAAGACCTACAAGAAAGTTAACAAATATTACGATTTAATAGGCGGATGTACATTTGATCAAAAAACTTCTGATATATCAATAAATAAATCCTTATATATATAAAAATCTCGTGTCTTATATATATAAAAGTCTCGATGTTTGTCATTCTATTACTCAGAAACTACTCAAACCGATTTTAATGAAATTTGGCTCAATGTTTATAGTTTTGGCCAACTTAATAGACATGATAGTTTTTAACTTGATTAGTTACAAAAATAATTCTTATATAGCGAATTATTGCAAATACAGTAGGTCGGGTTTCGATTTATTAACATGGCGTCATATGTCGATTTCATAACGTTTTTGTTTATAAGCATGCTATTGGAATACAGGTTATCATCATTATAATTTTGTATTGTGTTATGTGAGTGAAGTTATTGGTTCCTATATTATTATTTTCCACAGACAAATAGTAATACAAATCTTTGTATTTATTGTTAATTTTAATTAAAGAATAAATAAATCAAGAAAAGGTTACAATAAATTCTCAAAAGTGTAGGTAATTCCTTCCTTTTCCTTTTTTTAAACGCTTTGCTGTGGCCCACCCTGATATCAACTTTTAGTAAAGTAAATACATTTTATTAATTTAAAATAGGCTATTATTTTAAATAATACACTATAAATGTTGTAACAGCACCTACTGTCATAGGTGTAACCTAATAGAAACCTGACTTGGGTTGTCAGTGTTGCCAAAAAGTTGTGAAAATTAGTGGCTACACTGCCGGTAACCAAACATGCAACCTCCCTGAGTGTGTTTTGATTAGGTGTTGTGGGATACTTTATGATTTGCTAAAGAACTGCATAATTAAGACTTTAATATTATATTTTCAGTTGATTTATTTAACAGAAGTTTCTTTATTTTCATTATTCGTTTTGTTATTATTATTTGAATACAGTGTTTTTTTTTATTTTACCAAACCTTTTTAATATTTTTATCCCGTGCTCTAAAATCTAAAATTTAAAAAATTTCAGTGAAGATTTGTAATTCCTACTTTATCAACAATAATTTAAAGTTGAGAAAATTTAATCCCAATCGAATAGAGGCTGTTCCTTCCTGTTCAATAGAGTTGTAATTATCTTTATATGTAAAATTTAAGAAATGTCAGCGAAGATTTTAATCCTTTCTTTAATTTAAAGTAGGCTATTATTGGGAATGATATTTTGGTGTTAATTTCTTGAATACATTTTTTTATTTATCTTTAAATTATTGTTGATTAAGAAATCTCCGCGGCATTTTTTAAATTTTACATATAATGATTATTACACCTCTACTAAACAGGAATAACTGTTATTTGGATAAACAGCAAGTTTCAGATTTATCCACCATAAATATGAGAGTACTACTGCAAAATGATTTTTGTCCATGATGATGATGGAATTTTTGTGGGTTCAGTTATGGTCAATGCTCTGTGTATGAGTGTTGCAATGATCCCTATCTTTTGTGATGGATGGTGGTGAGAATCTGCGTGTAAATATCTGTCCGTGTGGGTCGGTTTCCTATACACTGAATGTCCTAATGTGAGGTCTTCCTTCTTTTCTACTAGTACGTCCAGGAAAGGTAGCTTGTTGTCCTCCTCGGTCTCCATTGTAAACTGTATGTTGGTGTGTATGTGGTTGATGTGATGAAGAAACTCTTTAAGCAATTTTTCTCCGTGCTCCCATATTATGAAGGTGTCGTCTACGTAGCGATACCAAACAGCTGGTTTGAACTTGGCTCTTCTTAGGGCTTCTTCTTCAAAATGTTCCATGTATAGATCAGCTATGACAGGACTTAGTGGGTTGCCCATGCTTGCTCCTTCTTTTGGCTTGTAATGCTTCCCGTTGAAGCCGTCTTCAGACATATCTTGGCCAGTTCCAATTCCTCGGCTGTAAGCATCTTCTGTAGTAACGGTATAGCTTCATCAATAGGGACCTTAGTGAACAATGATTTTACATCAAAGCTCACCAGGATACTGTTTTTTGAAATTTTGAGCTCCTTAATTTTCTTGATGAAGTCTTTAGAGTTCTTGATGTGGTGTTCTGAGTTTCCTACGTGTGGTTTGATGATTTGTGTGAGGTGTTTTGCAATGGGGTCCATTCTTTAGCGCCAAGTTTGTTGCTCAAGAACAGGTGTTCCTGTAGCAATGACCGTTCCAGATGGGAAAGTTCTCTTCTGGTGTCATGTATCATGGTTCTTAGAATCATAATACTGCACCTGTCAGAAGTTCTTTGCATCTTTTTCGATTTTTCTCTTCTCAGGATCTTGGAGCAATCGGGTACTATTCTGTGGTCCCGGGAACGTTTCAGAAATGCTAATTGGCTCAGCATTCTGACCTTCTTTGATCGGAGCTTCTCCAATATTCTTCATAATATGGAAGCACGGAGAAAAATTGCTTAAAGAGTTTCTTCATCACATCAACCACATACAGTTTACAATGGAGACCGAGGAGGACAACAAGCTATCTTTCCTGGACGTACTAGTAGAAAAGAAGGAAGACCTCACATTAAGCAAACCTGGACTTTACAGCATCCCTTGCTCATGTGGTAAACAATATATAGAACAGACAGGAAGGAACATCTCCACACGACTGAAAGAACATATTGCCGCAGTTAAGAAAATACAGACGGATAAATCAGCCATAGCAGAACACTTTCACAATACCATACACAACACACTATAGCCTTCGAAGACACCAAAGCCATAGTTAGGATTGATAACTACCACCACAGATCCATCAGGGAAGCTATAGATATCATAAAACAACCAAACAATATAAACAAAGAAGACGGATACAGACTTAGCAAAAACTGGTGCCCTGCACTAAACAACATTAGAAAACACAACGTATCTCAGAGAGCTGACGCTCCCATCCCCCCTCCACCCGACCACGCCCCCTCGGGCGCTAGCCAATGGGAACACAGACTTCGCCACCGACGGAAGATTATAAGTTACTGATCCCCTTCTCCACTCTCATTCTTGTATTGGCCCTGAAGAAGCCCACAGCAAGATGGGCGAAAGCACTAAGGTCGCTGGAAAACCTATGACATGGTCAAACCCTGAAGAAGAAATGCAGACTATGGATTCGGACCATGGAAGCCTTATACAACAATCTTTATATCATTTAAATTGTTAGGAAATGGGAGGTTATTTGCATTGTTTGTTTGATTACTGATTCCAGTCTCTAATTCTTGAACTTTCAGTACCAATGATTCAACTAATGATACGATTTTTTCCATTTGTTTGTTTAAATCCGTATTTGTGGGCGCGCTAGTTGCTATTTTAGAACAACTTCCCGTAGGGGGAACCATTCGCCTTACTTCCACCACACTCTCCTGCCGCAGTTCTTCCTTGAGTTTTTCTTCAGAACAAAAATTAAATTCTGGGCAATATATTACACCTTTAGAATAATGTAAAAAAGGATGAAGGCTAAAGTTGACTATTGAATTTTCATATTGCTTATGTTTCTTAAGTTTATAAAATATTTCTTATTATGTATATCTAACAACATTTCTTATAATTTTAACATTTGAATTTGAGGCAAAGCTTTTAAAGATCCTTCATACCTTGAATGGGCTTGAGGTTAAAAATGTTTTACCCTCTTTTTCATAAGATACCTCAATATATTTCCTGATCCAGGGAATTCCAGTCCGATAAGAGTATGTAGCGAAGATGCCAGGAGGTCCTGTTTCCTCATTTCCATCCATCTTAGTCGAAACATCTCTGGACTTCCTCGACGACTTCAGGCAATGTAAATGTTCAAAATTTACGTACTGCCAGGGACACGAGTTCTTCAGAAGGATCAAAACACTTACAGGAATTCCAGGCAACGAATGCCAAGGAAAAAAAAATATAAATAGGAAATTTGTTCACCACTTTTATACAATGGGTAGAAGAACTGTTCTCAACTTAAAAATGTAATGATATAAAAATATATATTGGGTCAAATTAATAAAAACAAACTTTACTCAAACACTGTTGTATTAGATAGAACAAAAAAAGACCACAGCCTTATAGAATACATAATTTTCACATATATAAAAACACAAAATACATATATAAATACACAAATACAAAATAATAATTACAAATTTAATAAAAATATAAAGATATAAAAAGAAAAAATATTTATAAGTACAAAAAAAAAAATATGATATAATACATATGAGATTAAATTTAGTTTATAATAATTTAGTAATTTATTTTTGCTATACATATGTATATGTATATATATGTAATTGTTTATTTATTGGTATGATGAAGGTGCAGTGCTTATTGTTAAAAGAAAGCAATTCTCCCTCAAGAAAATAATTTGCTTTCTCTATTTAACCCTTTGTTACACGCTAAGCGGCACTCCATGCCGCAATTTTGGTAATTTTTAATTTTCGCGGTAATTTCTAAATTCAACAAGATGAGCTCCACAGTATTCCTCATCGGATGTGCGTAGAATAGGAGAAAGGAGGAGCCGAGTTTCTGTGATTTACAGGCAGTGTCTAGCAGTGGCGGATCCAGAAATTTTCTGAGGGTGGGGCGCACTTTTTTTTTTTACATTTCATGAGTAATGAAGGCCCTAATTTAAAATACATATTAGTACATAATGACGTTGTAAATTACTGTAAACGTTTAAATACAATTCATTTTCAATTAGTGGACTTGAAAAATGACTATATATAGCTCACTTTATATAGAAATAGTAATACTGGTGAGTGTCTTCACCTCTCAGGGGGGGGGGCGCCCCCCGTGCCCCTCACCTGGATCCGCTAGTGGTGTCTAGCTAATTGGTTAAAGTGAAAAAGTCCATTTTTGCGGCATCCCTTGCCGCTAGCGTGTACGAACTGTTTGGATTTTGCAAACCCTTTCCGCCTACAATTTTAAGATATATTGTAGAGTTCAACCACTTGGGCCATTCAGATCATCAAACAAACCGAAAGATATAGTAAAACGCCTCATTGAATCAAAAGAAAATCTGAACCGAAATCTCACTACTGACTTATGAACCTTGGAAAGGTCCATGCCATATATGTGGAAAACATAGAAACAATAATACAACTGTCCTATATTCACAATGTACGAGATTCGTCTTCTGTACTATTATGTTCCCTGTTTTTCCTTGTTCCTATTTTGGTGATTACTTTTCGTTCGAAATTTATTTTTTTAAATAAAAATATTTATATTACTTTATCTATCTCATAGATATCTCTTCTTATTCTTTTGATAAAATGTTATGCAAAAATATTTAAATAGTAGCTTTAAGAAGACGTAAATGTCGAAAAACAAAGAAAAATACCAATGCGGCACACAGTGCTGCTAGCGGGCAGGAATGGAAGTCTGAGAGGCGCTTGTAACAAAGGGTTAAGCACCATCAGAACATTTCTATGATCACGAAATCTACTTGATTTTAAAGCGTACTAGATTCTAATTAAACATGACGATACAGAATTTGCCTTCTATTGTAAACCCCCTCCCCCTTAGTACTTGATAAAATGCAGATACATTTGTTCAATAAATAAAAATTGTTTTAAGCCAACATTCAATTTAATCTATGCTCGAATATTAAAAAAAAATCCTGAACTAGCAATTGAATAATTTGTATTGGTTAATCACTGTAATGTAACATTTCGCATTTAATTTAGAAATAAGATCTGTGTGGCACTAACTATGACGCGGGAGTACTTTGACAATTATTGGCTCTACGTTTCGGATGATGACAGAAGCAACTGGATCAACCGACGTCGTCACTGACTCCAGAACGCAGCTCCTCAGAACCGTTGATAACAGCGTCTTTATCTCCATCATAGCTAACTTCTGTCCTAAACATTAACGAAAAAAGAGTTTTCAACATATGTAAGTAATATAGATACATAGATAGATAGATAAATGGTTTATTGGTATTATATACAATTCATATCATACTTTTTTTTTTCTTAACGTATATAGACAATGACCAGAGATTAGACCGTCTGTCGAGTTGTCTACGGGGTATTTTCCATTATAATAAAATAACAAACGAAAAGAGCTCTTAGAGAAATAAAAATAAACTTTAGGAGTAGAGCCTATATCGTTAAAACATTGATTGATAAGCAAAACAAAAATTTACTATTATAAAAAAATAAATCTTACTACATTAAAAATTGAATTAATTGATTAAGTAGTTTCTGTATCTTCCTGTGCTCTATATAAAGGCGGGTTCACACGGGGTCGTGAATTGGGCGAGAGCACTACCTGCCGGCTAGTCAGTCGTGATCACTACCTTGTGTGAACTAGTGGTAGTGGGAATGTTGGTAGTGCACGACCTTAAAGTGACGGGTCGTGAAATCTCCATTTAGTTGGAGTGAGCACGCCTGCTTCAGTCGTATACCGTCGCTGGAGTGCTTGAGAAATAGGGTAGCTCTGACTCTAAACTGCCTCAACCGAATAGGAGGCGCTTTCTGGGGCCTCAGATACCCGGCTACAATTCAAATTGCTACAATTCAACTTTTGCGGCTTCATATTCTGCCATAACGAGAACAAGCGCGAGAGAAGCACGACCAACACTTTACCATGTGAACTAGATAAGGTCGTGAGCTCCTACTGGAAGAAAGCAAGTCGTGTGACATGCGCATTACTGGTCGTGTTCTCGAACTGCTCACTACCTCGTGAGAACCCGCCTTAAAGTTAGTAAGTGTATTCCAGTTTGTGCCGTTTAATAATTTCCTTGAATTCTAATATATTGAGGGTATGTTTCTTGAAATGTTTTGTCCTGAATTTCTTTAAAACAGGGCCTACACCTATGATATGAAAAGTGTCCACTTTCGTTTTTATTTTGCATAGAGAACAGTCATTTAAGTAATATTTATAGAATTTAATATATATACTTATTACTTATAATAAAACTAGCTAACCCTTGCGAAGCATTCGCACTCTAAAGCTACTTAATTTATTATAACGAAAATAATCAAATGTTAAGCATTTTTAAAATCACGTGCACAGTATGTCGCTTTTATTTATTTATGCAATTTCATTTATGGATAAGTATGTTCAAAAAAATCTGGTGCGTGCTCGCAACACACAACATTCACTTACCAACTTACTTAGATTAGAAATTAATGCGTTTTGTTAATTGCCATTTCTCAAATGAACAGAACGGCTTTAATTATGAACAATGGTCTGTCATTAAAGGCGTACTCCCCATAGGCTCAACGAGTTTTATGAGTTGACTGAATATTTTCCTTTTTTTCTCCTCTATACGTTTTCTTTATTTTTGTCATATCTCATTTTTAGCCGTTTCTTATTTTTAGGCGTAAAGAGGGACAGTTAATATCTCCATATAAATAAAAACAAAGATACTTTATAAGAAACAAACAAAAAAGGCCCTTACCCCATTTAAGCACCCTCAGAACATTTTATTAATAATAAAGCTTACCTGATATAAAAGAACACCTAATTTTCATTAAACATGACGAATTCGATAAAAATCGTTAAAGCCGTTTTTGAGATCATCTAAAAAAAGGTAAAAATTGGAAAAAAATATGAAATAAAGTGCCTCCTCCGTTCGGCCAATTTTGATAAAATGTTGGCTATCACATCTTTTGCTTATACATACATCAAATACCCAGTTTGATCAAAATCGTTAAAGCCTTTTTTGAGTAAAAAAAAAAAAACACGTGAATATGATACAAAATTTATTAACTGAAGTCCCCCCTCCGTTTGATCAATTTTGATGAAATGTTGGCTATCACATATTCGGCATATAAATACATCAAATACCCAGTTTGATCAAAATCGTTGAAACCGTTTTTGAGTAAATAAAAAAACACGTGAAAATGAAACAAAATTTATTAACTAAAGTCCCTCCTCAGGTTGATCAATTTTGATGAAATTTTTACAGTCATATCTCGGGCGTATTAATAATTTAAAGAGCCGTTTTTGAGAAAATCGAAAAAACCCTAAAAATTTGATAATTTTCTATATATAAAGTACCCCCTCCGTTTGACTAATTTTGATGAATTTTTTGCTGTCACATCGCGGGCATATACATACACTAAATACCCAATTTCAGGTTGGCACGGTTTATAGTTTTGGAGCTAGTCTGTTCACACAGACCATTTCGCGGGACTTGGTTATTTGGACTCAGATGACCCCAAAAAGTGAATTTCCGTCGAAAACCGGAAGTCGAAATTTTTCTCGATCGCAATACTTCCATTTACTATATATTTCATATATATGTAAGTGAAAGTAACACTTACTATATATTTCATATATTGGTAAGTGAAAGTAAAAACACTTAAAACACGTTGATAAATAATAAATTCTTCCCTCATTCTTGTGATTCTAAACTTGATTTGAACCTCAGAACATTCTAATAATGATAAAGCTTACCTGATATTAAAGGACACCTAATTTTCATTAAACATGACGAATTTAATAAAAATCGTTAAAGCCGTTTTTGAGATGATCGAGAAAAAAAAGGTAAAAATTGGAAAAAAATATGAAATAAAGTGCCCCCTCCATTTGACCAATTTTGATGAAATGTTGGCTATCATATCTTTAGCATATACATCAAATACCCAGTTTAATCAAAATCGTTAAAACCGTTTTTGAGTAAATAAAAAAAAAACACGTGAAAATGATACAAAATTTATTAAGTAAAGTCCCCCCTCCGGTTGATCAATTTTGATGAAATTTTTACAGTCATATCTCGGGCACATAAATAGATTAAATACTCAGTATAATAAAAATCGTTAGAGCCGTTTTTGAGAAAATCGAAAAAAACTTAAAAAGTTATTAAATAAAGTACCCCCTCCCTTTGAGCAATTTCGATGAAATTTTTGCTGTCACATCGCGGGCATATACATACACTAAAGGAGTCAGTGTTTGACATTAGAAGAGAGAGGACGTCCCTAGCTCTGCTAGCATCTAACCAGCTATGACTTTATCAATTTAAATTTTCCTATTATTTTTCTTTTCTATTTACTCTATTATTCTTCTATAGTTGTTTTTTTTTAGATTGCTTTATATTTTTATAAGTTTAAATTTTGTTTAATTTATCTCACGAAAAACTTTTCTTTTCGTTAAATTTTAATTTTCTCTCTAAATTAAATATGGGGGATCCAATAGACCTGGGTAGCCCCAAGGCAAAAAGAAAACGGCCTCGGGGTCGTCATAAAATATTCCCAGAAAATTTAGAAAACGTTTCACTAAGCCCAACATTTTTAATAATGCAGCGTACAGACGAAGACAATTTTGCTAAAGTGTCACCCTTTTTATAAGCAAATTTCTTAGTGGTTACGCCGGCGATCTAAAAAATGTTAAAAAATTAAAAAATGGAACATTGTTGATCGAGACTAGCAACGGAATTCAATCCGAAAAATTATTGAGATGCGAAAATTTTGGCGGTCAGTTCCCCATTAAAGTTTCTCCTCATAATACCTTAAATTATAGTAAGGGGGTAATTCGTTGCTACGATCTTCAATTTTTGGAAATTGAAGAAATTAAAAAAGAGTTGTGCCATATAATAAAAGACATAGTCCGCATTAAAATTAAAAGAAACGACAGCGAAATTCTTACAAACTCATATATTATAACATTTCCTACTCCGAAAATAATCCGAATCCGAAAATACTCCGAAAATCCAGAGTCAATAAAAATTGGTTATCACACAGTCAAAGTCCAGCAATACATTCCAAATCCCATACGGTGTTTCAATTGCCTAGGATTTACCCACCCAACTAATGTTTGTAAACAGCAAGCTAAATGTATACAATGTGGTGAGGCAAAGCACGAGAACAATACTCGGTGCAATTTACCGGCCAAATGTGCGAACTGTGGGGGCCCACACAATGCTCTTGAGCGCTCCTGCCCAATATTTAAAATCAACAAAGAGATAAAATATATTCAAATAACCAATAAAATACCCCTAAATGAGGCTAGGAAAATATACAAAGAAAAAAACCCAACACACTTCAGTAAAACATCCGCCGAAATAATCAAACAAAAATCAGCAAATACTGATAAAAAAGATATGAGTACCCAAACAAACACAGTATTTATTTTTGGAGAAAACATAAACAATAAAAATGTTGAAATAAAAAATTCAAACAATAACCAATCAAATTTGACCCCTATAAATCCTCCCATCCCCCATCCCCCCACGAACCTTTCCCCCTCCCTTTCCTTTACTGTCCCCCCTCCTCCCAAATCTCAACGCGCGCAGCGATCGAGGTCTCGGTCGGTGCAACGCGCAGACTCTATACCCCCACTCCTATCCTTTGACGATGCGGGGCCTAGTGGAACCGATCGCGTCGCTCCTGCTGTGCCGGATACTGACCACAGCTCAGAGATCGACCCGGAAGGAGAGTTTACTCTTGTGAGTAATAAAAAACAGGGCAATCGTAAACTTAAAAAAACATGATTCGCAAGATATCCTTTACATACCCATACCTACTTAATAAATTTTATCTTAAGTATAAATTCAAATTTTATATCTTCAATCGATGCCCTAATTCACATGCAATTATTTATAAAATAACTTACCTTCTCATAATCAAAAACAGACACCACATCAATGAATTCAACGACAATAACAATAACAAGATGCCTGCTTACGTATTTCTTATCTTGTACATCTACATGCATTTACCTCTGTCTTCACTTACTATAAATATTTACAAACCATTCACTCCTAATAATTTAAATGACATTATTTACACACGGCTATTTCCGTCCTATGAATATATTCTACATCACATTTCCCTTTACCTCATATATATTTTATGTACTTTTAAAATTTCAAGATCTTCGTTTTACGTACATATTATATGTTATATTTCCTTTTTTCTCACCTCATATATTTTATACTCTCATTATATACCACAGTCTTCGATTAGCTACCTTTCCCTCCTTTTCATAATATGTGCTGTAACCATTTATGTAAGATCACTGCCTGTGTTTTATGTACAATCTCATTATTACTTTTACTTTTATATAGTAATATGTAACTATTGCACTTATACTTCTCTAAATAGTACCATATATTTAAATTTAATTATTTATAATCACATAATTCTTTATTTATATTTATCACTATCTTTGTTTCATGAACAAACTCCTCTAAACTGTACCATCTATGTATATGTATTTACTTATAATCATTCAATTCTTCTTTACTCATATTTACCATTATCTTTGTTTCATGATCGGATTCTGTCTTTCTTTTCTTTTTATCTTGTTATTTATATTTTATTTATTTATTTATTAGTTTCACTAAAGCGCATGAAACATTCATATTTTCCTACTTATTTATATTCAAATCTCTATTTATATTTATCGCCGTTTTCGCTCCATGAACGAGCTCTATTTTACTTTCCCTTTTATCTTATAATATATACTTTATCAGTTTATGTTACTCAACATTGCATCAGATATTTGTACCTTTTAATTTATATTCACTCACTTCTTTATTTATATCAATTACCGCCTTCGCTTCATGGAGATGTTTTTTATTTCTCTTCCTTTTATTTTATGATAAATATTTTATGCATCTCTATCCCCCTAAATTGTACCATATACTTATACTTATTTATTTATATTTATTCAATTCTTTATTTATCTTTATGCATCATTTCTATTTATTTATTTGATCTTGCCTCCTCATTATCTACTTATTTATATTTAATTGTTAATTCAAACACATACCTATATTTTATTTCTGCCTTTATCATGAATATCTATTTTTTATATTTAAACTGTCTCCCAAATTTTGTGACAAATACTCAAATATTGTACTACCTCCCATTCACATTCTCTAAGATTCAGCTGGTGTATACACATAACAACACATATATATGTCAATTATATCATGGAACTGCAACGGTGTCAACATCCAATTTGAAGAATTAAAATTACTACTTAATGATCAAAACCCAGCTGTGCTTTGCCTTCAGGAAACTCACCTAAATCCCTGCAAAAACTTTTCCCTGAAAAACTTCACAACTTATAGAAACGACAAAATTTCATGCAACCGGTCATGTGGTGGCGTCCTCATCGCTGTCCGTAAAGACTACCATTCACAATTTCTTAACACTCATCCCGAACTCCAGGCAGTCATCATTAAAGTTCATCTCACATTTCCCATTACCATATGTAATATATATCTGCCTCCAACTGAGCCTATAAACGAAACTGCCGTCATCCGACTAATTAATTCACTAGAGCCGCCCTATATTGTTACTGGTGATCTGAATGGCTCCCATCTTACTTGGTCTTCATCACCAACCAATACAAGAGGCAATACCATCAGAAGAATTATTGATACATGCGACGCAACACTTCTTAACACTGGCAAAACTACCTATATCAGTCCTGCGTACGGCAGCGTATCTGCAATAGACCTAACAATTAGCTCACCCAACCTAGCCATACTATATTCGTGGGACACACTAAACAACCAATATGGCAGTGATCATTTCCCGACCATCTTACACCCCACTCGAACATTATGTTGCCAAATGACATAACAGGTATGGTAAATATACCCACTTCGTACATTAAGGCAGCAGCTGAATGCCATTCCAAAAACAAGCGGACTACCTAGGAAAAATAACACCCCATGGTTCGACGATGAATGCCGCCAAGCCGTAAAAGAAAAGAATTTTTCATTGAAAATTTTTCAAACAAACCCTACCTCTGAAAACTTAATATCATATAAAAAGCAAAAAGCCAGGATCAGACGACTTGTAAAACTAAAAAAAAAGAAATCATGGATGAATTATTTAGAATCCATCAATATAAATACACCTATTAGGAATGTTTGGCAGAAAGTACATAGCAAAGTTTATGGAAGTCCCTATGCTAAAACACCATAATTGTATAATCACCGATCCGCTACAACTCTCCGAAATATTTGTAGACCACTTTTCGAAAATCTCCGGTTCTCTTCCAGACCCGTCTGAAGACACAAAATTTAACTCCATAAACTTTTCTTTAAACCTATCAAATGAAGACCTTCAAGTAAATTACAATAGCCCAATTACCTTCTATGAATTAAACTCAGCAATAGACGAACTGAAAAATTCATCACCTGGATACGACGAAATTCACAACACTATGATCAAATATCTTCCCCATCAAGTAAAAGAAGTTCTGTTACTCACCTTTAATAAGATTTGGGACACAAGTGAAATTCCTGACGAATGGCTCGAAGCGGTTGTGATTCCAATTCCAAAACCAGGAAAAGATAAACTTCGGATTAATAATTACAGACCTATAGCTCTTTCAAGCTGCCTCGTTAAATTGCTGGAAAAAATTATCAATAAGCGACTCCTATGGGCTTTGGAAAAACACAATCTCCTAACACCAGCACAATGTGGGTTCAGGAAAGGTAGATCCACTATTGACCACCTAATCTCATTAGAACCCGAAGTATTGAACACGTTTATCGAAGGAAAGGAAGCGATCGGCATATTCTTCGACCTTGAAAAGGCTTATGACACTATAAGAAGAAGCCAGGTTCTTGAGCAACTATTTGAATGGGGCTTTTGGGGAAAACTGCCGAGTTTTATTAAGTCTTTTCTTTCTAAACGGTTTATCCAGGTTCGAATTGGCACATCATTGTCGAGTAAAAAGTGCATATTTAATGGTATCCCCCAAGGTAGTGTTCTCAGTTGTGTACTCTTTGCAATAGCTATTAATTCAATCAATACTCAGGCCCCTCCAATAATTAAAAAATCACTATTTGTCGACGACCTTATGATCTTTTTAAAATTCAAAGATATACAATGGGCAACTACAGTTCTCCAAAATACGATCAACAAGCTGAATGGATGGGTCAAAACAAATAATATGAAGTTTTCATCAAACAAAACTAATGCCATCTTGTTCTCCAGGAAAAGATATCCAAGCACACCCCCTAACCTTAACCTAGGAGGCACAAACATAAGCTTCGTATTGGAAACAAGATTCCTTGGATTGATAGTAGATAGCAAACTTACCTGGCTCAGCCACATCAAAAGCGTCAAAGAAGAATGTACGAAAAGACTGAACATCATGAAAGTTCTATCCAAAACTACCTGGGGCGCAGACAGACATTCACTTCTTACAATCTACAGAAGTCTAATTTTATCAAAAATAGACTATGGTTCCATAGCCTATTCTTCGGCAAAAACAAAACACCTTCTACCTCTGGACACAATCAACCACACAGGGATCAGATTAGCAACGAGTGCATTTAGAACCAGTCCCATCACAAGTCTTTGTGCAGAAGCTGGAGTCCCTCCTCTTTTCATCAGAAGACAACAGTTAATAAGCTCATAACTGTCTAAAATAGTTTTCCAACCTACAAATCCTGCATTTGATTACATTTTTTCACCAAAAAATCTACGTCTATACCAGAGTAAACCACGACAACCTGCTCCCCTATCCATCCGCCGAAGAAACCTCAATCTCTCTTTACCGGAAGTGAGCGTTGAAGAAGACAACTTTAGTTCTTATGAACTATCTTGGAGGAAAAATGTACCTCAAATGGATCTTCGACTTACAAAAATAAATAATGAAGAGCCTAATGAAGCAAAGAGGTACAAAGCCAATGAAATGATCCTGTTTTATTCGAACAAACAAATACTGTACACCGACGGATCCAAGCAAGGGGAAAATGTCTGATTATCGGTGGTCTTTAATAATACAGTTGTCCAACAAAGGCTCACCACAATAGCTTCCATTTTCACAGCTGAAATGCAGGCAATTCGTGTAGCACTGTATCAAGCAATCTCTTCGGAATATAAGGACTTTCTTATATGTACCGATTCACTTTCCGCCCTAAAGAGTATAGTCAAATGGAAAAAACGGAGCCCGTTGCTACAAATAATTCAACACCATATAAATACTCTCGAAACAATGGGTAAAACAATTATATTCTTCTGGATCCCATCTCACATAGGAATCTCGAGAAATGAAAAGGCTGACCAGAAAGCTAAGGAAGCTGCGATTAGTAATCTAACTCCGGAGAACATACTAGAGCCGCAGGACATTAAAGCATGGCTAAGAGGAAAAGTCAGCTCGGATTGGGAAGACACATGGAAGTCCGAGTCGACCAATAATAAGCTAAGAGCCATTAAGGACACTACCAAGCATCGGAGCACTTCCTGCCGCAAGAATAGAAGAGAAGAGGTGGTACTGACCCGCATGAGGATAGGACACACCAACCTAACGCACGCATATCTAATAAATAAGGAACCGCCACCTATCTGCCAAAGATGTAAAACCCAAGTCACAGTGAAGCATATTGCACAGGATTGCCCGGCCTACGATACCTATTTTAATTCCGATAATCTAACAAGAAGATTGAACCAATCCCTCGGAAACGACCCGACGAATGCAGAGAAAATCCTTTCCATTCTAAAAAAAGCAATTTATACGATAAAATTTAATGTGTACAGATGCCGTTTTCTATGAGTATATACGTATGTAGGTGCGTATGTGTATGTGAGTGAATATGTATACAATGTATTGTAATAATATACAAATAGTATAAAAATATGTATTATTTAGTAAAATAAATTTAGTTGTGTCAGGAAAAAAAAAAAATGGAGAAAGAGAGAGGAAAAGCCAAATAAATATAATAAATAAAAAATAGATAAAAATAAATAAAAAATAGATAAAAAAAAAAAATAAATAAAAAAATAAAATAAAATAAAATAAAGACGCACCAACAATTATATTATAACCAATATATATTATAAAGCAAAGTGTACAATGTGCGTGCCGAAAAGGCTCAGAAACGACTCCACATACGATTAAGAGATTTATGTCAGCGTGTAACTGTATGTCCCCTAACGGAGAAGAAGGTTTCCGTTTTTCTCCTAAGGGTGTGAAATTGAAGAGAAAAGGACTGGAATTTTAAGCCTCTCGCAACATGTAATTAGCCTACCTGAGAATGACATACAAGTTTATGAATGAAAAATTTAGTTCGAGCTGCAGACCACCAGGAAGCGCTAGAGTGTGTTTCACTCAATGTTTATTGTTCATTCATACCGTTATATTTGTTATATATTTTATCAGCTGTTCTTTTAAAATAAATTAATGATTTTACATATCTGCAATCAATTGGAAAACCGACTGGATACTTTACAAAATTAATTTTCTCATAAGAAGATTAATTGATAAAAACATTAAATTTAATCAATATCTAACATATACTTAAGTAAATTTAATGCAATATGAGTGAGTGAATAAAAACAGACATAAAACAAAAAAGAAGAGCTGAATAGACAGATTATAATCCGAAAATAACAAGTTTGAAGTGTTCTTATTGTATGTAGTTATGAAAAATGGTTTTATTACTATAATGAGCATTCCAGTTGACAAAATGATGAATTGACTCCAATAATACAATTTTTTCAATAAGCTTTTATCACCGCTCATAGTTCAGGACAAAAAGAAATATGATGAAAAAATTGTGCCCTCATGATATTTTGGTTTTCACTTAGTAACAGTAGTAAGATTGGAGAAGTGCTGAGTTCGGTCAAATTAGGGTGGGGGGGTTTTATATATTAAGGGAGGTTGAATTGGAAGAAAGGTCTTACAAAAAAAACTTCTATGAATCTTCGGTATTTTCTAAACTTCTGGATCTAATGGGACTATCACAGTAGTCCGCGCTTAAGTTGTACTCCAAATATAGTTTTTTAACTAATAATCTAATAACTTATTATCTGCTGACTGCTTGGAATGGGCTTATAGGGTTCATAATCACGGAAACCATCAAAAATGATGCATGACTCGACAAAGTTGCAGCAAAATGAATTGTTCATCCATTTTCAACACCCTATAAAGTATATAGGGTTCCTTATTTGGGCGGACACTGCAGATCTCGGATCTTAATATTGATATAATGTTAAAATTTTCAAGAAAGTGCTAATTTTGTTCTATATTTCCTTTAATTTTAAAGTTTTTCTGTTATTAAAACTGCCACACAACTACCGGAGCGAAGCCGGGCACCCTAGCTAGTTATATATAGAAGTAACTAATAATACTATTTAGGGCGTAATAACCTTGGCAGTTGATCGCCCCATAACCTGATCCTAATCCTAATCCTACATACACTAAATACTCAATTTCAAGTTCGCACGGTTTATAGTTTTTGAGTTCACATAGTCTGTTCACACACACACACACGGGCGCGCGCACACGCACACGCACACACGCACACACGCACACGCACACACACACACACAAAGACCATTTAGCGGGACTTGGTTAATTGGACTCAGGGGACCCCAAAACGTGTAATTCCGTTGAAAACCGGAAGTCGAAATTTTTCACGATCGCAATTCTTCTACTTACTTTATATTTTTTATATAGGTAAGTGAAAGTAAAAAGAAGGAAAAGAAAGTTTACTATAATAATAATTCCTCCGGACAATCAATTTAACTTGGACGCCACGCTATTTAAAAAAAAGTAACTTGATGGAAAAGAAAAGGCTTGAGAAAAAAAGCGAAATCTGAGGCACACAAAAAAAAGTATATCATAAAATTTGTTTCATTGATATTAGCTTTTCCAAAACTAAACTAGAATTTTCAGAAATTAAATGACCCTTTCTGCAGACTTACAAAAAAAAATATTAAAATATCTTCATATTATTAATAAATAGTAGCATACATGGGATTAATAAATTTGTGACGGAAACATCAAATATTAATTATAATTTACAAAAAAAAGATTTCTAAATAAAATGGCTAAGTGAGGATTCGATCTCAGAACCTATACGTTACTAGGCACTCACCGTAACATTTCAGCTGTCATCACTTGTTCCTAAGCAACCTCTTTAATTACTTGTCCAAGAGGGTGGTTATAGCTTAAAATATTACCAATAATACTTTTATAAAAATTAATTACCTATGAAATAGTATTATTGGTAATTAGCTTTAGAACAAAAAGAAACCAACATTTACTCATAAATAAATTTAAATAAAGGAAAAAAAATCATAACGTAACTTCAAAAAAAAAAAAAAAAAAAGAACCAAATGAGAGAGGAAAATAATAAACAAATTATATTACAAATCAATACCTATTTAATTAAAACTAAATTAATAACTTTACAGAAGTAAATTACAAAAAAAGATATAATAAAGAAAACAAATTAACCTAAGCAGGCCTGCATCTTAATAAATTTAAATTGAACATTTTAAATTAGCTTGAATTACTAATATAAACAACTTTAAAAGAAAAATTTAATTGAAGGAAATTGTCTTTTCGAAACCTGCCCAGTAAAGTCAGTATAATGGCACCTTAGTTACTCCAAAATTTCTCCTCGGCCTTTGGATTGCCAGTTGCAGCCCAGTGGTGAATCTTCGTAGCCAACTCTGTCCGAGTTTTTCGCCAGACACAGATTCCCCGATCCTCAAGTACATTGATCGGCACGAAATGAAGTATCTAGAACTCACATTCACAGACCAGGCTCCGCTCGGGCTCCACACTCGTACTCTCTCCCTTGTTATCCCCACGCCTGTCTCGATCGTCTTTTATTCCCTCGTTCTCGTGGAACTAAACTTATTATACGTTTAAACTAATAATTAAAATACATGTAATTGATTTAAAATTAATAGTAAATTACATTAATTTTTATATGAACTAATATAGTTATAAAAAAAAAAATACAAAAATCTTAACATAAAACTAAATACATTTTTTTTTAATGTATTCTTAGCCGTAGCCTAGCAAACGTAGCAATACAAACCATAACACCCAATTGGACAAATTTAATTTCCAAAATAAAAACTTAACCACGCTAAGCTATTATTTAATCTTTCTCTCTTCCTTTCAAAAAATTTATATATCCTTTTTCCCATACATTGAATCCGGACATATGGCAGCCACTCTATAAAACAAAGTAACAATTAAAAATTTCCGTCACAATTCCCCCATCTTCCCGGGGAAGAAAAAAGTGTTCGCACTTTTTTTTTTTCTACGTACCTACATTAAGAATGGAACGAAATTATTACATATAATTAATTATATGTAAACTATGCTTGAGATTTTTGATGTGCCACGTACCCAGACTTTCCCCATTTAAGTTTTCTATTTCATAAATCAGCCCTCCAATCCTCTTTCTTACCCTACTCTTCTCAAAGGAGGGAGCTAACGTCCGGTTGAAATAAGCTGCTGCGTCTGATTGTGCATGGACTCTCTTCCAAACTAGATCGCCTACTTCAAATGTCTAATTTCATACTAAATTATTTGCTTTTAAAACTAAAATATCCTTAGACCTGATGTGAAAAATGCAGGTCATACAGGGGGCAAAAATTTTGGGCAATAAAAGGAACATAAGTCATGCTCACTTTTATGAGAATACGTTAGTTAAAAGTTAAAATCGATTTAGTCGTTTGACTCAAACCGGTTATCAAAGTCGCCAATTTTTTCCTTTCCAGCGTAAAAATGAATTAGATTCATGTTTCAACGTCAGTAACACGAAAACGGCTACTCCAAATGAAAAAGTTTACAAATGGAAGTTATAGAATAAAAAATTTTGCGTAAAACGGACATCTTTTCATATAAGGAACACTTAGGGAAAAAACATTGTGTCTCCTCGCCGCATGCTACAAGTCGATCTTTGTTGCCTGTCTACTACTCCAACTGGCAACATGATACAAAGTGTCGAACAATCATCGTAAACGATCATCTTGAAGAAATGATATTGAATTTCTTGGCCATCAATATATATATATATATATATATATATATATATATATATATATATATATATATATATATATATATATATATATATATATATATATATATATACAAGTTTTATACCACAAGTTTTTCAGTGTTGCCTCAGTGGAATTTCCGTCTTTACGAATTTCCGCCTCAGTGGAAATTCCGCCTTACCCACAAACAGTCCGGCTCCTTACCGTGCACAACATTTAGAATAGAATGAGTCATATTCTTTGACACTGGCTCTAATGATGAATGTTCTGGGTTCGAATATGGCTCTGGCAGAGATCCCACGGGGTAACACACAGCCTATTTCTACTAAGTAATCTTAATTATATGATTAATTGAAGAGAAAACATTGAGCGAGGTCTAGGTTCAATAATTTAAAACTTACTGAACGGAAAACATTCTAAGTGTTGCAGTCTCTACCACTACAATAATTAGAGAGTTGAGGGAGGATCTTTTATAAATGAATTTCAGGCTAATCTATTTTAAAAGTATTTTTTAAATGGAAAAGGTAGTTTTTGAAATTAAGGGCAACGAAATCTGCAGCTATTATATCTAGAATCAATATCAATATATAGTTATCTATCAAAATTTATTTATCAAATCAATATCTATAAAATAGAGAAAAATAAATAAAGATATATCTTACAAAAAGGTGTCAGTCATGATAGGGTTTATCAACTTCTAAATCAAACATAATATTTCTTAGGTAAGAAATAATCCATCATTTGATTACAAACTCACCAATACAGTTTCTAGGTCCAGCAGAGAAAGGAATGTAGGAAAACGGATGCCTGACGATCTCTGGATTAAACCTCTCGGGAACGAAAAGCTCTGGGTCTTCCCAATGCCTTTTGGAGCGGTGGATGTAGAAAGTGAGGATGCCTACCGATTGCCCGGCAGGTACAGTGATGGTGTCATCTGTTTCCAAAGTAGTGTTAAAAAATAAAATACTTATATTTTATTAGACACAGTAGTAATATCAAACTCTTGATCAAAACAAATTTTATATTCCTTAATTCTGATGAAGAAAAACAAAAAAATATATACATACATATCTACTTATAGCACTTAGGCGTTCATTTCAACTATACAGGGAAGTTTCAGACTGCTACATCTTATTTTCTAAGCAAAGGAATTAAAGCATTAGGAAGAATAAAACAAATCTTAAATTAAAGGAAAAATTAATAATTGGGAAACAAAGGTTAGATTATTTGATTCTATTGCCTCCGCAACAGCTCTATATGCAGCTAAAATCTGGTCGTTAGGGTATTTAGATAAAATTTAGACACTTCAAACAACATATTTTAAATCTCTGTTTCATTTACCATATAATACACCGCATCATTTCATTAGAGTAGAGACCAACTGTAAACAAATCAAAGTAATGGTATTAGAAAGGTTTATAAATTAGTGGTCGAAAATAATAAGTAGATGCCAGCGGATGAACCAATTAGGTTATGTTATGATACGGTGCTAAAAGTAATCTTATCTACAGCTAATCGTCAAAAATATAACAACTCGTTCACTCACTTGAATAACATTTTAATAACTCTAGGATACGAAGATTATTCATGTTTTTCTAACATAAATAAGATCAGAAGGGAAAAAGATAATTTAATAGAGTAGTGGGAAAATCATTTGAAATCTAAAGATGTAACTAGATGCTTAAATTCTAAATTTAATAATAACTTTCGATTAATTACCACCTTTGGGCTAAGAGAGGACTATTTAATAGACAACAATAATATCAATAAACAAAGAATTATTATGCAGTTGAGACTATCTTCTATAAATGTCATACAGTTTTATATAAATGGTATTAAATGTGCAATAGAAACAAATGAAATATACACATTATGCAATTTAAACGTATCGGAATCCATGCAGCATATTTTGATTATCTGTCCAATACATAATCCTCCTTGATTACAGAATCTCAAAAAATATATTAGTGGTTCTGGTAACTTAGATATTGATTTTGCAAATATTGTAACAATCAAAGATCGGGAACAATTGGATAATGTTAGTAACTTTATTAAACAAGCAATGAAAATAAGGTCTTTTATTATCAATGAGTAGGTAACTAATCGGCAGAGTGTCGTTGTTACTATAACTTCCATATAAAATTATCTTAATTTAAAGGATAAGTATATTATTTTATTTTGGCTATTTTTTTGTTTGTTTTTTTAATTTCTTTGATTTATATAATTAATTATATTATTGTTTTCTTTTAATATTGCTTGGGATTACAAAAGTGAAACAATTAAGAATGTTACCAGGCAATCCATAATTTGTATACATATTGCTGTTATACTCATCTGTAATTTATGTATATAATTTAAAGTATTACATATTCTTATATTGTACAAATGTTGGCTGTGGGATATATAACTATAATTACATGTTATATGCTATTTGTATATAGTGTTTATAAATAATGATTCATATATCCATAAACATAATTCAATAATATAGACTGTCAATTATATTATATTCATAAAAAATAACCTATATTAATAGTTACAGAAGTTTATATATTATTTAAACATAATATTGAAACGCGGCAACTGGCCAGAAATTGAACACGTACTATTTACTAAATTTAAGACAGACTTAATAAAATTCATTAAACAAATTGACTTTACAGAGCCTGTAATACAGACAATAGAAGGGCAACCTGATATGCAAAGGGCAATATATAGGGCAATCTTGTTGTGCTTGTAGGAGATTTTTAGTTTTTGTTTTATTTTTATTTAGTTTATAATTTTTTATTTTTTTGGTTTTTTTTTTTATAATTTTGTGTTTTATAATTTTCTTTTTTGGGTTTGAATTCATAATTTCTTAAAGTTTTATATTTAATTGATAGTAAAAACCAAGACACTTTGTAATATATGTAGTATGCCTCTAAAGGCATGGGACATGTATATAACAATAAATGGTTTTTTTTTTTTTTTTTTTTTTTTTTTTTTTTTTTTTTTTTTTTTTTTTTTTTTTTTTTTTGGCATCAAGATTTGTTGACAAATCCTATTTCGAATGGTCTCTTTATGGGGTACCATAAAGGGAAAACAATAAAAAAAAAATAAAAAATATATATATATATATAACTTATGCGTAGCCGGAAGTTAAACTCAAAAAAAAAAGGGAAAGAGGGAGACGAACGAACACTCTCAACTGCTAGAAATAGACTGATTTATTTCTCAAGTTAATCCTCTATATATAGCATTAGGCAATGTTTACACTCATCATAAGGTATTAAACATAATATAACACTCCTTCCAATCTTAACATATATATATATATATATATATATAGGTTCATTCCATATCAAGTGGAATGAACCTACTACATTTCTTAACATGTTCTTACAAAAATATACACTGTTATGCTAACATCATCCATTGGCTATGCCATACATAAGCAAACGTAAAGATTAACTACATAGTAAATGTAAAAATACATAGTCGAACTATACCTTATTCTAATAGTTACAAATAGCTGCCATACTTATTTTCTGTATCAATCGTCATCCAACAGCATAAGTATGATTTCAGGAGGAAGGATACTCCGTGGGTTTGTTATCCGGCTCTATCATTGGGAACTTTAACTGTTCAATATGGACCGTTCTTCTCCTCCTAGGGTCACTCAGACTCTGAATTGTGACTACGTTGTGCTCACGAATTGTGACAACCTTAAACGGGCCCTCGTATCGCAACAGTTCTTTCCCCCGATTCGAACTTACCCGTCGATACACGATAGTCCCTATCTTAATGGTTCCCATTCGATCAGAAACCTTTACGTTCTCCCGGGCTACCCTCTTCCTTTTCTCAGTTTCTACCCGTCCCTGCACTTTCTCCCATATTTTCCCGATTTCTAACCGATTATTCACTATCGTACGCGAGAAATCCTCTTCACCCATCGTTCCTTCGAAATCCCTGCTCCTTTCCCGAAGACCGAACAGTATCTCGAATGGCGTGAATCCCGTAACTGCATGGACTGAATGATTGTAAGCTGCTACCGCTTTTGGCATTGCCTCGCACGGACCCAACCCCTGTTCGACGTGATAGACCCGTAGGTGATCCCCCAGTGTCCCCTGTAGCCGCTCTATTCCTCCCCAGCTTTTCGGATGGCCCGGAGTGTTAATGTGCCAGACTATGCCCAACGTCCTCATCTTCTTTCTGACTTCTGCGTTGTCGAACTCTCTACCGCCGTCCGAAGATATCTTCTCGGGTATCCCATAAAACTGGAACCAGCTCTCGAGAGCCCTAATCACCGCCTCGGAGGACCTTTCCCTTATCAGATGGGCCATGGCGATCTTACTAAAAACATCCACTACCGTCAACCATTTAAAGCCCCTCCAAGTGAACGTGTCAACCTGCAACTTAACCAGTGGTTTCGTTGGTGTCGGCGTCTCCTCTTGTTTCCCTCTTGGTGGATGGCGGTCATATTTTGTGGTTTGGCATACTTCGCACGCCCCGATGACGCCTTCTATAGTATCCCTCATCCCCCACCAAAAGCACTTCCGCTTTAGTGCTTGTAACGTCTCATTTATCCCCCAGTGATTTGTTTTTCCCTGGTGATAGGCCACCGTAATCTCCTGCTGCTCAGGGTCCCTTACTGTTTCCACCGATAGTTTGCATCTGATGAAATGACGGTCGATCTCAACCTTCTCTGTCCTCCACATCCGCTGAATCTTTTCCCAGACTGTTGCGTTTCCTACATACAAATAGTGGGTTTTCCCCGGTCGGGAAGCATCTTTTAGCACTCTACAAATTTGGTCCTCTGACACCCCCGGTTGTGACCAAATGGTCGTAATTTTGCATCTGCCAAACCGCTAATATTCTACTTTTGTTAGACCAGCAGTTCTCGTCTTCCACACTATTTGCGTTCTCTTGGAGTTTATTATCTCTTCCCTTTCCTCCATGTCGCTTGGTCTGTCACCCCCGGACCCCTCGTCTTCCGTCGCCTCCTGTTCGCTCACCGATTCCTGCGATTCTCGCTCACCTTCCCCCTCCGGTGTTCATTCTCGCACGAACTGTCTTATGTCCCCTGAGTGTCCTGGGGCCTCTTCAATCGCGTTCACTTGAATCGCCCGTGACAACCAGTCTGCTACCACATTTTCCCTTCCCGGCTTATATGTCACCTCCATATTGTATTGACTCAGGAGCTCCTTCCAGCGAGTTATCCTAGCGGAGGATTCCTTTAGTTTTCCTACCCAGAGTAGCGGCCGATGATCGGTGTTCACCCTAAACTTCCGGCCGAAGACATATGGTCGGAAGTGCTCTACCGCCCATACGATGCCTAGGAGTTCTCGTTCTAGGGCACTGTATCTTGCCTCCGTCTCTGTGAGCCGTCTGCTCGCGTAGGCGATTGGTTGATCCCCCTTTTATCCCTCTTGGGAAAGTACCGCTCCCAGTGCGTATTCACTTGCATCAGTGGTTACTGTGAATTGTTTAGTAAAGTCCGGAAACGCGAGTACCGATTTTTCTTGCAACCGTGCCATGCATCGTCTGATATTGTCCTCTATACTCGGAGTTATCATGATTCTCTGTCCCTTTTTCAAAAGATTATTGAGGGGTGCGAGGTATTCCGCCATGTCCGGAACGAATCGCCGATAATAGTTTAAAGTGCCGAGTAATCTCCGTATCCCTTTTACATCTGTGGGCATCGCCATGTTCTTTATAGCCTCCACTTTCTTTCTATCCGGCCTTATTCCCTCTTTCGAGATCGAGTGTCCCAAGAAGTCTATTTGTTGTTGACCCAAAATCGACTTTTCCTCTGATAACTTGAGACCGAATTCCCGTAGCTTCTCAAATACTTGCCTTAGATGAGCGACGTGCTGACTCTCCTCCTTACTAAAAATCAGAAGGTCATCCATATATACCTGGCAAAATTTTTCGTCCAATCCTCGTAAGAATTCGTTCATTAGCCTCTGAAATGTAATGGGCGCATTTTTTAACCCGAAGGGCATTCTTGTGAATTCGAAATGGCCTCTTTCGAATGAAAATGCCGTCTTATGCCTGTCCCTGGGGTGCATACGTATCTGGTGGTAGCCCGCCTTTAAATCAAGAGTACTGAATATCGTCGCCTCGCTGAGATGATCCAAGATATCATCGAATCTCGGGATTGGGTACTTTTCATCGCAGGTATTCTCGTTCAGCTTCCTGAAGTCCACTACTACCCGATACTTCTCCTCCCCATCCGCTGATTTCTTTTTTACCGCCCACAGAGGACTGTTGTACGGCGATGTACTATCTACAATAATACCCTGCCTCTTTAGCTTCTCCAGTTCCTCCCGAATGTGTTTCCTCAAAGCTTGCGGGTATCGCCTCTCCTTAACGTAAGTTACCCGTTCCTGTTTTAACGGAATCTCGTGCACCATCCGCCCCGTCGCTCCCAGCATCTCCCCCTCCTTAAAAAAAATATCCGCGTATTCCTGTTTTATCGTTACCCTCCAATTGCCCGCCTGACTGATCGCCCCTATCCTAACTGTGTGGTCCCCTAAGATCCTTCGGCACTCATACCTCTTTTCACCGATCTTCACGAGCCATTGCCCCTTCTTACTACTTATGGTGGCCCCTACCTTGCCCAACAAATCGCATCCTATTATCCCCCCGTATTCCCTCGGCATGCTCTCTATCACGTGTATCCGCAAGCTCCCACCCCCGGTTACCCACTTACCCAACTCTAACTCTATCTCGCCCTCTACCCTACAGGGGCCACCTAAGGTAATTAGCTGGCATTGACATACCTGCACACGGGGTATCCTTTCTCCTGCGTGCAGCTTCTCCAGCGCCTTCCGACACATCATCGTACTGGAACTACCTGTATCCACAAGTAACTTCACACCACTCCCGACACTCACTATAGGCAAACCCACGCCCCCGCACTCGATATTATTTATTATTGCGTGGGTGCCGTTCCCATTGCACGCTCCTCATTCTCGTATGTTCCCTCCTCTTCACCCCTCTGCCTCTCCTCTTCCTCCCGACCGCCTGATGGTCCGTGTTTCTCGGGTTCTCCCGTTTCCTGCCTCGCTATCTTCTTCTGTCCCTGACGTCTCCAGTGTCTCCTTGGATTCCGATGGCGTCCCTCTCCTCTTCCACATTTTTTGGACGTTTACTTACATCGGCTTGCCGCGGTTCACTTCTCCCCTTCTGCTCATGTAGGGACATTGTCGCGCGAAGTGCCCTTCGTTCCCGCACTCAAAACACTTGGTGTGCGGGCATTGTGCCACCAGATGACCCACCTTCCCGCATTCGTGGCATCTCCGGTCCTCTCTCGTCCAATTCTTCCGCTCTCTCCCTGGTCGCTTTTCCTTCGCCGTCATCCTCTCACGTCCGCCCGCTTCCAATCCTCTCCTCCTCCAATTCTCTGGTCTCGTTCTACTTCTGGTGACTTCCGTTCTCCTGTATGGGACTTTGCTCCATCCTGTCTCCATTTCATCGCCCCACTGGTCTTCTTCATCACGTGCGCTTGCGTCCACCATCTCCTGGGGACATGCAATAAACCCTTTCTCCCGGGGTAGTCCATCCCTTTTTCCGGTATCTCGTGCCAGTTGGACTTTCACGATCGTTGCCAGAAATGCCATCCTGGCCTCTACCTCTACTGCATCCACAGTCTCCCTCATCTTCTCCGTTATCTGATTAAAGCGCGCTAGAAGGACACCAGCGTATTGTCCATTAGTTTGGTGTGGTTTCTTGGTTTCCCGGAACATTTGTAGGATGTCTTCCTCCGGAGCCCAGCGGCCACCGCCAAACGCCTTCTTCAGTTTATCCTTCACGACACTCCACGGGGTTTCTTCGTCTGCCTGTATCATGTTTAGTATGCTACGTTTCACTCGGCACACCAATGCTGCCCTTAGTGCATCGGCATCCCCGGAGTCGAGCAAATTTTCAGCTTCTTTCGCCTGTATTCGCGCCATCACGCGGTCCCCACCTTTAAGGAAGTGGTTCAGTTCCCCCACTCCTCCATCGAACCTTTCCAAGTCTGAAATGGCTTTCCTTAAATCTTGTGACGTTACCGTCCATACCTTGAGCAGAGTTGGGCAGTAGTTAACTACATTTGTAATTAACTACACAGACAACTACATGTAGTTTGTAGTTGGAAGCGCGCAACTAGTATTTTTCAACTACCAGTTAAGTAGTTGTAATTTAAAACTACAACTACAGTAGTTGGGAAAAAGTAGTTGGGAATGGCAAATACAACAAGTAGTTGTAAATGTAGTTTAGAGCGGCAATTACATTTGCTAAGCAACGTCTAATTAAATCACATGTTCTTGCTATTTTTATTTTGTGTTTAGATAAATACTCCATAGATAAATGGGCTCCATTATGGTTGATAATCTGTTTTAAAAATAGTACAATACATATACGTAATACAAAATTTTTCCATGATTTCCGGCAGTCGATTATTTTTTTTAACCTTAGGTTCTCGACCAATCCCATGTTTTATATATTAGCTGAATTGCATTTGATATACTCCTTATCGATAATACTAGATATCGATAATTACTCGTTATCAATAAAAGTAGTTGTAGTTTCAGGCCCATAAGTACAGTTGCAACTACTAGTTGTAGTTGTAAAAATGCAACTACTTTTTTGAAACTACAGTAGTTGTAGTTGTGGTCCATCAACTACAAATTATAAAAGTAGTTGTAGTTTCAACAACTTCCCAACTACTGTGTCAGTAGTTTTGTAATTTGTAGTTCAACTTCTTTTTGCCCAACTCTGACCTTGAGCCATTCCAGAGTGGTCGCGTGTGCAGAAGCTAGCGTCTCCGTCGGTGGTGGTGGTATTTCCGGAGGTACTGACAGAACAGCCGGGCGCAATACTCCTTCCGGCATATTATCTTAAAGCCTGGTTCGTAAAAAAGAAGAAAAGAAAGAAAAAAAAAATCGTAAACGGAAATCAAATTCGCACTCCCGGGTTTCGGCACCACTTATGCGTAGCCGGAAGTTAAACTCAAAAAAAAGGGAAAGTGGGAGACGAATGAACACTCTCAACTGCTAGAAATAGACTGATTTTTTCCTCAAGTTAATCCTCTATATATAGCATTAGGCAATGTTTACACTCATCATAAGGTATTAAACATAATATAACACTCCTTCCAACCTTAACATATATATATATATATATATATATATAGGTTCATTCCATATCAAGTGGTCCAAAGTGGTTGCTCGATCATTTTAGAAAAAAAATTATAATTTTACCACCAATTACGTATGGAATCAGTAGTTCAAAACAATTTTTTAAAAAATTTTAGGATCAACCGTTTCAAAATGGCAGTCATTTTTGTTTCACCTTTCAGGCCGATTTTCGAGTTTTTAAGCTCTAACAGAAAACTCATTTTCTCAAGACTGGTAAGTCATAGACTAATAATTCAAACACGATTGTTTTCCTTAAAGTCTATTCTCTATTTCGTGTTCTCTTTATTATTTGAATATTTTGAAGTCCAATACTTGAAAAGTGCTATTAAAAAAACTGCTTTAAATTCTCAAAATACCGTTTTTTGAGGGTAAGTTTTGGGTATTAGGGCATGTACATCTTGGGCATGATAATAAACCTAACTAAGTAGCTGTCATTAAAAGTAATCTTAACCCATATATTCTTTATATTATTTTTTTATGAATTTTTAAACTTCACATTTTTTAATGTTTTGTTAACTTTAGGCTCTAGGTAATATCTCTGGTGAGTTAGTTGATAAAAATCTCCTTTTTTTACATGTTATGCATATATGCAACATAAACTAACTGTATTAAATTTCAACCTGTATATTTGAGTACTTTGGTAGCTACGAATCTTTGAAAATGGTCATTTTCGTGCTTATTTAACAATGCATAAACTTGATTATACTTAATTAGTATTTTAATATTTGTGAATTTTTTTACTTTTAATATCCCTTATGAATTGTTTTGTTTTTAATTTTATCTATATTCAAGGCAAAAAAATGGGTTTAATTATAATTAAAATCTACTCAAATAATTTTTTTAATGAAAAAGTGATTAAAAATATTTTTCGTTGGACACAGATAAAACTAAAAAACAAAACAATTAATAAGGGGTATTAAAAGTAAAAAAATCACAAACAGTAAAATACTAATTAAGTATAATCAAGTTAACGCATTGTTAAATAAGCACGAAAATGACCATTTTCAAAAATTCGTAGCTACCAAAGTACTCAAATATACAGGTTGAAATTTAATACAGTTAGTTTATGTTATGGGTATTCAAATTGGGTATTTAGTGTACGTATATGCCCGCGATGTGACAGCAAAAATTTTATCAAAATTTCTCAAAGGGAGGGGGTACTTTACTTAATAACATTTTAGGTTTTTTTCGATTTTCTCAAAAACGGCTCTAACGATTTTGATTAAACTGAGTATTTGACGTACTAATATGCCCGAGATATGACTGTAAAAATTTCATCAAAATTGATTAACCGGAGGGGGGACTTTACTTAATAAATTTTGTATCATTTTCACTTGTTTTTTATATTTGCTCAAATACAGCTTTCACGATTTTGATCAAACTGAGTATTTGACGTACTTATATGCCCAAGATATGACTGTAAAAATTTCATCAAAATTTATCAACCGGAGGGGGGACTTTACTTAATTAATTTTGTATCATTTCACTTGTTTTTTTTATTTGCTCAAAAACGGCTTTCACGATTTTGATCAAACTGAGTATTTGACGTACTTATATGCCCGAGATATGACTGTAAAAATTTCATCAAAATTGATCAACCGGAGGGGGGACTTTACTTAATAAATTTTGTATCATTTTCACTTGTTTTTTTTATTTGCTCAAATACGGCTTTCACGATTTTGATCAAACTGAGTATTTGACGTACTTATATGCCCAAGATATAACTGTAAAAATTTCATCAAAATTTATCAACCGGAGGGGGGACTTTACTTAATTAATTTTGTATCATTTTCACGTGTTTTTTTTATTTACTCAAAAACGGTTTTAACGATTTTAATCAAACTGGGTATTTGATGTATGTATATGCCAAAGATGTGATTACCAACATTTCATCAAAATTGATCAAACGGAGGGGGCACTTTATTTCATAATTTTTTTTTCAGTCTTTACCTTTTTTTCGATGATCTCAAAAACGGATTTAACGATTTTTATCAAATTCTTCATGTTTAATGAAAATTAGGTGTTCTTCATTATCAGGTAAGCTTTATCATTATTGGAATGTTCTGAGGGGGCTTAAATGGGGTAGGGGCCTTTTTTTGTTTGTTTGTTTTTTGTTTCCTAAAAAGTACCTTTGTTTTTGTTTATATGGAGAAATTAACTGTCTCTCGTTACGCCTAAAAATAAGAAAAGGCAAAATATGAGATATGATGAAAATAAAGAAAACATATAGAGGAGAAAAAAAGAATGCGGAGTATGCCTTCAATGGCAGACCATTGTTCATAATTAAAGCCGTTCTGTTCATTTGGGAAGTAACAATTAAAAAACGCATTAATTTCTAATCTAAGTAAGTTGGTAAGTGAAAGTTGTGTGTTGCGAGCACGCACCAGATTTTTTTGCAATAGGTTTATGTTACATTTAAGCATAACATATAAAAAAATGAGATTTTTATAAATTGGCCCACCAGAAATATTAGATACTAAAGTTAACGAAAAATTAAAAAAAGGGAAGTTTAAAAATTCATAAATAAATAAGGTAACGAATATCAGGGTTAAGAGTACTTTTTATGAAAGCTACTTAGTTAGGTTTATTATCATGCCAAAAATCAGCTTTGATGTGCATGCCCTAATACCCAAAACTTACACTCAAAAACGGTGTTTTGAGAAATTAAAGCAGTTGTTTTCAATAGCACTTTTCAAGTATTGCACTTCAAAATATTCAAATAATAAAGAGTACACGAAATATAGAACAGACTTTAAGGAAAACAATTGTGTTTCAATTATTAGTCTATGATTTACCAGTCTTGAGAAAATGAGTTTTCTGTGAGAGCTTAAAAACTCAAAAATCGGCCTGAAAGGTGAAACAAAAATGACTGCCATTTTGAAACGGTTGATCCTAAAATTTTTTAAAAAATTGTTTTGAACTACTGATTCCATACGTAAAATGATCGAGCAACCACTTTGGACCACTTGATATGGAATGACCCTATATATATAAATATATATATATATATATATATATATATATATATATATATATATATATATATATATATATATATATATATATATATTTAAGCATCAAAATCGCACAGTCCGTTTTGTCTTCGTAATTTCAAGTGGTGTATCTACGCAAAGTATTCCTATGTTTAAATTTAGACAAATAAAAGGATAAGAATTCCTGTAAGTGTTACTTTTCAAATGTGTTTCTTATTTATATACTTAAATGAAGATTATTGTACTCTATTTTCGACTAATGAGATTTGGTAAATTGTTCTTAAACGTTACTTAAATATTCATAAAATCATTTAATTTTAAAGTTGGAGAGTTGATCAACATACTTCCACGTAGATTAATTATCAACTCCAGATTTTAACAAATTTCGGAATATTCGTTGTTCTTATCAAGGTTTGAAATTAATTCTTATTTTCTCGGAAAGAGAATAAAATACAAATCCGGACTTTATAGTTATATTTTATATAGCATTTTCAAGTCTATTTGAACCTTTTCCAAGTCAATTGTAATGGTTGCACTAGAAAATAGTTAGAATTTCGGATTTCTTTCATACTGGGGTCCAATTTTATGTTATAGAGGACGGTGTTTTGAAAAAAATATTGAATTTGCATTATATTATCTGGGGAGCGGGGCGCACAAGAAAATAATTAGAATTTCGGATTTCTTTCACACGGGGGTCGAATTTCATGTTATCGGGGACGGTGTTTTTGAAAAACATATTCAATTTGAATTTTAGTGGCGGTGGGGGGGGGGCGCACTATGAAAAAATTAACTATTCGTCTTATTATTACCAATACAATGCCAATAAACAGCAGATTCGTGACTTTGAAATAGTAACTCATATTGTAGAATTGATTTAATCTAATTCTTTCCGGATTTATTCAATAGCAATTTTCATCTGCATTACTTTTCGGATTTCTTTTGAAATCCGAAATTTTAACTATTTTCTAGCCCTAACTTTGTATTCGTTAATATAGGATAAGTTGTAATATAAAAGTCGATGCCTGAGCGAGCCTGGAATTTTAAATCAATATTATTTTCATTATCAGCATCCTTGATAAGTTAATTAATGATAATAAGAACGATATAAGGTAATATATTATACCCTAAAAAGTTTCCCAAAAAACACGGTTAACCCAATACAAGATATCATTGTGATAAAGATCATATCAGGACTTTTATATTCTGGCCCGAAATATAAGAGTCATGATGTGATTTTTATTTGTTTATTTATCTTTAAAAGTCAAATCCGGACGTCTTTTAAACTCTTTCCGAGAAAATAAGAGTTAATTTCAAACCCTGGTTTTCATCTGCATACGAATATGAAGTTATTTCGAAATAAATATTATTATTGATTGGTTTTTTGGTGGAGCATTGTTTATTAACTTTTTTACCGGTTAATCCGATTTTGCCGAAATTACGTTCTTGGGTGTTATAGTAGTATGAAAACGTTAAATGTGCACAAATGTTATTATCGAAAGTTCTTCTCGGAGAGGTAAGAGAAGTAATTAATAACTGTTACCACTTTATACACAATGGTTGCTTATACACAGATCAAAGAGTAGATATAATAAGGTGAAGAGAGGGAATATTTTTTTCTGAAATGGCAGCAACGCTGATAAACTAATAATAAAAAAAAAGTTCTTTCCCGAATCTCAAAGCTTGGGAATATAAAGTAATTAGTTTTTTAAATATAAATTATATAAATATATATTTGTTAATTATTAAAGTGTTGTGATACCTATCTTAAGCGCTTGGTAAAGCTTCCTTGAATGAAAAGGGACGCTGGGGTAGAGGCGTAGGGTCTCCTTGATGACCATTTCTAAGTACGTCATCCTCTGTAAGTCCTGCATACTGGCCTGTCTTTTATCATTACCAAATATCCCAACTTGCTCTTTATAAGCCTTTTCCTATAGTTTTAATATATATTTCAAAATATTTTACTATAAATAAAATTTTATACCATATAACAATGAGGTAAATTTTGTTTTTAAATAAATATTTTTTACTTTCACTTACCTATATATGAAATATATAGTAAGGGGAAGTATTGCGATCTTGAAAAAAATTCATCAAAATTGGTCAAAGGGAGGGGGTACTTTATTTAATAACTTTTTACGTTTTTTCGATTTTCTCAAAAACGGCTCTAACGATGATTAAACTGAGTATTTGATGTATTAATTTGCCCGAGATATGACTTTAAAACGTTCATCAAAATTGATCGACCTAAGGGGGGACTTTACTTAATAAATTTTGTATCATTTTCACGTGTTTTTTTTTATTTACTCAAAAACTGCTTTAACGACTTTGATTAAACTCGGTATTTAGTGTATTTATATGCCTGCAATGTGACAGTCAAAATTTCATCAAAATTGATCTACTGGAGGGGGCACTTTACTTAATAAATATTGTCCCATATTCACTATTTTTTACTTTCACTTACCTATATATGAAATATATAGTAAGTGGAAGTATTGCGATCGTGAAAAATTTCGACTTCCGGTTTTCAACGGAAATACACGTTTTGGGGTCCCCTGAGTCCAATTAACCAAGTCCCGCGAAATGGTGTGTGTGTGTGTGTGTGTGTGTGTGTGTGTGTGTTTGTGAACAGACTAGCTCAAAAAGTATAAACCGTGCAAACCTGAAATTGGGTATTTAGTGTATTTATATGCCCGAGATATGACTGTAAAAATTTCATCAAAATTGATCAACTGGAGGGGGGACTTTACTTAATAAATTTTGTATAATTTTCACGTGTTTTTTTTATTTACTCAAAAAAGGCTTTAACGATTTTGATCAAACTGGGTATTTGATGTATGTATATGCCAAAGATGTAATAGCCAACATTTCATCAAAATTGATCAACCGGACTGGGGACTTTACTTAATAAATTTTGTATCATTTTCACTTGTTTTTTTTATTTGCTCAAATACAGCTTTCACGATTTTGATCAAACTGAGTATTTGACGTACTTATATGCCCAAGATATGACTGTAAAAATTTCATCAAAATTTATCAACCGGAGGGGGGACTTTACTTAATTAATTTTGTATTATTTTCACTTGTTTTTTTTATTTGCTCAAAAACGGCTTTCACGATTTTGATCAAACTGAGTATTTGACGTCCTTTTTTGTTTGTTTGTTTCTAATAAAGAACCTTTAGATTAGTATAATTTAGAGAGCAAATACAAACAAAAATAAGCAAATGAATGTGGGAAAATGTGTAAATTTGAGGAAGTCTTTTACTTATTAATCAAAAAACGTCAATTTCTAATCTAAGTAAGTTGATAAGTGAAAGTTGTCTGTTGCATGCATCCCCCCAGATTTTTGTACTTATGAGATTAAATAAAATTTGCTCAAATTAGTTAAAGCATACAGTGTGAAAAACATATGGTACATGACAGTGGCGGATCCAGAAATTTTCTGAGGGGGGTGCACTTTTTTTTTTTTGCATTCCATGAGTCATGAAGGTCCTAAGTTAATATACATGTTAGTACATAAAGACGTTGTAAATTACTGTAAATGTTTTAATACAATTCATTTTCAATTAGTGGACTTGAAAAATGACTAAATATAGCTCATTTTATATAGAAATAGTAATACTGTATGAGTGTCCTCACCTCTCAGGGAGGGGGGCGGGCGCCCCTCCCCTGGATCCGCTACTGGTACATGATAATCTTTAATAATTATATTTTAGTTTACAAATTCTAGTTCCATAATAGATTTCTAAATGATAATAGATAGTAGATAATAGATGTCTAAAGGTGGTTTTAGAAGAACAGTAATACAAATTATAATACTTAAAAAAATTAGAAAGTTCTGCAAGACAAATTTTAATAGGATAAACCATACAGTTATTGACACTCTGTACAGTTATTGACACCCCAACTTTAAGTTAATAAAATAAGTAAACAAGTCCTAATTTTATTTTAAGATATACATGAATCTAATGTTTGAAGGGTCCTCACCAGTCTTATATGAAGTAAGACTTTAACAAACTAACCATAGGGAAGATTTCACAATTAAATCCACAGGGTGCCATTGGTGTCAATAACTGTATGGTTTACCCCACTCTATAAATCATGGAGACAAACAAAAATAAGTAAATAAAATGTGTGAAGTTTCTGAATGGTGATTACATATTTATCAAAACCTGTCTATTTTAATTAATTAAATTTCATTAATAGATAATAATTAATAGATAAATTTGAGTTACTGCACTCCATTAGCTCTCAACACCCGGCTATCCACACATGAAGAGTCCCTTAATGAAGACTATGTTTCCGGTCAATCATTTTGCTCTCTTTATTTGCACTTCACCTAAACTTTTTGCACCCTCATTGAGAAAATATGTTCCATTTATTTGTATTTGTGAATTTATGGCATTTAAAAAAGCATAAAAAACAATTAATATTATCCTTTGCTTATTTGGATATTTCTTCTCGTCAACCCACTAAAAAATTTTTATGATAATGTTTCCCATTATATCCTTTTTTTTTGTGGGACATTACCTACTCTTTCTCTTTTCTTCTCTCTATGCTACTGCTAGCAGTGCTGCCATGGTCTCTGAATCCTCATCATTAAATCTTAAGGACCCATGATACCATATTCAAAGTCTTACAGTGTATGATGTGAGACATGACTGGGTTACAATTTTTGCTGATTTATGGCTAACTTTTACACAGCTTAGGAACCTAATAAAGTTGTTTGTATTTTACTCTTAATTTCACTTTCTTTTGTCCCATTTTACTTTTATGGCTGGTTTTAGATAACAAAATTTTATCATAAAACTTGAGATGAAAATGCCATGGTCCCTAGAACAATCCATGTGTTATTCCCTTCTAATCCCTTAACTTAATGAAAATCATTCGGTGTTCAGATGATTTTTGCTTATTGATTTTTGAATTTAATTGTTATCTAACTATACCATTCTAGTTTTTCATTGTGGTTTTAATGGGAATTGAAATATAGTCTCCGGGCTACTAATTAACGGTTTAAACAACCAATAAATGTTATGTTTTAGCCAAAATAATCGAAAAAATAACACTTTTTGAGGTGTTTCAATACTTTTTACACTAGCTAAGCTACCCTTACACTTAACACAGTATTGTGAATACTCACTGAGACCTGTCAGGTTAGGAAAAAAGAGCCGTGTTTCTTGTTCTGTTGTTTTTTGTTCTACAACTTTTTAACTGTAGATTATAATCATAAGGCAGACGTGGATAAGAAGATATTGCTGATGTACTACATTAACACTTTGCTTATAAACAAAGACCTGCCAGCTTAATTTTTATTTGTTTAATTCTTTCTAGTGTTTCTAAAGAGTCTCAGTGTAATTGTTATTTGATTATCTTTTTCGATATAATCTTTCACTATGAATTATCTCAAAAACAGTAAATTTTGGGTCTTATGAATGTAAGACCAAACCAAGCTCATATTTCAAAGTGAAAAATGTTTTTATAAACATTATTTTTCACCTGATTTTTATGATTATTTTTAAAAAAATAAGGAAGATATTAAATTTTCCAAACACAACTTTCTTCATTAAGCTTTTTCTGAAACTTCAAAATGCAGATAAACAGAGTTATACATACACCTATATTCCAAAGTGAGATCATTCCATATATTTATTTAAAAATCCATATATATTTATAAACTTACCTGTATATGGGGATGGTTGGCCAGCAAAAAATGTGAGAAGATAATGGCAGCCGACACAGTATCATGACCCTAAAACAAATTAATGATGTAAACTTATCATTTTTTTAATTTGAAAAAAATTAGTATCGGTTAAGTAAATGTGAACTTAATGGGTTATAGATGATAATTAGGTTTATTTAAGTAAAATCTTAGTTAAAAATTTCTAGATATTGGTATTATATTAAAAAATATTTTCCAAAAACCTTAAATCTGCAGGGGGTATTAATACATCACTATTCATAGCTGGGTCTACTTACGGAACAAACAACCAATGAACGAAACTCACCTGTAGTCCGAAGAGGGGTACCAAATAAATAATATAAAAAACGACATCGAAAACCAGAAACCAGTAAAAAATGCGCTTAAAATCTGTATAAAAAAAGCACTTCGAATTTGTTTAGAAAAAATAAATGATATTTCTCTAAATTATCTCCTGCCACTAAAAATTACAACATTTTATAAAAAAATTAAACCGATTTCAAAACCTAGCAACCAGCAAATATAAATGCACTAAAAAGTATGAAATAATTCTATTTTTTTTTAAATAAACAGCAATATTAAAAATGGTATGAAAAGTGGAAAATTGCAATAAAACTAATAATTTTATTTTGCTTAGTGCGCATTCATAATAATTGTTCATAAAAATTATTAAATGAAAATATTAAATACCATGTTCAATACATCAAAATCTTTTCGGAGGTGGTGCAAAATTTAAAATCATTAACACTAAAAATTATGAAATTTTTAAAATTCTCTATCGATTTTCTATTTTGCTCCGCCTCCAAATAGATTGTGTTGTATTGAACATGGTATTTAATTTTTAATTTAATAATTTTTATAAATACTTATTATGTATTCACACTAATCAAAATAAAATTATTAGTTCTATTGCATTTTCCACTTTTCATCCCATTTTCAATTTTGCTGTGTATTCATAAAAATCAGAAGATAATTAATTCATACTTTTTAGTACATTTATTTTTATAAACGCACTAAAACAAGTAAGAACTGGTTCCTAGTTTTCGAAGTCGGTTTAATTTTATTTTTACTTTCACTTACCTTTATATGAAATATATAGTAAGTGGAAGTATTGCGATCGTGACAAATTTCGACTTCCGGTTTTCAACGGAAATACACGTTTTGGGGTTCCCTGAGTCCAATTAACCAAGTCCCGCGAAATGGTCTGTGTGTGTGTGTGTGTGTGTGTGTGTGTGTGTGTGTGTGTGTGTGTGTGTGTGTGTGAACAGACTAGCTCAAAAACTATAAACCGTGCGAACCTGAAATTGTGTATTTAGTGTATGTATATGCCCGCGATGTGACAGCAAAAATTTCATCAAAATTGCTCAAAGGGAGGGGGTACTTTATTTAATAACTTTTTAAGTTTTTTTCGATTTTCTCAAAAACGGCTCTAACGATTTTGATTAAACTTAGTATTTGATGTACTAATATGCCCAAGATATGACTGGAAAAATTTCATCAAAATTGATCGACCGCAGATGGCACTTTACTTAATAAATTTTGTATCATTTTCACGTTGTTGTTTTTTATTTACTCAAAAACGGCTTTAACGATTGTGATAAAACTAGATATTTGATGTATGTATGTGCCAAAGATGTGACAACCAACATTTCATCAAATTTGGTCAAACGGAGGGGGAACTTTATTTCATAACTTTTTTACCAATTTTTACCTCTTTTTCGATTATCTCAAAAACGGCTTTTACTATTTTTATCAAAAGCGTCATGTTTAATGAAAATTAGGTGTTCTTTAATATCAGGTAAGCTTTATCATTATTAAAATGTTCTGAGGGGGCTTTTTTTTGGGGGGGGGGTTGGGTCCTCTTTTGTTTGTTTGTTTCTAATAAAGAACCTTTCTTTTTGTTTATATGGAGAAATTAACTGTATCTCGTTACGCCTAAAAATAAGAAATGGCTAAATATGAGATATGATAAAATCAAGTAAACATATAGAGGAGAAAAAAAGAAATTCCGTCAACTCATAAAACTCGTTGAGCCCACGCATGCGGAGTACGCCTTTAATGACAGACCATTGTTCATAATTAAAGCCGTTCTGTTCATTGGAGAAGTGGCAATTAACAAAACGCATTAATTTCTAATCTATGTAAGTTGGTAAGTGAAAGTTGTGTGTTGCGCGCATGCATCAGATTTTTTTAAATATTTTTATTTTCCTAACTTTACCTCATGACCTGTTTAATAAATTCAAACCAGGTACAATTTAAAAATTTTATAAATTTTTTTTTATCTTTTATTAATTTTATTTTTACTTTCACTTACCTTTATATGAAATATATAGTAAGTGGAAGTATTGCGATCGTGACAAATTTCGACTTCCGGTTTTCAACGGAAATACACGTTTTGGGGTTCCCTGAGTCCAATTAACCAAGTCCCGCGAAATGGTCTCTGTGTGTGTGTGAACAGACTAGCTCGAAAATCATAAACCGTGCCCGCGATGTGACAGCAAAAATTTCATCAAAATTGGTCAAAGGGAGGTGGTATTTTATTTAATAACTTTTTACGTTTTTTTCGATTTTCTCAAAAACGGCTGTAACGATTTTGATTAAACTTAGTATTTGATGTACTAATATGCCCAAGATATGACTGGAAAAATTTCATCAAAATTGATCGACCGCAGATGGCACTTTACTTAATAAGTGCCACTTTACAATAAATTTTGTATCATTTTCACGTTTTTTTTTTTTTATTTACTCAAAAACGGCTTTAACGATTGTGATAAAACTAGATATTTGATGTATGTATGTGCCAAAGATGTGACAACCAACATTTCATCAAAATTGGTCAAACGGAGGGGGAACTTTATTTCATAACTTTTTTACCAATTTTTACCTCTTTTTCGATTATCTCAAAAACGGCTTTTACTATTTTCATCAAATTCGTCGTTTTTAATGAAAATTAGGTGTTCTTTAATATTAGGTAAGCTTTATCATTATTAAAATGTTCTGAGGGGATTAAATGGGAAAGGGGCCTGTTTTGTTTTCCTGTAAAGTACCCTTGTTTTTGTTTATATGCAAAAATTAACTCTCTCCCATTACGCCAAAAATAAGAAATGGCTAAATATGAATTATGAAAAAAATCAAGTACACATATAGAGGAGAAAAAAAGAAAAATATTCCGTCAACTCATAAAATACGTTGAGCACACGCATTCGGCGGAGTACGCCTTTAATGACAGACCATTGTTCATAATTAAAGCCGTTCTGTTCATTTAATAGAAATTATTTATTTCATGGTAAATGAAGTTTTCAACAACTACATAGCGAATTATAAAATCAGACGACTTGGAGTATTATGCTTGCATTGCTGAATTACCACAAGTAAAAACTTTTATTTAATAAAAAAAAAAATAGTGTTTTTTATAGAGCAAATAAAAACAAAAATAAGAAATGAATGTGGAAAAATGTGTCTTTGAGAAGTTGTAATTAACAAATCACATCAATTTCTAATTTAAGTAAGTTGATAAGTGAAAGTTGTGTGTTGCGCACACATTTTTTTTTCCTTCTATGTGTGCATTATTAATTAACGTTTTCACATCTAAACTCAAAATTTCTGTTATATTTTCCATTACTAGTTATGATGATTTTTGGATTAAATTAAACTATAGAATAGGAATACATGGAAACAAATAAATATGGTAATATTTTAGAGTATAATATTTGTTTTTATGTATTTTTTATTTTCTACTTTATGGCAATCAATTAGTTTTATTTTCTATTGCCATAAATATCCATTACTGTGCCTCTTTACTTCAAACCCTGAGGTGAAGGAATCCCTTCTCAGATCAATTCCCATTAATTTGCCCATTTGAGTAATATCCTTCTATCCTGCCTCGTTAATTCCCAATCCATCACAGCACATTGTGATGAGTTTCTAGACCACTTCCTCCATAATTTCTATTACATCATTGCCATCTCAGAAACCTGGCTTAAACCAAATATCCCATCCTCTTCAATATCCATCTCTAACTACTCTCTCATTTGTCGTGATTGAGAGGACCGAACTGGAGGAGGTGTTGGTATTTATGTTCATGATAGCCTGAGATTAGAAATCCTTCTATAACCCCCTTCCTATGAAATTCCTCACCTGGAATATCTTCTCGTGGAAATCTCCTCGGATGCCTCTTTCTTACTTAACATAATAGTTCACCATCTTCTGCATGTCCAATTTGATCCTTTCTTGGAATCTTCCCTCTTTACCTATGTCCTGTTATACAGTAGCATAATCATCGCTGGTGATTTTAACAGAAACATGCCCTCTGATTCTTGTGACAGATCTTACATTACAGACCTCATCCTTTCAATCGACATTTTCATACTACCCTACCAATCACCCCACCACACACAGTTAACCATCACCTGGTTAGAGCTGTGTAAAATAGATTCCTCTCATAAACTATTTTCTTCCTCACAGCATCCAGTACCTTTTTTACCAAGTCATGACCTCATCAAAATCTATAATATCCCTCAGCCCCAACTCCTAACCTAGGCCTAAACTCAGTCCCAACCAAATCTCCTGGCGGAGCCTTTATTCATTAACCTCAGAAAAACTAAATCCTTTTTTCGACTCACTTTCCCATTCGGTAGATCCTATTTATTTCTCTTCCTCCAATGATGAAATGGTGAAGTGCCTCTCATGTAATCTTTCCAATATCCTGGTATATGCTTTATCTAGTTGTTTAGCTCAACTAAATCTAGTAAAAAAAACCATCCCAGGAATGTAGAGGTCATATTAAAAATTGTGAATAATTAAAAACAATTCAGTTTTATTATTAAATGGCTTAAGTATAACTTTTTACTCCTTAAACGTCATTTATAATACTTAAAATTAAATATCCCTTTACAGTACTCCGTCGACTTCCTCCCACCCCTTTAGCCTTCCTTGGTAAATTAACCCTCAAGATCCTAAAGAAAAATCACTCATGCAGTCACATCTCTGTTGTGAGCCTCTTGTTAGAAGACCTAATGGTCATAATATTTGGGAGACCTGGAATGGACTCTTCCAGGTACTCCTTAATCGTGTGAATTGTTTGTTTGTTTGTTTTTGCTTTAAGTCATAAAACATTTAAAGTCATCAACGCCTAATAATTTTATTTTGACTTATCCTCATAGAAATAAAAAATATGTAAACAGTAACACTTTAGTATACAAAAATAATAGATTACATGTAAATTATTATCAAACAAAATTACCTGTATGTGTTGATATCACTAGAAAAAATACTACAATTCAAAAGGCTGTGTTTTTTCAAAAATTTAAATACTAATGTTATTGAAATTTCGTTGTTGGATAGAGCTGTAGATAAATTTGGGGTCAATCCTATTTTATTTATACTTAGTGAGTTATTAACTAAAATAGTGTAATGGCGATATGAGTGATTTTTCAAACCTTATTCCATACATCGGCTGACGTTGTAGAGAAGTTAATTGAGCTTAAGAATGTATTCCAGGATTCGGATTTACAAAGTTTAAAATGTTTTCCTGCATATGGCGCGGTGTTTTTTATATTCTATCAAGTTTTCAGTGGTCATACACCTTTAAAATTTTCTGTAGGCTCTACGGCGGTCTTTAAGAGCTCTTTTACATGTTTCGTTGAACCATAGGACCGGCGGCCTGTTTGGTACCCCTTTAGTCATTTGTATTGACATATTAGCTGCATTAATTATTGTATTAGTGATTAATCTGCACCCTTCTTCAATAATCACGTTGGTTGGAGGAGATGGAGGTGGAGAGGCCAAGGAACTAAACAAAGACCAATCTGCCCTATCCATTATCCATCGAGGTGAGCTTCGGTATGTTGGATTTACATGAGTAAATTTAATCAAAATTGGGAAATGAGCACTCCCTTAAACATCTGGGAGGACATTCCAGTTTAAAGTACTATAGAGACTTGGGCTGCAGATGGAAAGGTCTAAGCTGGAAAAAATCCCACAACTGGAACTTAAGAATGTGTTCTCTCCAGAGTTGAGAAGGATTAGGCCTAAAGTATCTATCTATTGCTATATATTCGATTGCTCTACCACGTAAGTTAGTATGTTGAGAGCCCCAAAGACAGTTATGTACATTGAAATCTCCTACGCAGAAAACTGGATGTGGTAGTTGGTGGTGTATGTTAATTAGATGTTGAGGATCAACTGGTTGGTCATGTGAGAGGTATACGTTGCATACAGAAAACGTGAAACCTAACTGGATCCTGACGGCTGCAACTTATACATAAGAGTTAATAGTAATGTGCTCTGAGCAAATGGATTTGTGGACAGCAAGTAGAACTCCATGGTAGCTATGGCAAGAGTTTGGACCATCCTTTCCATAAATTAAAAAAAAATTTCATTGTAAAATTTTCATGTGCTGATAGATGTGTTTCCTGAAGAGCTATACAGATTGGGTTTGTTTTATTTATTAGAATTTTTATATCATTAAAATGAGTTTTTAAGCCATTGCAGTTCCATTGTATTAAGACCATTAAATTGATAAAGGAAAGACAGAATTATAATAGACTGCAAAAGAAAATAGGAACACAAACACAAGAGTGATAATATTCGAGTAAATTGGTGAAACATTTTGTTGTTGAGAACAATGAGATGGTAATGAAGGATAGAAAATAAAAAAAAATTAAAAAAGAGAAAGAATATTGTCTGAGAGATATAGCTGTATATATATAGTAACTGAGTAGCTTGAGATATTATGGGGCCATTCCACGTCAAATCATCCAACCGAAGTTAAAAATTTTACCTCCCCCCATCAGATTTTGATAAACATTGGTAGGTATTAAGTACATACAGAAATCAGAAAAAATGCCAAATTTTACCCAATTCCAACAAGTAGTTTCAGAATTATGACCATTTGAACTTTTGAGATATTTCAAGTTTTGACGACGACTTGAGCTCAAAACCAACTTGTACATGTTAAGACTTTCCTCTGTAGAATGGTTACTAATTGAACTAGAGCTTTCAAACTTTATTCATTGATTCTGCCTTTCATACAGAATCAGATGGTACCATATATATCAGAGAGATAATTTTCCTTCATGAAAAAATATTCTTAAAAATAAAAATATATATTTTTTCCAAGTTGTAAAACAGTCATAGAAAAATGTCATGAGCAAAAATCTCTCTCCAACCAGCCTTACACACTATATATCAATAGAAAGAGGAAGCAATTCTCTATCTAATGATGAAATAATATTAGTGGCTTATTGACTTATAAGAGTTTTATCACAATTTGAATCTAACATACTAAAATTTAATTTCAAAGTGGCGCATACAAATTAATACAGCTGAAATCTATTTCCAAATATTCTCAAATCACAATATACTTATTGCTGAAAAGAACATGTACTTAACTTTAATATAATTTATTAATATGTGCAGGCTTTTAAGTTTAAAGAGTTTTTTTTTTTTTTAAATTAAATGTAATAATAATATCAAATCAACTCACGACTTTTATTTATTTAAGCTAATAAACTATAATGGTGTAAATCTTAGCATAAGGCTATAATGAGTTCATAAAGGTGTTATATGCCTTGTTTATTTTGTTGGCAGTTTCGCAATCAATCTTGTAAGTATCACTGAATGGGGAAATGATTTCTGGCGGATTGATTACACATAGTATATGAGATGGTGGAACTGGACATTGGTCTTCATTTTTAGGCCAAAAAAAAAGTTCTGTTGGTCCAGAGGGGTGCATAAATAGCACATCATTATCACCTTCTATCTCATTTATACTGTGGACTATCCCGATCCACCAGTTGTTGTCATATACACAGGCCACGAAAGAATTGATGTCTGGCTGTACAGTTGGTCCTGTTTTGCGAAAAATATTTGTCGTAAACAGATAATAGAGTCTGAGATTTGCCTTTTTGCTATTATTTCTACAATTGATGCAGGCTGAACATAATTGAAACTCCTGGTTCCGGTAATTCTTAGACCAGACTCAAATCGAATACCTAAAGCTTTTCTGTTGATTTCGATTTCTTCTTTGCTCAAAAAAAAAAAAATTATTTTGGAAAAAGTCTTAGCACAATATTCGTACATTTGCTTTGCATTTACGATTTGATCAATATTTGATACAAATGTAGGTTTTTCTTTGTAATTATTCTTTTTACTTTTGTAGTTAGGTATACTTTTTACTGTATTAATTTGTGTATACTACTTTTAAAGTTAGTTTTACCATATTACATTCAAATCGAAATATAATTCTTATAACTCAATATCACACTAATATTATTTCATCATTAGATAGAATATTACATCCTCTTTTCAGTGATATATTTTAATAGGCTTGGAGAGAGATAATCTGTATGGCTAAAAGAAATTTTCATATAACACCTATTTGAATTAATTTTATTAGATTTACATTGTAATAAAACATTTTCAGCTCAAAAGTTCACAATCATTATTATATATTTTAAAAGGAAATTAGATGTCCTTTTCAATAATATACCTTTGTATGAGTATATCTAAGAGAGATTTCAGGTGTATTAATTTGTATGCGCCTCTTTGAAATTAAATTTTACTATGTTAGATTCAAAACGTGATAAAACTCTTATAAGTCAATAAGCCACTCATATTATTCCATCATTAGATAGAGAATTTCTTCCTCTTTCTATTGATATATAGTGCGTAAGACTGGTTGGAGAGAGATTTTTGCTCATGGCATTTTTCTATGACTGTTTTACAACTTGGAAAAAATATAAATTTTTATGTTTAAGAATTATTTTTTTCATGAAGGAAGATTATCTCTCTGATATATATGGTACCATCTGATTCTGTATGAAAGGCAGAATTAATGGATCGAGGGGGTAGCAAATGTAAAGTCTCTACTTTTACTCCAATATCTTTCTTTACAGGACATTTCATAGCTTCTGCGTATGATTTAACAAATATATTTGGTTTAGTTTTTCTTAGAATGTTTTTAGCCTCTACGAATGGTACTTTATTATTGGTCTGGGTTGATTTGATTTATTTTTGCAATTTAAATATCGGACACCTGCGGTCCAGGGCATTGTGGTCTCCTTTGCAATTAATGCAACTAGGAGGCAATTCACACTTGTTGGTTTCAGAATGTCGGGCCTGACTACAGTTGGCACAAAGTGCAATTTTTTAACAATGTTCCGTAGGATGTGAAAAACCCAAACAATTAAAAAAGCGATAGGGGTTGAGTGTAAAGGGTTCGACTTTTACTGTTAAGAATCCCAGTTTGAGTGTTTCGGGGGGTTTAGGTGTTTTAAAAGATAATATATATGTGTGGATACATTTTTCAACACCATTTTTCTTAATTCTTCTTTTTTGCCCACTTTTTCTTAACGCGTTTGCCCACTCGGCCATCCCAACATCTCTGTTTGTTGTTAGTATTTGCTAACTAGAACTATCTTTTTCTCTTTAGATATAATTCAGTTTATCAGTAGCGATTGGGGCGTCCGCAAAGGGGGCACTTGCCAGAAATATTGAGAACAAAAGCTACAAATTAAATAAATTCTTATTAATTTACTATATTTTTTAAGCATTACATAAACAAATATTTTAACTAATAAGATTTATTTGATCATAAAGCCTTACCCTCTAACCTTCCTCCAGGCATTAGAATTTTATCTGCCTGCCACCCTGGACTAAAATTGTACCAGCCTGCTCCCCCAAGACGAAATATTGCGGACGCCTTTGGAAATTGGTCATATACAGTCTGTGCCAAGCTTCGCGCAATTTTTTTTTAATTAGAAATTTTAAAGTAATTAAATTAGGTTGTTTTAATGCATTGCGAGTTAAATATGCAATGCAAGAAAGTATAATAAATAGAAGTTATGACTTATTAACACTGTTCAAATTTTTTATTTTACCTCAAACATAAATGTATCAACTTCTTCTTGTATGTCGGCTTCTGTGAATAAACCGGGGTTGGAGTCTTCAACTTCCAATAGTAGATCTAGGAACGCTTTTCTTCGACCTGCCAAAGAACATTTATTTATAAAATAAATGTGAATGTATCAATTAATAATCAAATTTATATCGACCAATAACACAATTTTAATCAGGATTTTAAGAGAGCGGGGCAGCTTTATGGTAAGCACTGAACTGCTGTGCTCAAGATCCTGAGTTCTAGGGCCGTATTTATGAACGATCCTAAGGAACGCCTTACTTAAAGGCTTCCTTAAAATGCCCACCCACCTTTAGCTAACCTTAACACAATTTTCATTTTATAAACGTTCCTTTACCTTTCTTATCTTAAGGACGCCTTAGATCTTAAGGTGTTCCTATAAATTTGATCTGTTTTCCTTCTTTAGTGCTAAGGTAATTGATTAGCTACAGTGGGGGAAAAAAGTATTTGCACACCCAGTTTTTTCTTGATAAAATGAATTGAAAATTAAAAAGAATTCTTTGGAGTTTACCCAATAAAATGTACAACTAAAACTTGTAAAAAAATATATATATATAAATTAAAAGCTTTGATGGCAGTAAAAAAATAAATAAAGATAACTTAAAGACACGGAAAAAAGTATTTGCACACTTAGTAAATCAGTACAAAGGTTTGTTGCTTCACTTGTTGTTCTTTACTTCCTAGAGTATAATCCTATTCTTTCCTATCAGTCTTCTAAAATATTACAATCGTGGAAGGTCGAATCAACTTCTGGTGTGTGTGTGTAAATATGAGAACGATAAGGAATTTTTTAAATTCCAAAGGTCTTCATGGCAGGGTCCCGAGGAAGAAACCTTACATTAGTGAGACCAATCGCAAAAAAAGACTTTCTTTTGCAAGAGAATACATTAACAAGCCCATCAGTTTTTGGGAAAATGTGCTATTCTCTGATGAAAGTAAGTTTAATTTGTTTGGATCTGATGGACGAAAGACCATTTGGCGTAGGAGAAATGAGGAACTGAAAAAGCAAAACGTTAAGGTTACTATGAAACATGGGGGTGGCAGTGTAATGGTTTGGGGGTGTGTAGCCTATAATGGAGTTGGGAATCTTGTACCTATTGAAGGGATTTTAAATGCAGAAGAGTACGTGAGAATTTTGCGCAGCAACCTCTTAGCAAGCGCAGCTAAAATAGGAATCCAGCATCGGTTTATTTTCCAGCAGGACAATGATCCGAAACATACAGCCTATAAAACTAAAGAATGGCTGATATTTAATGTTCGACAACAACTCCACACCCCTCCACAGTCACCAGACTTGAATATAATTGAAAATTTATGGCACCTGTTAGACCAAAATATTCGGAAACACCAGATAACCGGAAGGGAACACCTCAAGAGTCTTTTAGTACAAGAATGGGAACAGATCAATCCAGATTTGATTAAAAACCTTGTACACTCAATGCCTAGACATTGACAAGCCGTTATTGATGCTAACAGACGCCATACAAATTATTAAATATAGAGAAAAAGAAGAAAAAGTGTGGTGTGCAAATACTTTTTTCCTGAAATTTTTGAAAGATTTAAGTTTTATTTAACTAAGCAAGAAGTTTTTTTAAAAAAATATGTATGTATTTATTCAGTTTTAAATATACTTTAATTTATTAAATTACAGAATTTTTTTATTACCTACATTCATTATTTAATAAGAAAAAACTTAGTGTGCAAATACTTTTTTCCCCCACTGTACCTTTAGCCTCTCCTTAACTATTTAATAATAGAAATAAAAACAGAAAACAAATATCAGGACTTATAATACAATAAGGCATTTTTAATAAAATACTTATTAAAAAGAACCGTTTATTGAGAACAAACGACTTTTTGGAATTTTTACTTTATTTATATGAGGTATAAACAACAAAGGTGGTGAAATATTATTGCACTTTTTAAGATAAATAAAAATTTTAATCTTGGTGAAATACTTTTCTTTTTTCCTCCTTTATATATTTATCAATTGTTTTCACATGTAGCCATTCTTATTACTAGGCACAATGAGAGACAGATAATTTCTCTATATAAGCAAAATCAAAACAAAAGATGTATTATTTTCAATTAATGCATACATTTAGTATAGGTATTGATAGCATTACTTAAGTGTACAAATTTAATCACAAACATTTTGATGCAGATGCTTTTGAATCTTTTCCATTTCTACACTTCTAACATTAATTATGTTTCAGTAGCCAGTATTAGAGCTGTAATTGAAAATATTTGATTAGTTGGTGATATAAACATCTGAAAGAATATTATTACAAGGTGGGCCAGACCCCCCTACCGTGCACCCCCCCCCCCCATATCCCTATAAATTGCATATCGTTGTGTTACTTGTGATAAAAGATTAAGAAAAAGCCAATGTTCCCAGAAAAAAAGTGGCCGCGCTAACTGAAAATGGCGGAATGACGAATTTGATTTTAGTTAGTTTTTTTATTGCTGACATTCACCATTATGCTTAATTTCGCCATAACTGGTATTTTATTAAAGCTAGATAGTTCTAGATTCAGAATAAATAAATAACCGTTCTAAAATAATTAGTCTTGACAACATAAAATACCTTCAAAGTCAATTTTTTCAAGTCACTCGCGTAAAAGTTAAAATTCCAAGTTAATTTGTGATTAAACGCCTATCGTTAACGAAAAACGCCCTGAAATAAAACATTTGGAGCAATTATTCTTCTTTAAAATTCAGTGGTAAAATTTCAAAATATATCAACTAGTTTTATAGAAAACGGACCTAAACCGCGAAAAGGCGCCGGTGACTCGGGCGCATCCAGTCCTCTGCCACATCGTTCAGTTCTCATACACGATATAATTACAGCGGGTTTAGGATATTATTTTGAATGTATAATCGAGCCTATGTAACTGCAAGTTTTTAATTGACAGAAATAATTAATATAACTTTTTTTTTTTTAATTTTATAAATCTGATAAATAAAGGATATAAATCTGATAAATAATAATGAATTAATCGCAGATTCCACATTATCTAAACCTCACTTCTATTGACATAAACTAGTTATCTTGAAATTAAATAATAATGTTCTCATAGTAGTAGTTGGGTTACACTGGCTTCTGATCATTCGTGAAATTTGAAATAAATGAATTTTTGCAAAGTATTGATTATTTACAGATTTCAAAACAATCAAAATAAAAAAGATAAATAAAAAGTTCTGTTGGTTCGTTGATATGTAGAAATTATTCGTAATACAATTTAGGATCGTAACACAATTTAATAGCTCACAACAATTAATGAATTATCAGTTACACGATGTATATATATATATATACATATACATTACATATTATGATTAATTTAAAATTAAACCACTACTGGAGAGGAAAACCAATTAAAACATGTAAGTATTCATGCATCTAATGGTCTATATAATCCAAGAAGTTGTGGCATTTTTCGGTTTCTGGCACATAACTACACATCAAAAAGTTTACTTTCTCTTTTTTTCGAAAAAAAGGGTATACTAATACAAATAAAATGAAATATTTGAAGTTGAAATCGGAAGAGTTATTTAGCCAAATTCGAACATCAAAGATCGGTAATTTTCAACCATTTTGGTGGAAACTCATGTTCCAACGCCTACTCCAACTCGACAATATGTACTCTAAATGAAAAATGTCACAGATAAAAGTTTTAGGACATTAAATTTAGCATAAAATAAGCCTACCTAAATAGTTAGTTCGGTGAATATTTTATCATATCCCCTTAAGCTTCACAAAAAGAAGGAATTAAGCGCTACGAATACTTTCACGTTTTCATTTCTATCTCTGAGCAGGAATTAGTTAATTTTAAAATAAATGGGCTTATTTTATGCTAAATTTAATGTCCTAAAACTTTTATCCGTGACATTTTTCGTTTAGAGTACATATTTTCAAGTTATAGGCGTTGGAACATAAGTTTCCATCAAAATGGTAAAAATTACCGATCTTTGATGTTCGAATTTGGCTAAATAACTAATTCGATTTCAACTTCAAATATTTCATTTTATTTGTATTAGTATACCTTTTTTCGATAAAAAGAGAAAGTAAACTTTTTGACGCGTAGATATATGAAGGAATGAAGATGTAGTTAAAAGAAGGAACTAAGCGCTACGAATACTTTCACTTTTTCATTTGTATCTCTACGCAGGAATAAGTCAATTTTAAAATAAATGGGCTTATTTTATGCTAAATTTAATGTCCTAAAACTTTTATCTGTGACATTTTTCATTTAGAGTACATATTGTCGAGTTGTAGGCGTTGGAACATGAGTTTCCACCAAAATGGTTGAGAATTACCGATCTTTGATGTTCGAATTTGGCTAAATAACTCTTCCGATTTCAACCTCAAATATTTCATTTTATTTGTATTAGTATACTCTTTAGTAAAAGAGAATGTAAATTTTTTGATGTGTAGTTATATGCCAGAAACCGAAAAAGGTCACAACTTCTTGGATTATAGACCATTAGATGCATGAATACTTACATCTTTTAATTAGTTTTCCTCTCCAGTAGTGGTTTAATTTTAAATTAATCATAATATGTAATATATATGTATATATACACTAACTGACAAAATCATAGGCCACCCCAATTTATTACAGTAATTATTTATTCTATTGGTCTAAGATCTTTTGAAAATATTTTATGATATTATAGTAAGGAATAATAAACGAAAAACACATTTTTTATAGCACAAATTTATTTCTGGTTCAAATATAAAACATAACATGAAAATTCCCCGCGACAAAAGCATAGGCCAGCAGTTTTAATAAATATAGTAATAGTAGTAATACCTGTGTAATTATCATATTCAGTAGTGTGTTGATCCTCCATTGCATTCTAAGACTTCCACCAATCGTTTTGGAAGAGATTTAAACAAATTCTTTATGTACTTTTGACGAATATTGCCCCATTTTTCCATTATGCAAGTTTTGAGTTCTTCTATGGAGTTGAACTGTTTCCCTTGTGCATAAACTGCACGAGAAAGTTCTCCCCAACAGTTTTCAATAATGTTGAGATCCGGTGATCGGGCTGGCCAGGATAAAATTGAAACATTTTTGGCCTCAAAAAATTTTTTTACTATGCGCGCTGTGTGGACAGGTGCGTTGTCTTGTTGAAAGGTGAACCTCCCTCGTGTCAGCTCTTCTCCTCTTTGAATGATCGTTTGCTGAATAATTTCTAGATATTTTTTCCCATTCATTTTTTAAGAACAAAATATTAATTCAGTCTTGCCATAGTACCCTATCCCAGCCCAAACCATGACGCCCCCTCCTCCCATCTGACGCTTGCTTAAAAATATTTTTCCTTACGTAAATCATGAAAATAATATCGATAACCATCAGGTCCATCCAGATTAAAACGTTTTTCATCACTAAAAATTACTTTTTTCCAACGCTTTCTCCAGGAGACATGTTCTTCTGCGAATCGCTTCCTGTTGGCTTTGTGGGCTTTTGAAAGAGGTGGTTTTGTCCTTAGTTTTAGCCGCTTTAAATTACTAGCTTTTTGCAAAATGCGTTGGACGTTTCTGAGGTTTGTTTGAACACCAGCTTGTTGACAGATTTCCCTTGCAGTTGCAGAAGAGTTGGATGCTTGGCGTAGAATAGCTCTCCTTTCTCGGACAGTTGTTGCCATGGGCCGACCTGTGCTCTTCTTTCGGCCATAATCATCACCCAGCCTAACAAAATTCCTTATAACGTGCCTACTTCTATTCAAAGTGCGAGCAATTTTCGAAATTGTCCAATTTTTTTCGAGTAACGTTTTAATAACATCCTTCTCACTCTCCGACAACACTTTCCCCCTTGGCATGTTTATTTGAACAATTACAATTGATTTTTGGGTGAAATTAAAAGTTAAAGTAACAGTTAATATGTATTTCAACACTTTATTACTACTAGATTAAGATAAAAACTGATGGTGGCCTATAATTTTGTCGCATGTAAATATTGACATTTTACCTAATCCGTAAACATTAACTATCAGAACCCAATACAACGAATTATTTTTAAGTATGTGTGTTTACAAAGGTCTTTAATTGTTTTGGTTGACGAATTGGATTCCTATAAAATATTAACTAACTTAATGAGGGGTGGCCTATAATTTTGTCAGGGAGTATATATATATATATATATATATATATATATATATATACACACATCGTGTAACTGATAATTCATTAATTGTTGTGAGCTATTAAATTGTGTTGGGTATATACTTCCTAAATTGTATTACGAATAATTTCTACATATCAACGAACCAACAGAACTTTTTATTTATCTTTTTTATTTTGATTGTTTTGAAATCTGTAAATAATCAATACTTTGCAAAAATTCATTTATTTCAAATTTCACGAATGATCAGAAGCCAGTGTAACCCAACTACTACTATGAGAACATTATTATTTAATTTCAAGATAACTAGTTTATGTCAATAGAAGTGAGGTTTAGATAATGTGGAATCTGCGATTAATTCATTATTATTTATCAGATTTATATCCTTTATTTATCAGATTTATAAAATTAAAAAAAAAAAAAGTTATATTAATTATTTCTGTCAATTAAAAACTTGCAGTTACATAGGCTCGATTATACATTCAAAATAATATCCTAAACCCGCTGTAATTATATCGTGTATGAGAACTGAACGATGTGGCAGAGGACTGGATGCGCCCGAGTCACCGGCGCCTTTTCGCGGTTTAGGTCCGTTTTCTATAAAACTAGTTGATATATTTTGAAATTTTACCACTGAATTTTAAAGAAGAATAATTGCTCCAGATGTTTTATTTCAGGGCGTTTTTCGTTAACGATAGGCGTTTAATCACAAATTAACTTGGAATTTTAACTTTTACGCGAGTGACTTGAAAAAATTGACTTTGAAGGTATTTTATGTTGTCAAGACTAATTATTTTAGAACGGTTGTTTATTTATTCTGAATCCAAAACTATCTAGCTTTAATAAAATACCAGTTATGGCGAAATTAAGCATAATGGTGAATGTCAGCAATAAAAAAAACTAACTAAAATCAAATTCGTCATTCCGCCATGTTTGAACGCCATTTTCGGTTAGCGCGGCCACTTTTTTTTCTGGGAACATTGGCTTTTTCTTAATCTTTTATCACAAGTAACACAACGATATGCAATATATAGGGATGTGGGGGGGGGGGTGCACGGTAGGGGGGCCTGGGGGCCTGGCCCACGTACTATAAGTGAATTCATTTTTTTCTTCTGCAAGTAGTACTGTAATGAGAAATATAATCTTAATTATTGATAGTAAAGATATTTTCACTCAATTACTCATTGACAACACAAAATCTTGATATGAAATATAGACTGAATCCAATTTGAGAAAATTAAATGTAATTTTAATATTACCAATTTAACATTTTTAAAGTTTATTTATTTATCTATGCCTATTTTACATAAAAGGCTTTCATGGAATTTGTTGAAATTAGATAAGTTTAGTATAACAAGTTTTTGGAAGAGTGGTAAGAGAAATGTAAAAAGAACAGAAATAAATTGGTAGACAACTTTTATTTATCCTTAAAAATAATAAATCTCGTAAAAGATAAAAATCTCGTGTCCCGATGTTTGTCTTTCTATTTCTCAGAAACTACTCAACCGATTTTAATGAAATTTGGCTGAATGTTTATAATTTTGGCCAACTTAATAGACATGATAGTTTTTAACTTGATTAGTTACCGAAATAATTCTTATATAGCGAATTATTGCAAATACAGTAGGTCGGGTTTCGATTTATTAACATGGCGTCATATGTCGATTTCATAATGTTTTTGTTTATAAGCATGCTATTGGAATACAGGTTATCATTATTATAATTTTGTATTGTGTTATGTGAGTGAAGTTATTGGTTCCTATATTATTATTTTCCACAGACAAATAGTAATACAAATCTTTGTATTTATTGTTAATTTTAATTAAAGAATAAATAAATCAAGAAAAGGTTACAATAAATTCTCAAAAGTGTAGGTAATTCCTTCCTTTTCCTTTTTTTAAACGCTTTGCTGTGGCCCACCCTGATATCAACTTTTAGTAAAGTAAATACATTTTAATAATTTAAAATAGGCTATTATTTTAAATAATACTCTATAAATGTTGTAACAGCACCTACTGTCATAGGTGTAACCTAATAGAAACCTGACTTGGGTTGTCAGTGTTGCCAAAAAGTTGTGAATATTAGTGGCTACACAGCCGGTAACCAAACATGCAACCTCCCTGAGTGTGTTTTGATTAGGTGTTGTGGGATACTTTGTGATTTGCTAAAGAACTGCATAATTAAGACTTTAATATTATATTTTCAGTTGATTAATTTAACAGAAGTTTCTTTATTTTCATTATTCGTTTTGTTATTATTATTTAAATACAATGTTTTTTTTATTTTACCAAACCTTTTTAATATTTTTATCCCGTGCTCTAAAATCTAAAATTTAAAAAATGTCAGTGGAGATTTGTATTTCGTACTTTATCAACAATAATTTAAAGTTGAGAAAATTTAATCCTAATCGAATAGAGGCCTGTTCAGCAGAGTTGTAATTTTCTTTATATGTAAAATTTAAGAAATGTCAGCGAAGATTTTAATCCTTTCTTTAATTTAAAGTGGGCTATTATTGGGAATGATATTTCGTTGTTAATTTCACCAGAATACAATTTTTTACTTATCTTTAAATGATCGTTGATTAAGAAAGGATTACAAATCGCGGCATTTTTAAAATTTTACTTATAATGATTATTACACCTCTACTAAACAGGAATAACTGTTATTTGGATAAACCTCAAGTTTCAGATTTATCCACCATAAATATTAGAGTACTACTGCAAAATGATCCATCGGTAGATATATTCCCTAAACGACTGTTCTATATTGGAAACGGTGAAATAGAGCTGCATCGAAATTCAAAATTTATCAAATTACCAGAAAATTTCTCTACTGTTGTAGAGACGAAAAATGAACTAATCTAAAGTGTCTTTCCTGATATTTTGAACAATTATTTGGACTATTATTGGTTAATAATGGACTATTATGGGTAGTCGTGCTATTTTGGCAGCAAAAAATGTTTATTTCGATGAAATAAACTTCCAAAATCTATTGACAATGTTCTAGATGTAAACGAAGCTGTAAATATCCCATCCGAATTTTTGAATTCCCTGGATATACACCCAAACAATCTCCAGTTGAAGATTGGCTGACCGATTATTCTTCTTCGTAACTTAAATCCACCTCGATTGTGCAACGGTACACGTTTGGTCATTAAAAGGATCACAGGAAATGTTATTGAAGCAAAAATGTTGCCTGGAAGGTTTATAGGAGATATATATTCCCCTGGAACTGTCAGAATTTTCAATAAAATTTAAAAGGCTTCAATATCCTATTCGTTTGGCTTTAGCCATGACCATAAACAAATCCCAAGGGCAAACAACTTGGACTTTGAAAATCCGGGTTTTTCCCATGGGAAATGGCATACCTCATGTGGGCATCGCCTGCTCACATGTATGGAAACCATCAAATCTTTGGTTTGTGTTAAAAAAAAACAAAAACAGGTTATCCCAAAACATTTTGAACAAATCAGTACTTGATTAAATAAAAATTCTTAATTGTATCATGTAAAAACCTCTTTAAGAAGAGATTCCTTATCACTCAAATATATTGCTAAATTAAAAGCTTCAACTCACCACCCTCCTACCGAACACTTATTGCCCGAAGGGTCGGGAAATCGAGGTCTCAAAGAAATTGAGAAAAACGGCAATCAAAAGGACATATATGACGCGTTAACCAAGATTGGCATGACCCTGAGACATATTAAACCAGTCGCTAAACTAACAATACCAAGTTGAGGTAGTGTTAGGCCAATAATCAATAGATCAATGGCTGAGGTAACCAAAACTTACCCGGTAGAAGTTCAGTCATCCTTTTTAAAATTAATGGAAAAATATAGCAATTTCGAGTTATTTTATACCGATGCATCAAAAAAGGGCGATAGTGTAGGCAGCGCTTTGAGTCGTAAACACAATCAGCTCTTTTTTAATTAGTTTGATTGAATCAAACTAAATTGAAATATGAGATGAAAAAAATAAAAATTTTAACTTTCCTATATTCCTTACCAAATACTTTTAAATGGTGTAATGCTCTATTCTCAATCACGTTGGATTTTGATTAGCTGAAAGGTTTTCATCTTTATTAATGAATATTGTTACGACTGAATTTGTTTAAAAATATTAGGATATAACTACTGAGCCACAGCAACGCGTGGCCGGGTCTGCTAGTTATTATATAAAAATGAAAAATAAATAACAGAATCATAATACACACTAATAAACCAATTCTTTATAAAATGTCAAAACACATGTACATCCACTAAGATTTTTCAATAGTTAATATGATAATACAAAAGTAATAGCATTCTAAAGCAGGGTTTGAAATTAACTCTTATTTTCTGGGAAAGAGAATAAAAATCAAATCAGGACTTTTATACTTCTAATAAATAAATAAAAATCACATCATGACTTTTATATTTCGGGCCAGAAAATAAAAGTCCTGATATGATCTTTATCACAATGATATCTAATATAAAAGTCAAAGCTTCATTTTCATTATTTAAGGATGAATTTATTAGTTTTTTATCGGATTTCTCCATATAGTTGTTCATTCTTGGGTTAACCGTTTTTATGGAAATCTTATAGGGTATAATAAATTACCTTATATCGATCTGAAGATCGATTATTAGATTATCAAGGCTGCTAATAATGAAAAAAATATCGATATACAACCTCAGGCTCGCTCAGGTATCGATTGCAACTTATCCGATATTTACAATATTAGGGTCGATTTCTAGGTTAATTGGGGTGCTGATTCTGAAAATGATATAGATTTTTCGATTACGATCTCAGGTATCGATTTATTTCAAGTTACGCGATATAAATGATATTGGGGTCCACTCATAGGTTATTTGAGGTGCTGAATTTGAAAATGATATAGATTTTTCGATTACGCGCTCAGGTATCGATTTATTTTAAGTTACGCGAGTAGTTATATTTGGCCGGTTGAGCAGGAGCACGAAGGAAATGACCTTGAGCGTGCTGTAGCAGAGCTATCTGTGACCTTGAGGGTCATTGACCGACCTTGTGAGGGCGAGGGGATGTTGTTCTAGGGTGAGGGGGGGGGGGTGTCCTTGAGGTGTGTTATGAGGTTTCAAGGGGTCAACGGATGTGAGATGCCCAACATGGCAACGTTGGACTGTAGATGTGGCAACAGCGCTTTGTTTACATCGTGCTGTAGCAAGGCTATATGTTGATATTTACTCAGCTGTTTCATTTATAATTTATCAATTGAATTCATTGATCAAGCTTAGTAAAAGCGCCCTCACCACATACATAAGCCTTCGTCATAGTCCTAGTACTGATAAACCAGTTTACTCGTTCAGCTGTTTCATTCATAATTCATCATTTGAATTCATTGAGTAAACTTAGTAAAAGCGCCCCCCACCACATACATAAGCCTTCGTCATAGTCCTAGTACTGATAAACCAGTTTACTGTGTACTGCGGTTGTCGGCACAGTCGTCATAGTATGTCCGGACCTACACATTTTTTTGGGCTTCTGCTCTGCTCATAGCTGTTTTTAGCTTTTCATAACAGCCCGAACATTTCTTCCTTATATGAATCATGACTATCTTCAAAACTTGAACTAGTTCCTTCATCTTCACTTGAAGTTGAATTCCGCTGTGAGAGAGCTAAATCGGCAAGTTTCTTACCACGTGAATAAATATCGAAATTATTTACTAAATCGAGACAAATAAACGAGAGCTCAGGTGTCAACAATACTAAGTAGAATCAGTCGAAGAACAAGAAAGGAAGGTGAATCTGTGATTCACCCTTAGATAAATGTGATTCACGGTAAATTACTGTCGCTTTCAAACATTTAAGGAAATAGAAAAAATATTTTTTATTTACATATTCATTAATATTTGATATAATATGCTAAAACAATAGTAAGATCAAGAGTAATGAGCATTAAAAGACCAAGGGGTCATTTGACCCCTTGCCGCATTAAGGAAAACATTTAAACTATAATGCAACAAGGGGTCAAGTGACCCCTTACATTTTTTTTCGATATATAGGTAGTATTAAGTAGTGCATTATAAAAAAAAAATAAAAAATCTCAAAAATATTAAAACAGGATGCGTGACAAGCATCGCGGTTAACGATAAATACACGTTTAATGGCTCGCAGTAAAGGAAGCCACCGCATGGGGTCAAATGACCCCTCGTCGCAGTTAACGTGTTACCTGTTTCAAGTTTGGACAGCCGAAATCATGAAGATCATAGACTGGTCTATCGATGAGTTCTTCTATAAACTTGCACTTTTCCATTCCCTTTCCCTATAATATGTCTTAGTCTTCTGTAACATATACTAATAAATTCTTCATATCTTCATATTCTACATCGCCATAGGTCCAGTTCAATCTGTGAATATTTTTCATTACCCAGATGTTCGTCCGTGCTTTATCCAGTTCTTCACTCGCACCCTGAGGCGGTTTGAAAAACCAATGCCATGATGAGCCATGACTCACAGAGACTATAGATAGTTCTTTAACGATTATTGAGTTGGAGGCTGATCGATAGCCTTGAAAATCGATGACCGCTGAATGCATCATGTGTGTCATAGTCAAAGTCCTGCAGTGGAGTGATTTCGTTTAGGTTTTAAAAACTGAATATATGCAGCCAAACGTGTGCAGAGGTTCAGTACATTTTGTGGACTAAACCGGTTCCCACTTCATATTCCACTATATCATCATGAAGAATGGGGCAGTATGCCTTAGTATTAGGTGGAAAGTTCTCACTCGCCTCTAGTTGAACGCGAATATCAATAGTCGTACTTTTTATTGCTTCAGATTGTTTAGAACAATCTATAACGACTATAGGTGCGAGGGTCTCAAAATCGGATCGTGATAGCAGAGGTTGAGAGTGTCTATTACCATAATAGCTCGTTTGAAACTCATTATACATTTCGTAGAGAAGGGCGACTTTTCCTTGTGCAAAATCTAAATTCAAATCATCATAATGATAATGTTCACTATTCAGATAGAGTTTCAAGTTTTTCAATTTACAACTATCAAAATGGCTGTTATCTTTGGTTGCGTTTCTCGTTCGACCAGTCTGGAATGCGATAATAACATACCGCGGCTTTTCTAAATTTGTCGATGTTTTGACAGTCCAATTTTCTTGCTGCGAAGTAGGTAAATTTGGGTATTCATAAAGATCCCATGATCTGAACGGTATAGTAATTATCTTGTTTTTCTCTACCATTTTCAACAACCTCAGTCGTTCTTGATCGGAAACACGAACATGCGGCATCCTCCAGACCACTTTATCTAATTTCATTTGTACGTCATCGCTACCCTTTATGAAGTTCAAGTCCGTACTCGATCTGATCAAAACGAGTTCTTGTTTAAGATTAATTAAAATTTTGCGATAGACTAAGAGAATATCCCTAAGAGAATATCCAGTGGCAGGCATAATCTAAAAAATCCGTCTTTATCGATTGAAAGAGTTTTATCGATGCCAGGTATTATCCACCCCGAATTTTCAAGACCTTTTACTTGATTAGGTGAAAACGAAGCGTAACCTTTAAGCGTTGCAGTTATTCCAGGGTTTCTGACTCTATCAACTTCAATGCCATTTAATTCGTATCTGATCTCATCAAACAAAAACGCAAACGCGTTATTAGTCAATTTTGAAGTAGTTGTTGGAGTACCGTCATTTTTTAAAATTCGTCCTTCAATGTAAATAAAACTTAAAGAAGGAAATGAATAAACATCTTGTTGATGGATCGGAATTCTGATTTCATCAGACTTGTTAAAAGTGTTGCCTGCATACGGCTGATGTGAATGATATTGAAATTGTGTCAGGGACTCATCAAATTTCACGTCTGATGTTATGTTTAGTATATTATTCTATTTTTATTTTTAACCGAAAACCACACTGTTTTAAAAAGTTTGCGTTTGCAGGTGTTAACCGCCTTGATGGTTTAGGTTTACTAAATCTTAATGGGGTCTGACATCTCCTTTTATAACCAGCTAGATTCCGGTCAAGACTATCTCTGGTAAAATCAATCCCCATTTTTCTTTAAATGTAATCTTATGAAATTGTTTCTCCTCTAAAATCAATAAGCTCGCCGTTTTGATCTACTAAACGAACAGTAATATTGTCAACAGTCCTCACGTTAGTAGGATAGTAAATGACTTGATTCGGGGTTTCGATGATTTTATATCCTGGTTCTACTGCAGGAAAGAATTGATGTATACTATGATCCGGATCTCCATTCATGAACGACCCCGACGCGATGTTACAATGAATCGAAATAGTATTTACACTAAGAATTTTCACAATGTCGTTTGATTCAGTATACTGATGCTCTGGGTTAATGACTTGTTCGGGGCTAGTAAAACCCAATAGCGGGCCTATGGAATGTGGTTTGCCTTGACAGTTGAAAAAAACCTGCTTACACGATCTAATTTCAGTCTTTAGGGTACTTGGATTTCCTCTAAGTACAAGTCCAGCACCCGGATCACGGTGAGCGATTTCATCGCTTAAAAAAGCGGTTATATAATACTTGACAACCTTTGAAATAATCTAACAATTGAGGAGGAGGTTTTAAATTTCCAAAAGAATCAAAGTATTTGACTACATTATCTTTTTTTACATAACAGACCCAATGAGAACCAGGTTCTGAACTTGTATTTAAATTTACAATAGCTGACTCGAGTTTTTTTGGATATTTCGGAAGATTATCAATCATAAACACTCCACGAAAACTTGGAACATTTAAAACTTTTGATAAATGATTCAATTCCAAATCGGTCAATGGTTTATTTGGTAGTCATATTTTTCTTGGTCTTTTTTGTCGGGTTATAAATAGACCGTAACCATTCTTATACGGTTTCAAATAAAGTCCGTTTCCAACTTTTTGACCTTCCATGGCCAAATTATGCCTCTTTTGCTCATCCAATTTTAGTTTGGCTTCTTTAGCTTCATTGATCGCCTAGGCTACACTCGCGGCTCCCCCTGCTAAAGACCCCACAGCGGAAAGTCCTGCCATCAATGTACAAGAAATTGGAGAAAACCTCCCTGTTTTGGCAGCGGAAGAACTCTTGGCGGTGAAGGTTTCGCCTTACCACGTAGATGCATTTTAGCCTTTTTATATGCCGCTTTTGATGCATTGAGAATAGATGATACATCATCTACTTTTGACGATTTAACCAAATCTTTAAAACTAATCTTTTTCTTTTTCTTCCTCAGCCTCGAACCAATTTTCCTTTTTGCTTTCATGGCATTCGTAACTAACCAAGCCGCGGCTTTTTCTCCCCATGACGAATCTGGAGCTTTAACCCGTTCCCAAGCATTATCAGCAAGAATCTTGTCCGCTTGTTTACGACTCTCCATATCCTTATTTATGCTATAAGCTATATCGTGTTCTTTACAAGCTCTATCAAGCTCGTTTATTCCGATATCACCTCTAGCTATGCGTTTTTCTAGTTTCGTACCGGGACCGCAATATTGATATCCTGGAAGGTGCAATTCAATCGGCAACCTATTGATAAGACTGTTCAGCAAGCCTCTGCCTCTGCGAGCCTTGTGACTCATACTGTACTCAGAAAATGAAACAATAGGGTATATATAGCCGTCTTGATGTTGTTTGCATTCAGAATGAAATTAGTTAAACAAGTGCAATGTTTCCCTACCACCAACTTTTCCCCAGTTAAAGGATAATCGGAGGAGAGGCATAGTTCATTATTACCAAACACTATCCGAGCCTCGATATGTGGTCCGAGCGGATTTGGAAAGACCAATATTATGATTGGATTGCTATTAAACCCTAACGGCTTAAAATTTAAAAATGTGTATCTGTTTGGAAAAACTTTACATCAACCTAAATACCAGTTTTTAAAAAGCGTCATAAATCTTGTTCCTGAAATAAAATTATATGAATTTGAAGATGCAAAGGAATTGCCTCAAAAAGTCGAATCAAATTCGGTATGCATATTTGATGTTGTCACCATGGAAGATCAGGATATAATTAAACGATACTTAGTTATGGCCGTCAATGAACCTCGATTGCTTTTATTTAACACAAAGTTATGTTTGTATACCGAGACATTTTATCAGGTGTAATTTTAACTTTTTAATAGTTTTTCCTCAAGATGAATTAAATTTAAAACACATTTATGATGAACACGTAAGCATGCCAGATTTAAGTTTTACTCTTTTTAAAGACATGTGCTCGTTATGCTGGAAAGAAACGTTTGGCTATCTCGTTATTGATAAAAGTAGGGGTATGAACGATGGACGTTTTAGAAAAGGAATCGACACATACATTGTAGATATATAAAAGGCGTTCTCGGCAGTAATTATCATTAACAATCATGGACCCGAAAGTCACTCGTGAAATAATAAAAACAAGTGAGATTTTGAAAAACAAATTTCGAGCATTGAAGCGTAACCTCCAGGATATTGAAACGGGTCGTCAAGAATTTTTTACACCCGTGCTTCAACCTTTAGAAGACATTAAACAATCATTAAAATCCAAACCGGAACTGACTTCCAGAGAAGGTGTTAATGAGCGGTACGAATCGCCAGATAAAAACGAGTCTGCTAGTATTTACTTAAATCAACTTTATTGCCTAAAGAGCTAGACCGTTATCTAGTTTTTCCTTTCCCGTATTATCATCTGAAGAATGCGAGAACGAGTATGTGACTGATGAACCACCATCAGAGCTAGTCAAAGAATACGCTAAAACTCCACAAGGAGAAGCCGAATTGAAGGAACATCTCGCCGAATTTGGAAACCTGCAAAGGGAATACTTGGATAAGATTTTAAAAAAAGACGATGAGGCACATGACGATCGTTATGGAATTAGAGTCATGCCTTTAGGGGGATTAGCTATTGGAGATTCGACAAACGTTCGGCTGTTACCAAACAGCGACGATATTTCTATAAACGACATAGAGTATGAAGGAACTCCGGGATTGTTGCAGCTACTCTACTTGAAAAACCCACAAGATTATATCTAGACCGACTTGGAAAATTATAAGAATATTTTAATCTCGACCAATGCACATAGGAAAGGCTATAGCGAAGAACAAGGGGTATTTAGAAACAGATCAGAGAAATATAGAAATGTAATATCCAAGTTATTTCCACCGGAAACCTTAAAACTCTATCCCCCTTCCTCAGCTCCGAGAATGAAGCTTCGTTCTCACAAAAGGGGCAATGGTCTTATGAGAGCCGATAAACCTCTGTATGAGTATTGGAACGATCAAAATGAGATAGTAAATCGTCTAAAGCTGTTAATGGCTTCCGCTCATGCTGGTCATGAAGGACACCAAAACGAAATAGAATCAATAATTGAAGAGCTACGAGAAGAAAATATTATATATTAAAGACTATATATAGCTAGGTTTAGTATAACATGACAATAAACAAGTTCGGATCTCACATGTCATTAAAGCACTCAAAATATAAAAAACGCTATTTTCCGTTTAGCATATTGAAGTCTGTAAAGGACATCGATGCACGCAATTTACGAATAATCAATGTTGTCAACCCAATCACAGCTCATGAGCTAATAAAGTGTATTGTGATACGCCAGCGGCTACTTACACTGATTTAAACAATTGGCCTGGTAATTGGATTGATGGAAAAAGAAAAAGACTTGTTAACTTTGCACCACCTATAAATAAACAGGATGTTGTTATCAAAGAATTTTTAAACAGCGTTGCTTTAACTTTGGTTGAAGGTATATATGACTCTCTTGATAAGAGAATAACAAACGTAGCTGAACCTGAGAAGGAATCTGATGTGGTCACACTTGGTTACCTAAACAAAGTACTTGATAATGGATTCATCAATAATTAAAAGAACTGTTGTAAATGAATTACATAAGCCAGCTCGCAAGCAATATCCTAGGAGAAAGACAGTTTTGAAAGGAATAAATGACTTGTGGCAAATAGATTTAGTGGAGATGATACCTTATTCTCGAGAAAATAAAGGGTACAAATATTTATTAACAGTTATAGACTGCTTTTCTAAATATGCATGGGCCATACCAATAAAGAAGAAATCTGCTGAAGATGTAACTAAGGCGATGGAGAGCGTGTTTCTTTCGAGTAGACAAATTCCAAAAAATATTCAAAGTTATCAGGGAAAGGAGTTTTACAATTCCAAGTTTAAATCTCTAATGAAAACATATTGTATTAATCATTATTCCACCTTTTCTAATATGAAAGCTTCCAATGTAGAAAGGTTTAATAGAATATTAAAAGGGAAAATGCGGAAAGCCTTCAGTATGCAAGGAAATTACAATTTTTTAGATATCCTACCTCAGATTTTACAAGAATATAACTCATCATTTCATACAACAATTGGTATGAAACCAATTGATGCTTGTAATAAAAAATCGGAAAAATACTTGCTAAACAATGTGTATTCTTCTGTTGGGACTAAAATGCGAAAGCAGAAGTTTGAAGAGGACGATTTTGTAAGGATATCTAAACAAAAAACAGCATTTTCAAAAGGTTACAAGCCAAATTGCTCAAGTGAAATATTTCAAGTAGTCAAGATTCAGAAGACGGGTCCTTATACATATTTACTTGAAGATCTAAAAGGTCAACCTATGGCTAACCTAGTGGCTCTTTTTATGCTGAAGAGCTTCAAAAAGTAAAATATCCAGATGTATACCTTGTGGAAAAAGTTTTAAAAAGAAAAGGAAATAAATTGTATGTAAAGTGGCTAGGATTGACAAAAAGGATATTGCATAATGTATTAAATGAAAAAAACACTTACTGTTATAATATACATTTATTAATTTTTTTACAAATACTGTGTATTTTATATATTTATTGTACCTCTACATTTAAAATATATTTATTTCTCATAAACTGTTGTTTTTCTTTAACCTAAACTTACCAAATAGTACTAGTGCTAATGTTACAAATAGACATTAAATTGTCTTCTATTATCATTTTGACATATTACATTTAATGGCTGTTTTTTTTTATTCATCAAGGCTATAGTGACCATAAGGGAGTGTTTGCACTCCATCGCTTAATGTACGCCTTTTGTCATCCAATGAGCATAATGACTTTTTATTTATTAGTGAGGTTGTAACGTTATGTTTATTAGATTGAATTATATAAAACGAAGAATATACACTTTTACTCTCTTTAAGTGTGTTTAAATAATCGTTAAAAGTAAATTCGCTAACAGCTGATTTTTTTATTCCCTTTGACTTTTTAACCGTTATATCATTGTTTGTTGTATAAGAAAACATTTTAGGTCCCAACCCGACAAATTCGACAATAGGATCTCCAAAGGTTTCATCTTTCATCAGACCGACTACTTTTTTATTTTTTTCATTATAACAGAAATGAGAAGTGGGAAAATTGCTTGTATCAAAATATTTTTGTAACTCTCCAGACATATCAGAATAAATATCTTTAGTCCTAATATTGTATACAAATGAATCGGTATCGGTATAACATAAAGTAACATTTTCTATACCATATTTTTTCAAGAAAACATTGTAATGGTAATAATACATCAAAACTTTGTAATAAACTTCAACTCTAACACTGAGAATCCTACATACAAAGGTTTATCAAAAATAATGCTTTCTTTTTCCAACTGAACCGCTGTAACATTATCTGCAAATATAATCATGCCTTTAAAATTTGGTTTATTAACTTGACGATATAATGATTTTTCATTTGTTACTATTTTTAAATCAATTCTGTTACGCACGTTTTCCATAAATTTGCCGAAGCAACTACCAGGTCCTAGTCCTGTCGTTTTTTTGGGGGAAATTATAAATAAATAAATATTTTCAAATAATCACCTTTATTCATCAAAATATCCACCGTTACAGTCGGTAACCTTCTCCCAACGAGATGGTAAAGCCCAAATTCCTTCCTTAAAAAACTGTTGATTTTTATTGCAAAAATAAGTGGTCAGTTCGTGAATTAGGTTGTCACGGTCTTGAAAACATTTCTGTCTCAGATTGTTGTCGAGATCTCTGAATAGGTGATAATCAGTGGGTGACAGGTCAGGGGAATATGGTGGGTGAGGCAAAACTTCCCAGCCTATTTCTGTCAATTTTTCCCTGGTCAATTTGGCGGTGTGGTCGAGCGTTGTCTTGAAGAAGCAAAGGTCTTCTTCTGTTGACTAAGCCGGGATCAAAAGTCTTAAGCTTGGATTGGCAATGGTCCAGTATATTGCAGTATACTTCTGCAGTGATGGTTTGCCCTTGATTCAGAATCTCAAAATGCTCTATACCTTTGGCTGTCCAGAAAACAATGAGTAAAACTTTCTTTGGATGGAGATCTGGTTTTGGAAATTGTTTAGGTTTCTCATCTGCCGACAACCACTGATATGATCGTCTGAAGTTGTTGTACAACACCCATTTCTCATCACAGGTGATGATTCGATTCAAAAAGGGTTCGACTTTCAAGCGGGAAGTTAACGAAGATGCAGTTGTCAAGCGAACAAGCATATTCGCATCTGAAAGCTTATGAGGAATCCATTTATCCAGTTTTTTCACTTTTCCCAGTTCTTTAAGGTAATTCCAGGCAGTGGTGGCTGAGATATTAAGTTGAGAGGCTATCTCTGAACAACTTTGACGCGGATCCAACTCTACTACTCTTCGAACGTCCTCTTCATCAACTACAGTTGGTTGACCCGAGCGTGCCTCGTCTTCTAGTGTCTCGTCGCCTCCACGAAATTTTGAAAACCAAAATTGTGCCTTCCGCTCAGACAGCACATCTTCCCCAAACACGGAGCATATTTTTCTAGCAGTTTCGGCAGCTTTTGAGCCAAGTTTAAACTCATAGAGCAAAATCGACCGAATTTGAGTTTCAACTGGAATCATTTTAACTAGACAGTTGGATGGTGACTGCATTAAATTAATCCTCCTTAGCCTCCTATTCATAAAGTATAAACATTTGTGTTTACATGGATAAAAGTTGTATTGAACGGAATTAATTAGCAAACACTCTAGAATCAAAATAAACAACGAACAAACGAAAAACGACAGGACTTTTTGAATGACCTGGTATTATTCATTAATTTGTAAAAATCAGACTCGAATGTATTTTTTGCTGATGCTCTCATCTTTGAATTAATTTTTATATATGGTGCCAACCAATTCTTTTGATTAAACTTTAATACCCTGTGAATTTTTGTAATTTTTACCCCCAGTTGTAAAGCTTGTTTTAAATTCACATAATGTGTATAACGTGTTTTGGGTAGCAAAGACGTTAATAATTTAACATTTTTAGTATTAGGTGGCTTATTTTTTTCAGGTAACAAAGGTAGTTGAGAATGTTTATCATGAATTTCTACAGGGTATTCAATGTCAACGTCGAGCACATAACCGGTTTCTGAATCGTTTTCTAGATCTAATACATTCAATTTTTCATCAGTCCACTCAAATTCGGCATATGGTAGAGAAAGGTTCATAGCATAACCATAAAGATTATTAACGTCTATATATAATAATTACTGGGTTTTGTGGAATCATACTCATTTTTTACATATAATTCTGCATAATCTTTTAATGTTTGGATTTTAAACGTTTCCCAGACATTTTTTGCATGATCATAATCTACATTGCTAATGGATTGTTTTGTTAAATCATTAAAAAATGAATTTTTAGATGGTAGTTTTGTTTCATTTAGGCATTCAAACGAACTAAAATAATTATATGGAAATACACCTTTCCTTGTCAGCAATTTAACTTTGTTTTCATCATTAATAATACTAGCCATATTTGGAAATATTTCGCTAATTGATTTTGATTGATTTTTTAAATTGTTTACTAATGTATCCAAACTTGATGAAAGAAATTTAAACGAGTCAACAAATCGTATTTTCGTTCTACTCCCTTTAAATTTTATGCTAAAACTTATATATTTTTCAATATTACTGGGGATTACAAAAACATTTTCACAACGGTCTAAGAAAGAGATTATAAAATGAGAATCATAGCCTTGCAAGTTGTGCATGAAAACGGGTATAAAATAGGCTTTTTGGCTCTTAAATTGCATGCATTATGTGCTGGTCCAATAAATTTTCCTGTTAAGTGGCAATGATGATGCACGCTATCGTGTTCATCTAATGGATATTGACATAATATACAGTCTTTAGCAGAATAAAAGGCTGACTCTTCACTCATTTCTTTTATCGGAAGCGGATTAGCATATATATTATCCGCTTCAACAGCTATTTGTTCAAGTTTTTCTAAAAATCTTGCATACAGTTTTCTCCTGTATAAACAAATGGTTTCAAATCAAACATATTAGACTTGACCAGAAGAGAAACAGAAAAGGCTCGATGCTCGTGTATAGCTTTGTTCCAAGGTGTTGACGGATTCGGACAAGCCCCTGAAATTGGTATTAAAAGAGATTCTATATCCGCATAAACTACAATTGGAATGGGTTGTGCACATTCCACATGTTTAAATGCAATGTTATCTTCTTTCGGAAAATCAGATCGAATTGGTTTATGATTACGACAAAATAATTCATGTTCTCGCTTTCGCTCATCGCCATTTTTCCCAAACTTGTTTACGTCTTTGGAAATGTGGTCAGACATCTACGACATATAGTATATGCATGTTCTTTCAATGATATTTGAGAACTTACTGATCGTGAAAGATTCGTAATCAAACAATAGTGAAAATTTTCCCCATTTTGTAAAAACAATAAATCGAACATTTTATTATAATTTTCCTTTTTACTAATTCTAATTGGATATACATTATTTTTCTCGTCTAAGCCATAAACATTTATAGACACATTATTTAAATTTTCAAATCGCTTTACCTCCTTTATTGGAGTCGGGAACGATATCGAATCAAAGGAATATGTGGTTTGAATATTTTTGTATTCATTAAATTTATTTGATCTAATATCATCACTAAGTATAGCTAAACGGAAGCAATCATTAGTATTATTTTTTACATTTATAACACAACGTTTATCCTTAATTTTTTAAGGTAATTCAATATACTGGGATCCTCCAAAAGGTCTATATTTTGTTAAATGTAAGCATATGTAGTTTGATGAAATATACATCCAACCAGAACCTTTTTTTTCAAACTCGTCCTGTTCCGCTAAAATTTTTTCAAAAGTTGTTTCAACATAATTTTCAACATTTATGCTAACATCTATCGTATTACTTTTCGATTTAAAATTAAAATCCGTTCTTTCACTAATAGTGTTTCCGTTTTTCTTAATATATGTACATTCTAACATTACATTTATTTTATACGATTTCCAATCTTCAACATAAGAATTTAATAAATTTACTAAGGGTTCTTTTTTATTGTTTAAAAATTCGGTAGCTACTAATTTTTTATTATCGTTAGGAATGTATACGTCCTCAACCGAATTTCCTAAAGAAGCTCTAATCATCCCGTTTTCTTCAGCAATCGCCTTCTCTCGCATCTGTCTATCAAACATGCTATATTTTCTTTTTTTATTCGGTATTTCCATTGTGCTCACGTTGAACGTATTATTACTACTAATCCCACTAACAACTTGGCAGTTTATTTTATGGCGTTCAAAATTGAACTTTCTATTAAATTCTTTCCCACAGCTTTGACAATAAAAAAACAACGATTCACATCTGTGCCGTCTATTTGGAACCAATAACCCACATTGCTCACACAAATAATTGTTTTTATTATTCATTTTATTAAATCCTTAAATTAAATTAAACATAAATTATAACTAGGTCTTACACTATAGTAATATTTACATAAACGTTAATTCATATGAATTTTTCTTTTTCCCGCAATATTTAAATTTCAGTTGACCTAAAAACATAAAACATCAATTAGCTAAGTATAGTAATGTTTTTACAACTTTATTAAGTATAGCATTCCCCGTCGCGGCTTCGCCCGCGAGCCTTTAAAATCAATTCTGTGACCATTATCTTGGTTAATATAATATGTTAACTGATGTTAAGGAGATTTATTAGAATTTGAGCTTCCGGTAGGTGGAATGTTGGAGGGGGAAGCTGCCGGCTCGGTAGAAGAGACGGAGACGCGCAATGGAGAGAGTTCACTAAAACCGCCGAAACAAAAAATGACTTACTCGTCGTGAACGATTCATTTTTCGGCTGTAAAACATGGTTTTCGACGCCCAATAGGGCCTTTCGAGTTAAACTCGTCGTATCAAATTCTTTAAAATGAGTCCTAATTAGATATACTCGTATTTTCGGCAAGTTCGAAAATAGATGTCCGTTAGAGTTAAACGACAATTTCGCCATTTACATTTTAGATATTCTTAGGGGTTACATTTTTGATATTCCTTTCTTAGTGGTTACCTGCATCGCTTTTAAAATCTAAATTCCGAAGTTTCTAATCATAAGTAGTTTTTGCTCTGCGTTGATTCTGTCAGTCAGGACAAAGCCTCTTGTATATATGGAGAAGTATATACAGTCCTGTGAATAAATATAAACTCAACTAATAAAATCGAAGTATTTATGTAATTTAAAAGTGAATTCATTGCACAATAATTTTCTTAGATTTGTTGTAATGTTATTAGATTGGCAAGAAGCTTTAAATGGCATTAGACATGTTTGTTAATTTACGATCATCAGATTTTGTAAATAAAGCATGTTTACGCTGTGAATAAGTATAAACTCAATGTTTATTTTCTATTCTAATGGATTAATATCACCTCAGTTTTCTTCTAAATGTTAAAGGGAGAGCATATTTGTTTGTTTTTTATACTTTGTAGCCTTTTCTGATTTTTAAATAATGCCGCGCGGGACTCAACTTACTGAAATTGAGCGCCAAAGAATTATAGACTTAAGAAGAGGTGGGATGACCCACAGGCAAATTGCTAGTGTGCTAAACCGCTCCCAGGGTGTAGTAAAAAACTTTTTAAACAGCGGCCCAGACAATTATGGGAAAAACAAAAGAAGTGGAAGGCCTTCAAAAATTTCCAAACAAGTGAAACGAGCGGTTTTGAGAGAAATCTCAAAAACAGGAGCATCCTCTGCACAGATTTTGAGGCGATTTAATTTAGGATGTGATGCTAGGTTGGTTAGGAAGTGGATAATGAAATCAAAGTACTTAAAATATAGTAAGGCAGTGAGAAAACCACAGCTCAAAAAACATCATTTGTAGCGACGACCGCAGTTTGTTGAACAGCATATTCAAGACAGCGAAAAATGGTCAAGAGTTATTTTTAGTGATGAAAAAAAATTAATATTGATGGTCCAAATGGTTTAAATTACTACTGGCATGATCTAAAAAAAATCTTGTCACGAAGGTCCCATTGGGGTGGCGGAGTTATAGTTTGGGCTGCTTTTAATGAAAAGGGTAAGTCCCAAATCGCATTCATTTCCGGCAAATTGAAAGCAAAAGGTTATCAAAATGTTTTAGAAGAGTTTCGTTTGCCGTTCATACAATACTGGAAGAGGAAAAAATTATTTTTCAGCAGGATAACGCGCTGATTTATACTGCACGCTCTACAAAACAATGGTTTTCGGATTTCGGGATCAGCATTTTGGATTGGCCAGCTCTTAGTCTGGATCTCAATCCGATTGAAAATTTATGGGGGGTTATGGCAAGAGAAGTCTACGACCTTCAGAAGCCAGAAATCCAAAATATTGATGAGCTCAAAGAAAGAATAACTCAAGCTTGGGAAAACATATCAGACAGCACTTTAATTAATTTAGTAAGAAGTGTTCCTAAAAGACTATTGTGATTAAAAAACATGGAAGAAGTGTTCATTATTGAAATGAATTTACGCATTAAAGAGACAGACAATGTTTGAGTTTATACTTATTCACAGGTCTGTTTTGTTATTTCGTCCAAATTTTAGCAAATCCTGGCAATATTATTAAATAATTTATTAAAATTGTAACTAATAATTTACAGTAAACATTAAATAATATCTTTTGTTGATTAGATTCCAAATTAAATGATTTAAACTAATCAAAATAGTTTTTTTTTCCTTGAGTTTATATTTATTCACAGGACTGTATATATATGGAGAAATATTTGGAAAAGAGATCGAAATAAACAGGCACCATCCCCAATCATGGGAATCACAGTGTGAATAATTTGATTACCACTAATATTTAAATAACCAGTAGCCATGTTTTATGTGAATGTCTAGTTTAATACTATTGTAACGTTCAATCGATATTCAAATAACAAACATATGGTTTAAAATCTCAACAATAGATTTCCGTTAGAGTTAAACGACAATTTCGCCATTTAAGCCCCTTAGGGGTTACATTTTTGAAATTCCTTTCTTAGTGGTTACCTACATCGCGTTTAAAGTCTAAATTCCGAACTTCAAGTTTCTATCATTAGTAGTTTTTGCTCTGCGTTGATTCTGTCAGTCAGGACAAAGCCTCTTATATATATAGAGATGTTAATAATAATTACCATCATTACTATATCTTTATCAGTTATAACGAACAGATATCTTTTCGGCAAATATGTTCTTATCTGCCCCTTGTCAACTTCCAAGTTCTCAATAATGGCTTCAATGCTTAAGCCATATTCCGTCCCCTTTTTTGTTAATTTTGTATGTTTTTCCTATAGTCAGTTCCCCAATGTTTCATTCAATTTTTTAAGGAGAGACATCTGTAATATTTACAAAAATTAACAACTTTTTGTCATCTTTATTAATAATAAAGATAACTAATATAAGTATTAGTTCAAAAAAGTTAAAATGACTCACCTTTAGGAAAAAATGCACTAGTCCAGGTTGGATTGGAAAATTTTAATTATATCCTCACACGGCGGCTGATGCCTTGGCGGCGTCCTTTCAAACAGATAACAGGCCCGTCGCGAGCTAGCTCAAGGCTTTGATGATAAATATTGCTCAGTGCCGGCTCATGTCTGTCCCCCTTTCAAGTAGATAACAAGTAGCGAACGTCATCTCCCCACCACCGCATGCGGGCTATAACCGGCACGTCGACCGGACGGCAAGGGTATGGTCTTGACCGTTATTCCTCCAACATCATTGCTTATGAATTATGAATGAACTTGAATGAAACAGCTGAACCAGTAAACTGGCTTATCAGTACTAGGCCTATGACGAAGGCTTATGTATGTGGTGGGGGGGCGCTTTTACTAAGCTTGATCAATGAATTCAATTGATAAATTATGAATGAAACAGCTGAGTATTTATCAACATATAGCCTTGCTACAGCACCCTGTAAACAAAGCGCTGTTGCCACATCTACAATCCAACGTTGCCATGTTGGGCATCTCACATCCGTTGACCCCTTGAAACCACATAACACACCTCAAGGACACCCCCCCTCACCCTAGAACAACACTCCCCTCGCCTTCACAAGGTCGGTCAATGACCCTCAAAGTCACAGATAGCTCTGCTACAGCACGCTCAAGGTCATTTCCTCCGTGCTCCTGCTCAACCGGCCAAATATAACTACTTACGCGATATGAATGATAATGGGGTCCACTCATAGGTTATTTGAGGCGCTGAATTTGAGAATGATATCGATTTTTCGATTACGCGCTCAGGTATCGATTTATTTCAAGTTACGCGATTTAAACGATATTGGTGTCAACTCATAGATTATTTGAGGTGCTGAATTTGAAAATAATATCAATTTTCGGATTACGCACTCAGGTATCGATTTAATACTAGTTAAGGAATATAAACGATATGAAAATCGGCATTGGGTGTGGAAGGTGCTGAATTTGGAAATGATATAGTTTTTATGATTAGGCGCTCAGGTATAATATATATTATATAAACGATGATAACAATATTGTGGTCATAAGTTGCATACATTTAAAATATTTTCATAAAATTAGTCATTTGCAAATAGTTTATATCGCGTATGTTGAAATAAATCGATACCCTAGCGCGTAATCGAAAAATCTATATCATTTTCAAATTCAGCACCTCAAATAACCTATGAGTGGACCCCAATATCATTTATATCGCGTAACTTGAAATAAATCGATACCTGAGATCGTAATCGAAAAATCTATATCATTTTCAGAATCAGCACCCCAATTAACCTAGAAATCGACCCTAATATTGTAAATATCGGATAAGTTGCAATCGATACCTGAGCGAGCCTGAGGTTGTATATCGATATTTTTTTCATTATCAGCAGCCTTGGTAATCTAATAATCGATCTTCAGATCGATATAAGGTAATTTATTATAGCCTATAAGATTTCCATAAAAATGGTTAACCCAATAATGAACAACTATATGGAGAAATCCGATAAAAAAACTAATAAATTCATCCTTAAATAATGAAAATAAAGCTTTGACTTTTATATTAGATATCATTGTGATAAAGATCATATCAGGACTTTTATTTTCTGGCCCGAAATATAAAAGTCATGATTTGACTTTTATTCTCTTTCCCAGAAAATAAGAGTTAATTTCAAACCCTGCTCTAAAGTAAACAATCAGTTTTTAATAATTCATATAAGAATATGAAGTTGTTGAAAATAAATTTCAGCTTACTTATTAAGGAAATTGAAGCTTTAATATTTCACATTTCCAACACACATCTTTTTTAAAATAAGTTGGTTACTAATTTACACATATCTAACATTTACAACTCCTTCTCATGAAGAAGGTTGGAACTAAACCATCCAAGAATATTTTGAAGAATATTAAGAAATATACAATAGTATATCACAAACATCTTAATTAGAAGAATATTGCAGTCTCTCATCCCCCAAGCTAACCTCAAGAGAAATAAAGTTTGAGACTAACACTACCTAACATTGTTTTATCACACTTTTTCACTCTCATTTGCATCTTCATCTCATAATAAAGATATTTTTGATTGTTATCCTGAAGAATCCATTAAGTTGTTTTGTAATCGGTTAGATGAAACATTGTATACATTTGTTTGTTCTTTTACACTAACAATGTTTGCACACTATTCAACTTTGAGTGATTTTTACTCCAATTATCATTTTCTTATAGTTCCAGAGCTGTAATTGCCACGTTAACTACTTATAACACTCTAAATAACACAGTAAACAAGAGTGAAGTAAACACTGATGTCAGTTTAGGGAGGTTACACCTAGCGGCAGAGTACTCTTATTCATGTTCTCTGATTGGTTGTTTAGTTAAGGCTTTTACTAAGGCTTAAATTTGCACCTTAATAAATGCATATTAGTTAAGGAAAGGAATTGTTAAGGAAGGTTCATAAAATGAGAATTATCTAAAGGAACATTTAAGCTTAAAGGTTAGTTTAACATAGGAACCAGTTAAGGTAACCTCAACTGCTTCCTTAGGAACGTTCATAAATATGGCCCCTAATCTGGCAAGGGCAGGATAGCTTTTCAATACTACCACAGATCGGCACAGATTAGGATTGACTCGGCTTGGTTGCGATACGCGGTAGACCTGGGTTCGACTCCCCGGGGAGGCGATCTTATCTTTTCTCTTCATAATTAAATATTTAAAAATTTTATAAACGTGGTTACACTCGAAAAAAATCGTTGAATAATGTATAAATTAAAAATAGACGAAATTTCAAGGATTCTACCTTTCTGGACGAATGTTCCACCTCTCTTATAGATTTGAAGAAAAACAAAATGCGAGATCGGGGGAAGGAGACAGTAAAAAGAGAAGATTGATTCGGCTTGGATACGATTTCGGTAGCATAGTCGAGGCAATCTTTTCTCTTTGCATATATACATAATTAATTTGCAAGTCGATAGTATATACTATCGATTCATACTGAACACATCGCACGTCGGCAAGATGATGGTGTCAACTCAAAAACTGTTTAATGGATAATCACATGTAAAGTTTCAAATGGATCCTCTATTTTACTATGCACCTACAAACAGCGTCTAGGTGAAATAATCTTTGATCGCAATAGTCTATAATTGGGGCAGTTATTACCAGTAGTACTAACTTTAACTAAAAAGTACCCCTCTACCTGCGTTAAGATGTTCATCCTCTCCATTAAATAATATCGTAACTTGCGCCTTAGGCGTATCGAGCTATTATTATTATTGTAACTATTCTTGCATTGTAGTTTTTTCATTCTGATTTCAACGGTATGCATAACTCAGAAATTATATATTTTGATTTTAACCATCTTATTGCCGATGTGACATATTATCCGATATTGAATTAGGTAATATTTAGGTGAACACACTTACTTTTATTGTCTTGACTAATAATAGATTTTTCTGATTGGTATAACAGCTTCCTCCTTCTTATGACCTGAACAGTAAAATGAAATCTATTATGTCTGAAATCACATTTGTAAAGAGAAAAAGTTGGTACATAATCATAATTTTTAAAAAGTTGTAAATTTTTTTTTTTATATATTTTTCCAAATCACGAAAAATTGTTAACAGCTTGAATATTTCGGTCATTCTCACGTAAGAGGGCACTTTAGTGTCTCAGGCCGTTTACAGCAATTTAGAAAAGCTTAGGACTCTAAGACATCAATTTTCTAAATCCAGGCGAGTTGTAAAGGTAGACCCTATACGATTTTATTTTAATTATATAACACATGTACCTTAAAAACACAGGAAAAAGGTCGAAATTCATTCCCCTGTCATGTCCCGAGGTCTGATTCTGCTCAATGTAAGTGTTCTGTGTCCGTATACCAGGTCAATTTTTACATTTTTTTCTATTCAATATGTTCAAAATCTGTAAAATTTCATAAAAACAGTCGAATCCTTAATGATAAAGGATTAGAATTGAAAGAAACTAATTTTTATGATGTCCACAGGTTTTCTTTCATTCCCCTGTCAATTTCTAAAATTAGATTCTCACCACATTTTTCTGGCTGGAAATTAGTAAAAAATATATAGTAAGCAGGGTCTTTCCCCTATCAACCCCAACTGTTAACCAAATCTCAGTACGAATTCAAGCTCTCCAGAAGCAAATAAGTTCTTAAATTTCAGAGATTATGTTTAATAGTTTTCATTCCCCTGTCCTCTATAGTTTTGGTCAGGTAAGTTTTTTCTTTTCTAATTTTTCAAAGATGAATGATTTTGTAGCACAGATTTCGCTTTGCAAGTAGCATCATCATATCTCTTTTTCCCTTTCAACGATTTTCAAGTAAACCTTAAAAATTCATTCCCCTGTCAATGTAAATCAAATACTGCAGGAAAATGAAGATAGCGACGTAGATTAAAGCTCTCTTTTGCTGCGCAACTTTTTTAAAGCATCATCAATCCTTAACAATGAGAAATTAAAAAAAAAAACATAAAAAAAAAAAAAAAAAATTTGGAACAAATTTATCTTATAAATTTATCACAATTTCAGATAGTTAAAAAAATGGCCCCAATAAAATACAAGTCAATAGAGGAGGTGTTTGAAAGATTTCGATATCAAAACAAAACAAGAATATGATCCAATTCCTCTGAGAAAGAGAATCAAAAAATATAAAATGAGGCGACAAAAACAGAAAGTAAAGTTGATTTGTGAAATGACTCCCCGTGAAATTCACTTGAAACGGAAGCGATTAAGAACGAATGCTAATGTATATTTGTTGTTTTGACGATACAAAATCTCCTCGTTCAACCGCTGGTGAGAATATAGATCCGCCCACTCCTCGATACATATGTGAAAGGAAACTTGTAAATAAAAACAAAGCGAAACTGTAGAAAGATAATTTTATGTTGCGCACACAAAAACATAACTCATGAACGACAATATAAAAGACTATGGAAAAATATCGATTTTTTTTTTTCAAAAAGCGATTTACCATCTAAAAAAGTATGCACATAGGTATTTTATTATAGAGGCATTATTTAAACGAAATGTATTCAAAGAGGACTTCAATGCTATCTATCAAACACTATTGCGATCCTTTTAATCCCAAAGGCCTTGTAATTCATTCCATAATTTTTTTTAGTCATCTGTATAACACGTTTCACGTGAATTGGTGTTCTTCCATGTCGACTCCCTTCTTCTGATAGCCAAAGCAATAGTATTTCACCGACAAAAATGTTTATTTGTAACCATAAAATTAAAAATAAAAACTTCGTAAAAAGTGCCCACTTTGGTGAGAATGACCCATTTATCAAAATGATAATTAATATCTATCGTTTTTAGAACTCACCTGACAAACTATTTAATTGAAAATTATGAGCCGGCAAAAAAAAACCATAATGTTAATAAGAGCCTATAGACATTAACCCTAGAGCCAGAGTTGGGTATATTGCATACCGGATACTGTAACTGTGAAAAGTACTCATGACAGCAGATACAGATAGTGTCTGTATCCGTCCAAGATTTTTTTCTCGGATACAATTAGTAGTCGTATCCGTCAGCAACGGATACAAGTAGTGCTCGTATCCGTCAACATGAATACCGGAGTATCCGTGAGTACTTTCGGTACTGAGTTACATTTCGGATACTTCTAAATTTTATTATTTAACTTTTTTAATATTAAAGCTGTCAAAGTTTTGTTTTCGAAATAAGGATCCATTTTATTATTACTAAAATCGTAAATTTAGAAAATAGTCATAATTTTAAAATTAAAATTATTTAAAATTAAAATTCCGAAACGGAAATTAAATTTTTATCTGTTTCTTCGCAATAAAGAAGCATAATTATTAGTCTAGATTTTTTGTGATCCTTTTATTTCACCTCAACTTATACAATTTTTGTCAAACGTTTCGACGCTCACGCCATTATCAAGATGAACATCTAAAATTATAATTTTAATATATTTAAATTTTACAAATTAAATTAAAAACAATTAATGATGAAATATATTTATACCCACCTGTGACCACAAAATATTTTCAATAAAATAGGCTGAATGCCCTTGTCATAAATATTAAAAGTTTTTACTAGTTAATAACTACTGTCCTTAAAGCTTGAAAGTCAAATGGTAATAATACCAATACCCTTATCTCCTTCAACATGTAACTCCATTCTTATTTATTAAATGCATCAATTGAAAATAATTATGTTTACGTTGCGTAAATTTTGAAAATATTAATAATTTTAACTTTCACTTTAAAAGCGTTGGGTTTCCTCGTAATAAACCTTTTGAAGTCGGCAAACTAAGGCCTCCCACCTCTCATCTCATAATTTTTCCCTTCAGCATCGAATTTTAAAATTGATACTATTTACCAAATCCATACCCGTATAAACCCTTATTTAGAGTATATTTACAAAAATATGCAGTCTATTCAAATTAATTATAGAAGTTACAATTTTCTTTTAAGGTGGACCCTCCTCCCACTATATCGAAATTTTAAAATCATTACTATTTTAAAAATTTACGCTTGCATAAACATAATTATAAACATTCCCAAACATTAGAAGTATCCGAAATTGTATCCGTAAAAATTAAAAAAGTACCGAAACTACACAAGGATACACGGGTAGAACAATATTGGAGGGATTCGAGTACAGTATCCGAGTACATAAGTATCTATAACTTGTACCTTGTACCTGTAACTTGTCCTTATTTACTTGGATAGTGCCCAACTCTAATATGGGCAAATCTCTTCATACTGGCTCTTTAGAAGCATAGAAGAACATTCATGAAATTGTTATGAAGGTTTCTTTAACTATATGAATTAAGAATTCAAAGAGCAGGAGTAAACAATCTAGTGCGGTCCGCGCATCACACACTTTCACTTGATTCAACCGAAAAGGGCAGCGGTGCTCTGGTGAAGTATCCTGCAGGGCATAGTCCAGAGTCTTTAGTCTCACTTAGATAGCGCCCTTGAGCGGATAAGGTCCATTTATTCCTCATATAGCTTCCTGGTCCTCTTATAAATTTAAAGTAAGAAGAAGAAATAATAGAAATAGAAATTTAAAGAATAAGAAATTTAAAATCAGTTGTCGCAAGAAAATTATATTTACATGGCCTTAATATAAAAACTAATTAATACTGTCATGACGTCACTTAACACTATTAACTAGCTATATTAAAGATATTAAATTATATAAAAAAAAATTAATGGAATTGAAACTTTACCTTTTTAGAAAAGGATTGAAGTGTGTCAATACTTTTGTAGAATTTCTTCCCAAAACCTGAACGGCGATAAATGAAGTCGGGGTAGAGCCAAAATTTCAGATATCTTAATACTATTCCTTCAGAGGCACTGAAATAACTCATAAATAAGAAATTACTTTTTAATTTGAAATAACATTCTGAAAATGAAAATAATGAATTCTCAATTTTTATATGCTGTAACCAGAGTTGGGCATATTTGTATTTATAAATACGAATACGAATTTATTTTTATCTTAATTTTAATGTGAATATGAATAGAAATTTATTTTTATTACAATATTTGTGAATACGAATACAAATAAATTCGTATTCACAGGTGTGAGATTCCGCTGTTAGTTATCGATTTATTACAACTTACGCGATATAATCGATCTTAGGATCGACTTTAAGGTTATCCGAGGTTCTGATTATGAAAATGGAATCATTTTTAAGATTCAACCGTCAGATATCGATTTCTAAGAACGTACCTGATACGTTTGTTATAAGGGTAGTCTATCTGCTTATCGAAAGTGTGAAATACGAAAATGGAATCGATTATCAGATGACGTAATTAGTAATCACTTTGTGACAACTTACCTGATAAAAACGATGCTGGGGCGGCTATAATGTTTAAAAGGCCCTAAAACAAAATAATATCGATTGAAAATATGCACTTAGTAATCGAATTATTGAATTTATTGTTAGCTCTATCAATAAGCAAAAAACTAACCCAAATAGCGTTAATATTAGTTAAGCTGTAATAAATCGATACCAGAGAAAGTTATCTCAAAATCGATATCGTTTCCATGATCAGTACATTCGGTAACCCTAAAGTTGACACCAAGATTGTTTATATCGTGTAAGTTGTAATAAATCGATACATGACGGCGGAACCTCAAAATCGATATAATTTTCATAATCAGCATCTAGGATGACCCTAGAGCCGACTCCAAGATCGTTATATCGCCTAAGTTGTAATAAATCGATACCTGATGGCGGCATCCCAAATAACCTAGTTATCGATTTTGTGAATAAATTCGTATTCACAAATATTGTGATATAAGTTTTTATTCATATTCACATTAAAATTAAGATTAAAATAAATTCTTATTCGTATTTATAAATTTAAATATGCCCAACTCTGGCTGTAACTATCTTTAAATAAATATCTTTAAAAAAATCTTGCATAATTTTTTCATATATTTATATTATAGGGTAAGACTTCCCAGATTAGAGAGGACAGTTTGTTGCTACCACCATAAGGATAGTAGATGAAAGGAATGGCACATTCCTATAAATGATTGACATTTTGGAATGAAATAAAATAATACATATAACCGATTAAAATACTATAAACATTAATACACTTCAAGGATGAGATAATCGGCAATTTTCTATTAATAGAAACTAATTACTCTCAATTAGGTAAGTGAAAGTAAATAAAATATAGTAGTATGTAAGTAAGTAAAATATGGTGCGATGCGCGCAACACACACCATTTACTTACCAACCTAATTAGATTTTTGATAAATATGTAAACGCCATTCAACGACTTCACACATTTTTCCACATTTATTTACTTATAAATTATTCCACAAGTTATAAAGTTTTATAATTTTTATTGGTTAACTTGAAAGTGCTCACTACTTTTCGATTCATAATTATTTATTCATTTTATTTAGGGGCCTAGAAATCATCATTTCATCAACATTTGAGTTTCTTTACGGCTTGCTAGTTTTTTATTGCAAGTTGCTTTTTGTAAATATATCGTGAAGGTGAATCGATAGTTAGTGTATTTACGGCTCGTAGGAAATTAAAACGAAATTTTAAAATGTTTGTTATATACTCGTTTGCCCTTCCGGAAACCAAGAACGATTACTAAAACCACCTTTAGAAATTTGTTATCTATTATCTACTATCTATTATCATTTAGACATTTATTATGGAACCAAAATTTGCAAACTAAAATATAATTATTAAAGTTTACCATATAGTATTATGTTGTTTTTCACTCCGTAAAATGTTTTAATTAATTTGAGCATCACGTATTTACGCTCTGAAGTACAATATTATATTTTTATTTGTGATAATGCGGGAAGGTGTCAATAAAGGTGCTGTTGGTTTAGAGTATTTTTACTTAACCCGAAGAGAACGAGGATAATAGAGAAAGGAAAATTATATGAAAAGTTTTATAAGAGATATGAAAAGTTTAAATTGACATTCACGTTTATTTTCTGGAGTTACATACTCATACTGAGTACTGTCACCACTACCAAATCCGTTTAGCTCTCACGGCGAGGTGTAATAAATAAATAAAAATAGTTATTAATGAAGAATCAATAATGTTCAAATGCTTGAACATGGAAGTACATACTCTTTAATCGCTGTAATGAATGAATTTTGTTCTTCATTGTCAGTACTCAACGTTACCCCCATGGCAGTTTCTGAAACAGTTAAAACTTGTCATAATTTTTTTACAACTTTCAACCATAATTTATTAAGGAAGACGTGTAATAAATAACGGACTAAGTGCCAACAAATCTGGTGCGATGCGCACTACACGCAACATTTATTATCAACCTACTTATAGGTTTTTTAAGTTGTAAGCGCCATTTAACTACTACAAAGGATTACTTCAGTTTGTTATTTTCTATAAAATATGTGGAATCCAGAAACTCTTCATTACTTATCGATTTTTTTTATTTTTTTTAAGGTTTCTTAAAAATAAATCTATTTTGGCCATTAATATCTGAGCACTCCGCTTCTTAATTAATGAATAGTCAACTTGTAAACCTTTTTTATTAGTATAACGTGAACAGAATTCGATAGAAAGAATTTTACTTCTTTCATTATTACATAAAAAAATTTACTTCTCCATTTAATCCCTATCAACCTATTTCATGAAGATAAAGCCAAATTTTATATTCAGGGTATTGAATTTTCATTAGACATGAACACCTTTATCAAGACAGGAAGAGCTGATTTTTTTAAGACCGTGCCGCAAAACTTGGTTACTTGAATTCAGGGAACCCCAAAGCGTTCGGAATACTTCTCAATAAAATAAATATTTCACATATAGGTAAGTAAAAGTAAAAAAAATCTGGTACGGTGCGCGCAACACACAACTTTCACTTACCAACTTCCTTAGATTAGAAATTGACGTATTTTGCTAAATATGTAAACGCCATTTTCAAAGTCACACATTTTTTCTACATTTATTTACTAGTTTTTATTTCCATTTGCTCTCTGAAGTACACTAGAAATTTTTATTCTTAATTAAAAGTTTTTACTTATAAAAATTCGGCAAAGCAAGCATAATACCTACTCCATCAGCTTCTGATTTTATGATTCTCCATTTAATTGTTGAAAACTTCATTTAGTTACCATGTAAACAAATAATTTCCATTAAATATGTATGTTTAAAAACACGTTGACAACCTTTTTCCATGAACAGAACGTCGAAAATAATCAGAAAGAGAAAACATAATTTTAAAAGATAATAAGGAAAAAACTATTATGATGTTATAATAGATATAAAATACTATTTATTTTATTTGTAAGTATGCATGTATTTAATTATTGATTGGTACGCTGTGTTATATAGCAACCCAATGTATTTAGGCAGCATTGCTTGTTGTTGAAATAAAGCATTTCTCTCTCTCTCTCCTCAGAATGGAAGGATCCGGCGCGCCGCGGCCACAGTGGTCCAAAAATGCTGAAAATGGGAAAAAACCTAATATCTATTATAATTCCTTTTTATAGCGGCGTGGAACCACCCGTGTATTGATTTTTTGAGGTGCCGAATCTAATGAAATCAAAATCAGTGCAATGGGACCACCAGATCAAGTCCAAATTTGAGGTCAAAAATATTAAAAATTCGTGTTTGATATAGTCTTATATGTTTTTTGAGGAGCCGAATATAATGAAATCAATATATTCAGAGCATCAGATTAAGTTAAAATTTGACGTGGAAAATAAAAATATGAATAGATTTTTTTTAAATTAACATTTTTATGTATAATAATACAAATAGGATATAAATATTTAATGTTGTTTAAATAAATTGTATGCTTCCTCGGTTAGCTCTTTTTATACTTGTAAACTGGTCTTAAATCCGTAATATATGGGTCGCTTGTGAAAAATAATTGGTGGAAAACATCTTCATTTGTTGCGACTCGAGATATCTTCCTGGAATGATGTTCCCTGTACTGCTTATAATTTTTGTTCACTGCCATCTCAGCCGTTTCCGCTGTATACTTGCGAAATGCTGCAGTATCAATCGGGTACAGAGAGCAAATCACATCTAGTACTGTTTTTAATCTCATAATTAATTCTTCATTTATCCCTGTAATTTTCTTGGTTAATGAAGGATTTTCAAAAAACTTGCAACAATAACGGCACCAAACTGAAATAAATGTACCACCTCAATTTTCAGGGGTGAGAGCTCTAGTGCAAGGGATCACCATACGTGTAAGGAAACTGTGCAACTTCAAACAACCTAATTGTAGTTGTACTTTTTTGATTAGTTAAAATACAAAATAAAACAATTTTTTTTTAGTATTTTAGAATTAAAATTAAAATTATTTTACTTTATTTTAGTATTTTAGAATTAAAATGAAAATAACGTGTGATTTATTTTATTTTAATTGTAAGCCAGTCCCCCTACCTTAGAGACCTATAGGAGGATTTTTCTTAACTAATAGTTCCTCCCCAAGGTCTGAGTTCCTCGCCACTCGCACCTTAGCGAAATGTTTAAATCCTTTACAAATCCCAAAGGAATTTTTTGGCCGAAGTTGGCGCTGAAAATTTTACCACAGTTCCTCTACTATCCACAGTTACATATTAAACCATTGCGAACGTAACGCAAACTTTTTATAAACCAACAGTCAAAAAATTATACTTATATCAGCAACGATTTCGAAAATTAATTTCTTCTCTAACTATTGATATTATTTAATCATGTTTAGTCCATAACAGTGCACATATAGATGACACACTCCTGATGTATTGGGGAATATTTTATTGTTAATCTTATACAGAGTAGAATTTTTTTTTTATGTTGGTAGAAAAGTAAGATTTTTTCAATCATTAAAAAGTTCAATTTTACTGGTACACACACATTTTAATTTAATTTAAGTTCAAAAAAATATATTCTTTCCATTGTTCTAAAAGTATCTAAGTATTCGAAAACCAAAAAAAAAAATTAGGTTTGGGCTACTTTCATTTATCAGGTTTTTTCGCAGATTGGACCACTGTGCGGCGCACATTGGTTGAAAATCGACTATTTTCGGAGAAAACCTTGTCAAACCTGATCTGTAAGCTGCAAAAAAATAAAGTTGATATTAAAATAACCATGATTAAATTTCCTATAAAATGTATATGTTGGAGCCCTGCTTAACCGGCTCTTCGGATACACCGGCAGTGTAAGGAAAATAGACAAAAAAAAAAAATGATACATCAATTTTCGACTCGAGATCTGCTATTTTTAAACACTTTTGATGTTTTTGTTATTAATATCCTTGACAGTACTTGCAATATAATTTTAGTTCATGAAAACACCCAAGTTAGGTAAAGCTAATAAAGGAAATTTTCATACATAGGAGATATCAATTAATTTGTTCCGTATTATTTTAATTTTTAACTATTGTATGTTAAGACTTGAGACTAAAATATAAGTTTTTAAGTGCGATTGGGGTTATCCGGCTTTAATATAAATTTGATGAGAGATGATAGATAGACTATTCAATATAGGTTTAATAACTGCAACTCTGCAACTACTACAACAATAAAGAACAAATACAACTAATAACTTAATAGTAACTCTAATTCATTCTAAATAACAGCTGGATTTTGTTTTTTATATATATATACCAATTTTTAATACGCAAATTGATTCACTACATATCTTGACCTCGTTTTTAGAACGAAATCTGTACCGTACGACACACTAACCGAAATATATGACGACTTGACAACTCCACTACCTCTATAGTATGATCCACCTCCGGTGTTTCACCCCAAAAAATATCCACAAAGCAATCAAGAGACTTCCTGTTCTGTTGAAAAGCACATGGTTATGATCTTATCACTCCCTTTATCCTTCGCCACCTACCTCGAAAAGCTGTTTTGTTACTTACACACATCTTAATCTATCTTACACACACCCTTCTTTGGAAACTCTCCACATTCGAAATTATTCTAAACGCACAACTAATTTTTCATCTTACTGTCCTTTCAAACACCTACCTATTAGAGGGAAAGTATTCGAATTTTTTTTTTTTGGACGTAGTGCGTTTTGAATTAGAAATTAATGCGTTTGTTTAATGCCACTTCTCAAATGAACAGAACGGCTTTAATTATGAACAATGGTCTGTCATTAAAGGCGTACACAGCAAGCGTGGGCTCAACGAGTTTTATGAGTTGACTGAATATTTTTCTTTTTTTCTCCTCTTTATGTTTTCTTTATTTTTATCATATTTCATATTTAGCCATTTCTTATTTTTAGGCGTAACGAGAGACAGTTAATTTCTCCATGTAAACAAAAACACAGGTACTTTATAAGAAAGAAAGAAACAACTAAAACCAAGGTACTTTATAGGAAAACAAAAAAGCCCCCCCCCCCAAAAAAAGCCCCCTCAGAACATTTTAATAATGATAAAGCTTACCTGATATTAAAGAAAACCTAATTTTCATTAAACATGACGAATTTGATAAAAATCGTTAAAGCCGTTTTAGAGATAATCGAAAAAAAGCTAAAAAATTGGAAAAAAAGTCATGAAATAAAGTGCTCCCTAAGTTGGACCAATTTTGATGAAATGTTGGCTTTTACATATTTGGTATATACTTACATCAAATACCCAGTTTCTTCAAAATCGTTAAAGCCGTTTTTGAGTAAATAAAAAATATGTACACGTGAAATTGGTACAAAATTTATTAAGTAAAGTCCCCCGTCCGGTTGATCAATTTTGATGAAATTTTTACAGTCGTATCTGGGGCTTATACATACATCATATACCCAGCTTGATCAAAATCGTTAAAGCCGTTTTTGAGTAAATAAAAAAACACGTGAAAATGATACAAAATTTAATAAGTAAAGTCCCCCCTCCGGTTAATCAATTTTGATGAAATTTTTACAGTCATATCTCGGGCATATAAATAGATCAAATACTCAGTTTAATCAAAATCGTTAGAGCCGTTTTTGAGAAAATCGAAAAAAACGTAAAAAGTTATTAAATAAAGTACCACCTCCCTTTGAGCAATTTTGATGAAATTTTTGCTGTCACATCGCGGGCATGCGATGTGACACATTTTGCGGGCACATCGCGCTACACTAAATACCCAATTTCAGGTTCCCACGGTTTATACTTTTTGAGCTAGTCTGTTCACACACACACACACAGACCATTTCGCGGGACTTGGTTATTTCGACTCAGGGGGTCCCAAAACGTGTACAGTACAATCTTGATAATCCGGCGGTTGGTTACTCCGGCACGTTCGGTAATCCGGCGCTATGGGGGACAGCTAAAAGGAGAGGAACTTGATCGCTTGACCATCTATTTCAAGTCCTCCACATGCCCCCAAAAACGAAATCTCTTGTAGCCCATAGCAAAATATAAACCAGCAAATGAAAATGAATTCCAAAAATCTCCACATTCGAACATAATAAAACAACTAGATTGGATCAATCTGTTTTTGAAAAAACAAACATTAAAGACATCGTTTTTAATTTAGTGCACAGTGAAAAGTGACACCATCCAGTTTTCTTGATCTGGCCAATACAGCCCTTGTTTGAACCTAAAGACGTGATTGACGATCCTGACGAAGGTAAATTCACAAGCTCAACTCTAAAATTATCTTTAGAATTTTTACAAGAGTTTTCCAACAAATGTGAACTGAGCTTTATCCTATGAAATGAGGCCATCAAAGAATGGCTTCAAAGCACAAACGAAGACAATTTTTAATCCCTATCTGACGACGAACTCCTCAGCCAAATTTGGTCCGCAGCTAGAATCTGATTTAATATTTACTTAGAGGTATCTTCTTCTTTAAAAAATGGATTACCAAAAAAAAAATTGTTATTTTTATTGCATTTATTCGGGATTTTATTTCTGGGTTAAAACATAGGAAAAACAGAATCATTTTTATGGTAGTGTAATATGTTAGATCCCTTTTCATGATTATGAAGGAAATTCGCACCAATAAACAAAAATGCGAGTTGCAAAAATAATTACCTTGCTATAAATTTTTCGTTGAAAAATAAACTTTTTCGATGATCGACTTTCAAAGGGTCATAACTAGTGTAAAAATCGGAATATCTCCGAAAAAAATCATGGAATGTGTCAGGTAACTATTCTATTTATTAATAATAAAAAGAAAAAAAATTTTTAAGATCTTCAAAAAATAGGTTTTTTCCGCCCTTCAACCACTGTGCGGCGCACAGTGGAGTATTGGCCATGAAATTCTGGCCAAAACTATTTACCTATTTTTTTTTGTAACTGTGGAATACTTAAAACTCAATAAAGAGTTTTAAGTATTCTACAGTTACAATAATTTTTCAATCTAGATTAGATTGAATAGATGAACGGTCAACTACACGGTTATTACGTCCTTTTGATTTTTAAATTTAAACTATTTTAATGTTTGTGTTTTTATACTTGTCACTCTTTGGCTTCCTTTTTTTTTTTTTTTTTTTTATAGTTTTTCATATTGCTATTAAGTGAAATATATATAATTATTTTACATGGAGTGATAATATAAAATGTATGAAATTTTCTCGTTTTTTATTATTTTTTTTTTATTTATTTTTTTTAATTATGATTGTTATTTTTTTCTTTTTTTTCAGTTTTTTTAATAACTATATTTTTACTCTTTTTTTTGTTTATTTTTTTCTTTTTTTTCTGTTTGTTTATTTATTTTATTTTTTTTTTTTATTTTTTTTTTATTTCTCTTCTGATTCTATTCTGAAATATATAGTAAGTGGAAGTATTGCGATCGTGAAAAATTTCGACTTCCGGTTTTCAACGGAAATACATGTTTTGGGGTCTCCTGAGTCCAAATGACCAAGTCCCGCGAAATGATCTGTGTGTGTGTGTGTGAACAGACTAGCTCAAAAACTATAAACCGTGGGAACCTAAAATTGGTTATTTAAAGTAGGTATATGCCCGCGATGTGACAGCAAAAATTTCATCAAAATTGCTCAAAGGGAGGGGGTACTTTATTTAATAACTTTTTACGTTTTTTTCGATTTTCTCAAAAACGGCTTTAAAGATTTTGATCAAACTGGGTATTTGACATACGTATATGCCCGCGATGTGACAGCAAACATTTTATCAAAATTGGTCAAACGGAGGGGGCACTTTATTTCATAACTTTTTTTTCCAATTTTTATCTTTTTTTCGATTATCTCAAAAACGGCTTTAATGATTTTGATCAAATTTGTCATGTTTAATGAAAATTAGGTGTTCAATAATATCAGGTAAGTTTTATCAGTATTCAAATTTTCGGAGGGGGCTTAAATGGGGAAGGGGCCTTTTTTGTTTTCCTATAAAGTACCTTTGTTTTAGTTTATATTGAGAAATTAACTGTCTCTCATCACGCCTAAAAATAGGAAATGGCTAAATATGATATATGAAAAATCTGGTGCGTGCGCGCAACACACAACTTTCACTTACCAACTTACATAGATTAGAAATTGACGTGTTTTGCTAAATATCATTTCCCAAAGTCACACATTTTTCTACATTCATATCTTATTTTTGTTAATCGTTAAAGCCGTTTTTGAGTAAATAAAAAAACCCGTGAAAATGATACAAAATTTATTAAGTAAAGTCCCCCCTTCGGTTGATCAATTTTGATGAAATGTTGGCTATCGCATATTTGGCATATACATACATCAAATACCCACTTTGATCAAAATCTTTAAAGCCGCTTTTCAGTAAATAAAAAAAAACCCGTGAAAATGATATAAAATTTATTACGTAAAGTGTCCCCTCCGGTTAATCAATTTTGATGAAATTTTAACAGTCATATCTCGGGCATGTACATACATCAAATACCCAGTTTGATCAAAATCGTTAAAGCCGATTTAGAGTAAATAAAAAAAACACGTGAAAATGTTACAAAATTTATTAAGTAAAGTCCCCCATCCGGTTAATCAATTTTGATGAAATTTTTACAGTCATATCTCAGGCATATTAATAAATCAAATACTCAGTTTAATCAAAATCGTTAGAGCCGTTTTTGAGAAAATCGAAAAAAACCTAAAAAGTTATTAAGTAAAGTACCCTCTCCCTTTAAGTAATTTTGATGAAATTTATGCTGTCACATTGCGGGCATATACCTACACTAAATACCCAATTTCAGGATCGCACGGTTTATAGTTTTTGAGCTAGTCTGTTCACACACACACACACACACACACACACACACACACACACACACACACACACAGACACACACACACACACACACACACACACACAGACCATTTCGCGGGACTTTGTCATTTCGACTCAGGGGACCCCAAAACGTGTATTTCCGTTGAAAACCGGAAGTCGAAATTTTTCACGATCGCAATACTTCCACTTACTATATATTTCATATATAGGTAAGTGAAAGTAAAAAAATCTGGTGCGTGCGCGCAACACACAACTTTCACTTACCAACTTACTTAGATTAGAAATTGACGTGTTTTGCTAAATATCATTTCCCAAAGTCACATATTTTTCTACATTCATATCTTATTTTTGTTAATCGTTAAAGCCGTTTTTGAGTAAATAAAAAAAAACCCGTGAAAATTATACAAAATTTATTAAGTAAAGTCCCCCCTCCCGTAGATCAATTTTGATGAAACTTTTACGGTCATATCTCGGGCATATAAATACATCAAATACCAAGTTTGATAAAAATCGTTAAAACCGTTTTTGAGTAAATAAAAAAAAACACGTGAAAATGATACAAAATTTATTAAGTAAAGTCCCCCCTCCGGTTGATCAATTGTGATGAAATGTTGGTTATCACATCTTTGGCTTATAAATACATCAAATACCAAGTTTGATCAAAATCGTTAAAACCGTTTTTGAGTAAATAAAAAAAATATGTGAAAATGATACAAAATTTATTAAGTAAAGTCCCCCCTCCGGTTGATCAATTTTGATGAAATTTTTACAGTCATATTTCAGGCATATAGATAGATCAAATACTCAGTTTCATCAAAATCGTTAGAGCCGTTTTTGAGAAAATCGAAAAAAACTTAAAAAGTTATTAAGTAAAGTACCCCCTCCCTTCTAGTAATTTTGATGAAATTTATGCTGTCACATCGCGGGCATATACCTACACTAAATACCCAATTTCAGGATCGCACGGTTTATAGTTTTTGAGCAAGTCTGTTCACACACACACACACACACACACACACACACACACACACAGACACACACACAGACACACACACACACAGACCATTTCGCGGGACTTGGTCATTTCGACTCAGGGGACCCCAAAACGTGTATTTCCGTTGAAAACCGGAAGTCGAATTTTTTCACGATCGCAATACTTCCACTTACTATATATTTCATATATAGGTAAGTGAAAGTAAAAATCAAGTAAACAAATACAGGAGAAAAAAAGAAAAATATTCCGTCAACTCATACTCGTAAAACACCTTGAGCTCACGCATGCATTGTACGCCTTTAATGACAAACCAATGCGTTATAATAAAAGATGTTCTGTTCATGTAATGAGAATTATTTGTTTCATGGGAACTAAATGAAATATTTAACAAGTACATAGAGAATTATAAAATCAAACGACTTGGATTATTATGCTTGCATTGCGAATTATCACAAGGGCATTCTTCTATAATATACCGCATTTTCAGAGGGATTTGACAGTGTTCACATTTAGGTCGCGATTCTTTTGTAATAAGGTGCGCATGAGTCATGTTCGTGTGGCGGATTCTAATTCTTTTTAACACGACTTCTTCTCTTCGATTGCCCCTGAAAGCACTCCTCCACTTTTTTGTAGTTGGTTTGATAGATCTCAGTTTATTGGTAAGTGGTACTTCATTCCACGTCGACTCCCAACTGTTGAGTACTCTTCTTTTTAACCAACTACCAATGTCGAGAGGTTCATATATTTGCAGTAGAGGTCCGTTCATATTTGCTGCTTCTTTGGCGGACTTATCTGCTGCTTCATTTCCAGGAATACCTCTGTGAGATGAGACCCAAAGAAATTTCACAGTTTTGTTAAGGTTACGTAATATATTTACGTAGTTGTAAAGTTTCTGTAGTGTTTGCCTTGGTTTACTGGGTTTTTGTAAACTCTGCAGGGCCGACATAGAGTCGGAACACATTAATATTTTGTCAGAACAGTTGTTGATAGCTTCGTATAGGGCTTTAGCGATCGCTTGTAGTTTCGCTGTATAAATTGTAACGTATAATGGTAATTTGTACTTCTTCACTACGTCTCCTTTAACTACCGCAAAGTCTACATTTTCATTATTTTTCGAACCATCCGTATAAAGAATTTCAAAGTCCAGATATTCGTCCGGGATACTAATTTTTTCGTTTTTTGTGTTTTTAATTAGCCTTTTCAACCTCAGGTCTACACTAATAGGTTTAAGTTTCCAGGGAGGTTCTTCTATAGTATAATTGATGCTTTCATCATTTATTTCACTGATTTCCCTGATTATTTGTTTTAGCCGAATGGATAAGGGAGCCGGGTTAATAAGTTTGTTTTCAAATAGATGGGCATTATCTGGGTGGAAGATGTGATTGTACGCTGGATTGTTCGGTTGAATTTTGATTTTGGCTATGTATTTATTCATTAATTCCTGTCGCCTAAAAACATGTGGAGGGATTGAGGCCTCAGCGCAGAGGCTTACAGTTGGACTAGTCCTGAAGGCTCCAGTAGCGAGTCTTATGCCCGAGTGATGGACGGGATCCAACAAGTGAAGATGACGGTTCTTCGCTGATGCATACACAATACTTCCATAGTCTATTTTCGACCGAATGAGGCTGGTGTACAACGTTAATTTTTGGTCTGCTCCCCATGAGGTTCTGGCTAGTATCTTCATTATTCTTAGTCGCCTGTAAGTCTCATCTCTTAGGTATTTTATGTGATTTAACCACGTGAGTTTCCTATCTAGTATTAGGCCTAAAAATTTGACTTCTTCGCGAAAAGATAATTCATTCCCATACAAATATAACTGGGGATTTCGAGACGGAGACCTTTTTCTGGAGAACATAATGCAGTCCGTTTTCTCAGTTGAGAAGCGGAGATTATTTTTCTCAGACCATACCTGTAACCTGTTAATTACACTTTGTAGAGACCGTACATATAACTTCATCCAGTTATTGCTTCTGAAGGGTAACGTGATAGTGATTTTATCAATCTAAAAATCTTTCTAAAAATTTATCAAACTAATAAAATATAAAAAATTTCAAGTTTTGATGAAAATTAGGGGAATTTCTAGAAAAATCAGGCAATTTGAAAAACGTCGGAAAATTTTTCAAGACATAAGACATTTGAAAGTTATATTCCAATTTAATATCTAGTTTTTTCAAACACTATATACATTATTTGCGTAATAATTTTTAATTGTGATCTCCGGTTGGTGATAAAAGGTTAAGCACATGGTTTATTTTCTCTCTATGTTTTAAAAGTTTTAAGTGAGGAAATTAAGTTATTTTTATTGCTTTTACTTCGTATTAGTAAGTATAACAAGTATGCGATTGAAGGAAGCGAATCTTTTAGTGAAGCGGGTTCCTCCGCTTAAAAAAAAAAGGAATGAACCGCAGGGTTCTAGTGGTGTACCTATTGAAATAGACAATAGTGACGGTACGGAAATGGAACAATCTCTTGGAAGGTTGTTTTAGGTAGGAAACGACAAATGGTATCGGAAAGAGACCCTCGGAAGCATCTTAAGGTTAGTGATACAATTGTTACACAAATTAGTTTCGCGCCTTTATTGAGCCTAAAAGCAGATTCCCAGCCACCAAATAAGCCACCTTTAAATACTAAACCTCCACCAACACACTTAAGTGATGTTAAAGACTAAAGAGCGCTAGTAACCTTCTTTCACAATGAAGGTGGCCCCAACAGCTTCAGGCTGAAAACATCTGTGAGGGGGTTTAGTGTCTATTCAGAAAATGCAGACGTGTATCGAAAGTTCGTTACCAGTTTAAGAAAAGGAGGTGCAGACTTTCATACGTACCAACTCGAGGAAGATAAAAGCCCTCGAGTGGTCAAAAAAAACCTTCACTTCGCTACACCCGTATAAATCATCAAACAAGAACTGGAAAACTACGCCTATGAATCTACAAATGTAGTGAATGTTATATAACTTCAGAAAGTTATTTCCACAGGGTTCAGAGACGTCTTCTATACGGTAAATCGCAGCTGGAGTACCGTACTATAGTACTGGAGAAGATTCGGTACTCGCCCCATTACTCTACATTACGTACACACACGATATTCCTTGCATCCCTGAAATTTTAACAGCAACATACGCCGACGACACAGCAATCCTAACAAGGCACGAAAATCCAACCCATGCATCACAGAACCTTCAACATTAATTGACAAAATTACATGACTGGTTTAAACTTTGAAAAATCCGTCTAAATCCCGACAAATAACAGCACATAACCTTTACTCTTAGACGTGAAACGTGTCCTCCTGTTTTCCTTGACAACACACAGATACCACAGACAGACACAACCTTGGTTTGACATTTGAAGGAGGACATGGGGTCCAAATATTAAGAAAAAAAGAAAAACTCTAAACCAAAGATTAAAACTTCTTTACTCACTTCTTTCAAAGCATTCAAAACTAAAACTAAGACAATTGAACACCTACACTTACTTACTGAAACCTATTTGGACCTATGCATCACAAATATATGGGACGGCAAAAAAGACACATATTAAAAAACTACAAATCTTTCAGGCAAAAACATTCAGAACAATCACTAAAGCACCATGGTATGTTAGTAACATAACTTTACACACCGACCTACACATACCGACTGTCAACGAACACATACGAACCCACTACAAAAGATTCCATGACAAATTACAAGGACACCCCAACTCACTCATTAATGAAATGGCCACAACAGTCATGCCAGGTACCGCCCGTAGAAGGCTAAAGAGGAGCTGGATGAGGGACCTCCTTGTCTAGTGATCAAACCTAGTAACATTCAAGCCAGGAGGAGATGCCGCTGAGTAATGCTCCACCTCATGCCTCTCATGCCATTTTTATAAATTTATTGTCAGCTAATTATCTGGTTGTTACTATTATATTAACTAATATATAAAGATATATTTCATTTTATATTATATATATATATATATATATATATATATATATACATATGTGTATATACTAGCAGTGCCGGCCACGCGTTGTTGTGGCTCAGTAGGTATATCCTAATATTTTTAAACAAATACAGTCAAACCAATATTCATTGATAAAGATGAAAACCTTTCAGCTAATCAAAATCCAACGTGATTGAGAACAGAGCATTACACCATTTAAAAGTATTTGGTAAGGAATATAGGTAAGTTAAAGTTTTTATTTTTTACATCTCATATTTCAATGTAGTTGGTAGGTATAAATAGTTCGTTTGGTAGATAACGTTAATTTACAAATATGTATTTACAATAATAATATACTGTTTTTTTTAATTTTTTTATTTGTGTTATCGCCTCTACCCTAAAGGGTCATAGTTGTATAATTGTGCTTTAAATCCATTTGTAGACTTCTGTGCATTTAATGAACTTGAAAAGAGTGCTGACTCTTTCTTCGTTGTCTTTCATAATTTCCTTTAACGATTCAGAAAGACCAACTTTTTTCCGGTACTTTTCGAATCGTGGGCAGGGACATTATCACATTTTTCACAAGTCGGGGCTTCTAGCCTCCTAAGTAGATAACTGTGGGTAAAATGGCAATGCCCAATCCTCAGCCGGCACAGCATCACTTCCTCTCTTCTTGATATTCTGGAACTTGTGATCCATTTCCTTCAGTCAGTTCTTACCCGGGTTAATTGGCGATTTTCTCAGGCCCAACTCTCCTACCATTCTGCTAATTGCAATCTCTTTGTTTGGAGAATCCAGTCTTCCAATATAACTTTATTTATTTTATTAACTTTTGTTCCGTCTTCGAGTCTTGCTAAGTGAGATAAATCGTCAGCTGTTTCATTGCCTGAGAGTAGCTACCCAGAGGAAGACAACGGTTATGCCTTTATTTTTTTATAGCCCACCATTCGTTAAGATGATTAATGAATTTCGCGGGTATGGACTATTTATGGCTGCCAACACACTCCATGAATCCGATACTAGAGCCCATTCTTTTTCTCCTGATTCCGCTATCAGATAGAGAGCGGAATCCTTTTTTGATGCATCGGTATAAACTAACTCGAAATTGCTATATTTTTCTACTAATTGTAAAAAGGATGACTGAACTTCTACCGGGTAAGTTTTGGTAACCTCAGCTATTGATCTATTGATTATTGGCCTAACACTACTTCAATTTGTTATTGTTAGTTTAGCAACGGGTTTAATATTCTTCAGCGTCATGCCAATCTTGGCTAATGCGTCATATATATCCTTTTGATAGGCGTTTTTCTCAATTTCTTTGAGACCTCGATTTCCCGACCCTTCGGCAAATAAGTGTTCGGTAAGAGGGTGGTGTGGTGAAGCTTTTAATTTAGCAATATATTTGAGTGATAAGAAAGCTCTTCTTAAAGAGGTTTTTACATAATACAATTAAGAATTTTTATTAATTCAAAGACTAATTTGTGCAAAATGTTTTGGGTTAACCTGTTTTTTTTTTTAAACACAAATCAAAGATTTGATGGTTTCCACACACATGAGCAGGCGATGCCCACGTGAGGTATGCCATTTCCCATGGGAAAAACAAGGACTTTCAAAGTCCAAGCCTCAAGTGGACATTGTTTGCCCTTGGGATTTGTTTATGGTCACGGCAAAAGCCAAACGAATAGGAAATTGAAGCCGTTTTTAATTTTATTGAAAATTCTGACGGGGTAGGGGAATACGTGGCAACAGGACGGTATCTCCTCTAAACCTTCCAGTCAAAATTGTTGCTCCAATAACATTTCCTATGATCCTTTTAATGACCAAACGTGTACCGTTGCACAATTGAGGTGGATTTAAGTTACGAAGATGAATGATTGGTGAGCAATTCTTCAACTGGAGATTGTGTTGTGGCATTTCTGGTATATCCAGGTAATTCAAAAATTCAGTAGGGAAATTTACGGGTTCGTTTTCATCTAGAACATTGTCAATTAATATTGGAAGATTATTTCATCGACATCAACATTTTTTGCTGCAAAAATAGCACGAATACTCAGCCAATATAGTAGAAATAATAGTTCAAAATATCAGGAAAGGCACTTTCTACTAGTTCATTTTTCGTCTCTACAACAGTAGAGAAATTTTCTGATAATTTGATAAATTTTGAATTTTGATGCAGCTGTATTTTACCGTTTCCAATCTAGAGCAATTGTTTAGAAAATATATCTGCTGATGAATCATTTTCCAGTAGTACTCTCATATTTATGGTGGATATATCTGAAACTTGCGGTTTATCCAAATAACAGTTATTCCTGTTCAGTAGAGGTGTAATTATCATTATATATAAAATTTAAAAAATGCCGCGAAGATATGTAATCCTTTCTTAATCAACAATAATTTAAAGATAATTAAAAAAATGTATTCTCGGGAAATTAACACCGAAATATCATTCCCAATAATAGCCTACTTTAAATTAAAGAAAGGATTAAAATCTTCGCTGACATTTCTTAAATTTTACAAATAAAGATAATTACAACTCTGCTGAACAGGAAGGAACAGTCTCTATTCGATTGGGATTAAATTTTTTCAACTTTAAATTATTGTTGACAAAGGAGGAATTACAAATCTTCCCTGACATTCTTTAAATTTAACATTTTAGAGCACGGGATAAAAATAATAAAAAGGTTTGGTAAAATAAAAAAACATTGTATTCAAATAATAATAACAAAACGAATAATGAAAATAAAGAAAGTTCTGTTAAATAAATAAACAAATCAACTGAAAATATAATATTAAAGTCTTAATTATGCAGTTCTTTAGCAAATCACAAAGTATCCCACAACACCTAAGCACACACTCAGGGAGTTTTCATATCTGGTTACCGGCAGTGTAGCCAGCTCACTAATTTTCACTACTTTTTGGCAACACAGACTCCCCAAGTCAGGTTTCTATTAGGTTACACCTGTGACAGTAGGTGCTGTTACAACATATATAGAATATTATTTCAAATAATTGCCTAATTTAAATTATTAAAATGTATTTACTTTACTAAAAGTTGATATCAAGGGGCCACTGCAAAGCGTTTCAGCACTTAGCTAGTAATTTAATTAAAATACAAATAAAAAAGGAAAAGGAAGAAAAATTACCTACACTTTTGAGAATTTATTGTAACCTTTTCTTGATTTATTTATTCTTTAATGAAAATTAACAATAAATACAAAGATTTTTATTACTATTTGTCTGTGAAAAATAATAATATAGGAACAAATAATTGCACTCACATAACACAATACAAAATTATAATAATGATAACCTGTATTACAATAGCATGCCTATAATCAAAAACGTTATGAAATCGACATATGACGCCATATTAATAAATCGAAACACGACCTACTGTATTTGCAATAATTCCTAATAAAATAAATATTGTGGTCAATAATCAAGATAAAAACTATCCTACCTTTTAACTTGGAAAAAACTATAAACATTGGAGCCAATTTCATTAAAATCGGTTGAGTAGTTTCTGAGTTATTGTTAGCCAAACATCGGGACACGAAATTTTTATATATATATATATATATATATATATATATATATATATATAAGGATATTTTATTTTATTCACTAAAGAGGTATTTTCATACATTTAATAAAAACAGGGGGGTGTGTTTCGGTGAGTTTTTTTTTTTTTCGGTAGGGCAAGTAGAAGGCTGGAACTTTACATTAATGCAAAAGTATCTTCCCGACAATTCAACATAATCTATTTTATTCTTTTAAACAAGTCTAATTTTTTCATCGTAATCAAAAGTACTACAAGTTAACCGTTATGATATTAAAACTTGCTAAAAACTAGTTATCACAGAGAAATACATACCTTTCGAAACCATGTAGAGAAATTTCAGATCATTTGTTAAATGGATTCCACAGAAATCACATCTTTAAGCATCTTACAACTCAGGAAAAAAACACTGCGTACTCGATTCGATCACTCGGGCAGGAAGTGGATAGAAATAAACGATATATATCTCGATGCAAACATTCCTAAGCTCCCAGGAAATACGTATTGTGATGTTCTAAAGTATAATTTATTTTTAGGACTTTTGACCATGATTTGATGGTAACTTCAGGAAGGAAATATTGGACACAAAATCTGGGAAAATAAAAGTGACAAAAAAGTTTAGATACCTAGGTAAGATAATATGTAGAAACGGAACGGGTAGGACATCCATAGAAGAAAGAATAGCCAAACTGGAAAGACTAAACTTCGCCACTAGAAATGTCTGTAACAAGAAAAATTTGTCCTCAAATGGAAAAGTAAGGCATTACTGTACAGTGGTAAGACCTGTAATACTGTATGGTATGGAAACAGTAAGCCCTCCGTGCCTTGAGAAAATCCTGAAAATCGAGAAAAAGATTCTAAGGAGGATTCACGGACCCAAGATGATGCAAGAGGGGTACAGACTAAAATCGAATAAAGAAATATACATGAATATGTAAGATTTGGAAACAGTCGTCGGGTCCAGAAGACTGAAGTTCTACGGGCACATGGTCAGGATGAATAGTGAAAGGCATAGCAAGAAATCACAGATAAAAATTGCTTAGTAGAGAACTTTTAAGGAAAAAACTTCCCAATGGTCCCCCCAAATGACCACAACTTTTTTGTAATGACAACATTATATCGCGGCTATCTTTCTCAGTGTGGGGAGTATAATACATTATTGTATCTAGAAGTTTATTAGAAGGATTCCTGAAATTGTGGTTATAAAAGAAAAGTTTTATCGTCTCTCACAATTGAAGAGTTAAATGATATTTTCATAGAATTTTAAATGAAAATTTAGTTTTTGACTAAATTAAAATTGTTAGCTCTTAGCCCGTTATTATCTCATCTTCAATGTTTTTTTTAATAAAATACAATATATTTAATTAAATCAAAATAAAACTCTTCGGGTTCAGAACTTTAATAATAGACGTCGTAAGCTCACCCACCACATATGATCTTGAGGGTTGCCATCCGGATCGGTTCCTGAATGTCGATGGGTTTGCCTCCATTTTCTAATAACGATTTGACATATATCTCTGAGTTCTTCGATATTCCTCCTAAAAAACTTTCTAAGATCTTAAAATGGAAACTGGGTGTCAAGAGTTTCCTTCGAAGCCGCCATTTATCTCCTGCAAGACAAACAAACATCATTTGTATTTCGTTCACTAATGGTTTAGTACAGAGATGACAAGTTTATTTTATTTGCCCTGCTTTGCTCGGAACAGCTTACTCAAATATCTGATGTACAACTATTTATAATTATTTTTAAGTTGACATACTTGCAAAACTTAATGCGTTAGTCATGGTATAGGTTAACTCATTTAGTTGCTGTGTATATGTATATTCAAGTTATATAGTCGTTGTCTATATGTGTATAGACAAATATATATACACATATATGCAACTAATATATACATCAACTGCCATTTTCGCTCTTACGATCATGTTGATCTTATTATCCATTCAGATTACAATAGCACTTGAGTATAAACATAGAAAAAATTGCAAATATACATATATTTAGTTACTTATATTTTTGTGAGATACTTTTCACACTGATGACACTCTCTTATTAATTACATTCATTCTTTGATGTGAGGCATTTGTGATTGTTTAAAAGTTTAAATAAAGATACATTGGAACTACTGACCAGTCGATAAGAGGAGACCATCGTTTAACCAAGGCCTGAAGAAAAGATATTCCCAGAACCCTTTAGAAATGTGAACTGAGCTGCTTAGCACCGGCTGCAATATAAAAAAATATTTTTAAGATTGTAAAATAAACAATTACGAAAATAAATTATTTTTAAAAATGTGTTATTTATTTTATATATATAGGAAAAGTTGCTTATAATATAATATAATATAATAATAGAAACGGCTATAAAGATGGGCGCAGGTGGAAATATGGACAAGCCTTTTCATTTTTCGAGGGTGCCTTGTTTTGCATTGTGGTACGATGCCAGAAGTGTGAAAAGGCCACGGTTGCGGTGGTTAGATGGTGTATCCACTGATGCAATATACATCCTCGGTGTTCATAACTGGAGAGCACCAACAGCCGATAGAGATGACTGGCGGACCGAACTGCGGGAGGCCCTGAATCCAGAGTTGGGCATATTTATATTTATAAATACGAATACGAATTTATCTTTATCTTAATTTTAATGTGAATATGAATATAAATTTATTTATATCACAATATTTGTGAACACGAATACAAATAAATTCGTACAAGTGTGAATACGAATAAATTCGTATTCACATGTGTGAATATGAATTTATTCAAATATAGAAATTTTTCTGTAAATAAAAATAAATTCACAGCAAAAATTGTGAATATTCACAAAAATGTGAATATTTATACCTAAGTGTGTGAATTTGGCCGTATTTACGAATAAAGATGTGAACATGGAAAATTCACAAATTGAGATCTGAATTTCTACTAAATTCATTATTTTCGAATAAATTTTATCTTTCTTTTCGGATTTCTCCATATTGGTATACATTATTGGGTTAACCCTTTTTACGGAAATCAGCTCAGCACATCATAAATTACCTGATATCGATTAAGATCGATTACTAGGTCATTTGGGTCGCTAATTATGAAAATAACATCGATTTTGAGATTCCGCTGTCGGGTATCGATTTATTACAACTTACGCGATATAATTGATCTTGGGGTCGACTGTCGGGTTATCTGAGGTGCTGAATATGAAAATGATATCGATTTTGAGATTCCGCCGTCAGGTGTCAATTTATTACAACTTACGCGATATTGTCAAACTTAGGGTCGACTTTAGGGTTATCTGAGGTGCAGAATATGAAAATGATATCGATTTTGAGATTCCGCCGTCAGGTTTAGATTTATCATAGCTTATCTAATATTAACGATATTGGGGTTAGCTTATTGATAGCGCTAACAAAAAATGCAATAATTCGATTCCTGAGCGCATACTTTCAATCATTATTATTTTGATAATCAGGGTCTTTTAAACATTCATCATTTTTATCAGGTAAGTTGCCACTAAGCGATTACTGAATACTTCATCTGACAATTGATACCATTTTCGTATTCGTAGTCGACCCCAATATCATTTATATCGCGTAAGTTGTGATAAATCGATACCCGACAGCGGAATCTCAAAATCGATGTTATTTTCATAATTAGCGACCAAAATGACCTAGTAATCGATCTTAATCGATATTAGGTAATTTATGATGTGCTGAGCTGATTTCCGTAAAAAGGATTAACCCAATAATCTATACTAATATGGAGAAATCCGAAAAAAAAGATAAAAATTTATTCGAAAATAATGAATTTAGTTGAAATTCACATCTCAATTTATGAATTTTTCCATATTCACAACCTTTATTTGTAAATACGGCCGAATTCACAGACTTAGGTATAAATATTCACATTTTTTGTGAATATTCACAATTTTTCCTGTGAATTTATTTTTATTCCCAGAAAAATTTCTATATTTGAATAAATTCATATTCACACATGTGAATACGAATTTATTTGTATTCGTATTCACAAATATCGAGATATAAATAAATTTATATTCATATTCACATTAAAATTAAGATAAAAATAAATTCGTATTCGTATTTATAAATATAAATATGCCCAACTCTGCCTGAATCTACCAGTGTTTTAGTTCCAATAATAATATTATACAAGAAAAGAAAAGAGGCCCCCTCAATTATCAAAATAATATAAAACATAGTTTAAAAAATAAATCTTATAAATTGAAAGATTGTTTTTTTTTTTGTTTTTTTTGTCTATAAGATTGATACATCTAATGATAATAGTTAGATATTACCTAAAGGCAGTATTAAAAAGGCAAATATTAAACATATTCATATACTTATAAGACATTCAGTTCTTGAGACTATATTGTTCAACAGGATATCAAGAAGGGGACCAAATTAGTCTCAACAATACATTTTTTTATTTATAAGACGTTTCGGCTCTTTTGAGCCATCTTAAGTTCTAAAACATTTAACAATACAATTAATCAATCAAAAACATTTTTGAATACAATCATTTAGATCTGTATTTAATATATATACAGAGCAGCAAAACAGGCAAACAAATCATTTGAAATCACACAGGGATTTCACACAGGGAGATTAAAATTCACAGATACAACTCTCAACCAATGTTTCTCCAAGACACCCAAAACACTCAGGGTGAGCAAAGTCTAATTCATTATAGTACACCCTCCAGCAAAGGCCCATTATTTAGAAGACCCAAAACTATATTATGTACAGCAGCTGTATACTTCTAATTAAAATTAATGACCCATGCAATCCATATAAACTTAAGTATTAATTTTTCTTAATATTTACCCATATTGTATATTAGTGTCTGTTTTAAAATTGACAGACTTGTCAATATTTTCTGCAATATACATTGCTTCTAATAACTTCCTCTTTTTGTTATTACTTTCTCCATGTAAAATGTGGGCCCCCTCAAAGTAAAATTCATGCTTGCTCATATGGTGGTGCTGAACTAGTGCTGACTTTTTCTTGTTTTCTTCACTTTTTTTACAATCGTTTTTATGCTGATAAAGCCTATCCTTTAAATATTGCCTAGAACTATACAGAATTAGAAGTATACAGCTGCTGTACATAATATAGTTTTGGGTCTTCTAAATAATAGGCCTTTGCTGGAGGGTGTACTATAATGAATTGGACTTTGCTCACCCTGAGTGTTTTGGGTGTCTTGGGGAAACATTGGTTGAGAGTTGTATCTGCCCTGTGTGATTTCAAATGATTTGTCTGCCTGTTTTGCTGGTCTGTATATCTATTAAATACAGATCTAAATGATTGTATTCAAAAATGTTTTTGATTGATTAATTGTATTGTTAAATGTTTTAGAACTTAAGATGGCTCAAAAGAGCCGAAACGTCTTATAAATAAAAAAATGTATTGTTGAGACTAATTTGGTCCCCTTCATGATATCCTGTTGAATATTCATATAAATACCACGATAATAATTGCAGCCTAGAGTAAATAGAGAATGTTTGATAATATTAATAATAGTAATACTTGTAGAATACTAGTAAATAAAACACAAAATAGAATGTAGGATAAATTAATATAAAGAGTACAGGGAAAAAAGAAGGATAGTCACAAATTCTTCATTGTGAAAAAATCTGATTTTTAAGTTTAAAACGCTACTAAAATTCTAAATTAACATATTTTTCAACTGCTGCAATTTTTTTAGAACCACCATACTCCCCGAGATACATTACATCAAGATAGGAAGAATAAAAAAAATTACTATTAATAAAAAGCATGTATTTTTCATAAAATCTCCAAACTTATAGGCACAAACAAGGAGACTCATAATAGTCATTGTTGGCATGCGCCAATCTAAAGAACGTTTGGTGTAAGAGAAGAAAACATTACTAGTGCGGCAATTTTTTGTAAAATTCTTGATTTCTTGGGTGGCGAAATTCTTTCAAAACTTGGAGATCGTCATATTTTGGTTTGGACAACGGTAAGCGGTGTATATATTCTGGTGGTGGTCTCTCAAGACGGTGTTACCACCTCATAGTACTTGTCAATGCGCTGAAAAACAAAAAATCGAAAAATTATGGACTATCCTTGTTTTTTCTCTGTACCCTTCATATATAAACAAATGAGTAAAATAAAAATAAATATTATTATTATTCTCCTTACAGATCTGCCCTTGCGCAGTGGTACATCAAGCAAATGTCATCTCCCTGTATCGTTTGGAGTTTTGGTTTCCAGATTCTATAAATAGGTTTCATAAAGGGGACAGTCCTCCAAAATATTTCTGATGGCAACTGTACTTTATTTTATTAAACGTCACTTTATGCTATTATGGATAATCAGATGACGCTACAGCGGTAGTCCTAAATTTTGCCTGTACAGGTTTATTTAGGATAGGGATCTTTAACGAGTACCTGCCATCGCACTCTCTCCTGTGATTTTATTTTTAAACAGGACTGCCATTTTTATAGCAATATGTAATTTCAGTTACGTGCAATTATTTGTTAGCGATCCATACTGTTCACACTCACCCAAACACATCAAGTGTAAGTAATTAATGTTAATACTGTGGAAGAATTTAAGTTACAGAGCGTCTGATTCTGCAAATAAAATTACTTTACTCAATTATGGTAAAAGGGAGATGACCATCGAAGAACTTAATTTAATACATAAATAACATAAAAACGTATAAATCACTATTGAATGATTAAATGTATTAAATGTCCAACTAAGGTCACCAACTATTGCTAAATAATAGCGCTTTTTACATTTTAATGATTGTTTAGAATTTCTGGTCTCACTATTAGCTCTATAGTGGGCTTAAATAATTTTTATGAAACAAAAAGAATACTTGAAATGTCTGGTAAACAACAAAAACTCAAATAACTAGCAAGGTTACAAAAAGTATCAACTTTTAATACATAAATAAGCATGTCATTCGAGCTTCAGAGTAAGACTAACTCTCCAGTCCATCCCTCCTTATATTTAGTCTGATTTAGAACATTCCAGATGGTTCCCGACAAGCGTAGGGTTTTCAAACTCTCATGAAAATGTACTAGAACAGTCACTAACATGTACTAGGACAGTTGTGACAATAGTTGTAAATCAGTTGTGGGACAGTAGTTGTAAATCATATGTTTTGTGTTCAACGTTACAATACTGTCCTTTTCAAAAACTAGAGTTTTGTATTTAAATATGATATATTATCGGGAAAAAGTATCGTTACTTCTCGATACTGATACCAATACTTCAAAAAGAGATAATTTAGCCAACACCGAAAGAATCAATTGAAAATACGTGAAAGTAGATTCAATCAGGACTCTTCATAAGATTCATGAAAACGCACAGGTGTTTTCCGATATATAGTTGAAAATGTATCGATATTTTTCACCGTGTTTGATAAAAGGTTAATTAGCGAGAAAAACTTGTAATTATATGAGTATGTTGACCCTCTTCATTTTTATATAGTTTGAAAGGTAGTATGTACTAAATGTGCTTCCCTAGGTACTCATTTCATTACTCGTTGAATTTTGTTTGATATTGTTGTTATATTTCTCTGGTATCTGCGTGTGTTCATCCCTCGTGTTAAGAGATTTTCATCTTATTTTATCTTTAGATCACTTTATGAAAACATTTCATTTGTTTCTTCAACTTCTTTCTGCATACGATAAGTTATTAAAATGATAAGTACCAGTAAACAAGTGATTTATTATTTTGAATATTATTTACAACCTGATTTCGTTCTCTTTAAACCTTCTTTCAAACCCCTTTGTCTGCGATGTAATCTACAAAAATTACCGATACTGATATCGATATTATCGGAAGTAAAGAATCAATACTTAGATATACCGGAAGTATCGAAATATTCCTATTCTCACCTCCTCCCCTTGGTGCTCAACCGTGTATTGTTTTTGTCTTTTTAATGAGATGGGTCTATTAAATTGAAGCAGTACTCAGGGACAACTTCTATTTCATGTAATAACTCGCAGACAACGTTTCGGCCAAACGGCCATTTTCAAGTCAAAATTTATACTTGTTTGATGAATTATATCAAGCAATACAATTGTTATTTTCTTTTTTGCATTTTTATCCCTTCCATTACGTAAAATTACTTATTTATATACAAATTAAATAAGGTAGGTATTTTTTAAGCTAACTCCGGGAAAAATAAAAGTGTACAGTTGAAACTCTGTTATTTATTTAATTCATGGTAATAAATATTTTTATATACTATCCTATGGCAGAAAATAAAAACAAATTTATTTAGGAAACACCATAGGTGGGTGGGTATATTGCTGTCATTAAGAGGATTAACCACAGTAAATACAAGCGAAACTAAGACAAATTAAAGTGTACAGTTAGTTTATCATAGTATATCTCGGTTCTAATCGTATCCACTCATTGAATATTGCTTTCCAGTGATATATAAATGTATTCTATGGTTTTAATTATTCGGTTTAAGAAAAATGTTGGTCGTTGGCTTAGCTGCAGGTAAGTATGGCGAAAATATTCTCTTTCTCACACCACAGTTGCTAAAATGTTCAATCAATTCAAATCTGATTACAATCGCTTCAAGAAGAAGAGAGGAACAAAAGAAAAGCTAGGATGTCACGCTGTAACGATAAAGAATTCTTTTTGCCAAAGAAGTCTTTTGGCAAGGAACGGTGAATTATCGTGAGCACGAAAAATTAGGTATAATTTAAGTTTTAATATATCTACGAAAACCATCCAGAGCAACACTTTCTGAAATGAATATCAAGTGGACAAAAATCTCAAAAAAATATTCTCCTAACCAAAATGCACCGCGAGGGTCGTGTAGTCAAGGCTCGCAAGTGGCTCTCGATGGGTACTTTGATTAACCTTGATCAAACAAAGGATGTACCCATGGGCAACCTAGATATTTCCAGGCGGAAATTTTCATTTCTTGCAAGATAATGCTCCATGTCACAAATCGAAGGCAACCCTGGAGGGATTTAATGGAATGAGAATCACATTGGTGGGGTGGTCATCTCGCTCCCCAGATCTGAACAAAATCGAGAGCTTTTGGAATTGTCTCTCGAATCAATTGTACGCTAAAGGTACGTTTAATACTGATGATGAACACTGGAGAGGTATCAAAAAAGCAACAGAGGTCGTCACTCACAAAAATAAAGAACTTTGATAGAAAAAAAAGGTGATGTTATATGCTACAAAGTTTTCATTAAAGATTAGGTACATCTCACACTTTTTGATAAAAATTGAAGTGTACACTATTATTTGTCCAATTTTATTAAATGGTTTTAATTGTATATCTAAATTTCAAATAAAGAGTTTATTGTATTCATATTTCAATAATTATTTATTTCTTTTAAAACAAAAAGTACCCGTTGTAAATAATAAGACAGCAATAAGGGGCATAAGCACAATAGGGTGTACACTTTTATTTGTCCCGGAGTGTACCTTATACGAAATGACTACATGAGTAACTTACCTCAACTGCCTCAGGTTCTGAAAGTAAGATATAAACATTACCAAGCATTTCTGCCTGGACAACACTGCCATAAGTGTCGAACCATTCTTTAAACAGAGGTAAGATATCTAAAACAGATATATTGTAAATTATATAATCTATTACTTCGATAACATCATGCATCAAATATTTTATCGTTATGGGTAATTCCATATCAAGTGGTCGATCATCAAAAATTAAAATTTTACCACCAATCACGTATGAAATCATAGTTCAAATCAATTTTTTTTTTTAAATTTAGGATCACCAGTTTCAAAATGGCAGCCATCTTTGTTTCTCCTTTCAGGCCGATTTTCGAGTTTTTAAGCTCTCACAAAAAACTCATTTTCTCAAGACTGGTAAGTCATAGACTAATAATTCAAACACAATTGTTTTCCTAAAAGGCTGTTCTATATTTCGTGTTCCCTTTTAATTTGATAGCTTAAAGATCCAAGATCCCTTAGATTTTAAAGTCCAATATTTGAAAAGTGCTATTGAAAACAACTGCTTTAAATTCACAAAACACCGTTTTTGAGGGCAAGTTTTGGGTATAAGGGCATGTACGCCAAAACTGATTTTTGGCATGATAATAAACCTAACTAAGTAGCTTTCATTAAAAGTTTTCTTAACCCGTATATTCTTTACCTTATTTTTTTATGAATTTTTAAACTTCACATTTTTTAATTTTTTGTTAACTTTAGGCTCTAATATCTCTGGTGGGCTAGTTGATAAAAATCTCATTTTTTTAGATTTCATGCTTACATGCAACATAAACCAACTTTATGAAATTTTAACCTGTATATTTGAGTACTTTGGTAGCTACGAATTTTTGAAATGGCCATTTTCGTGCTCATTTTCATTAAAATTTTACTGTTTGTGAATTTTTTACTTTCCATAACCCTTATTAATTGTTTTGTTTTTTAATTTTATCTATGTACAACGGAAAATATTTTTAATTACTTTTTCATTAAAAAAAAGATAATAAAAATTTAATAGAGTAGATTTTAATTATAATTAGACCCAATATTTTCTTTTTTTGCATTGGACATATATAAAATTAAAAAACAAAACAATTAATAAGGGTTATTGAAAGTCAATAATTCGCAATAATTGGTGGTAAAATTTTAATTTTTTTCTAAAATGATCGAGCAGCCACCTTTGGACCACTTAATATGTAATGACCCCTAAGGTGCTAAAACTTGAAAATTTAGTTCCAATTTAATATCGGCCGTTGTGATGAACCCTTTCTTTCGATTCTTATTTACGATATATCCTCGAAGAACATGATCGTTCAGTCTGAAACTCGATTATTATTTCTATAATCTCCTAACAATATATATTTATTACTGCCATTTTGAAACGGTTGATCCTAAAAATTAAAAAAAAAATGATTTGAACTACTGATTCCATACGTAATTGATGGTAAAATTATAATTTTTTTCTAAAATGATAAAGCAACCAGTTTGGACCACTTGATATGGAATGACCCTTATTCTAAAAAATAAATAAGATTTATTTCCTTATTTAGGTTTTAAAAGTAGTTCCTTACAACCATTTAAAAGAAAACCTAATCTCGAATTTCCGACGAAAAAAAATCAATGATTTCATATGTATTGTTTACTTGTAATTTAAAAGTTATATGTCGTTGAAGATTAAAATAATTCTGTAGAGTTTTCTGATTTCTCCTTCTTTCCTGAGCTTACAGGTGCACGACAAAGATTATTGTGCCTCTTATGAAATTTATATCAAACGGATCAGAGAAGTTTAGTCCGTATTCATAAGTTTGTCATTGAGTGAGCTAATGCTATTCATTAAGAATTCGAAAAATAAGAAAACTGTGGTTTCATTCAGATAATTTAATAAATGTGAAAAAAACACCTCAGCCGTAGTCACAAGAAAGCTGCCTAAGCATCTGTAAAATTTTCTTAGGGAGAATCGGATGAGTCCAGAATATTTTGTTCTTTTGTCAACTAATAGAGAGTTATCTAAAGAAGTAGGTAGGGCATTCATTTCAAATAGGCTATTTTACCAGCAGAAAAAATGGTTATTACTTTGATAGGTAAGTAAAAAATGTAAATTTATTTTGTATTTTAGGTGGACAAGTGTAATGGAATATGGTATTTACTTTAATAAATGATCTTATCTCTTTGCGATACGGTATACATACATTTAAGAAGGATGAAATCCACACGGTCTGTCTTTTTAAATATAGGTACATCTTACCCCACATCAATTCAGTGTCGATGTTTTTAAATCATCGATGTTTTGGACCCGACGTTTATGAACATCGATGTTTTATGTGACGGTGTATTGTTAACACCGGTGATTTTAGTTAGCTTTATTTATTTATTTTTTTTTTAAAGTACTACGGTAAAAACATCTGGTAAGAATCGCGCAACACACAAGTTTCCACTTATCAACACACTTACAAAACTAATTAAAGAATGCAAGTGTTTTGTGAAATATGTAAACCCCCTTTATCATCTTCACAAATATAACTTTTCCACATTTATTTATTTCATTTTGTGTCTCCATATAGAGTATTACAACTATTACAAAAGTTGAAAGTTTTTAGTACTTTTACTATTCATTATTATTATGAAATTTTAATGAGCCTAAAGAAACCAACCTAATTTGATAAATAGTCGATTTGTTTTCCCGCTTTTTGTAAAAATATCGTAAAGGGGAATCGATAGTAGAGGTGTAAACGGCTCGCATTAAATTAAAATTTAATTTTCAAATGTTTTTCTCTTATTCCGTTCCAGAAACCAGGGTTTGAAATTAACTCTTATTTTCTGGGAAAGAGAATAAAAGTCAAATAAGGACTTGTATAATTCTAATAAATAAATAAATATCACATCATGACTTTTATATTTCGGGCCAGAAAATAAAAGTCCTGATATGATCATTATCACAATGATATCTAATATAAAAGTCAAAGCTTGATTTTCATTATTTAAGGATGAATTTATTAGCTTTTTTATCGGATTTCTCCATATTGTTATTCATTATTGGGTTAACCGTTTTTATGGAAATCTTATAGGGTATAATAAATTACCTTATATCGATTTCTGGCCCGAAATATAAAAGTCATGATGTGATTTTTATTTATTTATGAGAATTATAAAAGTCCTGATTTGACTTTTATTCTCTTTCCCAGAAAATAAGAGTTAATTTCAAACCCTGGCAGAAACCGGCACTGATTACTTTTCCACTTAAACTACCTTCATTCAATTCACCTTTACTCCCCTAGACGCTTGTGTTGGAATGTGGGTAACTAATTTATTATTATTAAGTATTATTTTCTTAGATTTTTTTGTACATATTTCAATTTTACGACTTTATAAACTAACTAGATAAACGATCGAAACTTTTACTGATTTCATTGAAATCGGCGAATTCTTATGTTTCAAGATACGTAGAATTTGATAATATTATCAATTTTGATTTCGGTTGGAGGGTGGGTCTCATTAACAGTAATTTAACATTTTCAAATTTCATTGAAATGAGGGTGTGTGCATTGTTATGTTAGAGAATGAAATTTCTTGTTTAACTCTAATATTTTTTTTTAACAATAGCTTCCTAGTAAAGACAGACCTTCATGGCAAAGAAGTTCAAAAAAATTAATTTTTTCAATATTAACCCCATCTATTACAATTCATATAGGATTTGTTCACAAACAGCAATTTCGATAATATAAGAAACTACTGACTAAGTTAGCGAACCCCTTACTTTATGAATTCTAAAACTGTTTATTAATCAATATATATTATAAAGCAAAGTGTACAATGTGCGTGCCGAAAAGGCTCAAAAACGACTCCACGTAGGATTAAGGAAGTTATGTCATATTTTAGCCACATAACCCCTAAGGGAGAAGAAGGTTTCCGTTTTTCTCTTAAGAGTGCAAAATTGAAGAGAAAAAGGCTGGAATTTTACGCCTCTTGCACCATTTAATTGATAGAGATAGGAATTTATGAATGAAAAATTTAGTTCGAGCTCCAGACTACCAGGAAGCGCTAGGGTGCGTTTCACTCAATGTTTATTGTTCATTCATCCTCATGTTTATTGTAAAGGTTATATATTTGTTCAGCTGTTCTTTTTAAATTACTAAAATATTAAGCGAAAATAATTAGTTTCTCCTTTGCTTTCAAAATAAAATAATGATTTTACATCTCATTAACTAAAATCAACTAAAAAACCAACTGGATTCCTTAAAAAATTAGTTTTCTCATAAGAAGGCAGTATAGAAGTATTCACTGATCAGCACATTACATTTAATCTATATATAGTATATACCTAAGTAAATTTAATGCAGTATGAGTGAACATTTCTAAGTAGTACATTGAGCGAATAAAATTAGACATAAAAAGAGATGAATTGTTTGAATTGAAAAAGTTTGAAGTGTTTTTATTGTATTTATGAAAAAGAAGTTGGTTTGGTTACTACTTATGATGAGCATTCCAGTTGACAATACGTCTAACTCCAATAACAGCATTCAAGATTTTATCATCCCTCATAGTTCAAGATAAAAAGAAATATGATGAAACAATTGTGCCTTCAAGAAATTTTGGTTTTCACTTTGTAATAGTAGTAAGATTCGAGATATGCAGAAACCGTCCAAATTACGGGGGGATATCTTAAGGGAGGTTGAAATGTAAGAAAGGTCTTAAAACAATGTTTCTATGAATCTTCGGTAGTTTCTATACTTCTGGATCAATTAGGACCATTATAGTAGTCGGCGCTTAAGTTTTACTCAAAATATAATTTTTTTAACAGAGATACCAGGTTTTTCAACTATAATCTCATAATTTATTATCAGTTGACTACTTGGAATGGGCTTATAGGATTCAAAAAACACAGAAACCATCAAAAACGATGCATAACTCGACAAAGTTGCAGCAAAATTAATTGTTCACTTACCATTTTCAACCCCCTGTAAACTATACAGGGTTCCTTATTTGGGCCGACTCTGCAGATCTCAAGTCTGCAGAATATTGATACCCAAGTTAAAACCGAATTTTCAAGAAGGTGCTAATTTTGTTCCCTATTTCCTTTAATTTTAAAGTTTTTCTAGTTTTAAAACTACCACACAACTACCGGAGCGAAGCCGGGCACCCAAGCTAGTTTTAATATAAAGTTCAAGTCGTTATCACAGACATTTGATTTAAATTTATTTAATAAAATGGTAAATTAAATAATTTTTTACTACACTACAAATATTTTTTATTATATATAGATAAAGAAAAATAAAATTAGCACATTAAAAGTTGCATTAAAAATTGTATTTTCAGAAAATATTTAAAAAGTTATTTTTAACACTTGACCTCATTCTTGTTTTATTTTTTGTTGGTTTATTTATCTTTCCATCCGTGATAACTTCGTATATTAGATAAATATCTTTTGGCATTTCAAAGCTTTTATAAGATTTTTATTTCTCCAGTTTCTATTTATAAAAACAATATGTTCATAAACCTTTATTTGCCTATTGGATTCATAGTATTGTAAAATTGACCTTTATGGTTTAACCTTCTCATGGAGACATATACACGGTTTGGCCGATACCACATGGTGGCTTTGGCTTCTGATAGGTCACGTTACATTTTACCACCAGATTTAGTTGCATTGAGTATGTAACCATCTTACTGAAATCCGCTTTTCGGGTTATATATTAAAAAAGCTATCTATTTTATTCACTTTTATCATGTTACCACTATCTTGAATGTAAACTTTGAGCATAAACACTTTTTAAATTTTTTGCAAACATTAATAGATCTATTTTTCTTACGTAATCCAATTTAGCGAGATGGTAAGGTTTGATCTAAATGTAAACACCTAGTTGATGTTGGTTTTATCATTTCAGAAATTATCTGATTAGGTTTAAATGGTGAAGGCAAAACTCTTGAATTTATTTATTTAGAGTAATTAAAAAATATTTTCAATATTTAATTGGCCCTCTAAATTCTTGGGGTTATATATTTGTTGGATTTAGTTGATCTAAACAACTGGGTTGAAGCTTTCACGAGGACAGAATGTTTTAAATTTATATTTATTACAAAAATGACCATGGCCACGTGACCATAATTTAAAAACCTTTAAAAAGAAAGCACTCAATTTAAATATACAGTAAAGAAAAGTAATGCTATCGTGACAAATTTTTACTTCCGGTTCTCAAAGGAAATACACGTTTTAGGGTCCCCTGAGTCCAAATAACCAAATCCCGCGAAATGGTCTGTGTGTGAACAGACTAGCTCAAAAACTATAGACCGCACGAAACTGAAATTTGGTATTTGAGATAGGTATATACCTGTGAGGTGACCGCAAAAATTTCTTCAAAATTGAATAAATTGAGGAGGTACTTTATTTCATGAATTTTGACACATTTTTTTTTTCTCTCGGTTTTCTGGAAAATGGTTCTAACGTTTTTGATTAAACTCCTCATTCTTTATGGGAATCAAGTAATATTTGACATAAGGTAAGTTTTATCATCATATAAATGTTCTGATAGGGCTTAAATGGCGAAGGAAAATCTTCTTCCTATAAAGTACCTTTGATATTGTTTATAATGAGAAATTAACTATTCTCCCATTATTCGTAGAAATAAGAAATGGCTAAATTGAAGCATTTCATAAAGATTGAAATTCCAATTTCCGTTAATGAATGCAGTAATATATATGAATAATATATCGTTGGCCAGCTAAGAACTTTAATAACGCTAACCTTTCTAGTATATTCTTATAATAATTCGTAAAATGCTTGTATGAATGAAAAAAATGGCATAATTACACTTCATACATCAAAAATATTAGGTATGTTCCGACAAACACTTCAAACACGTTGACAACTGTTTCGCATACGCATTGAGCCTTTATTAACAGCTCATAGTTTACAAATAAATGCGTAATGCGTAAAATAATTAGTGGGACCAGGATCAGAAGGAAACCTTGGAAACAATTCAATCAAGTGATTTCGGCCCACATCCTTCAACATGTAGCTTTAGCAACTAACTAACTCTAACACTAACTGAGACATAAATTGACAAGTTTAAAAAGACTTAATAGGTACCAATAATACACATCGTTGGAGGAGGAATCAAGTGTCCCAATAGCTTTTTTAGGCGTTATTATTCCAACTTTTAGACGCTCGAATTTCTTCCTTCCCTCTCTATGAGAATATTGACCCCCCCCCCCCCAATAATTTGGTGCTGGTGACGCCTATGATTTTTACCTTAATTTTTTGTTTGGTTTCCATATTACTAATTGGTAAGTGTTAGTCATAAAACTAAATCAAAACTAAATGAATTACAAACTATCCATAAGTAAATTATTAAACTATCCATCAGTAAATTAGTAAACTATCTATAAATAAAACTTTTTTTTATTATTAAAATGAAAAATAATAACTCTTTTATGCCCTTTAATGTGCGAAGACGAGAAGTGCGTGGTGCTCATAATTAAGATAAGTAAGTTGTGACAATACCTCTCCCTCTCTAGGCTCATGTCTATATCATATTAAAAACTATTTGTTAGTTTGAAAAATAAGTTTTATGCATTCCCTTTTCAACGGTAAAAAAGTAAAAAAAAAAGAGATTCCTCTCTTTGAAAACCAGAGAAAGATGTTAGTTTTTACGGAATTTAGTATTTTTTAAACCTTATTTTGATATTTCAGTATTAAATCGATCAAAATCCAAGGTGACTATCCAATTACCTCATTTCAATTTCACAGGAATTAATTTTTAGTACCTTCAAACGGCAGTAAAAACCTCGAGAATTGTAGTCACAAGCGCTTAACAGAAAACAAAATATGCTTTTGTCGTAGTGTAGTAGTTAAGAATTGTTTTCTTGTAAATAAATTTGCTATTAGTATTTCGATAGTCAAAGTATTTCAATTATAGATGAAGCGAATTCACAACGAAACACATACTTTAATCGAATGTTTTAATTCTTTCTTTTAGGTTTCTCCAAAATAAATGAACCACTTATAGAAAATTCCTCTGCAAAGAACTATTTAAACGAATCAAATTATGACTGCCTTACTTCAACGAACTTATTCCATTCAACTTAAACGTCTTAACTCTTTTAAGTTAAAATTAAAAGTGTAACTTTTTTCTAGAAAAAAATTTGGAATAGTTTAGAAAACTAAATTTTGTTAACCTCAGAACCTATTTCTTCTGTATTTGCCTTTTGTTATGAAGCGTAGTATATTCTTGATAGATCGTCAACTTTTCAATTCAATCAAAGCCCACAATTTTCTAACAATAATTATGACATTAAAAGGGTCTGTTTAAAATTTTAACATTTCTTCTACAAGCACAGAAAAAAATATAATTTATTATTCAAAAAATTGGAAGCTTAGTAAAAAGATAGATCTGAAGTTTCATATCTAATCCGAAAACATTTGATTCTACTTTTGAACATATATTAGCTCTCCCGAAAAATCATGTTTTTTGAAATATGACGTTCTAGTAAAGAGCGAGTAAGATATAAAAAGATAATTCAAATCTTACACTCTTATACCAGGGAACCTGAAATTATCTATACGTTTATTATTTAAAATTTGTTATGAATAATAAATATTATAAATAAAGAAATTCCATTTTTAAATATGCGTATAGTCGATGCCCTATAGGATCATAAATACGCTATCAGGAAAAACTTCTAAATAAACTATTTGGTTCAACTTGTAAGCTAATGTAGTTAAAATGGCTGTAATATGGAGTAAAATAATTATTTCTGTGACATATGTGTAATTATACAGAAAAATAAATGTCACTGTCCAATATTTGATTTAAAATTTTAAAACTCCAATGTTTCCGCGAAAAATAAAATTATAATGAATAAAAAACTTTTCTCTAGTTGCAGTGTACGAACAGGTTTTGTTAATAAGGCCTCTAATTACTTTTTTTGAGACTTAAGATATAATATGGGGAAATATATTATTTTTTATAATTTAGTACATATAATAGATAAATAAACAATCTATTTAATATTATTTTAGTACGATTATAGCAAGCTGAAGAGCTAGGTGTGATCTGTTATTCACCTCTTTCGGCGACGGACAAGAGCTTGAAGGCCTGGCCGAAGTAGGGTAGGGCCGGTGGTCCAGGGGGGCCTCTCGACCACAGCTGCTTAAAGCGGAGGAAGAGGTAGGCGCAGAGCGCAGCGAGCAACCACATCGCCACCAGCATCTTTATCACTGAGCCCCATCCCCCGTATCTACTACCTGTACTAGTGGTGGGAGGGGTGTAGGGACAGAGGTGCACGGGTAGATTCATCGGGGGCTCTGTCCCCCTCCCCCTGCTTTAAAAAATATATCCTTATCTGATTATCGATAGTATTTGAAAATTTAATTTTGATTTATATCTTTTGTTAGGCTATCCTTATTTTAATTGTTAGGGGAGACCGGGGATAGTTTGTGTGCGAATACAATCAAATAAAGTCTTCAGATAGGTAACAGTAGGCTGAGAATGTTGTTATCTCTTCGCCGAGAGCGCAGAAGAATTGGTTCTGCGATAACCTGTAGCAAATATGTAAGATTGTAAGTTAAATTAATCTGAATTATTTATTTTTTAATTTCACTTACGAAATTTTAATTCCACTTGCTATATGAAATATATATCAAAGAAAAGTACTGTTATTGAGGAAAATATCAACTTGAAAAAAAAAAAATCAATATACAATTACTGGAAAAAGAAAGAATAATTAATATATATGTAGTCTTGTTTGAGAGAAGACTGTGTATGTGTGTGTGTGTGTGTGAACAGATTAGCTCAAAAACTATGAATCTTACGAACCTGAAATTGGGTATTTGTTATTCATGTACATGCCCGCGATGTAACAACAAAAATGGGTCTGTTTGCGAAGACCACATCCAGTTACGTTTACGACGCACAATGGGAAATATGCCGGATTTAGGTGGACAAAATTCTGAAATTAGTCCATATTTAACCTTTGGGGTCCCAGATAACGGAAAAAATAATAAAAAAAATCTAATTAATTTTTTGACACATTTGGCGAGCGAACAGTGGTCAAAGATCAAATTTATTTGCTAAAATCTAAAACTTTCCTACATTTAACGTTTGAAGTCCCAGAATACGGGAAAAATAATACAACAATCCAATTATCGGCTCAGAGTGGAGTAAACCTGCTACTAGACATATTTTAAATCATTTAGGAAACTCTTTAAATCATAGATTGTAAAACTTTTTTTTTTATTATTATTTTTTTAATAATCAATGTACATTGAATAGAATTTAAATCAACAACAGAAATAAAATTAGGCTTAATATATAATAATTAATAAACGTAATTAGGCACAGGTAGATAAATATAAACAACAAATTATCTTTAAATAATTTATTTTTTGAAGAGAAAAGATTTGGCTCCGCCGGGAGTCGAACCCGGGTCTCCTGCGTTACATGCGAGGATGCTAACCGCTACACCACAGAGCTCGGCTCAAGGCAGAGCAAATCCTTCCTCTTCACTGATACCTACTCCCCCTATCTCACAAGTTATTGCGAGTAGTAGCGGGAGGTGGACAAATTTTGTCCAATTTATGATATTTTATTGACTTAAGTCAATTTTTTAAATTATTAATCTAATCTTAAATTAATCTAATCTTAATTTATGGCTGACCACCATTTTTAAATTATTTTTAAATAATTTATTTTTTGAAGAGAAAAGATTTGGCTCCGCCGGGAGTTGAACCCGGGTCTCCTGCGTTACATGCGAGGATGCTAACCGCTACACCACAGAGCTCGGCTCAAGGCAGAGCAAATCCTTCCTCTTCACTGATACCTACTCCCCCTATCTCACAAGTTATTGCGAGTAGTAGCGGGAGGTGGACAAATTTTGTCCAATTTATGATATTTTATTGACTTAAGTCAATTTTTTAAATTATTAATCTAATCTTAAATTAATCTAATCTTAATTTGTGGCTGACCACCATTTTTAAATTATTTTTAAATAATTTATTTTTTGAAGAGAAAAGATTTGGCTCCGCCGGGAGTCGAACCCGGGTCTCCTGCGTTACATGCGAGGATGCTAACCGCTACACCACAGAGCTCGGCTCAAGGCAGAGCAAATCCTTCCTCTTCACTGATACCTACTCCCCCTATCTCACAAGTTATTGCGAGTAGTAGCGGGAGGGAATTAATTTAAGATTAGATTAATAATTTAAAAAATTGACTTAAGTCAATAAAATATCATAAATTGGACAAAATTTGTCCACCTCCCGCTACTACTCGCAATAACTTGTGAGATAGGGGGAGTAGGTATCAGTGAAGAGGAAGGATTTGCTCTGCCTTGAGCCGAGCTCTGTGGTGTAGCGGTTAGCATCCTCGCATGTAACGCAGGAGACCCGGGTTCGACTCCCGGCGGAGCCAAATCTTTTCTCTTCAAAAAATAAATTATTTAAAAATAATTTAAAAATGGTGGTCAGCCACAAATTAAGATTAGATTAATTTAAGATTAGATTAATAATTTAAAAAATTGACTTAAGTCAATAAAATATCATAAATTGGACAAGATTTGTCCACCTCCCGCTACTACTCGCAATAACTTGTGAGATAGGGGGAGTAGGTATCAGTGAAGAGGAAGGATTTGCTCTGCCTTGAGCCGAGCTCTGTGGTGTAGCGGTTAGCATCCTCGCATGTAACGCAGGAGACCCGGGTTCGACTCCCGGCGGAGCCAAATCTTTTCTCTTCAAAAAATAAATTATTTAAAAATAATTTAAAAATGGTGGTCAGCCACAAATTAAGATTAGATTAACAAATTATCTTCTTCACTATATGATATGAATGATCCAGATTCATCTGATAACTCTGACTCTTAAATGTCGTTGTTTGGTTTCTTAAGATTTGATTTTTTTTTAAGAGAATAATTGTTCGTTCGAAGTAGTGCACTTCAGTAAATATAGCACATCTGAATCTAACGGTATTTTTTTTACAAGTTTTCCAAGTGAAGCAACAACAGGATCCGATGAACCTAATAGCATTTTCAACAAATCACTATTTTTCGCTATTCGTGAATTTTTTCTCGTATTCCGTTTCCTGAAACATAGAAAGTCTTTGTTTCTGGCTTCCTAAGCCTCTTTAGTCAATTGTCCGGTAGGAACACATTGATTTTCAATAATCTGAATGCTATGGTCGAAGATTTTATGAATCGTGGGAGTCACCCCGTACCAGGAATACAAATCTAAGCAGAGCCGTTTAGTTTCAGACGTGTATTCGGTGAACTTTTCTACATCGATTTCGTATCCTGATGACATTGGAGGATAACCCTGGATCGCTTTATGAGGGCTTCATCTAAATCAGCTATAGAAGCAGTTATTTCCGAATTTTTGAAAAATCGTCTAGCCATGTTACCATCATTTTTGTTGGTTTGGTTCCAGAATCCTTTGTTTTGGTTGGTCTACATTAAGACATAACTGGACTTTTAATTCTTTTTGGATCTTTTCCTTAATCAAAGTAAATGCTTGTCGATCTTCCTCGGTTTTCAAAGTTTTTTTTCGTTCATTCAAAGTTTGTCTATATGCAATATTTAGGAAGATTTCAAAAGTCCGAATCCACCCATGTAAAGTAGCCAAACCAGAACTATAATTTTCTTATGTGGGTGGGTGTAGGGGGAATGAGCAACTTTGATCTTGAAATACTTTTGGGGCTGCTTTGCATAAGCATGTCTGAGTTGCAGTCGACAAAGTGAGCCAAAGCTTCTTCAGGGGAAAAACGTCGAATGTTGGTAGAGGTCGAATTTCTTGTAGAAGATGGCTGTTGAGAGGTAGATGCACCTTTCACAACTTTGGGAGTACTACGCTTACCAGAAACATAAAGCGCGTGCTGTGCAGCGAAAGTCAATTTTTCACAGTCTTTCTTCAATAACTAGTTGACTTTTCTCCCTTTTTTTTTTCTCAGTAGAATATTCGAAACATTTTTCAGGGCGTCCTGAGCGTTGACAAGCAGGTTGGATAATTGAAATACTAGAATCCAAGTCAAGTGAATCAAGCCAACTGGAGTATTTATTGAAAAAATCTTCCAGTTTTTATTTGTCCGATCTTTCCGAAATTTTGTCGGAAAGACGGGGAAATCATAATTTTCAGAGGTTAACCTCTATATTTTCTTCATTATTAATATGCCTTGGTGGTTTTTTTTTTTGGAAACTTAACCCACTCTTCAAAAAATTTCCTCCTGGTGATTCGGAGTGATTTATCTGAAAAAAATTATGTATCACCCAAAACGCAAAAATTCTTTGCAACATTTAGAAACTAGAAGGATTAATGAAACAAATCCTATAAAAAATTCCTTGGGGTAACTTGGGGGTTATATAGCTTTTCGTTGTTCAATAATGGCATAAATTTAAAAATTGCAAAATTAACTCTACAGGTAGATTGGAATGTATATTCAATATGGAATGTGGAAATATACTGTCTTACCTGTCTCAGCGATGCCCATTGTTAAATAAAAGCAAAAAGACTTGGCACTAAACACACCTTGAACATAATAAATTACGATCGAAAAAGATAATCCCACAGCCACATTATTAGTCACTTGTGTAAAAAGGAATGATTCACTCATTCACTATATGTTTGTAAACACACTATGGCGGGAATTATTAGTATTAAGCGTCTTACCAACTAATGATGATGATGATGTTTAGAGAGGTTGTGACCATGATGTTATCTAACTCCCATCGCCTTTATTTCAGTTAAAATGTGCCTTGAATGGCTTTAATATATTCTAGCTTTCGCTGCGCTCGCTCTTCAGAGATAAATAAACCCCCAAAAGTTCCCCAAAATTTTCAGTGGCGATCGGGCCTTAATTTGAAGCTGCACTTCAGTTCTAGTGCCAAAATAAATGTTTAAAAGATGTAACGGTTTACTAAAAGTAACTGGATGTCGCGTCATGGTCTGGATGTGGTTGTGGTCTTCGCAAACAGACCCACAAAAATTTCATCAAAATTGGTCAAACGGAGAGGGCACATTATTTAATAATTTTTTTCTTAATTTTCCGTTTTTCTCAAAAATGGCACTAACGATTTCTATTAAACTTGTCGTGTTTTGTGAGGAAATACATCTTTTAGTAAGTACTAAAACTGGCAATAATTCAGCTTCTTCCTTTGTTCCCGACAAATGGTCATTTTTGGCCTTCATTTCTTGACCTATGTGTACGTCAAAAAAAGCTTATTCCACCAATTCAGATTTCTGCTGAGGATATTTGAAAAAAAAGTAATAGTCTGTTTTCATAAAAAAAAAAAAAAAAAAAAAAAACATTTTACAAAAAAAAAAAAAAATTAAACCGACTTCGAAAACTAGGAACCAGTAAAAATAAATGCACTAAAAAGTATGAAATAATTACCTTCTGATTTTTATAAATACGCAGCAAAATTGAAAATGGTATGAAAAGCGGGAAATGCATTAAAACGGATAATTTCATTTTCATTAGTAGGAATACATAATAACTGTTAATTATGAATAAAAATTGTCCCATTTTCACATGTTTTTTTTTATTTACTCAAAAACTGCTTAACCGATTTTGATTAAACTCGGTATTTGGTGTATTTATATGCCTGAGATATGACTGTAATAATTTCATCAAAATTGATTAACCGAAGGGGGTACTTTACTTAATAAATTTTGTATCATTTTCACGTGTTTTTTTTATTTACTCAAAATTGGCTTTAACGATTTTGATCAAACTAGGTATTTGATGTATCTATATGCCAAAGATGTGATAGCCCGCATTTCATCAAAATTGGTCAAACGGAGCACTTTGTTTCTCAACTTTTTTTGTAATTTTTACCTTTTTTTCGATTTTCTCAAAAACGACTTTAACGATTTTCATCAAATTCGTCATGTTTAATGAACATTAGGTGCTCTCTAATATCAGGTAAGCTTTATCATTATTAAAATGTTCTGAGGGGGCTTAAATGGGGTAGGGGCCTTTTTTGTTTGTTTGTTTTTGTTTCCTATGAAGTATCTTTGTTTTGGTTTATATGGAGAAATTAACTGTCCCCCATTACGCCTAAAAATAAGAAATGGCTAAATATGAGATATGATAAAAACCAAGTCAACATATAGAGGAGAAAAAAAGAAAAATATTCAGTCAACTCATAAAACACGTTAATGAGCACGCATGCGTAGTACGCCTTTAATGACAGATCATTGTTCCTAATTAAAGCCGTTCTGTACATTTAATGGAAATTATTGGTTTCATGGTAACTAAATGAAATTTTCAACAAGTACATAGAGAATTATAAAATCAGTCGACTTGGAGTATTATGCTTGCATTGCCGAATTATCTCAATGAAAATAAAAGAAATTAGAAAATATTTAATAATAAAAGAAATTAGTGTTTTTTATAGAGCAAATGAAAACAAAAATAAAAAATGAATGTGGAAAAATGTGTAACTGAGTGAGAAGTGGTATTAACACAACGCATTAATTTCTAATCTAAGTTGGTATGTGAAAGTTGTGTGTACCATATTTTTACATTTAAGTCGATTTTCTCAACAGATACGTTTGTTATTTCGGTACCTGAGAATATGACAGCCTTGGAATGGAAACAATTCCTGATAAATGACAACTTTAAAGATTTTCGTCTCTAGACTCTCTTATCGACAATATCAAATCCTGTGAGTGCCACCAGCTAGGAACGTTATGGTTACTTAGAAGAAAAAAAATGAGACAATTAAACATCATAGATGGAATTAGAGATGGAAGAAAATAATATTGAAATTTTTTAGCAGGAAGTATTTATTTCATTACTGGATATATCCATAATATTTTTCTTAATTTTTGAACCACATTTAAGCTTAGTAAATAGTTTTGTGTTTTCTTAAAATCAATAATTTGGCACTTACAGCCATTTTCATCTAGATACTTCAATAGTTGCAGAAACAAAATTAAAAACCGATAAATGTAATCCAGATAACATAACAAAAGTGTATTTTAACTTTTAACGTGTTAATTTTACCTAACAATAAACGAATTGGCCCTACACTTGGTAAAGGTGGAAGGTAAAATAGGGTCGGCCTCAGTACACATCACTGTGGTACACCGCTTACCTGTTCATATTTCCCGGATAGTTTACAGCCTATTCTTACCCTGAAATTTGGAGAGAAATTGCCAGATATAATTGAATATAGTCCTCTTCTCCCCACGGATTTCATTTTTTTTTAGGATTAATGAATGGTCTATGCTGTCAAAAGCCTTATTCATGTCGAAGAATATAGTGATCATGTGCTGGGAATTTATGAAAGTATATTGAGCCTCAGTATCCAATCAATATCCAATATAGGTGATCTATAGTGCTTCGTCCTTTTCGGAATCCACACTGAAACGTTTGCAATAAGTCATTATTCTCTATAATCCATTTTGTTGATCATGCGTTCCATGATTTTGCTTAGGCCTTTTTTGTATATTGGTATTACTATTGAATCCGGGAAATACCCATAAATAGAGACAGTGTCGTCATTTTAAATTATAAAAAAGGAAAGTAGAAAAACTAGTGATGGAGAAATAAATATTAAAAGGTAGTTTAACTGTAAGCAAACACTAATAAGTAAACAAAGGCATTGATGACGTTAGGGTTTTATCCCTTTTAAACCCCAATAAACAAACATATTTGATAAGACTGATTGAGCACTATCTATATTGGATAGGCCCAATAATTCAGTAGCAATAAAGAAGAGTACCACCGACTATTGAATAAAAAAGTATACACTTTGTAGTCCAGGCAGCAGATTTGGATTAAATTATTGTTTTCCTTACAGAGCCTATTGCATTTTTCGCCTTAAGACTAAGATTTTCTCAGTTTTAGACGAATTCCTGGTTCTTGAAAATTAAATGCCAAGGTATACAAAGCTTTTTAAGAACTTCCGACCGCTCTTCACCATAGTAAAGAATATATGCTATGGTGTTTTGGGTATTGTTTGTGTTTTGGGCTTCCGTTAAAAATCACTTAGTCTTACTGCAGTTTATTTCTAGAGAATTTACAACACTACAATGTCGGTAAAATATGTTCAGCTTCCTCTGTAGAACAATTGATATCTCTTATTGTAGATCAATTGCAAAAAGGTCATCTGCATAAGCGAGAAGGATTATATCTTTTACTTCATTAATAGCCATTCCCATACAACCACTAACGCGCATATATTCCTCTACATCTAAGATGAAGAGAGCAAAAAGCATAGGACTAAGTGAATCCCCTTGGTGGACTTCCGTGGTTACTCTTATATTTTTGGTTGAAAAAGATGAGATAAGTTCAACCAAGTTTTCACAATAGCCTTTTTGTAGATATTGGATATCCATCTTATAGGTTTTGTACTAAGTCCTAGTTCATGCAACTTGTCCCAAAGGAGATAATGGTTGTCATTATCGAAAGCTTGCTTGAAGTCAACTTTATAAAGATACTACCCTTTCTTCCTTATTCAAGAAAGAATTCAAGTGTTATTACATTATGAATAAAAGTTTAAATGACAAAAATATTGTCCATTCACCCAGGTCCTGGTCTGAATCCAGATTGATAGTAAGATAGTCTTTATTTCAGCCTATTTCACCATCCTGGAGAGATCATAGCAGTCAGTAGTTTCAATGTTATGTTAAACAAAGTAATAGGATGGTAGTTAAAAGTGCCACGTATTGTGGATGCGGTCATGACAGGAAAAGTAAATTGAATTTATAGTTTAAAATTATAATAATGTAATGTACTGTATATGCTCAAACCCGGTGGTCAGTTATACCTGAAGGCGGCAAGGTCCAGAAAATAACGCCCTGGAAGTAATTGAGGCCATTACAATATATTATAATAAATTAGGATTAAAAATTATAAAAATAGAGCAAATGAATTTTAAGATAAATGATATATATAAGCAAGATAAGGTTGGGATAAAAAATAAATAATAATTATAAAAGGTTGGGATAAAAAATAAATAATAATTATTATTAATTCCACTACTTTATACATTACAATACAAATATTAATTACAATACTAAATACATTTCCACATCGAAGTCCTCAAGGATGCTCCCATTTCTTTTCGGGATCGTTCCGCAAGACCCGAACCAGAGGTCTCTCACGTTGAACTCTCTCACTCCGAAGGTCTCGCGGAAATTTTCTATAAGGAATGGGATGCACATTTCGATTACGTTCTTTTTCCACTGCACCCGCCTTATCGAAGTTTATGAGGCATTGCTCTCATATCTTACAGGTGGGTCAAGGAATAGTGCCATCCTTCCTTACCTTACTGATCCGTCAGAGTCATTCTCATCCTTGAAATGGGTGACCTGGGCCTCTCTTCCACGTTGAGTAAAAACGATGGTCTTTCTCGACGACTTAGCAATAATACAGAAATCGGAAAGCATGCTATAAATTTAAAAGAAACGTTGTGATGCACTCAATCGCTTTGTTGAATGATCTGACCCACCAGGACTTCGTTTCTATTGTATATGGATAGAACAAAATTTTTGCATCTTATTACAAAAACACAAATCTAAAATCTTTTTCTGAGCCATAAGTTTTATTTTTTCCACCATTCAATGAAATTCCAGCTTAAATTTTATGTGATTTTCTTTAATTATTCTTGCTAAAAACAATTTCGAGGAAGATGCTGTAGGAAACTTCTATTTCAGAAAATTCCTAGTTGATATTCATCAGTGTACATATTATTTCGTGTATTAAAATGTTTTTGATTTTTACGACATTTTTTTTTCTTCTTCACCTGTTAGGCTATACAGGGTTTTCCGGGAGAGAGGGGAGGGTGGGGGATTAACACCGAGTATTACTAATTGGAATTTTATCTCAGTTTAACCTCAAATTATGGGAAGGGGGCATAATGATATTTTCGCACTATTCTTCAATATTGGTAGTGGGTAGTAAACAACCCCTTGCTCCCTCACTCCACTATTCCACGCCGCTGTAAGGAAAGCTAGATATAACAAATAGCTATAAGCACTAAGTATTAGCAGCAATTGAAACAGGTTTACTGCACTACATTCCAGGTGGCGCCAAGAGAGGTTTTAAACTGATACGGAAAAAGTAATCTTCCTGTAAAATTCAAATAGGATTAACATTTATACTCTTAATGAGATTAAACCGGGGTATGGTTATAACACTCTTATGACGCTTTTACCATTAATGTGCATTTATGTAAGTGTAATAACTGTATGTATGCATAAACGTATGCTATACAATATTTTTTCTGATCCACACACTTTTGGACAAAAGTAAATTTATTGCAATCTAACGATTTCTGTAAAATTATATTATTAAAAATACAATAATTATGTAACCCCTTTTAATTAATTTGAATTATAGTTATTTGATTTGGGACTCTATCGATTTCACTATTAACTCAAAAAGCATTAAGGTTATGAAAATGAACTAATTTCAAGATTATTATTACTTGCATAATATACGGCTTAAAGTACGGATTAACAAAATCGGTAAACAGATGTTAGCAAAATTCAATATTTATTTTTTATCATGATGATTTTTGTATATATATTATTATTATTATTTAATATAACAAACACAGTGGTTTGTAAACCTGATGCTGAAAATAGAATATCTCGGGGTCTTAGAACGGTTGGAGGGGAAGAGACCAGCATCAGTGCTGCACCGTTTGTTGCATCCTTGCAGAGAAGAAAGAATAGCCTTGCAATGCACATTTGTGGAGCTGTTGTAGTCTCGAAAACGTTTCTATTGACAGCTGCTCATTGTATTACTGATCGTAAGTGAATAACTCCAAAATAATTTTATTGATATATTTAATTTTACATATCAAAATATGTATTCTATTAAATACCAACAAATTAGCTTAGTTATTTTTGTATAATCCAAATCCCTGGATTTATCTCGATGACCTAAACGTATTTAGGCAAAATAAAGTTCATTCGTCTTCGTTTTTGTTTTTTTGTTCTTTCTCATTTTTTCTCTTCTCATTAACACTGCCAAAATGATTTCATATTAAACAAAAATATCTTCTCACGTTAGCTAAACTTCTCACTTTCAAGTCGAAAGTCTTTATCAAGCACCCGAAAATGAAAGAATTTCTTACTTAACGACAAGAATCATTTTTGATATGTCCGAACAGTTTTCAAACCTACTTTTAAACGGTTGAACTTCCTAAGACGACAAGAGCTAAACCTCGATTAAAAGTTGAGTCTAAGATCATCTAAGGCCGGAGATGAGACCTATCACCATGAATTTCCAACAACACAAAATTCACAAATATTCAGCTTTCAAAATATTTAACTTAAAATTATTAAGCTTTATTTAATATCAATCTTAATTAAATTTTATTTTCGTAATTTTATCAATTCACAAATTTTAAATTATTTTCAAATCATATGGTATGCATGAAGGTCGTAAAACACAGTGTTACCCCATCACTGTTGCATCCATGCGACATTTCTTAACTTGTTAAAAATAATAATAATAATATAATAAAGAAAGTCAATGAGTGAAATAAAAAAAGCAAAACAAAACGGTACTAAGATTATTTTAGGTAAAATCATAAGGAGATTTTAATTCGCCCTGCTAGATGGATATACATGAGTTTTCACATCTGAAACTGTGGGAGTAGAAGCGTCATTTTCTAAATGGATCTGGAGAGAAGATTTTATGATGCTGATTTATGATACAGCAACTTCTTGTGGAGTTCCGAAAACCGGAATTTGGCAATTGTCTTAAATTATTAACTGATACGCTATGCATTTACTTTATATCATGCACTAAATGATATTCAATTATTTCTATAATTTTATCACTATATGATGGTGACTTGAACCGTAAGGAGGTGAAAACAAATTATTTGTGTGTAAATTTACCCCCATAGACTCTTTTTTACCTTCCATCAGCAAATTTTGATAACACAAGGTTATTTGATAACCCGAACACTGAGGGGATAAAAAAAAAAGAGGTACAACTTTTGAAGAGCTGTTTCTGGGTGGGGCGTATTTCGATAGGTTATGTGGAAAAACTTTTTGTAGAACTTTGGCAGTGAGATTCCTGGGCGTGGCCTATTCAGCGCCTGATTTCAGCCGACAAGGGCCTCTTTAGATGTTCTTTCATCCCTTTAGAGGGAGCGAATCTAGCGAGCTAGCGAGAGTCGAAAGCTGGCAATAAATAAATCTCATAAAGATCCATTATACCTTAAAGGGTGTGATGAGTGTTCGGTTATACAAGGCCAAATATCACTGTTGAAACCAGAATTGGGCATATTTATATTTATTTATTTATATTGATTAACATTATAAAAAAATATAAGCCTGCATTGGCATGGTTAACCACCGTCTTCCAAGAGCTGTCTCTATAAAATAGATAAAATGAATAATAAATAATGAATAAAAAAATAAACATCTTTATTAACATATCTATTCATACAATTATATGCCGTGTGAGAATAATAATGAAAATAAACAAAACTATTAAATAGATAAGAGATAAAATAAATAAACAAAATAAGAGAAAAAAATATTTAGATATATAAAATTATACAAAAATCAACATCAGGATTACTATGTTATCATTAATAAAATATAAAACGATCACGAATTATTAACTTAATTAGATTATTAATCTAATCCTAATTAAGCTCAATTAACTTAGCTTCAAAAATATTAAATAATAATAATAACAGAGCAATACATATTAGTAATTTAAGTAATTTCCTTTATTATGAATTGTATTGCTCAACTAAAAATTTTCTATATTTATACGCATTACAATGATAGAAAAACAAACAGTTCCAAACACCACCATTCAGCAGCCCTACCAGTTCGTCCCGCCTCAACACATTTTTCTTAAGGTACTTAAACCTAAACTCCTGGAGAACAGGATTGACACGAATGTAATGATACACGTCTTCAATTACTTTCAAATAACAAAGGGTACACAATCTTTGCTCTTCGCCCCTGCCTACTTCATTATTAAGATAAACTAACTGTCCCCGCAATTTGAATATCACCTTCATAACTTCCATTTTATTAGAATGACATACGAGTATATAGTGCCTCTCCCCCAAGTCCATGTTTAATTTCTTGTATAACCCATGGAAATTATAATGCTCTGCCCTCTCCTTCATTTAAGTCTTGTAATGGTCCTGTAATTCGGTCAAAATCCGAGAAATCAAATGACCATCTGCGTAATCCAACGGAACACCTACCTTTTCAAATAATTTTAAGTTTTCCTCGTGCCAAAATATCTTCCTTCTAACTATTTTTAGTGACAACATTTTTGGATATCTTGATTCCGGGAAAGAAAACACTTTTTGGAAATATTTCAGGTGTAAATTGACTATTTCTAGACTGTTCCCTTCCATTTTCCATTTTTCATCCCTTCTCAATTTCCCCCCATTTCGAAATATCATAATTTTTGTTTTTTGGAGGTTGTCCTTTAAATTACATAAATTACTATATTCTACAACCCGATTTATCATCATTTGAAGCACTTTAGGTTCTGGGGCTAACAAAACAATATCATCCGCATACATTAAGCAACGTATGTTTTGTCCTCCTATACCACCACCTATAAAATCAGGGAAATCATTAATAAAAAACGAAAATAGAGCTAGGGAAAGCAGACAACCCTGCCTCAATCCTACAGATGTTCCGAAGCTTTTAGTTACACCTCCATTTGTCCAAACACGGTATGGTATTAATAAATTTAATTGACATACCTAAAGTGTATAGCTCATTAAACAGTGCTTCTCTATCAGGAGAGTCAAAAGCTGACTTAAAATCTATGAAGAGGCAATACAATTTATGGCGTTTTTTACTTGTTTGAATTTTTATAATGTTTAACAAATTAAAGATATTATCATACGTTGAATATCCTTTTCGGAAACCTGTCATTCATGCAATATTTTATTTTCCTCAGCCCACCTTTCGAATCTCAATAATAATATTCCCGTAAATATTTTTGCTTTACAGTCTGTAAAGGATATTCCCCTATAGTTATTGACATTATTCAAAGCACCTTTCTTAAACAGAGGGAAAATTATAGAATTAGAGAAACTGTTAGGTATACTGGATTTTTCATATATACAATTAAAAAAAATTAGAAGACTTTGACGGAAATTATCTGGACAATGCTTAAAAAATTCATACGGAATTCTGTCTAACCTAGGAGCTTTCCCATTTTCGCCTTATAAATGATACTATTTAGTTCTTCGAGTTGGAAATCATTATCCATAGCGGATTTAACAATAAGCAGTGGAACATATACAATTTTTAGAGCTATAATGGATGCATTTAACAAACTATTGATATATTCAAACCATTCCTCACTTCTAATATCCGAACTAATAACAAATTTCTTTTTTTTCACCTCATTTACTAATTCCCAAAAGCTCTTAGAATCTTTTACATTCTTAAACCTATCTGCTAACCCTGTATAAAATTCACGTTTTTTAAACTTACACAACTCTTTGTATTCTTTATTTTTGATTATATACAGTTTTCTAATGAAATTACATTTACTCTTTCTACAAAAATTCAACAGAGTGAAAGTTTTCTGTCTCAATTTCAAGCATTTGAAATCAAACATTTTTCTTTTAATTTATGTTTATCGTCTTTATTAAATTTTCCTCAGAAGGCAGCATCCTTAATAATTTCTACAAAATAATTCGCTGCTTCTTTAGGCTCTTCCGGAACTTTTAATTCAATTTTAGCTACTGTTAAAGCCCTAGTGTATTATTATTTTTTTCTCTTATGTCATTTTTCCACCGTTTGAACCAGGCCCTTTTATTTGTTATTGGTTGTATTTTTTCTTCTTTAATTTGTATTATCTTTATCTTCTTTATGTATAGTTTTTTGTAGGTTAAGACGTTTTTTACTTATGTGTAATGTAAATTAAATTGTAAATATCATATTTTTATTTTTTAAGTATGGTTACAAGAATCATATGACATTTATATCAGCTGTAAATAAAAAACAAGTGAACGACGAACACGGCGATAGGCCGGTGTCATTAGTGTTTGGTAGCTGCTCGGGGAACGACTCACCACTGTTACCAACCGTTCCTTCACCCACCTCATCTCAACTATAACACCATAGCCTGGAAAATACTATTATTTCGATGCATCTCATGATGAAAGCTGATGATATATAAAGAAGGCGGATTTTCAGCTACACACTGATATAAGGTACCTTATATATATATATATATATATATATATATATATATATATATATATATATACTTTCACCATCTGAGTCTACAAGGACAGAAGAACCTCATCTTTTTTTCTTCCACTGATGAACAATTATTTTATTTATTTTTCTGTATATACCTAACGCAAGATTTTTTTAAAGTTTGTTTATCCCTTTTTAATTTTAATTCCTAGATATTTAAGTTTATTTAATTTACTTTCATAATTAAGTTATATTATAATTTTATGGGTTTAATGTTATTTTTAAGTTTTATTCTTCCTCAATATATATATATATTTGTTAACATTTGGAAGGGCCTTTTACTTTTCTTTTACCTTTATTGAATTTATTCCTATTGGTATATAGGCACCCACCTTACCCACCACATATTTCATACAGTCCACTTACTCGTCTTTTCCCGCTAAGTGGGGAAGACTTAAAATCTCACCGGGGAAGGTTGGTGTTTCAATTGCGAAACGCCCCTGGTCCCAACAACAGCTACATTACTTTTAAAAATTCTACCGGATTGGACGGGCCGGATTCTAGCTCTATTAAATTATTTTGTTAAAAATCAAGCATTTTTCCGTTTCTATTAAATAATTTTTTAGTCTTTCAAAATATTCTTATTTCATTGTTTTCAATCACCTGTTAATATTGGAAGTTTATTTCATTGTTTTTAATCAGCTGTTCATATCACATCGGCCGAATTATTTGATTTAATTTTTAAAATTTTTGTATCTAGAACGATTTTTAAATCTCTTCTAATTATGCCTCCAAAAATTAATAATGAGGAGCTTCGAGCTACCTTAGAAGATTTAGAGGACCAGATAGACGATTTAGTTGCGGACATTAGGACGACGACTTCAATAGGATTAAGCCTACCCACCGATTCATCGCGCGAACCATTATTTTTGGCTCGCCTTTCGCGAATCGATTCCACATATGAGCGCTTTGAATCAGCCTTTTTTGAAGCTAAATCTATTGCAAGGAAATTAAATGTCCCTGGGGAAAGATTTAAAGAATTAAAAGAGGAAATTCGTTCCTCTTATTACCAGGCATTGTCACTCAAAAATGTCCCCGCTGACGATATAAATCGAACTCACGCGTCTATTACGAATCAAGTTGTAGATGTTTATCCCCACTACCGATTGCCAGCCATCGATATACCGTCATTTTCAGGAGATATAGCTAAATGGCAAGAATTCAAAGAAACCTTTCAGTCATTAGTCCACAATAGGGATGATTTGGATAATGTTCATAAATTTCATTATTTAAAATCAGCTTTAAAGGGGTCAGCTTTCCAAATTATTTCCGCGATTTCAATATCGGCCGCGGGCTATAACCAAGCCTGGGAATCACTCGCCAAAAAATATGATAGCGAGAGAACTTCCTTATGAAGATCTTAAACTTTAGGCCTATTTCTAAGGGTAACCTTTCCAATCTCGAAACCTTCTCGGCGTTTGTTATAGAAAGCGCCTCTGCACTTCTAAAATTGGGAATTAATGACCTTCCGGGATTCATATTGAGCACTTTGGCTCTAAGGCTGTTAGATGCCAAGACTAGGGAAGGCTTTGAGGCAGAATATGGCTCAAAAACTGAGCTTCCCTCTTGGGAAGAATTCGCTGATTTCATTCAAAGGCAGTCGGTCAAACTACAGTCAGAGTCCCTCCTCACCAATTCTGAAACGGTTTCAGTACAGTCCAACCCCGGGTACAGTAAAACTTCCCGACAAGTATTGATGACCTCTATCTCTTCAGGGAACCCTGTTAAATGCCCGATATGTAAAAATGATCACCGCGTGTATGACTGCTCTAGCTTTAAACGGCTGACACCACAACAATGCACCAGCCGAATTAAGAATTTGAGACGATGCATAAATTGTTTAGCTTCCGGGCATTTTGCAAATCAATATCCATCTAAAGTATCTTGCCGGCATTGCGGTAGGAGACATCATAACCTACTGCATTTTTTCCCTCGGAAGATTCAAAACTCCGAGTTACCACACCCGAGCCCTACGCTATCTTGCTCCGATAAAGGGGCAACTAACCCTATTATCAACGTTGATCCTCCAGGTTGCAGTACTAATGCTTCCACGAAGCCCTCTGAACCGTCGGTTACTTCCTTACCGAGGAACTCTATATTGTCTGTGTCCGCTGGTAGGACGAACGTCTTGCTTGGCAACGCATTAGCTAGGATTCAGGACTATTGGGGACATTGGCACGATTTGCGAATCCTGATTGACAGTGGATCGCAACGTTCCTTTATAACTGAGGAATGTGCTCGCAAGTTAAATTTAACGTCTATGCGCAGCAGAAATCAATTAGTTGGTTTCGGTAATCAAACTATTCCTGGGGTCAAATGTGAAACGCCATGCATTATAGCACCAAGGAAGACTTCATTTCCCAAATTAAACACCGTGGCTGTTGTAACAGAACGGATATGTGAAGATATGCCCACCAACCCTGTTCCGAAAAATACTGCAGAACATTTTCGAGGTCTGGACCTAGCTGATCCATACTTTCATCAACCCCAACCTGTAGACTTCCTTCTAGGTGCAGATATATTTGCATACATTCTCTGTGCAGATAACATCAAACCGGAGCGTGGGGCTCCTGGTGCAGTTGAAACTATTTTCGGTTGGATTGTAATGGGGCCTATTGCTAAAATCTCACCGGACAAAGTTTGTTCCACCACCGTTCTTCATACCTCAACAATGTCCAGGTCCCATTTTGATTATCCTCCGCGAAAATTAAATAAATTTTGTGAAACCGGAAAGGTCGCGAGCGCAACAAAATCTATTTCTAAAGGTTACAAGGTTTCTAGCAGCCTTGTGAATGCTAAACGCGCGAAGCATTGTTTAATTACTCACCCGCGCTATGAAGCTGGTCACTTCTCAGTGAAAAATCCCCACCAATTGAAAATTTTAGAAAACAAATTTGAAAGTGACTCCTCTCCTCGCCATGCTGTTGTCAAAAACAGCGTATCTACAAAACCTAGATTCATTTTCGACGCTAATGCAGGGACCTAAAGTGATTATCTCCTCACAAGCCCAAAATTACTGCGTGATATATACGAGGTCGACTTAGTATTTTGCAAACCCCAAAACCTGTTTGCAATGTACATACCCTCGGAAGGTGTATGTATTCCATAGACTTCCATTTAATCCATGGTGCATCCCTTTAATGTAATGCGCGCAATAAAACACATTCCGTTAGGCAATCTAAACCACCTGAAGTCGTTTGAGCCATTAAACCCTTTCGTGGATCCCGTTGGTTTTGTTAGGGAGGGCGGCAGATTATGGTCATTTCTCAATGTTGGGATTGGTTTCTACGGTCCGTTCCTCATCAAAGAACCCCGACACTATTTGGGGCCAAGTTTTCACCCCTGGGCATTTCCTGGTCGGAGCACCTCTTGTAGCACCGCCGGCTGTGTTGCTGATTTCTGAAACCATTGGACACTGGATTAGCTGAAGTACACTCAGCAAAAGGTTAAGGGGAAAAAGCCGAGCAATATTATTGAACTGGGTAGTTTAGTTCTGCTAAGGGATCCCATCGTACCCCCCTTACAATGGCCCACTGCCAGGGTGACAGAAGTATATCCTGCAAAGGATGGAGTGGTTAGGGTGGTCAGATTAAACATCGGGGAAGCAGAACTCACCAGACCTGTCTCCCGTCTATCCCCTTTAATTCGAGAGAAAGAGAGTTCCTGAAAATTTGTACAAATTTTGGTTGGCGGTATGTTAAAGCCCTAGTGTATTATTATTTTTTTCTCTTATGTCATTTTTCCACCGTTTGAACCAGGCCCTTTTATTTGTTATTGGTTGTATTTTTTCTTCTTTAATTTGTATTATCTTTATCTTCTTTATGTTAAGTTTTTTGTAGGTTAAGACGTTTTTTACTTATGTGTAATGTAAATTAAATTGTAAATATCATATTTTTATTTTTTAAGTATGGTTACAAGAATCATATGACATTTATATCAGCTGTAAATAAAAAACAAGTGAACGACGAACACGGCGATAGGCCGGTGTCATTAGTGTTTGGTAGCTGCTCGGGGAACGACTCACCACTGTTACCAACCGTTCCTTCACCCACCTCATCTCAACTATAACACCATAGCCTGGAAAATACTATAATTTCGATGCATCTCATGATGAAAGCTGATGATATATAAAGAAGGCGGATTTTCAGCTACACACTGATATAAGGTACCTTATATATATATATATATATATATATATATATATATATATATATATATATATAAGTTAAGGTCTGGAGTACGGCAGTATTAGGCTTAATACCATCTAAGATATGTAAACACCTCCAGATAGTATATAAGGAGGTACTGAGGATAAATAAAGTCAGTATATATTTGGAATCTGTGTAAGTTATTTCGCCACCTCATTTGTTCTTTTTTTTTATTCTTTTTACGTGCTCGAATATAAGTGGTGCCGAAACCCGGGAGGGAGTTAGCGGTGTGACGGGAAGCCGAGTGCCGATTTCTTCTCGATCTGTTATTGTTGTCTCAGAGCGGCCATTTTCTTTTTTTCGCGTCCTTCTGAATACGGAAATCTCTCAGTATGGCGGAGAGTGTATTAAAACCAGCAGTGTTGAAAATACCGCAGGTATCGGAGGAACTACCCCCACTACCAGAGGAATCACTGGCATCGGCCCATGCAACGACTTTAGAATGGCTGAAAGTGTGGACAGCGACAGCGCAGGAACTTCGTAGGGCGATTTCAGATCTGGGGAGATTCGGAGGCGAAATTGGTGAGCTGAACCACTTCCTCAAGGGAGGGGATCGGCTGATGGCCCGTATCGAAGCGAAACGGGCGGAGAGCCTGCTAGACCCAGGAGATGCGGAGGCACTAAGGGCCGCCCTCGAATGCAGAGTCAAACGGAGCGTACTCAACCTCATCCAGGCGGATGAAGAAACCCCGTGGGCTACCGTGAAGGAGAGACTCAAGAAGGCGTATGGAGGGGGTCGGTGGACCCCAGAAGAGGATATGTTCCAGATGTTCAGAGAGACGAGGAAGCCCTACCAGTCGAACGGCCAGTATGCTGGCGTATTACTGGCCAGATACAACAAGCTCACGGAGAAAATGCGAGAAACTATGAGCGCTGTAGAAGTAGAAGCCAGGATGGAGTTCCTATCAACCATTTGGAAGGTCCAGCTCGCTAAAGAAACGGGACGGAAAGAAGGACTGCCCAGGGATAAGACCTTCCTCGAATGCGCGCAGGAGATGGTGGATGCATGCGCGAGGGAAGAAGAAGCTCGCAGTTGCGAAGTGGATGAACCCGGTTGGACAAGGACTTCTTATAGGCGATCAAGAGCTGTGACGTCGAACTGGAGACAGAAAGAGACGGCAGGTGTAAATAAAGAAAGACCATCAGGAGGTGAGAGAAGATCAGGACAACCCAGACCGCGAAAATTCAACAGAAAGGAAGAGAGAAAATGCCATGGGTGTGGCAAACAGGGACATCTGGTGGCGCAGTGCCCCCGGACACGATGCTTCGAGTGCGGAACAGAAGGGCACATAGCTAGACAGTGTCCGTATCTATACCGGAGAGGAGAAACTCGACCGGAACCTATGGAGGTCAACACCCAGAGGGTTCGGAGGAGCATCAGCCCATCCAGAGAGAGTGCATCCTCGGAAGAAGCAACGGAGACCTCAGGAACTTCGGGGAGCGAAGACGAAGAACCAGACGGCTTCAGAAACGAGAGAGCCCGTCGATCCAGTGGACAACGGCGAGAGGCAGCGGGGAGGAAGAAACGGTTGGGAGCCTGAGGGGAGTGCCCGAAGGGAGGCGACCGAGCAATAACATGTAACAACATCAAGAAGGACGCATGCTGGTTGCCGATCATTAAAGTGAAAAGTGGAGTTAAGTGTCTGGTGGATACCGGGAGCTCCAGCACCATCATAGCCAGAGCGACGCTGGAAAAGCTGTTTGGCGGAGAGGCGACACCGATAAAGGTGACTGTAAATTAATCACCCTGGGGGGCCCATGTAGCGTAGAGGGGGAAGCGATGATTAGATTAAAGGGTTGGACAGGGAAAAAGGGGAATCTGAGGGTCCACGTGGTAAAGAACATGCCCCGGGAGTACCAGATAATAGCGGGCTGTGATCTATTAGGGAAAGTAGGCGCGCTTGTTGAAAATAAGCTTGGGAAGTGGGAAGTCACAGTTGGAAAGAAAGTATACAAGTGTAAAAAGGCCACAGTGAGTAAAAGGGGTAGAATAGGGGCGCTTAATAGGGTCGAAGACTGGAGGGATTCCTTAACCGGAGAATTCGAGGATATCTTTTTCAAAGAGGGAGAGTCATTGGGGGTGACAGGTAGGACGGCTCACGAGATCCCACTTAAGCAGGAGAGAGTGACGTATGTGAAAGAGCGAAGGTACCCACAAGCTCTCAGGCAGCACATTAGGGACGAAATAGAGAATCTGAAACGCCAGGGCATCATTGTGAATAGCACATCGCCTTATAATAGTCCGTTGTGGGCGGTAAGGAAGAAAAGCGCGCCTGTGGAGGAAAAGTACCGGGTAGTTATTGATTACCGTAAATTAAACGAGAATACGGTTGAGGAGAGATATCCGATCCCCAGATTTGAAGACATATTAGACCGGTTGAGCGGGGCAACTATATTTAGTTCACTAGACCTTAAGGCAGGATACCATCAAATTAGAATGAGCCCCAACGACCAACACAAAACCGCGTTCACGTTCGAGAGGGGGCATTACGAGTTCACGAGAATGCCGTTTGGGCTGAAGAATGCCCCAATGACGTTCCAGCGTCTGATGGACGAGTTTTTACGGGGAATAGACGAGAGGGTATGCCAGGTCTATATGGACGATCTGCTCGTGTTTAGTAAAACGGAAGAGGAACACGTCGAACACCTGCGGCGCGTATTCAAGAGAGTGCAGCAGTTCGGACTCAAGTTATCGAAGGAGAAGTCCAGACTGGGACAAGAGTCAATAAAATTTTTGGGCCACACCATTTCGAGAGAAGGGGTCAAACCTGATGCGGATAAAGTGGAGGCAATCACCAGGATGGCGGTACCGAGGGACGTGAGAGGGATCCGGAGACTCTTAGGGACGTTGAACTATTACAGGAGGTTCGTACCCGAAATGGCAAAGCAGTTGGTGCCGCTTAACAACCTTTTAAAGAAAGGAGCTAGGATAGTCGTGACACCGACCATGGAGGATAACATTAGGAAGTGCCTAGCGAGACTACAGGAGGAGCCAGTGTTAGCTTTTCCCGACTTCACTAAGCAGTTTACGGTCACCACCGACGCGAGCGAATATGCGCTTGGGGCCGTGTTATCCCAGGAAGGAGACAAAGGGGACCGTCCAGTAGCTTACGCCAGCAGACGCCTGACAGACGCAGAAACAAGATATAGTGCTTTGGAAAGGGAATTGCTGGGGATAGTGTGGGCAGTGGATCACTTTCGGCCGTACATTTTTGGAAGGAAGTTTCGGGTACACACCGATCATAGGCCCCTACAATGGGTCGGGAAGCTGAAGGAATCATCAGCCAGGGTCGCGAGATGGAAGGAGCTGTTGAGCCAGTATAATATGCAAATCGTCTACAAGCCCGGTAAGGAAAATATCGTCGCGGACTGGCTGTCAAGAGCCATCATGGTTAATGCTATAGAGGAGGAAGGAGGCGAAACTTCACGGGACATTAGGCAGTTCCTTAGCGAATGGACACCGGAAGGGGAAGAGGAACCGGTAGACGAGGAGACGGAGGAGGGAGAAGACTCACCGGAGACAGAGAGGGGCGTAGAGATAGAGGAACTCGAGGAGATTATAAACGACAAGCGCAATCAAATAATCTGGAAGACGAGAACCTCGGGACTCATGAAAATTGACTATAGGAAATGTGGGAGGAACAAGATAACTACTATTTGGTCACAACCGGGGGTGAGGGAAGACCAAATTTGCAGAGCGTTAAAGGACGCGTCAGAACCAGGGAGGACACATTATCTATACGTGGGGAACGCTACTATATGGGAGAAGGTGAGGAGGATATGGAGAAATGAACGGATTGGGATGGATAGGACCTTCATCCGATGCAAGTTTCTGGTGGAAACCCTGACGGACGTTGAGCAGCAGAGAGAAGTTACCCTGGCCTACCATCAGCGGAAAACCAACCACCGCGGGATTAACGAAACACTCCAGGCACTGCGGAGGAAATACTTCTGGCAGGGGATGAAGGAGATGATTAAGGAGGTAATAAGTTCCTGCGAAATCTGTCTACGTACGAAATATGATAGACACCCACCGCAGGGTATACAAGAGGAATCTCCTACCGGGAATGCTCCATTGGCCAATCTGCAGATCGACACCTTTACATGGAGGGGATTCAAATGGATAACAATCATCGACGAGTTCAGTAAACTGGCGATGGTCCACCTAGTGCAGGATAGGTCAGCGGAGGCTGTTGTCGGGGCCCTTCGCACTTGGGCGCAATGTTACGGGGTGCCGGAGAGGATCGCATCCGACGGGGGTAGGGAATTTCAAATGAGGCCATAAGGGAAGAAACGAAGAGATTGGACATTAGATGGCATTACAACACTCCGGGGCATCCCAAGAGCAGGGGAGGGATTGAGCGTCTTCACAGTACCTTAAGCGACCACCTACGCGTATACCAGGGGGTATATGGTTTAGAGCCCGATATTGCTATGCAAAAAGCGGTTATGGCCTACAACCACTCCATACATTCCGTTACGGGATTCTCACCTCTCGAGATAGTATTCGGATTGCACGCTCGGCGACGGGATTATGAGGGAACCATAGGGAATGTTGAATTGGCTAGGGAGGTTACTAACAATAAGTTAGGGGTGGAGAAAACCTGGGCTAAGGTGAAAGAGAAGATAGAGAAGGAAAAACACCGAAGGGTCGAAAAAATAAACGCGAAAGTCAGGGACCGGTCGGGGGAGTTGCGGATAGGCACTATCGTACCGGAGGATAGGGACTAACAGGGGGAAGGAGCTATTGCGGTACGATGGGCCGTTCAGGGTGATTGTCATTAGGGAACATAATATAGTCACTATTGAGAGTATAAGAGACCCCAAGAAGAGAAGAACGGTCCATATTGAGCAATTGAAACTTCCAGTTTCAGTCTCAGCTGAGGAAAGATGAACAGATGTTTTAATTTTGGTTCTATTTAGTTTATGTTTATGTGCGCTCAGTTTAGGAAGTTCCGTTTAGTTGTATTTCTTTTAGGTTGTGATGTGTTTTTATGTTAAGTTAAGTGTGATTTCTTCTTTTTGTTTTGTTTTGATCGTTATGAAGAGACAAGTGTGAATAAGGTTGTAAATGATTTCTTTTATTTATCTATTTTTTTTCTTTTGTATTCTTAGTTTGTAAGAGATGTGTGAGGTATGAAGACTAAGGCTGAAGATCTTAACTTACATTTTGGTATAACTTGGGAGTTTACGGGAATTGTCCGTAAACTGGCGGGGGGGAGTTAAGGTCTGGAGTACGGCAGTATTAGGCTTAATACCATCTAAGATATGTAAACACCTCCAGATAGTATATAAGGAGGAACTGAGGATAAATAAAGTCAGTATATATTTGGAATCTGTGTAAGTTATTTCGCCACCTCATTTGTTCTTTTTTTTTATTCTTTTTACGTGCTCGAATATAAGTTATATATATATATATATATATATATATATATATATATATATATATATACTTATATATATATCTTTTTTTCTTCCCCTGATGAACAATTATTTTATTTATTTTTCTGTATATACCTAACGCAAGATTTTTTTTAAGTTTGTTTATCCCTTTTTAATTTTAATTCCTAGAAATTTAAGTTTATTTAATTTACTTTTTTCTTTACTTTCATAATTAAGTTATATTATAATTTTATGGGTTTAATGTTATTTTTAAGTTTTATTCTTCCTCAATATATATATATATTTGTTAACATTTGGAAGGGCCTTTTACTTTTCTTTTACCTTTATTGAATTTATTCCTATTGGTATATAGGCACCCACCACATATTTCATACAGTCCACTTACTCGTCTTTTCCCGCTAAGTGGGGAAGACTTAAAATCTCACCGGGGAAGGTTGGTGTTTCAATTGCGAAACGCCCCTGGTCCCAACAACAGCTACATTACTTTTAAAACTTCTACCATCATTCTCAATCCATTTTAATTTAGGCAATATCGGCAAAGTTTCATAATTTCTTGAAGCTTCTACATTTATAGAGAGATGTAACGGCATATGGTCACTAAAGATTTCAGATTTATTTATAAAATGATTAATAAATTTGATAAATTCAAAAGAAACAGCGCAAAAGTCTATTACCGAACTCCCATTCGCTCCGATATATGTTACTTCACCATTTCTATCCCCTTCCGTCCTGCCATTCAAAATAATCAAATTCATATCCGAACATAATTCGAGGATAAATAAACCTTTGGAATTAGTCACACTATCTTCTCGATGAGCTTACCTTAAATGTATTATAAAACATTTCATCTGGAAAATTATGAATTTCACCGATTCTTACATTGCAGTCCCCGATCAAGACAGTATTTTCAAAAGAATCTAATTATAAATCTAAGAATAATAAATAATCTATTTATTCTTATAAGCCGCCAAGGACTTTACCATTCTAATTTATAAATTTTTATTTTCATTCCAGTTGTCTGTTGAGTTAAGAACCAATTAATTTTAAGTTTGAGTCATTCCATATCACATCTACACACAATTTTTTTTCCTCAACAACTCAGATTTTAATGAAATTTGGACATAGGATACCTTCGCACAGACTAAAAAAATACCAAATTTCAGCTCAATATCTCAAACTATGGCTATGAAAACTCCTTGAAAAACACACAATTTTGACATGTTGCATCACCAGTAAATTAGTTGCAGCTCTTCTGTCAGTATCTGGCAAGATACTACAAATATATGTTTTACTTTTAGCTATTGTTTCCCTAAGCATTGGATTTTTGTAGTTATACTAAGTAGACATGAAAAGATACAAAATACTACAATGTTACAATCCTTTTAAAAAAGACAAGCATTCTGTAAAAGATAAAAAATACTAACTTTTGTGACAAAATGGATATTGTGTCAAATCACAATATCCAGAACTACTCGTAGACAATGTTTCAAAGATATGTGAGAAGTGTAGGAAAGAAATTAGTTAGCTCCGCCGGGAGTCGAACCCGGGTCTTCCGCGTGACCTGCGCGGTATGCTAACCACTGCACCACGGAGCTCGCTTCCAAGCGGTGCCAAATCCTTCCTCTTCACTGACACCTCTCCATAGATCTCGTAAGTTTTGCGAGTATTTACAGGAGATGGACAATTTTTGTCCAATTTTGGGCATCTCTTGACGAAAGTCAACTTTTTAAATTATTTTATATTAATTTAATTATTATTGTGGGTAACCACCTTGCTTTAAATTATTTTAAATAATTTATTTTTTTTAAGAGAAAAGATGTTGCTCCGCGGGGAGTAGAACCCGGGTCTTCCGCGTGACCTGCGCGGTATGCGGACCACTGCACCACGGAGCTCGCTTACAAGCGGTGCCAAATCCTTCCTCTTCACTGACACCTCTCCCTAGATCTGCTGTCTCATCATAATTTTTATAAGACTTTTAAATGACAACCTTATCAACTCTACTGAATTTTTTCAGATTTTTAAAAAATTCGCTTTTTAAAAATTGAAATTTGAACTTTCGACTTTTGGATTTCCCTGAGTGGAAATGACCAACTTCCGCGAATTGGTCTGTGTGTGTGTGTGTGTGTGCGTGCGAGCGTGCGTGCGTGCGTGCGTGCATGCGTGTGTGTGTGAGTACGTGCGTGCGTGCCTATGTATGTGTGTGTGTGTGTGTGTGTGTGTGTGTGTGTGTGTGTGTGTGTGTGTGTGTGTGTGTGTGTGTGTGTGTGTGTGTGTGAACAGACTAGCTCAAAAACTATGAACCGTACGAACCTGAAATTGGAAATTCATACACCAAAAATTGGGTATTTGGTGTATGAATATGCCCGCGATGTGACAGCGAAAATTTTATCAAAGGGTACTTTATTTAAAGAATTTTGTTCAATTATTACGATTTTTTCGATTTTCTCAAAAAAAGCTCTTACGATTTTGATAAAACTTGATATTTGATGTATGTATGTGCCTGCGATAGGACAGTCAAAATTTCATCAAAATTGATCAATTGAAGGGGACACTTTACTTAATAAATTTTGTCTTACTTTCATGTGTTTTTTTTATTTACTGAAAAACGTCTTTAACGATTTTGACCAAACTGGGTATTTGATGTATGATATGCCCGCGATGCGACAGCCGAAAGTTCATCAAGATTGGTGAAACAGTGGGGGTACTTTATTTAATAAACTTTGTCTTATTTTCACGTGTTTTTTATTTACTCAAAAACGGCTGTAATGATTTTGATCAGACTGGGTATTTGGTGTATGTAGACGCCCACGATGCGACAGCCAAAATTTCATCAAAATTGGTCAAACGCAGGGGGCCATTTATTTTATAACTTTTTTTTTCCAATTTCAACGTTTTTTTCAATTATCTCATAAACGGCCATAATGATTTTGATGAAATTCGTCATATTTAATGAAAATCAAGCCTTCTTTAATGTCAGGTAAGCGTTATCATTATTAAAATGTTCTGAGGGGGCTTGAATGGGGAAGGGGCCTTTTTTGTTTTCCTATAAAGTTCCTTTGTATTTCTTTATATGGAGAAATTATCTGTCCCTCGCCTAAAAATAAGAGAGGCTAAATATGAAATATGATAAAAATCAAGTAAACATATACAGGAGAAAAATATTCCGTCAACTCATAAAACACGTTGAGCCCACGCATACGCATTACGCCTTTTATGACAGACGATTGTTTATAATTAAAGCCGTTATGTTCATTTAATGGAAATTATTTGTTTCTATGATAACCAAATGTAGTTTTTAACAAGTACTTAGAGAATTATAAAATCAGGCGCTATGGAGTATTATGCTTGCATTGCCGAATTGTTACGAGTAAAAACTTTTATTTAACAAAACAATTTTTAGTGTACTTTAAGAGAAAAAATACAAGCAAAAATAAGAAACGAATGTGTAAAAATATGTGACTTTGTGAAATGGCAATTAAAAAAAGACGTCAATTTCTAACCTAAGTAAGTTGGTAAGTGAAAGTTGTGTGTTGCGCGCATTGCACCAGATTTTTTAAAACAAATTTCCTCTTAACCACTATTGTGTTGCATGATACAAGGAAGTTCATAGATTCAGTTTTAAAATTACATCAATTTCAACTCTCTATCTTGCCTAGAAGAGCTGCAATTTTAATTTAGAGGTAATGCGACAGGTCAAAATTGTGTGTTTTTCAGTAAACTTTTGTGAATAAATATTTTTGTCATACTATTATAAATTTAAAAGGTACGAATTTAAAAAAAAAAAAAATCTAATTAATGTTCTTATATAAAAAATGTTGAAATTGGAGTCAGTCAACCTGTCAACTGAAAGGCTCAGTATGTTATGAAAAAGTATTGGTTAGGTAATAGGTACTATGTTACCTGATTAAATATATTATATTCTTACAAGTCCTTGGCGGCTTATAAGAAGAAATAGATTATTTATTATGCAGTAGGTAGACTGTACTATATTATGTAGTTAAATCAAGGTCTAACACTTAAAAACAGTTCAATTTTAAAAATGTCTAACTTAATTAGACAATTAGTAGCTTTCGGCGTCAAGCGCCATATTCATCTATAATAATAAATTTCATTAATTAATGAAAAAAACAACATATATTCCAGCACTTAAATACGCTTCATAAGATTGATTTCGATAATTCGGAAGTCTCACATATATGTGAACCAGGGGCAAAATGAAAAATGCTAGAGCAGATTTATTTATATAGCTGACAATTAAGCAAAATTAATGATTGCCAAATTAGAATCTGCCAATATATCCAACTAATACTCAGAAGTGATAAAACAGTTAAGATAAACATTTTCAGTTACTCAAATCAATCATTATGTTAAGATTACTAGGTTATTTTATTTTATTTAATTATACATAACTGACAGTGGGTCACAACGCTCCTTTATAATAGAGGAATGGACTTGCAAGTTAAATTTTTAGGTTCTGCAATCAAACAATATAAAATGCCCCGAGTTATTGCTCCAAGAAAGCCGTCGTTTCCTGAATTAAACACCGTGGCTATTGTAATAGAACGGATATGTGAAAACATGCACACCAATCTTGTTCCGAAAAATATTGTATAGCATTTCCGAGATTTGGACCTAGGTTAGGTTAGGTTTTGTTGTTTAAGGACACACAACTACTAAGGTCATTAGTGTCCTTTATCTATTAGTTTAGTTTTTACTTTTTAATATGAGATTATATTTTGTTGAAGATATTATTATTCTTAAGAAACATTATTATTTTTTCAATATTTGTAGTGTTATCTCCGAGAATCGTGTTGCACTTTCTTTCAATTTGAAAAGTTTGGAAATATGCTTCGTATAGGGGGCATTCCTCAAAGATGTGGATAATACTTAACTGTACGTTGCAATGATCACATCTTGGTGGTGTAACCCTTTCGATGAGGTATCCGTGAGTTAGGCGCGTGTGTCCGATCCTCAATCTTGCGATGACGACTTCCTCTCGTCTGTTGTTGCGGTTAGAGCTCTTCCATGGTTTTATTTCTTTTTTAATGTTTTTCAGTTTATTACTTTCTTCGGTTGTTTCCCAGAGCTGTATCCACGTCATGAGAGCTTGGCTTTTCAGATATTTTGCAACGTCCGCTGTAGTGTAAACATTAGGTTCTGTAATAGGTGTAAACATTAGGTTCTGTGTAAACATTAGGTGTAAACATTACTTCCAATAATGATGCTGCTTCCTTGGCTGCTTGGTCCGCCGCTTCATTGCCTCGGATCCCAACGTGCGATGGTATCCAGACTAATATTATTATTAGTTTTGCCCATTTTTTTGATCATCGTAGAATAAGCTTGAACTTTTTTAATTACGTAGTCTTTGGTATATATATCGGTAAAAGCCATTATTGCAGAAAGGGAGTCCGTGAAAATAACAAAGTTTTCTTCTTTTCGTTGCAATATTTTATACAGAGCTGCACTGATTGCAAAACATTCTGCAGTAAAGTTGCTAGTTGTATTAGGAAGCCTATATTTCATTGTATTTGAACCGAAAATAATGGAAGATCCTACTTAACGGTTTGACTTAGAACCATCCGTATAAATGAGCTGGCTATTGTTATATTTGTCAAAGATTTTCCGATATTCTAATAGATATGTCGTTTCTGTAGTATTATTTTTTTAATACTTTTTGAGCGATAAATCTATTGATGGCAGTTTTAGGGTCCAGGGTGGATAATTGTATTGATCAGTATTTATTTGGATATTTTTGATTTCTTGTATATAACTTCTCTTGCTCTTACTTGCTCGTATTCCAAGCGGTGCTGGAAGTCTTTGGTTTTCTGCGTATCTTCTAGTTTTTGGTTGAAAAATATGTTTCCATGCTGGATTGCTATCGTTAAATTTTAATCTTCCTACATATCCGCATGCAAGCTGGTGTCTTCTTACAGCTAGTGGAGCTATACCTGCTTCTACACATAAGCTGTTTACCGGACTTGTTCTAAAAGCTCCTGTTGCAAGTCGGATACCCGCATGGTGGACTGAGTCTAGAATGGAAAGCTGTTTAGAGTTTGCTGATGAGTAAACAAAGCTGCCATAATCCAGTTTAGACCTTATTAAACTGGTATATACCTTTAACATGCTGGATCTGTCCGCTCCCCACGAGCATCCAGCCAAGACCTTAAGTATATTTAGCCTTTTTACACATTCTTCCTTAAGACTTCTAATGTGGTCTTTCCAGTCTAGTTTGTAATTAATTAGTAGGCCTAAAAATTTAACTTTCAGTTCGAAATTCAGGTGAATGCCGCTATACGTTAAATCTGGGAAAGGAGTTGGTGTCCTATGTTTTGAAAAAAGGAGACATTTCGTTTTTTCTATTGAAAATCGCAAGCCAGATTGAATGGACCAGGATTCTAAATTGGAAAGACAATTCTGGAGCGTTCTTTTCATTCTATTTTGGTTTCTGAATGGTAATAAGAGGGCTAAATCGTCAACAAATAAAAAAGTCCTAATAGGTTTGGGTATTACGTTAGTAACGTTATTGATAGCAATAGCAAAAAGGGTGCAGCTCAAGACACTTCCCTGAGGTATTCCGTTGGTCATTGCTTTTACTGAGGACAGATGATTGCCTACCCTGACTTGAAACGTACGTTCCCGCAGAAAGTTGTCTATTAGCACCAGAAGGCGTCCACAAAATCCCCATTCTTTTAGCTGTTGTAATACGAGTAAAGGATTTAAGTTGTCGTAAGCTTTCTCAATGTCGAAAAAAATTCCTACGCATTCTTTTTTTTCAGCGAAGCTGTCTAGTATCTCGTGTTCGAGGGTTACTAAATGGTCTAATGTTGAACGGCTCTGAACCCACTTTGTGCTTCTGATATTAGGTTATTTTCCTCTAACACCCATGCTAGCCGCTTAAACACCATTTTTTCCATAAGTTTACATAAACAGCTGGTGAGTGAGATGGGCCTGTAACTAGAAGGCAATAGCTTATTTTTACCCGGTTTTAGAATTGGGATTATAATAGCTCTCCTCCAGATATCCGGGAAGCCCCCCGTGCACCAAACGTGATTGTAAAAAGCAAGAAGTGCGTTATCGCCTGACTGGGTAGATTTTTCAACATATCGTTGTGGATGTCGTCTACTCCTGGTGTAGATGGTTTTAACTCTTTTATGCAGGCTAATAGCTCAGCTTTAGTGAATGGGAGGTTATATGCATGTTCTAGTGTATTTTCGGTATTATTTATTTCTATGGTATCTAACGAAAATTGTGTTTGAGGGGAGTATAAGTTAGAATAGTATTTTGCAAAATGTTCAGCTAATATTTCTTGATCCTGTTCGACATGTCCATCTATTAAGAGTGAATGCTGGTAGTCTTTATAATTTCCTTTAATACTCTCAATCTTTTTCCAGAACAATCTTGGTGGGGTATCAGTTGAAATAGAGTTTAGAAATTGTTCCCAGGATTGTTTCTTTTTGTTACTTTCACTTACCTATATATGAAATATATAGTAAGTGGAAGTATTGCGATCGTGAAAATTTTCGACTTCCGGTTTTCAACGGAAATACACGTTTTGGGGTCCCCTGAGTCGAAATGACCAAGTCCCGCGAAATGGTCTGTGTGTGTGTGTGTGTGTGTGTGTGTCTGTGTGTCTGTGTGTGAACAGACTAGCTCAAAAACTATAAACCGTGCGATCATGAAATTAGGTATTTAGTGTAGGTATATGCCCGTGATGTGACAGCATAAATTTCATCAAAATTACTTAAAGGGAGGGGGTACTTTACTTAATAACTTTTTAGGTTTTTTTCGATTTTCTCAAAAACGGCTCTAACGATTTTGATTAAACTGAGTATTTTATGTACTTATGTGCCCGAGATATGACTGTAAAAATTTCATCAAAATTGATTAACCGGAGGGGGGACTTTACTTAATAAATTTGTAACATTTTCACGTGTTTTTTTTAATTTACTCTAAATCGGCTTTAACGATTTTGATCAAACTGGGTATTTGATGTATGTACATGCCCGAGATATGACTGTTAAAATTTCATCAAAATTGATTAACCGGAGGGGGGACTTTACTTAATAAATTTTGTATCATTTTCACGTGTTTTTTCGATTTTCTCAAAAACGGCTCTAACGATTTTGATTAAACTGAGTATTTTATGTACTTATGTGCCCGAGATATGACTGTAAAAATTTCATCAAAATTGATTAACCGGAGGGGGGACTTTACTTAATAAATTTGTAACATTTTCACGTGTTTTTTTTAATTTACTCTAAATCGGCTTTAACGATTTTGATCAAACTGGGTATTTGATGTATGTACATGCCCGAGATATGACTGTTAAAATTTCATCAAAATTGATTAACCGGAGGGGGGACTTTACTTAATAAATTTTGTATCATTTTCACGTGTTTTTTCGATTTTCTCAAAAACGGCTCTAACGATTTTGATTAAACTGAGTATTTTATGTACTTATGTGCCCGAGATATGACTGTAAAAATTTCATCAAAATTGATTAACCGGAGGGGGGACTTTACTTAATAAATTTGTAACATTTTCACGTGTTTTTTTTAATTTACTCTAAATCGGCTTTAACGATTTTGATCAAACTGGGTATTTGATGTATGTACATGCCCGAGATATGACTGTTAAAATTTCATCAAAATTGATTAACCGGAGGGGGGACTTTACTTAATAAATTTTGTATCATTTTCACGTGTTTTTTTTATTTACCCAAAAACGGCTTTGAAGATTTTGATCAAACTGGGTATTTGATGTATTTATATGCCCGAGATATGATTGTTAAAATTTCATCAAAATTGATTAACCGTAGGGGGGACTTTACTTAATAAATTTTGTATCATTTTCACGTGTTTTTTTTATTTACTCAAAAACGGCTTTGAAGATTTTGATCAAACTGGGTATTTGATGTATTTATATGCCCGAGATATGATTGTTAAAATTTCATCAAAATTGATTAACCGGAGGGGGCACTTTACTTAATAAATTTTGTATCATTTTCACGTGTTTTTTTTAATTTACTCTAAATCGGCTTTAACGATTTTGATCAAACTGGGTATTTGATGTATGTACATGCCCGAGATATGACTGTTAAAATTTCATCAAAATTGATTAACCGGAGGGGGGACTTTACTTAATAAATTTTGTATCATTTTCACGTGTTTTTTTTATTTACTCAAAAACGGCTTTGAAGATTTTGATCAAACTGGGTATTTGATGTATTTATATGCCCGAGATATGATTGTTAAAATTTCATCAAAATTGATTAACCGTAGGGGGGACTTTACTTAATAAATTTTGTATCATTTTCACGTGTTTTTTTTATTTACTCAAAAACGGCTTTGAAGATTTTGATCAAACTGGGTATTTGATGTATTTATATGCCCGAGATATGATTGTTAAAATTTCATCAAAATTGATTAACCGGAGGGGGCACTTTACTTAATAAATTTTGTATCATTTTCACGTGTTTTTTTTATTTACTCAAAAAACGGCTTTAACGATTAACAAAAATAAGATATGAATGTAGAAAAATTTGTGAATTTGGGAAATGATATTTAGCAAAACACGTCAATTTCTAATCTAAGTAAGTTGGTAAGTGAAAGTTGTGTGTTGCGCGCACGCACCAGATTTTTTTTGATTACACTGCGGGATATGGCACGGCTTTTTTTATACTGAATAAGATTCACTAGGGTAGGTTTTTTCTTAAATACTTTTAAGGCCCTTCTTCTTTTCTTAATGACTTCCTAGCATTCCTTATTATACCAGGGGATATTTTTATTTTTGGAATTAATATGACTAGAACTTTTTGGTATAGATGCGTTCGCTGAAGCTAAAATTGCGGATGTAATGTAATTGTTTATTTCGGTACTACTAGTGGCTGATGAAAAATCCGAATCAGTTATGGTTATATTATTTTGAAATATTGTCCAGTCAGTTTTCTCTGTGATCCATCTTGGGTGTTTTGTAGTTTGAGTTTTGCCATTGGGAAAACTAATTACTATTGGAAAATGATCGCTAGAGAATTGATCTTGGGAGACCTGCCAGTTGAAATGAGTAAAAATGTTAGGCGAGCACCAAGTCAAATCGATGCATGAGAAGGTATTGTACGCCGGGCTTAAATATGTAGGATCCCCTGTATTAAGAATAATGGAGTCAGTGGTGTCAATAATTCGTCTCATATTATTTCCCCGCGTAGAGCAGTATGAGGACCCCCAGGATGTATGGTGTCCGTTAACATCGCTCATACATAGATAAGGGGAGGGAAGAATGTTCAAAAAATTAATCAAATCTCTCTCTGCAAAACTTTCAGGTGGGATGTAGATATTGCTAAGAAAGATAGGGAATTTAATATAAGTAAGGAAAAAATATAAGTTTAGATTGGTAAATATAAATATATATATATACATATATATATATATATATATATATATATTAATTTATGGAATTGAGATCTAATATAAAATCAACCGTAAAAAATTAAAGTAGTTTTAAATCTGTCTAATTAGTTTCCATTTTTCTTTACTCGAATTTCGGCTCTGTGGTCTACTTCTAGATTTACTTCTATATCTCCTAACTACAGTCCACTCGCCCTGTGGATCCTGTTGGCGATTACCGTGGGGAGTTTTGACTTCGTTAGGGGTCACTTTCTCCGAAGTTAAAACCCTCGGTTCAATTGGAAGTTCTTTAGAAGCTTCCTTAATTATTTTAGGGTTAGGAGAAAGGGTTGAGGAATGAGGTAGGGAGGAGGGGACTGAAGGTGTGTGCTGAGGAGGAAGGGGGGAGGAGTGGGGGGTTGGGTGGAGGGGGGAGCTGTAACGCTATTAACATTTGAGCCCCCGATAAGTACGGGCTTATTACTTGCCACTGGCTTCAACGGCATTTTAAAAATCGAATGATCATCACTTGAACCATCTGTTTGTACACTAACTGACTTTTTATTTTGAACGATATTAGAAAACGACATGTTCATTTTTATAGGGTGTAATAATTCGTATTTTTTTTTAGCAGCAAAGTATGTAATTTTTTCATTCCACCAAGTATAAACACAAACTCTTTTGGACCTAGGTGACCTTATTTTTATCAACCTCGACCCGTAGATTTCCTTCTTAAGGCAGATATATTTGCCAACATACTCTGTGCAGGAAACATAAGACCAGAGCATGGGGCTCCATTCGCATTTGAGAAAATTTTCGTTTGGATTGCAATATGGCCCCTTACTAAGAACTCAACGGACAAAGTTTTTCCAGCTACCGATCTTCATAGCTCGAAAATGTACAGGTCCCATTTTGATGATCCTCCACGAATATTAAATAAATTTTGGGAGACGGGAAAAGTCGGAACCGAAACGAAATCTAACCTAGTGGAAGGTAAATGCACTGTGTAACACCCCCGCATTGAAGCTGGTCAATTCACAGTGAAATAACTTTTATATGAAAAGTCCTTCATTTTTAAACGACTATAGGTTCTGGGATTCCCACTGTAAGGAATTCTGATAGGTTTCACTCAAAAACTAACTCAAAATACAAAGAAAAAATAAACCTTTAATAAACAAATAAAAGAACTATTTACAAAAAAACTTTGCTGAACTAAAAAAATAATATTTACAAAACCACACAAAACTAAATCTACAAAAACTACTCTACCAAGCTTAAACAAAAATATCTGTGCAAAGCAAAACTTAAGAGGAAGCAAACATGCATAGAGGAAATAACCAAAATAATAATTGACTACCTGCAAGCAGCTGGGCATTAATAATTACAATATTTCATTGATTAATGCCATGGGCGGATCCAGTCGATCGTAAAGGGGGGGGCTTCAATCCTAAAAGGGGGGGCTGCAGCCCCACAACCCTTCATTTGGATCTGCAAATCAGCTTTTTTACCTTTATGTTCCTTTCCCACAACCAAAATTATACTTGTTCTGCACATTATTTGTTCTTTAACTTGCTTCCTTACATTAAGGAAAGTCAAATTCTATCTTTTAATGACGAAAAATTTTCCAAAGGGAGGGGCTGCAGCCCCCACAGCCCCCCCCCCCCCTGGATCCGCCAATGATTAATGCACAATACAAAAGCTGGTAGCATGCAGTGATAATGTAACCTCTCTCCACTACTGTCTGGCCAGAAAGCAGTCCAAAGAGGTAGGACAGCCCTCATTGGCCAAAGAGCCATTACATGACTCCAACTAATGAGGTTGTCCAAGAATCTTACATTTGGGCGTACAACCCGCCCTGAGCGTGTTTTGAAAGTGGTGGAGGTGGTGGGACCTGTTGCTGGGGTTGCGTGGGTTGACAACTTCCGGGCTGTTGTTGCTCTGGTGTTAGAGAAGATTCTGCATCCTGTAGCTGAAAAGCTGGCTTAACCCGATCCACAGAGACATTAATAGTAGTTTGGTCTGGGAGCTGGAGCTTGAAGACCTTCTCATCCCGGCTCAAAACAAGAAAGGACCTGTATAAGGTGGCTGCAGTGGCTTCCTAACAGCGTTATCCCTGAGAAACACATGAGAGCAGAACCTCAGAGCTGCATGCACAAATGGTGAGCGCGATGATGATCTGAAAGGTGCATGGTCGCAGCTGATCCATCGAGCACCTTAGCCAGTGTAAGTTTTTCTGCGGATCTTGCGGGCCTGGAGATGCGACAAGAAACCCTCCTGGTAGGCGAAGAGGCTGCCCATACACCGCTTCAGCAACATTAGCATTGATGTCCTGCCGCATGGTACAATGGGTAGCTTGTCCACCCAATGCTCGGCATCCATATGTGCTGTCAAAGCTGCTTTGAGGGAGCGATGTCAATGCTCCAACAGCCATTGGTCTGAGGGTGATACGCAGTGGAGCGATCTCGACCAGCGCCTATGAGCTTCCTGAAGCTGGTGAATAGTCCTGATTCAAATTTACGCCCCTGGTCGGTAGTGATTCTTCATTTGGTGAACCGAAGCGGGCTATCGATAAGTCAAAGAACGCCTTCGCACCAGTGTCTACTGACATATCTGGTAGCGGGGCAGCTTCAGGCCATCGGTCTACGGTGTGGATCGGTATACCATAGTCAGGCAGTATCTCTTACCCTTTGATGGAGGCAAAGGGCCTATGAGATCCACATGTACATGTTCAAAGCGTTCACTTCCAGTGAATACCATTGGAGGCGCAATCGTGTGACGTGTTACCTTTGAGCATTGACCGGCCACACAAGCTTTGGCCCAGTTCCCCACATCAACATTTATTGAGGGCCAAAAATATTTGCCTGTAATGAGACGCCGCACAGTGGGAAAATTTTGTGATTTAGCGGCCAAAAATCTATAACTCCTGACTAAATGACGATAATCGAATAATTCTTTTTTCATTAAAGAGCATGGGATTTTCTGTATCAGTGAGAATAAAAAAAAAAAAATACCATCACTCTAAGTATTTCAAATTAATTTTTAAATGAATCCTTTCTTCACTTAAATTTAAATAAAATAGCTTATAAGGTACAGGGTTATACATAGAGAATGAAATGAGTCAGGATTATTATCTATTGAGCTTTCTGCTCATATACATGTAGTTTTCAGGCACTTGCTCTATTTGAAAGGAGTTTAAATAATTATTGTCTGATGAAGAAAAAATCCAAAAAATTAAATTAAAAATACCCTATTTTTTAGGAATTTTAACCGAAAAAAATATTGTTGTATAATTCAACGATAAGTATGTTTTATGTATTATGAAGAGGTGATGCCCAAGGACTCTTCGACGGCCGGATGATTCCCCTCTCCATGAGACGTCGAAACTCCTCCTTGACTGCCTGGTACCGCTCTGAAGACAGACGTCGAGCCTTGGATACAACTGGAGCATCTCTGGTTTCGATGTGATGAACTATTGAATGCTTGGGAGTCAGAGTCAGCGCAGAGTTGGGGTGAGTTACTCGAGGAAATTCAGCGAAAATTTGTCCAAAACATGTTGTCAGGGATTGCAAGAATTGATGGAGCAGTCACCCGCAAGAGCTGGCCTCTGGATGTTAACCTGGTCGTGTCATCAATTAGCCTCCGACCCTTTAAATCTACTAAAAGATGATGATGTGCCAGAAAATCAGCCCCGATTATGGCCCTAGTTATGTCAGCGACAATGAAGGTCCAGGTGAACTTCTTCCGCACGCCTAGGTCAAGGTCCATAGGGCTCGCCATAGGTAGCAATGCGGGAGCCGTTGGCTGCAAACAAGCAGAGTTCGCCAGGAGGATGCTGTCCCGAGAGCGAGGAAGCACGGACACTGCTGCACCTGTATCAATGAGGAAGGTGATTCCTGATGTGCGGTCGGAAAGAAGAGGCGGTGTTGTTGAGAGGAGGCAGTGCTGGATTCCACCATTTCCAACACTGCATCTAGTTTTCCGCCGGCTTGCGTTGCTTCCTATAAGAGCAAGGACTTTTACATTTCCTTGCACGCTCACCGAACAGGTCATGATAAAAATAGTAATCTGGGTTCGAACTTCGCGAGTGTGATCGCTGCCTCCTGTTAGATGGAGAGCGAAAATTGCTACGTCCTCTTGGTTGAAGTTTAGCAACCTGCTTTGTAAGTGCCTCGATCTGAGCTTCAAGACGCTGTAGTTGCGAGTTGCAGCTAGAGGATGGAGCGGGGACAGTATTGATGTCCACAGGGCGGTGAACTTCCTGAATTCTGTCGGCAATAGGAACCAACTTGTCCAACGATAGGCCTTCTGACGCTGAATGTATAGCTTGGGTACCTGAAGGTAATGCCCGGAGCCAAACCTTAGCATTGATTCTGAAGCATTGTCTCCAGCCAATCGTTTCATATTACGTACGAGCTGCGAGGGCTTTTCGTCTCCAAGCTGTTGACCCTCCAAAAGTTGCAAAATCCTGCCTCCTATTCTCAGATTCTGTGTATGCCTCAATGAGGCGAGCCTGCAATACCTCATAGCAGTCAGCTGCAATACCTCATAGCAGTCAGCTGCAATACCTCATAGCAGTCAGCTGGAGGTTTTTTTATTATATCTGCAGCCTGCCGCAACACTTCATATTCTAACTTAGGGACCACAATTTGAAATTTAGTTAATGATTTTGTAATGTTACCCCTTCTGAAAACCTGCTCCACAGCTGAGAACCATAGCTCCGGACCCCCTTTCCAAAATGGAGGTATTTTGCTGGATGATGTTTCCAGTCCTTCAAGAGATACTGGTCAAGCGCAGCTACCTGACTCCTTCTGCACTACTTCGAAATTTTCATGTGGGTTCATACTTAAAAAAAAAATAAGACCAAAGAAAGAGAGAAAAAAATAGTAGATAAATATTTACATGCAATAACAAATTTTTATTTCCAGATTTTATTATTTATTTTAATTTTTTAAGGAATGTGGAGGAATGGATTACTCGCATAACAGGGATAGGTACTGGCAATAACAAATCACCGGCCATCTTGATGGCACGAGGAGGCGATTTAAAAGGACCTTCGAACCGTTGCGCCCTAATATCTCGAAAACGGCGGAAGAAAAGAAAAATATATTGAAAAGTGAAGATCATAAAATTTCCCACAATTTTATATTTGCTATCTCTGGAAAAAAGGGAACTTTTCGACAAATTGCTAGTTTCTTCAAAACGCCCTAACTCCTCCCCACATTAATTTTTTTTTACGAAAAGGTGTGTCATGCAAAATTGAAGAGTGAAGAAAACGAACCTATTTTAAGTTTAAGTAACTCATTGGACGCAATATTGGGGTCTTGTGCCGAATCCGGCCACAAGCCATAATCGATTGTTCAACTCAATACCATAACAACTCTTCTCATATGGCATTTATGTTTTATTATTATTGGTTACATAGCTTTCTGTTATAATAAATCCTTTTAAAAGAAAATATGGGGTTATTGCAACTTGTAAAAGAAATTCCGTATAAAAAAGAAGCAGTGGAATTTTTACAGAAGAAAGGTGTGTCACATAAAGTACACTTATGCTCAAATGGACACGAAATGGTGTTATCACTGGGAAATGAAGATAGGTATGGCAAAAAGGAGTGTCGTACATCTAAACGTTTAGGAAGCAATACGTGGTTACAGGCTAGTAATTCCATCCATAGTTGGGTTAAGGAATACACCACTTTCAAGTTTTATAATGAAGAATTTGGTTTCAATTCGTATACAACAACCGGCCTTTTTCGATTGGATTTGTTCGAAAAAAGACATTTTAGAAAAAAGACCTCATTAAATTAAAGATTAGGCTTGTTTTATTGAAAATAAATAATAATATTTTATGTTTAATTCATTATTTTTGCAATGCAAAATCATTTATATGTATGTTTTAATTAATAGGCAGTTTAGTCAAAGAACTAGACTAGATATCGATTATGGCGTGTGGCCGGATTCGGCGCAAGACCCCAATATTGTCTCTCATATTATTTAAAAAAAAAATACAATTTTCTGTGCGATGAAGTTTTTCAAGTTATATGCAAAACACTATTAAAAGGCCTATGAGTTTCGTCCAAAATGGTAAAATACCAATATTTGATGTTGATGACGCTGGACCATAATTATACGATTGTGACTTCAAATTCTATGTCCTCTATTTGTAATAGTATACCGGTTTATAGATAGTTAAAAGAAATGCTATTTACATCGTTTTTTGTGAGTTAAATGCCAGAAACTGAAAAGAATCCTGAGGTTAGTTTCTTTCGAATAATGTATGATAGCAAATTGTGGGAAATTTCATCAGCTTCATTTTTCATTCTATGTTCTTTCTCTTACGACGCACCGTATTCGAGATAATAGCGCACTATTGGGCGAAGGTCCCTTTAAATCGACATCCAACTACACGCGGCATCACGATGGTCGAAGGTTTTTTATTGGGAACACAGGGGAACCCTCCTCTACACAGTCCTGAAAACATGGAACTACCAGATTTCTTTTGTTTATTTGTAATTAGTTTGACTGGTCTGATATGGCATTGTTTATATATTTTTTAATATGGTGTTACTTAACTTTATGTTACTTTCCAATTATGGTTCAGCGCTTATCTGGGGGGAAAATGGGAATATTACAATTCATTAAGGGTGCAAATACTGTAGTAGATCTATTTTATAAAATTCGGAAAGACAAAATAGATTTCATGCCTCCAATGTAAATACTTCAAATATATGTTTTTCTTCTCTCATCAAAATTGAACAGGTTTATAACACTGGAACAGATCACTTTTAAGTAGTAAAATAACTACTTAAGCATTATTGTTGCCCGAATTCTGCACGTGTCCCGAGCCATTTAGTAAGGCACCGATCATAACTCATTAGAATCCGTTGGGGGTTTTTCTATCCTATCTGAGCGAGCGAAACGAGTGAAATCCGAAAGCTCCAATCTAATAACGCTAATCAAGGCCATTTTGAACTTAAAAGGACGCGATGGGAGCTCACAAATATCACGATTAAAATAGGCCATACTAAGAAATTGCATTACAATAGTGATACCATAATAATCAATAGAGTACAATTACTGAATGATAAGTATTAAAAAATAGATTTTAAATTTTCAGGTGACAAGACAAAAGCGGATAAACCTTATAAAATATCCAATCCCCAAGAACATTTAGTCAGTACTGGAAGCAGATATGCTGAACGAGGAAAAATTAGAATGGTATATAGATTTTTCGTACACCCAGAATTTAATGCTAGGGAATTATTAAATGACTACGGTGCTATTGCTGTAATGAAAGACGTATCTTTTAATCCTAAAACTCAACCAGCTACGCTGCCGCAAGGAGACGCTAAAGAAACTTCAGAACAGCTCAACGAACTTTTCCTAGCGAAAGTGGAATGCAAAACGTACAGCTGGGGAGCTATGAATGCAAGAGCATATACCAACCTCAGGGTAGTGTCTCAACACCTCATCGATTCAACACGTTGTAAGAGGATTCTGTCGGAGAACCGTCGTAAGAATATATTTAAAACAATAATTATTCTACCTATAGATAACAACTTAGGCCATGTAATATTTGAATCAAATACATAATAGATTATATAACTAAAAAACGAGAACATATAACAATAGAAGTTCATTAGATTAGCGTTGATTGGATTTTTTTATATTCAGTTACTGACCATACTGTATTGGGAACTTTTTTTTTTCGACACGCCTACTAAGTACGATTAGTGTAGTTGCTTATTGGGATATTTTAGCAGGATTAAATTTTAATTTTTATACAATTTTAGGAGAACAGAAATATTCTAATACACAATCGTTTTAAAAAGATAATAAACACGATGGGACAAATGTACATTTGGAATATAAAATTAACTTGAACTTCAAAATAGAATGCATGACACATCACAGTAGTAGGTCCCCTCTACTAGCAGTAGAATCTCGCAAGTCTCCTTACTTCATTTAGGCTTTTCGTGAGGGCGTCTGCCGCCATGTCGTTTATTTGGATGTGACGAACTTCTCTCGTTTGGAAGAAGACTGCCGCATTTTGCATCCAAGCAAAATAATTCTTAATTTATATATCATCCAAGTCAGCTGTAGGTTCTTTTGAATCTGTTATTTTGTTTTATATTATAAAATTCTATCTGTCCAAAAACGTTGGCTAACAACTCGATATATTGCTTTGACCAGGCTCTAACTGCTTTAACGATAACTAATAAACTATTTTTACTATTATGGTTACATGTCTTATGTTATGTTCGTCATGCCTTTCGAAGAATTGTTGACAAAACTTAAGAGAAAAGTATTAAGAATAATACCATTCGTAATAACAAAATATTCAGAAAATGAGTTGCAAAGTTTTTCAATTTTAGTGAGGGTAGCCTTTATGATGTTCCTAACTTTTATGGCTGCCAAATTTTTCCTGTAGGAACTTTCATACAATGAGGTTGTTTCCTGGAAGATATCAAGATTTTTATTTGGCAGTTTTTATTGATGGATGAACATCGGCAAATATTGAAATTTTATCTTATTTTTTAAATAATTTAATGACTGGATAGACGATTTGATTACTATTACTGGGAGAAAGTGACCTAGGAAAAGTTTCATAGTTTGGAAAATATAATACACAACATATACGTTATATATTTCGGTCCCTGAGAGCATCTCGAATGTGAAAAACTCATAAATACTGTGACATGTTTTATTGGTTTTTGGTCCAGAGGTCATTACAAAAAAAACAACAAAATATCCAGATAACAGTTCTGAGACCAACGCTGAAATCCCCCCTCCCCCCAAAAAAATAAATAAAATAATGGCTCTTCGCCAAACACACTGCGACACCGTAACTATTTTAAATTCAAACAACCCGCGCAAACAGCCGCTTTACGCAAAAGAGCACAAATGGTCTCTTCGCGACTCCAGACGGACGTAATCAATGCGGAAAAAAATAAATAAAACACAACCCCCTCCAGCGCGTAAGTCCGTCAGGCTGGTAGAAATAATTAATTAGTGGCATCCCACTAATTAATTATTTAATTAATTATAGGCACTAACCTAATGGCATCCCACTCTTATCCCTTAGCTAATACGATCCGCCGCCAGTAACAGAAACAACCGTACAAGGGCTTTCATACTTGGGGTTAGCTGCAAGTTTGGCTGCCGAAGATAGCTGAAAAGTCATCTTTAAAACTAGATTTCTCGGACGGAAACGATCTTTCCGGTGTCTCAAATTATAACAATCCCAAATTATAATGGCTACTCAGAGTTAGACCCGCTTTACGAGAATTTTCCTCGGCAACATGATGGACTTCAGGTAATTTGCTTAATTTAGCAGTCCAACAAATCTGTTGATCTTCGCGAGCTACCATAATATTCCCTTGTGGAGCTTGGTGTAAAGGTCTTAGCTCTCTACCTAAATTCAAGAAGGCAGGGCTGAACTTTGTTGAGTCTTAAAAAGAAGAATTTAATGCAAATTGCATCCCATCGTTGGTGTCTTTCCCAAGATGCATGTCGATTATTTGCTTTATATTAAGATTTGCCCGCTCTATGGGATTTGCCTGTGAGTGATATAAAGGAGTAGTCTCTCTCCGAACTCTAATACCGAACTCTTTAGCTATTTCGTTTACAAGATTTCTAACAAAGTTCTTTGTATAATCGGCAAATAACTTCTGAGGTGCACCATACCTGAATAATATTCGCGATTTCAATTTCGATACGATAACTGAAGAGGTAGCTTTTCTAATCGGACACAATTCTACCCATCGGCTAAATAAATCTACAAACACTAGAAGATACAAATTGCCTTTTGAGCTTTGAGGGTAGGGACCCATAATGTCGAATGGCACAATTTCCCAAGGCTGCTTGCTACAGCGAGGGTACATTAACCCTCGAGGTGGGGTATTACTGGGTTTGACTTCCTGGCATAACTCGCATTGGCTGACATATTGGCTTATATCGCGATATATTCCAGGCCAATAATATAATCTGCTCACCCTAGCAACAGTTTTATCAATACCCAGGCCCGGCTGCGAAAGTTCATGATTTTCATAGATGATAGATCTACGTAAATATCTAGGAACAACAACTTACCATTCCTCACTGAGGTCCTCAAGCTCTCCCTTTAAAGGATTCTTGCGATGATATAATAATTGTCCGTCCTTTATCAACCATCCAGGATGAAATTCAGGAGACTTTTGGACTCGGTAAAATTTCTGATTATACCATTCATCGGACGGTATGGAGGTTTCCAAAGACGAAATCTCACTGGAAGAAGAATCATGATCGGAACTGGAAGGTAAAACGGTGATTGCGGCAATTCTGGATAAAGCCATCGGCCACTGTATTCAGTTTGCCCTTATGGTATTCTTTGTAATAATAATAGAGGGCTCAATGAAGTTTGAAGAAATTACCCATGTCTTCAATACCTAAAGCCGATAACGCAGAAAAAATATTTTCATGCTCCGATAAAAATCTTTGCAAGTTACTAGCTGAAGAGTTGTTGAAGGGGGTATAATCCATCACCCTCTTGATATAAAATCGGGCGAGTCGCCTTTCATTTTGATACCTAGAGACCAATGCATCATAAGGTAGGGAATAATTAGCTTCATCTAGTGCGAAACCCGAGATAAGAGACAGAGCTTTCCTGCGTAAACTAATTCGCAAATAATGAAATTTCCGAATGGTCGATAAAGATTTTTTCGAGAGTCAAAAAGAGAATAAAACCCATTCCATTCTTCAAATTTCCCCGAGAATAATGGTAAATCAATTTTTGGTAGCTCTTGAGGTACAGGAGAAATAGGGGTAGGCAAAACCTCAAAAAGAGAAAGAACGGTACGGTACGGTACATCCAACGTATACCAGAGTGCTTGCGGGAACGGCTAACATGGTGGGTACCGAAGTCCCATACACGACACCGTAACTATTTTAAATTCAAACAACCCGCGCAAATAGCTCTTGGCGCCAAAGGGCACAAATGATCTCTTTGCGACCCCAGACGGACGTAATCAAAGCGGAAAAAAATAAAACTCGTTACAACACATTCAATTCAGACTGTCCTAAGCCCATTTTCATAGTCTTTTTCGATAAAATTCATATATTCGACACTGGACTTAAGCTCTAAACTTAGGTTCTTAGGACTTAAGTTCTTAGGAACCGCAAACTGATGACGGTATGGCTTTTGAAAATCTAGGAAATCTTCTTAGAATCGAATATTTATATTTCTTTCGATTTAATTAAGATCGAACAAAACCTCAAAATCTATGAAAATTGTCTTAAGGTAACGATTTATTCTAGTACATTTCAGTTAATACAAAGGAAACAATGGAGGGAAGTAATTGCCAATACTTTTTCAGTCATTAGTGAAAGATATTAATTCAGAGCTTATTCATATAAATGACATTGGTTTAATATACAAAAATTTTTGGGGTCACCTGTGGTATATTGGTTAACATGGCAACTAACAATACTAAAAGTCGCAGGTTCGCGTCCCGCGGTGGCCCTAGGATTTTTTTAAGGAAGAAAAATGCAGTCCCTCGGATAGGACGTAAAATGGAGGTCTCGAGTCTGTACGATGTCAAGTACTCGTTAAAGATCCCTATCCTCATTATACCTGGCAAAATTTAGGATTCCCACTAAATTTCCTGAGTGAGTCCTAAAAGCCTTAGTGGCATAAAGTGACATTAAACAAAACAAACAAAAATCTTTTGAAAAAAAAATTATCTTTCGTTTTATGTAATATAGTTAATATAGTTAAAATACACAGGCAACATTAACATCGTAAGAGAGTCAGAAGCATCAAAATATCATTTTCGCCAAAAAAGTCTGTTAGAGCCATGCCTAACCAAGGTGCCGCATTATCTAAAATAATGCTTTGCAATGGTTATGGGGATGACCTTAGGGTGCAATCGTAGTGAAGAAAAGTTTTACTTATTAGCTAATTGTAGAATTTATGAGTGTTGGTATAATATGCTTGTGAAAGCGGTGTTACTGTACCAGATTTAATCACAATCCATCGGGTTATTCAAATTATATTCCATACTACTGTTTACTGTAGCAGACATCTATTTTTATGCTGTTTTTAATAAAGAAAAATAGGTATCAATAAATATAATTCAAGCATTTATTTAAGACTTATTTTTTCAGTTGGAAGATTGAACGAAGACTTTCAATTTTGTACTTTGGAAGAAACGAATTCTCCAACAGAAGCTTGTCAGAGTGACTCCGGAGGGCCACTGGTATGCAATGGCGTGGTATGGGGTTTGATGTCCTGGGGTGAAGGTTGTTCTCGCGCTGGCAATCCTGCGGTTTATGCGAGAGCTGATGTAGCCAGTAGATGGTTGAGAGAAGTCGTCTACACTAGTCCGCTCGGCGAGAGAAAGAAATCAAATTCTCCGGTTCTGATGCCTTCTTTGAAAAATATTGTTTTAATATTACTAATTTTATGTTGCGCATAAATCACTGTAAAAAAAAAAATTAAATAAAACATTTTTAAAAACGATTCAGGATCAATAGTCGACTTAAAATAGCCTTTTTTTTATAAACTGTTTTATTTTATTAATACGATTTATTAAGTTAAAACTATCAAAGGCTAAAGGGAACTCTCACATTTAATACCTATACCAGTTTTCTCCAATTTATTCAAAATATATGCGATATTAGGGTAACATTTTTATTTATTTAAACCATACTATAATATAACCATGAAAGTCTAATCATTACATATAATTTGTGCATTAACCAATATTCATGAACACGAATGAATAAAACATTAGTCTGCATTGGCGGATCCAGGGGGGGGGGGCTGCAGCCCCTCCCTTTGGAAAATTTTTCGTCATTTAAAGATAAAATTGTATTTTCCTTAATGTAAGGAAGCAAGTTAAAGAACAAATAATGTGCAGAACAAGTAGAATTTTAGTTGCGGGAAAGGAGCATAAAGTTAAAAAAGCTGGTTAGCAGATCCAAATGAAGGGATGTGTGGCTGCAGCCCCCCCCCCCTTTAGGACTGCAGCCCCCCCTTTACGATCGGCTGGATCAGCCCATGTTAGTCTGTAATATCACAAATGTCTTTGGCCACTTTAAATTACTATTAACTTATTCAAACGATACATTACTGAACATAGCAACAGTTACATACTTAATAATTTGTTTCACTTAATCTTAAATAAGTTAGTAATTATTTCTTCGCGGGCGCAATCGACTATAGGGTGCGCTAGTAGTTTTGCAAAATGTCGGAAGGAACGGGGATAGACATAGTTGATGTCATTTTTTCATGACAGCTTAGTTTCTTTGTCATATTGTTTATTTATTTGCCAAAACTTTCAGGCATCGCATTGAAAACTTGGAACAATTAAGCACAACGGATGTGAGACAAAAATGGGGAAAATTAAAAAATAAAACAAATCTATGACACAATGTTCCCAATGTTATTTGCATAAAACTAGTATTTGGAATAATAAAATGTCAAATACTAATATTTACCTGGATAAATATAGTCACTTTCTATAAAACAAAGACTACATATCGTCATATGTTTCGAAAAAAGCTCATCTATTCTTAATTTTACAATCCAATCTTTAAGAAGCTTTTTATTTTTTGGAAATAAATGGAATGACACGTCTTTTCTAATTGAACACTGAGAGGCCGAGCAATACGTATTAGACATTTTTCAAATAATATTTTGCTCAATCGGGTTTTAATTAAGGAAAAATAAATTAAAACGCCCAAAAAACCTATTATTCCCAGGTACTGGCCCGGCTTCTATCCCCGTTTCTCTAGTTCCAGTCAAGAAGCAGCACCGTCACTTGCGCCCGCGACTTTCTCTTGTTACTTGTAAGAAAATATATAAAAATAAATATATCAAAAGTACCTAGGAAGCCAAGTCATAACAATATCAAGCTGCCCTTTGCCCTTTCCATTTCTAATTATAATATACTGTTCCTACTGTATACAACGAATCATAATATACAGCCAAAATCAATTAATGTGAACTAGTGATGTGACATCGACAGCTAAACGACGACTTTTCTTGTGAAGGGTATTAGTTTACATTTATTTGGATTTAGTTGAAAATGAAGCTTATTAACGTTTCCTTTTGAAGATGGAGTGAAGGGAGATTTCTAAGAGCAACTTCAGCAGGTGTTCGACAGAATTCTACGGTATGACGTAAAATTAGTCATTGGGGATTTCAACGCCAAAATCGGAAGGGAGCGTCAGTTTCGGCTGAAAATTGGATCGCGCAGTCTTCATGAAACGAGCAGCGAACATTAGTCAGATTTGTAAGTTTCGTAGCTGCTAAGAATCTGGTAGTCAGTAGCAGCGAGTTCCTGCTTAAGGACACTCATAAGTATAGGTACATGGAAAAGTCCTAGGGACATGTGGAGGAACCAGATCGACCATATGCTGATCGATAAGCGACACCAAAGCTCCATTCAAGATGTGAGGAGCTTTAGGGGAGCCGACTGTGGTTCGGATCATGCCTTAGGCGAATCCAGAAAACAGATAACGACCTCACGATTCCACATAAAGAAGTCCAATAAATTCGAACTTCTCGACCGAGAGTACGCCAATTGAGAGTCACTGGGTGGAATTGAAAAGGTCTTGAAAGGGACAGAGAGCGAGGTAGTAGGGGTCAGGCTAAACCTGAACCAAAGAAATGGTACACGGAGGAATGCGGTAAAGCTGTGGAGGATAGAAGGGCACTGAAGATCCTTAGCTTTGGCAAATGAGCCAAAGAATCCCGAAATAGATACGGAGCTGCTCAGAAGTCAGTAAACAAGACATTGAGAAAGGCAAAGGGAGAATTATTTTCTCAAAAGCTCAAGGAGATAACTATCAGGGCAGTAAAATATGTGAATTATATTCAGACATTAGGAAAGAAAGAACCGGTTACATGGGTGGGAGCACTCAAATGAAAAACAAACAAAACAAACTGAAAGCAGTCAAAGACGAAGTGCTCGGACTTTTGAAGAACTACTTTGAGCAGCTGCTGGACAGTGAAGATCCCTCAGAGGATGAGAACATGGACCACGCTTAGGACCATTCAAGATTCATTTTAAAAAGTTTTATTTTTATAAAAAATCTCATCTCATTTACAGATGATATGAATTGAGTACTGATCATTTTTTTGGTAGTCAAGTAAGAATTTTGAGGGTTGCAATACATGTAAACATTTGGCGGATCCAGGAGGAGAGATATGGGGCTCCAGCCCTTAATTTAACTTAACTAACTGTAGCAGTGTTGCCCATGTATGTCGATGTAGCAGTGTTGCCCATGTATATCGATGTAGCAGTGTTGCCCATGTATATAAATTTTGTTGTTTTATAGATTACATACTTCTTTTTAAAAGTTCTTTATATTTAATAACATTCTATTTATAAAATATTATTAATTATGTTATTAGAAAATAACTGGTTAAATATTAATGTCAAGTAAAAATTGTGTAAATATTTTTTTCTTAATTTGTGCAACCATATGGCAACACTGTCAATTATTTATCCTTATATATATAAAAATCTCGTGTCCCGATGTTTGTCTCTCTATTTCTCAGAAACTACTCAACCAATTTTAATGAAATTTGGCTCAATGTATATAGTTTTGGCCAACTTACCGGACCGGATAGTTTTTAATTTGATTAGTGATCAAAATAATTCTTATATAGCGAATTATTGCAAATACAGTAGGTGGTGTTTCGATTTATTAACATGGCGTCATATGTCGATTTCATAATGTTTTTCTTTATAAGCATGCTATTGTAATACAGGTTATCATTACTATAATTTTATATTGCGTTATGTTAGTGCAGTTATTTTTCCTATATTATTATTTTCCACAGACAAATAGTAATACAAATTTGTATTTATTGTTAATTTTCATTAAAGGATAAATAAATCAAGAAAAGGTTACATTAAATACTCAAATGTGTAGGTACTTTTTCTTCCTTTTCCTTTTTTATTTGTATTTAAATTAAATTACTAGCTAAGCGCTGAAACGCTTTGCTGGGCCCACCCTGATATCAACTTTTAGTATAGTAAATGCATTTTAATAATTTAAATTAGGCTATTATTTGAAATAATACTCTATAAATGTTGTAACAGCACCTACTGTCATAGGTGTAACCTAATAGAACCCTTACTTGGGGAGTCAGTGTTGCCAAAAATTAGTGAAAATTAGTAAGCTGGCTACACTGCGGGTAACCAGTCGTAAAGACTCCCTCACAAAAAGAGTGTGTTTTGATTAGGTGTTGTGGGATACTTTGTGATTTGCTAAAGAACTGCATAATTAAGACTTTAATATTATATTTTCAGTTGATTTATTTAACAGAAGTTTCTTTATTTTCATTATTCGTTTTGTTATTATTTAAATACAGTGTTTTTTTATTTTACCAAACCTTTTTATCATTTTTATCCCGAGATCTAAAATGTAAAATTTAAAAAATGTCAGTGAAGATTTGTAATTTCTCCTTTATCAACAATAATTTAAAGTTGAGAAAATTTAATCCCAATCGAATAGAGGCTGTTACTTCCTAAGTTGTAATTATCTTTAAATGTAAAATTTAAGAAATGTTAGCGAAGATTTTAATCCTTTCTTTAATTTAAAGTAGGCTATTATTGGAAATGATATTTACTTATCTTTAAATGATTGTTGATTAAGAAAGGATTACAAATCGCGGCATTTTTTAAATTTAACATTTAATGATTATTACACCTCTACTGAACAGGAATAATTGTTATTTGGGTAACCTCAAGTTTCAGATTTATCCGCCATAAATATGAGAGTACTACTGCAAAATAATCCATCGGCAGATATAGTTTTTAAACAATTGCTCTATATTGGAAACGGTGAAATAGAGCTAGCTGTATCGAAATTCAAAATTTATCAAATTACCAGAAAATTTCTGAACTGTTGTAGAGACGAAAAATGAACTGTCTACGAAATATAAAGTGTCTTTCCTGATATTTTGAACAATTATTTGGACTATAAGTGGCTGGGTAGTCGTGCTATTTTGGCAGCAAAAAATGATGATTTCGATGAAATAAACTTCCAAAATCAATTGACAATGCTCTAGATGTAAACGAAGCCGTAAATTTCCCATCTGAATTTTTTAATTCCCTGGATATACACCCAAACAATCTCCAGTTGAATATTGGCTCACCGATCATTCTTCTTCGTAACTTAAATCCACCTCAATTGTGCAACGGTACACGTTTGGTCATTAAAAGGATCACAGGAAATGTTATTGAAGGAAAAATGTTACCTGGAAGGTTTACAGGAGATATCGCCCTGTTGCCACCTATTCCCTTGGAACCGACAGAATTTTCAATCAAATTTAAAAGGCTTCAGTATCCTATTCGTTTGGCTTTTGCCATGACCATAAACAAATCCCAAGGGCAAACAATGTCCACTTGGACTTTGAAAATCCGTGTTTTTCCCTTGGGCAATGGCATAACCCCTGGGAAATGGGTATCGCCTGCTCACGTGTGTGGAAACCATGAAATCTTTGGTTTGTGTTTAAAAAAAAAAACAGGTTAACCCAAAACATTTTGAACAAATTAGTACTTGAATAAATAAAAATTCTTAATTGTATTATGTAAAAACCTCTTTAAGAAGAGATTTATTATCACTCAAATATATTGCTAAATTAAAAGCTTCAACACACCACCCTCCTACCGAACACTTATTAGCCGAAGGGTTGGGAAATCGAGGTCTCAAAGAAATTGAGAAAAACGCCTATCAAAAGGACATATATGACGCGTTAACCAAGATTGGCATGACCCTGAGCAAAATTAAACCCGTTGTTAAACTAACAATACCAAGTTGAAGTAGTGTTAGGCCAATAATCAATAGATCAATGGCTGAGGTTATCAAAACTTACTTCAGTCATCCTTTTTAAAATTAGTGGAAAAATATAGCCATTTCGAGTTAGTTTATACCGATCCATAAAAAAAGGGCGATAGTGTTGGCAGCTCTGTGAGTCGTAAACACAACCAGCTCCTTTTTAATCAAACTACATTGAAGTATGAGATGTAAAAAATAAAAACTTTAACTTTCCTATATTCTTTACCAAATACTTTTAAATGGTGTAATGCTCTATTTTCAATCACGTTGGATTTTGATTAGCTGAAATGTTTTTATCTTTATCAATGAATATTGGTATTACTGTATTTGTTTAAAAATATTAGGATATAACTACTGAGCCACAGCAACGCGTGGCCGGGTCTGCTAGTAAATTATAAAAATCATCTTTTTTAATTAGTGTGTGGTGAAAAATATCTGTGTGAACACATGAAAACTGTTAACCTTATGTGGAAAAAATAAAATAGTAATTAAAAGATAGTGAGGCGGACGTTTCAATAGTTCCTTACCACAGCAAACACATGCAAAGATATGAAAATTGTGATGTTAAACTATATGCAGCCAATAATACCGAAATAAACACTTATGGAATACAAATTTTCTGGATCCTCAAAAGCTGAAGATTGCTAAGCAGGAATTTCAGTTTATGCTGGACAACGGTATAATTCGCCCATCGAGTTCGCCGTGGTCAAGTCCACTTCATCTGGTCTCTAAGAAGGATAGAACCGTAACAGCATTAGGAGATTACCGAAGATTAAATGCTCAAACTGTACCCGATCGTTACCCAGTATCCAGAATAGAAGATTTTCACCATATATTGCCAGGTAAAACTATTTTTTCTAAAATTGACCTGTATAAGGCTTATTTCCAAGTTCCGATAGCCGAAGAAGACAAGAAAAAGACCGCAATTATAACACCTTTCGGTTTATTTGAATTCAATGTAATGAGTTTTGGCCTGCGGAACGCACAACCGACTTTCCAACGCCAAATTAATGCTTTCCTCTTAGGCTTATCGTTCAAATTTGTGTTTCTTGATGATATCTTGGTAGCATCATCATCATCTCTCGAGGAGCACTTGAAACACCTAAAATTAGTATTTGATAGGTTAACTGAATATGGTTTTCATATTAATGTGTCTAAGTCCACCTTTGGAGTTAATGAGCTAGTGTTTTTAGGTTACCACATTTCAGCTTCAGGATCAAGACCCTTGGATGATAAAGTCAGAGCGATTCTGGATTTCAAACTTCCAGAATCTGTAATGGACTTGCGTCGATTTTTGGGGCTGATAAATTTCTAACGGCATTACCTCAAGAATACTGCTAAAACCCAGTCTATACTCCATGATTATATAAAGGGTCCAAGAAAAAGGACAAAATTGGACTGAGAAGGCGATTCAAATGTTTGAAAAATGTAAGGTGGATGAGGCCAATGCCACTCTTCTAACATATCCTAACAGTGATTTACCTCTAAATGTCACCACAGATGCTTCGGATACATCGATTGGTGTTGTAGTGCAGCAATTTGAGAATGGGATGTGGAAACCAATCGCATTTTATTAAAAGAAGTTGACTGACACAGAGAAATCATATAGTGCCTATGATAGGGAACTCCTAGCAATTTACCTCACAATTAAAAAGTATAAACATCTGCTGGAGGGCGAGATTTTTCCATAACTACCGACCACAAACCTTTAATTTATGCTTTTAAGCAGAAAAATAATAAAGAGTCCCCTCGTCAACAAAGACAATGACAATACATTTCTCAATTTTCTACAAAGATTATGCACATCAAAGGGGAAGAAAATGTGGTTGCAGATACTTTATCGAGAATTGAGGAAATAGGCGTACCGACCATGGATCACGAGAAACTGGCAGATGCACAAGATCGAGACGCCGAATTACAACAACTGTTGGAACCCGGCAAAACTAACTTGTCGCTTAAGAGGTATCCTTTATGTTCAGGTAAATTCTTGTGGTGTGATACGTCGACTGATCATATTCGTCCCTATGTTCCCAAACCTCTGAGGATGACTGCTTTCAAAATGGTTCACAATTTAGCTCACCCTGGAGTGAAAACAGGCGACTTCTCTTTTTATTTGACCTAGTGTTAAAGAAGATATTCGAAGATGGACACAAGCCTGTATACCATGAAAAGTAAGGTGCACCGCCATACCAAATCGGAGGTAAAATTTTATAATGTACCGGACGAACATTTTCAGGTTGTACATACGGACATAGTAAGTCCTCTACCACCGTCAGATGGTAATTCCTACTGCGTTACATTCATTGATCGTTTCACGATAATAAATTAGTATATAAATTTTGTTGTTTTATAGATTACTTCTTTTTAAAAGTTCTTTATATTTAATAACATTCTATTTATAAAATATTATTAATTATGTTATTAGAAAATAACTAGTTAAATATTAATATCAAGTAAAAATTGTGTAAATATTTTTTTCTTAATTTGTGCAACCATATGGCAACACTGTCAATTATTTATAAATTATGAAAAATCATATGTTTGAATTAGTGTGTGTTGAAAAATATCTGTGTGAACACAAGAAAATCGTTAACCTTATGGGGAATAAATAAAATTGTAATTTCCAATAAATGTGTTGTTCCATGGTGTTCTAAGAATTTATTGATTGGAGAAATTAGAAGTACCAAATAACTGTTAAAAGTGAGCAAGTAACTTAAAGACAAATAATATGCATAACTAGTAAGACATCAGTTGTGGGAAAGGAACATAAACGCTCCTCACAGAGGAGCTGTGAGGGTGCAGCCAACTCCTTTAAACTAGCTAGATCCGCCCTTGCATGTAAATCTAAAAAAAAAAAAAAAAATTAGAAAAGAGCTCCATAGTAAAAGTGTACTTCAATCCAATTAAGACATGAATATAACTTCCATTTTTTTATAAATCGCTTGAATAAATCGTGAGGAAATAGAATGACAAATGATTTTATTTGAATGCTTAAAACAACATGAACTTGGAAAAACTCAATCAGGTTTCTCCAGTTTAATGAAAATATGGTGGTATCTTGTGGTTAGGCTGGGAAATAATTGAATGAATTCGGGTATTTTTGGTGGGAATTTAGAAATTAAATGTGAGGGAAATAGATTGACCCGATATGACAGATGCATTTGTGGTCATAGTCATATCATAAGCAATTAGGTGTGATGTCGATTTTAAAATTCAATATTGCAATGTATCAGATGTACTATAAAAATAAAACTATCTTAATAATTCTAGAAATAGAAAAATAATCGGCCTTCAAATTACAAATTTAAAACTAATGCACAAACAAACAAACTTTCTGAGGCTTGGTCTGTCTGTGGTGTGATAAATAGGAAAATTTATTGATAATTCGCCTAACTTTGCAATTTTCAAAGTTTTCTAAGCTTTAAATGGTTTTTTGAGTTTTAATTTTTTATTTTTTTCATGTTTGGGTCATTCCATATCAAGTGGTCCAAAGTGGTTGCTCGATCATTTTAGAAAAAAATTATAATTTTACCACCAATTACGTATGGCATCAGTAGTTCAAATCAATTTTTTTTTAAATTTTAGGATCAACCGTCAAAAAATGGCAGCCATTTTTGTTTCACATTTCAGGGCGAATTTTGAGTTTTTAAGCTCACAAAGAAAACTCATTTTCTCAAGACTGGTAAGTCATAGACTAATAATTCAAACACAATTGTTTTCCTTAAAGTCTGTTCTATATTTCGTGTTCTCTTTATTATTTGAATATTTTGAAATCCAATACTTGAAAAGTGCTATTAAAAAAAACGGCTTTAAATTCTCAAAACACCGTTTTTGTGGGTAAGTTTTGGGTATAAGGGCATGTACATCAAAGCTGATTTTTGGCATGATAATAAACCTAACTAAGTAGCTTTCAGTAAAAGTACTCCTAACCCGTATATTCGTTACCTTATTTTTTTATGAATTTTTAAACTTCACAATTTTTAATTTTTTGTTAACTTTAGGCTCTAATATCTCTGGTGGGCTAGTTGATAAAAATCTCATTTTTTTACATGTTATGCTCACATGCAACATAAACCAACTGTATGAAATTTTAACCTGCATACTTCAGTACATTGGTAGCTACGAATTTTTGAAAATGGCCATTTTCGTGCTCATTTAACAATGTGTAAACTTGATCATACTTCATTATAATTTTACTATTTGTGAATTTTTCACTTTTAATAACCCTTATTAATTGTTTTGTTTTTTAATTTTATCAATGTCCGACAGAAAATATTTTTAATTAGTTTTCCATTAAAAAAAAATTACAAAAATTTAATAGAGTAGATTTTAATATTATTAGACCCAATGTTTTTTTTTTTTATTTTTTTTTTTTTTTTTTAGCTTGGACATAGATCAGCTTTGATATACATGCTCTTATACCCAAAACTTACCCACAAAAACGGTGTTTTGAGAGTTTAAAGCAGTTTTTTTAAATGCACTTTTCAAGTATTGGGCTTCAAAATATTCAAATAATAAACCGAACACAAAATATAGAACATACTTTATGGAAAACAATCGTGTTTCAATTATTAGTCTATGACTTACCAATCTTGAGAAAATGAGTTTTACTTCATTGTTATATAAGCACAAAAATGACCATATTCAAAAATTCATAGCTATCAAAGTACTCAAATATACAGGTTGAAATTTCTTACAGTAGGTTTATGTTGCATGTAAGCATAACATATAAAAAAATGAGATTTTTATTAATTGGCCCACCAGAGATATTTGCGCCTAAAGTTAACAAAAAATTCAAAAATGGGAAGTTTAAAAATTCATTAAAAAAATAAGGTAACGAATATACGGGTTAAGAGTACGTTTAATGAAAGCTACTTAGTTATTTTTATTATCATGCCAAAAATCAGCTTTGATGTACATCCCCTTAGGCGGGCGCAATCGAATATAGGGTGCGCTAGTAGTTTTGCAAACTGTCGGAAAGAACGGTGTTAGACGTAGTTGATGTGATAGAGATAATTGGTAATTTTAAAAGACCATTAATTGAAGGGCTGGCTATCCTTGATGCAAACCACATAATTACATGTGGAATAATATCTAAAAATAAAACAAACAGTTATTTTACAAGCCTCGTGCCTTTAAACAAGCAATCTTAAAGGACTGCCCCATCAAATAAAAGTGGAAATCAAATTTATTAATAATAATAAGCAATTTTCTTGTCATTGTACGTGTAAAGCTGATAGTTCTGGTAAATGCAAACACATCATTGTAACTTTACTCGACGTTTTTCGGTTAGTAATAACATTAATTACCTATTCACACAATCATTGTTATGACAGCTTAGATTCTTTGTCATATTATTTATTTATTTGTCAAAACTTTCAGGCTTCGCATTGAAAACATGGAACAATTAAGCACAACGGATGTAATAGAAAAATGGGGAAAATTAAAAAAGAAAAACAAATCTATGACACTATGGTCTCAATGTTATTTGCATAAAACTAGCATTTTGGAATAATAAAATGTCAAATACTAATATTTACCTGGATAAATATAGTCTCTTTCTTTAAAATAAAGACTACATATCGTCATATGTTTCGAAACAGGCTTATCTATTCTTAATTTTACAATCCACTCTTTAAGAAGCTTTTTATTTTTTAAAAATAAAAGGGAATGACACGTCTTTTGATTTTCTAATTGAACACTGAGGGGCCGAGCAATACCTATTAGACATTTTTCAAATAATTTTTTGCTCAATCGGGTTTTAATTATGGAAAAATAAATTAAAAACGACAAAAAACCCTATGAATCCCAGGTAATGGCCCGACTTTTATCCCCGTTTCTCTAGTTCCTGTAGCACCGTCGAAGAAGCAGCACCGTCGTTTGCGCCCGCCTATACCCAAAACTTACCCTCAAAAACGGTGTTTTTCAAGCATCAGCAAGAGCAGTTGTTTTCAATAGCACTTTTCAAGTATTGGATTTCAAAATATTTAAATAGTAAAGAGAACACGAAATATAGAACAGACTTTAAGGAAAACAATTGTGTTTGAATTATTAGTCTATGACTTACCAGTCTTGAGAAAATGAGTTTTCTGTGTGAGCTTAAAAACTCGAAATTCGCCCTGAAATGTGAAACAAAAATGGCTGCCATTTTTTGACGGTTGATCCTAAAAAATTTTAAAAAATTGATTTGAACTACTGATTCCATACGTAATTGGTGGTAAAATTATAACTTTTTTCTAAAATGATCGAGCAACCACTTTGGACCACTTGATATGGAATGACCCGTTTAGTAGTAGTTTGCTCAATAGTAGTTAACATAAAAATTGCATTAATCAGGTTATCAAACCCTCTGTTGCAAACCATTTTTTTTCCTATGCTTTTGCCAACAAACACCCCCGAGGCATACAGATAAATTTTGATTAGTTTAAACTTGTATTAATATTTTTTGTTTGTTGAAATCATGTTTGTTAAGATACAAAGGTATAATGAAATTCCATAAAACACAAAACTTTATTTCAGGGATCGAATTAAACAGTTAACTCTTTTCATTTAAAAGTAAAAGTTTAACTTTTATTAGCATGTGTTGATCGATAAAAGTATATTTTTAACTTTTACTTTTATTATCATATGGTCTTTCAAAACAGTTATTTCATAACTTTTATTTTCAAACCTTAATAATAAAAGTTTTTATTTAACAGTTTTAATAAACCACTTACTTAAATAAGTTTTAATAAAAAAAGTTTCATGTTTTTATATTATTTCTTTGTTATAATCATTTCTATCTATTATTTTGTTGTCAAAGGTGGTGATATAATGTTGTCTCGAAAAAAGATCTATATCAAATTTCGGGGGGAAGGTGGTAAAATTTACATTTTCATTCCAAAATTCAATGGCGGAGGGGGAGGGCGGCTCGCCTTACCAGTAACTTAACATTTACCGATTTCATTGAAATGACGGTACATTCTCATGTTTTAAATTTTAAATTTCAGAGGTAGGTCGTGGCGCGGGAATTCCGGTAATGCATGATTTACCAATTTTATTGAAAAAGTGCGGTCCTATGTTTCTGGATACGTAAGATTCGAAACATTATAAGTTTAAAATTTTGGTTATGGGGGGGGGGGTCGCATTACCAGTAATTTAGCATTCACCAATTTCATTGAAATGAGGGTGCATCCTTATGTTTTCAGATACGTAGAATTCGTAAATATCAGTTTTTAATTTCGGTGCTTTGGGGGGGGGGGGGGGGCTCACGTTACCAGTAATTTTATATTACCGATTTTATTGAAAAAGTGCGGTCCTATGTTTCTGGATACGCAGGATTCGAAACATTATAAGTTTAAAATTTTGGTTATGGGGGTGGGTCGCATTACCAGTAATTTAGCATTCACCAATTTCATTGAAATGAGGGTGCATCCTTATGTTTTCAGATACGTAGAATTCGTAAATATCAGTTTTTAATTTCGGTGCTTTGGGGGGGGGGGGGGGCTCACGTTACCAGTAATTTTATATTACCGATTTTATTGAAAAAGTGCGGTCCTATGTTTCTGGATACGCAGGATTCGAAACATTATAAGTTTAAAATTTTGGTTATGGGGGGTGGGTCGCATTACCAGTAAATTAACATTCACCGATTTCATTGAAATGAGGGTGTATCCTTATATTTTCAGATTCTTAGAATTTGAAACATTATAAGTTTAAAGTTTTGGTTGTGGGGGGAATGTGGGGTGGGGGCGCGCTAACATCAATTTAAATATTTACTGATTTCATTGAAATGAGGAGTATTAAAATGTTTTCAGATACGTGAAATTCGAAAATATTTTCAAATTTAAATTTCAGCGTGAGGGGGGGGGGGGCGCATCAAAAAGTGCGCCATACGGGCCATACTAGAAGAATAGCGATACTAGTATAGTTTTTTTTTTCTTTCAAACTGGTCTTAAATCAATTGAAATACCCATAATACCAAGCGTCATAGTTGAAGCATAAAAAAATTACAAATAAGGAATTATCCAAAATAGTTAATTCCCCCCTCCAAGAAATTCATAGGGGACATTTCTTTCAAAAACACCCCCCCAGGATATCATGATTAAATTCCTTACTGTCAAAGATATTAGAAAAGTATAATTGTTTGATATTTCTGAATCCCCCCCCCCCCCCAAGAAATTCATATTGGACATTTCTTTCAAAAACACCCCCCAGGATATCATGATTAAATTCCTTAATGTCAAAGATATTAGAAAAGTATAATTGTTTGATATTTTTGAATTCCCCTCCCCCCCCCCAAGAAATTCATAGTAGAGAATTCTTTCAAAAACACCCCCCAGGATATCATGATTAAATTCCTTAATGTCAAAGATATTAGAAAAGTATAATTGTTTGATATTTTTGAATTCCCCTCCCCCCCCCCCCCAAGAAATTCATAGTAGAGAATTCTTTCAAAAACACCCCCCAGGATATTTTTTTTATATGAGAGTACTGCCTTTGTAAATTTTGAAATAGATATTTTTTTATAATTTTTTAAGTTTTGTGTTAGAGGTAATAAGTAAAGGTTTAACTTTTACTTTTTTATTAGATTTATAAAAGTTTTAAGACAGTTAAAACTTTTTTGAGCTAGAACATTTATTTAACATTTTTGAAAAAACTTTTATAGCTCAGAGGGTATTAATAAAAGTTTTTTTAAAACAGTTATTTTTATACTTTTTCTCAATAAGTTATAACTGTTTCAATCCCTACTTTATTTTTATTTCACAAATCGCAAAAACAAAAAATAAATCATATTTTCATTTTCAACTTCTTGCTCTCTTGTTTTGACTCAATACCTACCAGTGATCTTGTTTTAAATCATTAAATAAAATATAATCATTTTTGAGTTAAAATAAAACACATGTTTGGGACAGTAAAAATGTATTACTATTAGTGGACTGAAAAGAAAAGAAAATCAGATTACCTATGTGGGAAAAGAGACAATCTATTTCTTCTTTGCCATCTGGCGGGTAACTAAGTGGGGATTGGCATATCTGGACTGTTTGATAACAGATCTGTGTTTTATCTGAGAAATGTAGGATTTTTTATGGATATACGCCTTAGAGGCATGTGATTGGCAAGGCAGAGTTAAAAAGAAATCGAATTCATATGGAGGCATCCATTAATAATGACCCAATTTGTAAGCCATTATAGTGAAAATATTTATTTATAGACTTTAAACCTAATTTAAAAAAAAAAAATAGTCCAGTGATTCGATAAAATTTTCAAATATACTCTTTTAAAATTAATCCCATTACAAAATTTTATTTTATTTTCCTGATTTTCTCTGCCAATTAAAATAAAAGTTGGAATATGTTCTCGAATGACCCAAAGTCCTTAATTTTATTTATAAAAATAAAAAAAAATCCATTGGGAAATATAAATATTTATTTATATTAAAAAAGTATATTATATACAATACAATTTTATTGAAATAAAACAAAACAAAAAATAATAATTTCATAATTGGCAATATATAATTGTCTAGCAATAAATACTAAAATTTAAATAAATAAAATTCAGGTTGGGAAACAAATTACTCTAAAGAACATGCATATTTTCTACAACTAATATTTACATCTGATCATATTTGATCCAGAAGCATTTGTAATATTAGAGACAATCTGTAATGAATATTAACTAATAAATAAATAATTATTAGGCTTAATTATAAAAATAATTTTGATCTTACCTATTAGCTTTGGTCTAAATATAATTATATTGGTACAATCTGACTGAAATCATTATATTAAAAGCAGTTAGATGAATGAGGTGGATCTCTTACTATCAGAAATATAAATTAAAGCCAGCTAAATATGTTTTATGATGAAAATTGAACATGCGGATGTGCAAAAATAAAAAAGAAACCTGCTGGCTGATTGGTCTATGAAATCTATTATCTACTAGAAGCAACATTTGTCAAATTTATAATATTTATCTTTGTATCAATCATCCTGTTTTTATTGATTTAATATTTTTAAATAAATTATAAGATTATTTATTACCTCCATGTTTACTCAGTTAATAAATCTAGAGTAATATACGTACTTCACATTTTAGCAGCTATTTTAAAAAATTGAATACATTATTTTTACAAAAAGGGTCCATTCTATCAATAAAGTAAATTACTTATTCACTAGAGGCACAGGCTAGACAAATAATGATCTAACTTATTCCTATAGTGGTTTTTAAATGATTGTGTTATGGAAACAGTAATTTTATAATGGCTATTACGTATTCCTCATATTGAGTAACTCTCTTTATATTTAACTAAAAACTAATAGTGCATACTATACACTTGAATATGATATACAATATTATGATATTATACACTTATGATCTTAGTTTAAAGAACTTGTCTTTTGATAGAGTTCACTTTACGGTTTCTTCATCCAATTACTGAACCTTTTTTATTCCACCTTTCCTATTAAACTTTATTTCGAGTGCATATATATATATATATATATATATATATATATATATACACAAATTATAATTAAAATGTCAGTACTTTGTATGATACAGTCAGATTTGTTAGTACAGTATAGTTTTCAAGGCCTAGATAGTGGGTTTAGCAGTCGGTGGTGGCTGCAGCATGGACTTGGTTGCTGCAAGCAGCTTCTCTGACACCAGCTTAGCGATACTGCCTGACCGCCTCCAGACAAACTCTCTGGTCCTGTCATGGTCATCTGGGCTCTCCACTCTTACCTATAGTCAATATAGAAATTAGAGTAAAAAAAAAAAAAATCAGTAAAAGTAATGATATCTTGTTAAAGTTTCCAAAATAAATTCTTTAAACTCTATCAAATATCAATCATTCAAAATTTCAACAGCTAATAATATCATATAAATGAAGATCAGGTTGAAAATATATTCATCTCAACAACATCGAACATATACATCGCATCCAGTAGTGTAACTAGGAAAGGCAGGGAAGTCTTACTACCTGAGGGTTACTTTTACTTACATTAGGGACTAATAATTTAATTATCTTTTTCCTAGATAAGACAATTTAAAAAAAAAAGTTATTACATAAAATACATAGTATATAAAATCAGCTAAAGAGCTTGGACTGCTTCGTAAAGGTAGCAGAAGGAGGTTTCATAGATCAAGATGAAGATCAGGTATAAGTCCTTCAAAGGTATATTTTAGGAGTTTAGTCATCCTTTAACCAACTTTCAATAGTGAGATGAACAAACTTTTTCCAGTAACCCAGAATTGGAACTTTGGATGCAAGAACATTCAAGTTCGAAAGTGTGACTATTGGGATCTAACTATTGGGACATTTAATTCTTCCTCCAAAAATGTTTAAGGTATTTATAAAACTTCTAAATTTGTCACATTTAGAGTGTAAGTAGTTGCCCCCTTCCAAAATATTAGGCGGGACGAGTCCCCCCGGCGATGACGCCCATGCACATAGGGACTTAAACTTGGTATACATTATTTCCTATGAGCTGGAGGATCATGGCTTTCTCTACATGAAGCTAATTTTTCCATACAACCATTTTTGAAAGTCATTAAAAACTCACTTTAGGGCACGAGGTTTCTCCTAGCATGTTCAGATTAAAACATGGATTTCAGCTCATTTATTTTTCAAGGTCAAGGGACACAATCAAAGTGTTAGTAATTCGTGAGCACAACATTGATCCAAAGCATAAAGGACCATAAAAAACTAAAGTATGTTCACTTAGAACAGTTATAGTTCCCAGTTTGTGAATCTAGATAATTTGACATCTTTTTTTTAGGTGTAAAAATTTGCATGAGATTATGAAGAGTATTCTTAAGCTGGCAGGGAGGAGTTGAGGTGTTATGTAGTCTAGGATTATTTAATATTTTTACATGTGGGTGATTCTCATACTACAGGCAAATTTCAGGTATCAATTATTCGAGTTATTAACAAAGTTTAAAACAAAAATAAAAATTGTGGTGATATGTAGGATATTTTAAGAAACAGTTCATTTTCAAGTCATCACCTCCTTTAGTTGAATTATCCAGGGTAATTACTAGCGTCCGACCGAAACCAAATTTTTAGCCGAAACCGAATTTCGGTCGCGGACCTAGTTTCGTTTTATTTAGGTGGGTGATTCTCAAACTATGGGCAAGTCTTGTCCACTACATATTCAAAGAGAAACTCGGTAATTTGACATCTTTTTTTTAGGTGTAAAAATTTTCTGTGAGCAGAGATCTGACTGATGAAATGAAAAATTATAACATATTTTTAAGTACTTCTGATTGAATCTGATGGTTTCTTATCTTATTCGTCATTGTCGTGGGTTGTCACCAGTAACGATTTTTCTTACTTAATATTTATTTTGGTTTATAATACTAATTTATTTGACAAAAATTTATTACTCTGATTGTAATATAATGGAAGAAGAATGAAAATGACACGATGTTCAATCATTCGGTGTAAATGATAAACCAATAAAAATTGTTTAAAATTGTAACTGGGATACGACGCCATTAGCGTGAACCATGGTGTACAATGGTACACCAACCAGTGGGAGTTAAGTGAAGAGAGAATTTCAAAAATGTCAAAACTGTCGAGTAAGATTTCGCCTCTCTTTATTACCTTCTGCACTATTTCGGCGCATGCCGGGATGTTCTTTCATCGAAAATGGAAGTTTATCTTTATTACCTTCATTGCCGTGGTCCAAGTTTTTCGCTGTTCTATATGAATTTACGGCTTAAAAATATTTTCTTCTTTTCCCCCTTAGCTTGCTCTAATAAATCATGGCAATCGTTCTTATATTTTTTAAAAGTAAAATTTGTAAATGTCATTTCTTCAATATCAATGTTCAATGTCGTGGACATTTCACCGCCTCATTGTCGTGGCCAATTATTTGCCCATGACCATGACTATTGTAGGGAAATATAATGGAAAAAATAAAACAGTTTTTAAATAATAAACACTTCTGCATCATACCAGGAGAGGGGAAAAAAAGATTTTTGACTGACAGAATGAAAAATATTTACAAAAATTTGTCTCTTCGACTAGAACAAACTAAGCTATTCTACTTTTTGCTGATTTGAACTTTTCAATATACTGGTAATTTAAAAAAGGAAGATACATTTTTGTATATTAGACACGATCATTTGAATCTTTTAACACAATAATTAAACTATATGAATCCATCAAAGAGTCGGATACTAATTTCATTTTTAAAGAATTTATGTTATTTTTCAGTCTTGAACGAGCATGATTCAACATGAATTAAAGAGGACAAGGCTCTTGCAACATTATTATATTAAAAAAAATAATTTCTACCAGTTGAAAACAATATTATCAATCTGATCATTTCGCTTCCACGTGGCAATAGTTGAGTTTGCATACAGGTGTAGCATATTGTGGGAAAAATGTTTTTTCTTTATCTGCAATATCTGAAATTCTTCGACATGATGCAAGATCTATTGTGAAATACATTAACGTTTTGAAAAATATTTTAAATAAAGCGAACTGCGAAGGTCGAAAAATTGGTTTTTGCATCTGAGTCTCTTTGTATACCTTAATCATTATGTATATTGGTTATACATCTATATAATAATGATTCTGAAGGATATAATGATTATGGTTCAAATAACATTAATTCAAATTCTGCATCCTATAAAACATAAAATGACAAAATTAAGTAGTGTAAGGCCTGAACACACTTGGCGTTTTTTTACCAATCGATAATTTTGCCGCTGCCGTTCTCAAATAATGTAGCGTTTACACACTGGGCGGTAAAATTACCGACGCAAGGTGGGAAAAGGTGGGAGGCAAGGGTGGGGATTTTGTGATTTAGTGGCCAAAAAATATATATCTCCTGACCAAATTAAGTTAATCCAATAATTCTTTTTTTTTTTTTTTTAATGCATGTGCATGAGATTTTTTTTTTTTTTAATGTCCGCTTTATGCTACGAGGGCTAATCGGGACGGGTTACCTATGGGTAATCAAGCTCTTCTAATCCATGGCAAGCCCCTGAGTCTGTTCAGCGAGGCCGTCACCGAACAGGATCGAACGGGCTTGGGCGGGATTCGAATCCGCACCGCCAGTGGAGTCCGAGACGCTATCTCCTCGGCCACGCCGCGGCCCCATGAGATCTTTATTAGTGAGAATAAAAAAAAAAAATCAGATCACTCTGGATATTTCTAATTAATTTTTATGTGAATCCTTTATTTAATAGTTTATTAGGTACAGGATCATACGTAGAGAATTAAATGATTATTATTATTATTATTATTAAAAATTATTTTACAGGCATATACCTACTGTTATTAGGAATTTTAATGGAAAAAAAATATTGTCAAATAATTCCAGTATAAGTATATTTTATGATTTAGTTTGATTCCAGGCTGAAAATAAATAAAATGTTCAATTTTAGGTATTTAAATATTGAAATTTACACATCGCCGAACGATCGCATTTGATCGATCAAATTCCATTATGGTATTTTAGCGTCTAGCATTGAGGCTAGGACTCGGTGACGAGTTGTTGCGCCGGACATGTAATCAGGACCAATTATAGCCAAATAAAAGAATTTATATTAATTTAAATATAAATTAACCAATTTTTTTTTTTTGGTATATTATATACCTAGTTAACTTGTATGATATTAAAATGCTTTTTATCCAATAATTTTATAGCTGTAGCTATAGCTTTTTCTTATTTATAAAATATATTTGGTGCTATAATATAAAAAGAATATTTATAGAAAAAAAAAAAAATTAGCGAAATCTATGCCTATCTCGTAGTAATTATTCTTTTATTTTTATTGAAGCTTTAATTTTTATATTATTCCATCAAATATATTTTAAAAATAAAATATCGGATAAATATGCGTTTTAATTTCATCGATTTTAACTATATAATTTACCAAAAAAAAAAGTATTTATTGGTTATATTTTTTTCACAGTGGTTGAGGGTAAAGGAGGCTAAAATTCCATAATGAAATTTGATCGATCAAATACGATTGTTCAGCGATATATCGATTTCAAGATTTAAATCCCTATATTTCCACATTTAATTTTTCCCCGTTAAATTCATTAGAAACATGATATTTTTTTAATTTTACGCTTCTTCAAACAATATTTTTTTTTTTAAATTCAATACGAGCAAATGCATGAAAAAGACATGTGTATAAGCAGGAAGCTTAATAGATAATAATACTGACTCATTTAATTCTCTAGGTATGCTCCTGTACCTAATTAAATATTAAATAAAGAATTCATATAAAAATTAATTTGAAATATCCAGAGTGATGTAATTTATATTTTTTATTCTCACTCTCACTAATAAAGATAATCTCATGGTCATGTATAAAAAAAATCTGGTGCGTGCGCGCAACACACAACTTTCACTTACCAACTTACTTAGATTAGAAATTGACGTGTTTTGCTAAATATCATTTCCCAAAGTCACACATTTTTCTACATTCATATCTTATTTTTGTTAATCGCTAAAGCCGTTTTTGAGTAAATAAAAAAACCCCGTGAAAATGATACAAAATTTATTAAGTAAAGTCCCCCCTCCCGTAGATCAATCTTGATGAAATTTTTACAGTCGTATCTCGGGCATATAAATACATTAAATACCAAGTTTGATCAAAATCGTTAAAACCGTTTTTGAGTAAATAAAAAAAACACGTGAAAATGATACAAAATTTATTAAGTAAAGTCCCCCCTCCGGTTGATCAATTGTGATGAAATGTTGGTTATCACATCTTTGGCATATAAATACATCAAATACCAAGTTTGATCAAAATCGTTAAAACCGTTTTTGAGTAAATAATAAAAACATGTGAAAATGATACAAAATGTATTAAGTAAAGTCCCCCCTCCAGTTGATCAATTTTGATGAAATTTTTACAGTCATATTTCAGGCATATAAATAGATCAAATACTCAGTTTAATCAAAATCGTTAGAGCCGTTTTTGAGAAAATCGAAAAAATCTTAAAAAGTTATTAAATAAAGTACCCCCTCCCTTTGAGCAAATTTGATGAAATTTTTGCTGTCACATCACGGGCTTATACATACTATAAATACCCAATTTCAGGTTCGCACGGTTTATAGTTTTTGAGCTAGTCTGTTCACACACACACACACAGACACACACACACACACAGACCATTTCACGGGACTTGGTCATTTCGACTCAGGGGACCCCAAAACGTGTATTTCCGTTGAAAACCGGAAGTCGAAATTTTTCACGATCGCAATACTTCCACTTACTATATATTACATATATAGGTAAGTGAAAGTAAAAAGGAATTATTCGATTAAGGTAATTTGGTTAGGAGTGATAGATTTTTGGCCGCTGAATCACAAAAGTTTCCCACTGTGCGACGCAACATCAGTCAATCACAGATCTGACACCGTGCAACAATAGTCTATTTCATTGCCGTTTGTTCTTGCATTATTGTTATTTTGTCGTAGCTTGAAGAGGAAGCGAAAAAATAGCCTTATTAGGGTTCATCCGATTAATATAAGGAGAGAGAGCCTTCTACACTTTGTTTCCTGATTTGAGAAACGATGAAGTATCCCTTCGGCCATAATAAAATAACATAACCACACCACTCTCAATGCATACACAACATTTAGTCACGTAAGCCACCATTTCGGCGGCGGCGGTAAAAAAAAAACAACGGAAGTAGTAGTGGCATTGGCCGATTGCCGCCGGTGTTAAATAATCCGATCTTTTATTTTACCGCCCAATGTGTACGTCGCAATACTATCCTATGCACCACGACTGTTGCGTCGTTTTTTTTACCGATCGGTAAAAAAACGCCAAGTGTGTTCCCGGCTGAAGAGCATAGTAATAATGTATTGTGAGAGAAAAGACCCATTTGAATTTGACCATATGAAATGCAATTATTAATTATATTATTTTATTTTAACTAGATCATTTTTATAACATATTATTTTTCTTAGCGAATAGGATATTTATTATTTAAGAGACTGATACTTTTTTTTGTAATTATGTGCCTTAATCATTCATCCTTTAATTAAATATTATGAAATTTAATTTGTTATGTATAATCCACGATAATATAATCGTATGTTCAAATTTATGCATTTTTGTTTTCCTGACACACTAACTTCTGTTTTGAAATACCAGGTCATAAGCGGCCCAACGTTTATGTTATGCCATGCCAACCAACGGTAGTCCCACTGAAACCAAACCTAACTCATCTTTTAGGAAATTTAATGCTGATTAAGAAAATATCGTTTTTTTTTTTTGTTTCTACGCTAAACCGAAGTAGAGAAAACTGCCATTTTTAAGAAAAAAGTAAGATTTCAAAAATAAAAACAAAAAAAATTCTATCTCCTCAACAGACTGAGATAGGAAACTCGTTTCTGCGCCATTCTACCCCGTTTAGCATGCAGTTTTACCCATTTTTTTTTACACTAGGTCTGGGACTCCCAGTATATCTTTATTTAAATTTATTGTTGCAAAATTATTTAAGGTTGTGTATACGGTTGTTCCCACAAGCACTTAAACCACGTCAATAACTAACACACTGCTCGTGTTCTCCCCCAATCTTTTAATTCTGAATTTGATTGGTTGGTTTTCCCAACCGATTCATCGACCATTAAAACATTATTGAGCATTGCTTAAAATCAATCAATCAAATTTAGAATAAAAATGGGGGGATAGTACATGATCAGCTTTTCTAGTTATCAACGTGTTTTAATAGTTTGTTGGAGCATACCTTATGATACATATGTCATATGTTTTTCAAATAAGTAAATATTTTGAGCGATAATTAAATAATTATTTTCATATTTTTTCCCAATGACTACTTGAATAAATTAAGAACCCAAAAAAGGTTTTAATGGGACCACCTTGGGAAAATACTCAACAAGATGCAAAAGGTTTCGTTCCAATTGGTCCATCCATCTCGGAGTAATCGGTGGACATACATAGAAACCCATACATACCCAAACACGGTTTGGGGTTCCAATCGAACGAATAGAAGAGGCGCTAAGCTCGGTGAGTTTATCGCGAGCAGTTAATTAGTTGTAGTAAATGATATCTCTGCCATCCCCACTTTTACTGGTGGAATGGGTGACAGTTGGATTGACCCACGCTAACATCACCGACACTCACAAGATACATTGTCGATTGGTACCTCAAATCAGAAACGAATTCTGACCAGAAAGCCCTGATATTTAGTATAGAGCAAGATTCAAGGGGTTCCCACGGTAAAGAAGAGGGATATATAACCCGCAGAAACGACTGGAGTGCTTTCCGATGTATGCTGGAGGAAGAACTTGCCGATCAGGATTGGGAAGAAGAAGAATCGGATAGTATAAATGACCTGGACAGCAGAGTATCCAGGGCCACCAGTGCTATCCTTGACGCTGCAGAAAACTCTCTCCAACATCGGAAAGCGAGGGCTCGACCTGTCCCATGGTGGACGCCGGGATTAACTAGTATGAAGAGAGAGCTCTACAGGGCCCGGCGATTGTACCAGAAGTGCAGATGTGACGAAAGGCGCGCTGCACTTCGGAATGAGTACAAGTCTAAGGCCAAGGTGTACCGATATGAAGTGCGTTCACGGAAACGTAGGTCCTGGGATGAATTCATCGTGGAAGAGTCCACCAAGAATCCTTGGAGTATACCCTACAAGGTAGCAATGGGTAAGATGACCCCACCACAGACGATGGCAGCCCTTTCTGACGGAGTTTTCCAAGCAAATACTCTTGATGAGGCAGCTAGCATCTACGTTCAGGCGACATATCCATCTCAGGACAATGAGGAGGAACAATTCGTGAGATCACTACGGCATACCCCCCTGGCACAGACTTTTGTCCACCATGGGACATATATGATCTCCGTCTTGCTGTGGATAAGCAGAAAACTGGTCGCGCTCCGGGATTAGATGCAATAGATGCGGCGATCTTAAAGAACAACATTCCTTACCTGGAAGATAGGCTCTTGGGAATATTCAATGATTGCCTAGATAGGGGATACTTCCCAAGGAAATGGAAGATCGCCGATTTGAGATTACTCTACAAGGGTGGAGGCAGGGACAAGCAGCTCCCTAAGTCAAATAGGCCCATATGTCTCCTCCCTGTGATGAGCAAGGTCCTGGAGCATCTTATCTTAACAAATCTACGACCAGTACTTACTCGAGCCAGTCATCCACGGCAATACGGTTCAACTAAGGGAAAGGGAACCGCTGATGCTTTGCTTCAGGTTCGCGCAAACGTTGAACAGAGGGCGGAGCGGTATGTCATGTTGCTGCTCTTTGACATATCCTCCGCCTTTGACAGCGTCTGGTGGCCGCGAGTTTTCCTCCAGCTACAGAAGTACGAGGCTCCCAGCAACTTATATACCCTCATAGGCAGCTACCTCCAGGATAGGTCCGTTAAGATAAGAGGCACCTCTTACGAGTTTGAAGCTTCTATAGAGAGGGGGTGCCCTCAAGGATCAGTCCTTGGCCCAGCGCTTTGGAAGCTGGTATTTGACGATTTGTTGGGAGTCTCGAGTAACAGCGGTTCCCTGCAACGGCATACGTTGATGACCTTGCGGCTATAGTGGCGTCTAATAGCAGAGCCGGAGTAAAGCAAGAAGCTGAACGATGCGCCAATGTAGTCAGCCAATGGTGTGAGGCTAAGAAATTAAAGATGGCCGCGGCAAAGCCATCCTCCTGAAAGGCCAGACAGATAGGGCGCACCCTATAATTCTGGATATTGAGGGTATCAGAATACGTCCAAGTGAGGTGGTCACTTATCTAGGATTCAGATTCAGTAGAAGATTTAATATGACCCCTCATTTGGACTACCTCGGGAATAGGGTGGCCCATACCTTGAATGGTCTGAGTCGCCTGGGGGGCGCATTTTGGGGACTCAGATACCCAGCAACAATGACTATTTATAATGGGACAATCCTGGGCATCCTAAGGTATGGCTCCCCAGCGTGGTCCCAGAATCTCTCACACCGGCAGAAACGAAGATTGGCGACGTTCCAGCGCACGGCTCGGCTACGTGTCACTAAGTCGTATCGGACAGTTTCTCACGAGGCGGTGCAGGTCTTAGCAGAAGGGGGAGGGGTTCCTCTCGACCTTATCCTGCGGGAAGATCTATTGAAATGGAAACTCAAAACAGAAGGCTCAGCAGGTCTACCAGTAACTATCCAGGTAAGGATTGCAGAGGATCCAAGACAATGGAAAAAGATTTTACATGAGGACACAATAGAAGAGTGGAACCGGCGGTGGGTGATAACTACAAAAGGTTCTACCTTAAGAAAATATTTCCCCACCGTTCAGGATCGGTTAAAAGCAAAGTGGGTCCTCCCGGATTATTGGGTGTCGCAATTCCTTACAGGGCATGGGGCCTTCCGAGCCAAGCTACATGGCTTTGGAAAGGATATTGATCCCCTGTGCTCTACATGCAGGATACCGGAGACGGCTGAGCATATTGTCTTAAACTGCACCGCCTTCGAGGAACTAAGGGCTAAGTTAATGAGGGAAGCTGAGCTCAATGTTCTGACGGAAAACAACTTCCCTGAACTAATGGAAGAAAGGAATTACCCTTATACCCCTTAAAATATTGTGGGACCACAGCTCTTCAATCTCGGGAGAAGAGGACCAGCACTGGGAAGACCACCATAGTAAAAACTTAAAGGATAGGAAACCTGAAATGAGAAATTAGGCAAGGTCCATTCTGCTCGTTGGGAAGATAGAACGAAGAAATGAGATAATGGCCACAGCAGATTATTTCTATATGGTTTTACAAGCAGCAGTTGTTTGCTACCCAGGAATGGGTAGCATCCAACTGGTGCTAAAACCCGTTTTGCCAACCAGGCAAGGTAGGGCTGCAAAATAAAAAAATAAAAAATAGAAAAAAAAAAGGCACATACGTATTGAATTGAGTAACCTCCTCTTTCGAAATCGGTTAATAAGTAAATATGTAATATAATCCGGTACGACGGTGCAAATCCGCCACCTTAAGAAGTAAGGTTTTACTAACAAATAAAGACAGGAAAAAGCATTATATATTAAATTCAAATACTGTAATTAATTAAGTAAGCGGGGTCACCTGTGGTATAGTGGTTAGCATGGCAACCTACATTACTAAAGGTCGCAGGTTCGCGCCCAGCGGTGGCCCTAGGATTTTTTAATGGGAGTAAAAAATCCTTAGCCATGCCCTCCCTCGGATAGAACGTATAATGGAGGTCCCGAGCCTGTACGATGTCAGGTACTCGTTAAAGATCCCTATCCTAATTATACCTGGATATGCAAAATTTAGGACTCCCACTGTAGCATCGTCCGATTTGCCTTAGTGGCATAAAGTGACGTTAAACAAACAATTAAGTAAGTATCAATGTGAGTTTTATACAAATAAATTATATAAATTAAAAGTCCTCTACAAGAACATTATTTGCAAAAAATTGAATGTTAAGTCAAAGTTTGTCCATACACATTATTTAAAAAAGACCCAGGGGAAAAATTGTTCTAAGGTGAATGATAATAATTAAAAAAAACAAACAAAAAAAAAACATTAATTTCTAGTAATAAAATAAAAGTTTGAACCTGTTTGGGCTGGAGAACCTTGATGGAATGGAGCGTGGCTACTCCTCCATTGAGTACTCTCAGATTCAACTTTCCCGTCATCTCAGCTGTTGTTGCAGTAGCACTTCTCAGTTCTTTCTTTGCTCCACGACCGAACTATACAAACATTTCTTTTTTAGAAAGATGATGAAGGTCTGTCAAATGAAGCCAATATAGCTGCCTCATACTGAAGCCTATTAAATTGTCAATGCATTAAAAAAAAAAAAAAAAGAAGAAAAATAACTACATATAAATTTGGTCCATGTGTAATTAACCTATCAAATATACAATATTTTATTTCTATTTATTTCTATCGGATCAAGACATCCAGGGGGAAGGCTGTGGAAGCTGCAGCCCCCCCCCCCTTTGGTAATTTTTTTGGTATTTAAAGAATGAATTTAACTATACTAAAATCAAGGAAGTAACGTAAATCATAATTGAAGAAAATGTAGGAAGAAAGAGTGAGCCTTGAAAGATGCCTGGAAAAGCCTTTTAGAATCTTAAAATCAATTAGGATAACTATAAATAAGGAGCGATTTGAAAGTTAGGACAGGACACATTTAATAACTATGTATATAATAGTAGGGTGTAAACGAGTGTTCAGGAAATACATTAGTTTCAACTACTGTATTCGCCAGCAGTAAATATTCGTTTCAAATCGTAAGATGATTAGGTTTAAACTATGTGTAGGTTTAATATGAATGACCCCAGCGTAAAAAGAATACAAATTAATTTAAATTGTGTATGAGATAATTTTATTATATACAAAAAGGATGAATTATTAATTAAACATACCAGCTGTTTGGGACCTCTTCGAAGAAGCCAAACAGGTCAGTCTGACAGTTTTAGTAATTTTTATGTGTTGTTTATGCAAAAAGTTACTCTGTTTTGTGTTTTTTAGACAATTTGAGTGCACGTGTTCCATAAAATAACAGTCAGTTGTCATTTGTGTGAAAGGTTTAAGGTCCCCAGGACCCGTAATTGCAAGATTTGTCCGCCAGGCAGTAAGCGATGACCTTGTCCAACAAAGGAAAGCAAAGAGGAACTTTTCCACACGGCACCTGGGCTGGGGTGACGCTGAAGCATCCCGGATTTATCTGAGTGAAGCTATGACGCCCGCCAACAAACATCTCTACTGGTTGGCCAGGCAGAAGAAGGCAACGGCCAAAATCAAATACGTCTGGTTCAGCGGAGGCCGAGTTCGCTGTAGGCAGGCAGACGGTCACCCTGCAGTGAATATTGGTAAGCCCAGCGACCTGGACGTTTTTAGCTGAATGCGGTTTCTATGTTCCACCAAGCTAGTGAGCTTTTTAGTTTTTATAGAAGATATTCTTATTTTTATTTTTACCACAGATAATTTTATTTTTGATTCAAAGATTATCATTCTTATTGTGAATATTTATATTTTCATCATAGATATTTACATTTTTATTACAGCTATTTTTACTCTCAGATTTTTTTCAACTATATATATTCTCATTTCAACTAATGATATCATAATCCTCATTACTTCTGTTTACTATTATTTTAGATACTTCGTTCTGCTTTCCCCTAAACATCATTTGATTATTCGTGCCTCACTGTGGATCTACCCTAAAATTCGAGTCATTTCTAAATTAAGTAACAACTTTAATATTCAATATCTATTTCAAATAATTGAAATTCCATCATTTTCTGCTCAATGTTCGAATCATAGCCATGCGTTGTACATCACTAAAATACCGTTTTTGCCTAAATACGTTTCAAACTATCCCTCATCCACGTACCTTGTTCAGTTATTTCTATTCCTTCATATTTATGACTAACATTTTAAGCGCATGTCACGTAAATGCACAATCCCTTATTGCCCACTTTGATGAATTTCAAAAATACTTTCAGGACAATTTTCACCATGTTATTGCTATATCCGAAACTTGGCTAAAACCGTTCATCCCTTCCTCCCAGATTTCCCTCTCCAATTACTCTTTCTTGCGCCATGATAGATCTAATCGCACGGGAGGTGGTGTCGGACTATACATCCATGAAAGCCTTAAAGCCAAAGTCCTTCTCCAGTCTCCCTCCCACGACCATCCTCACGTTGAATACATGTTCGTTGAAATTTCCTCTGTTTCCTCCCCTCTGTTATTCGCCGTAATCTATAGACCTCCCCACGCCCCATTCGACAATTTCTTTGAATCCTCCCTCGTCAACCTGGTCTCCAATTATTCCAACATCGTCATTACCGGCGATTTCAATGTAAACCTACTCTCTGAATCCTCTGAGAAATCATTTCTAACTGACCTCCTATATTCCCTCAACCTTTACCTAGTCCCCTACTATCCAACACATCACACGCAATGCTCTGATACTTGGCTAGACCTGTGCATCTATGATTCTCCTGTCAAAATCATTTCTTCATCGCAATGTCCTGTTCCCTTTCTCTCATCACACGACCTCATCCAGATCTCATACGACCTCCCCGTCAAACGTTTTACTCCTAAGGCCATATCATCTCGCAATCTTGACCAACTATCCTATGAATCCCTCCAATCCGATCTCGAAGCCGTCCAATGGGATACCATATATTCCTACGATTCTGTCGATCCCATGGTCTCTTTCCTCACCACAAATCTAAAATCCATTTTAGATATCCACGCTCCCCTGAAAACCCGAACCCTACGTCGCCCCGCTGCTCCTTGGCTGACGTCTGAGATAAAGGATCTGATGAAAAGAAGGGAAGCTGCAAGACGCAAATTTCGGCGTACCCGTTTGGCAGCTGATTATGCGTCTTTTAAAAAACTTAGAAATGTTACCCAATCCGAACTCCGACGTGCCAAATCCCTCCACTTTCACAATGCCCTCTCCAGTTCCCACGATACCAAAAGCAACTGGAAAATACTACGTCAATTATCCCTCCTTGGTTCCAATAACTCTACTTCCCTTCCGTTCACTCCAGATTACCCCAATAACCATTTCTTATCCCCCCTCTTAATCCATCACAAGTCGCCGCTATCAACTATCCTAATTTTAATCCGGAGAACTTCTTTTTTTCCCACATAACCTGTGATGACCTATTTACTGCAGTCCTAAAATCCCAAACCAACGATTACGGTCCTGACGATGTTCCAGTTAAGCTAATGAAGTCCTGCCTCCCCTCATTAATTCCTATTCTTTATCATATTTACAACTTCTCATTGCAAAACTCGGTTTTCCCTTCTTCCTGGAAAACCGCTCTAGTCCGACCTTTGAAAAAAACCTCAAATCCCTCCACGATGAATGACCTCCGTCCTATTTCCTTTCTCTCCAATCTCTCTAAACCGTTAGAACGCCTAGTTCAAAATCAACTTTCAAGTTTCCTAGAAGAACGTTCCCTCATTAACCCGCTCCAATCCGGCTTCCGATCAGGTTACTCAACTCAATCCGCTCTCCTAAAAATTACCAATGACCTTCAAACCTCCATCGAACTCCGAAAACTAAGTATTCTAATCCTTCTAGACTTTTCCAAAGCCTTCGACACTGTCGATCATAACATCCTTTTTACAAAACTGCAAAAACTCCACCTCTCTAGCAGCGCCTTACATTGGTTCAGATCTTTCCTTTCAGGCCGGTCACAATATGTAGTCGTTCCTGGTCAACCTCCATCTAAAACACTTCCCCTCTCCTGTGGTGTCCCCCAAGGATCCTCTCTATCCCCCACTCTGTTTGCTACTTATATTAACGACCTTACACTTCTGATTCATCACTCCCAATACCATATCTACGCTGACGATTTCCAGATTTACCTGTCTTTCCCACCCTCGGAGTTGTTGCCAGCGACGAAAAAGCTTCAGGAGGATTTGAATCGAATCAGTCTCTGGGCAGAGGCTAACAAGTTGAAGCTAAACGCTGAAAAAACAAAGGCAATCTTAATAGGCTCCAATCACCTCCTCAAAACCACCCCTAACATCCCACCCCTGTTCCCTAATAACAATCCCATCAAATTCTATCCAACTGTCAAAAACCTTGGTGTAACCTTTGACCAAACTCTTTCCTGGAAAAACCATATCTCCAATATCTCCCGTCGCACTATTTCAACCCTAAAGCAACTGAACCATCTCCGTAACCTATTCCCTTTTGAAACACGCAGACTTCTGGTCACCTCTTTGATATTTCCCCACTTCGACTATTGTTGCACAGTGTATATCCATATCGCCTTATTATGAAAAGTTAAAGTGGTTATATCCTTCCTACCGCCGTAAGTATTTCCTAGCCTCCTTCCTTTTCCAAGTTATTCGTTCCCGTCGTCCCTCATATATCTCTGAACTCCTTCAGTTCAAATCCTCCGTCCATTCCCGCAATACTCGCTCTAGGTCTTCAGATCTACTTCAGATCTATATACACCGGCCCACCGAACGTCAGCTTTTGATAGATATTTCATTATTAGGTCCTCATCCCTATGGAATTCTATTCCTCCTTTCATCCGTAATTCCAATACCCTCTCCACCTTTAAATCCCGCCTATATCATCACTTCATAGCCATCCAGTCTCCTTAAAAAGTAAATTGACAATTCCTATTATAATTTACCTTTTAAACCGTTAGAAGCTCTTATCTCATTTTTTTCTTTTTTAATTTAATTTTTTCTTTGTTCTGTTTTCTTTTTTTCTTTTTTAGAAAATATAAATACTATTTAACCAACCTGTAAATAAGTGTGTACATATGTGTATATTATAAGATGCAGAAACTAGCTTCTTTTCACTCGATTGAACATTTAATGTGTATTCTTTTTATTTTTATTTATTTAAACTAGAGGTTTTCTAATTATTTTTATCAATTCAATTTGTTACTTAAACTTCAAGGCTCTAAAGCCCTCTCTGTATTTTATTTAATTTTGTTCTTAAGGGATACGTCCCAGAACAAATGAATAAAGAATTTATTTATTTATTTATTACAGTACAGCCAACCCCAGCCTGTCACCATGACAACCAATTAGCATCAACAGAAGCCAATGTAAACATTAAAGACGACGAGGCAGAGAAACAGAATTTCGGTAACCATGGTGATGTTGACCACAACAAAACCGTCACTGCTGAGCCCAAATAATAAAGAAACAGCTGTTGATAACAGCGAAAATTCATTATCATCTCCGACAGTGGTTTCTAGCATAAAAAGGTGCCACCCTAGCCCTCCTCCTTCTACAGTATCTACCATGGAAATAAATCTTATGCTAGACACCAATAAGGACACAGAAAATATTGTTAATTTCGAAGAATTCCCACCTATGTAAGCAATCCAATCAGCTAGCAAAAAATCCAAAAAATTAAAAAAGACTGTTAAAAATACTAAAATTAACCTCGAAGAAGCCAGAAAATCCATCGATGAGAACAGTCACAAATACCCTATTTCATTTGAAGATTTAATAAAATTAATCGATATGGCTACTGACACGAAAGATCTGAACAATCTAGTGCATGAATTTACAGATAATATAGAATGCCTTAGGGCCATGTTGGCTGACACCAGAAACCTGGTTACAAATCGGCGCTCTAAGATAAAAATATCAAAGCTTCTCAAGAGACAGTGGGACTCTACAGATAACACGATAAATACGGAAGAAGACTGATTAATTAGTCTAACCAATTGTTTTTCATACTTCAGTATTTTTTTTTCTCTTTTATTTTTATTTTTATTTTTATCTGATGATGGTCAAATCTACCAAAACATTAATCGCACAATGGAACTGTAACGGAATTTTCAAACGTTTCGAATATTTTAAATTGTTACTATAAGAAGAGAACCCAACCTGTCTTTGTTTGCAAGAGACACACTTATTGAAACCCCAGAGATTCTGCATAAAAAACTACAACGTGTATCGAAAAGATAGATCTGATGGTAAGGCCGCTTGGGGTGGAGTAGCTACAATAATTAAAAAAGATGTTTACTCGGAAGAAATAAACATTAAATCTACCCATGAAGTTCTAGCCACAAAATTTACTATCCAGAACCGATTTCAGTTTGTAATGTTTACATACCACCGAATAGAGATTTTACAGCGAATGATCTTCAAACCATAGTGGATCAACTCCCTAGACCTGTGTATTGTGGGTCTCTACATTGTCTGACTATCAAAACAGAGGGGCTGAAATTGAGAAGTTTATTGACGCTGATAACTTTCTAATTCTTAGTAACGATGGATCCCCAACTCATCTCTGTACGAATGGTTCACTCTCTGCGATTGATTTATCTTTTGTTGATACTAGGATTTATCACAGAGTTCAATGGAGTAAAGAAAACTTTGTATGGAAAGACACTTTGTAATGGAAGCGATCACTACCCGATCACCATAACGCTCGATGATAACTTCACCAACAAATCAAATGAAATACCGAGGTGGTCTTTCAAAAGGGCCGACTGGAAAAAATGTTCATGCCTGCTGGAAAAGGAAATAGAAAGGAAAATAGAAAGGTTCACAGAAGTGGAGGAAAATATTTCTTTCCTCAATCTAAAAATCCTCGATGCTGCAGAGAAATAGAAAGGAAAAAAGAAAGGTTCACAGAAGTGGAGGAAAATATTTCTTTCCTCAATCTAAAAATCCTCGATGCTGCAGAGAAAAGTATTCCAAAAACAATAACCTTTAAAGATAGACGAATGGTCCCTTGGTGGAATGAAGAGTGGCGCATCGCAATAACGCACAAAAAAAGAGCACTAAATAAATTAAAAAAAAACAAATCACCAGAGGACTTGAATGAATTTAAAAAAATGAGATAAATCGCAAAAAAAGGTATTGAGGGCAAGCAAAAAAAACTCCTGGACAAACTATATCAGTTCTATCAACAGTAATTGCACCATAAAAGAAGTTTGGAGGAAAACGAATGCAATACAAGGATCCACTAAATATGAGCATATTTATGCAATTCAGGCCGACAGCCGAATCATTAATGATCCATTCAAAATTGTTCAGAGTTTAGGTTCTCATTTCTCCTCAATATCGAAAACAAACAATTATAACCCAGTCTTCTTGCAATACAAAATAACCCAAGAGGAAGATACCATCCAATTCGACACAGACGATTCTAAAATTTACAACCATCCATTCAGCCTAGCAGAAATGAAAGATGCTCTGGACAAATGCAAAGATAAATCAACTGCAGGACCCGATCAAATCCCATATATTTTTCTGAAAAAACTACCTATAAATGCTCAATTATTTCTTCTTTCTATTTATAACAGACTTTGGACAACAGGTATCTTCCCAGAATCATGGAGAAAGGCAATAGTTATTTCAATCAAGAAAAACCCTAAAGATATACAAATTAATAACTTCCGGCCAATACCTCTTCTTTCGTGCACTTCGAAAATTTTCGAAAAAATGGTAAATGATAGACTAACACACTACTTAGACTCCAAAAACTTTTTCTCAACTTCTCAATGCGGCTTTAGAAGGAACCGATCTGCCATCGACCAGATAATGAAGCTTGAAAATGAAATTCAAACTGCGTTTTCAAATAAAGAGCACTTAGTTGCTGTCTTCTTTGACATCCAAAAGGCATATGACACTATGTGGCGATATAATGTGGTCAGGACACTTTCACAGGTTGGCCTCAAAGGAAGACTATTAACATTTGTTAACAACTTCCTAAAAGACAGAACATTCCGAGTGAAAGTAGGACCTAACCTCTCTCAAACGTTCTTACAAGAAAACGGCACCCCGAGGGTCTCCCCTGAGCGTAACATTATTATTGGTAGCCATAAATAGCATTGCAAATACAACACCTAATGAAGTTAACTGCTCCATATTTGCTGATGATATATAAGAAACAGGTCCCTCGAATATATTGAATGGAGGCTTCAAAAAGCATTAAATAACTTTGGATGGATAATGGAGAATGGTCGAAAACCACAGGTTTCAGTTTCTCAAGTACAAAAACACTGGCTGTTCATTTTTGCAAAAAAACAAAATGCCAAAACAATCCAACATTGTATCTATTGGATCAGCCTATTATTTATATAGATACAATTAAATTCCTCGGGATATACTTTGATAAAAAGTTAACTTGGTCTCATCAAATACACCATGTAAAGTTAAAATGCTAAAAAGGCCTAAATCTACTAAAAATTCTGGCCAACACTCAGTGGGGATCTGACAGGCGAACACTTTTAATGATTTACCGCACTCTGATTAGACCTATCATGGATTCTGGGGCAGTTGCTTTCAACTCGGCAAGTGCCTCAACATTGAAACTCTTGGACCCAATTCACAACCAAGGACTTCGCCTCTGCACAGGTGCAAACAGTACCACGCCAGCAGAAAGTTTGTACATAGAGAGTGGAGAGCCCTCTTAGGAGGCAAGAAGGAAATATTTAGTTTTGGCATATGCTGGCACATTGATGACAAGAAAAGATCTCATCGCATCAGAACTACAAACGATGAATTACAAGAAGATGGCTTTGAATTACAAACGAAGAACATAACCCCTTATGCAAATGTTTCATCAACAGAGTCAAAAAACTAACCAACGAATTGAAAATAACGTTTCCTAAATTTTTTAAAATCCCAAATAATTCGGCCCCTTATTGGATACAACCAGAAAATTACATTGATTACAGCTTATCAAAATTTTTAAAGCCCACACCTCCACATACATTCAAACAAATTTTCAAAGAACGAGAAGAGCTTTACTCCGACTACTGCATATGGTTTACCGATGCTTCAAAATTAAATTCACTAATTGGCTGTGCAATAGTCGCTGATTCCATTTGCCTGAAATCCACTCTACATCAATCAAATAGTGTATACACAGGAGAACTTTATTCAATTTTCAAAGCCCTCACCTTCATTACAAAAAACCATCACAGATGTCACCTGATAGTTTCGGATTCATTAAGCTGTTTGAAGGCTTTAGAAAACAAGAAATCGAAAGATATTTTGGTGACGAAAATCCAACTACTTCAGAGAGAATGCATGCTCTCTGGGAAAGTTATAACCTTCTTGTGGGTCCCATCTCAAATAGGCATTGGAAGAAACGAGGAAGCAGACAGGGCTGCGAATGCCGCTAGAACGGATGCTGCTTCCGAAGCGAAGTACATCAACAAGACTACCTCCCTAGGCTGGAGGAATTACGTCAAGAAAAAAATATACGAAATGTGAACTACTGAGTGGAGAAATAGGAGCGACAAATTTGTAAAAATCAAAGATAGTCCGGCGTTCTGGAAAACTGCAGAGAGGAGAAACAGACGCGAAGAAATTGTCTTGGCAAGGATGCGTTACGGACATACCTCCATAACGCATACTTATCTCCTAAAGGGACTGTACCCTCCGACCTGTAAGACCTGCAAGGTACGGCTCACCGTCAAACACATTCTACTGGACTGCGAGGATCTTATGGACGCAAGGAAGGAGTGCAGCATTAGCAGCAGTCTGGACATCGCACTTGGCGACATAGAGACCGCTGTTGAAAACTTGATTAAGTTTTTAAAAAGAACACAGTACTATCACCTCATCTAGAACATTTAGCAATTCTTCTGTGAAATAGAACTCTTTGTAATTATATCAAGATACTTCTAACCATGTAAAACCTCATGAGAAATACTAAAATTGTATAAACCATGTATTCGTGCTAATGACCCAACATGGGTAGATGCACCTGTAAATAAATAAATAAATAATTAAACATACCTCCTTCTCAACTTTGAGAACTAAGGGTCCAACCAGAAACTTTGTCTTGACGGTCGTGTGTGAGCTCATGACGTTGACGGTGACGTCGCCTTCTCGTTGTATGGATGATAACCCGTATAAAGTTGCCTTTGCTCTAGGGGTTCCGCTCTTAGTCTTTGATTTAGTCTTGTTCTACCAACAAAAAACATGTAATGCATGGTTAGTTCAAACTATATTTCCAAACTGGACTCACCAAATATGTAAAGTAAGTGATCAATTCGAGAAAATTCATCACGTTGATAACTATAGAGCCACAGGTAGGTAATTCGTTACTGCTAAAAAAAAATTCATGTAGACTTTGATAATCAAATAAAGAAAATAAAAAACTTTTTATAAAAAAAAGAAATATACCGACTTCGAAAACTAGGAACACAGTCCTTTCGGAGGCGGCGCAAAATAGAAAATTTCCCAATGTCATGTTACTGATTACGATTTTATTAGAAAACGATAGACATTGAAATCGATAGATAGGAAGAGAGGATCCATTTAGAAAATTTTAAGATTTTCATAATTTCTAGTGTAAAAAAATTTGCGCCGCCTCCGAAAAGATTGTGTTGTTTTGAACATGGTATTTAATATTTTAATTTGATAATTTTTACTAATAGAGCGTATTCGTACAAATCAAAATAAAATTATTCGTTTTATTGCATTTTTCCGCTTTTGATACCATTTTGAATTTTGCTGTGTATTCATCAAAATCGGAAGGTAATTAGTTCATGGTTTTTAGTGCATTTATTTTTACTGGTTCCTTTTTTGCGAAGTCGGTATATTTTTTTTTTTTATAAAAAGTTTTTTATTTCATAATTTTTAGAGGCGGGAGATAAGGGTGTTATAGATTCATAACAGTTCTATTGCTTACACTGCAATCTGAATTTAACCAGTAAATATGCTTTCGATGTTCATAGGTCAAGGCAGCTCATACTCCGTTTTCATTCTTCGAACCGTCAGTGTAGACACGTGTCGAATCAGTAAGCTGATTTTTTTATTTTTTGAAACTCTATTTTAAATACTATGGGCGGAATGTGATTTATAATCTGTTTCCATAAAGATAAATCAATATTTGGCTGTGGATGATATGATTTGAGGTAATATTTCCGGGATTCTTATGTTCAATTCTGTGAGAGAGGAAGACTGTTCTGGGATATGATTTTCTCAATGCGTTACTGTTTGATTCGTTGGTGGGTGTCATATATTTTAAAAAATAGGTTGTTCAGCAGATGTTGTGAAGAGATTATGGAAATTTAATATGAGAGTGATGTTATTATTCTTCGGAATTCAAGAGGCGGTTCTCCGGCATCGCAGCATAAGCTCAGAACAGGGATGGATCGGAAGGGTCCTGTGCTTAACCTTAATCAAGTGTAGTATTCAACATCTTAAGAGTTCTAAGCGATAGAGATCCATAAGCCATGCACCCGAGGCCGAGTTTTAATCTTATTTAGGCTCTGAACAGAGTTAACATGCTATTCCTGTCACCTCCCCCCGAAAGTTCGTGCCCGACACGTGTTGGTTAAGCATTCGAAAAGATTTAATGATCTTAAACAATTTATTTTAAGTAGCTTAGTATACTCGGTCCAATTTAATCAGTAATCAAAGTGAGGCCTGAGTAGTGCACAAAATCCTGATTGGCAGTGGCAGTGTCTTCAATTTTAACGCGCCTTTGTAAGTTAATAATAAACACTAAATACCGACTTATAATCATCAACTAACCGCCAATTTAAAACTTTACTCTCAGGCTTTCATATCAAATTGCATGGCAACGACTGACGTGCCTTTTATGAGGCGCCTGAAAGGAGTTGGATGAGAGCCCTTCTCTCCTGAAAAATGACCGGAATGATGAGCTGCTGGGCACATGCTCATGCTTAAAAATGCCAATATTACATCAGTATATCTCATTCTCTTATTGTCGCTTAGTTGTGACTGGTGCAAATAGATGTACGAAGACAAAAACATTAAATTACAAAAATCACGATTCATCGAAACGAATGAAAAATAGACTATGCCTTTGTAAAATATTTGATGTGGAATTCCTGGCTTTTTTTTCTGATCATACTAAGATTGCATTAATTTGTACAGGAGCAATAAGCACTTTCAAAAGGAATATAAGATAACATTAAGTTGTAACAGTGGCCACGAAAATTAAAAATAAGTTTTTTGTTCAAGAATGAATACTTGAAATTAGATATTAAGATTCAATTTTAATAGAATTTCTTTTTCTTCCTGATTATTTAATGCAGGCGGGATTAGATCTATAGATGAGCAGATATTGTCTCTTGTTATTATATTCTCAATGTTGCTCTTCAAAAAAGATATTTCAGCCATGAAAATTGCTTTATCTGTAACAAAATACATTGAGTATAGGTTTCAATAATGTAACAGCCTTCAGAGGAGAATGTCCATTTTCGAAAGAGAATTTTCGGTGAAATGATTCATACAGTGTAACATTCTTGATGTAAGAAGAATTGATGTAATTTACGTCGTATATCTCTTTTGGCACTATCACATATTTGTCATCACACCTGACTTAAAATGTTCGATCTATTAAAAATACTAAATTTATTAGAGAGAAAATGATAATTTAATTGTAGTTAACTAAAATAACAGATAGTACACTCTGCTAAATTCTAGGTCAATCAACGAAATCAAACAACCTTACAAACTGAAATTACATAATACTGTTCCCTTCTCGAGGACATCATACTAGATTTCATACAAGATACAAGTTTCGGCTAGGCCGAATATTACCGGCCAATTTTTAGCCGAAACCCGGCTATTCGTCCAAAACACCGAAAATGAAAACAAACCTTTGGTCGGTCACTAGTTTTCACCAATCCATGTGTTTCTCAAACGTCTGACTATAATTTAAGCATTCTGGAATTTTTTTCTTATTTAGTATTTCTCTTTATGAATATTGTTTTAAAGAATGAATTCTTTACAGGTAAAGACATTAATGAACAATTGATATTATTTAAGAGTCACATCACTGATATTAAGAATGATTTCTTTATCAAATCTAATAAATCCTATTATCATAAAAGGGTACTAGGTGCCATTACCCAATTGCGCTGAAAGGAACCCGTTTAACAAAATGAAAATAGTGGTGTAAATTGTATACCTTGACAACGGGAGCTGCAGGCGTGGTGTTCTTCCTCTTCCTTGGCTCGGCAGATTGGGTCGAAGCTGAGGGTGACACCGTGGTATGTTCTGTCATAAGCTCAGTTGACACTTCGGTCACGTTACCTCTGCTCCTAAACATTAAGACGTTTTCTGAAATTCCTTTGATAATAAAAAAATAAAGAGTATGATATATTTAGTAAACGACTCTGGAGAATACACGTGCTAGGGAAATAATCATATTGCTCGTTTGGAAAAAGCCCGTCACAATCTAAAAAAACTGAAATTTTACAGGGTTTAAAGCATATTTTGTGATCAATATTGCTATCTCTCAACTCTATGGAAGACGGATCCACGTCAATTTAACAAACACCTGAACCTCATCATCTCAGAATTTCATAAAATTTAGTAGATGAGTACTGTTTGCATTGACTAGAAAAATTGTGAAATATTACTTAGATATGTCAACCCGTTTTTGTATTTAGGATCTTAAAGCCCTCAAAAAAGAAGTCCAGAAACAAAAAAAATCATGATTAAAATAACGGAAGGAGTTTCCCAAATTTAGCTCAACTCTTCGCAGCAAAATGCCTCTTTTCCCAGTACCTGGAAAACCGCTCTTGTACGCCCATTGAAAAAAACCTACAATCCAGAAACCCTCAATGATTTCCGTCCCATCTCCCTATTATCCAACCTATCCAAACCTTTGGAGCGTTTAGTTCAGGCACAACTATCCTATTATCTGGAGCAAAACAACCTCCTGAACCATCTTCAGTCTGGTTTCAGGCCTGATCATTCCACTCACTCCGCCCTCATTTAAATTTCCCAAGACCTCCACACAGCAATAGACCAAAAGAAACTCACCATCCTTATTCTCCTCGACTTCACCAAAGCCTTTGACTCAGTGGACCACAATATCCTTCTAAGCAAACTTAAAAACTTCCACATGTCCTCTAATGCCCTTTTATGGTTCCAATCATTCCTCACGAGCCGCTCCCAATATGTTATAGTCCCTAACAAACCTCCGTCAAAGCCTCTACCATTGTCTAGAGGCGTACCTCAGGGTTCCTCTTTATCCCCCACCCTTTCTTCGATCTATATCAATGAACTCCCATCCTCCATCCTACACTGTCAATACCATATGTATGCCGATGTCGTCCAGATTTACCTATCCTTTGACCCCAATGATTCTTCCGGCGCCATCCTAAAACTCCAGGAAGATATCGACAGAATATGTGCTTGGGCAAACCTTAAAAAACTCACCTTTAACGCCGAGAAGACGAAAGCCATCTTAATTGGATCTCCCTCTCTCCTCAAATCAATCCCAGTTGCACCGAATCTAGTCCTGAACAACTCACCTATCTCATTCCATGGCACCGTTAAAAACCTAGGCGTTACCTTTGATCAATCCCTCTCTTGAAAACCACACATCTCACAAATTTCCCGTCGTACAATCTCTATCCTGAAACAGTTCAACCGTCTACGATATCTTCTTCCATTCAAAATCCGCCAACTTCTAGTCTCCTCCCTTATCTTTCCCCACTTCGACTATGGCTGTATTGTGTACGGTCGACTGTCTGGTGAACTCGAAGCCAAACTCAAACGGCTAATGAATTCCACAATGTGTTTTGTCTTTGGGATCTCCAGAGATACGCATATAACCCAGTACTACGCCGAGTTGAAGTGGCTCTACCCCTCCTATCGCCGTCAGTATCTACTGGCTTCCTTTTTATATTAAGCCATCAGAACTAAAGAACCTTCCTATATCCTACAGAGCCTGCAATTCAAATCCGCCATCCAATCCCGCCCAACCAGATCCCGTGCATCTGATCTCTATCCCCCACCCCATCGAACTGACACTTATGAAAATTCCTTCATAATGCAAGCCACATCTCTCTGGAACTCTATCCCCTCCAACATCCGACACGCTCCATCGACTTCCACTTTCAAATCCCTCCTCTTCGAGTTCCTTTTCAACTCCCAATCTCTGAAGGGACACAATGGAGCCTTAGAAGAAACTCTGTTAATAATTATTCCCACTAGAAAATATTTAGTTATTCATTCAAGTTGTTTCATTTTATTTCGTTGTCTCCATGTATCGGCACTCTCTCCTCCCCTTATTTCTCTTCCGTCTATTATACTTATAGATTACTGTCATGTAAGAATGCATTATTTTTGTTTCTGTCTTCTGTTTTTTTTTTGTTTTCCACTTTTGTAAATATCATTTGTAAGCCCTTTTGTAAATATTTATTTATATTCATATACGGCCACACTGGCTTGAACTTTGTATTATGAATGTATAATTTATTCTAAAGGACATAGTCCCAGGATAATAAAATTATTTTTCATTTCATTTCAAAAGACACCGAAAACAGCGTTACCACGGGGGGAGGCATAGGGGGGACACGTCCCTCCAATATTTGAAGAGGGCAACTATCTGCACTCAAAATGAGAAATAAATTGGTATTATTTGACCTAGTAACTTTAAAATAAATCGTTGGACGAGGAATTAAATGCCCCAACAGTTGTTTTACGGCGTTATTACTTCAATTTTTAGCCTCTCGAATTTTTAACTTCCTTATCTATGAGAATATTGATTCGTCCCCAATTATTTGGTGATGGTGACGTCCATGACAACCCCTATGATTTTAACCGGCTTGAGATAAGGTCCCCATGCCTATCTCGAACAGGGACTTGGAGCTAGTGGATGCCCTATCCACAGTATAGGAGCGACTTACTAAGACTTGTCTTGGCCGTGCACCTATCTGAGCCATGAACAATACCGACAGGAGTTGGAGAACCGCAAAAACGTAAAAGACGCTTTTATAAATATTGTGGAGGCTTTAGAGTCCTGGAAAAGGAGACCAGTACGGTGTTAGAACTGTGAGACAGTAAAAAATAACTACGTGAAAAACCTGGTTTTAAAGGTTACAAAAGACTCTTTAGTCCCTGAAAAAAGAGACCAGTGCGGAGCTGGGGCTGTGGGGAGCACGGACACATCAGGAGTTCCTGCAAGGGAATGATCGCTCTGTGCACAGGAAAAATAATATGCATCGACTTCTGGAAGATGAAATCGTCCCGGTTTCGGTCGTCGACAGTTATCAAAATCCTTACTCCAAGGATGGTAGCCTCCTTCGTACATAGAGCCGACAGTGCTTATGCGCATGGAACCGTCAATGGCAGGGAGTATATGTTGCTAGTAAACACTAGACCTAGAGAAACTATCGTCTCCTCGAGTGTGACTGGCAAGAAGGGATTTTCGCTCTCGAGGTGGCGAGTAGACCGCTACAGGAGAAGATGCCGAAGTACTAGGGGAAGCCAAAGTATGGACACAGTTGGACTAAAATTTCTCGGCATGGACATAATGAATTTCTACGGCTATCAACTAGATCTAAAACGACAAGCTTTCAACATCGGTGGGGAGGGACTGTTCTTCCGTAGTCTGGAACCGACCGGTTGGGGAGTCTTCATAGCCAAGGAAGTGGAACCCCTGCGAGGCATGACTACCCAATTACCGTTGGAACGGGCACTAAAGTTGGAACGTTATGCGACTGCGAAGAGGAGATCTTAGAACAGGGACAGGATGTTTAAAGGCGTTGATCGGTCACTCTATTGGACCCGAAAAGGAGGAAGTGAGTGACCTGGCGAATCGATTGCGCTTTATCGAACTCGTGAAGAAGAGATACCTCGCGACCGGTTGAGGAGACATAAAGATAGTAGATCCGATTTATGGTGAATACTAAAATGGAGAACTGTATTTCTACAACCAAAGAATAAACCGGGATTCTGCCCAAAGATGATGAAGCCCTTGCCCCATTTTTTAAGTTGCGTAAGTCAAAACTTTAGTAAGGCTAAATCGAAAATAATAATTAATAATAATTGAAAACGATGATGTTGGAAGATATAGGTATAATAGACCATACACATATTGAAGTGGATAATTGGGGGTTCCTGGGGGGGGGGGGGGGTGGATAGGGTCAAAATAAATACCTCTCATATTTAATAAACAATTAATTGCGTCAACGTTTACGTTTAATTGTACATACGAAATAATTTAATTTTAATTTTCAGTTAGATATTTTAAAAAAGTTATATTTTAAAACCAAATATTGCACATGTTTTCATCTGTTTTAAACCAACGAAATTTTAAAGAGTGAAAAGCAGCCACTATTATTTAAAAATATAACTATAAATATTACGGAGAAGGAGAGGTAGATGGACTTACAAACCTTTGTTTGAATTTTTTGATCGGAAATCCGACTTATAACTGCTTGTTTTTAAATATTGTTATCTATAAGGGGCCCTGTTTACACGGTGATAAATTTAGAATTCTATAAAAAGTTACCTTTTGAGTTGTGCCTGCTTACTTTAAAAACTAGCTTTATAACTTTTAATCAGTGCGCTTGTATAAATTACATATCTGTTTGTTACACGATTAAAATATACTCACGATTCAGTGACTCTTGATTGCTTCTCTTTATTCTTTCTCTTCTTGTGCTTGTTCTTCTTGGTCTCGGAGGAGGATTGTAGCCTGACGTTGACTGGATCGTAGCTTTTCCTTAGGATCTTGTTTATCCGATCCAGGATTGTGTCGACGAATCTGTTGTATTTGACGATGTACGCGGGAGGAGCAACGTCTGCATCGTTCAATGATCCTGCGAAAATATTTTTCAAGTCAATTTTCATGCTTCAATGTATATTCTGAGATATTAGACCAACCAACAGTTGAATTAATTTACTATGTAACTCAAGCAACAATTACGAGATTAATTGTACATAATTATTATTATGGATAGGTTTTTGGGGGAAGGTTAATTATTTATCTTATGTATCTTTCTAGAGGTTTATCAGATTTCAACGAATTTTGATACAGTGGTAGGTTAGAGGGCAAATAGAACTACAAATATGTTAATTCTTCTTGTAATTTTGTATGGATAAGTAATGGGGGAGGGGTTATGGTTAGTTATACACTTTTTTTTCAGTTTTATCCTTTTTCAACGATTTAGTTGTTCATACGTCAGATATAAGAATGTTGATTCCTTATAAATTTAGTTATAGAATTAGGATTAGGATCAGGTAGTGGGGTGATCAACTGCCAAGTTTATTACGCCCTAAATAATATTCCTAATTACTATAATATATTGGTTAGTGCGTCTTTTTTTAATTTTTCATTTTTTTCCTTTAATTTTCTTTTTTAAATTTTTTTATATAGGTATCTTTATTTTTTGTTTTTTTATTTATTTTTTAAATTCTATTTATTTACATTTTTTTTTCTTTCTATTTGTCTTTTTATTTCTGATAAAATGTAAGACATTTTTATGTTACACAGTATTACGTATGTAATAGTAACATTTTAATTTACATTCATTGTTATTATGATATTTGTACTATTATATTTGTACTATATTGTATTGTATTAATATGTATATAATTATCACATTAAATTATATACATATACACTCACATTCAAACATAAATACAAATTGTATTATATTTAGATAATGGGGAGAGGTGTAATTTTAAATACCATGTATCACAAGCGCTTGAATACATAAATAGAAATAAAACGACACTTTAAAACCTTTTTTTTTTTTTGTGATAGTTATATATCGTTCTTTTTATAGATAAGCTGGAAAAAATCTGGATATTGAAATGAATGATTAAAATCAAAAATTTGCTCGGTCGCATTTATAGTAAAGGTTTTACAAAACAAATAATTTCTATTATCATATAATTTAATTAATATTAATTAAAGTGCACTCACTAAATAAGCCAGTGCTTGTAAAAAAAGTAAACATTAAAATGGCTAATATAAAATATTAAAGGATTTCATAATCAAATAAACGATAAAAAAATAAATGTCTTCCCCAAGAAAGTATAACATATCATTGGAAAGCAAAGATAATATAAGAAATATTAATATTTAGTTTATAATTTAGTAGATGGTAACTAATTAAGATGATTTTTCATTTATAGGTTTTTTCATATTACTTATTTTGTAATTTTTTATTACTAGGCATAATGAGAGATTTAATGTAATAAAAGACAGTTAATTTTTAATATGACAAAATCAGAGTTACTTTATCAAAACTTTCCTTCCCATTTAAGTCCCATTAGAATATGTCTATGATGATTGGACCTACCCGATATTAATAATATATACAAAGATACTTTATTCTCATTAAACATGATGAGGTATTCAAAATCGGAAAAAATTAAAAATATCATAAAACTTATAAATTATTAGTAATTTATAAAGTATCCCCTTCGTTTACTCAAATTAGACAAAACTTTTGCTGTCTCATTACTGGCATATACCTACCTCATATGTCTAATTTCGGATTTGTATAGTTTATCGTTTTGAGCTAGCCTGTCCACACAACGGCCCTCTCCCGGGGCAGGGGACCCCAAAACGTGTATTTCCGTTGAAAACGGACAAACAATTCGACTGAATAATCGAAATTTGTCAAGTATTAGTAAAAACATGGAACGCCTCTACCGATGATCACTTATTCTCACACTGACAATCAACATTATTTAATTATTTATCAAATACAGTATATGCATTTTTTCAAACAATTAGGCGGTAATACCTAAAAAAACAGCTTTTTATTGACTTCAGAGGTATCTTATTGAAATTATGCAGGAACAATAATTCTTGCCTATAGTAAAAATTATCTGGGGGACGATTTTATAAAGAACTTTTTCGCATTATAAATGCGTAAAATACTACAAATAAAACTTATTCTTCGTCTTATGGCCTAGTAATGTACATGAAACAAGCTCATTGATTATTTTTTTGTATTCGTATTAATTTATATATACATATATGTCAATATGGGTCATTTTCTCAGAAAGGGCCAAACGCTGTCGCAGATGGACTTGGAAGCCCCCTCATCGGTTTGGTTCATTAAAAAAACCTCTAAGTATGCTTTCGGTCTTGTCATGTCGACAAAGTATTGTTTTACTCATATAAAATAAAAATTTAATGGTTAAATTACAATTTGAGCAGCGGAAATCTCCTTCCCTCGCCATATCACAACTCGAGATTCTAAACTTCACTCTCGTCAACGAATTGATTATTGAAACTTTGTGAAGTTTTTATAACTGTGGTGCTGTTCAAAACATATCAAGAATATAATGTGAGGTTTGCATATTATTAGGAATAAAAGAATGGTATTTAGAGGCCGGAAAAGGCTTGTCCCCGCAAGCTGAAAAGCAGCTGAAGTTAAGTATTAAACGAGAAAAAAATGGACGGTCATACAATATGTGGCGTCTTTCTCCGCCCACCTTACATGGGCATATCTGACAGGGGAAAACATTTATGAATTAAGTACAATTATTATTTAGGCCCCCATTATTTAAAGATTGTAATAAAAGTTTTGTGTGATCACTGTTAGATTTTTGTCAGCTGTTTTATTTATAAATAATAAACATTCTATTTAAAAAAAATCTGGTGCGTGCGCGCAACACACAACTTTCACTTACCAACTTACTTAGAATAGAAATTGACGTGTTTTGCTAAACATCATTTCCCAAAGTAACACATTTTTCTACATTCATATCTTATTTTTGTTAATCGTTAAAGCCGTTTTTGAGTAAATAAAAAAACAAACCCGTGAAAATGATACAAAATTTAATAAGTAAAGTCCCCCCTCACGTAGATCAATTTTGATGAAATTTTTACAGTCATATCTCGGGCATATAAATACATCAAATACCAAGTTTGATCAAAATCGTTAAAACAGTTTTTGAGTAAATAAAAAAAACACGTGAAAATGATACAAAATTTATTAAGTAAAGTCCCCCCTCCGGTTGATCAATTGTGATGAAATGTTGGTTATCACATCTTTGGCATATAAATACATCAAATACCAAGTTTGATCAAAATCGTTAAAACCGTTTTTGAGTAAATAAAAAAAACATGTGAAAATTATACAAAATTTATTAAGTAAAGTCCCCCCTCCGGTTGATCAATTTTGATGAAATTTTTACAGTCATATTTCAGGCATATAAATAGATCAAATACTCAGTTTAATCAAAATCGTTAGAGCCGTTTTTGAGAAAATCGAAAAAAAACTTAAAAAGTTATTAAATAAAGTACCCCCTCCCTTTGAGCAATTATGATGAAATTTTTGCTGTCACATCGCGGGCTTATACATACACTAAATACCTAATTTCAGGTTCGCACGGTTTATAGTTTTTGAGCTAGTCTGTTCACACACACACACACAGACACACACACACACACACACAGACCATTTCGCGGGACTTGGTCCACTTTCTATATATTTCATATATAGGTAAGTGAAAGTAAAAATAAACCGACTTCGAAAACTAGGAAGCAGTAAAAATAAATTCACTAAAAAGTAAGAAATAATTACCTTCTGATTTTTATGAATACACAGCAAAATTTAAAATGGTATAAAAAGGTGGAAAATGCAAAAAACGAAAAAAATATTTTGATTTGTACGATTACACATTAACTCTTAATAAATAGTAAGTACATCACAATTTATATGTGTACACATGTACATGTGTATTTGAAATGGATTTGTAATTTGGATTAATTACCTATGTGAGAAGTAATTACTCACGAAAAAAACCCCGTATTTTTTACGGTTTAAAAATTTAAGTTCGCGAGAACTAACTAGAGCGCTAGGGATAAAAGTCGGGGAAGTGTTGGGCAAGGGGGGGTCAGAAAAAACCCACCCTACATACATACATTGTATGTGTACACATATACATTTCCCTCCTTCCCCTGACTACCACGACCAACTTGGTCAATGCGGGCTCTAGTTAGTTCTCGCGAACTTAAATTTTCAAACCGTAATTAATACGGCTTTTCTTCCGTGACTAAGTACCTCTCTCGTAGGTAATTAATCCAAATTACAAATCCATTTCAAATACACATGTACATGTGTACACATATAAATTGTGATGTATTAAATGGTATTTAATATTTCAACTTAATACTTTTTATTAAGAGTTAATGTGTAATCGTACAAATCAAAATATTTTTTTCAATCAATTTTTTCGATCAATCCCCCATATCTCTCCATTGGGAGAGCCCCTAGTATCCCTCCCTGAGTGTGTTTCCACAGCATTCGAGCTTTGTACAGCAGGCAGCCATATTGTTCTTTCCCGCCTAGAATGTCTTCCCATCTTCCGAGTTTTCTTTTTTAATTTATTAATAACTAGCTAGGGTGCCCGGCTTCGCTCCGGTAGTTGTGTGGTAGTTTCAATAACAGAAAGACTTTACAATTAAAGGAAATATAGAACAAAATTAGCAGTTTCTTGAAACTTTTAACATATTATCAATATTAAAATTCGAGATCTGCAGAGTCCGCCAAAATAAGGAACCCTATATACTTTAAAGGGGGTTGAAAATGGCGAATAAACAATTAATTTTGCTGCAACTTTGTCGAGTCATGCATCGTTTTTGATGGTTTCTGTGATTCTGAATCCTATATTTCCTATATTTCTTTTTATCCTGAACTATGAGGGGTGATAAAATCTTATTGAAAAAATGCTGTAATTGGAGTTAGTCATTTTATCAACTGGAATGCTCATCATACATAGTAATAAAACCATTTTTCATAATTGCATACAATAAGAACACTTCAAACTTTTTATTTTCGATTTATGATCAGTCAATTCAGCTCTTCTTTTTTGCTTTATGTCTGTTTATTTCGCTCACTGTACTACTAAAAAATGTTCAGTCATATTGCATTAAATTAACTTAAGTAGATGTTATATATTGATTAAATATAATGTGTAAATCAATTAACCTTCTTATGAGAAAATTAATTTTGTAAGGTATCCAGTCGGTTTTCTAATTGATTGCAGATATGTAAAATTAGATGAATTGCAGATTTAGAAAGAAATGGTGAAACAATTTTAAAAGTAATTTAAAAAGAACAGCTGAAAAAATATTTAACCTTTACAAACTGAACGGAATGAATGAACAATAAACATTGAGTGAAACGCACCCTAGCGCTTCCTGGTAGCCTGGAGCTCGAACTACATTTTTCATTCATAACCTCGTATCTCAATCTCAGAGAGGCTAAATAAATGGTGCGAGAGTCTTAAAATTCCAGTCCTTTTCTCTTCAATTTTACACCCTTAAGAGAAAAACAGAAACCTTCTTCTCCGTTATGGGTTTTATAGCAACACGCTGACATAACTCTCTTAAACGTGCGTTGAGTCGTTTTTGAGCCTTTTCGGCACGCACATTGTACACTTTGCTTTATAATATATATTGATTAATGCACCATGTTCTTGTATAAAGTTGAATTGGAGTTCAATCATGAGTAGTGCTAAGTAAAGAGCGTCCCTAAATATTTTCTAGGCGTTAATTCTACATTTCCAATTTCAAGAATTCCTAAGTTCAGATTCGTTCTTTCGGTGAAAATGACCCAGGTACGTACTATTTTTTGTACAAAATACAAATGTACATCCACGCCCTTAATCCATTATATGCATTAAGTAATTTTCATGTAACTTTTATGATTATTATGATAAATATTTATCATATTTAGTAGCAGATTTTGTTTAAAATATACTTACATACCAACATAACTACATAATTGAAAGTCCGTGTTCTAATTGCTTATTTCAACTTATTTCAGATTGTACCGAATAACCATTATGTTATGTGTGTCATCATACAGCCGGAAAACATGTTTTTTTTAAGGCTTTATCTGTTATAACTTTCGATCTTCATGGGAATGGTCTCTTTAGATTCAGAACATAGAAACAATAAAAAACCAAGCATCGCTGACAGACCTCCTATTTCAGCCTCTCTAGAGAGTGCTCCCCTCAATTTGGGCGGTCTCTGCAGATCTTGAATCTTACAATTTATATGAAGTTTCATAAAGGTACAAATCATTTACCATATTTTGTTTATCTATCCGGTACAATAAGAAGAAACCAAATCTTATTGAAAACAGATTAGCTGTACTTGTTTAAAAACAACATTTTCCATTTTGATTAAATTTAATGTTTCGATCAATTACTCTCCTTATTTGACACATAATTTGTTGAGTAATCCAGTTAGATACTAAGATCTAACACAAACCCCTATATTCGTTACAATACAAACCCCTGCGACTTTTGAGTTGGTGGTCGAGAGATTCGTTAACTTAGCACTTCATCCAATTTGAATACCACGCTATCCTTAATGCTAACTTCAGATTTCAAATCTTAAAAACCAGGCTGACCATTTGTATATATTATTATATACAATATATATATTAAATATTAAAATACAAAGGAAAAAGTAATTATTTAAACGAAATCTATTGTAATTTTAAGGGAAGAGCTAAAATAAAACCCATTACAAACAAAATGAATGAAGGAAAACATTATGAATGAACCATAATCAAGCGAAATTGGCAGTCAGGCGCTCAAAATAATTTGTAACTCATTAAACCATGAGTCATGTACAAATGTGCTAATTATACACTGTTTTTAGGATACTAGGTACCAGCACCTGCATCTTCAATATCACGCCCTTCGGATAAAAATTAGAACCTTATAAATTTCTTAATCATTCCTGGACTAGTTTTTTTTAGTTTTAGCGACACTCACATTGTACATTTGTTTCTTAATTTCAATAATATTTTAATCAAAAAATATTAACACATAAAGAAATTTTTAACACAAGTGTTTAAATAAAGAACATGTTAACTATTTTACAAAATTTACTTCTCTTGCGTATTCAAACAGCTAGTGAGCTATATATATATAGTTGATTGATACCAATTTTTTTAATCGACCTTTCCAACCACCATCTATCTAGCTTTTAGTCACTAGTAAGACTAAAGTTACACAGTGTGATTAATATACTAGTAGTCCAAGTCAGTTACTTCAGAACAGCTACTCTTACCGTGTGACCATCTTACGAGTTATTCTTGTGCAAGCAGGTCAGTAGCTCGCATCCGGGTTACTGTATCTTTTTATTTCTTTTTTTATTTAACTTCGCAATCGGTTTCGCCCGCCACTCTACAAGCTCCAGCGTGCACGCTACTCAGACTTCATCTTGCACTATGTTTGGCCAGGCAAGTCAAGTTGAGCTACTTTCATGCATGTACACTTTTTAGTAGCAGTAGATGTCCACTGTCTGGTCCGCAACTCGAATTATGTAACCTTATGCGATTTTAGACCAGAAATAATAGACTTGGTAAAAAGAATAATTAAATTTTTAACCAATTTATTACTAAACAATATTTACATCATCGAAAAAAAGAAAAAAAAGTTTTTTTATTTTCGTTGAAATTGTCCATTTTACAACTCATTTAATTATTTTTCCAAAGTATATCATCATATTTCTAACTTGGAAAAAAAAAAATCTGGTGCGTGCGCGCAACACACAACTTTCACTTACCAACTTACTTAGATTAGAAATTAATGGGTTTTGTTAATTGCCACTTATCAAATGAACAGAACAGTTTAATTATAACGCATTGGTTTGTCATTAAAGGCGTACGGCGCATGCGTGAGCTCAATGTGTTTTATGAGTTGACGGAATATTTTTCTTTTTTTCTCCTGTATATGTTAACTTGATTCTCTTCATATATCATATTTAGCCGTTTCTTATTTTTAAGCGTGATGAGAGACAGTTAATTTCCCAATATAAACTAAAACAAAGGTACTTTATAGAAAAACAAAAAAAGCCCCTTCCCCATTTAAGCCCCCTCAGAACATTTTAATAATGATAAAGCTTACCTGATATTAAATAACAACTAATTTTCATTAAACATAACGAATTTGATAAAAATCGTTAAAGCCGTTTTTGAGATAATCGATCAAAAAGGTAAAAATTGGACAACATTTATTAGGTAAAGTCCCCCCTCCTGTTGATCAATTTTGATGAAATTTTTACAGTCATATCTCGGGCATATAAATACATCAAATACCAAGTTTGATCAAAATCGTAAAAACCGTTATTGAGTAAATAAAAAAAACACGTGAAAATGATACAAAATTTATTAAGTAAAGTCCCCCCTCCGGTTGATCAATTTTGATGAAATTTTTACAGTCATATCTCGGGCATATCAATAGATCAAATACTCAGTTTAATCAAAATCGTTAGAGCCGTTTTTGAGAAAATCGAAAAAAAATTAAAAAGTTATTAAATAAAGTACCCCCTCCCTTTGAGCAAATTTGATGAAATTTTTGCTGTCACATCGCGGGCATATACATACTCTAAATACCCAATTTCAGGTTCGCACGGTTTATAGTTTTTGAGCTAGTCTGTTCACACACACACACACACACAGACACACCCACAGACACACAGACCATTTCGCGGGACTTGGTTATTTTGACTCAGGGGACCCCAAAACGTGTATTTCCGTTGAAAACCGGAAGTCGAAAATTTTCACGATCGCAATACTTCCACTTACTATATATTTCATATATAGGTAAGTGAAAGTAAAAAAAGTACTTACCTAATTCTTTTTCTGTTTTAATGGTGAAGCAGTTAAGATATAAATTAGAATTTGTCATTTTTAGAATATTAATTATTTATTTTCTTCTTTAATTGTGATGCGATTATGTCTGTCGAGCATCAATTTTAAAACGCGGAAGGGATATCATAACAAAGGTTTAAACCAATATTTTTTTTCATGTACAAATTAAACAGATAGCCTTAAATATAATTTTAAAACTACATACATACAGCTAACCGAGCGTTGTGACTACCGAATAGTATCGATAGGTGTTGATATGGTTTGTAAAGAGGACAGCTAGCGGTCGGCCCCGCTGCCTAACGGTAAGTCAACACATCCCTAATTAGCTCTTCTGCCTCCGCTCCTGGTCGCCTCCTACTTCCGCTACTCTACTTCTTTCCATCCATTAAGATATTTCAGTCTTTGCAAATATCCAATAGAACGAATTTCATTGTTAAATAACACTCCAGTACTTGCGAAGTAAAAATAATTGCCACATCCCTAATTATGCCGATTTCTTTTTTAATTAGGACTAAACTAATAAAAGCTAATGATTCTAGCACCTACCTTCTCGGAACTGTGGGACATGTCAGCATGCTTCCTAAAGCCACTATTATAGTTGTCAGTACAATGTAAAGTTGTAAGCTATTACACTTTCGAGTAAATTGTTTTTAGTTCATCGGTATAGAAAACAAATTTATAGTATTTGATTGCAGCGTCTCACAGCTGTGTAAATGAGAATTATTTTCATACAGAAAGCAGAATTGGTACTTCTTTGTAGAGAAGATTAGAAAAGAAAGCATTATTAAACCATTCAGATCAAAAAAATATCTGAAGTTATTGTTAATAGTTTTAATTTAAAATTAACACAGCAAGAACTTACAAAGAAGAATTTAAAAAAAATAAATTTTTTTTTTTTAAATATTTCTGAACTAATGTGGATAAAAATACTGTCGAACAATTTCAAGAAATATAGGTAAGCACTAAATATAGAGCTCCCATGTACCAGGACTTTGCTTTGAATTCAAGTGATTGTCGAGCTCGCAGGATCTTCAGCGTTCTCAGTCTGAAGAGGGCGAGGAAAAATTCCCCCTTAATTTATGCTAGATGAATTTTCTATCTACGAATAAGCGATTTGTTAATCAAAACCCACAACTAGGAAATATAGATGCAGTAAGAACTTTGGAAATACCCCCAAAAATCTTCCAATTTGATTTTATTTTGAATATGGAACCGACAAAGTACTGTGTGAAGTAGCACCCATTACAAAACCGATAAATGAATATAGCCTGCATTTATAGATTTGCGGAGCAATTCCATTTTTTTGAAATGACGATTCATAAAACTATAGGGAAACATATAAAAGAAAAAGATAGAAATGCTTTGGCGGTTATGTTTTGCCTAATAACTCTCACTAAGGTTTACCTCTCGTCACGTATCTAAAAAGAAGCGCCCGACGTATCGAAAGCTTCCGTTATATAAGAAAATCAATCTCGTTTACACAGCTATGAAACGCTGTATAAGAACAGTTTAAACATGTAGAGTACACTAGAATGTAGAACTAATGTAAGATTGAAAATAAATCATTGTTGCTCGGTTTCCCATACAATAGGAGTCCCATTGTATAAGTATAGAAGATGGAATAAACAATGTTGATACACCATTGAATAAAATAATAAAACAATCTAAATGTAAAAATGATATATCAAAAACTGGAACAAAAGATTTACATAGCGAAACATTTATAGCTAATAAATAAGCAATACATTTGTAAAAAAAATGAGTGAATGAATGAGGGATACGGTTGTAAATAAAATGACTTTTTTGTTAAAACTGTTGGCAGGGAGGATGTTTTGGTCTACTTACTATCAGACCCATTACGGTCGATTAGAGCTTGTTTTTAAATTCATTTTTAGAAGTTTTGATAAAGTGAGAACCCTTTTTGTGTGAGAATCCTCCAACCTAAGTAGAAGAAATAAACGAATCCCCAACTCTTGCGTTAATCAAAATTAAAAAAAACGTTTTGAGGAAATAATATAAAATAGCACATTTAATTTATTTTAAGATTGGTCTATTTTTTCGAAAAGATATCTGTAAAACTCAGGGAATATAAATAATTTTATCCTATCACACATTCACGCACACACACACGCACGCACACACACACACACACACACACACACACACACACACACACACACACACACACACACACACACACACACACACACACACACACACACACACACACACACACAAACAAACACACACACACACGCACACACGCACGCACGCACGCACGCAAACACACACACGCACGCACGCACACACACGCGCACGCACGCACACACACACACTCGTCACACTTTCGGACAGTTAGTTTTTTTTTACCGGATGACCCCAAAAAAGATTATTCTGATGAAAATTTGAATTCAGTTTTTCTCTTTACAGAATGCATTAGACCATTTTCTAATTTTTCCAGGAAATCACTTATCAGTGGCGGAACCAGAAATTTTCTAAGGGGGCGGCGCACTTTTTTTTTTTTTTACATTTCATGAGTAATGAAGGCCCTAATTTAAAATACATATTAGTACATAATGACGTTGTAAATTACTGTAAATGTTTAAATACAATTCATTTTCAATTAATGGACTTGAAAAATGACTAAATATAGTTCATTTTATATAGAAATAGTAATACTTAATTAGTGTCCTCACCTCTCCGCGCCCCCCTCGCCCCTCCACTCGATCCGCTACTGTCACTTATTACAGTATTTCTCTTTGGAAAAGTGTGGCAGAAAAATTAAAATATACCATTTTAATAAAATGAAAAAATAAAACGGTACAAATTTTCTAATAAGAAATATCACTAAAAGTGCTTTCATAGAAAACGTTTAAATTGGTGTTTGTCAACCAACACGTCAACCATGCCATTCACATAATTTTGACTAAACCGTTGTTGTCATCTCATGACAACCCCCCGTCATGTCACGGGCATATATCTACATCAAATATCTAATTTCAGGTCCGTATGGTTTATCGTTTTGAGGTAGTCTTTTCAATGACACACTCCCATTTTGCGGGATTTTGTTATTAGGATTCAGAGGACCCCAGAATGTGTATTCGTTGAAAACCGTAAGTCGAAATTTTCCATGAAATATTGTTTATTTTATACTTGAGTTCTCTTTTATCTTTTTGGATTGTTCTTAGGATTTAGTTTTCTGTATATTGTTAAGAATTTCATTTGTTAATTTCAACCTTTGTAACTTGATATAATATTAGATTTCTTTTATGTTAGTTTATAATTAACTTATTATTGTTAGTCTTTAAGTTTACATTTGTTAATTTTAATTTTGATATTTGTATAAAATATTCAAAATGGCAACCGGTGGGTCAAAATTGTGTGACTTGAAAGTAGCAGATTTAAAAAGTGAATTAGAAGAACGCTATTTGGATACTTCTGGGAATGAATCTACATTACAACAAAGGCTTCGGGAAGCTTTGATTAGTAATGGAGAGGATCCAGATCACGTTCTTTTTGAAACAGAATTTAGTAAAATGAAAAATGAGTTATTAGAATGTTGTAGTTCTGTGATAAATGAGGTATTAAAAAATAATAATAAGTTTACTACTTTAGAAAATAAGTTAGTTGGTAATGGTACCCCTCAGATTTCGGTAACGAAGGTTCTTAGTGCTTCAACGAATCAAAAGGTGAAGAAGAAACTAATGATAAAAAAGAAGAAGAAGAAGAAGAACCCTTCGACCTTAATCCTCAAGTGAATATTGAAGATATGAAAGTACCACTTGACGAATCAGGAGAAGTAGATGCACTTGTGTGTGGATCTTGTCACAATACTGTTCATTTCGAGAAAGATTTCATGACACACAAGAATAAGAAATGCAGGGATAGCTTCTGGGCAAAGTGGCTGGTAGCCTGCTGAAAGCTTGGAGGCTTGTCGGCGTCTGCTTGGAACATTTGAGGAGATTTTGGCCGGGGAGGACCGGAAACGATCAAGTGACAAACTCTGGAAACTTTTCAATCGGTGGTTGGCTAATCAGGTTCAGCAAGCAAGGAGCCTTGAATCAGGGAAAGGCTTGGTGTGGGTCTATAAAGCTCGATGATGTTGAACTTGAAATGTTAAAAACGAGAATGCCTGTTTCTGATTCTGATGAGGATGATGACCCCTTTGCAAAGAAATTGAAATTAGAAAGAGAAACTGGCATTCGAGGCTTCTGGTGGAAGAGTCATCAATTCGAGGAGTGGTAAGAGTGGCATCATTCGCGGACCCCTTAAGTAGGGGGTAATGTTGCGGCCAGTGGGTGAATACAAAGCGCCTATACAGAACAATCCGTCTATTGTTTGGCAAGGGACTGGTGGCCGGCTAAGATCAAATACTTTGTTCCACGCGAACGTGGAATCTTCTAGAATCTACCTACGACTTATAAATACCGGCTTTAACAAGGCTCAGCGGAGTTATTTGGCAACGCCGGCCGAGTGCACTTCGAAGTAATCAGTGATAAATGATAAGTCCTATTGTGGTAGCCTTATTGTGATAAGTTATTAAAATAAGAGTGTATGTCGTAGGAAAGACTCTAGTTTTTGACCCGTGCGGTTTGTTGTAAGTGATTAGAGTCTACATACACATCCTATTCTGTATCTAATAATAAGGCAGTAATTACCATTGTATTGGATTAATAAATTATAGCTCTAGTGCTAATTGTTCACTTTATCGAACCCGAAGCCCGCAACAGTAAAAATAACAGAAAGGAAGTTTATCAACCCGAAACACAAATTCAGAATTTTTTTAGAAAAGATACAACCTTTTGAAGTTAAAACTAGTTCAATTTTCAGCTTGTGAATTCTTCCTACTTACCAATTCTATTACTATTAATTATACTTCTTTTAGTTGTCGAGATATTTCCGGTTTTTGGAAATAGTCTGGCGATCGGCCTATAGTTATCTATACTATCAAAATATCAGACTTCAAATGTCGCTACTAAAAAAATGATAGGATAAACAATTGTAAAAACCAGTAAATTCGAAATACGAATATAAATATAATTGTAATAAATATTATCTTGCACAAGGGCTCCCAAACGTTTCAAGTTCCGGCGCACTTTCCATATCATAATTTTTCCGCGGCGCCATATGTCAAAAAATCTCAGGACGAAACCTACATTATCAATAGTTTTTCTTTATTTCGATATATAGCATTTCCAAGCCTATTTGAACCTTTTCCAAGTCAACTGTAAGCCTTTCCAAGTCACAAGAAACCCTTTCCAAGTCAAATGTAACCTTTTCCAAGTCAACTGTAACCCTTTCCAAGTCACAAGAAAGCCTTTCCAATTCAAATGTAACCCATTCCAAATCAAATGCAACTCCTTTCAACTCAATCGTCACCCAATCTATTTCAATTGTAACCGTTTCTATTTCATTTGTCATCCTTGAAAAAATCTAGTGAAGATGGTAACATTTTCGGATTTCTTTCGCACGGGAGTCCAATTTTATTTTTTCGGGGACGGTGTTTTTGAAAGAAATATTCATTTTGTATTTCAGTGGTGGTGGGGGGGGGGGGGGGGCACTCGAAAAAAGTTAGAATTTCAAATTTCATTCACACGGGGGTCCAATTATATGCTATCGGGGACGGTATTTTTGAAAGAAATATTCATTTTGTATTTTAGCGGCGGAGGGGGCGGGGGGGGGGGGGGGAGGGGTGCACGCTGGAAAAAAGTTAGAATTCCAGAGTTCTTTTACCCGGGGGTCCAATTTTATGTTACGGGACGGTGTTTTTGAAAAAAAAATTAATTTTGTATTTTAGTGGTCTGGGGGAAGGTGACGCACTATAAAAAAGCTATAATTTCGGATTTCCTTCACACAGGGATCCAATTTTATTTTATGGGGTTTTTGAAAAAAATATCATTTTGTATTTCAAGGGGGGAGCTCACTATAATAAGTTAAATTTTCGGATTTCTTTCACACATGTTAAAGTAAAAATTTTTAAATTTTAAATTTTCGGATTTCTTTCACACATGGGTCCAATATTATCTTATCAAGAAATGTTTTTTTAAAAAAATATAATTTTCATTTTAGGGGGGGGGGCGCACTTTTATACATTTTTTACAAAAATATCGTCACCGATAACATAAAATTGTACCCCCGTGTGAAAGAAATCCGAAATTCTAACTTTTTTCTATTCCGCTTGAACAGTTGATTGGAAAAGGTTCAAATAGACTTGGAAATGCTATATCAAATACGCATTGATATATCTGTACTTCTTATGTCAGCAATTTTATTTAATAAACAACCGAAACTTCTGTCTTTAATGTTTCGACTAATTATGAAAAATTATTCATTAATATTGGACAGTCATCAAGCAATGCAGCAACGTCACGCAGTTAAACTGCACAATTTTTGTGCTTTGGTTTCTTTAAAAATAAATTAAACACGTATTCCAAATTTGCAAGGTAAAATATCGCATATCGCAAGGAAAATGTTGATATTTACTTATTATTGGCTATTTATAGCTATCCTTAACCTTCACCCAAATGTTTGAAAAATGAGAATCTAATTCATTTTCGAATATGGTTGTAAAACTAACAACAAAAACATTTTTTTTTAAATTCTGAATTGGAATTTAATAGGTGCTTACATAGTTACGAAATGTCATTGATCACGTGACAAGTTTTAATTATTAAGATTTATTTCAAATATTTCAGTTTTTTATAATTACACAGTATTTTAAAATTATTGTAACAATTAAAATTGTTTGAAAATATTTTGTTCTTCCCCCCAAAAAGGAATTTTTACAAGGTTCTTGTATATTTTATTCATTACATTTTACGTAAATTTCATTAATATGTAAATCATAAAAACATTTTGTGTTCTTTAACCCTTACTTGGGCCCTTTATTATTACCTAATTTCAAATATTGATTTTTAAAAAAATTTAATAACTTCAGAATTTTTAACTTATCATTTTAATAACATCTTTCAGATGACATAATTAGACATTTGTTTTATAGAATTTTTTTAGATATTTGACAGGTAATAGTAAAGACCTTGTTTCATAAAATAGAAAATAAACTTTTCCCAAGGTATAATTACTTTCTCAATAAGTAAAGTTCCATTATTATGAAACTTATTTATCGAAGTAATGTTTCCTCACACATGTGCTTAATTTCGAAAATCCAGAATTCCTTCTGGCTGTTATACAGCTATAAAACTTTAACAAAAACATAAAATAAAGTTCGAGGACATTTCTTCAACCTTAAAAGCACAAGCATTATTAATAACTACAACATGCAAGCCTTCTGCAACTACATACATGAACTAATAAAATTAGCTTCAGCCTATTTTATAATTTTTAAAATAATGACCTGCTCCAATTAGATGAAAAGCGTTTCTAAAAGGATTTTTCAATGAGAGAAGGTAGAAGAAGTATGTTATATTGGTTGTGTTGTTCTGATTCAAAGTGTTCAAAGTGTTTTACTCTCATAAAGAGAGGAGCTATTAGACATCTTACGTTTAAATATAGATTCCATTACCATTTTAATTGTAATATTAACCTAGCAACTACAAAAATACATTTATTTTTTTTTTACAATATTCTAGATTAAAACTAAAAAAAAAAAAAAAATGTTTTAAATAGACCTTGTGGTTTTAAATGGTCCTTTGATTTTCTTTAGTTAAAATCTTTTTGCAAAAAAAAAAAGGGTCAATTTATAGATATTTTACTTATTTTCTAAAATCAATTATAATGTAAAATTTAGTTTTATCTCCTTTCCAGAGTCATAAAGGGATATTATTCAATTACTTTTTATGAAATTATTATACAGATAGGATAATATCATCGGCCATTGACTAATGTTTTATTTCCAATTAAGTCCAAATGTTAGAAATAAAAAAATTTTTTTTTCCTTTTTAATAAATTCAACATTACGTTTGGTAAATTAAAAAGTATTCCTGATAATTCATTTGTTGTTTTAAAATAAACACCAAAATATTTTTCCTTTTATTATCACTAACTTTTTTTATTAGTCTACTGTAGTACTGGAATCTATAATTAAACGTAAGTGTTCGTTTCAGTCATAGGTCAAGGTAAATAAAGTCCAAGTCGTCTCAATAAATAAATAAATAAATAAATATATTTTGTACAATGCGCCGACTCACAGAGTCGAACGCTGACTAATAAATAAATAGTGTAAATAAAGAAGAGAAGAAACAGAGATAGGTGGGGTCAGTTTTTGGTGGACTTTAGTCGATGCTAGCTGGACTCACGTGCGTGTTTAGCCTCAATATCCCCAACAAGATCGTCATCGTCATCATCATCGTCTTCTTCATCTTCATCTTCGTCGTCATCTTCAGCTTCATCGTCATCTACGTCCCCGGTTCCGATGGAGTTAGCGCTCTCGTCCTGCAACAAGACGATAAATAAAGTAACGCCATCCCTCAATCGAACTAACTGTTCAACATCAGTTTATAAGAGTATGGCGTCATAAGATCACCTTTATCTGTTATTGACACCTGGCTTGGTCATTCTAAATGTATATAAAACTAAAGATTTAGGAAATGTTGTGCATGATACTCAAATGAGAACCAGAATTAGGGTCACCTGTGATGCAGTTTTTAGCACAGCCGGCTGCCTCGCCTAAGTTCGCGGGCTCGTAGACCGGCAGATAGGTCTAGGATTTTTCAAATGGGGAAAAATCCTTGGCTATATCGTTCTCCGGAGGGGACGTAAAGTAGCGGTCCTGAGTCTGTGTCATATCAGGTAAGTGTTAAATATTCCTAGTATAATCATACCTGGTTAGGCAAAATTTATTACTCCCACTGTAGCAGCGTCCGATTAGCCATTCTGGCATAAGTAACTTTAAATAAATAAACAGACAGTCGAAATTGAGAAAGAATTAACTGCCAAAAAAACAGTTTTCTCTTTCCTCTTTAAAATTGCAAAATGAAACACTCAAATATCGAAGCAGCTAAATAAAAATATTTGGATTGATGAACAAGTAGTTAGGTATGTTTTTTTTTGACAAATTTATTTTTGTTGGCGATTCAGGTATCAGTTGTCACTGAGTTCATGGAAACTTACTATATCTTAAAAAAATACAAAGATAATATTATTATTAGCATCCCACTTTTCAGAAGATAATCAACTAGAGATCTAGAAAGGCACGCCATATATCATCTTTTTTTCTTTTTTTTTAAATAAGTTAATTATTCCTGTAATTACTTTAAAATTCAAAAAAATGTCACAAAAGAGATGTTACTAAGGATTTTTCTTACTAATGCCTCATATGTCATCCGTGTTCTGAAAGCTGACCGACTGATTGTCAGATTCATACTAAAAAGAAACGTTGAGATGTGCGAAGATAAACAAATAAAAAATCTGGTGCGATGCGTGCAACACACAACTTTCACTTAATCCACGTGTTTTGTTAAATATGTAAACTCTGTAAAATCATTACAGAAAATAGCTTTTTCCACAATTATTTACCTCTGTTTCTTTGTTTCCATAAGGCACGGAGTATTATAATTATTGCAAAGCTTGAAAGTCCTCTGCATTTTTCTATCATTATTGTTTTGTTTTTTTTAAGAGGCCTGGAAAAATTCTAATTTCATTAATACTCTACTTTTTTTTTTTTTTTTTAACGCTATTTGTAAATATATCGTAAAGGGGAATCACGGGTGTTTACAGTGGAATCAAGGGTAGTACGGGTGTTTACGGCTTGCAATTAAATATTAATTTTCCACTTTTTGTCTCTAATGCCTTTCCAGAAAGCGACGATTAGTGTTCCACTCAAACAACCTTCATACTAGCCTGTTGAGGCGACTAATCTATTATTATATATTATATATATAATTATAACTAAAGTTTGAAAAGTAAATCTATTTATTAAATCCAATTATTATGTTATACCATATGTTTACACAACGTAAACTGCTTCAAATAGTTTGAGCATGGCATATTTTTCTACGCTTTTACTCTCTAAAGAACAATAACATAATTTAATGCTATATAAAATGTATTTTCTTATTTGTGATAATACGGCAATGCATATATAACAATAAGCAACGTACTTTAGTGTTGTTGAGACGACTAGCGTCTAGAGAGAGTAAAGAGATCAATTTGAGATGCAATAAAGAGAAAGAAAAAAAAGAAATTGGGAAAAATGAGAAAAATTAATTTTAGTTTCTTTTATATACCTACGTTAGTTAATAATTAGATTATTAACCAAATTAGTGCTTTATTTTATTTTTTGCAACAGTAGGTACGTATATAACAGAACATAGCTTCTTAGATTCCGCTACTTTGAAGTAAAACAGGGTATGCATTATGTGTATGAACGTAAACGTAAGAATTATAAAACTTTATGAAATAAAGTGCCTCCTCCGTTCGATCAATTTTGATGAAATTTTTGCTGTCACATCGCGGGCATATAAATACACCAAATACCCAATATCAGGTTTATTGCTTAGTTTTTGAGCTAGTATGTTCATAAACTCACACACGCACGCACCATTTTGCGGGACTTGGTTATTTGGAATCAGGAGACCCCACGTCTGTTTCCATTGAAAACCGTAAGTCGAAATATTTCACCATCACAATGATTTCCCTTTATATATATTTTATAAATAGGTAAGTGAAAGAAAAATAATTGTAAGTATAAGAAGTGAGGTACCTACTTTTAAATTATAGGGGCTCCACTTCTCCTTTAATAATAACTTAAATTTTATAACATCATAAATTAATAAGATATTTCGCTTAACTTAAAATATAATTTAATTGATCTATCCAGAATTCATAAATATCCACTATTATTTGTTTTAAAAGGCCTTTTTCTACCTGAGTTCTCCACATAGATTTTTAAACTTAGAACAAGTTTAAAAGTGATAATATAATGACAGAATTTGTTTTAATAAGAAGGTAAGCAACATATGGTAAGATTACTGAAAATTGAAGTGGAGTTCCTCTAATATACCGACTTTGATTCGATAGATCTGATGTTTTAAGAAACAAATAAATAAGATTGCTTGTCAACATGCTGTTAATGACAGTAATTGTCATTATTCCTCCCTTTTGATCCTCAGTTTTATTGATTGTTTTCGGGTTCGTTGGCTCTTGTTCGAAAACCAACCAATCAAGATTGAATCAAGAGAATGGGAGGCAAGCAGTTATTCAAGCACTCCTTGTTGGAATAAACCGTATATTAAGTACGCACTGCGGTTTGCGCAGATAGGAATGCTGGCCCCTCGAATTATTGATTTTTTTTTTTTTTAGGCATGCCAGTTCCTTTCCACTAGTTAAAATTAATTGTTGTCAAATACCAGGTATTTACTAACCAGCTGTTTTTGCATATGCCTGAACCGATGAGGCACTTACGTGACAAGAAGCTATTAGAAAATGCCATTTCACAAAGATCGATGTGACTAGGTTTACAGACTAAAATCTCATAATTGAAATAGAAAGATGTTACCTGGTCGTTAGTGGTGAGGACGACGGTGTTGGTAGGTTCCGTCTCTAGAGATTCCTCTTCGCCGGGGGATGTCCCATAGTCCTGGCCGTTCTCCTCGGCGCTAGCGGCGGCTAGGCCCTGGGGGACGGAGGGCTGTGGTGGGGCGGCAGTCGTGGCAACTGTCGGCGATGCTGCTACGATGGCCGGTGCCGGGGCGGCCACTTCCTCGTCGTCTTCGTCATCGTCGTCATCATCATCTGAAAAATTATACAATTTATCTACACTACCAGTCAAGAGTTTACCATAGACTCACTTCTATTTAATACACAATCTTCAAGTTTAAAAAATAATTGTAACTCAAGAGATAACATTTCAAAATTTATATGATTGCTTCGAATACAATCTATATAAATAAAGATGATATTCTGTTTGTTTGTTTTTTCTTTGTTCTGTATAGAAATCTATACCGTATGTCCTTAATTTTCCAAATTTTGCTAAGTGGTTCTTTCATACCAGGTCTGGTACTGTCCATATTAAAATTAAGTAACTATAGCCAATCTCTGGGTATATTCTTCATTGTTATAAAAATCGTTATGATCTCGTATTACATTAGATTTTTACGAAATCAACCGTTGGAGTCGAAATCTCATTTCTGTCCTAACGAACTTTTCTTGACCCACGGCTTTTCTCATTGTTTTCCAAAAACCCTAGGTGAAACCGGGATTTACAACTAGTTATAAATAAATTAAGAATAAAATTATAGTGGTTATGCTGTTCAATAAATACAATGTTGTTATTTATTTATTTTACAAAATCTAAGGGTGAGTCTAAACATTTGGCAGGTACTATAGTCAGTTTCCAGTTTATCTATATCCAAGAACGTGCTAGCGTCCCGACCTAACTGTTTGAAATAATTGTATGAAATAATAAAAATCTGGTGCAGTGCGCTCTTCGTCACATCACATCACACAACTTTCACTTAACACTCTTCTTTTTTTACTAAAAAAGACACTTTATTTTAAAATACATACTTAAGTGCTATCGGAGAGGGAATACTAAACTTTCTTTCGCAATTGAAATTGTTTTCTTTATTATTGGAAAGTAGGATCACTAGTTCATACAGTGGTGTACCAAGAACGAAGTTGGTCCCAATTACTCTAAACTTGATACTTTCCAGGGATTCGTTAGAATTCTTTTTTATATATAAATATATATTGTTAGGAGATTATTGAAATAATAATCGAGTTTCAGACTGAACGATCGTGTTCTTCGAGGATATATCGTAAATAAGAATCAATAGAAAGGGTTCATCACAACGGCCGATATTAAATAGGAACTAAATTTTCAATTTTTAGCACCTTAATGACCCCTAAGGTTAGACCCTTAATGACCACATATTAAGTGGTCCAAAGGTTGTTGCTCGATCATTTTAGAAAAAAAATCTAATTTTACCACCAATTACGTATGGAATCAGTAGTTCAAATATTTTTTTTTTAAAATTTAGGATCACCCGTTTCAAAATGGCAGCCATTTTTGTTTCACCTTTCAGGCCGATTTTTGAGTTTTTAAGCTCTCACAGAAAACTCATTTTCTCAAGACTGGTAAGTCATAGACTAATAATTCAAACACAATTGTTTTCCTTAAAGTCTTTTCTATATTTCGTGTTCTCCTTATTATTTGAATGATTTGAACTCCAATACTTGATAAGTGCCATTAAAAAACTGCTTTAAATTCTCAAAACACCGTTTTCGAGGGTAACTTTTGGGTTTAAGGGCAGGTACGCCAAAGCTGATTTTTGACATGATAATTAACCTAATTAAGTAGCTTTCATCAAAAGTACTCTTAACCCGTATATTCTTTACCACGTTTTTTTTATGAATTTTTAAACTTCACATTTTTTAATTATTTGTTAACTTTAGGCTCTAATATCTCTGGTGGGCTTGTTGATAAAATTCTCATTTTTTTTTCATGTTATGCTTACATGCAACCAACTGTATGAAATTTCAACCTTTATATTTGAGTACTTTGGTAGCTACGAATTTTTTAAAAATGAGTCATTTTCGTGCTCATTTAACAATGCGTAAACTTGAACTCTACTTCATTAAAATTTTAGTATTTGTCCAATGCAAAAAACAAAACAAAAAACATTGGGTTTAATTATAATTAAAATCTACTCTATTAAATTTTTATTATTTTTTTAATGAAAAAGTAATTAAAAATATTTTCCGTTGGACATAGATAAAATTAAAAAACAGAACAATTAATAAGGGTTATTGAAAGTAAAAAATTCACAAATAGTAAAATTTTAATGAAGTAGATCAAGTTTACGCATTGTTAAATGAGCACGAAAATATTCAAATAATAAGGAGAACACGAAATATAGAAAAGGCTTTAAGGAAAACAATCGTGTTTGAATTATTAGTCTATGGCTTACCAGTCTTGACAAAATGAGTTTTCTGTGAGAACTTAAAAACTCAAAAATCGGCCTGAAAGGTGAAACAAAAGTGGCCGCCATTTTGAAACGGTTGATCCTACATTTTTAAAAAAATTTGATTTGAACTACTGATTCCATAGGTAATTGGTGGTAAAATTGTAAATTTTTTCAAAAATGATCGAGCAACCAAATTATTTTTTTCTGGTCCATTTCAAATGGATATTTCAGAAAACGACGGTGATATTTTATTACCGAAGTAGTCGGTAGCGCCCGGGCAGTTTCCTGTCGTTTCAGTCTTGTTTGAGGATTCCAGATGAGACATTTGTCCAGGTGGAGTCCTAAGTAACGGATCTGTTCGAAAGAGACAAGTGGAGTATTATTGAAGAATACAATCGGACGGGATGTCATAGGGTGGGGTATAAGATACAGTCATAGGACATATCATCTTACGACGAAGAATAAAGGTAATTTGATAGGATTTGTCAAGATTCGACACCATTCTTCAAGGATTGTTAGGTGAATTTTTTTTTTTTTTTGCACAGTTTGGGATGCAATGGATGGGTCATTTTTTAAGGATAGCACACGTGTTTCATCGGCGTACGTGATATATGGGTGGGTAGGGATGTCGGCTATATAAACTGTGTAGAGGATGGGACCGAGGATGCTACCTTGAGGAATACCAGCAGACTGAGTGAACAAAGATGAATAGAGATTGTTATGATTTACTTTGAATAACCTGTCTGAGAGGTAGGAACGTAAAAATGAGAAAGTATGTAGGAGGTAGGAATTCACGGAGTTTTTACAGCAATCCCGGGTGCAAGACTCCATCAAATGCCTGTTCTACATCGAGAAAGACACCAGACACCAAAGTGGAGGAGACAACGTCAACCACACGATGGCATTGCTGGATAGTGGAGTGAGTTGTATGGAATCCAAACTGAAGGTCTGGAAATACGAGATGAGAATCTAGGATGGGCTATAGACGTTTTAAAATAAGTTTTTCCATGACGGGTAAGAAAGAAATATGACGGTAAAGGGTGGGCATTCTGGTGGCTTTTTGGGTCTAGGAATCATTTTAATAACATAGAATTTCCATGGATCAGGGAAATGTGCGGTTCGATGAACAGCATTGTAAATATAGGTGAGGAATAAAATGGCTTTTCGAGGAAGAGGTCTTAAGATCTGGGATGTAATCAGGTCGTCCAGAAGCTTTGCGCAAAGGTAATCTGATGATGTTGTAGGATATTTCTAATGGATAAAATGCTGCAGGTGGAAGTTCCATTTGGAGAGGTTAGTTTCCATTTGATTTTTCTTTCTCAGATCGTGACCAGGATTGGGATTGAGTGAGGAGTGGATCATTATAGTACTTGTGCTTCAGAAGTTTTTTAGTAGTGATCTATAATGATTTGTCTGTAGTCTTAAGATTTTCTGTGAAGGTGGTTAAAGTTTGAATTTTCTGATTTATGAATTTAGTTTTGGGTCAATTAGTGAAACTTACCTAAAGCTGTGTTCAATCTTTTTGACAGTAGTGTATTACTGGAAATTGAAATTATTAACCTGAGAAAACATTTTTCCTCATATTTAGTCATTTTTTATTACTACCAACAATAAGGGATATTAATGAACCCCCCCTCACCACCAAAAGAAAAATAAAGGCACTTTATATAAGTTCGATCACTTCAATACGGATACAATACATATGATATTAAACTATACCTAATGCTTCATTGATTTTATGATTTTAATTAAAATCAGTTAAGCCCTTTTTGAAAAACTCGTAATGAAGGTGAAAGATCGGAAGTTCCACTACCAGTCAGTCATTTTTGTTTGGCCGCCCTTTTGAATTATTAAATTTGTCTAATAAAAATTATTTAAACCCACATAGGTGTTACAATATTATTGGAAAATCGAATACTTTTCAAAGTATTCGAATATCGAATAAAAAAGTATCTGTATCCGATGTTTGATGAATTCAACTCTGAATATACATTTGTCGAATACTTTTAGTTTTATTCGAATACTACTAGAATAAAATATATTATATTTAATTCTGTATTCGAAATTTCGAATATAGATGTTTTTTGTAAACTATTTGAATAAATAGCCTTTTAATTTTTATTTACCTGTACAATGGAAGTATGGTAATAGGCTCATTTACATCCAAAATACTAGGGGTGTTTACAGGTCGATTTAAAAATGTCTAATTTTGAGCACTGTGCAGTGATAAAATATTTTGTAAAAAAGGGGATGGGGCCTTTTTGGAAGACATGTCTGCAACTTTGAGTGACTCTGCCCCATCGTAAGCCACAGTCAAAAAGTGGGCCGCACGTCAAGTCTGTAAGGAAAATCATGGCAACGATTTTCTGGGACTCGGAAGGAGTTTTGCTGGTCGATTTTCTGCAGCATGGCATTCCAATAATAGGGCAATACTATGCAGACCTTCTCGTCAAACTGCGAGAGGCCATCAAAGAGAATGCCGAGGAAAAATCACCAAAGGTGTGCTGCTGCTACTGCAGAAAAACGCTCCCGTCCACAAATCAAGAGTTGCCACGGAGGCGGCCAAGTCTTTAGGCTTTGAGCTGCTCCCGGAACCCACCCTAATCGCCAGACCTGGCCCCCTCAGACTTCTACCTCTTCCCTAATATGAAAAAACACTTGTGTGGGAGAGTGTTTTCGTCAGAGGATGAGGCGATCTCAGCTCTCAAAGTCGTTTGGGAAGGTTTCGACAAAAATGTTTTTTGAACGGGTTGCAGTTGTTGGGGAAGCGGTGAAATAACTGGGTTGGTGTTTAGGGGGACTATATTAAAAAATAAAAATATGTAAGTTGAAAATATATTTGTATGTATATATAACAGGCTTAGAACTGTCTGTATACTCTTGGTATGTTTACTTGACCGGCAAAGCGCTTTCTCATTTTTATTACTTTGATCGTGTCTGCTTTTATTTGCATATTTTACAAGTCTAATTCAACAGTAAAAATTTTGAGTTCTCCCTTTTTCAAATCAAATTCAACCACTTCTTCATGTTCACCCGGTGTGACCCCCTACCTTAGCATATTTTATCATGACCATGTATTTATTAGGAGTAATATTATTATCAAGTTCGAGTGACGGGATGGGCGTTAATTATTGAAAATGGAAACTTTTCAGATTTCTTTCACACCGGTGTCTAATTAATGGAAGGGGGGCGCACTTATATTAAAAAAGTTAACTTTTTCAGAATTCTTTAAGAAGAATATTAACGAAAACCTATGAATATTCATTAGGTATACATATTTATACTCATAGTTTACGAGACCGACGAGTATTTAATAGATGTTACGCGAATACACACCTATAGTATTATACCTAATAACTTTCTGCTTCACAAATCATCTTCACTCATTGATAAGAGAGAGAAAATGAATATTATCGGTAGTATGATTTAATAATCAATATTGTTTCCCATCCGCCTAATCTGTTAAATGTATGGATCAAATTACATATAGATTTAATTTTTACTTTTACTTACCTATACTTTTTTTACCTATACAATAAAAGTTACCTATATATTAAATATATTGTTAGGGAAAGTATTGCGATCGTGAAAAATTTCGACTTTCGGTTTTTAACGGGAGCACACGTTTTAGGGTCCCCTGAGTCCAAATAACGAAGTCCCGCGAAATGGTCTGTGTGTCTGTGTGTGTGTGAACAGACTAGCTCAGAAAATATTTTTCGTACGAAACTGAAATTAGGTATTTGAGGTATGTATGAGCCCGCCATTTGACAGCAAAGATTTCGATCCTAGTAGTAGAAAGATCCCTAGTTACCAGAAATGGCTAAATATAAAATACGAAAGAATTTATAAAATAAATAAAAGAGAAATAAAATATATTATTTACCATAACAAAAATTTAAATTTCCGATAGTATTAATAGTAATATACATGTATGTATAATATATCGGTCGAAAGCTTGGAATTTAAGAAATAATAATATTATGTATATAACATGGTGGAAGGTCGCTGAAGCGAAATATTAAGGTGCCTTTACACCTTACGAACTTTACCTTCGAACACCACCTTCGAACAACCTTCGTGAAGCCTTCACGTCGACTGTTCGGGTGTTCTAGGTACTTCATCTGTTCGCCTGGGTTCGGGGGTAGCGCTAGTGTCCCTTTTGATTTGGTTTTTCCAAAGTGACAGGAGTTGTTTGTGATACTAGTGTAATTTATGAAACGTTGTAAATCGTCTCCTATTTTTTTATTTTTCAGATAACATAAAATATATTGATAATGGAGATTTTTTCTTTATCATAAGCTAGCTTTGGGTGCGTCAGCCATATTGGTTCGCTTAACGTCACGTGAAGTTTTAATGGCTGTTCGCTTCACGTCGGTACGGTAAGGTTCGAAGGAGAACTTGTTCGAAGGTGAGGTTCGTAACTCAAAACATTGAGAATTACAATCTTTTTAATTTTGTTTTACAATGAAAAACAAAGATACCTAACTGTTTATATAGAAGACGAGAGAGTGCGAATGAATTGAGAGAGAAGGCGAAGTTGTACAAATTGTTATCGATCGGAAAAAAAACAAATGGTGATTCTTGATGTATCAAAGGCATTTGAAACACGATGGTAACTTTCGCATGCGCAGCCAACATTTACTGATTATTGTTCATAAGACAAGCCGTACTGAGCATGCGAAAAGAGGCAACGTGTTTTAAGCGCTTGTTATCACATATTTTGTTTGTCACACACGCCTATTGACTTTAATAAAGCATTAATACGTTTTGCTGCCTTAGAAGGATAAAAATCGTCGCCGTTTTCTGAAAAAGGTGATAAAAATTTAAAATTTAGTTCCAATTTAATATCGGACGTTGTGATGAACCCTTTCTATCGATTCTTATTTATGATATATCCTCGAAAAACATGATCGTTCAGACAGAAACTCGATTAATATTTCTATAATTTCCTAACAATATATTTATATATAAAAAATAATTCAAACGAATCCCTGGAAAGTACGAAGTTCTAGAGTAAATGAAACCAACTTCATTCTTGGTACACCAGTGTATGAATTACCGACAGAAAACAATTTTCATTGCGAAAGAAAGTTTATGTTTCCTCTCCGGTAGCACATCAAGTATGCCATTTTAAAACAAAAATTGTCTGTTTTAATAAAAATAGAAGGGTGATAAGTGAAAGTTATGAGCACCGCACCAGATTTTTTTTTTAGTTTCCCATACATGATATACCATACATTTCGTTATATAAAACGTTTTACGATCAGTAAAAATATTGCGATCGTGAAAAATTTTGATCTCGGATATTCAACATTATAAATAACACGTTCTGAAGTCCCCTGGGTGGAAGTAATCAAATTTCGCAATATTGTTTGTGGTGTGTGTGTGTTTATATGTAAGTATGTATTTGTTACACACACATCTAGTACCTACATGTGTGTATGTGAACTGCCGAGTTCAAATACGTGAAGTCATAAGAAATTGAAATTAAGTCTTATAGGTAGTTTTATACTCATATCCTTTGGAACTTAAACTAATATTTTTCCAACATTGAAGTGGCTCTTTGTGATATTGGTGGTCTACACATTTTTACGATTTTCTCGATATATGTTCCATTATCATGAAACTAATATCAATGTAAAATTAGGTAGGAATTATCAGTGAAACATTTGAATGGTTTTGCTCGAAGAGTAGCTTTAATTAGGTTAGTCTGAAAGTGTCTCTTATTCATGATGGTAATAATAATAAAAAATATATAATTAAATAAAAATTAATAAAAAAAAAAAATAAAGAATGAGGCTAAGTATTAACATAAAAAGTTTACCAAGAGACAATAGAGAAATTAAATTAAAGGAGAAATGTATAGCTATGTTGAAAGTGCATACCCGGACACACATTATACATGTAAGTAGGCAATTTTAAGCCGTAAAAGCTACCAAAAACGTAAGAAACATTAATAATTTCTACATTTTAGTTCTCTTTAACGGAAACTATTTGTTCCTATGGTAACTAGAAAAGATTTTCACAAAACTAATAAAAACATTTTAAATTAGAAACCTCATTACTATGGTTTCTTTTATATTTTATTTTATATAAATACTTTGTTATATTTATATTTATAGTTATAGTTAAAGGTTTTTATTTATATTTATAGTTATACTATATTTTGTCGATCGAAAGTTTAATGGAAAATAGTAGATGCACCCTTTTTTTGTCAGAAACGATTTACTTCATTCTGACTTAAATATCCTAACAATTGCAGTAACAGTAAAAGAAAATTACTCTAACTTTCACCAAAGACTGACTTATAGCATTAACCATATGACAGATAATTTAAAACGCCTTAACAAACTAAAAGTATGCCCTAAAAAAAAAGCCCTTACAAACTAAAACCCCACACAGCCCACCGCGACAAGTACGAAGGCAGTGGCCAAGAGACCAGCTAAGTTAACTATGCATTATTACTATAACGGAACGCTATCGAAACATCTCTCAAGATTTGCTCATTGCAAATAATTTTGTATATTGCAAATTTTCATGTCATAAGTTTATTTGTTGTTAATAATAAATAATAATTAATATTTTGTTTTATTTTATTTGTAAACTTTTTTTAATTTATATGCCAGCTTATCTGATGATTGCAATTGTAATTAAAAGTTGCTGATTATAAAAAAAAAAAAAAATATATAAAAAAAGAAGAAAACTAAAACCTAGAAACAAAAACTGTTTCCGGATCACCAATATAAAGTTCAATTGCCAGACTGTGATCTTTAAAAAACAAAACAATCATTTTATAGTCATTTTGTGATAAAATTGTTAAGCAAAGTTTAAGACGGAAAAATTATTGTGGTTATTAGATAATGTTTAAAAACTACAATTTGATAAAAAAACGTTTAATAATACAAACACCAATAATGAATGAAATAATTGAATATCAATTACTAACATGAATATTATTTGAATATTAACTGGCCTTTCTTAAGTTGAAATTGTTAAAGCTGTCTACTTGTGAAAAATGCCCAAACCAAAAAAAATCGATTATTATGTTTTAATATGCCTAATGTATAGGGTACCTAACTAAAATTTTTGTGATTCGCCCACCACACAGGTATCTTTTAAAATCATAAGATGATATTTTAAAATTATTGCTATATGAATTTGAGATACGTTTAAAGATAATATTTACAAGGCAGTCTGTTTTAATAAAAAATGTTTTATGAAAAATAAAATAACTTTAACAACTGATTATTAAAAATTGTTTTCTTTATTATTACTCAATGTTAGAATTGGTAAAGAATTATACAAAGGTTTGTTTGGATTAATTTATTCTTCAGGTTCTGAAATGAAGCTAATCAAATGAATTAAATGTCCTTGATAGACCTTTTAAAAGAAACCTGAATGGAAACGGAAGCGGAGGAAAGAAAGAAAGTCGATTTCTATCTGAGAGAGGTCAAGGTGGTAGAAAAAAAGGTGGACGATTATGGAGTGAGTGGAGTGGAAAGTAGTACCTTCTCTGACCTAGTTCCTCAGTTTATTTTCTCTTTGGATTTGAGAGGTGCGGATGGATAAGGAATGGACCAAAGTATGTTTAAGGTTTCAAAAAATATTCTCGAACTCTGATTTGATAAATTATATCATTTATTTTACAACACATTCACTCTGATTACATCAGATCGGCCAATACAGGCTCGATCTTCTAGAACTTAAAAAGAAGAAAAAAAAATCAATAAATTACAACTCAGACAAAATAAATTACACATCACACACTTTTAAAATTAAATTTCTGACATTTACATTAGTTTTATTTTGATGTTTAAGACCTATAAGTTATTACATTATGTTTTGTACTCTATTTGAAAATATTAAATGAAACCTTAAGTCTTTGGTTATTCCTTCTTAAGCTACTGAGACAATAAATAAAATAAATAATTCTGCTTTCTCCTCGCAGGGGTTTTCACGCTAGAAAAACAAAAACAAATAATTAATTAAGGTAGTATTGGCAGGATAGAATATTTTTGAACCACTGAAAAACTGAACCACTGCTTATCTTCGTCATATCTACTGATAACTACTACCCTGAATTAAAAAAAGAAAATCAAGAATTTTTAATTCACCAAATAATAGAACTTTCACTATAAATGTGTAAATATATTTATTTAAAACATATGCATTTAGGGACAGATGTTCATCAGTTCATTGGTGGTAATCTATTACTTCAATTCATTAATAATCTTGAATTATTGTTGTTACATTTTAAAATGATGAAAACCGTATCTTAATTTGTTCTTAGATGGAGGTGCTGGTGGAAAATTGATTGACACAAGACAGCCCAGTGGAATGTTGCTGGAGACCGTTAAAGTAAAACCACAATCTGAACAGTATCTTATATATATATATATATATATATATATATATATATATATATATATATATTCCTGTAATTCTATTCTTCTTTACCTCATTTTATGTTTGTATGGCTACTTGATATGTTTATATTGTTTCATTTTTTGTTTGTACCTTTGTGTAGTTAGTTAGCGTTATTTTATGCTACTTTGGCTAATTGACCGTTGCTATAGTGGGAGTCCTAAATTTTTCTTAACATGCGGCTTCACATATATAACACACATCTTAAAAGAAACTCCTTCTGCAAACTTTGCAACGAAATATAAACAAGTATATAAATTAGTTTAATATTAAAGTTCGGAATAGTTTTGTATCTGGAGTATACAGAAATTTTTACTTGAAATGTTATTCAGAAATAAACATAACAGTTAACAGTTGAACAGTCTAAGAGAAGTTCAAATCGACTTTCCAGAGGGCATTTCGGACAAATAATGTAATAGCTCTTGAAGTTGCCTGATATATCTAATATAAGCCGGTCCCCAGAGCTAAATGTAAAGAAGCATACTATTATTTTTTTTTTAGGTGATTTTTTACCTATTCCAATAGGAAGACAGGAAGACAAGCAGGAAAATACTAATTATCATAACATTAGGCTTATGTATAACTAACGTTGGGTCTCTTTTCCATACAATATCGCCAGTTCCTTATTTATTAACGAATATAGATTGTTCAAATTCATAAAATTAAATAATTAGAATTATACTAATGAAGTTGTAACCTGAAGCGAATTGTGTAATCGAGAGTTTCTAATAAAAAAGTAAAACACTTGAACTTGTTATTGTGAAATAACATTCTTTCAACACGACTGAAGGGCATGAAAATGATGAAGAATGGAATATTGCACATGTAAAGAAAATGTCAAGTACCCGAGTACATTACTTGAAACTATGCATTTCCAAAAATGAAGCTAAATGTTCAGGTGTAAAACCAATAAGAATATTAATATTCTATGATGAAAAGTGTGAAATCAAAAAGACATAATTATCTTTAAAAAATTAAAACTGTATAATTCTTGGTTATCTTAGTCATCCATCCATTGTTGCCTGCAATGTCGAAAGCGATCCAATAACATTATAACTAAAAGATTGATATGCACTTATACAGATATAGCAGCTCAATGTAAATCTGTTACCTACTAAATCTATAAGTACTTAATCTATAATCTAGTACTTAGTAAAATTACTTCTAAAAACGGATTTTAATGTTATGGATTTTAAGTCAATTTTTGACTTTCACTCTACCTATTTGAATAATTTTGAATATAATAATCCACTTTTTTTTTTCTCAGTTGAAAGGGCACATGTTCACCCTTCCTAATTTTACAGGTGACCAAAAAACTTTTACCAAATCCCAACAGTTAATTTTTTTCAATAGGTGCATTGTTTCTCCTTAAGATTGCACTTGCTTTTTGTTGTTGGCCATATTATCAAGAGGGTATAAATTATTTTTCTTCTGCAGGAATGTTTGAGAAACTATCGCTATTTCTTATAGAGTTAAAACATTGATTTCATTCATTTTATAACTCTGGAATGGAACAAATTGATGATGTGCCTTTTCAACTATAGAATGCTCTACAGTAGTAGAATCAAATGGCTTCAAAATCTTAATATCTAAAAAAAATTGAAATGTGCCTGTTCAAAACTTAACGAAATTGGTTGTGTGGTAAGGAGTACGAAGCATGTTAATCCAGTCTGTGGCTTTTTGTAAGTAATTGAAAAATAACAAAACATCAGTATTGAATTTTGAAATATCACGATTTTTTTATCTGTTACAATATATGAATGATTTCCTCATAAAAATTCTTTAAAATAAAAAATTTTATTATTAATTATTACTTATTTCTGCTCCCTGTTTTTAGAAATATGGGTGTTCCTTGAGAGTCTGGTTGAACACAAGGAATAGTTTTATCTCGGGAGATAGTAATACAGCTATTGGTCACCAATTAAAATGTAAGAAGTCAAGAAGTGTCAAGAAGTAATTTTACTACATCAATGAACGTCTGTTTGATAAAACGGATCCTAAGGATTTCATTTATTTTTTATACTGGGGCTTTTTATAATGTACGTCTAATAATTATTAACACGTTAGGTGCGGCATCGGTCCCCGGGGTCTTACATTCCCTTCTTAACAGCCGATTTTCACAAGAAAATGTCGGAAAGTCCGAACACTTCAAATACTCAATTTAGTCGATTTTTAATGAGATAATAGCATTTCAGTGCAGAAAATGTTGCTAACAGCTGAAATTCTGTTGTTTTTTAGAATCGGACTCCGAAGTCCGATTTTCGATAAAGAATGGCGTAAATCCTGTATCGGCTTGTCCTGCACCTATTATGTCTAGTTTCAATCCTCACCAAGAGATAATGCCCTTGAGACGCTCATTTAATTCAATCAAAAGAGAACGCTTTCGTCAAAGCATTCCCATCGGACCTCGAAGCCCGATATCATCTGTGGCATATCCTAGCAGTCGGACCACGGGGACCGTTCAATTCAGGATACCCCTAAAATACGCCGGCGCACCTAAGGTCTTAAATAAAACCCAAAATTAACTATCAGACATATCCTTCTAAATACGAGAGGGGTCGACGGTTAGCTTACCTCCAAGGATGTCATCGAAGAATCTCTCGAAATAATCTTCATCATCATCATCATCATCATCGTCGTCGGCAGCATCGTCATCATCATCGTCGTCATCATCATCATCGTCACCGAGGTCGAGGTCAACGTCATCATCATCGTCATCGTCGTCGTCGTCTTCCTCCTGCGGGGCGGCGGCCACGGGCTGAGCTGGTTCGGCGCTCTGCCTGGAGGCCCGATCTACGGGTGGTGGTTCAGGGGCTGAGCTCGGGACTGGGGTCGCAAGGCTCACCGTCAGCCAGAGGCAGCAACCCACGACCAGAAGCCACGCTCTCATCTCTTCTCTATCAAAATTAACAAACTGTAACGAAAAGTTTTACTATTCTAGCCTTTAGCCTCTTAGGCATAGTCAGTCAAAAATATAATATCACATAAAAGCAGAATATATATTTTTTATATACATATAAAATTTTATATATATGTGTATATTATAGAGAATATCACTCCATTATGTGTTTATTGGATTAAAATGTGTCTTGTATTCATTGGATTGGAGTAATAAGCTATCTTTAATTAATGTTTTAATAAAATTTATTTACCACTTAGATTTATCATACCTCCTATTGCTATCATAAACCACAAAAGGGTGCCCAGAGACTTTAGGATCGATTAATTTCATGTATCAGGCACCATCCTCTCACGTTTTCAAACCAAAACAGTCCAGCCTGTGTTTTTATACTACAACATGGCTTATACCAACTTATACTACAAATATGGCTGTAAATGTTTAAATATTATACATATCTATATACTAATCATTTTAGGTTATTGAAATAAGATGTTTAATCTTCTTTTTAATTTATGCGATCATTTTTTGATGCTTGTATGAAGCCGATATAAGAGAAGGTTTAGGATTATTTAAGGAATTATAATAATTTTGTTCTAAATTTATATATATATATTCGACAACCACTTAAGTCATGTTAAAGAAATATATGTATGCATGATATACATTTTTTTTTATTTTATTTTTTTTATGAGACCCTCTCATATTATTGTTATGTTGTTGCAAAAAAATATGAGAATATCTATTTTTTTCATAAAAAGACTATCATTCTATGTGCATTTTAAGAGAGTACCTACTAAATTGTTGAAAGGGTCAAAATGTATCGGGTGATAGGGCTTACGTTTTTTTTTTTTTTTTTTTTTTTTTTTTTTTTTTTTTTTTTTTTTTTTAATATTATGGTAGTATGTTTGACAATATGCCATTTTGAAACTGTTTGAGCTTTTTCGGTGGATATGCATTGCTAAAAATAGATTTTGAATTTATTGAGAATGAATGATTTAATGACCTAATATGATTGGTTTTTATTTTCTTATTTAAATATCGTATTTAAAAAACTTGTACAAATATCACCCTTGGAGAGTGCAAGATTTATAAAGCCTGATATTATTAGACACTAATATAGATTCAGTATTTTTTTATTTATAAATAGTTACTTGAAAAGAAGTACTGTTTAGATACACCACTGTAGGTAAATGACTAGAACTGACAACGGATCTTCCGTATATATATATATATATATATATATATATATATATATATATATATATATATATATATATATATATATATTTTAAATAATTGTTAGTGCGGAAAAAAAAAATGTTTGTGATCCCTCTCAATTTTCTCTTTGTTTCTTGGCTGAAACGCATTTAATACCCTTTTTAACATAAACGAGTTATAATCTAATCAAAGTTATAATAATTTTAGTTATTATTTAATTTCAATTTTTACTTAATTTGATTGTGTCGATGTTTTAACTGCATAAATACAATTTTGTATATTAAATTTTATAAAAATTCTAAACTTTTTATTTCTATATCTATGTGCTTTGTTTCACCCATATAACAAAATAAGAGGGAAATTGCAATATTTTAATTACAAAAGTGAAAAAAAAAATATAGAATAAGCCAGATTACAAAGCGCATGGGCAGGGAAACACTTGGTTGAAAAAAAAAAAGTTAATCTATAAGATATGGTTTGAATAAATAAACTGAACTAAAAGGATAACATAAAAGTAATAGAGAAATTATTCACGTCAAACACGTTCAATTCAATAAATTTTCTGTATCTCGAGTAAGTATAATTAAGAAATTTGAAATTAAAAAAATAAGTTCTAATTTTTCAAATCAATAACCCCAGATATACTATAACTACATCTTCATGTTCAAAAAGTTTTGAGATGTTCAAAAAGTCGATAGATTGTTTAAAAATAGTAATAATGGATAGTTTAACGATTAAAAGATTGAATGATTAACAGATCCTCTTTGCATTACATATGACAAACCGTATTACACTACAGCAATAAAGTTATAATACAGAATAAATAAAAAACTTGACAATTGTTTCAATAAAAGAGGAAGCGATATTGGTAGGTACATTAAAAATTGACGAAAAAAATTGTTATTTGCTTGATTATTGTTTTTTTATATAAACAAATAGTTTTTTAATGCAATCTAATAAGGCTTTTCCATAATCATTATTACTTTGGCCATCATTTTGATCTATATGAAAATCAATTTTACAAAATTCTCTATTTAATTCAGTTAATCTTTTCTTTCTTTATTTAGACACCAATATTTTTTATAAATCATATTAATTAATGTATGCATTCTGTATTATTAAAAATTAACATTCAACTCCAAGGTTCAAAAGTTCAACATTCAAATAAGCAAAATTACGAAATAATTTAGCAACGCTTAAACTGCTTTTCCCGTTTATTGCTATCTAGTCAGTTTTGATACACCTTTGATAATGATTCAAGGCATCGGTTGGTATAAAGGTATAGATTAGTAATAATATATACATACCGGTAAGTTATCGCAGGAAGATATTGAAGGAACTGAAGATAGGACTGAAGACACACAGAGAGAGGTTGATGGAGACGCGGACTAGAGGCGTTGGAGAGAGGGAGTGAGAATATATAGTGGGCACCCCCTCCTCTATACCACCGTACAACTCTCCGCCTCCATTCACCTTCTTCATTTTACTTTCCAAGTCTTTTATTGGGTGGTAACAGCCCTTATCGACACTTGTATCTGCGGGTTGCCATCTGTCAATCTATCTTAGGAGGAAAAACATAGATAACAGTAATAATTAACTTATTTGCAAACTAGTAAAAGGTATATGGACGATTTAATTAGCTTAATAATTAAATATATTCCAACTTTAATGTTTTCCACTGATCGTGTCATAGCTTGAAATTTCACATCTATATATTTTAACAATGGAAATATACTTTAATTTATTTTTAAGCTTTGAAATTATTTAGGCTTCCTTATAGTGGCTTCTTGAAATACTTCATATTTCTATTATACCTTTAGATCATGTATATCTTACAGCCCTTGATTCATTTCATGGTTAATAGCCATTCGTTTCTTATTCTCTTTATTTTCAAGACATCTTATCGTTCTTCTTGCATTTTTCTTGATTTTGAAATCAAAATCTTCCTACAAATTTCAGCTAGCAGTTTAGCTTCAAACATATTTCCTCATGGTGTACCTATCATGAGTACCTATATGCAATCAGAGGATCAAAGATAGAAGTAAAAGGTATTATATATTGGATAATAAGTCCAATGGAGTAAATTATGAATGGTTGCTATGGAACTCCAACGTCTCTATACTCACTTGGAAACCTCACGTCGAGCAGACTATTCGCAAGGGGATGACAAGAACTGCCCTTTTGCATCTTTTGCTGCCCAAAAGAAAATAGCGGGACCTGGGGTGCAGACTTAAGAACCCTAAGGTCGCTATGTCTATACACTGGCTATGTCCGCCCCTCCTTAGAGTATGGTATTACCAGTTGAGGGACTGATGCTGCCTCGAATCTCCAATAGGTTTCATCTGTGCAAAATCAGGGGCTAAGGATTATGACTGGAGCAATGAAATCCACACAGATTGAAAAAATGGAGTCTCTTACAAAAATCCCTCCAATGGAAGACAGAAGAGACCTGAAATTCCTTCATCTGGAAGCAAAAGCGAAATCTACTCCTAATCATCCCTTCCAAAAAAGGATAGGAACAATAACCGAGAGTAGAATGAAATGTAAAAGTCTTCTCGACATCAAATCAAAGCTGGTGACTGAAATCCTCGGAAAACAGGTGACTGCAGAGCGTTCAGCAGTTATGGAGGACAACCTTTGAATCTCCGGAACCACAAGTATTACTCACGATACCTGATGTTCGCGTTCCATAAGATATCGCTGAACTTCGATTCATTGAACAAACAATCATAATAAAACAATCGATTGTTAAATTCATGGGAGAGTCGCCATTTTTTTATTCGCCATTCCCGTCGGCATTAAGGCGTGCTGCAGCCTGAAATTCTCTATCTCCAATATTGTAAAGAGTGTTGTAATGAATATCATGGAGTAGAACTCAGAGCTCCCTGAGCTGAAAAGGTGGAGCGGAGAGGTGAGCGGGCGAAGAGAAGAGGGGACACCGCAGGAAGCCACGATCGAGAAAAACATGCTGCCCACAACTGCACATTTATCCAAAATGTATCTTTATCAGGTTGATCTTTCATAAGTTTAATTATGTTGTTTAAATTTTGTAATCTTGTAATTAAATATAATGTCATACAATACAATACATTCTATCCATTTTTTACTTTCACTTACCTATATATGAAATGTGTAGTAAGGGAAAGTATTGCGAGTGTTTATATGCCCTCGATATGACAACAAAAATTTCATCGTAATTTATCAAACGGAGTTTCAAAACGGGAACTTTATTTCATAAGTTTTCTTCTTAATTTTTTCGATTTTCTCAAAAATAGCTTTAGCGATTTTAATTAAACTCACCATGTTTAATGAGAATCAAGTATTCTTTAATATCAGGTAAGATTTATCATTATTAAAATGTTCAGAGAGGTCTTAAATGGGGATGGGCTTTTTTGTTTTCCTATAAAGTACCTTTGTCTTTGTTTATATGGAGAAATTGTCTGTCTCTCGTTTCGCCTAAAAATAAAAAATGGCTAATTATATCCAAATATCAGCATATAAATTTGGAAAAGTGTGGCGTTTACATATTATCGAAACACGTCGATTTAAACCCTTTAATAATGGAAAAAGATTAGCTAATCTAGCGTTTCCTTTAAAAGCCCTTTAGAAAAAGGGAAATATAAGAAATTCGCGCGTTTCAAACCGTATATATATTTTGTAACGTATATATATTTTGAATATTTGAATATTTTATAAATAAAAAATGATTAACTTTTATTGCAGCCCTTACTACCGAATATTTTCGTTGGGAAATTAAAAAATAATGTAAGTGTCAACCATTGACACAATAAATGTCAACATTCCAAACCTTTCCATTTTGATGTGTCAACTATTAGCACATTTTAGAAGGTTCAGAGAAATCATTTTTTATAAAAACCGTATATGTAGACCAACTTAGTCTATAGAGTAGACTAACTACTAGCTCCGTGCAACTATATGTAACTAAAGGCTAACTACTAAAAGTAGAACTAACTTAAGTAAGTAGCAACTTTATTAGATTAGTCACGAAAAAAAAGCCGTGTTAATTACGGTTTGAAAATTTAAGTTCGCGAGAGCTAGAGAGTAGAGAGTAGAGCGCGCGGCGTATCAGTTGGGGAATGGGTAGGCAAAGGGGGACAGAGTGCGAGACGATGTACAGATACCTACCATGGACGTACACTCATGCAGGGCATCCCAAACTTCTTTTATAAGTATTAGAAATTTAAAAAAAAATAATATCTAGCATTACTAGATGTTAGGAGGTATCTGCTAAAATTATAATGTTGTAGGATTTGTTTTTTAAGTCGCTTTTCGATTCTGTGTCAAGTTAAAAGATACAGTTAATTTTAAAAAGCATTTTTCTTTCTTCTAGTACAACGTTTTAGTTGGGGCCTTGCTAAAAGGCGCCATGTTGGCCACGCCTAGAAGATGCGTAGCGATACTAGTACCGTTAGTGGCATCGATATTGTTTTAAGAACCAATTTTGGTGAAATGTGAAACAATTTTTGAAATTTTACTCAAACCAAGTTTTAAAAATTATTATTGATAACTAAAAACTAAACCTTGATAAAATTTAACCTACAATAAGAAACTTTCATATTAGGAATAAACTGATTGATTTAAAGCCGTAATAATAAATATTAATTATTTCAATCAGCATACACGTTTAGCTTTATCACTCTTTAACAACTAACACAACCTATCAGTATATACCGTCCCAAAAACATTTTTTGGCGAACTAGACAAAGGTAAGTAATTGCAATAATAATATTTATTACTAATACAGAAATTTATCAACCGTTTAAGATAATTTTTTATTTATATAAAGGACTTCGGTAATCTATATTTACAGTTTTTAAATTTAATTTTTCGTGTTTTATATCATTAAATATTTATGAATGATGGGATGACATTAGGTAAATCGAGCACATCTTCGTCAGGTAACGTTCCGCGCTTCCATATCCCAATTAATAATATTTCTATCGACACAGCCTTTCTTTTAAAGCAGACAGTATTCCCTGGCAGACAGTATTTTTAGATAATATTTCTTTGTTTTCACTCAATAAATAACGAAAACAATTTATTAACATAGAAATAAGAACACAAATAAAGGTTACAGAAAATTAATGGTAATTGAAAGTAACGAAAACATAATCAGCATAATTATAAACTAACAAAACAGAAATAAATTTCATCCATACATTTATGGGACAAGTGATAAAATATCAATTGTAAATTAACCACAAATCTTTCAATAGGGTGAACCCTTACTGTAATTATTACGTTAAATAGCCGGCAACATACTATTTTTCACTAATAATTAAGTCTTGCAACATATGCGTTCTGCACCTAACCCAGCTCGACTGTAAGGCTTCAATGAGTGTTGGTTAGAGATGGTCGATCAGTACCAATATGACATTGTCCATTTCTAATCTGAGATCCCGGGTTCAATTCCAGCGGTGGCCCTAGGATTTTTTAATGGGAGTAAAAAATCCTTAGCTATGCCGTCCCTCGGATAGGACGTAAAATGGAGGTCCCGAGCCTGTACGATGTCAGGTACTCGTTAAAGATCCCTATCCTAATTATACCTGGATAGGCAAAATTTAGGACTCCCACTGTAGCATCGTCCGATTAGCCTTAGTAGCATAAAAATGGACGTTAAACATCACATTTCTAATGTGATACATTTTGAGGTTAATCAATTACTTCTAATTCCACAACTTTAGTTATCGCCTACATCATTATTGGTATATGATACACATCATTAAGGGCACATTAAATAATAAAAAATCCACTTTTTACTAACCGACTTCGAACGAAAGAGGAGGTTACTCAATTCGATACGTATGTGACTTTTTTTTTTTTTCCTTGGTCCTCCCCTTCCTCGCCTGTTAAGCTATACGGGGTTTTCCGGGCCAGGGGACAGGGTGGGGAATTGATGCCGAGTATTATTAAATTTCCCCTGGCTCCGGGTTTTGAACTTGCTATCTTTCGGTTCTCAATCATACGTTGCCATGGGCAACGCCTTATTTCTGACAACTGCCAATTTTTTTTTTTTTTTTTTTATTTTTTTTTTTTTTTTTTTTTTTTTTTTTTTTTTCTTTTTTTTTTTGTTCGGTACCTCTACCTGGCCATGTGTGGCATACGGGGGGTTACTCTACAGGTGTAACCAACCTATTCTAACCATGGTGGGAGGGTCGAGATTTATTCCGTGGGGCCTCCACGAAATAAAAGTCAACCCTCCCAGGGCGGATTCGAACCGCCGCCGTTCGGCTCGAGCGTGCAACAACGGTTCGCGCTCCTACACGCTCGGCTATCCCGGCCCAAAAAAGATTTGACCACGGCCGGGAAACGAAACATGACATGAACATGAATATGAACATACATAACATTTTTTTTTAATTATTAAAGTTCTAGACTTTTAGTTGCCACAAACTTCAAGAAATCTTACATAGTTAACTAGAAGATATCTTATTTAGGAACTGGGATCTTAAAGGAGGGGCGTCTTTGAATTCGATTAACAGAAGATATATCAAGCATGCCAAAATCTGATGAAACTAACGATAACAACATACATTATGATAATATTTAACTGAATCAAAGATCTAAAAAATTCATAATAATTTACTTTAAAAAAAAAATCAAAACTTTTAACTAAAACATTTTACTAAATAATTCAAGATATTCCCATGCAACCATATAAAAATAGGGGGTAGGTGCGGGAATATTATTAAAAATCGGTGTGACCGCTCTTACCCACCCCCTTAACCCTTTTTCGGGCTTCAGATATCATACCTCGAAAGCATACAAATTGAACGAGAGCGGAGTGTTAGGCAGTCTAAAAGTTGCTAATTAAATCGAAAGAGTAGAGAGGAACAATTAAATCGAAATATTAAAAAAAAAAAAAAAAAAAAAAAAAAATCCAGCGTAGCCACGGCTCCAAGGGTAGAAGCTAATTATCGGTGATGGAAATTGGATGAGGCCAAAAATAGGGGGTAGGTGCAGGGGGTAACAGCCGCTTTACACATGAAAATGTCTGAAAGGCCGAACACTTCAAACACTCAATTCAGTAGATTTTTAATGGGATTATAGCATTTCCGTGCAGAAAATGTTGCTAACAGCTGAAATTCTGTTTCTTTTTAGAATCGGACTCCGAGGTACGATTTTCGATAAAGTATGGCTTAAATCCTGTCCCGCGCCTATTAAGTCCAGTTCTAATCCTTACCAAGATATAATGCCCTTGAGACACTCATTTAATTCTCTTTTCAGTCAAAAGATAACGCTTTCGTCCGAGCATTCCCATCGGACCCCGACGCCCGATATCGTCTGTGGTTCATCCCAGCAGTCGGACTCCTGGGACCGATACCGTTCAACACCCTTAAAATACGCCGCCGTACCTAACCTGTTTAAATTAAAATAAATTTATTTTTCTAAAGAACAATTTGGTCGGGTTATGGTCTTGAAATGTTGGAGCAAAACAAAATTCATTGTTCAAAACCATTTTATTTACAATCTGACATTTAAATTATTTTTTTTCAATGTTTTTATTTAATGAAAAAGAAGAAAAATATGTATAACAAATTCGATATTGTATGTATTTTACGATGTTTTAAATTTATCGACTGGAATTGTATCCAGAATATAGCTCGGTTTACATAAAAGATCCTATGATTCAGGAGCATTGTTTATACTACCGCTAGGCTGGACCATTAAAAACAATCAGTACACGTCTAGATGTGAACAGAGACGGTGCCATTTTCTTCCTTTATCTGTGTGCTATCGTCAACGTCAAACAAATTAATTTAGTGATCAAATTACATTAAACTCAAATGAAGTATCTATCAACGGTCATTCACCAACTTGATTACGAAATTCCCGAGCCCGGTCAACCGTTAAGGACTTCAGAATTTGAACATTGACGACCAAGGCACACAGACCTCATCACAAGTTCGTACAACAATATTGTTTAATTTTAATCCTTATATATAAAAATCTCGTGTCCCGATGTTTGTCTCACTATTTCTCAGAAACTACCCAACCGATTTTAATGAAATTTGGCTCAATGTATATAGTTTTGGCCAACTTAACGGACCGGAGAGTTTTTAACTTGATTAGTGATCAAAATAATTCTTATATAGCGAATTATTGCAAATACAGTAGGTCGTGTTTCGATTTATTAACATGGCGTCATATGTCGATTTCATAATGTTTTTGTTCATAAGCATGCTATTGTAATACAGGTTATCATTATTATAATTTTGTATTGCGTTATGTGAGTGCAGTTATTTGTTCCTATATTATTATTTTCCACAGACAAATAGTAATACAAATTTGTATTTATTGTTAATTTTCATTAAAGAATAAATAAATCAAGAAAAGGTTACAATAAATTCTCAAATGTGTAGGTACTTTTTCGTCCTTTTCCTTTTTTATTTGTATTTAAAATAAATTACTAGCTAAGAGCTGAAACGCTTTGGTGTGACCCACCCTGATATCAACTTTTAGTAAAGTAAATACATTTTAATAATTTAAATTAGGCTATTATATGAAATAATACTCTATAAATGTTGTAACAGCACCTACTGTCATAGGTGTAACCTTATAGAAACCTGACTTGGGGAATCAGTGTTGCCAAAAATTAGTGAAAATTAGTAAGCTGGCTACACTGCCAGTAACCAGTCGTAAAAACTCCCTCACAAAAAGAGTGTGTTTTGTTTAGGTGTTGTGGGATACTTTGTGATTTGCTAAAGAACTGCATAATTAAGACTTTAATATTATATTTTCAGTTGATTTATTTAACAGAAGTTTCTTTATTTTCATTATTCGTTTTGTTATTATTTAAATACAGTGTTTTTTTATTTTACCAAACCTTTTTATCATTTTTATCCCGAGATCTAAAATGTAAAATTTAAAAATGTCAGTGAAGATTTGTAATTTCTCCTTTATCAACAATAATTTAAAGTTGAGAAAATTTAATCCAATCGAATAGAGGATGTTACTTCCTGTTCAGCAGAGTTGTAATTATCTTTAAATGTAAAATTTAAGAAATGTTAGCGAACATTTTATTCCTTTCTTTAATTTAAAGTAGGCTATTATTGGGAATGATATTTCGTTGTTATTTTTACCAGAATACAATTTTTTACTTATCTTTAAATGATTTTTGATTAAGAAAGGATTACAAATTGCGGCATTTTTTAATCCACCTCAATTGTGCAACAGTACACGTTTGGTCATTAAAAGGATCACAGGAAATGTTATTGAAGGAAAAATGTTGCCTGGAAGGTTTACAGGAGATATCGTCCTGTTGCCACCTATTCCCCTGGAACCGACAGAATTTTCAATAAAATTTAAAAGGCTTCAATATCCTATTCGTTTGGCTTTTGCCATGACCATAAACAAATCCCAAGGGCAAACAATGTCCACTTGGACTTTGAAAATCCGTGTTTTTCCCTTGGGCAATGGCATAACTCACTTGGGAAATGGGTATCGCCTGCTCACGTGTGTGGAAACCATCAAATCTTTGGTTTGTGTTAAAAAAAACAAAAACAGGTTAACCCAAAACATTTGAACAAATTGGTACTTTAATAAATAAAAATTCTTAATTGTATTATGTAAAAACCTCTTTAAGAAGAGATTTATTATCACTCAAATATATTGCTAAATTAAAAGCTTCAACACACCACCCTCCTACCGAACACTTATTAGCCGAAGGGTTGGGAAATCGAGGTCTCAAAGAAATTGAGAAAAACGCCTATTAAAAGGACATATATGACGCGTTAACCAAGATTGGCATGACCATGAGCAAAATTAAACCCGTCGTTAAACTAACAATACCAAGTTGAAGTAGTGTTAGGCCAATAATCAATAGATCAATGGCTGAGGTTACCAAACCTTACTTCAGTCATCCTTTTTAAAATTAGTGGAAAAATATAGGCATTTCGAGTTAGTTTATACCGATCCATAAAAAAAGGGCGATAGTGTTGGCAGCTCTGTGAGTCGTAAACACAATCAGGTCCTTTTTAATCAAACTACATTGAAATATGAGATGTAAAAAATAAAAACTTTAACTTTCCTATATTCTTTACCAAATACTTTTAAATGGTGTAATGCTCTATTCTCAATCACGTTGGATTTTGATTAGCTGAAAGGTTTTCATCTTTATCAATGAATATTGGTATTCATTTACTGTATTTGTTTAAAAATATTAGGATATAACTACTGAGCCACAGCAACGCGTGGCCGGGTCTGCTAGTTTTGTATTAAAGCTCCATCAGACATTACACCAAAATATACTTGTTTTTTTGAAACAATTATTTATAATAAATTTATTAGTTTTTAAACTATAATTATTGAAAATGATGTTACTCATAATAATTTCAGATTTCTTTATTGCATAATTTTTGGTAGAATTTTTTTGTATGCAATAATTTAGAATTGAAAATGTATTGTATAAACAAGTATTGTATGTTGTATGTTGTTATGTTCATTGTTGTTGTATGTATTGTTATGTTATGTATGTATGTATTGAAAATATATGTTCACCGATTACTCAGAGATGGGTGGACCAATTCGAACGAAACCTTTTGCATCTTGTAGAGAGAGTATTTTCCCAAGGTGGTCCCATTTAAACCTTTTTTAAGCCTTGGGGTTCCTAATTTATTTAAGAAGTTATCGGGAAAAAACATGAAAAGAATTGTAGCGGTGCTTAGAACAAATAATTACGTTCCAGCCTCCTTGGATCTACGCAATTACACCGCCAAAAGTAATTTGCCCAATTGGCTAGGTTCCACGCTGTTGCTGTGTGAGTTATTGTAAGAGGGTATAAATCGCAGGCCTGCTAATCACTGTAATATAACGTTGTTTTTATTAGTTTTATAATTTGTATAGTAGTAGTTGATGCACCATTTGTGTAAGTAGTAATTTGTAGTATATTTATTTCAGTTTAGTTTGTTTGTTTCGTAGTAGTAGTTATTTAGTTTATTTTATTCCCAGTTGTTCCTTTTTTATTTTTATAGATTATTTATGTTCGTGTTTATCAAGTTCTTTATTTATTTTCATTGTCTATTTTGCATATATTTTTTGTGTTCAATAAAAATCTATTATTCACTGAGCGGTTATTTTAAATCAACCTATAATCGATAGTTAATTTAGCCAACGAGCTAACAGAATTATTTAATTATCGCTCAAATTATTGTTTACTTATTGGAAAAACATATGGCATATATAACATAAGGTATGCTCCAACAAGCTATTAAAACTAATTGATAACTAACAAATCCCAATATTGTATTACTGCTGGATGAATCAAATGGGAAAGCCAACTAATCAAATTCAGAATCAAAAGAGTGGGGGGAGAACATGAGCAGGCTGATAGTTATCGATGTGTTTTACGTGCTTGTTGGAACAAACCTATACATAACCTTAACTTAATTTTTCGACATTAGGTTTAAATGAAGATATAAATATCAGCAGAATATAATATCGCTGTCGTTTTCTGTAGCGATATTAGCATAAATATTAGATAGATATATATTCATCGATAACAGTAAACCTTCTTAATTTAGATCTAATCAACGCCGTTGGACACCATAATCATAAGACAACAAAATTCGTGGAATTCCAAGAAAGATTGAGTATTGATAATCGTTTTAAAGCAGAATTTAAGACTTCTTCATGTTCTCGAAGGATCGTTTTAATTTAAAATCCAGCTATTATTGATTTAAATTAGATTTTGATTTCTATCTTTTATTGACTATGCACATTAAAAAAGAATAAAATAATTTCTGGAAAAGCTCATTTTCAGTTGACTTAATAAAGGATTCAGATACCTCTGTCTTCTTCCGCAAACACTCGGTCACTGTTGAATATCTTGCCGAAGGTCTTGTGCCGATCCTTTATGGGTGACACTTCTGTAATGTTATCCGGATTACTATTATCGCTTTGTAAATTTGTTTCTACAACTATTAAGGCTTTTGCTGATGTTCAACCATCAATAAAAACTACAAAATAAAACTTGATAACTCCCCGAAAACAACCTCATTGTATGAAAGTCCCCTCAGCAAAAATTTGGCAGTCATGGAAATGATTGTTAAAAATGATGATAAATGCTATGCCAATAGAATTGAAGCAACAGTGTTTAGCAATTTATTTTCTGAATAATGTTTTATTACGAAGAATATAATACATAGTACTTCGGTAATGAATTTAGTCAAATATTCATCGAAAGGAATAACGAACATAATTGACTCAACCTTTTGAATTAAATCAGTAGTCTAATATCGAGAATAATAATATCCTTCGTAATAATAAATTAACCATATGTGAGTCCCTAACCCTGTTGTTTCAATCCTAGCGGGGGTCTTTTTGATATCGATAAATTTTATGGTTGCCCTTTTTTGCAGGGACTTCTATCCAATGATGTTTAATCTACTTTTCCAACGATCGATTTAAATAAAGCAATATTAACGGTCCCTACCGGAGTCGTGTATAATGTCGCCATAGTTTTCAGAAGGATATTCAAGCAATCATAATTCAAAAATTACTTTCAAATTTATTATAGGTCATATTACCATCCTCATCGATTCTCCATTAACGATATCTTGTCTAAAACTGGCCAAAATCTCGTCTGTTCAGTAAAGTATCTACTTCATCTTGGAATGGCCGTATTTATGTATTTATGAATATTTAACTCAACACATCTCGAAACACTGATGCTGTATGTAAATGACAAGTACTGAAGACAATATTTAGCAAAGGAAAAATATTGTCATTGTGGAAAAACATTTTATGTGTTCCCTTCCCAATTGAACATTGATCTTTTTAAAAAAAAAAAAATCCATTTATAATCATAAAACGTAGTGTGTTCAAAGTTGTATAATACACGCACTGCTTTCCCACTTTTCTGTGTGTATTCATAAAATTGAAAAGGTGACTGTTTATACAATTATTGTATAATAAAAAGGCCTGGGAAAGAAAAACGTGGTAGAGCGTAAAAAGATTTCGAAATTTTTAAACCAGCGTTTATTTTACCAACGACCAATTACCAACGAATTTTTTTTTATTTTTATAATAATTTATTTATTGAAATTTACAACTGTATTTACATCGCAATAAGTAAATCTGATATATGTACATCAATAACATGAAACGACGTGTGGAGAAACCTCCCATTGGTAGCACTCGAATATTGTTTTAGCTTAGAAGATCTCTAGGCCATCTTCTTTTCAGACGCCACGGAGGATTGTCCGGGATAGAGGAGGAAGCAAGGTTGGAGACAAGAGGGTTAGGATGAGCCGGTAGTTTACTGTGAAAGGTCTGGTATATGGATCGGGCCAAATCGGTGACATAAGGAATATTAAGGTCTTCATGGATAATTTTATTTGGAACGAAGTAAGGAGCATTCAGGATTTTGGATTGTAGGGATTGAATGCGAGAGGAATTGGATGGTTTGGTGGAACCCCAAAGTTAAACCATAAGTCCAGACAGGTCTTATTATTATCATGTAGATTAGTCTTTTAGAGTAAATTGGAAGTTTGGAGCGTTTGTCTAGTAAATGTTGTAGTAGTCGGAATCTGCGGGCAGTTTCTTGTCTTTTCAGTCATGTGTGAGGATTCCACGTGAGACTTTTGTCTATGTGGAGTCCTAGGTATCGGATCTGTTCGACGGGTGTAAGTTGGATATTATTGAAGGATACTGTAGGACAGGATGTAGTGGGTTTACGACGTAGGGTAAAGGTAATTTGATGGGATTTGTTGGGATTTATCTCTATTCTACAATTTTGACACCATTCTTCAAGGGATGTGAGGTGTGATTGTAAAGCCTTGGATGTAGCAGATGGGTCATTATTCACAGATAACACGCATGTGTCATCAGCATAAGTGGTGAGGATGGTACTAGGATGGGTTGGGATATAAGCTGTATATACCGTGTAAAGAATGGGACCTAGGATACTGCCTTGAGGGACACCGGCTGATTGAAGAAAGACAAAGGCAAAATTATGGTTTACTTTGAAGGTTCTATCGGTGAGGTAAGAACGGATTAAAAGGAAGTATGTAGCAGAGTTGGGCGTAATCCAATTACAATGTAATTCAATTACAATTTGGATTACATTGTATTTGAATTACTGTAATTGAATTAAAATCGCTATGAATTAAAATAATTGAATTATAACATCAATTACGAATTACTTTGTAATCCCTGAAGTAATTCAATTATAATTGAATTATTCAAATAAAATTAAAACTAATACTATCACCTAATATAAATAGGTAGGCCAAAACGAAAATGAGTGTGACAAATTTTTCGAATTTCACTCGCTTTTCGGTTAATACGTCGTGAACTAATGCGTCGTAGGCTAATAGGAAAATGTTACTGACACATTTTCCGACTTTTCGTGCGGTTTTCCGCATATATATCGTGAACGGGTGAATAAATTTTCACGGTTCAAACGATTTTCCGACTATTTAGATGTAGGCTAATAGGAAAATGATGCTGACACATTTTCCGACTTTTCATCGCTCTTCCGCTTATGTATCGTGAACGGGTGAATTGGGTTTCACGGTTAAAACTATTTTCCGACTATTTAGAGGTAAGCTAATAGGAAAATGATAGTGACAATTTACCGACTTTTCATTCGCTTTTCCGCTTATATATCGAGTACGGGTGAATTGGGTTTCACGGTTCAAACGATTTTCCCGTTATTTAGATGTAGGCTAATAGGAAAATGATGCTGACACATTTTCCGACTTTTCATTCGCTCTTCCGCTTATGTATCGTGAACGGGTGAATTGGGTTTCACAGTTAAAACTATTTTCCGACTATTTAGAGGTAAGCTAATAGGAAAATGATAGTGACAATTTACCGACTTTTCATTCGCTTTTCCGCTTTTATATCGAGTACGGGTGAATTGGGTTTCACGGTTCAAACGATTTTCCCGTTATTTAGATGTAGGCTAATAGGAAAATGATACTGACACATTTTCCGACTTTTCATCTGCGTTTCCGCTTATATCTTGTTTGTATTTGCTCTCTAAAGAACACTACATTTTTTAATTGTGTGATAAACGTTTTACGACTCGTTTTAAGTGTCCCCTCCAATTGATCAATTTTGATGCAACATCGCGGGCATACATAAAATTTCCAGTTTAATTAAAATCATTAGACCCGTTTTTGAGAAAATCGAAAGAAACGTAAAATTTGGACAAAATTCATTAAGTAAAGTACCCCCTCCGTTTGGCCTATTTTGATGAAATGTTTGCGGTCACATACATACACCAAATACACAATTTCAGTTTCGTACGGTTTACAGTTTCTGAGCTAGTCTGTTCGCACACGCGCACACCCTCATACCCTCGCATGGACAAACTGCCAATATCCTGGAGTACCAACTTATTGGTGAGGAAATAATGATATTCCTTAGTCCTAGGTCAATAACTATCCTTATTCATAGGATCCTTATTCCTCCTTATTCCTTATAACTATCCTTAGTCCTGGGTCCTAATCAACAACTATTTCATAGGAGTATATTAAATAAATTTGCATTATGATCCTGAATAATAGGTTATAACAAAAGGAGAAAAAACGATAAGGTGTAGGTTTGGTAAAAACTAATCATTAGCTCTCTGTTAAATATATGTATTTCATTGCACTACATTTCAGAAATTTCCTGTAACAAAATCGACAATAAGTAGTGAAAAAAATAAATAAATAATATTTATAATAAGATTTGGTATGTAACATGGGCAATTTATTTTGAAGCTAAGCCGCTGGCTCTGCGCGTCATCAAAAAAGTGTCAAAGTAGCGACGTGCGATTTATCATGTAGAAACCTGTGGTAAACGATTCTCGACACGACTTTTTTGGTCGGCGCAGTGCGACGCCAGCGCTGAAACGCTGCATATTTAGACCTTCGTCAATAACTTTAGAGCGAATCTACGATGTTAAAGAAATATTCGTTCTAAATTTCAAGTCGACATCAAAATTGCGGCCTGTATCGCGCGACACAGACGGACAGTCAGATATACATACAAACAGAGGGACAAATGCAGGTCGAGTGAAAGGGTAGAAAACTTTTATCCCAATCAGAAAAGTTTTTTGTGAGTGAGAAACTGTCACAGTCCCACTAGCTGCGCTACTGAAATTTCGTCAAAATAAGTATGGCCAACCTCAAATACGTTTGCAATTTTTTTTCAAAATCGAACAACAGGAAGTACCAAGCCAGGTAAAATTTGTTCCCACCCAGTATATAATTAGACGTAATTAGATAATACGTTATTTTTATATTTTATATTATAATTAAAACGTACATAATTAGAACATAGGAACAAATAACGTAATCCCAGCTCTCTGTAATTGGATTACAACAGATGATCGAAATAAAAATTCGTAATTGGATTATGCTGTAATTGAATTATAATTGAATTACAATTGGATTACAATTAAATTTTTTTTATCGTATTTCTAAAAAATAATTCAAATGTGTTGAATTACAATTACATTGTAATCGTAATCATAATTCTAATTCAATTACATTTTGCCCAACTGTGGTATGTAGAAAGGAGGGTTTGACGGAGTTTGTAAAGCAATCTCGGGTACCAGACTCGATCGAAGGCCTGCTCCACATCGAGAAAGACTCCCGTGCAATACATACCGCGCTCCAATGTGGAGGATATGACATCTACCACACGATGGCACTGTTGAATAGTGGAGTGGGATTTCCGAAATCTAAACTGATGGTCAGGAATCACAGGATTTAGGATCGGGTAGAGAAGTTTTAGGAGTAGTTTTTTCCAGGATTTTCCCCATTATTGGTAATAATGAGATAGGACGATAGGAAGATGGATACTCAGGAGGTTTTTGAGGTTTAGGAATCATTTTTATTATCGATAATATCCAACGGTCGGGAAAGTAAGTGGTGCGGAGGGTAGCGTTGTATATATAGGTGAGGAGTAGGATAACTTTTCTTGGGAGCTGTTTTAGGATTCGTGAAGTGATGAGATCATGTCCAGGAGCTTTTCTTGAGAGTTATTCCTGGATAATATCTATTATTTCAGAAGGATGGAAGGCTTTAGGAGGAAGGGACATTTGGAGTGGAATATTTAGTTCTGCTTTCACATGTTCATGAAGGATTGGGTTAATTATATCAGGATGAGGAGTGAAGGTTTGGAAAAGGTATTTACCAAATAACTGGGATTTTTCTTCGTCAGATCTAGACCAAGTCTGTGTTTCTGAGAGGAGAGGATGATTAAAGGATTTGTGCTTTAAGAGCTTTTTAGTTGTGATCCATAGTGATTTGTCGGATGTGATAAGGTTTTCTGTCATATTCTGAAAGCTTTGAATTTTGAATCGTCGGATTTCTATTTTCAGTTTGTTTGTCAATTTATTGTAATGAGTTTTGTCTGATGGATATCTAGTTCTGTGCCACTTTGATCTTGCTCTTCGTTTTTCTGCTAACAAGATACGGATATGATGTGGTAGGTTAGTTTTACGGAAATTTTGTTTTTTGTTATGAGTTGAGTTGTCTTTGATAGTAGTACCTATTAATGAAGTAAATTCATTGATAGCATCGTCAATTTGCTGATTGGTTTTTAGTGGAATTTTCAAATCCAATCTGTTATACAGATCAAATCGGAAGTTGTCTCAGTTAACTGGTCCCGTAATCAGTGCAGGAAAAAAAGTTTAGGGACAGGATATGAATGCATGACAAGCAGAACCGGACTATGATCTGATGAGAGGTCATCTAAGGCTTTGACTGTGCATTGGAAGGAAGGTATCTGGGAAGCAATTAATATATCAAGGATGTCAGGACGTTTTTTGAGGGATGTGGGCCAATAGGTAGGATTCTTGGGAGAAAGAATGGAGTAGTTATTGGAAGATGTGACTCGAGAAAGAATCCTGCAACGAGTGTTCGATGTTCGACAACCCCACTGTTGATCTTTGGCGTTGTAATCTCCACCAGCAATGACAGCTTATGGAATAGGGAATAGTCAGCAATGAAATAGGGAATCAAGGTGACTGTAGGAAAGTGATTTACCGGGAGGGCAATATACAGCTGATAATGTTGTATTAAAAGGACAAGAGGATAAGGTGACAGAGGTTGATTGAATGATGTCAGTTGGAGTGGAAGGAATAAGGGAGTGTGGTAAGGATTTGTGGATAAGAATGCAGGAGCCAGCGTGGGATGTATTGTCTGGGTGATCAGATCTGTACGTAATGTAGTCACGTATGTAAAAGTGAGAATGCGTCGTGGTTAGGATTGGAATAGAAGGAGATATCTTGGTCAGGAGGATAATTACTATGGTTAGTAAACTCCAAACCAAACTCCATCCGATATAACGTCAATCCTGTCATCCTTTCTCCGCGATTTGCAAGAAACCATCAAACCTTTAATATCTCTCCTTACAAGAATCCTATCAGAAATCCCGTTTAATATTCCCAGATGAACAAGAAATCCCTGACTATCCTTCTGTGGAACGCCAATGGTTTACAAAATCATAGAGACGAACTTGACGTTTTTCTTCACGACAATATCATTGACATTGCTCTTGTAACTGAAACCCATTTCACGACGCATTCTCACTTTTACATACGTGACTACATTACGTACAGATCTGATCACCCAGACAATACATCCCACGCTGGCTCCTGCATTCTTATCCACAAATCCTTACCACACTCCCTTATTCCTTCCACTCCAACTGACATCATTCAACAGCGTAGCAAACTCGATACCTCCTCTCGGAACACAGATGTATGTATGTAAATGACAATTACTTAGAATAAAATTCAGCAAAGGAAATTATTGTCATTGTGAAAAAAAAGGTTTAAGTTGTATGTGTCGTCCAATGAAACATTGGTCTTTAAAAAAAAAGTCCATTTCTAATCAATGTAGGCAGGGTGTTGAAAGGAGTGTAATGCACGCCCCACACTTGATTTTCCGCGCGTATTCATAAAATTGAAAAGGTGAGTCTTTGGCCCGGGATAGACGAATGAGATAGAGCGCTACCTGGGTTGACTTTCATTTCGCGACGGACCCACGGAATAAATCTCGTCCTTCCCACCATAGATAGAACAACCAACCAATGAACCAAATTCTCCTGAAGTGTCCGAAGAGGGGTACCTATTAAAAAAAAAAAGAAAACGACTACGAAAACCAGAAACCAGTACAAAATGCACTTAAAATCCGTATTAAAAAAAACACTTCGATTTTTTTTTAGAAATTAACTTATTTCTTTCTATAAATTATCTCCCGCCACTAAAAAGTACGAAATAAAAACATTAAAAAAAAAAAAATTAAACGGACTTCGAAAACTAGGAAACAGTAAAAATAAATGCACTAAAAAGTATGAAATAATTACCTTCTGATTTTTATGAATTCTCAGCAAAATCGGAAATGGTATAAAAAGCGGGAAATGCAATAAGACCAAAAATATTATTTTGATTTGTACAAATACACACTTATTGTTAATAAAAATTATTAAATTAAAATATTAAATACCATGTTCAATACAACACAATATTTTCGGAGGCGGCACAAATTTTAAAATTTTTAACACTAGAAATTATGAAAATCTTAAAATCTTCTGAATGGATCTTCGTTTTCCATCTATCGATTTCAATGTCTATGGTAAAAAAAAAAAAATTGATTTGCACGGTTACACACTAACTCTTAATAAAAATTATTAAGTTGAAATATTAAATACCATGTTTAATACATCACAATCTTTTAGGAGGCTGCGCAAAATTTAAAATTGTTAACACTAAATATTATGAAAAATCTATCGATTTTCTATTTGGCGCCGCCTCCGAAAAGATTATGATGTATTAAACATGGTATTTAATATTTCAGCTTAATAATTTTTATTAAGAGTTAGTGTGTAACAGTGCAAATCAAATTTTTTTTTCGTTTTATTGCTTTTTCCCGCTTTTTATACCATTTCCGATTTTGCCGTGTATTCAAAAAAATCAGAAGGTAATTATTTCATACTTTTTAGTGCATTTATTTTTACTGTTTCCTAGTTTTCGAAGTCAGTTTAATTTTTTTTTTTATAAAATGTTTTTTTTTTGACATTACTTATAAACTGTACACATAACTCAGCTGGGCTATATTTACTTAATTCAGTAATAGCTATAACCTGTAAGGTACGGCAGTGCTGACGTAGGAAGGATCCCCTCCTGTTTCCCCTTCAACAATATGCTAATCGAATTACCGTATCTTCGGTCAACGGTCTATAGTTTTAGTATAACGGAACTGGCACGTTCTGTTTCCTACCCACCTCATCCTATCGTTCCTAATACCTCCCTAGCCATTTGAGAGTAATATCTGAAGTTAAAAATCTAGGGCGGGTTGCCAAAAACTACTTTCACCTTTCACCCATCTTTAATATATTTATATGTAAACAGTTAATCGAAAATCTGGTGCGATGCGCCCAACCTGCCTTGCTTTACTATAAAGTAGGCATTCCAGCAAAAATCGTCGTACATTTTCTGGTTTCTGGTGGTTGGAGATTGTCAGTTGTCTTCTTTCATAATATCATAACTGTTACCTTTCCAGAATAATTTTATTTTTCCTCCTCCCGATAATCTTACACTCCGAATGTGAAGTACTTTTCTGGAAGGCTAGGGAATAAGAAGAGAGTTGCATCCTGAATATATCCTTTTCCTTCTGTAGCTCAGCGTACTTTGCTATTATTTTAGATGAGTTTTTCTTTATGGTTCCCCAATCCTGGCTGTTCCAGATGTCTTCTCCGCCAATTTAATTAAATATGCTCTTCACCTGGGTTAACCGGTTTTATTCTGGTTTATTAATCAGAATTACCTCTGCTTGAAATTGAATTAATTGTAATTTAAGTTAATCTAAACAACCATGCCGATAATTGAAAATGCAGCCCTGAAGCTCAGAGAAAAAACATTTTTCTGTTTTTGATCTTTCATCATTATATATTACATTCATCATTTACAGGAAACATACATTTTCCGTTCAGGCTATACGGCCTATATAAAATTATGATTCTTCTTACGGTCATTTACGAATGCGAAATGTGCCCGCTAACATTTAGAGATGAACAACAGCTAAAATATTTCTAAAATTTGATTCTGCTTAGAATATTCAGACCGAAGAATCAACTAAGGACATTAATAAATTTACACAACGCCGAATGGAGTGAAGTAAATAAATTGAGGTGGTAGCAGATAAATGAATGAAATTGGTGTGCGAGATTGCAAAACAAAGTGGTAAACGAATTCCAAAGAGGTTAATAAGCGCAGTTACGATTGTAAAATGTATTAGAGGTACGCCTAGAAGGAGATGGGAGGATTACGTTAAGGCAGGTCTATCAAAATTCTGTTTGGACGGCGCACAGTGGTCCAGAAAAGCTGAAAATGGGAAAAAAAAAATAATATCTATTATAATTCCTTTGCTAGCGGCTTGGAACCACCCGTGTATTGATTTTTTGAGGTGCCGAATCTAATGTAATCAAAATCAGTGCAATGGGACCACCAGATCAAGTCCAAATTTGAGGTCAGAAAGTCAAAAATTCGTGTTTGATGAAGTCTTATGTGTTTTTTGAGGAGCCGAATCTAATGAAATCAATATCAACGAAATCAGAGCATCAGATCAAGTTGAAATTTGAGGTGGAAAATAAAAATTTGAATAGATTTTTTTTATTTAAAATTTTTATGTACAATAATACAAATAGGATATTATTATATAACCATGTTTACATAAATTGTATGCTTCCTCGGTTAGCTCTTTTTTCTTTTTATACTTGTATACTGGTCTTAAATCAGTAATATATGGGTCGCTAGTTAAAAATATTTTTTGGAAAACTTGTTCATTTGTTGCGACTCGAGATATCTTCCTGGAATGATGTTCCCTGTACTCCTTATAATTTTTGTTCCTAATCTCCATCAGCCTCTTCTGACAGGGAACTGATACAAAGAGCTGCGTGCTAAATCATGTCTGCTCCATGGAAAAGAATTTTGTGGACGGTCGATGGGAGATAGTACGAGGGGTACCGAGTCACTGCCATCTCAGCCGTTTCCGCTGTATACTTGCGAAATGCTGCGGTATCAATCGGGTACAGACAGAAAATCACATCTAGTACCGTTTTTAATCTCTTAATTAATTCTTCATTTATCCCTGTAATTTTCGCGGGTAAAGAAGGATTTTAAAAAAACTTGCAACAATAACACCATCAAACTGAAATAAATGTACCGCCTCAATTTTCAGGGGTGCGAGCTCTAGTGCAAAGGATCATCATACACTATAAGCAAACTGTGCAACTTCAAACAACCTACTTGTAGTTGTAGTTTATTTGATTATTTAAAATACAAAGTAAATCATTTTTTTTTAGTATATTAGAATTAAAATTAAAATAATTTTATTTTATTTTAGTATTTTAGAATTAAAATGAAAATAACGTGTGATTTATTTTATTTTAGTTCTAAGCCAGTCCCCTTACCTTAGAGACCTATAGGAGGATTTTTCTTAACTAATAGTTTCTCCCCAAGGTCATAGTTCCTCGCCACTCGCACCGTAGCGAAAATCTTAAAGCCTTATAAATCCCAAAGTTGGCCGAAGTTGGCGCTGAAAATTTTACCACAGTTCCTCTACTACCTACTATATTGAAGTTTTTTTCATATTTGTATTAATAAATAGAATAGTTACTTGACATATTCCATCAATTTATTCGGAGATATTCCGATTTTTAACCTACTTCGAAAGAGAAACCGTTAACTGAAACCGATAGGTGTGTGGGTTTTTTACTTTCACTTATCAATATATGAAATGTACAGTAAGGCAAAGTACTGCGATCGTGAAAAATTCAGACTCTCGTTTTTCAACGAAAATACACATTTAGGGGTTACCCTGAGTCCAAATAACCAAGTCCCGCGAAATGGTCTGTGTGTGTGTGTGTGTGTGTGTGTGTGTGAACAGACTAGCACAAAAACTATAAACCCTAAGAACCTGATATTGGATATTTGCTGTATGTATGTGCCTATGACGTGACAGCAAAAATTTCATCAAAATTGGAGGGGGCACTTTAATAAATAAATAAATGTCTCATTTTTACTTTCACTTACCTATATATGAAATATATAGTACGTGGAAGTATTGCGATCGTGAAAAATTTCGACTTTCTGTTTTCAACGGAAATACACGTTTTGGGGTCCCCTGAGTCCAAATGACCAAGTCCCGCGAAATGGTCTGTGTGTGTGTTTGTGTGTGTGTGAACAGACTAGCTCAAAAACTATAAACCGTGCGAACCTGAAATTGGGTATTTAGTGTAGGTATATGTCCGCGATGTGACAGCAAAAATTTCATCAAAATTGCTCAAAGGGAGGGAGTACTTTATTTAATAACTTTTTACGTTTTTTCGATTTGCTCAAAAACGGCTCTAACGATTTTGATCAAACTGGTTATTTGATGTATGATGTATGTCAACTCATGAAACACGCTGAGCCCACGCATGCGTAGTACGCCTTTAATGAAAGATCATTGTTCATGATTAAAGCCGTTCTGTTCATTTATTGGAAATTATTGGTTTCATTGTAACTAAATGAAATTTTCAATAAGTACATAGAGAATTATAAAATTTGAAGACTTGGACTCAATTACATTACAAGTAAAAACTTTTATTTAATAACAAAAGAAATTAGCGTTTGTTATAGATCAAATGAAAACAAAAATAAGAAATGAATGTGGAAAAATGTGTTATTGAGTGAGAAGTGGAATTAACACAACGCATTAATTTCTAATCTAAGTTGGTAAGTGAAAGTTGTGTGTTGCGCTCACGCACCAGATTTTTTAAATTTATTTTTTTATGTTTTGCTATGAAAGTGCATGCATGCCGTAGGTAATATTTTATTCCATCCTCTAGAATTTTAGCTCCAGTTCGAATCCATCATTGGCAAGTTAATATTAAGTATTAGGTGCACCAAAGAGATGTATTTCGATTTCCCCGTCCTGGTGAAACAGCTTTATTATACATCATGGGAAAAATTGGCTGTCATATTAAAATTTATACATACTGTATATCTCCAAGTTACATACATGTAATATCAAATACTAATCTTGTTATGGTGGGTGGGTAAGTGAAAGTTGTGTGATGCGCGCATCAAAACAGATTTTTTTCTATGTATGGTCACCAATTAATAATTAGGTACTGTAATATATATGTATATTACATCGTTGGAAAGCTGAGATTCTCAGAAATAATGGCATTTAGTTTATAAAGTCGTAAAATGTATAAATGCTTTAAATTGATGGCATACATGTATTTTATACATAAAAATCTGGTGCGATGCGCGCAACATACAACTTTAACTTACCAACTTTCCTTTCCTACATAAATTAGAAATTGACGTGTTTTGTTAAATGCAATTCCTCATAGGCACGCAATTTTCCACATTCATTTACTTATTTTTGTTTCTATTTATATTATATAAAGTAACTACACTAATTTTTTTGATTATCAAATTAAAGTTTTTACTTGTGATGATTCGGCAATACTCCATCGCTTCTGATTTTAATTACGTCTTTAATTATAAACAATTTTTGTCATTAAAGCCGTACTGCGCATGCGTGGGCTCAACGTTGACGGAATATTTCCTTCTTTTTTTCTTGTATAGGTTTACTTGATTTTTTCATACTTCATATTTAGACATTTTTTATTTTTAGGCGTAACGAGAAAAAGTTGATTTCTCCATATAAAAAAATCAAACGTACTTTATAGGAAAAAAAAATCCTTCCCATTTAAGCCCCTTCAGAACATTTTAATAACAATAAAGCTTGCCTGATATTAACGAATACTTGATTCTTATGAAACATGACGAGATTGATGAAAATCGTTAAAGCCGTTTTTTAAAAAAATCGATAAAAACGTGAAAATGGGAAACAAAGTTATGAAAGTGTCCCCTCCGTTTGATAAACTTTGATGAAATTTTTGATGTAACATCGGGGGCATATACATACATCAAGTACCAAGTTTGATCAAGCCGTTTTTGAGAAAACCGAAAAAAAAACTTAAAAAGTTATGAAATTAAGTACACCCTCTGTTTGACCAATTTTGATGAAATTTTTGCTGTCATATCATGGGCATATACAATTTCAGGTTCGTACGGTTTATGGTTTTTGAGCTAGTCTGTTCACACACACACACACCTTTTCGCGGGACTTGGTTATTTGGACCAAGGGGACCACAAAATGTGTATTTCCGTTGAAAATATATATTTCATATATAGGTAAGCGAAAGTAAAACTGTTAGGTTTGTTCCAACAAGCACCTAAAAAACTGTGACAGTTCTTTCGCATGCGCAGTACTTTACTAACAACCCACTGTTAACAAGTAAGGCGTAATACGCATGCGAATGAGTTGTCTAAGTGCATTAAGTGCTTGTTGGAACAAACCTACTTACTGGAAATCATTTGTTTTCATGGTAACTAAGTCAAATTTTCATATCAACTAAGTTGAGGTATAAAATTAGACGCCAGGGGCACCTATGGTATAGTGGTTGTCATAGAAACTTACAATGCTAAAGGTCGCGGGTTCGCATCCCGAGGAGGCCCTAGGATTTTTTAATGGGAGTAAAAAATCCGATGCCATCCCTCGTAGTACGTGGATCAGACCCCCCTACCGTGCACCCCCCCCCCCCACATCCCTATAAATTGCATATCGTTGTGTTCCTTGTGATAAAAGATTAAGAAAAAGCCAATGTTCCCAGAAAAAAAAGTGGCCGCACTAACCGAAAATGGCGTTCAAACAGGGCGGAATGACGAATTTGCTTTTAGTTAGTTTTTTTATTACTGACATTCACCATTATGCTTAATTTCGCCATGACTGGTATTTTATTAAAGCTAGATAGTTCTAGTTTCAGAATAAATAAACAAACGTTCTAAAATAATTAGTCTTTACTACATACAATACCTTTAAAGTCAATTTTTTCAAGTCACTCGCGTAAAAGTTAAAATTCCTAGTTAATATGTGATTAAACGGCCATCGTTAACGAAAAACACCCTGAAAAAAAACATCTGGAGCAATTATTCTTCTTTAAAAATCAGTGGTCAAATTTCAAAATATATCAACTAGTTTTATAGAAAACAGACCTAAACGGCGAAAAGGCGCCGGTGACCCGGGCGCATCCAGTCCTCTGCCACATCGTTCAGTGCACATAGACGATATAATTACAGCGGGCTTAGGATATTATTTTGAATGTATAATCGAGATTATGTAAGTGCAAGTTTTTAATTTACAAAAATAATTAATATAACTTTTTTTTTCTGTCCTTTTTTTTTATAAATCTGATAAATAAATGATATAAATCTGATAAATAATAATGAATTAGTCGCAGATTTCATATTACCTAAACCTCACTTATATTGACATAAACTGGTTATCTTGAAATTAAATAATAATGTTCTGATAGTAGTAGTTGGGTTACAGACACTGGCTTCTGATCATTCGTGAAATTTGAAATAAATGCATTTTTGCAAAGTATTAATTGTTTACAGATTTAAAAAAAAATCGAAATAAAAAAGATAAATAAAAAGTTCTATTTGTTCGTTGATATGTAGAAATTATTCGTAAAACAATTCAGGAAGTAGGTATATAATAAGTAGGTATACAATTTATTAGCTCACAGCAATTAATGAGTTACACGATGTATATATATATATATATATATATATATATATATATATATATATATATATATATAATATGATTAATTTAAAATTAAACCACTACTGGAGAGGAAAACCAACTAAAACATGTAAGTATTCATGCATCTAATGGTGTGTAATCCACAAAGTTGTGGCCTTTTTCGGTTTCTGGCATATAACAAAATTTACTTTCTCTTTTTTTTTCTAAATAGGGTATACTAATACAAATAAAATGAATTTTTTTAAGTTCAAAACGGATTAGTTATTTAGCCAAATTTGAACATCAAAGATCGGTAATTTTTACCATGTTGGTGGAAAGTAATGTTCCAACGCCTATAACTCGACAATATGTACTCTAAATGAATAAAGTCTCAGATAAAAGTTTTAGGAAATTAAATTTAGCATAAAATATGCCGATTTATTTTAAAATGAATATTCCTGCGTAGAGATAGAAATGAAAACGTGAAAGTATTTGTAGCACTTACTTCATTCTTTTAACTACATCTTCATTCCTTCATATATCTACGCGTCAAAAAGTTTACTTTCTCTTATTTTCAAAAAAAGGGTACACTAATAAAAATAAAATTAAATATTTGGAGTGGAAATCGGATTAGTTATTTAGCCGAATTCGAACATCAAAGATCGGTAATTTTTACCATTTTGGTGGAAACTTATGTTCCAACGCCTTTAACTCGATTATATGTACTCTAAATGAAAAATGTCTCAGATAAAAGTTTTAGGACATTAAATTTAGCATAAAATAAGCCCACCTAAATAGTTAGTTCTGTGAATATTCTATCATATCCCCTTAGATGTAGTTAAAATAATGAAGTAAGCGCTACAAATACTTACAACTACAAATAATACTACTCACGTTTTCATTTCTATCTCTACGCAGGAATATGTTAATTTTAAAATAAATGGGCATATTTTATGCTAAATTTAATTTCCTAAAACTTTTATATGAGACATTTTTACTTTCACTTACCTATATATGAAATATATAGTAAGTGGAAGTATTGCGATCGTGAAAAATTTCGACTTCCTGTTTTCAACGGAAATACACGTTTTGGGACCCCCTGAGTCGAAATAACCAAGTCCCGCGAAATGGTCTGTGTGTGTGTGTGTGAACAGACTAGCTCAAAAACTATAAACCGTGGGAACCTGAAATTGGGTATTTAGTGTAGGTATATGCCCGCGATGTGACAGCAAAAAATTCATCAAAATTGCTCAAAGGGAGGGGGTACTTTATTTAATAACTTTTTACGTTTTTTTCGATTTTCTCAAAAACGGCTCTAACGATTTTGATTAAACTGAGTATTTGATCTATCTATATGCCCGAGATATGACTGTAAAAATTTCATCAAAATTGATTAACCGGAGGGGGGACTTTACTTAATAAATTTTGCATCATTTTCACGTGTTTTTTTTATTTACTCAAAAACGGCTTTAAGGATTTTGATCAAACTGGGTATTTGATGTATTTATATGCCAAAGATGTGATAACCAACATTTCATCACAATTGATCAACCGGAGGGGGGACTTTACTTAATAAATTTTGTAACATTTTAACGTGTTTTTTTTATTTACTCAAAAACGGTTTTAACGAATTTGATCAAACTTAGTATTTGATGTATTTATATGCCCGAGATATGACTGTAAAAATTTCTTCAAAATTGATCTACGGGAGGGGGGACTTTACTTAATAAATTTTGTATTATTTTCACGGTTTTTTACTTTCACTTACCTATATATGAAATATATAGTAAGTGGAAGTATTGCGATCGTGAAAAATTTCGACTTCCGGTTTTCAACGAAAATACACGTTTTGGGACCCCCTGAATCGAAATAACCAACTCCCGCGAAATGGTCTGTGTGTGTGTGTGTGTGTATCTGTGTGTGTGTGTGTGTGTGTGAACAGACTAGCTCAAAAACTATAAACCGTGGGAACCTGAAATTGGGTATTTAGTGTAGGTATATGCCCGCGATGTGACAACAAAAATTATATCAAAATTGCTCAAAGGGAGGGGGTACTTTATTTAATAACATTTTACGTTTTTTTCGATTTTCTCAAAAATGGCTTTAACGATTTTGATTAAACTGAGTATTTGATCTATCTATATGCCCCAGATATGACTGCAAAAATTTCATCAAAATTGATTAACCGGAGGGGGGACTTTACTTCATAAATTTTGTATCATTTTCACGTGTTTTTTTTTTATTTACTCAAAAACGGATTTAAGGATTTTGATCAAACTGGGTATTTGACGTATGTATATGCCAAAGATGTGGCAGCCAACATTTCATCAAAATTTGTCAAACGGGGGGGGGGGGAGCACTTTATTTCATGACTTTTTTCCAATTTTTACTTTTTTTTCGATTATCACAAAAACGGCTTTAACGATTTTTATCAAATTCGTCATGTTTTATGAAAATTAGGTTTTCTTTAATATCAGGTAAGCTTTAATGAGGGCCTTTTTTGTTTGCTTCTTTCTTTCTTATAAAGTACCTTTGTTTTTGTTTTTATGGAGAAATTAACTGTCTCTTTACGCCTGAAAATAAGAAATGGCTAAATTTGAGATATGATAGAAATAAAGAAAACATAAAGAGGAGAAAAAAAGAAAAATATTCAGTCAACTCATAAAACTCATTGAGCCCACGCATGCGGAGTACGCCTTTAATGACAGACCATTGTTCATAATTAAATCCGTTCTGTTCATTTGAGAAGTGGCAATTAACAAAACGCATTAATTTCTAATCTAAGTAAGTTGGTAAGTGAAAGTTGTGTGTTGCGAACACGCACCAGATTTTTCATTTAGGGTACATATTATCGAGTTATAGGCGTTGGAACATTAGTTTCCACCAAAATGGTAAAAATTAACGATCTTTGATGTTCGAATTTGGCTAAATAACTAATCCGTTTTGATGTTCAAAAATTTCATTTTATTTGTATCTATTAGTATAAACTTTTTTTCGAAAAAAGAGAAAGTAAACTTTTTTATGTGTAGTTATGTGCCAGAAAGCGAAAAAGGCCACAACTTTGTGGACCATTAGATTCTTGAATAAATGAAAAAAAAAAAAATCTGGTGCGTGCGCGCAACACACAACTTTCACTTACCAACTTACTTAGATTAGAAATTGACGTGTTTTGCTAAATATCATTTCCCAAATTCACACATTTTTCTACATTCATATCTTATTTTTGTTAATCGTTAAAGCCGTTTTTGAGTAAATAAAAAAACCCGTGAAAATGACACAAAATTTATTAAGTAAAGTCCCCTTTCCGGTTAATCAATTTTGATGAAATGTTAACAATCATATCTCGGGCATATAAATACATCAAATACCCAGTTTGATCAAAACCTTTAAAGCCGTTTTTGAGTAAATAAAAAAAACACGTGAAAATGATACAAAATTTATTAAGTAAAGTCCCCCCTCCGGTTAATCAATTTTAATGAAATTTTAACAGTCATATCTCGGGCCTGTACATACATCAAATACCCAGTTTGATCAAAAGCACGGTTTATAGTTTTTGAGCTAGTCTGTTCACACACACACACACACACACACACACAGACACACACACACACAGACCATTTCGCGGGACTTGGTCATTTCGACTCAGGGGACCCCAAAACGTGTATTTCCGTTGAAAACCGGAAGTCAAAATTTTTCACGATCGCAATACTTCCACTTACTATATATTTCATATATAGGTAAGTGAAAGTAAAAAAGGGTTATCAGCATTAATTATTTTTGTAAATAAAATAAGTAAACACTTGCACTTACATAGGCTCGATTATACATTCAAAACAATATCCTAAACCCGCTGTAATTATATCGTGTATGAGAACTGAACAATGTGGCAGAGGACTGGATGCGCCCGAGTCACTGGCGCCTTTTCGCCGTTTAGGTCCGTTTTCTATAAAACTAGTTGATATATTTTGAAATTTGACCACTGATTTTTAAAGAAGAATAATTGCTCCCGATGTTTTTTTTTCAGGGTGTTTTTCGTTAACGATGGCCGTTTAATCACAAATTAACTTGGAATTTTAACTTTTACGCGAGTGACATGAAAAAATTGACTTTAAAGGTATTTTATGTAGTAAAGACTAATTATGTATCGGATATGACGTAAAATGGAGGTCCCGGCCCTGTACGATGTCAAGTACTCGTTAAATATCCTTATCCTAATTATATCTGGATAAGCAAAATTCTTTTCTGGAATCCCACTGTAGCATCATCAGATTTGCCTCAGTGGCATAAAGTGGCGTTAAAACAAACTAACAAAAGAATTAGACGCCATGTTGTAATACCTATAGCATTGTCCCATCGTCAAAAATGGAAATAAAAACTATTTTATAGTTCTTTACTGAGGGAATGCATAACCACTCAAAACAGGCCACGCCCAGGAGCCACTCTTCAGAACTAGTACCTTAAAAAACTTTAAAAAATGATGGATTCCTCTTTAGGAAAGAGGATGCCCTATATGCGAGCGGTAGAGAGCTTGAACTACATGAAAATGATCTGAACAGTCATATGCACTCAGCATCGTTTCAAAGGTGCTGATAGCTCATAGAGTTATTACTGGGGTGCTCTCAAAGAAATATTCAAGATGGTACCTATGATTATGGCTTGCTGTATGAAGAGTGCGCTGATCCTGATTTTGCCAAGTACGAGAAAATTAATAACTGGAGTTGTTACAACTTGTGGGAGAGCTGATGCTCTCACAAAAGTTGCAAAAAAATGGAACAGAATGCGTCACAGCAAGTGAAGGGACTGAGGGATTGGCGTGGTTGAATCGTCGGTTCAGTGAAATAACATTCCTGGCTAAAAACTTATTCTACTCGTAGAAAACTCAGTTCCATCGATGAAGTAAACATATAAGCTTCCATTTTGTCCGGGGGAATAAGGAGATTTACCTGGAGCATATCCAAAGCAGTTGCTTAGGATTCATCCTCCTTTGAAAGTGTTGGAGCTACTCAGCTGAAATCTTTGGTTCAAACCTAAGACAAATAAATTGCTGCCAATATACCTACCTTTTTTTGTGTTAAGACTGATAAGTCAAACAAGTTATTGATAAATTTATGTTTGTGCTCTATATAAATTACTGAATATGTCACAACAATAAAAAAAGAAGAACAAGAGTTCCAATATGAAGGGATTCGTGAAACTGTCTCCAGTCACTTGCAATGTTCGTGATTTCATCGTTGTTGGATTACTTGGGGGAAAGTCCGTTCAATAATAGACGGCAAAAAAAAAGAAAAAAATAGGATGATTGACATTTACAAGTGTCTTACCTGTGAACATCAGATAGTGTCTTTAGCCAGGACATTGTTATTAATGCAATTCCTACACCTGAAAGGAGGGTTGTTTTCCGTTTTTCTGAAACAGTTTCTTTATTTTTTGGGTAAATTTGATTTTTCAAATAAATTTGATTCTCAATTTTTTTGTATGAATGACATTAGCTATTGAAATTTTTTGTTGAAAAAAAAGACCTATTGTAATACATATATATTTTTTTAATTTAATTTATAATTTTTTAATTTATAATTTATAATTTTTTAATTTTAATTTAATTTATAATTTTTTAATTTATAATTTATAATTTTTTTAATTGTAATTTAATTCATAATTTTTTAATTTATTATTTATAATTTTTAATTCGTTCTGTAATACTATTTCTTTTGTCTAACCTTGCTCTTTTAATATCCCCGAGGGGTGAGATTGGCTAAAAGGTAAATCTCTAATCAAGGAAAATAGTGTTGGGCAAGGTCACTTAGTAACTTTGCCCACTCTATATTTATTTTTTAAGCGAAAGCTAGCCCCAGCATGAAAAAATAAATACGTCCATGCAATTATTCAAAAACACCTGATTTTATGGCGGAATAATCTTCAACACTACCATTTTCTATGCATCTCTTTAAATGCCATCCTCTTTGATTCAACTAAATGGACACTTTTATAAAAAAAATCGTGAATAAGCCTGATGCGCAAGTATTATTAGGTGAGGTCAGAGTACGAAAAGAGTACAATATCAGAGACGAAAATATGTAAATGTGAAATGGAGAAAGTATTCTGGTGCTCTGCATCCGGGTCAGGCTGCTTTAGTCGGCTAAACCGACTTAAGGAGTTTTAATAGTGGCGTGGGGGGATAACTTGAATTTTAGTTATTTTGGTCATTCCATACCAAATCACCTAGCCGAAGTTCAATTTGATCTCCTTAGGAATTTCAAAAAAAAAAAAATTTGTATACATAAATTAAGTACTTTTCAAGTTCAAAATATAAACTAGATATAAAATAATGTATATTTTATATACATAAAGTATGTATATTTTATGAAGAATCTGATGAATATAATAATAATATAATATAAATATTAGCATTACAGTAGTTTCTCCTTCCTTTTTTTAGTTGTGAAATAGACATTGAAAAATATCTTACAATGGGGAGAATAATTTATTTAGGAAAATACTCATTGGCGGTGTATTAGTTTAAAACAGAAAAATTCCCACCACTGCAGAATCACGTTCCCCCATCCCACTCCCCTGTATGTTATATCCTATTTTTTTCACTTTTTAGATAAATCAGGTTATATTTCAAAGAAATCTTTTATTTAAAAAATATTCCTAGTGAAATTCGTATTCTTATGGGCCGTACTTTACCCGTACGTTGTATTGAGTATGCAAAAAATCTTCTCTTTAAAGAGGTCTTACTGAGTAGGACATTGCATGTTTATATCCAAATATCTGGGAGGTTTAGGAAGGAGAGTTGGGGATAATAGCCCAGTCAAATGGTAGTTTTGACAAAAAAAAATTAGGGTAGAAGCTTTCTCGACGAATTCTTATGTTTTTTGGTGTGCTAAATCCGAATCTGAAGTTTGCCAACAAAAAAAAACGACGGCTTCACAGTGGAAATCGCAAAAAAACCTAAAAATTTCGGACTTTTTTCACAAAATCGCTTATAAGTTGAAAAATATGCATCCTAGTGAATTTCTCACTATTTACAAAATTAAATCAGACAAAATTTCCTTCAAAATGCACTGATCGCTTTTAATTTTTGAGTGCAGGGCACCGCCGCTAGAGAGCGCTGAAAAAGAGCAACTTTTTGGCACTTAGGCCAAAACGAGAGAAACTCAGCCCTAACTAGCCCTAGACGCTTTCTTATCGTACTTCCTCCATTAATAAGTGTTATATTCATGTTCTATGGTGGTTACAAGATTACGAAGCCTTTGAAAAGCATTGCCCACGGAGTGGTAGGAATTCATAAATGACTGATCAAGCCGTTTTATTTTTTATTTCTAAAATTAAATTAAATGAATATAATGAAAAGGGATGTGATAGCAATTAATTATTAATACATTTTTATTGTGACTTTTTTTATTATTTATTTAAAAAAATTGAATGAAATTAATGTAATGAAAAGGACTGTAATAGCAATTAACTATTATACATTAAAATTATTTAATTGAGCTTCCTCCTTTTTGGCCTCGATGGAGCAGCATCTGTTTGCCGAGTAGAAGGCCCCGGTTGATCGCTATCGTACGGTAACTCCACTGGAAAAGGAATTGTACATATTAATGTACACAATACTATCAGGTGTCTAATTGGAAAACTGTTCAAAACCCAGTGAAATAGGGTGTATTACAAACATGCAGACAGTTTCCCTTGCAGATGGTACAAAGCCTAGAGCTCTATAGACCCATCAGCATCCTCAATGGCTTGACGTGACGACGACAACCTCAGCTTCTTTCACAGTCGCTTTTGCATTTGCAAGAGACCTTGCGGTGAAGCTTTTCAGGAGCTGTGGCCTAAGCTGTACTCGCGGGGATGAAGCCGTTCTTCGACGACTTCCACCCCCACATTTAAATTATTTCTTGGTTGATTCGATTATGTTCATAATTCCTTTCGATGAATTTTTGACTGAGCTTAATAGCGAAGTACTAAAAATAATATCCTTCCTAATAAAAAATTATTTAGAAAATAAATTGCTAAACACTGTTGCTTCAATTCTAGTGGGGTAGCCTTTCTGGATCAATCATTTTTATGGCTGCCAAATTTTTGCTGAAGGGACTTTCATAAAATGAGGTTGTGTTCTGGGTGATATCAAGTTTTTTTTTATTGATGGATGAACATCAACAAACATTAAAATTTTAATTTCTTTTTTAAATAATGTAATTTCTGTATAGATAAAGTGTCCTAGGAAAATTTTCATTAATTGGGAAAGACAATACACAATATTTATGTTAGTTATTAGAGTTATAAGAGATGATTACCTCGAATGCGAAAAACCCATAAACAGAACCAAGTCTATTTTCACTGCTGTTTAAATGAAATTCATTCATTTATGGAGATGGAACAAACTAATATTGAAATTATTTAGTAGAATGTAAGTTATTTCATAACTGGACATGTCTATAATTTTTTTCGAACTAAATTCGAGCTTAAACAACTGTTTTTTGTTTTCTCAAATTCAATAAGTTCCCACCATGGGCGGATCCAGCCGATCCTAAAGGGGGGGGAGGACTGCAGCCCCACAGCCCTTCATTTGGATCTACTAATCAGCTTTTTTACCTTTATGTTCCTTTCCCACAACTAAAATTCTACGTGTTCTGCACATTATTTGTTCTTTAACTTGCTTCCTTACATTAAGGAAAGTCAAATTGTATCTTTAAATGACGAAAAACTGTCCAAAGGGAGGGGCTGCAGCCCCCACAGCCCCCCCCCCCCCTGGATCCGCCAATGGTTCCCACTGACAGCCTTTTTAATTTATACGCCTCAGTAGTTGCAGAAACAAAATTAAAAACCGATAATAACATGTCAGAAGTGTCACTCCATGAATAATCGCCACAAGATTTCATGATTACGTTGTTTACTAATATCCGAGTGACCAAGTGTATCCGAAAGAAGAAAGCGGTGCCTGAATCCTTAGTTAAGGCCCCTAAATCAACTGAAAATAAGCTTTTCCAGGAATTATTTTATTCCTTTAAATGACCATAGCGATTGGAAGTCGGAAATCAAAATATAATTCAAATCAATAATGGTATAGGTTGGTTCCAACAAACACTTAAAACACGTCGATAACTAACAGACTGCTCATGTTCTCCCCCCACTCTTTTGATTCTGAATTTGATTGGTTGGTTTTCCCATTCAAATCATCCATCAGCATCAAAACAATATTGAGATTTTATAATAATCAATGAGTTTAATGGCTTGTTTGGAGCATACCTTATGTTATATAAGCCATATGGTTTTTCAATAATTAAAAATTTTGAGCGATAATTAAATATTTATTTTTATGTTTTATGTATTATGTTTTTTCCCGATAACTTCTTAAATATATTAAGAAACAAAAAAGTTTTTAATAGGACCACCTCGGGAAAATACTCTACAAGATGCAAAAGGTTTCGTTCCAATTGGTCCATCCATAACGAAGAAATTGGTGAAGATACATAGAAGAAAAAAATCTGGTGCGTGCGCGCAACACACAACTTTCACTTACCAACTTACTTAGATTAGAAATTGACGTGTTTTGCTAATTATCATTTCCCAAAGTCACACATTTTTCTACATTCATATCTTATTTTTGTTAATCGTTAAAGCCGTTTTTGAGTAAATAAAAAAACCCGTGAAAATGATACAAAATTTATTAAGTAAAGTCCCCCCTCTCGTAGATCAATTTTGATGAAATTTTTACAGTCATATCTCGGGCATATAGATACATCAAATACCAAGTTTGATCAAAATCGTTATAACCGTTTTTGAGTAAATAAAAAAAAACATGTGAAAATGGTACAAAATTTATTAAGTAAAGTCCCCCCTCCCGTAGATCAATTTTGATGAAATTTTTACAGTCACATCTCGGGCATATAAATACATCAAATACCAAGTTTGATCAAAATCGTTAAAACCTTTTTTGAGTAAATAAAAAAAACACGTGAAAATGATACAAAATTTATTAAGTAAAGTCCCCCCTCCGATTAATCAATTTTGATGAAATTTTTACAGTCATATTTCGGGCATATAAATCGATCAAATACACAGTTTAATCAAAATCGTTAGAGTCGTTTTTGAGAAAATCGAAAAAAACCTAAAAAGTTATTAAATAAAGTACCCCCTCCCCTTCATCAATTTTGATGAAATTTTTGCTGTCACATCGCGGGCATATACATACACTAAATACCAAATTTCAGGTTCGCACGGTTAATAGTTTTTGAGCTAGTCTGTTCACACACACACACACACACACACACACACACACACACACACACACACACACACACACACAGACACACACACAGACCATTTTGCGGGACTTGGTTATTTCGACTCAGGGGGTCCCAAAACGTGTATTTCCGTTGAAAACCGGAAGTCGAAATTTTTCACGATCGCAATACTTCCACTTACTATATATTTCATATATAGGTAAGTGAAAGTAAAAAAATCTGGTGCGTGCGCGCAACACACAACTTTCACTTACCAACTTACGTAGATTAGAAACTAATGCGTTTTGTTAATTCTCAAATGAACAGAACGGCTTTAATTATGAACAATGGTCTGTCATTAAAGGCGTACTCCGCATGCGAGTTTTATGAGTTGACTGAATATTTTTCTTTTTTTCTCCTATTTATGTTTTCTTTATTTTTATCATATCTCATATATAGCCATTTCTTATTTTTAGGCGTAACGAGAGACAGTTAATTTCTCCATATAAACAAAAACATAGGTACTTTATAGGACACAAACAAAAAAAAAAAAAAGGCCCCAGCCCCCCCAAAAAAGCCCCCTCAGAACATTTTAATAATGATAAAGCTTACTTGATATTAAAGAACACCAAATTTTCATTAAACATGGCGAATTTGATAAAAATTGTTAAAGCCGTTTTTGAGATCATCGAAGAAAAGGTAAAAATTGGAAAAAAATAAGAGTTAAAGTGCCCGCTCCGTTTGTCCAATCTAGATGTAATGTTGGCTATCGTATCTTTGGCATATACATATATCAAATACCTAGTTTGATCAAAATCGTTAAAACCGTTTTTGAGTAAATAAAAAAAAACACGTAAAAATGATACAAAATTTATTAAGTAAAGTCCCCCCTCCGGTTGATCAATTTTGATGAAATTTTTACAGTCATATCTCGGGCATATAAATAGATCAAATACTCAGTTTAATAAAAATCGTTAAAACCGTTTTTGTGTAAATAAAAAAAACACGTAAAAATGATACAAAATTTATTAAGTAAAGTCCCGCCTCCGGTTGATCAATTTTGATGAAATTTTTGCTGTCACATTGCGGGCATATACATACACTAAATACTCAATTTCAGGTTCGCACGGTTTATAGTTTTTGAGCTAGTCTGTTCACACACACACAGACACACACACACACACACACACACACACACACACACACACACACACACACACACGCACGCACACACACACACACCATTTTGCGGGACTTGGTTATTTGGACTCAGGGGACCCCAAAACGTGTATTTCTGTTGAAAACCGGAAGTCGAAATTTTCCACGATCGCAACACTTCCACTTACTATATATTTCATATATAGGTAAGTGAAAGTAAAAAAGCACAAAAAAAAAAAAAAAAGGCACATACGTATCGAATTGAGTAACCTCCTCTTTCGTTCGAAGTCGGTTAAAAATAGCAGGTAATTACCTTTCAAATAATCTTATATATAAAATTCTCGTGTCACAATGTTAGTTACCATACTCCTCCGAAACGGCTTGACCGATTTTCATGAAATTTTATATGCATATTCATTAGGTCTGAGAATCGGCTACTATCTATTTTTCATACCCCTAAGTGATGAGGGTTGTCCACCCCTAAAATTTTTTTTTATTTTTTGGACAATTTTTTTTTTTTTTTTTTTATAATGTGGCTTCAAAACATACATACGACCCTAAATTTTCACCCTTCTATCACCAACCTCTATTTTTCAATAGTTATTTTAGTAATTTAATAATTTTTCTTCCCGCTCGATAACTGATCAATTATTAATTGGTAGTTATCCCCGCGGCAATTGTGTTGTAAGTATAAATTATTCTTATACATTTGTTATAAAATCCTTAAATTTTTTTTCATATCGAAAATTTTGTTGGAAATGGTAAAAAAAAATTCGGTGAAAGTTAGATTTTTATTACAATTAGGCAATTTTTTTTTTTTTTTTATTGTATTCTCTTATAAGAGCTCTAACTTCCACAGATTTTTTCCCCACCATTTCTAGCAATATATTTTCGATACAATTAAGAAAAATAAAATTTTTCGCTTTCGTAAAACAGTCTAATATTTACATGTATATGTATATGTATGTGTGTACTATCAAAGATTAAATACATTATTACTATAATGTTTTTCATCATTAAGTAATTCAATTAGTTCTATTTATGTGTGTTTTGGACAGTGAAAAATGCCAACAAAACGGAAAGGGGCTGATTTGAGCCGTAATACAAGTAGATCTAGAAGCATGCGAAATAGAGTCCAAAGAACCGAAGAACAAATCCAGCATGCAATATTGAGCCTGGCGCAATTGTGTCAAGAACTTTCAGAGGATACACGAGCTGAACGCAATGAAGTAATAAGATTAGAACAACGACAATCGCGCTGTTTCACAGTCAATAGACACAGAACAAATAAGCAACCACGCCAACAGGTACATCAGACAGAACAGCACTTCCATCTAATTCATTCCTGCGTCTAGCATTCCAGTATGAGTCCGATATTGAATATTATGCTCATTCAAAAGTGGTAATTGGTGCTGTGGACAAGGAATGCCCGCTCTCAAACTCAAAAATTAGCCAGCCGGGATGTGTTGCGCGTCAGGAATGCTGCTACTACCTGAAATTGAAACACCACCTGAACCATTGAACGGTTTACTTATCAGCACGGATCCAGATTGTAACCTGTTCCTGAAGTAAATTCGAATATTCAATTCATGCTTTCAAATGACATCATTTGGAGCAACAGAAATAGTTCGAAATACTAATACAAATGGTCAACAATAGACTTCTCCATTCAAAATCAGAGGCCTAGCTTATCGTAAAATGGGCTCATTGCTGCCAGTGCCAAACGAACCACATCAATTTTTACAGATTTACTTTATGGGCGGCGAGGATTCCGGAAGCGCACTTACCAATCCTGTGAATGCACGTTCTGACTACAATAACCTTGATTCATTTTTTGCCAAATGCATCGTCGGCGAGCTGGACGCTCTATTGAATGAACACAATGAATTGTTGAAAATATTCAAATCACACATGCACTAATTACAAAGCGATAATCACACTATTTTCATTAATCTTGATAAAACACCGGCTGGCACATTCGTAGATTCAATGCACCTGTTGTTGACGAGTTTGCTGGAATCTTCGTTGGGGTTCACACAGATGCACAAGCAATTGTGATTCGTAGAAGAAATAATAATCTTTAGTTCATTGCTGATACACACCGTTCATATGACGCTATCCAATATCCGCTAATGTTCTGGAAGGGACAAGACGCATAAATATTAAAGATTTAATGTCTAGAAATTCCCTAGAAATAATTTATATTGCACAACAACGTTTGCCGGGTCAGCTAGTATAGTATAATATGTATAGAAAATAATATAGAAATTTATTAAATGTATAGAAAATGTTTTATTAATGAATTTATTTCCTATTCAGAATTACCGGTACCGTGTAATTACCGGTCTTAGCGCTTGGATGTGTTCCTTTAATTTATGTACCAGCATAGGTAGGTCATTTGATGTTGCTCCATCTTCGAAGAAGTCTGCTGGTAGTCTCAAAGGTTCTCCGTACACTATTGACGCTGGTGTCGCTTGGAGGTGAGGGACCAAGAGGGAACGCAGACCAAGAAAAACTGTGGGTAGTGTGGTAATCCAGTCATTTACTAGCTGAGCACGTAGGGATGCCTTAAGCTGCCGATGCCATCTTTCTATTTTGCCATTAGACGCAGGATGATATGCCGTAGTTTTACAATGTTGGATGTCCAGAAGATTTGTTAGGTGGGCGAAGAGTGAGCAATCAAATTGTCTGCCACGATCTGTCGTGATCTTAGATGGAACTCCAAACCTGGCGATCCATGAAAATAAGAGAGACCGTGCGACTGATTCCGCTGAAATGTCCTTTAAAGGTATTGCCTCCGTCCAGCTAGAAAAACGGTCAATGATTGTTAGTAAATAGATATACCCATCGGAAGGTGGCAGAGGACCAACAATATCCAGATTTAGGTGAGAAAATCTACTACTGGCTGGTTCTTAGGTACCTATTTCGCTAAATATATGTGTGGTAACTTTTGAACGTTGACAACCCATCCTTGTTTTAGCCCATAGTCTGACATCTTTTTTAAGGGAAGGCCACACATATCGTTGCTTGACGAGCTCGATGGACGCTTTTATTCCAGGGTGTGCCATGTTATGGAGAGAGTCGAAAGCTGGTTTCCGAAATGCTAGCGGTAAGTAAGGCCTCAAACGACTTGTAGATGTGTCTACTATCAATTCTGTTCCTGATGTTAATGCGATTGGTGCAAATTTAAGGGAACAATTTTTATTAGCCTTTAGCTGTTGTAGTTCCTCGTCCGTACTTTGTAGTTTCACTACGTCTTCAAAGGAAATCACGGATGGGACAGATATAGCAGATAGGCGAGAAAAGAAGTCTGCCGGAGTGTTGGATTTGCCAGGAAGGTATTGGAGGTTTGTGGTGAACTGCCCTATGAAATCCAATTGTCGTAATTGGCGTGGGGAAGCCTTGTCGAGCCGTTGCTTAAACGCGTATGTCAGAGACCTATGATCCGTGTATAATACAAAATCCCTACCTTCTAATATGTAACGAAAATGTTTAACGGACATATATACGTCAATCAACTCTCTATCGTATGTACTATACCGCTTTTGAGTGTCGGTTAATGATTTTGAAAAGAACCCAAGTGGTTCTAAAACACCGTTACGAACTTGGTTGAGCGACGATCCGACTGCATAATCCGAAGCATCAACGAGAAGCGCTAATGGTAAGTCGTCTGATGGGTGGGCTAAGAGTGTTGCGTTTGTGATTTGAGTTTTAAGTTTCTCAAAAGCACACAAAACCTCAGGAGTCCATTCCACGTTGCGTTTATCATTTTTGCGCGTATCTTTGCAAAGGTTAAATAACAGCTGTTGCGTTTCGGCGGTGGCAGGCAACGATCTTCTGTAGAAATTTATTAACCCAAGAAAACGTCTGAGATCGGCTATGGTTTAAGGTTTTTTGTACTAAACGATCTTGTCAACTCAATCAGGTAATGGCTCAATGGCTCACCCTCGACAGATACAGGGTAACCTAAAAACGAAATTTTTGTTATCCCGAATTCACATTTTGCTATATTAATGTTTATGCGGTATTCGTTCAAGCGCCTGAATAGTGAGGTGAGATGACAAATGTGTTGTTCTTCATTATTTGAAAACACGAGAATGTCATCTAAATAACAAAAAACAAAATCTAAATCTCGTAAAATGGTATCGATGTATCTCTGGAAAGGTTGAGCGGCATTTCTCAATCCAAAAGGCATCTTTAGAAACTCAAATAATCCGAAAAGTGTAATCACCGCTGTTTTAGGTACTTCCGGTGAAATCGGAATATGGTGGTAGGCGCGAACTAAATCGATTTTAGAAAAGAAAGTCTTACCAGCGAGTCTGGAGTTAAAATCGTTTAAATATGGTATAGGACACCGGTCCGGAACTGTTATGGCATTAAGTGCCCTATAATCGCCGCAAGGCCTCCATGAACTATCTTTTTTAGCTACCATATGTAAGGGACTCGACCATGGACTTTTGGAGGGCCTACATATTCCCAAGACGATCATTTTTTGAAATTCTAATTTAGCCTGTTCCAATTTTGTGCGAGGTAGACGTCTGGGCCTAGCAACAACGGGTGGACCGGTTGTCTTAATGCTATGAAAATATTTTATATCCGTGGCACAGAAATTTGGATCTTCGCGGAGTAAAGTTGGGAACTTTTGAAGTAGTTCAGTATATTTGCTAAGCGGATCTAATAATTGAATTTCACTCTCGTGTGAGTTAACCGTAGTCAATGTAGAAGTAGATAGCTGTGTTGTATTGTCAATAAGCCGCCTATTTTTTAGATCAATTAATAGTCCAAAATAATTAAAAAAATCAGCTCCAACAATAGGAGTCTGAACTTTAGCGATTGTGAAAGGCCAACAATAAGAACGTCTCGTACCAATATTCAGGTTAATTAGACGCTCACCATAAGTGTTTATAGGCGTTCCATTAGCCGCAAAGAGTACCCTTTTGGTTGGTCGCATTTGGGGAGAGGAAGGAACGACAGAAATATCTGCCCCGGAATCCACAAGGTATTTTGTTCCAGTAGGAATATCGGTGACGAACAGACGGCGAGTAAGTATTTGGCATTTTCTCTCCTGCGCCATCTCAAGATAGTAGGGCCTACTCGTTTTCCGACTTAGAAGGAGACGTTTGTTTATAAGAGCAAGGTTGGTTACAATGTGTGGCTTTTTCACGAAATTTACGGTGGTACCAGCAAAGAGGACCACTAGAGGAAGGGCGGGATCGTGAATGAGAGCGCGAACGTGAACGACCTGCAGCAGATAAGTTAATAATAGCAGCGGTTAATTCGGCAATTTGTGATTCTAAACGCGATAGCCTAGAAGAAGATGCTAGAAGATGAACTATGGGAAGAATCATTATTTATAGAGGTTATGTTAGGCGAAGAATGTGTATAATCGAGAATCCTATCAGCTATAATGGCAGTGTTGTCTACTGTGTCATTGCTAGAGGCTAATATGGATCTCAAATTAAATGGGAGACGTTGCACGAAAATAGTTTTTAGAAAATCATCATTGACTTAAGAACCAGCAAGGGTACGCATTTCGCGTAACAACTGACTGGGCCGTTTGTCCCCAAGATCTATTTCAGTAAGTAATTTGGTTACCTTCCGTCCTTCAGATTCTTCGAATTCGCGTTGCAGCCTTTCCATAAGATGAGTATATGGGGTTGTAGAAAGTTCCTTACCTAAAAAATCTGCGATTAGCTCCGCCACGTCTGAATCCAAGGGAGCTAAAATATAATTAAATTTGGTTAATAATTGTAAAATTGAGCTTCCACTTGCATATTCAAGATCTTGATATTTTTTCGCCAAATAGGTGGAATTTTAATTAATAACTGCTTAACTCATAAATGAAAATATCTAAAGTTTTCAACTTACAGAATGTAGCTGTCCAAATCGGTGGTCACCACTGTGATTGATGTTTGGTCTTAAACCACAATATTTTAAAAATGATTGAACCTTTTAATAATGAGAATTAACTCAGAACATTTTTATTTTCACAATAACACAATATCTTGAATGTAATATTAACAACACATGTTGAAAAAAACCATATGAGTTGCAAAGCACCACAATAGTATTGCTGCAAGTTATGATATATATGTGACAGCATATAACAGTGTAAATTTAATATTTTCTATCTGCTAGGTATGTTATAAAATTTTTGATTTCCCAGATCACTAAGAGCATTTCTGTTATACAATATGGTCTTTTCAGGAATCTACTTGCAAAGGTACAAACGTATGTGATAAGCAATAGCATATCCACAGACGTCAGTCTGCGATAAAAGGCTTGATGAAATCTGGATGATATGATGTGGCAAAAACGACTGCTTAAGGTTTTGTAGAGATTCTTCTTCATCTGGTCCCCAATTCCGTATCTGGTTCTTATTTAGTAAGTGTGCGAAGCATCCAATATGCTGTGCATATCTCTTTGTATCAACCACAATAAAATGTCATTACGGTGAGAACTTCAAAGATTGAATCATACAGGCATTAATTACTATTTTATACATGTGAAATATGTGTTATCAAGTGAACAGATTGCGGATATGTTCACAAAGAGACTGAGAACAAATTTCGTGTGTTTTCAACATTGTTAGGCCTATTTAGAATTGAGGGGGGTTTTAATTTTATACAATTCTAATAGTGAATTTGTACTCGCAACACTGCTGACCAGGTTTTATTTAACATTTTTGTATAAATCTTAATCACGTCCACTACAGCAATAATCAGTTTTAAGCTAATACATTTATTCTATTCTTGGATCATTAGTTTTGTTATAAATTATCTTCCCATAGCAAAATACCTACAAGAAATCTCTCAGCATCTACACTTGCCCCAACGCACAGCTCCTCGAGATCTTCATCACAATTAGCTTCCCTTCTGCTTGGCATTCTCGAGTCAAACGGGGGCAGTTCGCATAAGCCCTGGGCGGGTTGATGTAATGGGCGGGGTAATAAATCTGGACCTACCTACTGTGGGTAGAATAACCTCTAGTAACCCCCGTATGCCAAAAATGGCCAGGAGTAGGAATAGAAGAAAGAAAAAAAAGTATGAGGAAAGCACACCTGTATTGGAGGATGGGCGTTGGCTTAGGTATTGTCAGAAGCGGTGAGAGTAGCCGAACTCAGTGCTCCACTGACCCGACTCGGCTTTCTCATCGCTTCAGTGAAACTAGCTCCGTGTTATTGGACTTCTAAGCCTCTTTTCAATTATGAGAGGAAATAAGATACTTAGTCTCGGCATAAGTATGTGGAATGCTATCAATTTGCTATCCTCTTTTTTTATATTTAAAGTTGATAATATTATACGACCATCAGTTAAGCACCCTGTTTATAGCTAAGAAATCAACCTCTTTTGCCCATCATTATTTTAAAGCTTTATAAACAACATTTGAGAAATACAGCTCAACAGTGAGGCAACTACTTTATGGCATTGATATATTAATAAATAAAACGTTATATTTCACTTTGTTGTACAAATACATTACTTTACATCGGTGATGAAACATTTGAGATATTCCGCTTTGAGATATTGCGAATTCCAGGGGAAAAAAGTTTTAGGGCCCCCTAAGTCCGTAACCAAGAACTGTGAAACGACCTTGTGGATAGCACAGAAACGATTTATAGTACAAAACTAAAATTAGATATTTGAGGTAGGTATGTACCCGTGATTTGATAGCAAAATTGAGTACACGCATAGGAGTACATTGACTTTACTCCTCTTTTCCGTCATGTTTAATCCTGATTTTTTTTTATATGAAGTAGGTTCATCATTATAGAAATGACGTGATATGGCTAAAATGGCAAAGTCAAAATTCTTATAAGCTACCTTAATTTTTACGTTCACTTACCTACGTTCACGGTCGCAAGCGACGGTGGTGCTTCTTGATTGGAACGAGAGGAACGGGGATAGAAGCCGGGCCTATTACATTACCTAGGATTCATAGGGGTTTCGGGAGTTTTTTATTTATTTGTCCATTATTAAAGCCCGATAGAGCAAAACATTATTTGAAATATGTCTAATAAGTATTGCTCAGTCCCTCAGTGTTCAATCAGAAAATCAAAAGATGTGTACTTCCATTTGTTTCCAAAAAATAAAAAGCTACTTAAAGAGTAGATTGTAAAATTAATAATAGATAAGCCTGTTTCGAAACATTGACGATATGTAGTTTTCATTTTAAAGAAAGTGACTATATTTATCCAAGTAAATATTAGTATTTGACATTTTATCGATTTGATGATTGGGACCATAGTGTCATAGATTTGTTTTTATTTTTTTAATTTTCCCCATTTTTGTCTTACATCCGTTTTGGTTAACTGTTCCAAGTTTTCAATGTGATGCATGAGAGTATTAACAAATAAATAAATAATATGACAAAGAAACTAAGCTGTCATGAAAATGACAGCTGTTTTAACAATGATTGTATGAATATTATACTAATAGGTAATTACAATATTAATAGTATTAATAGGTTATTAATAATATTAATAGGTAATTATAGGAACGAAGAACTGTTCTAGTAGTTGGTCGTTAGGTTAGGTTATATTATTTTATGGGCACACAACATCTGAGGTCTTTTGTGCCCAGTAGTTGGTCGTGATTGTTCTAGAATCTTCTAGAAATGTTCGAATTCAGACTATATATAAGGAACAATGTACTGGAGCCTTAGTCTGGCTCCGAGGATAGAATAATTTGGTTACTTTTGTGTTACTGTATCGTTAGAAGTAGATACTTTTTGTAACATTGTTAATTATTTAAGTTTTGATTGTTTGAGAATTTGAATTATTATTTTCTTCTAATAAAAATTATTCAAATCCACGCCAGTGTTACAACTGATATCAGAAACGGTATTTAAGATTAAAAAAATGCCATGCAAAGGGATTAGAAAACTTTTAGTGACGGAAATGAGGAGAGATGGATTTGGACCCTGCTGGATCTTGTTGGTCAGCTTGCGTATTTTTGAGTCAGGGTGTAGATCCTGAGGCAGGAGAGTTTGAAGATTGATCTTTTTACTAAGCTATGTTAAATAAGCATTCCGCTGAGCTTAATGAGAAGCTGATCATCTTCTCGGGTGACATAAATTACTAGTATAGCAGCAAGTCTGCTGAAAAAAATGACAAGTGTACCAGTAAGTCTGCTGAAATAAATGACAACATTGCAAGCCAGTCGGTTGAGCATAATGATAAGCTGACCAACCTGTGTGGTGATATAAATCAAGTTGGCCAGGCAGTCTGCTGAGCTTAACAAGAAAATAACTAGCCTAAAGTCTATTTTTTTGGCTGTAAGATCTTTATAACAGGTGCATAAATAACAAAAACATCTCATCTGAACTAAAAGTTTATTGGGAAACAAATTAACACCAAATACAAGAAGAAACATGTGCTTGGCATCTGACTAACCAAAAAGGAATCTTCTCTCACCCCGATAGGTAATTATAATGTTCTCCTCAACACTGCTGATCGATACAATCGATATCCCCTGTACCACATTGGCTGAGGTAAATGACAAGCTGTCCAATTTGTCTGCAATGACAAGGTGACTAATCTGTCTGTTGAGATTAAACATTTAACTGCGGAGGTAGTAGGCCATGAGGTGGTCCGCTGTTGCGCATTAATAGGCACACCGAGCGGTCCCGCTGTGCGAAGTACTTTTACGCAGTTAAAAACATTTTAAAATTCAAGAAGCTTCCCCATCACTAGTACTCATTATGAGTTCCAAAATGTATATGTTTTTCGCCATCACAACTATTTCACAACTTAAATATTGCCCCAGCAGTTGCAAATAAACTAAAATGAGACAAAGGTTAAATAGGCAGGTATAGAAACGTTTGATATCAGGCAAAAGGTTATGTTATTTACTGTAAGCTGAAAAGCTACCGTGTATCAAGGCAATATAGTAAGGAAAAGAACAATCAAATGCCACCTAGCAGTACGGGGAAATATTATAGATTCCAAAAAACGTCAAAAGAAAGCGCTAGTTACCCGGCTCATATATAAGTCTACAACAGTGAAGTGGAAAAACAGGGTGGCTCATATACGAGCCATCAGTATCCGGGGACCAGCCCGCGGCTGGCTCATATACTAGCCACTAGCATCGGTTAACGACCGATTAGCTCAACCAGAAGCGAGTGATGTCACAATTGAGATAGAGTTTGAAGAATTAGAAAGGAGGCTGGGAGAAAAAGTCAAGGTAGTCGTGAGAAAGCAGCTCGCCCAATAGAAATTGATAGAATAGGAGGGAAGTAAACCCGCAATTATAGAGAGTCGAGCCAGAATAAAACCACCAACTTTTGACGGTAAGTCGTCCTAGTCGAATTACTTCAAGCAATTCAACGGCTAGCGCTAATGGATGTTCTCCTAGATATAAGGCAGTAGCCCTTACGGTGGCCATCAGAGGCGACTTCCTGGATGTCCTCCAGACCCTAAACTCCGACGAATCACATGATTTTAACATTTCATTAAACAGGCTTGAGATGCTGTTTGGCCACCGCCCGGCATACTAGTCACGGCTGAAATGCAGGAAGCAGAAGGCGCCCGAGACTATCCAGGATATCGAGGATGGTAAGGCTGGCTTACCCAACGGGCCCGGAATGTTTTTTGGTATGCTTGCTGTCAAAGCGTTCGTCGACGGTCTGCGGGACTTAGAGCTTCAGAGAGCAGTGCGTCTCGCTCGTCTTAAATTGCTAGTGGATGCCCCAATGATCCACTCCATTCTCCATTCCAATGCATTGGAATATGAAGCAGCTCAGAGGCTTCTCGTGGCCATGTACTTGTACGACCAATAGAAAATGCAGCAGGAGTCGGAGAACCGTAAAAACTTTGAAGACGCGGTTCAAAAAGTAGCGTAGGCTTTATTGTCTCAGAAAAGGATACCGGGACGGTGTTGGAGCTGTGAGGAGCTCGGAAGCATCAGGAGTGCCTGTTCTGTTTCCCCAGTGGGAATTAAGACAGGTCGGTAGATCCCTACGACGATTTCAAGACCCTTCCCTTGTGATAGTAGCCTCTTTGGGCTACTATCACAGAGTTCTCCATCGTCAACGATACGAGAAACGCCACGCTGGTAGGCACCCGAGCTACGAAAACTATTGTCTGACAAAAGGTGAAAAGGTGAGAGACAAAGGAGGGCTATCGCTGAGAATTGCCACTGAGAACTGCCGCAGGAGAATTACCGAAGTATTGGAAGACAATCGTGGCAAATGAATTCCACAAATCATTTTCTCAATAATTATAGTGTACTCCGATAAATAATTTAAAAAGTATTTTTTAAGTATAAATTATTTTAATAAATAAATACTTTTTAAATAATTTATTTTTGAAGAGAAAAGATTTGGCTCCGCCGGGAATCGAACTCGGGTCTTCCGCGTGACATGCGCGCTTGCTATCCATTGCCCCACGGAGTCGCTTCCAAACGGTGCCAAATCCTTCCTCTTCACTGACACCTCTCCCACGATCTCGCAAGTTTTGCGAGTATTTACAGGAGATGGACAATTTTTTGTCCAATTTTGGGCATCTCTTGACGTTCGTCAATTTTTAAATTATTTTATATTAATTTAACCATTATTGTGGAGAAACCACCTATTTAATTTTAAAAAATTGACGAACGTCAAGAGATACCCAAAATTGGACAAAAAATTGTCCATCTCCCGTAAATACTCGCAAAACTTGCGAGATCGTGGGAGAGGTGTCAGTGAAGAGGAAGGATTTGGCACCGTTTGGCAACGACTCCGTGGTGTAATGGATAGCATACCGCGCATGTCACGCGGAAGACCCGGGTTCGATTCCCGGCGGAGCCTAATCTTTTTTCTTCAAATATAAATTATTTAAAATGATTTAAAAAATAGGTGGTTACTCCACAATAATGGTTTAATTAATATAAATACTTTTTACTCTACTTTCGAAGTTTCAGGTCTTTCCAATGGAAATACCCAAAAGTCGCCAATGATTTTTGCTAGAGCTATATATTACTCGATTTTTTACTTTCATTGCCTATATATGAAATAGGGTAAATCATACAGTTATTGGCACTCAGGACAGTTATTGACACCCCACCATTGACTTAAAGAAATAGGTAATCAAGTCCTAATTTTATTACATACATCAGTCTAATGTTTGAAGGGTTCTCTAAGTCATCTATGAAGTAAGACTTTAACAAACTAACCATAGGGAACATTTCACAATTAAATCCACAGGGTGCCAATAACTAGATTTGGCACCTTTAACAATAAATATTGCCATATTGTAAAACTATTGAACTTTTGACCCAAAAAACCTTTTGAGTCTTTATGAGGATAGATAAAGAGGAGCTATAGGAAGTTTCTATTTGATCCCTTTATAAAAAGTATTTTTTTTTAATTTGACCGGACAAATGTAGTTTTGAGGGTGCCAATAACTGTATGGTTTACCGTATATAGGAAGGGAAAGTATTGGGATCGTGAAATATTTCGACTTCCGGTCTTCTACGGAAATCTGTACATGTTTTGGGGCTCCCCGAGTCCAAATAAGTAAGTCCCGCGAAATGGTTTGTGTTTGAGTGAACAGACTTGCTCAAAAACTATAAACCGCACGCACCCGAAATTGAGGATTTGGTGTCTATATATATGCCCGCGATGTGACAGCAAAAATTTCAGAGAAATTGGTCAAACGGAGGGGATACTCTATTTAACAAATGTTTAACAAAATGTCTCATTTTTACGTTTTTTCGATTTTCTCAAAAACGGCTCTATCGATTTTGATCAAAATGAGTATTTGATGTATATATATACTAGCTTTCCTGGCAAACGTTTTTTTGCCCTATAAATTATTTCTATGGAATGTCTAGTGTAGAAAAAAATCACAAACTTATTGTAAGTGTATAAGGGTGTGGTATATGAGTGAAAGAGGCATGGAGCGCTGTGAACGATGGGGGAATATAAAAATAATAAAACACCAAACATTAACTTTTTTAATTTATTATAATTTATTCCTTAAAATTATATATATTATTAATTAATTACGACAGTAACACCAACAAACATATGAATCTCTTAATGCTATAGCGTGAACAATATTTTTTGTTGTACTTTTTTAACATTACGTCACAATGGCGATTATTTTAAACAAGCGTTGATCTCATCAGCGTATGTTGAACGTGGAATGACGTGAAGTGTTTGTCTGAGATCACCTGAAAGGGCTAACAGAGTGGCGCCAAATAGTTTTTCGATGTTTTTAATATCTTTCAAAGTCCCGTTCAACGCTTCAAGCGAATGTTTGTGTGTCATAGTACCCAGATGACAATTTTACACTGTTCAGCTCTGTGGCCATGGACGATTGTTATTTTTTTCTGAGACCCTCCGACAACATTCGCTAATGATACCGCCAAGCTATCCTCCAATTCAGACAGCATTTTCGAACTTACAAAGGTGCCTCTCCCTTATTGAACACTGGTGTAAAAATTAGTGGATTAAAGTAAACGAATATAAGTGCAAGCATCTAACATTCATCGCAGATATATTCGATAAAAAATTCGACGCAGTTGCCCTTTACTCAGTTGCCCTAAGTTTACCTTAACTCTGTTCAACTCCCTTACTCAGAAACGGTCTGGTATCTTGACTTCCCGCTAAATATAAGATTAACATGGAGCCCACACAATAAACTAAAAGACTAGTATTCAAACGACGATTTGTCCAACTTTATAGACTGCTGATCAGAAAATCACAACTTTCAATCGGCAACAAGGTACTCATCTATAAAACTATTTTAAACCTATATGAACCTCCGATCTTGTACTGTGGGGAACCGCTAAACCTAACACCAAACGTATCCAATCCTTCCAGTTCAAAATCCTCCGAACAATAGTCAGTGCTCCTTCTTAGGTATCCATCGAAACCATGACCTCAATATCCCGTTCGTTCATTTATCTAATCCCAGACAATCGTTTATTCTATGAGTAACATTAACGTTACTCATCATCCTAATCCTACAGCTCAATCCCTATCTAGTTCTACTCATCCCTACAACCGTCCTTAAAGGTTAAAGCTGCGTTGGCCAGAAGGCCAACCAGATCTATCGTCCAGATTCTTCGCTCAATTCAGGTGTGCTTGTGGCTCTAGCGCCCTCGCCCAATCTATGTTACCAATAATACCAGTAATGCGGCTGAGAGAGAAGTGCGGGAACCTATTGTAGTCTTGCTTTTCCCTCCTCTCGTGGTGGGATAAGTTTCGCTTGTTGTTTGAGATGATTATTTTTATTTACTCGAGTTGATTATTGATTATTATTTAGTTTTTTTCTGATATTTTAATTTATGTATACATTTTATTTCTTCTTAAAATAGAGTCTTTAAAATTTTATTTCTTCTTAAAATAATGTGTTCAGTCCTAATTTTATCGACAATTTAATATTATCAAATAAAGTTCTATTCTAAAAAAAAAAGAAAATACTTAGAAGGATTCGATTACACTATAAGAATAAAAAAGCACCTTTAACTTGTAAAAACCTGTTCTTTTTTAGTTGGATAGTAAATACTGCTCCTGAATTGGATTGGGCTGGCCTCGTCAAAGATTTTACTAGTATTTTCGATACCAGTCCGTATCGTGTTTCCACATGAATGTGTGAACAAAGCTTGAACAGTGAAGAATGCAACAACTGTCTGTCATTGTTGAATTTACCTTTGCCGTTACCTTATATTATTTTGTGCGTTCTCATTGTTTTTTTTGTTTTTTTTTTTTGCCTTTTTATGATTTTACATCAATAAAAATGGTCCAAACCCTTATTAAGGCTACAATAATAATTTGAAAGATCCCATTCTTATGCTAAACAGAGACTGCACTTTCTATCTTAATTGACATTCCACGCATAGTAGTACCGTATGCGATGAAGTTCGTATTCAGACCAAATCCGTAGCTGATTGCCACTGGCCCACGTAGCTATTTAATATTCTTGCAAGACCGTAGAAATCGCTGGTATCCGTTAATGGTCTATAACAATAATTCTCGCTCTTTCCATGGTATTCACTAAGATCAGAAGCCTGCGGTGAAAAATGGGACCTATCCTTCTCTAGCCTGCACTCTATAAGATATAATGGTGTTGAGCTTATTTCGAAGAAAATAGGGTGCCACTTATTGGTTATAGTGGCCGCATCGAAATTGCTTGAGAAAAATCGATTATATGCTTGTCTTATTGATTATATGCGAGTAAACTTGTTTGCTTATTTGGTTTGTGTGCGTAATTGGACGATATTACGTTCTAACGAAAGGTATGTATCCCATATCTTTTTTAAATGTTTATAAAGTCTGACTAACAAGATATACTGATCACACACACATCTTTGCGATTATCGCAAAAACGGCTTCAAAACTT